>OY856411.1:492671038-494063538 GCA_963693085.1 Alisma plantago-aquatica | reverse complement strand
CGATTTCTGTACGCATCAGCCGCCGACGCCGCCGTTGCGACATCCTCCTCGTCGAGCATCAGCCGTCGACCCCGCCATTGCGGCATCCTCCATCAACACTCTGTACGTGCGTCTTAACTGGCCGTCTCTGAGCAATTTGGAATCTGCAGTCCTGGCTCCGTCTATCTCCGACCTCCACCTGCAGCGCCGGAAGAGCTGGTAGACATCGGTTGAGTTCAATAATACCAGCGTACCTCCCGAATCTATCTTTGGAATCTGCAGTCCTGGCTCCGTCTATCTCCGACCTCCACCTATCTCCACTTACGGTCTTCATCACAAATCCATCTTACACGTCGTTCCAATCTATGACTATCCTTGGAGGTAATCGCATTCATTGAACATCCGGTAGTGTGGCTGTGGTCTGGTGTGTCAAGGTGCTCGAGTTTGTGGATGTTTCCGGAAATCGACTAGTCGGCTCCATCAAGAAGCAGGATAGGGGTAAAAGTATTCGAAGCCGGAAACTGCCTTGCTCCACCAGCAGCTGACCAGCAACGCAACCCACATTGAAGAAGTAGGTGTGTTTTTGAATTATTGTTTACAAACTGAATACCAAATTCTGTGTTGAGCAGTTGATTATCTGCTAAGTATAATCCCTTCTATGATCTATTTGTCTTAGTTATTTTTCGTGTTGTATTAGTCAAACCTAGTATCACTCCTACATCTTCTACAGTCATCCTCGCCTCAAAACCTGGTGCTAACATGAACTTGTCGTCTTCTACATATCTCTCTATCAGATTTTCTAAAAGAGTTACATCTACAGTAAGATGAGGCATGGCTATCAGATTTGCAAATGCAGTTGACTTCATCATCCTCATTTGATCAGTGCTATACGACATGTTGTTTTGTATGTTGTTGTAACCTTTTATGTAGCATCTATGGAAAAGCTTTCTTGTACCTGCATATATATGAAAAAGTTTGTGTTAATTTGTCTAGTTACTTTTTAGATTTCAGTGTTACTTTTTCAGTTCAACATGTTATTTTCTATCTGTTACATCTACTCTTGTTTTCAGGTAGTTACTTTTTAACTTTCAGAGTTACTATTCATTTTTCAGAGTTACATAGTACAGTATCACATTTGCAAATGCGGTTTAGCTTTCTTGGATCAGAGTTATTGTTTGATCTGTAGCAGTTACTCTTTGAACCACATAGTTACTTTCATGTCGATATAGTTACTTGTTGATTCATCTAGTTACTTTTATTGGATCAAGGTTACTTTCCAGTTACTTTAGTTGCGTTCCTTGGATCAAAGTTATTGTTTGATGTATAACAGTAACCTTGATCAAAGTTACTTTTATTGGATCAAAGTTACTGTTTGATGTATAACAGTTACTTTTTGATCCAGAGAGTTACTTTCATGTCGATATAGTTACTTTTTTGTTTCATCTAGTTACTTTTATCGGATCAAGGTTACTTTCCAGTTTAGTTACGTTCCTTGGATCAAAGTTACTGTTTGATGTATAACAGTTACTTTTTGATCCAGAGAGTTACTTTCATGTCGATATAGTTACTTTTTTGTTTCATCTAGTTACTTTTATCGGATCAAGGTTACTTTCCAGTTACTTTAGTTACGTTCCTTGGATCAAAGTTACTGTTTGATGTATAACAGTTACTTTTTGATCCAGAGAGTTACTTTCATGTCGATATAGTTATTTTTTTGTTTCATCTAGTTACTTTTATCGGATCAAGGTTACTTTTCAGTTACTTTAGTTACGTTCCTTGGATCAAAGTTACTGTTTGATGTATAATAGTTACTTTTTGATCCAGAGAGTTACTTTCATGTCGATATAGTTACTTTTTTGTTTCATCTAGTTACTTTTATCGGATCAAGGTTACTTTCCAGGATAATTACTGTGATCAAAGTTACTCTATTGTCAGCACCATTTCAGGATAATTACATTTGTATATAAGTGTAAAAATAATCAATATTACCTTCTTCTGCAATTTTTGCTTTTTCTTTTTGCTTGGTTTTTTGTTCCAAAGTCTTATTCTGGTTTCTTTTGCGATCTTCTGCTTCATCCTGTTCAACTTCTTCAGCATCTTCTGTGTCTTGCTCTTCAGTTTCTTCATGCACTACAACCAATTGTTTGTCAGTAACGTCATCGACTTGTTTCTCCCCAGATTTGTTTTCAGTTTCTGGCTCTTCAATCTCTTCATGCACTACATCCAATTGTATATCAGTAACCTCATCGGCTGGTTTCTCCCCTGATGTGTTGTCAGTTTCTGGCTCTTCAGTCTCTTCATGCACTGCATCCAATTGTATCTCAGTAACCTCATCGGCTGGTTTCTCCCCTGATGTGTTGTCATCTCCACCAGTCTTCTGGAGAGTGTCAGTTGTCTCGACGTTGTATTTCTTCTTCTTAACTTTCTTATCTTTTCTCGGCATAGCATGTTCGCTGTGCTCTTCAATACTCTTCTCCATTTCATCTCCTTGCAGTATGGTTGTAGCTACTTCTTCTACCATTTTGGATACATCTTCATAGTGCTTGGTCAACAAAACTTCACTTTCCGTTATTTTTGTAGTTCCCTTTCCTATCGCCTTCTTTGCTTTTACCTTTGTTTTCCCCATTTTGATCTCAGCGGCAGAGACTGGCAAATGCAGTTGCGGCGGAAACTGCGGTGAATGCTGCAGCGGAGAAGAACTCCACACACAGCAGCGCAAGTACAGACCAGAGGCCGAAGAATTCGGCTGTTGGGGTTGGGGATTTTGGGAATGTGGATAAATTCGGGAGTTCTGGAGCGGGAAGACGGTGGATTTTGGGAATCTCTGACGGAGAATCAGTCGGGAATGTGCTTCTTCTGTAAGTCGCGCGCCCTTGATTTTTTTTGGATTATTTACGATACTGCCACCACATCTTCTTAAACGGGTAGCCCCGCTACAGTACCCACACAGGCAATGAAAACGCACTCTATATGGCTGTTTTTTTATTGCCCGCACGGGTACTGTAGCTGGGCTACCCGTCTCTTTGACGCGGTGGCAACTTACGTAAATACGGTCGATTTCTGTATGCATCAGCCGCCGACGCCGCCGTTGCGACATCCTCCTCGTCGAGCATCAGCCGTCGACCCCGCCATTGCGGCATCCTCCTTCAACACTCTGTACGCGCGTCTTAACTGGCCGTCTCTGAGCAATTTGGAATCTGCAGTCCTGGCTCCGTCTATCTCCGACCTCCACCTGCAGCGTCGGAAGAGCTGGTAGACACCGGTTGAGTTCAATAATACCAGCGTACCTCCCGAATCTGTGTTTGGAATCTATAGTCCTGGCTCCGTCTATCTCCTACCTCCACCTATCTCCACTTACGGTCTTCATCACAAATCCATCTTACACGCCGTTCCAATCTATGACTATCCTTGGAGGTAATCGCATTCATTGAACATCCGGTAGTGTGGCTGTGGTCTGGTATGTCAAGGTGCTCGAGTTTGTGGATGTTTCCGGCAATCGACTAGTCGGCTCCATCAAGAAGCAGGATAGGGGTAAAAGTATTCGAAGCCGGAAACTGCCTTGCTCCGCCAGCAGCTGACCAGCAACGCAACCCACATTGAAGAAGTAGGTGTGTTTTTGAATTATTGTTTACAAACTGAATACCAAATTCTGTGTTGAGCAGTTGATTATCTGCTAAGTATAATCCCTTCTATGATCTGTTTGTCTTAGTTATTTTTCGTGCTGTATTAGTCATTTTTATAGCTACTTTTTTATTTACAGAGTTACTTTTCGATCTCTGCAATGGATGCTAGTCTTGATACTGATGCTGCTAATGCTATTATTGACATTGACGATGATAATGTTCATTCTTCTTCATCTGTTGCTGCTAATACTGTGTCCTCAGTTGATGTCCCTAGAGTTGGATTACAATTTGGAAGTTTAGATGATTCCATATCGTTTTACTATAGATATGCTGGTTTGATTGGGTTCAATGTTAGGAAAGATGATAATCGTTATGAACGAGGTACTAAGATCTTACTTGCTAAAGATTTGGTATGTGATAAGCAAGGTCAGAGTAGTTCTTCTAAGAGATCCAAAGGTCTTCTTAGTCCTGTTTGTGACAATATTGGTAAGTTGCATGAGAATTTATCTAAGAAGCACAAGCGTTCTGTGAAAAGGTGTGGTTGTAAAGCAATGATCCGACTTACATTAGATAAGTCTTTATCTGTATGGTTTGTTACTGCTTTTGTTGATGAACACAATCATGATCTTGTCGATGATTCTCACTTGCGGTACTTGAAGTGTAATTCATCTCTTGACCAAACTCAAAAAGAGATGCTTTCTTCTATGAGTCAAGCAAATATACCTGTCTCCAGACAACTTGCATTGATAGCAACAGAGTCTGGTGGTTATGAAAACTTGACATTTACAAGTAGACAAGCTCATGGACATCTCAGTAGCAAGAGGAAGGAGTCATCTTTATATAATGTGGACATGGTTTTGGATCGTTTTGCAAGCTTGAAGGTTTTAGATTCTAAATTTTTTTACCCTTATCAAAATGATTCTAATGGTTGCTTGACACATTTGTTTTGGTCTGATCCGGTTTCTGTTGATGACTGTGCATTATTTGGAGATGCTATTGTATTTGACACCACTTACCGTACCAACAAGTATTCCATGGTTTTTGGAATGTTTGGTGGTGTGGATCACCATCACATGACGGTGTTATTTGCTTCAGCTCTGTTGGTTGATGAGAAGTATGACTCTTTTCTTTGGGTTTTCAAGCAATACTTACTTTGTTTTGGCAAAGAGCCGGTTTCCATTATAACTGACCAAGACCCGGCTATGAATGCTGCTATCATTACTATTTTTCCAAATTGTAAGCATCGTTTCTGCATCTGGCACATCCTACAAAAGCTTCTATCTAAGCTTGGCGGTGTTCCAAACAAGGATCGGATTATTAGCTCTTTGAATGATTGTGTATGGAATACAGACGATATAGACACATTTGAAGAGAGGTGGAATTATGTAGTTGAAGAGAATGACCTATTACATATTAGTTGGCTTTCTGATATGTATGTTATGCGGTGGGATTGGGTCCCATGTTTTATGCAGGATTCTTTCTTTGCTGGTATGAGGACAACACAAAGAAGTGAGAGCTTGAATGCTTTCATTCGAAGTCATGTCAACAGTAGGAAAACACTTTTTGAACTTGTATGTTGCTTATAGACTGCCTACTCTCATGTGCGGGAGATTGAAAATTTCAAAGATTTTGATGATGATTACAACAATCTTCCTTTGTCATCAGTATGGCCTTTGGAGGAGCAAATGAGAGGTATATACACCAAGGCAATTTTTAAGATCTTTCAAGCTGAAGTTCATCAAAGTATGGTATATAATGTAAAAGAAACTTCTGATGATGTTGAGTTTGAGGTATATCGTCTTTGTGGTTCTTGTTCTCTTCGTCTTTTGAAGAAAGACTCATCCACTGGTATGGTATCATGCAATTGTTTCATGTTAGAATTCAAAGGAATTCCATGTAGACACATACTTGCTTATCTAAAGAGTCGTGATTTTTGCAATCTTCCTGAGCCATATATACTGAAGAGGTGGACTAAAGGATATAGAGATCATCCTTTGATTTTCAGCAAATCGTCTATCATGCAGCTATCCACTGGGAAGAGATTGCAGTTGGTATCTGCTTGCAATTCAATTGTTAATATAGCGTGTAGGAACAACGCTGTAGATATGTGTCTTGAAAAACTCATTGCTTTGCGAAAGGAGCTGTTGGAATTAGATGTTGATGATGTTGGTGTAACTGGTTCGAATACAGCTTCTTCTTCTGCTGTCAAGGTCCATATTCCCAGTGTTTGTAAAACTAAAGGTAGACCTAAATCTACTGATGTGCGGATTAAATCTGGAGTTGAAATTTCTCTATCTAAAACGAGACAGTGCAAGAATTGTTTACAATATGGTGTTAACCATGACAGCAGAAACTGCCCATTAAAGAAATAGGTGTGTGTTTGAATTCAGCTTCTGTGGTTTACTGTGGGTCGTATGGCTTACTGAAGTTGTGGATTTGATGCTACTGCTGCTGTGGTCTGCTGTGGTCTTCCTGTTGTGCTTCATGAAGCTGCGAATTTTCTGCTACTGCTAACAATGTTGTTATTGAAGTTGATTTATTCACTAGTTTTACTATAATGGTATCCAATTGTTTAGTGTGTGAGTCATGTCAAATTCTGATGTAATTGTAATGGCCAAGATGTACTGTGTGACAGTTGTAATTGATATTTGAATATAATGGTACCCAATTGTTTAGTGGGTGAGACATGTCAAATTCTGATGTAATTGCAATGGCCAAGATGTACTGTGTAGCTTCAATTGTATCCAATTTAAATCTTTTATAAAGATCATACAAAATTTGTTTGTTGTGTGATATGTTATTCTTAAATCAATAACTTACTTGTATTTTGGAAGGTTACTTTTTGCAGCTCAGAGTTACTATTTTTATCTAAATCAAACGTTTTGTGTGCACCAGTTACGTTTTGTGTGCACCAGTTACTTTTTGTGTGCACCAGTTACGTTTTGTGTGCACCAGTTACGTTTTGTGTGCACCAGTTACTTTTTGTGTGCACCAGTTACTTTTTGTGTGCACCAGTTACATTTTGTGTGCACCAGTTACTTCCCTGATTCTGATGTAATTGAATTATTTTATAAATAGAAATATGATACTTTATTATCTTCATCCTTGATAATACCACGACCGCACTGGAGAACGGGCATATCTGGGAGATTTGATCTGTAGCAGTTACTCTTTGAACCACAGAGTTACTTTCATGTCGATATAGTTACTTGTTAGTTCATCTAGTTACTCTTCTTGGATCAAAGTTACTGTTTGATTTGTACCAGTTACTTTTTGAACCACAGAGTTACTTTCATGTCGATATAGTTACTTGTTAGTTCATCTAGTTACTCTTCTTGGATCAAAGTTACAGTTTGTTCTGCAGCAGTTATTCTTTGAACCACGGAGTTACTTTCATGTCGATATAGTTATTTGTTAGTTCATATAGTTACCTTTCTTGAATCAAAATTACTGTTTGATGTGTAGCAGTTACTTTTTGTAACACAGAGTTACTAATGTACTATAACTGAGTGTCCAAATGCCAAACACAACATAACAACAACAGCCAGCTAAAGTTATACGAACATTCAACTAATATCAAACTGATAGTGTCCAAATGCCAAACACAAAGCAACAAAACATAATTATATACCCACAGAACTGATGAACCCATATGTTCTAATGTCAAACAAAAAGTAACAAACCATAATCATAAATAGTTGATCTGCCTTCTGCGAAGGTTACTTTGCTGAACATCAAAGTTACTATTCTTTCATGCATTCAGACTTCTATTTGTGAACGGAATGCTGGACAGAAGAAGAAGTAGTGTCTCCTGCAGATGTTGAGTTGTCTGATGTTGTGGATGAGTCAACCTAAATGGGATTCACAGCTGATCCCGGTGCTGCTTGGTATATGTCCCTAACGAAGAGCTGATCTGCAGAGTCCTCCGATCCAGAGTATACTTCGTCTCCAGGCATTCTGAAGAGTGGAATAAGCTCAGTTGGTGTTTCTAAGTACTTATCTATGATCCATTCTGTGATGGTCTGGTGATCAGTTGGCTTGAGGTAGATGATCCAACCTTTGTGAAGACTGAGCTATGTGATCATCCTTTTCCAGCCCTTAGCAGTTGAAAGTGACCCATTTTTGTTCTGCATAAGGGTGATCTGGAAAGACTGGTTTCCGATTAGGAAGGTGGTCTTGCCTGGATTGATGTGTAAATGGAGATGGTTCCATTCTATAGGAAGTTGAATGGTTTCTATTGTCTTGTCATCAATGGTGTAGTTGATGGGCTGGATGAAAGGCTCCATGGTAGGCTGTGAAGAAGGTAGTTTGTGAAGAATTTGGCTTTGAAGAAGGTAGGTTGTTCTTGTTGGTGCTGCAAAGAAATGAGAGCACTTGATGAAAGGGCGAAATGAGAGCTCTTGGTGAAAGGGCGGAATGAGGGTAGCAGTGATCTGTGTTCCGTTTTGTAAGGACTTATCTTTGCACATATGCACACTAGAGTCTGCAGACATTCTACTGTTTTTGATAAGTTATGCATATTTTCTATTGTTTTTGATAAGTTACAGATTTTCTAACGAGTTACTTTTCTTGGTGTTGCAAAGATGCACAGTAGAGTTTGCAGACATCCTACTGTTTTTGATAAGTTACAGATTTTCGAAGGTTACTTTTGTTGGTGTTTACATAGTTACTTTTTTGTTTGCTGAGTTACTTTCCCGATTCAATAAGTTAGGTTATATATCGCACAAGTTACTTTATTGTTGGATGAGTTACTTTCCCGATTTAATAAGTTACGTTATACATCACAACGGTTACTTCTTTGTCAATAGAGTTACTTTTTCATCCAGAGAGTTACTTTCATGTCGATATAGTTAGTTGTTAGTTCATTGAGTTAGTTTCTTTCTCAGGGAGTTGCTTTTTCTTTTACATATTTACTTTTCAGTTACTTTTTTGCTGGACGAGTTACTTTCCCGATTCAATAAGTTACGTTATACATCACACACGTTACTTCTTTGTCAAACGAGTTACTTTTTCATCCAGAGAGTTACGTTATACATCTCATAGGTTACTTCTTTGTCAAACGAGTTACTTTTTCATCCAGAGAGTTACGTTATACATCACAGAAATTACTGTTTTGTCAAACGAGTTACTTTTTGATCTAGAGAGTTACGTTATACATCACAGAAATTACTTTTTTGTTTAACGAGTTACTTTTTGATCCAGAGGTTACGTTATACATCACATAAATTACTTTTTTGTCTAACGAGTTACTTTTTCATCCAGAGAGTTACGTTATACATCACAGAAATTACTTTTTTGTTTAACGAGTTACTTTTTGATCCAGAGAGTTACTTTCATGTCGATATAGTTACTTGTTAGTTCATCTAGTTACTTTTCTTGGATCAAAGTTACTTTTCAGGATACATATTTACTTTTAAGTTCGGAAGAGAGTTACTACACATGCAATGAGAAACTGCTGATCACAGTATTTATCATTAAAACAACTTTACAGAGTTTACTTCAGATTCTATAACATAAACCTTGCATTCCATAACCATATACACATATAACTGATGAACCCGTAGGTTCAAATGTCAAACAAAAAGTAACAAAACATAACCATAACCATTTACATATAGTACTGGTTGCAGAGTTTACTTCAGTTAACCATTTACAAAACATAACCATAACCATTTACATATGTCTAAGAGTTCTTTTTAATCTGACTTGAGCCAAGCATTCAGACTTGGCACAACATCTTCTTCTTTTTCTTTGTTATGCTTGTCACCTGCTCCTTCTTTGCTCTCTTGTTGATCTCTAGTATGTTCTTCAACTGGCTGCAGTCTCCCCTTCTTCATCATTGTTTGGAAGATCTCTGCCCTTATTACAGGGATGTCTTTGCTTGTGAAGTTCATTTCCTTCCCATTCACTAAGCATTCCAAATATTTCATAACATAGACTCCACAGTCAACATCATCATCTTCTTGCTGGGGGCAATCAGGGTACTCTATTGGCCATTGAGACATTTGAATTCCACGCTCAGGCACCCCCCTGAAGAATTCATGAACGAACCCCACCTGCATGCACAACATAACATTCATAAGTATAACGTAACCTACACTAGTTCATTCAACTGTTTTCTAACAGTTTTTCTTTTTTGTTCCTTACCCATCTATTCACTTCTCTCTCAGTTTTTAAACTTCCTGACATTGAGTTATAAGACTTGTGCACCCCATCCCTAAAACTTGCTTCTAGCAAATGCCAGGGATTGTCATTGTTAAGTATTGTAAACACGGAGTCCATTGTCATGAATTCCTTGTCAGGTACATTGAAGAGTGGTTGCAGCATATCAATCTCTTTGATTGTTATCTCATCCGCCATCATGTTTAGCTTTTGCTGTAAAAACAAATTTGTGAATTACTTTTCTGCAAGTTTTAATGACCTTGTTGTGATAAATGTAATCTAGTGTGATAGCCTATTTGTCTTACCGGAACATAAGTGCTTAAGCAATGCCATGAAAGTAGTCCCTTCTTCCTCTTTCTGCTTGTTGTCTCTTTCAACATTTGTACAAAGCAATCCATTATCTGAAAATGCACAAGCATCAATTTGCAATCTATAATTTCGTAATAAATTTTTAATATTCCATTACTTACAGGTGACTGCATCATCTTATCCTTAAACAACAGAGCTGATAAGTCCTTTCCTGTGCACCATGCGTCCTTTCCAAAAATCCATTCTCTTCTTGACTTGTGCATTTTTATTTTTATTTCAAAAGAATTCACACTGAAGATGTGAGACATAAATTTATGGATTGATCAAGTAATTCATAAGAAACATGTGACTGATAGAACTTTAAAAAGTATCTACTTACACTTCATCAATGTTGTCAATAAATTCTCTCACATCCTCTTGCATCTCCTTTGGTCTAAAGTGCTCGAATCCTATGAATGTCGAATTCTTTTTCTATTTTTGAAGTACAAATTTTGGTTAGTAGTCTATGTAAAAGACATATTTTATTGCAGTTACTCTACTGTTTAGTCCATAAAATTGCTTTACATTCCATAATATTACTCTATCATTATCACAGTTACTTTTTATATTAACATAGTTACTTTATGGATGACATATTTTACTTTTTAGTTCAGACTGTTGCTTCATTAATGGAATGAGCACCATTACTAAACAAATTTTACCTGTGCATGCCTCCTTATCTTGATATTTTCCTCTATGCTCCCAATGACCGTCTGCATCTTCCCCTTCCTCTTTCTCAACATTTTAGTTGTTTTCATCTCAACTTCACCAAAATTTACATCCTTCTCATTCACTCCAACTTCATTGTCTATATCCATCATTATGCTTTCCATTCCATCTTCTGTGAGCTCTGTTTTATCTGCTAGTTGTTCTTTTTCTTCTGTGTTTTTTTCTTCAGTTGGATCTTCTTTAGATGGATCTTTTTCCATTTCATGTTGTGCTGGTTCTTTGGTTTCTTTAGATGGAACTTCTTCTACTTTCTTTGAATCTTGTGGTACATTTTCTGTCATTTTCTCCACTAACTTTCTCCTTAGTTTAAGTTTGCTCAATCTTGGTCTTTCTTGTGTAGGTCCATGTTGGTCCATTTCCAACAACTTTTTCTTCAGATCACATGAATGCCAACTTTCATTCTCAATGAAATTGGGAGTTGGTGTAGCTGCAGATTGTGAACACTTGTAATTGTCAGCTTGGATCCTTAGCAATCTATTTTCAGATTCAACTTCCTCAAGTCTTCTCTTCAACTGCTCATTTTCTACTCTTAGAGCAGTAAAAGCTTCTAGTGCAATTCTATTGCATGTTTCCTTCTGCAGTCTCAGCTCGTCCTCAAGGATCAATATTCTATTCTCCAAGCTTCCTGAGACTTCTCTGCTTGTGTTATATGATGTAAGTATCTTCTTACTAACTACCTTGCTCTTGGCTTTATTTGCTGCGAGATAATAAGGCAAATCTTTCACTGCCTTTGCAGCTTCCCAATCATCATTGTCATCCTTCTTCAACACTGTAGAAACCTATGCACAAAAGTTATCAATTTATTATAAAGCTTTTATATTATTTGGCATATTTATTTTCACTTTACCCACACTTATTCTTACATTGTCATTGTCCAAACTTTTCAAATCTTTCACCATCTTAACAGGAGTTGCCCATCTTTTTATTCGTGGTTTTGCTTCAAAGAATGTAGGCTCTTCTATCCCTGTTAACTCATAAGCCCAGACCTGTGTTGACAAGAAAAGTATAAATCAATGTTTTAAATGTTCATATATGGTTGTTTAATGTAACCAAAGTAACTATGAAATGTGTCACTTACACACAAGAACATTACACATCCAGTTGTGTAGAGTGTTCTTTTGCTTGTTTCCCCTCTTCTCCTCATCCTTATATTCTCACTTATAACTTTCATTTTCTTGAATATGCTCCCGTGCACTAATTTTGCCCAGTTTAACTGCCCTGTAGCAGTTACATCATCCAAATAATGTAGAAGGTAAATAGGGGCACAATAGCTAGTGTCCGGTAAAAGGAATGTTGCTAACAAGTGCAACATCCATGCACGACACATATTTTGGTAGTTTTCTTCAGAGTCATTATTTGCAAATTCCTGCCAGAGTTTACTCAAGTTCTCCTTGTGTAACACATCCTTCTCTTTTATTTTCTTACTACTTTCACCAACTGTATCTTTTCCTCTTGTTGCATTAGAAAAATCCTCCCATATTTTTCTTACAATCTGTGATTGCTTTCGTGGAACTATATCAATACCTTTACTAGGCAAACCTAGTATCACTCCTACATCTTCTACAGTCATCCTCGCCTCAAAACCTGGTGCTAACATGAACTTATCGTCTTCCGCATATCTCTCTATCAGATCTTCTAAAAGAGTTACATCTACAGTAAGATGAGGCATGGCTATCAGATTTGCAAATGCAGTTGACTTCATCATCCTCATTTGATCAGTGCTATACGACATGCTGTTTTATATGCTGTTGTAACCTTTTATGTAGCATCTATGGAAAAGCTTTCATGTACCTGCATATATATGAAAAAGTTTGTGTTAATTTGTCTAGTTACTTTTTAGATTTCAGTGTTACTTTTTCAGTTCAACATGTTATTTTCTATCTGTTACATCTACTCTTGTTTTCAGGTAGTTACTTTTTAACTTTCAGAGTTACTATTCATTTTTTAGAGTTACATAGTACAGTATCACATTTGCAAATGCGGTTTAGCTTTCTTGAAACAAAGTTATTGTTTGATCTGTAGCAGTTACTCTTTGAACCACATAGTTACTTTCATGTCGATATAGTTACTTGTTGATTCATCTAGTTACTTTTATTGGATCAAGGTTACTTTCCAGTTACTTTAGTTGTGTTCCTTGGATCAAAGTTATTGTTTGATGTATAACAGTAACCTTGATCAAAGTTACTTTTATCGGATCAAAGTTACTGTTTGATGTATAACAGTTACTTTTTGATCCAGAGAGTTACTTTCATGTCGATATAGTTACTCTTTTGTTTCATCTAGTTACTTTTATCGGATCAAGGTTACTTTCCAGTTTAGTTACGTTCCTTGGATCAAAGTTACTGTTTGATGTATAACAGTTACTTTTTGATCCAGAGAGTTACTTTCAGGTCGATATAGTTACTTTTTTGTTTCATCTAGTTACTTTTATCGGATCAAGATTACTTTCCAGTTACTTTAGTTACATTCTTTGGATCAAAGTTACTGTTTGATGTATAACAGTTACTTTTTGATCCAGAGAGTTACTTTCATGTCGATATAGTTACTTTTTTGTTTCAACTAGTTACTTTTATCGGATCAAGGTTACTTTCCAGTTACTTTAGTTACGTTCCTTGGATCAAAGTTACTGTTTGATGTATAACAGTTACTTTTTGATCCAGAGAGTTACTTTCATGTCGATATAGTTACTTTTTTGTTTCATCTAGTTACTTTTATCGGATCAAGGTTACTTTCCAGGATAATTACTGTGATCAAATTTACTCTATTGTCAGCACCGTTTCAGGATAATTACATTCGTATATAAGTGTAAAAATAATCAATATTACCTTCTTCTGTAATTTTTGCTTTTCCTTTTTGCTTGGTTTTTTGTTCCAAAGTCTTGTTCTGGTTTCTTTTGCGATCTTCTACTTCATCCTTTTCAACTTCTTCAGCATCTTCTGTGTCTTGCTCTTCAGTCTCTTCATGTACTACAGCCAATTGTTTATCAGTAACGTCATCGACTTGTTTCTCCCCAGATTTGTTTTCAGTTTCTGGCTCTTCAATCTCTTCATGCACTACATCCAATTGTATATCAGTAACCTCATCGGCTGGTTTCTCCCCTGATGTGTTGTCATTTTCTGGCTCTTCAGTCTCTTCATGCACTGCATCCAATTGTATCTCAATAACCTCATCGGCTGGTTTCTCGCCTGATGTGTTGTCATCTCCAGCAGTCTTCTGGAGAGTGTCAGTTGTCTTGACGTTGTATTTCTTCTTCTTAACTTTCTTATCTTTTCTCGGCATAGCATGTTCGCTGTGCTCTTCAATACTCTTCCTCGTTTCATCTCCTTGCAGTATGGTTGTAGCTACTTCTTCTACCATTTTGGATACATCTTCATAGTGCTTGGTCAACAAATCTTCACTTTCCGTTATTTTTGTACTTCCCTTTCCTATCGCCTTCTTTGCTTTTACCTTTGTTTTCCCCATTTTGATCTCAGCAGCAGAGACTGGCAAATGCAGTTGCGGCGGAAACTGCGGTGAATGTTGCAGCAGAGAAAAACTCCACACACAGCAGCGCAAGTACAGACCAGAGGCCGAAGAATTCGGCTGTTGAGGTTGGGGATTTTGGGAATGCGGATGAATTCGGGAGTTCTGGAGTGGGAAGACGTTGGATTTTGGGAATCTCTGGCGGAGAATCAGTCGGGAATGTGCTTCTTCTATAAGTCGCGCGCCCTTGATTTTTTTTGGATTATTTACGATACTACCACCACGTCTTCTTAAACGGGTAGCCCCGCTACAGTACCCGTGCGGGCAATGAAAACACACTCTATATGACTTTTTTTATTGCCTGCACGGTACTGTAGCTGAGCTACCCGTCTCTTTGACGTGGTGGCAACTTACGTAAATACGACCGATTTCTGTACGCATCAGTCGCCGACGCCGCCGTTGCGGCATCCTCGTCGAGCATCAGCCGTCGACCCCGCCATTGCGGCATCCTCCGTCAACACTCTGTACGCGCGTCTTAACTGGCCGTCTCTGAGCAATTTGGAATCTGCAGTCCTGGCTCCGTCTATCTCCGACCTCCACCTGCAGCGCCGGAAGAGCTGGTAGACACCGGTTGAGTTCAATAATACCAGCGTACCTCCCGAATCTATATTTGGAATCTGCAGTCCTGGCTCCGTCTATCTCTGACCTCCACCTATCTCCACTTACGGTCTTCATCACAAATCCATCTTACACGCCGTTCCAATCTATGACTATCCTTGGAGGTAATCGCATTCATTGAACATCCGGTAGTGTGGCTGTGGTCTGGTGTGTCAAGGTGCTCGAGTTTGTGGATGTTTCCGGCAATCGACTAGTCGGCTCCATCAAGAAGCAGGATAGGGGTAAAAGTATTCGAAGCCGGAAACTGCCTTGCTCCGCCAGCAGCTGACCAGCAACGCAACCCACATTGAAGAAGTAGGTGTGTTTTTGAATTATTGTTTACAAACTGAATACCAAATTTTGTGTTGAGCAGTTGATTATCTGCT
Source organism: Alisma plantago-aquatica (assembly GCA_963693085.1). NCBI lineage: Eukaryota > Viridiplantae > Streptophyta > Magnoliopsida > Alismatales > Alismataceae > Alisma > Alisma plantago-aquatica. Next base: position 494,048,192 of record OY856411.1, on the reverse strand, counting down.
AAGTATAATCCCTTCTATGATCTGTTTGTCTTAGTTATTTTTCGTGCTGTATTAGTCATTTTTATAGTTAATTTTTTGTTTACAGAGTTACTTTTCGATCTCTGCAATGGATGCTAGTCTTGATACTGATGTTGCTAATGCTATTATTGACATTGACGATGATAATGTTCATTCTTCTTCATCTGTTGTTGCTGATACTGTGTCCTCAGTTGATGTCCCTAGAGTTGGATTACAATTTGGAAGTTTAGATGATTCCATATCGTTTTACTATAGGTATGTTGGTTTGATTGGGTTTAATGTTAGGAAAGATGATAATCGTTATGAACGAGGTACTAAGATCTTACTTGCTAAAGATTTGGTATGTGATAAGCAAGGTCAGAGTAGTTCTTCTAAGAGATCCAAAGGTCTTCTTAGTCCTGTTTGTGAAAATATTGGTGAGTTGCATGAGAATTTATCTAAGAAGCACAAGCGATCTGTGAAAAGGTGTGGTTGTAAAGCAATGATCCGATTTACATTAGATAAGTCTTTATCTGTATGGTTTGTTACTGCTTTTGTTGATGAACACAATCATGATCTTGTCGATGATTCTCACTTGCGGTACTTGAAGTGTAATTCATCTCTTGACCAAACTCAAAAAGAGATGCTTTCTTCTATGAGTCAAGCAAATATACCTGTCTCCAGACAACTTGCATTGATAGCAACAGAGTCTGGTGGTTATGAAAACTTGACATTTACAAGTAGACAAGCTCATGGACATCTCAATAGCAAGAGGAAGGAGTCATCTTTATATGATGTGGACATGGTTTTGGATCGTTTTGCAAGCTTGAAGGTTTTAGATTCTAAATTCTTTTACTCTTATCCAAATGATTCTAATGGTTGCTTGACACATTTGTTTTGGTCTGATCCGGTTTCTGTTGATGACTGTGCATTATTTGGAGATGCTATTGTATTTGACACCACTTACCGTACCAACAAGTATTCCATGGTTTTTGGAATGTTTGGTGGTGTGGATCACCATCACAAGACGGTGTTGTTTGCTTCAGCTCTGTTGGTTGATGAGAAGTATGACTCTTTTCTTTGGGTTTTCAAGCAATACTTACTTTGTTTTGGCAAAGAGCCGGTTTTCATTATAACTGACCAAGACCCGGCTATGAATGCTGCTATCATTACTGTTTTTCCAAACTGTAAGCATCGTTTCTGCATCTGGCACATCCTACAAAAGCTTCCATCTAAACTTGGCGGTGTTCCAAACAAGGATCGGATTATTAGCTCTTTGAATGATTGTGTATGGAATACAGACGATATAGACACATTTGAAGAGAGGTGGAATTATGTAGTTGAAGAGAATGACCTATTACATATTAGTTGGCTTTCTGATATGTATGCTATGCGGTGGGATTGGGTCCCATGTTTTATGCAGGATTCTTTCTTTGCTGGTATGAGGACAACACAAAGAAGTGAGAGCTTGAATGCTTTCATTCGAAGTCATGTCAACAGTAGGAAAACACTTTTTGAACTTGTATGTTGCTTAGAGACTTCCTACTCTCATGTGCGGGAGATTGAAAATTTAAAAGATTTTGATGATGATTACAACAATCTTCCTTTGTCATCAGTATGGCCTTTGGAGGAGCAAATGAGAGGTATATACACCAAGACAATTTTTAAGATCTTTCAAGCTGAAGTTCATCAAAGTATGGTATATAATGTAAAAGAAACTTCTGATGATGTTGATTTTGAGGTATATCGTCTTGGTGGTTCTTGTTCTCCTCGTCTTTAGAAGAAAGACTCATCCACTGGTATGGTATCATGCAATTGTTTCATGTTAGAATTCAAAGGAATTCCATGTAGACACATACTTGCTTATCTAAAGAGTCGTGATTTTTGCAATCTTCCTGAGCCATATATACTGAAGAGGTGGACTAAAGGATATAGAGATCATCCTTTGATTTTCAACAAATCGTCTATCATGCAGCTATCCACTGGGAAGAGATTGCAGTTGGTATCTGCTTGCAATTCAATTGTTAATACAGCGTGTAGGAACAACGCTATAGATATGTGTCTTGAAAAACTCATTGCTTTGCGAAAGGAGCTGTTGGAATTAGATGCTGATGATGTTGGTGTAACTGGTTCGAATACAGCTTCTTCTGTTGTCAAGGTCCATATTCCCAGTGTTTGTAAAACTAAAGGTAGACCTAAATCTACTGATGTGCGGATTAAATCTGGAGTTGAAATTTCTCTATCTAAAACGAGACAGTGCAAGAATTGTTTACAATATGGTGTTAACCATGACAGCAGAAACTGCCCATTAAAGAAATAGGTGTGTGTTTGAATTCAGCTTCTGTGGTTTGCTGTGGGTCGTATGGCTTACTGAAGTTGTGGATTTGATGCTACTGCTGCTGTGGTCTTCCTGTTGTGCTTCATGAAGCTGCGAATTTTCTGCTACTGCTGACAATGTTGTTATTGAAGTTGATTTATTCACTAGTTTTACTATAATGGTATCCAATTGTTTAGTGTGTGAGTCATGTCAAATTCTGATGTAATTGTAATGGCCAAGATGTACTGTGTGACAGTTGTAATTGATATTTGAATATAATGGTACCCAATTGTTTAGTGGGTGAGACATGTCAAATTCTGATGTAATTGCAATGGCCAAGATGTACTGTGTAGCTTCAATTGTATCCAATTTAAATCTTTTATAAAGATCATCCAAAATTTGTTTGTTGTGTGATATGTTATTCCTAAATCAATAACTTACTTGTATTTTGGAAGGTTACTTTTTGCAGCTCAGAGTTACTATTTTTATCTAAATCAAACGTTTTGTGTGCACCAGTTACATTTTGTGTGCACCAGTTACTTTTTGTGTGCACCAGTTACGTTTTGTGTGCACCAGTTACGTTTTGTGTGCACCAGTTACTTTTTGTGTGCACCAGTTACTTTTTGTGTGCACCAGTTACGTTTTGTGTGCACCAATTACTTCCCTGATTCTGATGTAATTGAATTATTTTATAAATAGAAATACGAATCTTTATTATCTTCATCCTTGATAATACCACGACCGCACTGGAGAACGGGCATATCTGGGAGATTTGATCTGTAGCAGTTACTCTTTGAACCACAAAGTTACTTTCATGTCGATATAATTACTTGTTAGTTCATCTAGTTACTCTTCTTGGATCAAAGTTACTGTTTGATTTGTACCAGTTACTTTTTGAACCACAGAGTTACTTTCATGTCGATATAGTTACTTGTTAGTTCATCTAGTTACTCTTCTTGGATCAAAGTTACTGTTTGTTCTGCAGCAGTTATTCTTTGAACCACAGAGTTACTTTCATGTCGATATAGTTATTTGTTAGTTCATATAGTTACCTTTCTTGAATCAAAATTACTATTTGATATGTAGCAGTTACTTTTTGTAACACAGAGTTACTGATGTACTATAACTGAGTGTCCAAATGCCAAACACAACATAACAACAACAGTCAGCTAAAGTTATATGAACATTCAACTAATATCAAACGGATAGTGTCCAAATGCCAAACACAAAGCAACAAAACATAATTATATACCCACAGAACTGATGAACCCATATGTTCTAATGTCAAACAAAAAGTAACAAACCATAATCATAAACAGTTGATCTGCCTTCTGCGAAGGTTACTTTGCTGAACATCAAAGTTACTATTCTTTCATGCATTCAGACTTCTATTTGTGAACGGAATGCTGGACAGAAGAAGAAGTAGTGTCTCCTGCAGATGTTGAGTTGTCTGATGTTGTGGATGAGTCAACCTGAATGGGATTCACAGCTGATCCCGGTGCTGCTTGGTATATGTCCCTAACGAAGAGCTGATCTGCAGAGTCCTCCGATCCAGAGTATACTTCATCTCCAGGCATTCTGAAGAGTGGAATAAGCTCAGTTGGTGTTTCTAAGTACTTATCTGTGATCCATGCTGTGATGGTCTGGTGATCAGTTGCCTTGAGGTAGATGATCCAACCTTTACGAAGACTGAGCTGTGTGATCCTCCTTTTCCAGCCCTTAGCAGTTGAAAGTGACCCGTTTTTGTTCTGCATAAGGGTGATCTGGAAAGACTGGTTTCCGATTAGGATGGTGGTCTTGCCTGGATTGATGTGTAAATGGAGATGGTTCCATTCTATAGGAAGTTGAATGGTTTCTATTGTCTTGTCGTCAATGGTGTAGTCGATGGGCTGGATGAAAGGCTCCATGGTAGGATGTGAAGAAGGTAGTTTGTGAAGAATTTGGCTTTGAAGAAGGTAGGTTGTTCTTGTTGGTGCTGCAAAGAAATGAGAGCACTGGATGTAAGGGCGAAATGAGAGCTCTTGGTGAAAGGGCGGAATGAGGGTAGCAGTGATCTGTGTTCCGTTTTGTAAGGACTTATCTTTGCACAGATGCACACTAGAGTCTGCAGACATTCTACTATTTTTGATAAGTTATGCATATTTTCTACTGTTTTTGATAAGTTACAGATTTTCTAACGAGTTACTTTTCTTGGTGTTGCAAAGATGCACAGTAGAGTTTGCAGACATCCTACTGTTTTTGATAAGTTATAGATTTTCTAAGGTTACTTTTGTTGGTGTTTACATAGTTACTTTTTCGTTTGCTGAGTTACTTTCCCGATTCAATAAGTTAGGTTATATATCGCACAAGTTACTTTATTGTTGGATGAGTTACTTTCCCGATTTAATAAGTTACGTTATACATCACACAGGTTACTTCTTTGTCAATAGAGTTACTTTTTCATCCAGAGAGTTACTTTCATGTCGATATAATTAGTTGTTAGTTCATTGAGTTAGTTTCTTTCTCAGGGAGTTACTTTTTGTTTTACATATTTACTTTTCAGTTACTTTTTTGCTGGACGAGTTACTTTCCTGATTCAATAAGTTACATTATACATCACACAGGTTACTTCTTTGTCAAACGAGTTACTTTTTCATCCAGAGAGTTACATTATACATCTCATAGGTTACTTCTTTGTCAAACGAGTTACTTTTTCATCCAGAGAGTTACGTTATACATCACAGAAATTACTGTTTTGTCAAACGAGTTACTTTTTGATCCAGAGAGTTACGTTATACATCACAGAAATTACTTTTTTATTTAACGAGTTACTTTTTGATCCAGAGGTTACGTTATACATCACAGAAATTACTTTTTTGTCTAACGAGTTACTTTTTCATCCAGAGAGTTACGTTATACATCACAGAAATTACTTTTTTGTTTAACGAGTTACTTTTTGATCCAGAGAGTTACTTTCATGTCGATATAGTTACTTGTTAGTTCATCTAGTTACTTTTCTTGGATCAAAGTTACTTTTCAGGATACATATTTACTTTTAAGTTCGGAAGAGAGTTACTACACATGCAATGAGAACCTGCTGATCACAGTAATTATCATTAAAACAACTTTATAGAGTTTACTTCAGATTATGTAACATAAGCCTTGCATTCCATAACCATATACACATATAACTGATGAACCCGTAGGTTCAAATGTCAAACAAAAAGTAACAAAACATAACCATAACCATTTACATATAATACTGGTTGCAGAGTTTACTTCAGTTAACCATTTACAAAACATAACCATAACCATAACCATTTACATATGTCTAAGAGTTCTTTTTAATCTGACTTGAGCCAAGCATTCAGACTTGGCACAACATCTTCTTCTTTTTCTTTGTTATGCTTGTCACCTGCTCCTTCTTTGCTCTCTTGTTGATCTCTAGTATGTTCTTCAACTGGCTGCGGTCTCCCCTTCTTCATCATTGTTTGGAAGATCTCTGCCCTTATTGCAGGGATGTCTTTGCTTGTGAAGTTCATTTCCTTCCCATTCACTAAGCATTCCAGATATTTCATAACATAGACTCCACAGTCAACATCATCATCTTCTTACTGGGGGCAATCAGGGTACTCTATTGGCCATTGAGACATTTGAATTCCACGCTCAGGCACCCCCCTAAAGAATTCATGAACGAACCCCACCTGCATGCACAACATAACATTCATAAGTATAATGTAACCTACACTAGTTCATTCAACTATTTTCTAACTGTTTTTCTTTTTTGTTCCTTACCCATCTATTCACTTCTCTCTCAGTTTTTAAACTTCCTGACATTGAGTTATAATACCTGTGCACCCCATCCCTAAAACTTGCTTCTAGCAAATGCCAGGGATTGTCATTGTTAAGTATTATAAACACGGAGTCCATTGTCATGAATTCCTTGTCAGGTACATTGAAGAGTGGTTGCAGCATATCAATCTCTTTGATTGTTATCTCATCCGCCATCATGTTTAGCTTTTGCTGTAAAAACAAATTTGTGAATTACTTTTCTGCAAGCTTTAGTGGCCTTGTTGTGATAAATGTAATCTAGTGTGATAGCCTATTTGTCTTACCGGAACATAAGTGCTTAAGCAATGCCATGAAAGCAGTCCCTTCTTCCTCTTTTTGCTTGTTGTCTCTTTCAACATTTGTACAAAGCAATCCATTATCTGAAAATGCACAAGCATCAATTAGCAATCTATAATTTCGTAATAAATGTTTAATATTCCATTACTTATAGGTGACTGCATCATCTTATCCTTAAACAACAGAGCTGATAAGTCCTTTCCCGTGCACCATGCGTCCTTTCCAAAAATCCATTCTCTTCTTGACCTGTGCATTTTTATTTTTATTTTCTAAAGAATTCACACTGAAGATGTGAGACAGAAATTTATGGATTGATCAAGTAATTCATAATAAACATGTGACTGATAGAACTTTAAAAAGTATCTACTTACACTTCATCAATGTTGTCAATAAATTCTTTCACATCCTCTTGCATCTCCTTTGGTCTAAAGTGCTCGAATCCTATGAATGCCGAATTCTTTTTCTATTTTTGAAGTACAAATTTTGGTTAGTAGTCTATGTAAAAGACATATTTTATTGCAGTTACTCTACTGTTTAGTCCATAAAATTGCTTTACATTCCATAATATTACTCTATCATTATCACAGTTACTTTTTATATTAACATAGTTACTTTATGGATGACATATTTTACTTTTTAGTTCAGACTGTTGCTTCATTGATGGAATGAGCACCATTACTAAACAAATTTTACCTGTGCATGCCTCCTTATCTTGATATTTTCCTCTATGCTCCCAATGACCGTCTGCATCTTCCCCTTCCTCTTTCTCAACATTTTAGTTGTTTTCATCTCAACTTCACCAAAATTTACATCCTTCTCATTCACTCCAACTTCATTGTCTATATCCATCATTATGCTTTCCATTCCATCTTCTGTGAGCTCTGTTTTATCTGCTAGTTGTTCTTTTTCTTCTGTGTTTTTTTCTTCAGTTGGATCTTCTTTAGATGGATCTTTTTCCATTTCATGTTGTGCTGGTTCTTTGGTTTCTTTAGATGGAACTTCTTCTACTTTCTTTGAATCTTGTGGTACATTTTCTGTCATTTTCTCCACTAACTTTCTCCTTAGTTTAAGTTTGCTCAATCTTGGTCTTTCTTGTGTAGGTCCATGTTGGTCCATTTCCAACAACTTTTTCTTCAGATCACATGAATGCCAACTTTCATTCTCAATGAAATTGGGAGTTGGTGTAGCTGCAGATTGTGAACACTTGTAATTGTCAGCTTGGATCCTTAGCAATCTATTTTCATATTCAACTTCCTCAAGTCTTCTCTTCAACTGCTCGTTTTCTACTCTTAGAGCAGTAAAAGCTTCTAGTGCAATTCAATTGCATGTTTCCTTCTGCAGTCTCAGCTCGTCCTCAAGGATCAATATTCTATTCTCCAAGCTTCCTGAGACTTCTCTGCTTGTGTTATATGATGTAAGTATCTTCTTACTAACTACCTTGCTCTTGGCTTTATTTGCTGCGAGATAATGAGGCAAATCTTTCACTGCCTTTGCAGCTTCCCAATCATCATTGTCATCCTTCTTCAACACTGCAGAAACCTATGCACAAAAGTTATCAATTTATTATAAAGCTTTTATATTATTTGGCATATTTATTTTCACTTTACCCACACTAATTCTTACATTGTCATTGTCCAAACTTTTCAAATCTTTCACCATCTTAACAGGAGTTGCCCATCTTTTTATTCGTGGTTTTGCTTCAAAGAATGTAGGCTCTGCTATCCCTGTTAACTCATAAGCCCAGACCTGTGTTGACAAGAAAAGTATAAATCAATGTTTTAAATGTTCATATATGGTTGTTTAATGTAACCAAAGTAACTATGAAATGTGTCACTTACACACAAGCACATTACACATCCAGTTGTGTAGAGTGTTCTTTTGCTTGTTTCCCCTCTTCTCCTCATCCTTATATTCTCACTTATAACTTTCATTTTCTTGAATATTCTCCCGTGCACTAATTTTTCCCAGTTTAACTGCCCTGTAGCAGTTACATCATCCAAATAATGTAGAAGGTAAATAGGGGCACAATAGCTAGTGTCCGGTAAAAGGAATGTTGCTAACAAGTGCAACATCCATGCACGACACATATTTTGGTAGTTTTCTTCAGAGTCATTATTTGCAAATTCCTGCCAGAGTTTACTCAAGTTCTCCTTGTGTAACACATCCTTCTCTTTTATTTTCTTACTACTTTCACCAACTGTATCTTTTCCTCTTGTTGCATTAGCAAAATCCTCCCATATTTTTCTTACAATCTGTGATTGCTTTCGTGGAACTATATCAATACCTTTACTAGGCAAACCTAGTATCACTCCTACATCTTCTACAATCATCCTCACCTCAAAACCTGGTGCTAACATGAACTTGTCGTCTTCCACATATCTCTCTATCAGATCTTCTAAAAGAGTTACATCTACAGTAAGATGAGGCATGGCTATCAGATTTGCAAATGCAGTTGACTTCATCATCCTCATTTGATCAGTGATGTACGACATGTTGTTTTGTATGTTGTTGTAACCTTTTATGTAACATCTATGGAAAAGCTTTCCTGTACCTGCATATATATGAAAAAGTTTGTGTTAATTTGTCTAGTTACTTTTTAGATTTCAGTGTTACTTTTTCAGTTCAACATGTTATTTTCTATCTGTTACATCTACTCTTGTTTTCAGGTAGTTACTTTTTAACTTTCAGAGTTACTATTCATTTTTCAGAGTTACATAGTACAGTATCACATTTGCAAATGCGGTTTAGATTTCTTGGATCAAAGTTATTGTTTGATCTGTAGCAGTTACTCTTTGAACCACATAGTTACTTTCATGTCGATATAGTTACTTGTTGATTCATCTAGTTACTTTTATTGGATCAAGGTTACTTTCCAGTTACTTTAGTTGCTTTCCATGGATCAAAGTTACTGTTTGATGTATAACAGTAACCTTGATCAAAGTTACTTTTATCGGATCAAAGTTACTGTTTGATGTATAACAGTTACTTTTTTATCCAGAGAGTTACTTTCATGTCGATATAGTTATTTTTTTGTTTCATCTAGTTACTTTTATCGGATCAAGGTTACTTTCCAGTTTAGTTACGTTCCTTGGATCAAAGTTACTACTTGATGTATAACAGTTACTTTTTGATCCAGAGAGTTACTTTCATGTCGATATAGTTACTTTTTTGTTTCATCTAGTTACTTTTATCGGATCAAGGTTACTTTCCAGTTACTTTAGTTACGTTCCTTGGATCAAAGTTACTGTTGGATGTATAACAGTTACTTTTTGATCCAGAGAGTTACTTTCATGTCGATATAGTTACTTTTTTGTTTCATCTAGTTACTTTTATCGGATCAAGGTTACTTTCCAGTTACTTTAGTTACGTTCCTTGGATCAAAGTTACTGTTTGATGTATAACAGTTACTTTTTGATCCAGAGAGTTACTTTCATGTCGATATAGTTACTTTTTTGTTTCATCTAGTTACTTTTATCGGATCAAGGTTACTTTCCAGGATAATTACTGTGATCAAAGTTACTCTATTATCAGCACCATTTCAGGATAATTACATTCGTATATAAGTGTAAAAATAATCAATATTACCTTCTTCTGCAATTTTTGCTTTTCCTTTTTGCTTGGTTTTTTGTTCCAAAGTCTTATTCTGATTTCTTTTGCGATCTTCTGCTTCATCATGTTCAACTTCTTCAGCATCTTCTGTGTCTTTCTCTTCAGTCTCTTCATGCACTACAACCAATTGTTTGTCAGTAACGTCATTGACTTGTTTCTCCCCAGATTTGTTTTCAGTTTCTGGCTCTTCAATCTCTTCATGCACTACATCCAATTGTATATCAGTAACCTCATCGGCTGGTTTCTCCCCTGATGTGTTGTCAGTTTCTGGCTCTTCAGTCTCTTCATGCACTGCATCTAATTGTATCTCAGTAACCTCATCGGCTGGTTTCTCCCCTGATGTGTTGTCATCTCCAGCAGTCTTCTGGAGAGTGTCAATTGTCTCGACGATATATTTCTTCTTCTTAACTTTCTTATCTTTTCTCGGCATAGCATGTTCGCTGTGCTCTTTAATACTCTTCCTCATTTCATCTCCTTGCAGTATGGTTGTAGCTACTTCTTCTACCATTTTGGACACATCTTCATAGTGCTTGGTCAACAAATCTTCACTTTCTGTTATTTTTGTACTTCCCTTTCCTATCGCCTTCTTTGATTTTACCTTTGTTTTCCCCATTTTGATCTTAGCGGCAGAGACTGGCAAATGCAGTTGCGGCGGAAACTGCGGTGAATGATGCAGCGGAGAAGAACTGCACACACAACAGCGCAAGTACAAACCAGAGGCCGAAGAATTCGGCTGTTGGGGTTGGGGATTTTGGGAATGCGGATGAATTTGGGGGTTCTGGAGCGGGAAGACGGTGGATTTTGGGAATCTCTGGCGGAGAATCAGTCGGGAATGTGCTTCTTCTGTAAGTCGCGCGCCCTTGATTTTTTTTTTGGATTATTTACGATACTGCCACCGCGTTTTCTTAAACGGGTAGCCCCGCTACAGTACCCGCGCGAGAAATGAAAACACACTCATATATATATATATATATATATATATATATATACTAGTGAACGTAATATTAAAAATTTGCAAGTAATTGTTATACTTATCATAATGTATATGCTTATAAATGTATAGTGACATCATTATATATGGTTGGTTAAGTTTGGTTGGACTGGTTAACTAGCCATCCAAATTATGACTATACCATATATGATAAATCTGAACAAATTTCATATTAAACTTGGGATGACCGAGATGAGTCGCGGGAGAGGCAGAAGAGGTCGCAGGAGGGGCGGCAACCCTAGGGGTGGTGCCATCTCAGGGATGAGGATCCCATCACCAGAACCGGATTTGGTTCCTCCTGAATGCTCAAGTGTGGCGGATGGAGTGGAAGGGATCTCGTCATCTCAGGTTGGAGGCAGTTCAGAGGCGTCACCATCTACAACTAAACCTGCGACTCCTTCTACCTCGCTAACTCAATCGTCTGAGGAGAGTGGAGATTCACCCGTTGGTAATAAGGAACTTGACTGGTTTTCCGCCAGTAGACCCATATTACCGTGCGAGGACATCTCCAGTGTTGATTTCATTGAGCCAGAGGTCATTGACGGAATCAAATGCTTCTCCATATCGAGCGAGAAAGAGCCTATTCCGTCGTGGCAGGAGTATGTGTCGATCAGATTCACAGAGAGGAAGCCTTTCTGGAGTCAGCTTCATGGGTGGTTTCGTCACCAGTGGATACCCAGTGAGTCAGTTGAGATCATTGCGGAGGAAACAGAGGGATTTGTTGTGAAGCTTCCAACGGTAAAGGGAAGGGGGAGGATTCTCAGTGAGGCACCTTGGATGATGGATGGCTCACTAACCATTGTCCAGGCATGGGAACCTGGTTCTCCTCTCCAGGCCCTCTCCTTCCCCAAGCTTCCCATGTGGGTCAAGCTCGAAAACCCAGGGCTACACTGGACATCGAGGAGACTCAGCGGTGTTGCTAGTCTCATTGGTAAGCCCCTTGACATTTAAGATTCTAGCTTCTCTATTCACTGCCTGGGTGAAGCCACGGTGTGTGTGGATCTCGCTGCCTACTCTGGTTTTCTGAGGTCAGTGAAGGTCAACATTGATGGGAAACCAAGAAACCTGAAGGTTAGCTACATAGAGAAACCTCAAGTGTGCTCCGTCTGCTCTCAGTTCAGCTATCGTTTTCCCTCTTTCCCCAAGGTTATAGGGAGCAAGCCGATACTAAGCCAGCTACAGTTAAGGGTCGGGAAATACAACAGCAGTCAAGGTGTTCGATGGTATGCCAGGGTGAACATCTCCACTTGAGAAGATGAATCTAGGGTAATCCCAGAAGCGGAGAAAAGGAAGGTTGATCATCCTCGCAGAGTTCAGTCTGAACCTGACATGAAAAGTAGCTCGCCAACAAAGATTGAGGGAGCACTGAATTTGGATTGGGAGATTTCCCTACCCAAAACGGTTGCTACCCCTCCCTGTTTGTAACAGCTAGCACATGACACTGGTATTATCTTGTAATATCACCATAGGTCTGCTTGGAACCCAGATGAAGCTTCCTCGGTTAGCTCCCATGATCTAGATTAGGAGGTAATGGATGACTTCAGTGTGAACAAGGAGTCTAGATCCAAGAAGAAGAAGAAAAAACACATAAGAAATGGTACTGTAGAGATTCCCATACTACGATTTTCAGAATCCATATAGGACCTCTACTTAGCATCTCTCTGTGGTGTGTGTGGGTTTCTGTACAGACGTTTGCTTAGGAGGTTGGAGAGAGTTTCTTCATTATCTTCCCTAGATTGGATGTGGTTGTTCTTAAGTCTTGTCGTGTAACACACCTTGTGGGCGTTCTGATTGCCAGTGTTCTTGACCTGGTGACGAACGGTTGTTGAGGTTTGGGGTGGTCATGGATGGGTTCTTCCCTTCTGCTTAATAATGTCTGCCTAGTTTCTTGCTTGTGGCGAACTGAGTCATGAAGTGGCAGTTCGTGCTCTTTCCAGGGAGGGTGCAAGGAGTGGCAGGTCGTGCATTCCCTTTAGTCATGTGCATTATTCCCAATTCTCTGTTATCTCAAGTTATCAAGTCGAAGACTTATCTTGGTGGTTAGTCCTTAGTAGAGAAGCAAGGTTTTTCTCATGGATATCTTTGTGTGGGTAGGGTTTAATGCTTCCATGTGACTTTCCTTCTTCTTTATTTAGTCTGATCTCCTTGTTAATCTCCTTCTTGTCCTTAGATTTCGGTTACTTGGGGTTTTTTTTCCTTGTGTATGATCTGTTGTGTCATCCCTGCGTGGAGATACATAGATCTAGTTTCCTTCAGAGGCACTTTGTACCTAAAGTTTTGGTTTTCTAGTAACACGTTTTTTTTTCGACCAAAAAAAATTTCATATTAAACTTGATTGCATTGCCTGTCCAAACAAAAATAGAATCAGGACATGGTCAAGTCCGGTTTGATTTTCTAGCTAGGTTTGATTTGATTGGTTAGCCAACCACCTAGACTATGACTACACCATATGGATCTATCTATAGTATTTTGACTAAACTTGATTGTAATGCCTATCCAAACCAAACAAGGATGGGGCAACGGTCAAGTCTTGTATGGTTTGGTGATCAAGTTTGATTTTCTACCCAACCATACATTTTATGATGTTATAAATACTACTAAAATGTAAATAAAAATATAGTCAACATATTTTTCTGATAAGCATCTAAAAATACTATCAAAACTAGTGTAATATTAAGAACAACAAAAATAACTTTCTACATCTATGCGTATTCAATATGATGATGCATGGTATCTACTAGAAACTCTGGCATATTTCAGTATTTTCAAAAATGGTGTAATAATTTTAGTTTCTAGATACTTAAACCATACATAGTTGACCAAGTGGATCAGACCAAGGGCCGCAAATGAAACATCCTGGGTTTGATTTTTGGTGTAATTGTTGACAACTTACCTACACCTCACTCATCCTGGGGTTTTGGTAGTCTAAAGGGAATCAGGGGGTCACCCCCCTTTTTGTCATCCTATTTTTTTAGTTCAAGATATGTACAAAAAAATTAAAGTATAGGGAACACTATAAAAACTCTATATGCACACACATGTGCGCCGATCACAAAATCCCATTAATTGAGGACCACATTTTCAATAACCACAAAGACACCTGCGCTTAGCCTTGCATACATGTCTAACTCGTATCTCTATAGTAGAAAATTGGAATAGTTCATCTTTTTCACCCCTCTCATACAAAACATAGTAACATATGGTAGTAAGTCTTAAGATCGCCAAGTACTTTGGCCCAATTTTTTCACTAGTTATGCAATGGATCTACCATACAATCTGGTTGAAGGTCTTAGGTATGTTTCACTTTGAAAACCACTAGTAGCCTTTATATTAGTGATCCAATGTCTAGTTATACTTGATTTTCCACCTAGTTAGTTAGTAATATGATTAAAGTTTATTTTTATGAGAAGAGATATATTATAAGAAAATTTTATTATATTTTTGTTGTATTATAAAGAAGTATGAAAATTACATCTCATTAACCACATTGTTAAATTCTCATTGGTTGTGGTTTGAAATAGCAATATGAGGCATTTGTTTGAAAAGGACTTCCATAATTACTTCATAAATATTTGTGGGAGCTCACCATCAACATGAAGATACAAGCCTTCTGTAGAATGAAAAGACTATGCCATTTTTAGAATCACATAAGGTGATAGTTTGAAGAAAAAATACAACTTACAAACCATACCATTTAGGCATGCCATTTGGTACCACGATATCACCAGTTAATTACATCTTTTTGCAAAAACAAAATTGGAATTGTGGTAGCAACATTGTTGCAAAAATTACATAGTTTTGGACTAACATGGAGATTGAAATTAGTACAAAAAATAACTTAATATCCTAAAAAGAATAAAAGTGCCAATATGGATCAACAACATAGAGTATGTCATATTCTTCCAGTTTCCCATCGTTTTGACAAGTCATCTGCAAGTATGACCATTGGGCTTGGTGAGCTTTGTACTTTAGTGAAAAAAGCGACCTTATGTGTATGCCTTAGATGATAATACTGAGCATCCAAGCCAACAACAATATAGATCCTAGAAAATTGTCACCTAGTTGACGGCAAGATCCTTTCCCCCATTTCACTAGTAGCTCCTTGAGAACATCATAGTCCATTTTCCGTTATCCAAATTGTTGTAGAAAGATCCCTTCTTTGACTTTCTTTAGCATCATACCCCATTGGTCAATAGAAAGAGGTACAACCATGGTACTAAACATCCTCGACATCTAGTGATTAATCCTCGATGTACATATGTCTATGTCTGTTGATGTTCGATATGGATATCAAAACCTGGTAAACTTCCATCCTCCATCGGTTGTCTACTTGTTGACAAGTGTCAATGGATTCAACCTAGTTGGTGATGGAATCAACCCAGCTAGCTCAAAACCTCCCATCTTCTCGGTGATCTTTGTAATTATTATTGTTGCACAATAGTTAAGGCATAATGAAACTTTTAGGAAATCATTTTCGACATTGATATGACAATTTCTTTGGTTCCTAATTAGAGAGTAATGATGAGTTTATTCATATACTAGATTTCCAAATTTTGGTGTAGACCTAATACCATTTCACCTCTCTTACTTTCCCCCCTTTACAGATTGAAGTATTTGGAAACAAACTCATGTTTTTAAATTCTAGAATGTGATCCAATTGGAATTTCTCTAGATACATAATAAAATCAAGTTCTAAACATTTTTTATAATATTATAGATTGAGTACGTGTTTTATATCTTATGCCAAATTCTCTCACAATCTCATTATCTTTTAACATATTTTGTGTTGAAGTGTTAGTCGACAATTCCCTTAAAGTTTCCTTCCATTTTCCAAAAAATTCCACTTCCATGTCTATCGAAGTTGACTCTTGTGAATTACATGCCTACATATGTAAAACTTGTATGGATCGCTAACATATATTTTGTTTTTTAGCTAGTTCTGATGAAATATGTAAATTTTCATCTTGAAATAACTATTTTTAGCTTAACTTTTGTCAAAGATGCGTGGAAGTTCAATTGTAAAAATCCTCCAAGTTTCCTCAATGTTTTCACAAACTTCCACTTCTACACATGTCAAAGTCTAATCGAAGTCAATGTCCAGTTCCATGGGTGCAATCCATAAACATACGTCGGACAACACCTGGAAGGCACATACATCACTTCCCTTAATGAGATTTATGCTCTTGAAATTGGACAAGCACTAATATAGCACTTCTAACACTAGGGGTATGACACTTTTACTCATAAGAATGACCTTTACCGCTACAAAAACATCCACTAGAAGGTGATCCCTAGATAATAAAACAATGTATGTGAGAACAAGGTAATTTGAAATGTTGCAAGCTTTACCAAGGCCCATTCCTAGTAGGAGGACATGATGACATCCTGAAGAAGTCTCACAATCACTATTGTTGCACAAATGCTCCTCGCCGACTAAAAAACATTGTTACAATAAGCTTCTTCACACTGGGAAGCCTAGATAATAGGTGAAAGGATGACTCCACTACATGCTGGGTCATCCTTTGATCATGTTGTTGGTATGTATTCCCAGAGAGCCAACTATATGATGATTGGAATGTGATATTAGATACCTTATTTGATAATGAGGAAGGTAATTTTGTCTATTATGTTTGTCTCAGCATGAGATGATGACACATACATAGTATATGTCTAAAGAATGATGTTACTGAATGACATATATCTTCAGGTTTAGGACCTGAACAATGAGATCATATGTATGATTAGAGTACATACATTATTGTTATGTCCCTAATCAGATATTATCGTGGAAGTAAAATAGACAATAGTAAAATACATAAGACTAGAGTGTGTGTTGACTGATGACATAATCTCATTAGTCATGACATATGATATCAAGTCAAGCACACATGTACATGTTAGAGAATAGTGTATTGGACAGACCCACCATGACAGTCATACATAGAGACCATTGAATGGTAGTCAGAATCAACTCTCATAGTGATAGTGGTGAGTGTGGTTCTTAGACCTATAGTCACTACATTCATCACATGTTGTTCATGTACTTTGACCTCATCCACTGTGATCCTGAATAAGGGTTTCCATAAAGGTGGTGCTTGGGTGCATTGCGACACATGGAGATTGAGTGTGAGTGATGTAGATGGGATTTGTCCCTCCTACGGGAGATTTATATCTAGGATTCGATAAGCGAGTCTGAGAAATGTATGGCCATACTCATATGACTCAATATGTGATATGTGAGCTCACGTGCATCTCAGACAGTTTGGTCTAGTTCAAGGAACATGGATTGAACGTTGAGAGGATGACGACTCCATGCCTTGAGTTCAATTTGGATATCAAAGACAAAGGAACTATACGATCATGGTAACACTGATCACGGATTGTAAGTTGAAGTTGTTCTCCAATTTTTTGAATTACTTTGATAGCAATGATGTGTTATAATATGTTGCTCTTTTCTTATGATGTCATAATTGGTTATGGACATTCACTGCCAATGTAATTGGGACATATAGGGTCACACGTATAGGATTCAATTGGAATAGGAGTATATTTATGAATGGTGTTTAACTTTATTATTAAAGGTATTTAGATATTGAATTAAACAACTAAGGTTCAACATTGACTGACTGCACTCCCAACCGATTAGTTCAAATGTTGAACCGATCAGTTGGAGTGTCAAGTCAAGTGGAATCAATATTGGTTGAACTTTGTCTGAATTGGACAAGTGAAATGACCATTTCACAAAGTGAAACAACCGTTTCACTATGTGAAACAACCGGTTTACCACTTGGGTCACCCAGTTTAGTGGCCAATTCGATTGGAACAAGGATTTATATTGATGTCATGTTTAGTATTGATCAGTTATTGATTACCAATTTGATTTAGACTGAGAAACTGCACAAACCAACTAGTCACCTAGCAAAACAATCAATTCACGCACCAAACGACCATTTTGGAGTGTGAAATGACCAGTTCACATCTCGAAGTTTCTAGAAAATTCATGAATTTAGTTATTTCGACTCCCGCATAGATTTGGTACTCTGACCCTAACCTCTCCTATAAATAGAGGGTATTGGGGGCTTCTTAGACATAAGATTTTCTCTAATAATTGTTGTCCTCTCTGGTTGTGGTAGCCAATAGAGAGCCCGAGCAAGTCTTATCAGATAAAGGGAGGGGTAGCAATGGAGAGACAATTGTGGGAGAGTGAATCAGTGCTAGTACACCAATGTTTGAAAGGGACAACTCCTTCCTGATGGCTTAGGTAACGCAACGTAGAGTTCCCAATAGTTCGCGTAGACTACTCTAGAAGAGGGAGGTTGTTGTCTGTCACTAGGAGGACACCATCAATTGATGTCCATGGTGCCAGACCAGGAGGCCGTTGGTGATGACCGTTTGAGTGTTGCTCACTGCTACTTAGAGAAGAAGCATGCTACTACTGTAAGGGTAATGTTGTTGGACTTACTCTAGGACCAGGTATAACCTTTTAAAACCTTTCTTTCTAGATACATTGTTGTTAATGCGATCTCGTTGAATCAGGATTTAAATTTTTATTTTCGCTACCTTATCTGTCGCCCCTATTTTCCTACACATGTTGTAGCAAGAAACTAGTATACACCATATCCTCCAGTGTATGCATCAGATACACCTAACAAAAATGGAATACATTGATGTTCAGATCCCAAAAATAGATCACAAAACTCAATAGCTCTATGTCATTAGGGATGAATAGTATCTTGAGAATCCTTGGACATGGAAGCTAGCTAAGAAACCTCTATAATTAATCTTTGAAATCACGCACCCAAGCTAAAAAATGTCACCCTCAAATGGGCAATTCAAGAGATGAGAAACCTCATGGACATGTTGCACATATGCAACTACATTGATGGAAAGCATGTATGCAGGAGCAAATGACATGAAGGATAAGAAAAAGGGAACAACATACAACCTAGTCTCTGAAACATATCATCAGGGCTGAGAAAGGGTGATCTGAGGATTCTATTTTGTATTGTCACCTTCTCTCTACAAAATTTCATGAATCTTGAGGTTAGGATGACTAGTACATCATGTAACCTTTTATTGACATCCTTCAAAATGGATTTGCATCTCTTACATATCCATTTCGTTATATTGAAGTCAAAATTATGTCTAGGACCTACTTCTTTATTCAGAACCCACACACTGATGGTGGGAATTTAGTATTAAAACCAATTCACCTAAAAAAGATGGAATTCATAACCCTCTGAGCATCAAGATCATATTAATGAGAAAAACCATGCACATAAATCTATGTTTCCTCCAATAAGTACTCTCTAATGGGGTACTAAAATAGTGACTCCTTTACCTACTGAGGAAACAACCAAATTATTCACTATATAAAGCTCCTTTTGTGGGATGAATCTTTACCAAACCAAGCATAATAACATTTTTGGTAAAAGTATTATTTGATGATCTTTCATTTCTTTCACAAAGTCATGTTGTTTCTCATATCTATCTAATGATGTCTTTCACATCAATGATATTCTACACCATTTAATGTCCTTAATAAAGGCACAATTTTCCATTCATAGATCTCAAAGAGAGGCATAAAATTTCTATACAACCAATACCAAGGATGATATCTCGAATAATCAAATCATTAGTCTTTCCCTTGCATGACATAAGAAATCTTTATTACAACTCAATCCAAGGCCAAGCATAATGGGCACAATATCAAAAACTATTGTGGTAGGAAGCTTCAACAAACCTTTGTTTCAAGTCATGTGGTGCTTCATAGGTCCAACAATGACTTCAGGTAATGACCTAGCTCAACCTATGACTCCACTAAGATTGCATGGAACCAAAATTAATCATATGTAATGATAACACCCTCTAACAAAAAGTGGATGTTAGTTAGTCTCAACATATCACCACTCGTCATGGGTGGATTCACCAACCAGGAATTAAACCTTGTTTGAGAGGGAAAATATTTTGACACCTCATTTCTTGTCCTTGTGAGCTTTATGATTCCATGATACTCAAATTTATACAAATACCAGTAATGCTCTTCCATTTAACCCAAGAATCATCTCAAATCGAATGTCCAGAATTTTACAATGAAAGTGTATGGGCCAGTGAAATAAGATGGCAACCTAATATGTCTGAATATGGATCAAGGGGTCTAATTCCACATTGGAATGAGAAATAGAAAAGAACTTCTTGGTCTTATATCATTTATCCTAAAGGATATTATGACGTGATAAGATATTCCTTGCACTACTCACTAGACTGATAGATCATGAAATATTTTGATTAAACATATGTTTTTACATATCAATCAACTCCAATCAAATTTTATGTTTTTTATCTCACAATTTATCATCTTGTCCTAATATCTCCTATGATTAGGGTCATATTCATGAACTCAACAACAATTCCTCAAAATTGAAAGGGATGAGTACAATTTTTTTTTATAATTTCCACTCCATATTGAACCATCTTTCTTGAATCAATTTCCATTTTTAAGTGTGTGGAATGGAATAAAATTCATCAATGAGGTAATGTTTGATCTTAACTTTAGAGTTCAAACTCAATTCCACCAACATGTCCCAAAAAATCAACAATTTAACAATACCATGCATCCAAAAAATTATATGCCAATGATATTGTCTATAGAAGCTTAGAGAAACTATAGTAGCCACTAGATTGTGTGTGAAATCATCCTGCTATGTGTCCATGGTTGAGATTTCTATTTACACTAAATATTTTCGCATAATTCTGACTAGGTATTTTAATTATTGAAAATATGACTAAGAAATGGATTTATAAATGCCAAAGATTTTGTAGGATTAAAAGAGTGTAACAATTTTTCTCTAGTAGTGGAGAGTTTTCTGAGAGTTTAATGGATGATAATATAGAGGACATGGGAGCAAAGGGTCCTAGAATGACCTTCAAGAGAGGGATCCTACAAGAGAGATTGGATAGGGTGGTAGTCAACAAAGAACGATTAGACCGCTTTCCAAACTCTTCTATAGAGGTTTTGTTCCACGTCTAGTCGGACCATGTGGCATTGTTGGTTTGCACGGGAGAGTCTCAACCTACTGGTGATAAGTATTAGCTAAAGTCCAACATTAACTGGACTAAAAGAGCATTCTTGAATGCTTTCTTCAACAACATCTGGGACAATGTGGCCGATTTCCATCTGGCAATCACCAATCTAATGACTCAAGTAGGTGAATGGGATAGGAAGGAGAGGAAGTTTGAAAGGAGAAGGAAAGAGATGATCCAAAAGTTGATCAAGCATAATCAGGAAGCCCTCTCTCTTCGTTACTCTCCCAAGGTGTATGCACAGATTATGGGGCTCCAAGCTAAGTTCACTCAAATCTTGAACGATGAGGAGGCTATGTAGTAGCAAAAAGCCTAATGTGATTGGGTTAATCTTTGGGATGCTAACACTGCTTAGTTTTAGGGGATGGTGAGACAAAATAGGATAAAAACATGATAGTCAAGCTAAGGAATGGGGAGGGTTTCTGGGTTGAGAGCATAAATGAGCTTAAAGATCTGGTTCTCAATCACTTCAGCCAATTGTTCACTAAAGATAACCAAAACCTAAGGTACAGATGGTCTTCTAGATACATCAGTTGCTTCCCATCCTTGTCCCAGGAGCAGGTTGTGGCTTGCATCATCGCACCTTCTTATGGGGATAATAGGAGAACTCTCATGATGATGAACAAACTCAAGGCCCCAATATCTATTGAATGGACGCATGTTTCTTGCAATACAGTTGGCCTAAAATCAAAATGTCTCTTTGTTGCAATATTGCTCAATGTTTTGTTAGTGCTTTGCTTGCTCTGAGGTGAACTCTACCTTGATTCTCATCCCCAAGATGATCATTCTGGAGTCTTGCAACCACTTGAAATTAGTTGCCATTAACAATGTGAGTCTGAAGCTTATTTCTAAGATCTTGGTTGAGAGAATAAAGAAGTCCCCTAGAGTGGATCACTCCTATGAAAATGAGATTTATTTACAGATGTTGTATCACTAATAATATCATAGTGGTAGAAGATATCATTCACTCCATGACTTCCAAGATCACCGGGAATAGGAGCATGGCTCTCAAACTGAATTGGACTAAGGCTTATGATCATATGAGTTGGTGCTTCATTGCAAGCAGCCTTGAAACCAAACACTACTATCCACCCTAATATTATTACTGTCATTATGAACATCATCACGACGGGTGACATCTGAATTTCTTATAACGGAGATACCATCCCAGCCTTCAAAGTTACCAGAGCAGTCGGCCAAGGGGACCCCCTTTCTCCCTACATCTTCATGATGTGCTTGGACTGCCTCATTTAGGCCATCACAAGGAAACTAGAAACCCTTAATGGTAACCAAAAGTGGCCCTACCTTCTCACACATTATCTTTGTTAATGACCTAATCCTATTCGGTGAAGCCAAACCTAAATAGAAAATTTCTATGTTGAGATGCATCAAGGATTTTAGCAAATCCTATGGCCAATTCCCCACTAAAGAGAACTCGGCCATTTTCTTTTTAAAGAATAATAAAGGAGTGATTAGGAGAAGGATCTGTAGGAAAGGAGGCATCACGGCTACTGCAAACTTGGGAAAACACTTGGGGGTTCTTCTTCTCTACACTAGAGCTAACTAGGTCACCTATTCAGTCTCTATCAAAAAGGTTGAAGGTTGAATCTCTTCTTGAGTTGACAAAACTCTTTCTTTTGTTGTCGAGTAACTCTTGTCGAATCCATTATAAATTCCACCCACATATACTATATATATATATATATATATATATATATATATATACAGATCAGGTTCCTATCTCAGTCTGCTACCATATAGGTCACACCATCGGAATTTCCTTTGAAGTGGGAACAACAAGAACGAGCACTCTCATATTGTGGCTTGGTCTAAGGTCATAGCCAACAAGGATCAAGGTGGGTTGAGTATCAACTTTGCGAGATCCCAAAATAAGGCACTTCTACTAAAGAAGACTTGGGAGTTCATTACCACCAAACCTACTCCTTGGAGAGGGGTGATGATGGGTAAGTGACTTAGGGCCTTCCTGGAGGATTGAAAGATCGGGGTCTGGCTGGAGGACATAGGATTTGGATATTTATCAAGAGAAACAAAGAGGTTCTTAAGTTGAAAAGGGGAGGATTATTTTCTCAAGAAATTTCGTCCCAATATGGAGGATAAATAGATCTCTAGAAATACCTCAACCTTACGTGTAGTAAAATTGAAGCACAGATCTACCATTGAAATCAAGGAATTCAATCAAAACCCTAATAAATTATCATAAAACTAATGAAGACTAAATGAAAGCTACTTCTAAAGCAAAATGAGAAATATAAACTCAAACATAGAAAAACAAAATATGACCACAACTAGGATGAATATGCATTCATCAACTTTCCCTTAGTGGAGGGTGTACATATGACATGCCAAGTTTTTATACATTGATGTTGGGAGGGAATTATAGTTAGGATATTATGGATAACTTACTACTTGTTTGACATTTTTGTTATCCTTCTTATTAGTTTTTCATAACTTGTGATACCACATATTCATATCTTTGGGTATTTGTTTTATTAATCAGTATATTATGCACATATAGTCTGCATACTCCTTTTGTTAGTGGCATAAAAATAATTTCTAACATTTGTAGTATATTAGTGTTTTTTGTCTATTTGCTACTAGTCACAAGTTTCTTGTTGTCTTTGTATATATTAATAGATCTGAGGACTTTGTTGACTTCCCAAGATTTTTTTTCTTTCTTTGCATAGTTTGCTATTTACCTTGTTCAAAACATAGAAAGTTGCTATTGTTTTGGATATTTCCTTTTTTTCCTCCTTTTTCTCTTAGAGTTTCTTTCCATCCTAACTTCTTCTTTTTAAGTCACACAAATTCTAGGTTTTAGTGTCACTTGTTAGCCTACGTCGCCATATCAAACCCTTTTGCCCTCATTTATCTTTAGAGCTTGCTTTGTGAGTCAGAGTTGTTTCTTACCTTTTTTTAACCCTTTGTTGTGCTTAGACTTGTCTTCTAATTACGAAAAGATTTTTCATTGGTTTTCCATTATGTCTTTTTTCACTTCATTGATTGATTCCTTTTCCCTTGTTGTCGCTGCTTACTTTATATTTTCTTCATCGATTTCCTTTCTTGCACTTATTCATCCATCATTGCTTGATTTTGATTTGGGTATTATTTATTTTTAATGCACCTAGGCCATTGTATGCAAGGTACTCCCTCCTTGATAATATCCTTTCTCCCCAGCCCCACATTTGGGTTGAATGTATTGTGCTCCCAAAGCCTCAAGTGTCACACATCCTTGTGGTAGTTCATGATAATGAGTTTAGAAGTGAGACCTTGAGTAGTGATACAATGAGCATGGGTGAGAGAGATCTATGCCAAGTGCCACCTTTTTCCAAAAAGGATAAAGAGGGTCCACATGATGTTGTGGAGTCATATCTTCCTCTCCCTTTGTGTGAAATTCCTATGATTTTCCTATTGGATCATGGTTGCCTAAAGGTAATGTTGCCCACTTTTACCTCAAGCCCTAGTTAATACCACATGATACCTTCTTTCCATGGGCTTTAGAGAGAGAAATAATAATAAATATTGGTGCTTTCTTGGAGGTGTATGCAACATATAAGTTTTGTATCATCGTTGTTTCTTTAGTTGCTTTCTTATTGAAAGACATAGAGAACATTCGGTGCAACTCAAAGGAGGATTTTCTATGTCAATCAATGATAGATCTTAAGAAAATACGATCACATTGGGTATTTTACTTCCATGAGGAGAGAGATCACATAATTTGCATAAAATCTTCAAGATCTCTATCATGTGGCATCAAATTGATTTTAGAAATTTCTATAAGATTTATCCTACCAAGAGGCCTATAGTAGAGTTTTCTTCAATCCTTTTGTTTTGAGATAAATTAAAGAAGTCAAGGAGTTGTATTTTCCTTAGTATAATGGACTTTATATAGAAGTCTCCAGAGGATGTGTAGGAGGAACTTTTGAGAAACGTAAGAGAAATCAATGCATCACACCACTTCTTCTTATGACTTCCCATCCCAAGATGCTCGTAAGTCTACCCATGACCTCATAATGGATGCATCTAATTCCTCCTCATTGGGTGACATGGTGGCACAAGAAAATTTCCTTACTTCATTTGACCTTCTTATGTTACTCCATAAGCCTTCATATCTCTTAATTTTAGCTTGTGTGGTGGATATTTTCTTGTTCTACTCTAACCCAAACCAAATTTTCATCTAGTGCCCACAACTAGGTCAATTTATAGGATTTGTACATGTGAATGCACATGTCATTTCCAAGAAAATTTTCAAACTTAGGGACAATTCTCACTTAATCACATGTTGTCTTGGATGAAGAAAATTATCCCCAAATTATTTTGGAAACAGGCAGCAAATAATTATTATGGTTATTAAAACCCCTCAGTTTTCATGAATCGAAGTAATCAATTGATCATATAGAATATCATCAGAATCTATAGTAGAAAAGGATTATGATTGGTAAAAAAACTCGTTAGAAAAATGTAACCCAAAATGGAGGATCTTAGTTTCCAAGAAGGTGTAATTAAGAATATGTGATTTGAATTAATCTAGACATTACCAAAATTGGCGTACATATGGCATAGATTGTCACTCTTGTTAATTAAAAAACTACATGTTACTTTCCTAACTAGATAGAGGAGAACCCATGATTATTTAAGGTAGATCATGTCCAAGAAGTGACCAGTCTTATTATTTGAATACATATTCCAATTCTTAAGATAACCAATGGAGAGAGTACATTGGATATGTTTGTATGATACCCTACTTTTCTTCAATCTCTTATTCCACTCCAACATCGCATGCAATGATTCTTGGAAATGCAGTGGTTGCACTTCTTCCCCTTTTAGTTTTGTGAAAATTGATGTAGTCCCCTCTGCTTCAGCACTGAAATAGCCTCACTACATTCTTGGGGATAATTTCCCCATTCCATAGGAAACACCATTGATGCTATCGTTGAATAACAAAGAAAGGACAATTTTGTGAAGTTGATGTGAATGAATATAAATTTGGATTTCCTTTGGGTAATGAAGAAGATGTTATTCCATGCTAAATTCATTAAAACATGTGAACTTTTAAGACAAAGAGAAGTGTGATATTCCACCAAATGTTGCATGAGTAATCTGAGTTCTATTTAAGCAAAATAAAAATTTAAGGACTCCCACAGTGATAGTTTCATCTATGAAGAACTCAATTGTTAAAGATTTCCTAGATCTAGGTTCAACTGTAAAACTCATCCCCTACTTCATTTCCCATCTAGACCTTGGATGATGAAGGTTGCAAACTTTGCCTTCAACTTAGTTATAGAGTAATCAAGATTCCATGTGGAATTGTGGATGATGTCTTACTAAATATTGTTGATGCATTCTTACTTTCTTAAAATTTAGCTCTTGACTTACCACAAGATCAATGTCACATTCCCAATATACTCAATCATCCCTCTTTGTCCACAATGAATGAAATGGTATATATGAGGACCCGATCACATGTGGGTAGTCATGAACATGAAGATCTATTCCAACATCTTAACAATGTTGTTTTAAGTCACTTGGGGTACATGTTATTGGTAGAGGTCACATAATTCCTTGAGTCCACTCTAGACTATAAATAGAGATGGCTTCCTCTGATTCTGCGGATACACATTAATTGCTTGATTCCTTTATTAATCTTTTCAGTAATATATTCTCTCACGAGTTGGATGATGATTCTTCATTTGATATTGTTATGGATGATGACACCATAAGTCATGAATCCATTAATTCATATCATTGCATTGTTCCACTTAAGTTTTAGGATCCATTGGATTTTCATGTTTTGAATGATGAATTGACTGCTCCTAAGATTGAGGTGGAAACTGGATTTAAAGATTTTATGGTCAAGGGTGACTTGTGATGAATTACATATCTGCACATTTTTAGATAATTCCTCTTTTGACCCTAAATTATCTTATTCTTCTCACTCTTGATTATTTACATGATCAATAATCGTATGAATATTTCTACATCAAAATTCATGAATCGAATCAATTATACACACTTAATTTCATCAAAACCAAAATTTAAAAAACCTTGAATCAATTTGTTAATTATTTGATCTACTTTGCTCCTTTTGATTTGATACATATCCTACATGATATACCCTTTGATATAAGCCCATGATCCGTATTTGAGATTCATCAAACCTTTACATTAAAAGCTATGATTTTTCAAAATTCTACCCCAAAAAACCCTACTTTTTTCCTCCATATTTATCTCTTTGTCCTTTATTGGGCCTGGCCCATTCACCTAAATTGTTGTGGTGCCCTTGAACTAATAATAAACACTCACCTACAGGTCACTCACCCCTAGGCCACACGTTTCTCACGGTCCATTCCCAACCTAGTGACCACTAGATTGAGATCTAGTGGTACTGAGGTCGTCCTTATCCCTATGTTGTGGAAGGAAAGTAGGGCATCGTGCCCTAATATTTCCCTGCCACCTAGTACCTCGTGGCCTCCCTCTCTTCCCACAATTTTGCCTCCTTTCCCTTTGTCTCATCAAATTGAATGAGATCATCTTCTTTTTAGCCCAATTTGTTCCTTGGACACTAAGTCTCCATATTGCTATCAACACTACCCAAACCCAAAATGCTAGCCTTCCAAAGTCCTAAACCTGACCCACTTTATGATATAAAACCTTGCCCTTAGGTCCATTGTTTCCCCCATGATTCTTGGAATGTCTTTCACTAGCCTTGACACCTTCTCTCTCTCTTTCCCCTTCCCCCCAACAACATTGTCACCATACAATGTCGCTCCGTGAGAAGGCATCTGAGTGCAACTAACTAGGATCCCTAGATCCCACTCAACAATTAACTAGGAACAACAATAATGGTCCTGACTTGCATCTATGTCTCTCTCTTGCAAGTACTAGTGGGGTGGACTTCTCTCATTTGCACGATATTCATGTTGATCAAGTGTTGACCAAGCGATCTATGATCATTGTTTTTTGAATTCATGTAATTTCCTTCCCTCTTTGCCTAGAATTCCTATAATTATTGAAACCTTGTAGTCATATCTTCTTATTCCCAAGTTCAAAAATTATGAACAAATACCCTAGATTGATAAAAAAACATTTGTATTTAAATTCTTTGAAAGGCTATATCCAATTTCTCTTTCACTCATATCCCTAATATTGCCTTCATGGTTATCTAAAATTAGTTGATGACTTCACCATCATGTTTATGACTTTAAAATCATAAATTTGACTCTAATCAATGGTCTTATGACTCTTGACTATGATTAGGATGACTTGGACTAATATTGGATCAAATCCTAATCTTGATTACTAATTAAGGGTCTAAATCAACTCATAGATTTCACTTTGATGGTTATATATCTCAAATTAATATGAAAATGGATGGTGATCTTTAAACCCTAATTGTGGGTTTTAACCCTAAATATGTTCAAATATTATGATTTCCCTTATAAAGTCTTGAAAGCCATAGTCTTGCAAATCTCATTATTGAAACTTGATCATGAATCTCATAAAATGATAAAGTTGACTCCTTAGTGATGATTAAGGGTTATTCTTGATATGACCTAGGTGTGGAACCACCTTTTATGATAATGAATGATATTAATTAATATTTCATTTTGAAATACTCAACAATTGGTAGAGTTGGAAGTGGATGTGTTACCACACCTAGACATAATGTAGGAACCCAAAACCCTAAATTTGGTATTGAAGACCCTTAATGAGTGGTGACTCATACATTGATGCATGTGTACATATTATGTGCCATAACCTTGGCCTTGGTCTAACTTGAAAATTCAAGATATATGCTAGGACTCTCAAAGGTATGCTTTTATAGTCTTATTGGCCTACTTAAGATATTGATTGGTTGTGTGATGTGAGTATGTCTTTTTTATTGACAAATAGTACATTATTTGAAATAACGAACATTTTTTGATATGTTTCTTTGTTTTCCATATATAATTATGTTTTAGAAAAACCTCAAACATAAAGTGATGAATCCATTATACCTTGATACCAAATCTCAAGATGTAGGCATATCCTTACCTTTGGGTGTGGATAGGATTTAATGCAAGAGTGTAAACAATCTCTCACCTAAGGGTATAGATAGGTCCTAATGCACATTAAACACAAAAGGTCCACATATAAGGGTGTAGAGAGGATCCAATGTGAAGGTAAAAATACCCCCACCCATGGGTATAGAGTGGGTTAGATACATTGAACACCTTGAAACCTAGGGATCAAAGGAGATAATGGCCATAAATCGTATCATAGAATATTTTGAAAAAATATGTTGTAATTTCATAAAGAGTTGTCATTAATGTGTTGTTTCTATTATTTTTTTTATAAATGTTAAGAGTTTATATTATTATGCAATTTTACAAGTTCCATCGGAAACATAGTAGTGAAATTCCATTGATAGTGTTTTGTTTTCCCATATTAGCCTAAAGAATAATAACTCGTAAAGAATTGCCTAGATATTCTTCCTCACTTGATTGTACTACTATGATGAACAAGTTCCACCAAACCATGATATATCTTCTTATGTAAAGGGTTTGCATAGTTTGTAAGATTAGTTAGTTGATATATCTTTCCAAGTTTGTCTTTTTGCCAAGTTGTAAACCCTAAAAGGTTTGTTCAATAAATAATAGAGTATTTAATTATCATGTATATTGTGTGTGTGATATTCACATCTCTCATAGACAAACTCTTCAATCCCTATAACACTGTCTTTTTGGGTAGAGGGATTGAGATTGAGGTGAAAATTGAGCTAAGACAATTGGTACCAGAGCTAAACACACAGTCTATACATATTTTATTCTCTTGATATTATATGAGATCCATTCTAGCTTGGTGATAAACATGTCCACACTCTTAACCTAATGAATATCTCTCTTCTTGAACATTGATGCTTAGTTTCCTAGGCAAGACTAGGGATTTATCAATATGAAAGTGTTTCCAGAAAAAGATTGCTAGTATCCATAACATTAATGAGTTGAATACATTTTTTAAGCCACATTTCACAAATGATATAAACTCATTTTTATACCTATAAGGAAATCATTTATAAAAAAAAACACCCATGTATGATATTATGAGGACATTCCCTCTGGTACCCTTTGAGTCTCTCTCAAGCTTCACTAAGATCTTCTATAAGTCCCTATTTGAAATTATAGAGTTGGTCTCTATAATGATTGAACTTCACATGGGTATATATAATTTCTTAATAAAAGCATTAGAAAACTCTTTCCAAGAATAAATAGTACCAGTAGGGATGTGATTAGACCATGTTTTGTCCTTGTCGTACAAAGAGAAGTAAAACATGTGCATATAAACATTGTCTAGTGCAAATTCATTAGTTTGCACAATATCAAGTGTTTTTTAATAGATAGATATGGTGTGTATGATTTTCCAACACACTACCTCTGAATTATCATGTCCAAATGAAACTATCAAGGATGGTAATGAAGTGGTTGTTATTGACTTGAGAGGAGGTTTGACAACACAAGTAACAAAGAATTTACTTGCATTGCATGAAAATCCTATAGTGAAATACCTACTGGACCATCATTGTTTTCAATCCTCCTCTCCTCCTTATATCCTAGTCTTCCATATCAAATGGTATTGACTCTTCTAGACCTTTCTTCTAAGATTGGAAGTGCATATGCAATGCTTTATCGATCTCTAGGTCTAGGTTTCTCAATCCAACTTATGTTATTCAGAGGTATCCACTAGAGATAGGAACAATTTATTTGATTATGTAGGAGAGAGTTTTTATATGATATAAGAATAGTAAATAATTTGTGAAATGGAGTAATTAAACCAATATCTATCGATGTTCCATGTGATCCCAAAAAATGGTGCTGGAAACTTGATGAGTGTGTTATAACTCAGAGAATAAGTTTATATCCAATCAAATACAAGCTTACACTCTCGCAGAATATGAGTTGTTTCTATCAGTTGTAGGAAAGATGTTTTAAATTTATAACCAATCACACAACTCTTGATACTCACATGTGTACATGGTTAATTTTTAGTGGCTAGGATTATTCTTAGAGTCTCAGTAAGAGAAATAAGTCACTATCAACTTTGTATTAGCTACTTCAATTTGAAGATATGAAGATTTTTACTACAACTAGATCTAAGCTAAGTAAAGTAGTAAAAGATAAATAAGATAAGTTCATTCAAAACCAAAGGTATTTGATGATTCTTTAGAGTTAAACATAAAGATGAGAGACTTCTACTTCCTGATCGATCCTCTTATCCACCAATGACTATTGCAAATATGAAATGGCATGTTGTATCTAGAAAAAGGGTAGATGATGAGCATTCAATGTGGAGGAATGGAGAAAATGAGGGTAGTTTTAAATGTTGAGAATGTTAGTGGAGGTTTATGTGGGGTCTAAGACAAAGGGCATAAGAGACCTTTCTATGATATTTGAGTGGAGTACAATCGAGAGGATGTCATATCCAAGATGGGTAATCTTCAATGTCGCAACTCATTGTAGCATCTTTGGTCAAATTTGATGTGGGAAATCTTCAATTTCTAAGCACTTCACAACATCTTTAGTCAAAAAATTACCTTGTAGATTCTAGATTCAATCAAATAAGAATTTATTTGATTGGATCATTGATAACTTTGGCGGTCATTCTTCATAATGAACTAGATGTACTTAGAGTAGTTGACCCAACATTCAAGACTTGAAGCTTATAGCTTTGTCTTTAGTTGTTTTTTCTCTGCTTGTTTTGCACGATTGAGTATGTTCTCTGGCTATCCAAGTATGGATAATCTCATTTTGGTCAAATAGCATAGTTGAGTGATGGAAGTCCCTTTGGCAGTGGCGGGGCCATTTTTGTTAGCTTCATGAGCTTTTCACATGTTGAAGTAGGCTCATAAGGAGGAATCAGTTGAGTGGTCATATATGACCCAAATTGTGGTTGAATTTTGTCCAAAAAAAGGTTTTCTCATTCAATCTACACAATAATAGAAATCATCACGATTTGGGTATATTATAAATATGTTTATCTTTATTATAAGGAAAAATGCAAATATTTTTAGCCATGACAGCAACTAAAAGTGGATGTGATCATCACATGTGTATCCTCCATGACATGTATTGTTATTTAATCTAGTTGGTGATAGTTTGTTACATATCAGCCGCCACCCACCGTCATCCCTTTATTTATTATTCCTTTACTTTCTCCTTCACTAGTACCATTATTAGTCATGTGCCCTATTTCAGGCATTAGCCAATGACAACATATGAAGTCAATGTTAACAACTGCAATCAAAATGACACCATCCATCACCATACCAGCGGACCAACTCTCCTCATCTCCTCCCACCATGTTGCCATCTTTCCTTCTTCCTTACTTCTTCTCTCCCATCTTCCTCCTTACCCACCTGTATTATTTCTAGAGAAGTAGACTCCATATCACCCCCTTCCCTACTTTTTGTTGGTTGGTACCTACATAGAGAGTGTTTGCACTAGTAGCAATCTTGACTATCATTCATCTCCACCTAGCCACACTTGTTCACCTGCAATGACACCCACCAAAAACACCCCACCCTCCCATGTTCCTTCTTCTTCTTTGTATTCTTTTTATTTTTCTGTTATATTTTTTTCATTTCTTTGTTATCTATTTCATTTCATCTTCTTCTTTTATTTTTTTCATTCTGTTCCTTTTTTGTATATATTACAATACTCTTGTATCTTTTGGTATCCATATATTCTCATGTGTTTTCTAAAACTTCATCATATTTTCATGTCTCCTCCAATCCTATTTTTACAGGATGTGGGAATTTTTTTTGCATGTCAGCACACATCCATGTGCACCACCTTTCTTAAAGATTTATTATTTGAACCGTCTAAAGATTTCTCAATTACACATGTTGTTAACCTTGGGTCTCATGTTATTAATCAACCATGAATACCATGAATTTGGAGTACGTCAACATAACATTTGGTTCTAGAGAAGGACCTACATTGGTACCTAAGCACTTCATTATTGAGTAGTCAGAGTTTTAGGTTGTGATAATGTCACAAATGTCTTCTCATGGAGTTCATGACAAGTCATCGAGGATGCACCACCCGACAATGCTCTATATGGATAGGCTCATATGACTCTCATTATTTAGTTACATCAAGGACTCTAAGGGTTAACTATGTTAAAGTGAGGTTTTCCTTCTTTTATCAGCCCTTCATATGTGACTACCTAAAGATGGACACTTTTTCCTTCAGCACTTTGAGATATTGGTCAAGTAGTTGATTCTCATTAGTAATGAATATTTTACCAATTTATGTTGTTATCATTAGTAGTTACAAGGATAAATATGAGGATCTCAAGCATGTACAAGGTATTCGGTAGTGGTATTATGTGAGGCTTCCAATATGAGGATGATCGGTATGATTTTTTATGAACTTACATTTTAGTGATCCACCCCATTTTCCTTACCTCTCCCTTAGTGTCCTTCAATATTTGGACAAGAGAGACCTTGGTAGTTTGATATATGCATGTCCAATGATGCTACATGGTCTACTTCCCCTCTTCCCCCAACATAATAGATAGAGATATATGAGCCTCCATAAACCACCAAGTCTACATGATGACACAATGTGTAACTTTTACAATAGACCTAGTGCCTCCATATATCGCAACACCATTTTTCACACAATTCCACATATTTCAGCTTCACACATGACATTTTCCATATCTCTACACGGTCCTAAAATCTTGGATGAAGCCCTTGCTCTAGACAATAGTGAAGAAACCTAGATATTGGGTGTTTTACCATGGGATGCTAACTTTGAGTCTTAAGTAGCATTAATTGATAGGACATCATTAATGGCTCTCATGCCAATAGTGTTAAGTGTTGACCCACCTTGATTGGGTCGAGGAGACTCTTAATAGCATGCTTTCACTATTCAACTTCAAGCTACCAAGTAGACTACTTCAGTGTACCCTTATAATCAAAACCAATATTTCCTAAGGCTAGACATGATTAGTCATATTATTGAGTATCCACCATGCCATTGTACCCACAACTTGATGATAACTAGAACTCATTCCATTGTGTATTGTCACTCTCAAGCCATATTTATGTCTGAAGTGCGTGGAGTTAAGTAATATAGGGTTATTTCAGGGATTCTCTTTATATGTCATACGTTTAGATGCCTTTTTTGTTTTATGTTTTATTTTTTCTCTATTTTTATTTCTTGCATTTTTTCTTCCCATTAATTTATTTTCACATTATAGCATATTTAATTTGTGATGAATTGTTTATAATTGTTTTTATTTATGAAAAAAGTTACAAAAAAATAAAAAATGCAAATTGAAAATAGTCATAAACACAAGTGTAAAATAAATAAAAAACTGGAAAACAAATAAAAATGATAGAAAAATGGCATGCATCTATTAGTGTAGGATATCTGGAAGATAAAGGGTGTTTATGGATCACCTCAGTGACAGTGGAAACCATGTATATGAATTCTTCCTCCTCGATGAGGAT
This sequence comes from Alisma plantago-aquatica, assembly GCA_963693085.1. NCBI lineage: Eukaryota > Viridiplantae > Streptophyta > Magnoliopsida > Alismatales > Alismataceae > Alisma > Alisma plantago-aquatica. The sequence goes on along the minus strand of OY856411.1, from coordinate 494,013,572 downwards.
CTATCTTCTACCATGGCGGGTGAAATCATAATCCATTGTGATAGTATGTCATTATAATGAAGAAGATGATGTTACTGATTTTTGTAATAGGAGTGTAGAAGTAAACAAAAGACATATGGAGCTTGTAGTTGTAGATTTGGTACTCACACTAAGATCCCACAACTTCAAATATCTCAAAAGAAAATAGGCATGGAAGATACCAAAAAGACCACATTTAGGAATATAAACATAGCATCATCATCATTCAGTTTGTGCACAAAAGAAATACGAAAATGTGATCAAAGGGGGACAGTGGAACATTTTTAATATACTTATCCTACTCAAAGACCTAATTTATAGCACTATACATTATTAATTGAATTCAAGGAATTTCCATTCTAGTTACATCTCTGTAATATCCCTTAGCTATAGGTAGTAGAAGCAGTGTGGAAGTTGAAAGAGAGAGAAAGAAAGGTACTTAAGGTGGAACATGAGGAAGGGTAAACCATGTGCATGAATGTTTTACATAGTGTTGAACATTGATTAGCCAATGAAGATGACATGGAGAATGATGACCGTCAACTGGGGCATCATTGAGGCAAGTATTAGCGTCTGCCCAACTTTTATTTTAGTTGTAGGAGAATCAGACACATGGTGAGGGGTTGTATTTGGGATGAGGACCTATAAGAGCCCGCTCCCAAAAAGTGAGGTGGTTATATATAGATAGTATAAGGAGTGTGAGTAGTTATGATATCCTCTCACTTACTCAAAGGAATATTAGTAATCATTATAATGCCAAATACCATAGAAGTTTTCTATAAGGGATGAGGCACTAAATCAAGTATGAGATTATATCATTAACCAATCCATAAAAATAAAAAAAGAAGTATTGTCGTTCTCATTCTAAAATATTCTTTCACAAAATAGGGTGTATACATAGAGAAAACCAAATATAAACAAACTAAAGTTAACAAGCCACATAAGGAAACTTCTCTACTTCAATCTATCTCCAAGATCTAGCTATACCTATGCAAGTTGTGAGTCTGGATCAACTATGTCAATGTGTTCTTTACATAAGTGGTTTGGGAATGGCCTCAGAAAATAAGGATATATGGAACTTATCAGTAGAAAGATAGTATTGAACTAAATAGGTATTGGACAATATGAATTAGGAACATGAAATTTAGTAGAAAATGTTCCTTAAACAAGGAGGGAGTTTGATATATGTAGATAGATGTTGAAGGAACTTCACATATTGTATGATTCACAATATACAAAGAAACAAAGAGGAGTTTAACAATTACTTGCCATATAAAAATATCAATATGTTCCACATAAGCACAAACAATAAGATACGGGAACATAAACCATCATAATAATGATTAATCTATTGTAATTCATCATTATAATCATAGTAATAGTGAAGAAATAATAACATATACAATTAGGGCACATAACCTAAAACAAGATAAAGAAAGGAAAATAGCCCAAATTCCCATACATAAACTCATAAGCCCTAATGTTAATTATATAATTGGTGGGCACATAAATTGGGTATGAGGCATAGAAACTCCATCCCTAATATATATATATATATATATAAGAATGATTGAACTATTACTCTAGCACTACCTCAACCTCACTAAAAACATGCATTAATGTAGAGGCAAGTCAAGTTTGGTCATATAAAAAACCAAAATATTGGTTCCATCATAAAATGGAATTTCATGCAATCATAGAATTAGGACAAAAGTTGAACAAAACCAAAATAAGATATAAGAAAAGGATTCAGTTTGCATAATCATTCGTCCAATAGGAATAACGAATAAATTCCAAGAGGTAGGACCCAACCAAGTCATGTAAATATGAACATGTGACATTTAAATAAACATGCCACAATAAAATAAAAGAGAGGGAATATAATCCAATATGACTCAAAAAGAGATGCAATGTACCTCATTTCATGTACCTATAAATCACAAATCCTAGATAAACTAGGGATTGTTTAGTTAGCCTAGGAGCAAGGGATGCGAAAAGGAGAAGAGACGAGGAGGAGCAAAGAGGGAAAGCAATGGAGGAAGAGAATAACAAAGGGTGATGAAATCTCTAGTTTTTTTTTTGTGATTGTTACACCCCACATGAGCATATTTAGGATTTAGTCACATCATATTGTTTTGATTGCACATTTGGTTTTGAGAAGACCTTTTACCTATCACCTGATCCCATTGAGACATTTAGGCACGCCCCCCCCCCCCCGAGTAGGGTTATTCCTTGCCTTTGATTTACTCATTTTCTAAGCCTTCTCCTTTGTCCATGCTTAGAGAATTTATAACAAATTCATTTAGCATAAAAATATATATGTGCATATTCATTAGAAAGCTAAAAATATAAGAAATACACTTAAAGTGGTGTTAAAGTATCTTTTATTTCTCAATTTCCTTAAATCTCTAAAGAACCCTAAAACCTTAGAAATCAATTTAAATATTAATTACTAATGACCGATAATTGTTCCAATAGGGTAACTAGGGTTTCATCAACATCACGAGTAATATTGGGAGTTTATTCAAGAGAGGTAAGTGGTCCCTACACTTTGAATATGAGTATTTATTGCTTGTGTATATGTATGTACAATGTGCATGAAATGTTATGACATGTATTAGTTATGATTTAGTTGTTTAAGAAGATAAAATTTAATAAATCTATAATGAATTGGAGGTCATGTTTCTTCCAATAGTTATTGTATAATCTTTCATGCACATTAAGAATAAAGCTAAGAATAAGATCTAAGTACAAGTTAAGAGTTTTCAAGAGAAAGAAATTGATAATTGATAACTTTTATAAGATCATCAATAAGAGTCTCCTCATAGAAAACTGAGAGGTACTTTGGAGCATAAGAGAAGGGGCACTTTGGTACATATGAGAAGATGCACTTCAGTGCAAATCTGAGGATTCTTATATAGGTCAAGATAAAAGAAATGATCTAAAAGTAATTGTGTCCTTTCTTCAGTGTTTAATGTTTAGAGTTTAATTTTAGTGTACATATTCTCATTAAGATACAATATGTTCAATTCCACTTACAAAATGTTTCATCCATGGCTAGGGGCACAATGACCATAGGAAAGGATAAAAAGTATAAGGCTATATCCATATGACGTGTACGGACTAGCTCAATGATCTTCATAAGAAAGGACATGATGGGGTTATATTTATGCCTAGTTTATATTTATTTTCCCTATTTATGATAAACATATCATGTTTAAATGTGATACATTATTACTTTGTTTTATGTGTGAGTGTTTTTGAGGATTTGAGAATGAGAATTGTTATTTTTATCATGTGATTATTATATAAACTTTACTTTTACGCAATGAATATCATGATTGTGATTCCCCCTTGAAGTGAATGTAATTTATGCTTCCTTTGTATGTTGTGTATGTTTTTAAAAGTGTATTGTTATAATAATGGAATGTGAGATAAAAAATGTAGTTGGCCACTAGGTTTTTCTTAGGATCTTATCTAGTTTATGTCATATTCACATATGGCACCTAGGAAGAGTGGTGATAATGATAAGGTGCGCATGGGTGAGAAAGAGGATGATTATCTCAATAGAAAACCATTGAAAATTTCAACGTAAAAAAACTCTCATGGTGCCCTTTTATGTCATGGTTAAGGCCATTTCCACTTCCATGGGAAGTGGAGAATACCATGAAGGAAACTATAGGGTCAACCTTGATCTTTTCCTAGTTGACTTTTTGAATATCAAGCATGACTCTTATCTTGCAGGGGAAGAGTTGGAAGTGATCGTCAAAGATGAAAGCTGACTGTAAAACATGGACGTTGTTCCCATGATCAAGATTTCCCTAACCACTCTAGGGTTTTCTTTAGGACTCACATGCTCAAAGGTGTAGGTAGGACTTGGTGGGAGAACCTGCTAGAATCCTTCCACTCACATGGGAGGAATTCTCATAGGTGTTTCGAGACCATTACATATCTGAGGCTATGGTCAAGAAGAAAGAGGAGGAGTTCCTCAGACTTAAATAGACTGGAGACATTATCATCACATAGTATTCCATGAAGTTTAGAATCTTGCAAAAATATGGTCATGGTTATGATTCATGGTGCAAGGTGAAGAAATTCATTAGGGGTCTCAATTCAAACCTTAGCTCTATAATGCCTAGATGAGTACACAACACCCTACAAGGTGTTATAGATTCTTCTCTAGAACTAGAAGACCACCCACAAAGAAAATGGAAGAAAGATAGCTACTCCCACAAAAACATCAACCACCATAATTATAAGAAGAGGAAGGTTCCAATTGAGGTTGTTTCAAATCAACCTAAAAAGACTTAATGTGCCAAGTGCTCCAAAGATAATCTAGGAGAATGCATGTTTGGAACTAGAGTGTGCTATGCATGTGGTGAAATAGGGCACATTAGACCTTACTGTCCCAATTTTAAAAAGAAAGAGTCCAATGTTATTTTTCTAGCACCTAGAGAGAAGAGAGAAGCTAAAATCTTCTCTGTGGTGGATACCGAAGAATATGAAATATTTGCAAACTTATAGTTGTAACCCTATGCATGGATATGTGTAGAACTATATCTGCTTTAACTTTTCATGTAAAAGAGTTGGAAAAACCTAAGGTGGGTAGTCTTACAAAATTTCAAGGATGAAATTTAATTGGGGTGGGTATAATTATAACATCCCAAAATTTAATCAAAGTAACATTATGATTTAAATAGGAATTTTCCACTAATTAAATACAAAAAGTATATCTTTCATCTAAAGTATTATATAAAGAGACATAAAATGATATCCTTATTTTCTTTATATATGCATGAATGAATCTAGTGCATATAAATAAAATGAAATCTTTATTTTCTTTCTTTATGCATAAATTACTTTTTTCTCTCTCCTTTAATAAAACTTCTTCAAAAAGGCATGACATACCTTCAATATAACTCTTGAGTGGAAATCCACGCCTAATCTCACAATTTATTCAAATAACTAAATAAGGAAAGATGAATTCAATTTATCCTACCTTTTAATGCATTTAAATAAAGATAATGATACATGTAGAATATATGAATAACAAATAGTCAAAACTTAAATCTACTAGGATAGGAAGGTTGTAGTCTCCCTAGTTAACTTATAGCCCGATCTTGAAGTCATTTTGACTCTGTTTGACCCTCTAAACTATTTAGGAAGATTTTATATAGTTATTATTTAGGCTAAATCAATAATAATATCCACTAATTTATCTAACCTATAATTTGGGCAATTATATATCATGATATATATATATATATATATGTGTGTGTGTGTGTGTGTGTTGTGCACCCTTTCAGTATATGTTTTCTACAAGAACCCTTGAATGGGGATCTAACTGTCAGTAGACCATATTCTTCCTTGAGTTTGTGATTGGTTGGACTCTAAACAGTTCCACACTTCCCCTCTTCTCACAGATTTCTCTCCCTAACATATTCCTACCCAATATTATCTATCCCTCACCATCCCCTCATCCTCCTGAGCCTACATCCCTAACATGACCAAATTCCATTCCTTAGAATCCCTTATCAACTAGACCTTCATAGTTCCACTATTTCTTGAACTCCTCTAATTACTTGAGCTTCTTCGTCCCATCCCCTGTGTAAGCATATAGCATGGAACGTTAGGGGATGAATGTGGATCATGAATAAGGCACTCGTTAGCTCATATAATCCCCTACGTCTTTGAACCTCCAACCCCTCCTTGTCACTGCAAAGTTGGATCATCACTGAGGTGATCCTGACTATTGTGAACTCAAGGGAATCCGTCGTGTGTTTCCCCAAGACATGATGAATCTTCTATGACCTAAAAATGTGTGCCCAAAGCTAGGGTAAGAATGCATCCTCCTTTAATTTTTTCTACCTTCCTCGAATGTCATTTGCCTCCAGCAAGCTTCACTCACCGTCGTTTGAGCCTTCCTCTTATCATGTCATACCACTGTCATTGCCTCAATTTTCCATTTGGAGTCTTGTATTCAGCAAGCATGGCACATATTGTATCTTCTAGGCTTTAACCCTCTTCTTGTTTCCAATACAAGTGGAGATTGCTTCTTGAGCCTCCATCCACCTTGTAACCTGCTTCAGGGGTGTCTATGTGATTGTAGAGTCTAGTGAAGATGAGGTTAGGGTTTCTTGACATAACTTAGATCAATTTTGGGTTTCCCTACCATGTGATCTCCATGGGATAGGGTTCTTCAAATTTTTTATCCTTTGTCTCTAGTCATCAGATAAGACATGGCTAATGTTACCTTATTGGCCCCTAAATTTTTTTTATGGTTGTCTATATTTGAGATTTAGTTGCCTCGAATTGTTCTGATGGCATGTTTGGTTTTGGGGATACCATTATCCATCTGGGCAGATCCCATTGATCCATCTAGGTAAGGGACCTACGAGTAGGGTCATTCCTTGCCTTTAATTTTTTTATTTTCTAACCTTTCTTATTGGCCCATACTTCAAAAATTCATAACAAATTCATTTAACATAAAAAAGTGCATATATATATTCATTGGAAAGACAAAAATCTAAGAAACAACACTAAAGTGGTTTTAAAGTCTATTTTGATATCATTTATGTCAATCCCTAGAGAACCATAATCCTAGAATAATATTCATTAGTAATGAATAATAATGGTTCCGACAAGGTAACTAGGGTTTCATCAACCTCAGAAGAAATATTAGGAGTTTCTCCAAGAGAGGTAAATGATACATGCACTTTGAACGTAAGTATTGATTGCTTATATATATGTATGTACAATGTACATGAATTGTTATGAAATGTATTAGTTATAATTCAATTGTTTTTTAAGAAAAAGGTTAATAAATCTATAATAATGTATGGTCATGTTACTTTTCAATAGTTATTGCATCATCTTTCATGCACATTAAGATAAAATTTTAGAATAAGATACAAGAACAAGTTAAGAGTTTTCAAGATAAAGATAATGTTAAATGATAACTTATATAAGATCCTCATTAAGAGGCTCCTCAGAGCAAGCTAAGAGGCACTTTGTTTCATAAGAGAAGAGACACTTTGATGCAAACCTGAGGATTCTTATATAGATCAAGATAGAAGAAATGATCTAAAAGTAATAGAGTATATTCTTTAATGTGTAATGTTTAAAGTTTATTTTTATTTTACATTTTATGTTTAAGATGTAATATGTTCAATTTCACCTACAATATATTTGATGTATGGATGGGGGCATGATACCCACAGTAAGGGGAAAAGGTATAAGAGTAGAGCCATCTGACGTGCAAGGACTAGCTTAAGGATCTCTAGAAGAAAGGATCTTGTGGGGTTCCATCTATACCTAGTTTAGGTTTATTTTCCCTATTTATGAGAAATATATCACACTTAAGTGTGATACAAGTTTATTTTAGTTTACATGTGAGTGATGTTGAGGATTTGAGAATGAGAGTTGTTATTTTTATCATGTGATGGTTATATAAACTCTAATTTTATGTAATGAATATCGTGATTGTGACAATCCCATTGAAGTGAATACAATTAATGCCTTTGTTGTATGATGTGCATGTTTTTACAATGGGTTGTTATAGGGTGCATGCATAGCAAAAAATAAATATAAACAAACTAAAGTTTACAAGACAAAGAGGTCAGCATGTCTACTTCAATCTATCTCCATGCTCCATCTACTCCTATGCATGTTATGAATTATGCTTAACTATACCGGTGTGTTCTTCACCTTAGGGATTGGGGATGCCCTTACAAAAGAAGTCCATATGGAATTTTATCAATAGAAATCTGATATGTGTAGTGAAAAGGGATTGGATAATATATCAATAAGGAACAACAAATTTTAGTATAAATGTTCCCAAAAAAGAAAATGGATGTCAAACGAACTTCACATATATTATTAGTCATAATAATATGAAAAAATCAAAGATGACTGTAGCAAGTACTCCCATAAAATATTAACATGTGTCACATAAGAACAAACAATAAGATTCAGACACATAAATGATTAGAATAATCTTTCAAATATCAACATGCATTGAGATAATTAAGTGCCAGTGAAAAGATAATAACACATGCCAATAAAGGCACATAATCTAAAACTAATAGAGAAAGGTGTATAGACCAACTTCCAACATAGAAGATCTTCAATCCCTCATGATAATAATTTATTTGGTGACCACATAACATGGGTATGGGGTGTATAACCTTCATTCAAAAAGACATACAAAATTATCACAAAATTATATTATGATAGTAGTAGTACTCTAGAAATAAACATTTATATTGAGTCAAGTTCCTTCACATAAAGAATTGATGCATATTATCCATCATAAAATGGAACCATATCATGCACAAATAAAGGAAGTAGGGTGCAAACTAAGTGAAACAAAATAAGATACAAGAAAAGAAATCAATTGTCATAGTCCAACACTCCAATAAGAATATAGAATCAATGCTAAGAGGAAAGACCCAATCAGGTTGAATAAATATATAATCAAAGAAACATGGCACAATTAGTTCAAAGAGAGATACATAATATTGCTAATTGTACGATAGGACTCAAAACGATATGCAACATACCTTAATTCATGTACCAATAGGTCAAGGTCAACCCTAGATCCAAACAGGGTATCCTTCACCAATTATCGCATTAAAAAATAAATAGCATTAATTATGTGAATAAGTTGTACCCTTGAATATAAAATTTTAATATCACTAGATCTAGGTTATGAATTATAAATCTTTCACTATAGAAGAGTTTTATTATTACAATGAGTATTTATTTATAATATTGTGATAACCATAGAGTTCGTTGTGACATTAGAAAGATAAGTCAATTTTAGTAAAATATGACAATCAAAATCTCATGAAAAAATGTACCACTCATGCATTACAAATCTATAGTTGATGCATGACAAGGAAATATTAGTTTATAGCATCTTAAATCTGTTCACAAAGTCATGCAATCAACGAGTGTCCAAGAGAGGAAAATACAAGAGTACCCATGAATAGTGTGAAATCAACAATAGAACTAGTAAACACTCCAATGAAATCACTCAATCAGATTTCACAAAGAACAACATCTTACACTTTATTGATGGGAATCAAAAAGTGAAAACCATTTCTCTTAAAATGTAGTAGAGGATTATGTTGCACCCGCCTTTCCTTTCATGTTATTCATCTACCATTAATACTATGGTGTGGAGGAATTCAACATAATGTTTGGTTCTGGAGAAGGTCCTACATTGGTACCTAAGCACTTCATGATTAAGTGGTCAAAGTTCTAGTCTATGATGATATTGGAGACATATTCTCATGGAGTTCATAAAATGTCACCGAGGATGCACCACACAATTATGTTTTATGTGGAGAAGCTCATATGACTCTCAATATGTAGTTATGTGGATGAATCTAAAGGGAACTATCACTAAGGTGATTTTTTCCTCTTATTCCTAGCCATTCATATGACAACTAAGTAAAGATGGGACATTTTTCCTCGAGTAGTTTGAGATGGTTCCCAGGCGGTCAAGTCTGATAAACATTGAATATTTTATCGTAGATGTCATTATCATCTGTAGCCATAAGGATTACTATAAGGATCTCAAGCATTTACAAGGTCCCTAGTTTTTGTATTATGTGAATATTAATAATATTGGGATGATCAATGTGATTTTTTATGGATCCTCTCTCTTGAGCTTCCATTCCCATTTTTCCAAACTCTACCGTAGTGCCCTTTTTTATTTGTACCACAAATTCCCTAGTAGTTGAATATATGTAATCTAATGGGGATACCTCTTCTAGTTCCCATCTTCCACCCAACATAATAGATAGAATTACATGAATCATCATAGACCAGTAGCTTATACCTGATGACACAATGTTAACTATTATAGTAGACCTAGTCTCTCCTTCTACCTCTGCACCATTTTTTCACACAATTCCAGATACTCTAGCTTCATACATGACATTTCCCACTAATGACCTACAATCCTACAACAGTATATGGCGCCCTTATTCAGACAATAGTGAAGAAACACATATATTGGGTGTTATACCATGGGACACTAAGTTTGAGACTTAAGTAGCATCAATTGATATGTCATCATCAATGGATCTTATCCCATTAGTGTTAGGTGTTGACCCACCTTGGTTGGGTTGAGTATACTCCTATTAGCTTTCTTTATGCATTCAACATAAACATACTGACTAGTCTACTTCAGTGTACCCTCACTAGTTGAAGATAATATTTCCTTAGACCAACATACTTGATCGTATTACTGAGCATCCATTATGTCATTGCACCCACAACTTGAGGATCACTAAAACTCATCCCACTGTGTATCGCCACTCTTAAGCCACATTTCATGTCAAAAATAATTTTGGGTTATGTTAGGTTTTCTTTATATGTCTCACAAGTTTATATGTATGTTTTTGTTTTGTGTTTTATTTATTTTTGATTTTTTTTAATTTCTTTTTTTATTTCTAACATTTTTTTCTTCCCCTTTGCATGTAGTTTCATGTTTATTTTATGTTATATGTGTATATATTTGTTTTTCTTTATGAAAAAGTAACAAAAAATAGTCAAAATGCAAATTGAAAATGTTCATAAATAACAACTACAAAATTAACAAGAATTGAAATTTTCAAAATGACAAAAAACTTCATGTGTCTATCTAATTTAGGGTAACTGAAAACTTGAAGGGTGTCTAGGTATCATCTTAGCGACATTGGAAACCATGTATATTCATTGTTCCTCCTGTGTGAGGGTTTATCTTCTACCATGATGGGTGAAATCAAAATATTGTGGTGCTTTGCCATGAATGATGAAGAATATGAAGTTGTTGCTTTCTCTAAAATGAGTGTAGAAGTTAAATAACTGTTACGACCCCGCCTCTCGGTAACCCCCAATTAAGGGAGACTGAAAGGACAGAGTCATTAATAATAATAACCCGGATCAAAGGTTCGACAAATAATCATTAACAATTATTAAATTCTACCAACTATACTGAAATATGGAGAAAAATAAAAACTTTTGCATACCTCTTAAAACTGGGATTTCAAAACTTCTATCCACACAGATACTAATCTATCTAATCCTCCTTTGTACTTTAATTCTCATTTAGTACCACATATGCCACTTTACTGTTTGTTCTTTTCATTGTACCTAAAATGCCGACAAACAAAACGTCGGTCAGCCGAAGCTGGTATGTGGGGGAAACAATAATCATGCAAATATGGTAACAATTAACGTAATCATTCAATTAATCATTTAACAACCAAGATTACATTTTAAGCCATACTACTTAATCCTTACCTATCCCCTAACCCTGTGTTATCCCTTGTATGCTACCTCTCTTTAGGTAGCTTCTTACCCCCATGGACCTACCTTACAGGTAGCCAATACCTAGGGTAAAATAGTTGCATGGCACTACCCGAAGGTAGCCCAATATCTAACTCATGATGACTTGATGGTCCTACCCCATTGGTAGCCATTTACTAAGTCATCTAATGACCTGATGGACCTACCCCATTGGTAGCCATTTACTAGGTCAACTATTAAGCCACAGAGGGGACCAGGATCTGAGCTAGTAGGCACATATCTTATGTGATAGTCATAGCCACATTATAGTTTTCATGAATTAAAATCATCCAACAATTAATTCATGACATCGATGAAAACTTCGGTAAATCTGAGAAAACTAACTCGAGATATTCATAAGCGTAACCACATACCTGATTTGATGATTTCAGAAGCATTAAGAAAATCCAACCAAGCATGCAATCCAAGTAATTTGACAATCACATAATTCCTGAAAAGAATATGTACTCTATTTATTACACACTTTATCAAGAACCTACTTTATTAACTTGGATTCACTTTCTAGGGTTTCTGTATCCATTTTAGGGTTTCATTTTGCAATTAGGGTTTCCCTTCATCTTTTACCATATTAAACCCCAATTTTATGCCATTACTCATAAACCCTAATTATCTCGTCTATTCTTCAACATTAAGGTTATCTTAACAACATATAACCCTATTTTCATATTACAAGCACATTAATCATCAATTAAGCTTATTTTCATTAAAGCTACTATTTTTATCCCTTTAATCCATGAAAAGATCATTATATGCATTTATCGTCAATTCATAGTTCATTACGGTCTAAATCACATATGAACTCGATTTGCTATTAATTCCACCTTTTATTCATGATAAATCCCTAATTACTACTTTTAGGGTATTTATCCAGAATTAAGGTCTTTTATATACAAATAACTTAGAACCATCATTAAACAATCATATTTTCACATTTTCAAATTAAATATGATTTTATCCTCTTTTACCCTAAATTAGGGTTTCTAAATTATTTAATCATTCTCATATGAGGTAAAACCCTAAATCATGCAATTCTACATATAAATCGGGTTCGAATCTAACATTATCATTCAACATGTTATTAACACTTCAATTAACCCATTAAGCATTCTAGATTCAACCTTTAATCACAAATAGGGTTTTTAACTCAACTTTAATGCACTTTTCATCAACTTATAGTACTTTTGCAATTAGGAAAGGAATAAATATTTAATATCATTTTTATTGGATTCCTCTCGTTCTCCTGATCAAAATTTATATATTACTTGTCCTAATCGGAGTTACAAATATTGAGATATGAATTTTGTATGAATTACTTGTTTGAGCCAATGGCGTGTTGTCACGTCATCAATTCCATGCAAAGCGGTCCGTTTGAGAATTATAATTGAAAGACCCTTTTGCCCCTACTTAATTTGTGCACGTCTTTAGCCTGCGGAGGGCAGAACGGTCCAACGCCTCTTTTCCTTTCTTCTTCCTCGGGCTAGCGGCTTGCTGCTGCCCTAGCCGCCGAGTTGCTGCCTTGTGCGGCCACTCCTCCACTCCTGAACCCTCTACGGTCTTCGGGGATAGGTCCTCGACCTTCGTCCTACCCTGGCGCACCTACAGGGCCCCCAACTAACTGTCGTGGTGGCGCGAGTCGGTCAGGGAGGACCTGCGATCCATCCACCGTATGCAGTCATGCTACTACCATGGTGAGTCACTTAGGGCTTGGCGGCTCCGGCTAGGCCTTGCTTCGGCTCCTCCTCGTGACCAGCTACCCTCGCAACCCCACCTGGGTTCCTCGTTGCTCCAGAATCATGAAGTAACTCGTGGTTAGGGTTTACAGATGCAAACAAGGAAGAAGAAGATTGGGAAGTGAGAGGAAGACGTGGGTTTTCTTCTTTGAACTCGACCAGGGGGTCTACCCCTTTTATAGGGGAGGATATCCTCGCCCTAAGATACCCATCTAAGAGGAAACACGTCCTCTCCTTATTAGGAAACCACCTTCCTTCATTAAAAAGCAAGCTTTCTTTCTCTTCTTTATCCTTTGGATATTCCTTATTCTATGGATATTAGGAATTCAAAATTCCTCTTCCATTTTATTTATACTTGCCCTTTTTAATTCATTGTCCTTGAAATCCTATTTTCCTTTATTAACGAATACTTTATTTTTATCAAAATCACAAAATTCATTAATAATGTATCACATTATCCTCTTATTTTGCAATTTTGGTATTTTCTCTTTCCTCTTTCTTCATTGGGACTCCTTGGATCCCAAGAAACTCTATTATTTCGAAATTCTTTTTATTGGATACTTATTATCCTTCTAGATGCATCTTTATGTATTATTTCGCATTATCTTGTTTATTTCTCATTAAAATAACTCTTTTTGAGAATCTTTCTTTATATCTCTTTTATTTTCTTCATTGGTATTCCCTTTAACATTAGAAATCATTGGGATACGAATTCCACAAAGGATAACTCAATTATACCTCTTTTCACTTGTTTTCCACATTTTATCATTATTTTTAAATTTCTTTCTTAAGAAAGAAATACTTTATTAATCGTTTATTTTCTTATTGCTTTTCTTTGGAACTTAATTTGGACTCCTTGGAACCCAAGGAATCCAAGAGGCACGAAATCCCTCTTTGGATTTTCCTTCTAGAGGTTTCCACATTCTTCTTTTCTCAAAAATTCAATTATTCATTCACTAATTGAATTTTCTTGTTATTTGGGCCTAATAGCCAATAAAGTCCACAACCCAAACATCAAGGCTGTTGTAAATGAAATCCATTTATTCAAACCAAATTATATCATTATTTGTTCAAATATCTTTAATATGAGAAATTACATTTCTCACCAAATAAACCCAAAAATTGGGGTTGTAACATCCTTCCCCTCTTATAGGAATTTTGTCCTCAAAATTCAATCAAACAAAACAAACAATTCAGGACAAGACTCTTCCATGTCCATCAACGGCCCCTATGTGGCTTTACCTTACCCATGGCACTTCCTAAGAACCTTTATCATCACATATTCTTTTCTCTGAGTTCTTTCATCATGGCATCTATAAACTGCACAGGTGACCCAGGTCATTTCAGCCTCCCTTGGGGCTCACTAGGTTCATTGTTTAGCTCATGGTTTGGGTACCTCACATAGTGCTCTAAATTGGACATTTGGAACTCATCACACCTTTCTTTATCCAGAGGGGTAAGGTTATCCATAACCTTCTCCACCAATCCATCTCAAAAGGACCCATATATCGGGGACTCAGCTCTCTTAGCTATAACTTAGAGGGGTCAGATTTTCATGTCACATATTCTCCCACAGTGAACTGCATGTCAGTCTACTTTGCATATGCTCACGACTCTTATCATCTCTAGGCTCCTTTCAGCCATTGCACGATCAAAGCGACTTCATCTACAAACACTGTGGTCCTTTTCTAACCATCACGTGGTCCTTCACCAACATCACCTTACTGAAGTGGTGACCGACACAACCTCTCTTATAGAGCTTCTTTGAATCCTGATATTGTCTATGGTGGTTAACTTCACATCTTTCATAGGACAAGAACTATCTCTAGCTATCACCCCGAATGAGTACATATGCTCTCATCAGACCCTTTAGTCTGGATCATACTAACCATTAGTTAGGGGTGATAAACTGTACTAACATCAAGTTCTCCATGTACCTACTTCCACCTTATGGAAGTGAACCTTTAGGTCAAACTCAAGAACTTTTGAACTCGCATCATGGTGATATTGAACCATCTCTCTCATGGGTAGTCCAACCAAAAAGGTCCCTTGACAGAACTCTTTCTTTCTTACATTATCTAGGTAAAGCGATCTACCATAACCCACATTGCATCTTGACCTTCCTTGGTCTAGAGGAGACTTATCACAACATCCATAGTGATGAACTCTCATTCCCTCTCAGGAACTCTTTATCCTCTATATCAATGCACTGGGTTACCGATGTTCATCCTTCACCTTTTGTCATGCATGGCAACATATCACATGCAACCTCATCTCCAGCATCCATAGTACTGCTACCACTCATTATCTCAGTAATACCGTGGTGTATGGTGATCTTAATATCACGATTTCCTAAATGTCATGATTCCTCAAGATCGATTCCTTAGAAACCCTAAACCACTTTAGTCGGGGTTCATCACCTTCCTTTCCACAGAAGTGCATTTGAGGTTCTACAACCATCCTTTCATTGCATCAAGGCCTAGGCTGGCTAACCAAACAACCATTAACTTGTCAACATATCTTGTTACATCTGAGTGTTATCTAAACACACCTCCTTTCCAAACTTAGGGTTAACCTAACAACTTCTTCTAGCCAAACTAGGCAGTTATATCTCAACCAGAGCATACATTACCACTTCACATTCTTAGGTATTAGGTGACATTGATTACATACACCTTCCTATATGCCACTTATTATCTCATCTTAGCCCTAAGTTCATCTTCATCAAGAACATTCCGAGCTTATTCCTTTGGTTTTCAAACTCAACCTAGTGTAACTCATAGCTCATGCTAAAAACATCCTTATAAGATGACTACCTTATTTCTCTTTAGCGTTTGCAAACCATCCATGTATCATTCACTTTACCAGGGTATGTTATCTTCTCTGTCCCCATATCTCGTGGCAACGTTCCAAACCACATCATCTTTTATCCTTGGTGTATGGCATGCGTACTGTACTATCTTTCACTCCCATAATAAGAGGAAATAAGCATTTGGCTGCAGTCCAAATACAGAGTTCTTCCTATTCCAAGAGTAGAGATGGTACATCCCACCTTGCTAGTACACCTTCAAATCTAGGTTGAAATGTGCAACTTATGTCTCTACATCACAATCATCTCGATATCAAAGTTACTTCCATGGAAATTCGGTCTCGAACCTATCTGGTCCAGACACAATCCTTAGTCATCACCTCTAGGTCTATAGGGTGCTGGCACTTTTGGGGTCATCCCTCTTCCCTCATGCATCATAGAGTGCCCTACTCATCTGCCCTTTGGGTCCCATGAGTTCATGAAGGTGATCAATCTCCTAACCCATGGCCCTCGGACAATGATAGTTGCTACCTCCCGACCCTATGGTCTTGTGCAACTAAGGAATTAGGCAACTCCTACTTCCATCGGTCTTACCCCTACCTGACCCTAGGATAGACTTAGGATTATATCATAGTACATGTCTAACATAGAACCTTACCTGAGCATTCATCATCTCTCTTTCTGCATTCATGGGTTGACTTTCATCCTTTCATAGGGATCATGGCAACTTGCCTACCTTGGTCAATCCCCATAGTGGTTACCTCCATGGTAACACATCCACATGAACATAGAGATGGTTATCTATGGGTCTATAGGTTCATTATCATGCCATGTACTCTTCACTTAGCTTCTTAAGATCCTATGAAACCTCCTCAGGTTACCTCAAAACCAACCAAATGGGTAAACTCCCTACCAAAGGGTCCCTCTCCCAGTATGGGAGGAAACTACACCTTGATAAAAAAGGTCACAAGTGTCCTTAGGGTTTACATTCACATGAGCATGCTTAATCCTAGCAAGCTACTAAGACACAAGAAGACACTTACCAAACCATGCTAGGTCACACTTATTCTCATCCTCAACATTAGACCAACTTTGTCGTGAGGGGTTCATCAAACATACCTTAAACTTAAGGGGTTTCCCTTTTCCTCTATACATGAGGAGTACCATGCTCGAAACTATATCAACTTAATTCTCATCATGAGCATTAGTTATACCACTTCCCCTCTTAGGCCTAGGAACCCTAGGTTCACTTGTAGGTGTCCAACTGCATGCTCTATCTCTTAACCACGAACCAAGCATGAAAAAGGCATGACATGCACTTCTTGTCATCCTTCAACTCGAGCAACACTTAGAGTTGGGTCCTCCTTAAGGACAACCAACAAGGTACAAGGCCTCACATCCTGCTACCATACCTCTCCAATTCTAAGAAACTCTTCTCCTAATCTCAGGAGGTAAACACCTATACCATAGGCACAAAGGTACCAGCAGACTCATCCTCTCTCTTGGTTTTGGTTCCTCTCATGGCATCCAAGACATTGTCAGCCTCCAAGGGTCAAGCATACGGCAACCGCTATCATCCACCTAGGTCGCATCATCCTCAACTCCCATTGTTCCTCAAAATTCGGGGTTTTAGGCTTCCAACCTTCTTGTCTGGGGTCTGCTCTCTCCCTAGAGCTAATCCTACAACCAACCTCTCTATAAGAGGTCCTTTCTTCATGAAGGATCAACCCCATAAGCATGTCCCTACCTGGGTGAAGCCTATGCTCGAATTTATGTTTACTCAAGATTATCCATAACCCCTTATGCTTATCTCATAAGCCATCCATTATGATTCCTTTTACAGGGTTTCATCCTACTATCAGCACTACTAATGTGCTCTGGGTGCAAGCTATACCCTACTTGCACAAGCCCATAGGGTTCTATAAGTTCTCCTCTAACCTCATCCACAAAGGATCTATCCTTCGCTATGGCATGCATGACCCTCTCTAGGGTTGGGTCACCATAGATACTAGGTCATCTACCCTCTTATGGCATCCCAAAGGTGTGACCAACCAAACACTCGGTCAACCATGACATCTAACTCATCATGTCATCTCTCTCTCTAACCTTCCCTTAGGGTTAGGGTTAACATCATCCTCAAAAGATGTGCTAGGTCTCTACTTCTAATGGAGGTCTCTACCTCCAAGACTAACTCTCTCTACTCATCCTCCTACCAAAGAGGTCTATCCTCAGGTCTCTCCTGAGGGAAATGACAACTCGTGTCATACGACCTAAGCATGTATCTATTCCTTTACGCTTACTCTATTAAGCTTATGTCCATGACATCTTATTTACATGCTTTTTATTAATTTAGTGGAGGATTCCTTAATCCTTATAAACCTTACCCATACCTCAAGAGGGTGAGGAGAAGAGAGAGGAAACCCTAATTCTTAAGGTCCTTAACAGAATTGGAGTTGAGAAGGGATGAACAACATGAGAGAGTCCTAAAGGTATCTTATTTCGATTCATACCCTAAGACTTTGTCCATGCAGTCACATAGATCTGGGAGTCCTCGTATTCTGACTAGCGGTGCGGAGGAAAATATTTCCAGCCCCCGGACGTGATCCTTTTCTAGACACCTCAATCTTTCAGACAATCCTCTAATAACTCCCTTGGGTTCTACAGAATTTGTAAAATTTAATAATTATTAAAGATTAATTGAGGAACCTATGTTCTGATACCAATTGTTACGACCCCGCCTCCCGGTAACCCCCAATTAAGGGAGACCGAAAGGACAGAGTTGTTAATAACAATAACCCGGATCAAAGGTTTGACAAATAATCATTAACAATTATTAAATTCTACCAACTATACTGAAATATGGAGAAAAATAAAAACTTTTGCATACCTCTTAAAACTGGGATTTCAAAACTTCTATCCACACAGATACTAATCTATTTAATCCTCCTTTGCACTTTAATTCTCATTTAGTACCACATATGCCACTTTATTGTTTGTTCTTTTCATTGTACCTAAAACGCCGACAAACAAAACGTCGGTCAGCCGAAGCTGGTATGTGGGGGAAACAATAATCATGCAAATATGGTAACAACGTAATCATTCAATTAATAATTTAACAACCAAGATTATGTTTTAAGCCATACTACTCAATCCTTACCTATCCCCTAACCCTGTGCTCTCCCTTGTATGCTACCTCTCTTTAGGTAGCTTCTTACCCCATGGGCCTACCTTATGGGTAGCCAATACCTAGGGTAATAGAGTTGCATGGCACTACCTGAAGGTAGCCCAATATCTAACTCATGATGACTTGATGGTCCTACCCCATTGGTAGCCATTTACTAAGTCATCTAATGACCTGATGGACCTACCCCATTGGTAGCCATTTACTAGGTCAACTATTAAGCCACAGAGGGGACCAGGATCTGAGCTAGTAGGCACATATCTTATGTGATAGTCATAGCCACATTATAGTTTGCATGAATTAAAATCATCCAACAATTAATTCATGACATCGATGAAAACTTCAGTCAATCTCGGAAAACTAACTCGAGATATTCATAAGCATAACCACATACCTGATTTGATGGTTTTAGAAGCATTAAGAAAATCCAACCAAGCATGCAATCCAAGTAATTCAACAATCACATAATTCCTGAAAAGAATATGTACTCTATTTATTACACACTTTATCAAGAACCTACTTTATTAACTTGGATTCACTTTCTAGGGTTTCTATATCCATTTTAGGGTTTCATTTTGCATTAGGGTTTCCCTTCATCTTTTACCATATTAAACCCCAATTTTATGCCATTACTCATAAACCCTAATTATCTCATCTATTCGTCAACATTAAGGTTATCTCAACAACATATAACCCTATTTTCATATTACATGCACATTAATCATCAATTAAGTTTATTTTTCATTAAAGCTACTATTTTTATCCCTTTAATCCATGACAAGATCATTATACACATTTATCATCAATTCATAGTTCATTACGGTCTAAATCACATATGAACTCGATTTGTTATTAATTCCACCTTTTATTCATGAGAAATTCCTAATTACTACTTTTAGGGTATTTATCCAGAATTAAGTTCTTTTATATACAAATAACTTAGAACCATCATTAAACAATCATATTTTCACGTTTTCAAATTAAATATGATTTTATCCTCTTTTACCCTAAATTAGGGTTTCTAAATTATTTAATCATTCTCATATGAGGCAAAACCCTAAATCATGCAATTCTACATCTAAATCGGGTTCGAATCTAACATTATCATTCAACAAGTTATTAACACTTCAATTAACCCATTAAGCATTCTAGATTCAACCTTTAATCACAAATAGGGTTTTTAACTCAACTTTAATGCACTTTTCATCAACTTATAGTACTTTTTCAATTAGGAACGGAATCAATACTTAATATCATTTTTATTGGATTCCTCTCGTTCTCCTGATCAAAATTCATATATTACTTGTCCTAATTGGAGTTACGAATATTGAGATATGAATTTTGTATGAATTACTTGTTTGAGCCAATGGCGTGTTGCCACGTCATCAATTCCATGCAAAGTGGTCCGTTTGAGAATTATAATTGAAAGGCCCTTTTGCCCCTACTTAAGTTGTGCATGTCTTTAGCCTGCGGAGAGCAGAACGATCCAACGCCTCTTTTCCTTTCTTCTTCCTCGGGCTAGCGGCTTGCTGCTGCCCTAGCCGCCGAGTTGCTGCCTTGTGCGGCCACTCCTCCACTCCTGAACCCTCTACGGCCTTCGGGGATAGGTCCTCGACCTTCGTCCTACCCTGGCGCACCTACAGGGCCCCCAACTAACTGTCGTGGTGGCGCGAGTCGGTGAGGGAGGACCTACGATCCATCCACCGTATGCATTCATGCTACTGCCATGGTGAGTCGCTTAGGGCTTGGCGGCTCCGGCTAGGCCTTGCTTCGGCTCCTCCTCGTGACCAGCTACCCTCGCAACCCCACATGGGTTCCTCGTTGCTCCAGAATCATGAAGTAACTCGTGGTTAGGGTTTACGGATGCAAACAAGGAAGAAGAAGATTGGGAAGTGAGAGGAAGACGTGGGTTTTCTTCTTTGAACTCGACCAGGGGGTCTACCCCTTTTATAGGGGAGGATATCCTCGCCCTAAGATACCCATCTAAGAGGAAACACGTCCTCTCCTTATTAGGAAACCACCTTCCTTCATTAAAAAGCAAGCTTTCTTTCTCTTCTTTATCCTTTGGATATTCCTTATTATATGGATATTAGGAATTCAAAATTCCTCTTCCATTTTATTTATACTTGCCCTTTTTAATTCATTGGCCTTGAAATCCTATTTTCCTTTATTAACAAATACTTTATTTTTATCAAAATCACAAAATTCATTAATAATGTATCACATTATCCTCTTATTTTGCAATTTTGGTATTTTCTCTTTCCTCTTTCTTCATTGGAACTCCTTGGATCCCAAGAAACTCTATTATTTCGAAATTCTTTTTATTGGATACTTATTATCCTTTTAGATGCATCTTTATGTATTATTTCACATTATCTTGTTTATTTCTCATTAAAATAACTCTTTTTGAGAATCTTTCTTTATATCTCTTTTATTTTCCTCATTGGTATTCCCTTTAACATTAGAGATCCTTGGGATACGAAATTCCACAAAGGATAACTCAATTATACCTCTTTTCACTTGTTTTCCACATTTTATCATTATTTTCAATTTCTTTCTTAAGAAAGAAATACTTTATTAATCTTTTCTTTTATTATTGCTTTTCTTTGCAACTTTGGACTCCTTGGAACCCAAGGAATCCAAGAGGCATGAAATCCCTCTTTGGATTTGCCTTCTCGAGGTTTCCACATTCTTCTTTTCTCAAAAATTCAATTATTCATTCACTAATTGAATTTTCTTGTTATTTGGGCCCAATAGCCAATAAAGCCCACAACCCAAACATCAAGGCTATTGTAAATGAAATCCATTTATTCAAACCAAATTATATCATTATTTGTTCAAATATCTTTAATATGAGAAATTACATTTCTCACCAAATAAACTGAAAAATTGGGGTTGTAACAATAACCTAGATGGATCTTGTAGTTGTGGCTTGGGTTCTCATGATAAGATCCACAACTCTAAAATTTCAAAAGAAAATAAGCATGGAAGCTACCAAAAGGCCACATATAGGCATGTAGAAAATAGCATCATCATTCAGTTTGGACATAAAATAGACAAGGGAAAAGTAATTGAAGGGAACTAGTAGAACATTATTAATCAAGTTTTCCTACTCAATGACCTGAAGTATAGTGATAAGATATCATCAACTGAAATCAAAGAATGTTCATTCTAATTGTGCCTCTAGAATATCCCCTAGGCTACTGGTAGTAGAAGAAGCTAGAAGTTGGTAGAGAGAACATGAAAGGTACTTAAGGTGGATCATAAGTAATGGGGGGACAATGAGAATGAAGGGTTTAAGTAGCGTTGAACATTGATAAGTCAATGAATAGTACATAGAGAATTAAGAACATGAATTGGGGTAGTGGATATAAAGTATAAGCACCTCACCATCTTTCATGTTAGTTGTAGGAGAATCAAGCACATGATGAGGGGCTATCTTTGATGTGAGTATCTATAATAGCCATTTCCTATGAAGTGAGTGTTGACATCCCATTTTTTACCACTTGGTAGAAATTCATGATTAATTTTAATTTTCTAGTCAATGATGGAGTCCATTCCACATCATTCCACATTTTCCCTCACACTTATCCTTTTTTCATATTTTCTATATTTTTCCTTATTTTCAACATATTTAACCCATTTGTTTTCACCAACTTTTACCCAAGAAAGGGCATCTTTGATAGAAAATATTTTGGTCCATATTCAAGAGAAATTTTCCCATCAATTTTATTTATATAAGCCTTTTTAAATATTTCCCAATTGAACTATCCTAAATATAATATTCCCTTTTTTCTCATGGATGCTCAATTTCCTTTTTCTTTGATAATCATGAAGAATAACTCTCAACTTTCCTCATCCTTCACTATTTTATTCACCTATTTTCAAATTCACTTTTTTCCATTTTTCTATAGTACATTCCTAAAATATCTGGACAATCAGAAGACAAGCATTATCTTACCTCAAACTTCTAGTGGATCAAAGCAATCTACTAGTGACATATGGTGGATTGCCTTGATCGGCATGTCATACCTATGTGGAGCATCGTCTTGATGCGTTCTCGCTTCTAGACTCTTCTATTTAGAGTCCTAAACCCTAAAATTTACTTATAACTACTCCCATATCCACATATTCTAGACTACGCCCTCCCCTTTGCTCTCTGCATTATTTGTGTTTAGAGGATCCTTCCTCTGACACCACCTGCTTCTTAATGATGTTAGGCCACACAAGGGTAAAAGGTCATGCTCCTAATTGCTTAATTTAATTGTTGTCTCTTAACTTTTTAAGTTTCTTTTAATTTCTTATCTGTTTATTCAACTACCTATTTACCATCATGTGATCTATTTACATTGCTCAATTTAAATGATCATAGAAAAATTATACCTTATTTTAATTTATATATAATTTTCATCACCCTCAAGTCTTCCTACGCACTAGTCCTAACTGCCTGTGAGAAATCTCCATTGTGGAAGGTCCTCAGGCGATTAGGATCCCAATACACTAAAAAATTAGGACCTTTAGGCCTATGTTGGGAAAGACACAGATATCTCTAGCCCAAAAGGCCCCCAAACCATAAAAATGTTCTTGTCAATTTTTTGCCATTTTGATTCGACTAATTCAACCTGAAATGATTGTTTTTGGGGAAAATGATTAGAAATGGTTCGATACTAATTTTAGCGGGTTCAAATAAAATATGATGGCGAGACTGATCTCATTTTTTAATATTTTCCAACATGACAGTTGAATTAAGTTTCACTGTCAAAGATACATATAAGACATATTTTTTGGGTGGGGTGCACAGTCTGAGGGTTCCATTGGGGACTTGCCAAGACAATCTAAGTTGAAATCCCCATTTTGTTTAAAGGTTTCAATGTTTGTATTTGTTTTAGGTTTGTAATGTTTCTTCTCTAGTATTTTTCTTTTTTTTGTTCTAGATATTTGACACAAAGAGCTCTGTTGATGGGGGAGTTAGGAGCAATGTTGCACATCATTTTGTTCTGTCTGCCTTTTAGCCAGCTTATCGAGGCGATCTTCTACGCCTTTGTGTTTCCTTTGTCTAATTTTTCCTCTATTCAATTCGTTTTTCTCTAGATCCATTTCCTCTTTTTCCTTTTTTTGGTATTTAAATTTCCATTTGTTATTTTAGGGTCTTTGATTTATTTTCCTTTTATGGCTTCAAACCCGTTTTCTTTTCCTTTTTAATTTACTTTTGTGACCTTTTTCCAAAAAAAATATAATTTATAATGTAAAATTTTGGAAAAGGGAAAGGTATGAGAAAAGTTACATTTAAAAATAAGATCTCTTTTTCCTTAGTAATTACATGGATATTTGGTTTATATGCTTGTCGTGTCTTTTATGCTTTATTATTGTCGGATTGCTTTGGAAAGTATGAAAAGCTTACATTTACATGATGCACTCCCATAAACCCATGCATTATAGAATGGGTTCCAACGCTCATGTTGGATCCCTATATGTGTTGTGGGGTGCTAGTAAAGATATTGACACAGCAATAAGATGGACGTCCAAAGGCCTTAAGGACCCCCCCTCCTAGCACTCATGTTTGATTGTGGTCTATGTGGTTAGGAGGTGTATTAACATAAGTACCCATATCCATTGAAACCGGTTTATCCCCTCGATGAACGTCATCTTACCATACAGAAGACAGACTAACCTCTTCTATATAGTTCACACTTGAGTGAGGACACAAGTCAAACTTAAGTTCATGGGCTAAAAAGGGGATGGTCATTTTCTTTCTATGCATGTGTCTTGCGATTGTTACCGAAATATTTTATATTTTTGCTAACATTTTTGTGTGTAGGCCAATCTTTATCAAAATCAAACAGTCTTTTGAAGATTAAAAATATTTTTCAAAATAAAACAATCACTTGAATACTAACAATCTTTTTTAAAGTCAAACAACCTTTCAAAAATTAACACTTTTTTTCATTATTAAATAGTCTTTCAAAGAGTAACAATCTTTTTCAAAATCAAATTATCTTTCTCAAAGTCAAATGATCTTTCACAAAGTCAAACAATATTTCAAAGATCCATTTTTTTAAATCAAAGAATCTTTCAATGATTAACAATCTTTTCTAAAATCAAATAATCATTTAATGATTAACAATTTTTTTCAATATTAAATAATCATTTCAAATATTGACACTCTTTTTTCAAAACCAACCACTCTTTCAAAGATTAACAATATTTTAATAAATGATTTAAAAAAAATCTAAGATTAATTGTATTTGTTCAAACAGTCTTGTAAGATTAATAATACTTCTTAAAAACAAACAATCTTTCAAGGATTAAAAATCTTTATCGAAATTGAATGATCTGTCCTCAAATAAGTTGCTCTGAAACCCCTTCGAACCAAACCTTCTTTAAGCATAATTAACATGTCACTTTCCAATCTTGGGTCTTCCCAACATTCATGGTCTTAGACTATGATCTAAAACTAGCCCCATCTCATTTTTTCCATTACTATGCACATATGGTTCTAGACTATGACCTAAAACTAGACCGCAACCCACTTCAAATCTTATAGAGAATTATGAAGACCAAAACATGGCTCCCTCCCTTCGATTCTCTCACTGAAACCAAGATTAGGAAACCTCCGAGAGAACATTGTCAAAACTAGGGAGCGACGGGGTGTCATGGATGTTGTCAAGGATTTCAGTTTGGGGACCCCTCTGGATAAGGACACCCTAAGCAGGAAAGTGAGTAATCAAGTACAATCACTAGCCTAGAAGGGTCTATCTATGATGACCGCACTTTTCAACATCCCCCAATTAAGAAAGACCCAAAAAATTGAGAGTCATTACCTAAATTTTCCCCAAGGATCCAGATTTTACCAAAAAAACAAATAATAGCAAATAATTTCCATTAATTCAAATATTATCTACAAAATGTTCCTCTAAGGAGTTGGATGAATTTCTATCATCAATAATATACATATGAGAAGTAGTATCTATATAATCCTCCTTACATGTTAACTTTAATGTCTTAATGTGATTTCCTTTGTCCATCATATCATGATATCATTTTATCTAGCATGTACCTAAAATGTCATGAAACAAAAGCATGGATCTGCATGTTGAAATATATTGTGTATGTGGGGTGCATGCAAAAGTGTGCAAGAACATGAAAACATATATTCCATCAATTAATTGCAAATAAGAACTGCCATTTTCTTCACATATTATTCCTTTATGTGATATTCATAGCGGCATTATAATTGGGCAGAAAGTAAATAACCATTCAATAGTTTATTTGGTCAATATTTTAGAAAAAATCGGCAAAAATTGGAAAAGTATATTGTGGGTATTCATAATAATAACCACATACCTCAATGGTGAACCATGCAGATTACACAATTATACTTCAAGTATATTCAATCAATCCAATCAACTTATCCAAGCAATTCAACAATAAATCATCATGTATGTAAATCTTAAAATGTCACCATCACATTAATTAGATTAAACCCTACTCGGGTCCTAATCTAGGTTTTAGGTTTTGGGTAAGTAATATGGTTATTAACCCTATTTTCATCGCACATAAAACATTAAAGGAAACCCTAATTGTTATATCCATCATATCCTTTATTAAGATCACTTAGATCAGATTAAGGTCATTAACAACTTAGTAAGTTATGATCGTTAACCCTAATTATTCATATGCATGATTATTCACTTTAGAAACCCTAACCTCATCATCACGATTATAGTTCACATTATTAGTTTACATCTCAAAGAATTATATTTAACATGATTAACAATCTATTCATTAGAAGCTAAGGATGCATTAGTCACCACTTTAACACATATTTGCACTACTTTCAAAATTTCGATCAGAATTAGGTTCCAAATATATTTAATTTGTGTTCCTCTCATTTTGTTGATTAATTTTCATATATTAATTGTCTGTATTCGAGAATCCTAGAAATGAGTACTATTTTTGGCAAGATAAATATAAATTGGCCAAACAGAGACTGCCAAATCAACCTTATTTATATTATATGCATTACACATCTGGCACTATCAGCCAATGGGCTCACTATTGGTATGTATGCCTAGAGAGCCAATGATATGATGATTGGTATGTGGCAGTAGATACCTAATTTGATAATAATAAAGGCAAGCTTCCCATTCATCTGTTTCACTCAGTTATGAGATAATGAGGATATAGAGTGAATGTCTAGAGAATTATATTACTCAATGATGTATGTTGTCAAATTACTAAACTTGTGGATGAGATCATATGAATGATAACATTATATCCATGATCGGTTATTATTATGGAAGGTTCACAGACAACAATAACACACAAGATCAGAGTGTGAGTTGGTTGATGACTAAATCTCATTAGTCATGATATGGAAATATCAAACCAAGCACACAGATACATCTTAAAGAACAGTGTATCGGACATACCCACTGTGAGACAGACACATGGAAGCCATCATCATGGAAGGCATAGTCAACTCTCACAGTGATGGTGGTGGTTGTGGTTCTTAGACTTGAAATCATTGCACCCATCACATTTCATTGGGTAAACTTTGACATCATCAAATGCAATCTTGAAACATGGGTTGTTATAACGGTGATGATTGGGTGACTTTGGCAGATGGGGATTGACTGTGTGTGATATATATGGGATTTGTCCCTCCGGTAGGAGTATTATATCCATAGGCCTCTTGATAAGCGAGACTGAGAAAAGTATGGACATATGCATGTGATTCAATATATGATATTGAGTTTACATATATCTCATGCAATCTACTCTAGTTCAAGGAACAAGATTGAATAATAATGAGGATGACTACTCCATGCCTCTAGTTCAATCTGGATATCAGTGGTAAAGGAACGATACAAACAATGTAACACCATACATAGATTTTAGGTTAAAGTTGCTCCCCAACTTTCCATTCACTTGGGTAGAAATAATGTGAGACTAGGCACCACTCTTTGCTTGTGATGTCATAAGCTAGTTATGAACATTCACTACCAACGTGATATGGGACCTATAGGGTCACACACATAGGAACTCATCTAGAAGAGGAGTTTGATCTTGAATGATAATTGAATTGATTACTAAAGTGAATAGGTATTCCAATTCACACAACGGATCAGCTGACTATACTGCCAAATGATAGGCTCTAGTGTTGAGATTGTTGTTTGGAGTGTCAGGTTGATTGTATTGTACATTGGTTGGAATTTTGCCTGATTTGGGCTGTGAGATGACTATATCACTTGTGTGAAATGGTCGTCTGTCTTGGTGTGAGACGCATGTCTCAGTTGCACCAAATAGAAGTTTGGTTTGGTGCGAGATGCCCTTCTCAGTTGCACTAAATGCCCGTTTCGGGGGTATGTCAAGTTGAGTACTAATTGGAATTTAATTGCCAACATATGTGCAGAACTGGAAGTCTGAAATAGTCATTTTTCTTAGCAAAACAACTGTCTCCTGTGTGAGACAACCGCCTCACTGGGAAATACGATTGTTTCATCGCACACAGGTTGTGAAACTTCTAGAAAAGTTGTGAAAACTCAAGATTTTCTTGTCTTTTCCACTTCCACTTTAGTCTTACATTGTCCAAGGACTGGGAACCCTAAATCTAACCCCGCCTATATATAGAGGGCTATTGGGGGCTTCCCAGAGAACAACTACTACACAGACAATTGAGAATCAGTTGCTATGACAATTGTTGTCCTCTCTAGTTGTAGTAACCATGAGAGCCTAGGAAAGTCCTACCTGCCTATTGAGGGATAGCCACGGGAGAGAAACAATTGAGGATCATTGTTGTGGGAGAGTATGTTGGCGACTAGTACACCAATGGGATGGACAAGTCATTCCTATCCCTTCTATCAGGATGACATGAGTTCTAGTTGGTCCATGTAGACTACTCTAGAGGCAGGTTTCTGTTGGCTAATGCTAGGAGGGAAAATGTCAACTCACAGTCTGTGGCGAGATCTGAGAAGCCACTGCAGTAGTTGTCTGAGTCTACTCTCCATGGAGGAGCAGTCAGACGAGTCCAAGTGTGACTAGGAGTTGCACATACATCATCCAAGACAGATTGCACATCTACATCGACAAGGATTGTTGTTGGACTTGCTCCAGGTGCATGTATATCTTCATGAAACCATCCTTCCAATTTCATAGTCATTGACGCGATCTACTGGTTCATGGGAATAAAAATTTTATTTTCACTGCCTACTGGATGTTGTATTTCCCAATAGTAGTATCAGAGCCACATCAATTAATTATGTTTTGGGATAATCGATATGATCGGATTTTGGTTTTACCGTGTTTATTTATTACATGCGATGAGAATATTTAAACTGGTTGATGTGCACGCCTGTCTAATTACTACATAAGAACTCAAATGAATATACATATATACATATATATGCAATTTACACGTGTCACCATAAAATCAGTTTTAATGGTGGATGTGAAGTGTGGTTATGGCCAAACCCCCAGATCTATGTGTACATGGTTGTGGTTATTTATTCTTATTCTTAATCAATCTGCATATCGAGCTTCTCTCTCCTTTCAAATGTAAATTAATGCTTTTCTTCCTATTTTCCCTCGAATGTATATATAATGTAATAGGAAATAGGATAGTTTTAATTTATGTTTCAATGTGAGATGATGATCTACACAAAGGACAAATGATCGGCTCATGAAACGACCCAATCAACTGGAGGATCAAGGAGGCCAAACAACAAGAGGATGAACCAATTTACTAGTGGCCCAACCGACCAGCTGGAGGTGTCCAGACACTGCTTGGACCTGTGAACCAGATGACCATTTTAGAAGAACCCAACCGAGCGACCAGGAGGCGAGCCGATCGGTTCAAGAGTTGAATTGGTCAACCTAGATTGGTTCGAGCATAGATCTTCACCAACAACATGTTCAATATGATGTGGACCATAGGTGGTGGTAATTCCTTATGGCTCCAAGGATTTACATTAGTATGGATATAACCATCACTTGTGTGTTTTATTTATTGTATGTTCTCATTTGTGGTTATATCATGTATATGATATGTACTATATATATGGTGATTGGATAAAGTATATGTATATACTTATAAATACAACTCCCTCAATTATAATATCAAGTCTTAGATGCTTTCCAAAAGTGTCCCACGTGAAAAGCTTGATCGACTAAGAGTAGGTTCTGCCTCCGTAGGGTGCACCGTCTATCTCGTGGAAGTTTGTTGGTAATAGTGTAGGCTCTGCCTCTGTGGGGTGCATTATTATCATGTCAGCTTTTGGGCCAGGCTTGAATGGTGATTCTTAGAGCATCTGGGCCCAGAAGCATGCAAATAATTATGGCAAGGAGTTTTGCATATCATCAATCCATAATTGCATATGATGCCATTGGCAAGAGTTGCCTACCTTGATGGTTGAATATATTTATGGTGTTGATCGGGCCATAGTTGAATTATCTTAAATCTGGCCCACTAGAATATTGTACGCTGCAAAAGTATGAATTGATATTTGGGCTATCAATTTGAATAAAATAGTGGGAGTGATAGTTAATTCAAGACTTAATTAATATCATCAAATTTATCAAATCAAACCAAATCAAAAATATTTTGAAAAATGTTGCAATATTTATTTGTAGAATCAAATGTCAAACACAAACACTTTCAAATTGCAATATGTCCTCAAGAAGGACAAAATGGGATAAAGTTCTACAATTTTGTTAAGGACTTAGAGAAATGTTCTCATCAATGAGCAAAAGCTCTATGTCCTTCATGGACCAATGCTAGAAAAACCCAATCCAAATGCTCCTAAGGCTAAATGGATTCTTATTGGAAGCATTCCAATGATGTCATAGACATTTGAATACATATGCTATGTTGTATGAACTATGAGTTGCATGAACAACATGAATACATGGAAATTCTCGAGATGGTAACACATCTCAAGAATAAATGTAAAGCAAAGAAGGTATAATGTCTCCAAAGCGCTAATTTGAGTGCAAACTAACAAAGGGAGGTCCAGTAGAACCCCATGTGTTCAATATGATTAGACAT
Organism: Alisma plantago-aquatica; assembly: GCA_963693085.1. Taxonomy (NCBI): domain Eukaryota; kingdom Viridiplantae; phylum Streptophyta; class Magnoliopsida; order Alismatales; family Alismataceae; genus Alisma; species Alisma plantago-aquatica. The sequence goes on along the minus strand of OY856411.1, from coordinate 493,982,427 downwards.
GTGGAATGACTGGGATTTCTCTTCATCAATAGTTGACCATGAATATGATTATGCAAGCATTGCATGAATCATATAGTCAGTTCATCAAATGCTTGGCATGTTGATGCCAAAGCAAGGAAGAAGAAGGAAAATTATGTGATGATAATTAGCAGAAGTGAGTCCTAGGGAAAAGTCAAGGCTAAGAAGTGTTCTGAGGCTGAGCTTAAGTCCAATTTTTCTGCACTCAATATATGGAGAAGGGTAAGTGTAAAAGGAATATGTCCTTTTCACTTAAAGGATAAAGAAAACAAAGTGTCACCATTATAACTTGTTTAAACATTGGAAAGGAATTATCCTCTTCATATAGGATCTCAGGAAGAAGATAGAGATAGAGATCTCTACTTCAGGACCTAAGAAGAAGTAAGATAGAACTATATGGATAAAGGGTTGTTGCCACTATAGTTAAAGGTTGTCATTCATGGGAACATAATGGAATTAATGAATTTCTATTATGTACTTTCTAACATCATGTGTTTTGTATGACAAGAACATTATGATCTTTTATGGCGATGCCCCATGTCTCAATAACTATACTTGATAGTTGTAAAGACAAATGTGTATGGCACACATATTGAATGACTTGATAACTCAAATACGGAATACCTATAGCACTGTCATTTAGAGCGCATAAATGAGAAATGCATTTCTAGAATCCATATGAAGGTTATCTAGACTCTTCTGGTTATTGAACCAATAGAGACATGCATGTCTTATTTGTTGTGCAATATGACAAGAGTATCTTCACTGGATATAGTGGGAGATCGAGTATTCCAATAGGACTAGTACATACTGATGTACATAGACCTTTTAGAATGAATGCTAAAGGTAGTTACAAGTACCTCATTACATTTACTAATGCGATCAGTAGATATTTGTATTTAATGAAATATAAGTATGAATCTGTTAAAGTGTTCAAGGAGATTATGAATGAAGTATGTAACTCACTTGTATAGTACAAAGATACTTTGATGTGATCAATGTTGAAATATATAAACCAATAGTTTGAGAACCTTCTAGAGAGATCATGATAGTGTATCACAATGAACTCCATCTGAAACATATTGATGTGTCAGAAAGAAGGTATCACACCATGTTATGGTGATATTGTCAATAAAATCTAGTTGATCTTACAATTTCTTTTGGGCACATGCTTCACACTAAAACAATGTACCATCTATCATGGTTCAGAAGACACCATCTGAGATATGGAATGGAAGGAATCTCGATGAGTCTTTTTGTAGTGATAAGGAATGAAGTCTTATATAAGAAAAATATTTCTCAAAAGCTTTATCCATAAATCACATTAATGTTATCTTGTTGAATACTACTTATATTCCAACCCGACAACAAAGTGTTTGTTGCTAGGATGGTTGAATTCCTAAAGGGAACTTAGTTCCAAAAGAATCAGTGGGAGTGGAAGTAGAACTTGAAATGCTAAAGACAAACAAGAAAACATTGAACCTAAAGAGGTACAACAAGGAACAAGGAGAATCACAAACTGTTATGGAATATCAAATTCCTTAAGTAAACACATAACTCATAGTTCTAGTAGAACATGCCTTAAATTTGAAAGATTATGATATCTTATAACTCAAAAGGTGGTAAGTTGATCATAAAGATGAGTCAACAACCTACCTAGAAACTATTGAGGGACCATAATATGAAAAATGGGTTGAGACCATGAGATCAATGATGGACTCCATGTAAACCAACAAGGTATGACCTTGGTGGATCCACCTGAAGGGGTAAGACCCATTAGGTGCATTTGTCTCTCTGTAAGGAGACCAACATGGAAAGGTATAGTGGTTACAAAAACTTCAAACAAGTTCAAGGTGTTGAACATGATGAAGTTTTCACTAGTTACCATGGTTAAATCCATATGGATCATGCGTGTTGTTGTATCTTAGTATGACTGTGAGATTTGGCATATGGATGTTAAAACTAAATTCCTTAATTGGAATAATTAAGAGGATGTGTACGTGACATAGCCTCATGGTTTCAGAAATCCATTAATGCATATAAAGTATATAAGCTACAAAAGTCAATCTCTGGATTGAAGCAAGCATCTTAGAGATGGACTCTTCTATTTGAAAAGACAGTCAAAGGATTTGAGTTGAATCAGAATAAAGATGGAATATGTGATTACAAAAGATTTAATGGGGCATAATTAATATTCCACATAATGATGGGGAATAATGTCCTGATCCTTCATGTGTTAAAACCTGGCTAGGAAAATACCTTCTACATGAAGGGTTTAGGCAAAGCATCCTATATGATAGGGATCGAGGTCTATAGAGATAGATCTAGAAAGCTTCTTGACCTAAGTAAGAGAACGTACATTAGCAAGATGTTGAAGGGTTCAACATGCAAGATTCAGTGAGAGAAAACTTGTCCATGTTCCATGGAGTTAGTCTTTCAAGAGCCTAGTGTCCCAACTCTTATGAAGAACATGGACACATGGATAGATTCCATCGAATCTATCTTGAATGAAATGCTATGTACTTATCCCATTATCTCGTATGTATTGGACATGATGAAAAGATATCTAGTAATCTCATATGTATTGGACATGACGAGAGGATATCCAATCATCTCATATGTATTGACATGATGAGAGGACACATATCTACCTACCTGGCAATCTCGTATGTATTGGACATGACGAGAGGGTATATGTCAGATACCAGTGAGAGTCACTGGAATACCATAATGAGCATCCTTATGTGCTTGTAAAGCACTTAAAGGATTGGTTACTTTGTTATGGTAATAAGGAAGAGTTGGATGTAAAGGGTTACACCCATGCAAGCTTTCAGACTGACAAAATGATCATAATAATGTTTGACATTAAATGAGAACTGTAAGCTAGAAAGGATTATGAGCTAATGGCAGTTGTCCTGATCTACAAAAGAAGTCGAGTATCTCTATGTTATGAAAACAACAGAGGATATTGTATGGATCAAGAAGTTCTTATGGGTGAACTTGTGTGAGGTTCCAAACCATTGATGACACAGTAGAAGTACTGATAACAACAATGGAATTATTAGTTAGGTTGGGAATATTGAATAGCATACTACAACACTTCCATCTCATATGAGTAGTCATACAATGAAGAGATGTGAAAATTGCAAAATACTGACTTAAAGAAAACATTGTTAAACCCACTGTAAAAGCACTTACGCAGCAGAAGCATGATGGTCATGTTAGGTCACTCGGGATGAGATTTGTGGGTTATTGGCTCTAAGTGCAAGTGGGAGTCTGTTGGTATGTATGCCTAGAGATCCAATCATATGATGATTGGGATGTGGCAGTAGATACCTAATTTGATAATAATAAAGGCAAGCTTCCAATTCATCTATTTCACTCAGTTATGAGATAATGAGGACACATAGTGAATGTCTAGAGAATTATATTACTCTGACGTATGTTTTCAAGTTACTAACCTTGTGGATGAGATCATATGGATGATAAGAGTAAATATACATATTCTCATTATGTCCCTTATCGGTTGTTACTGTGAAAGGTTGATAGACAACAATAAAAAAATAAGATCAAAGTGTGAGTTGGTTGATGACTAAATCTCAGTAGTCATGATATGGCAATATCAAACCAATCACACTGATACATGTTAAAAAAATAATGTATTGGACAGACCCACCGTGAGACTAACACATTGAAGACATCATCATGGAAGTCATAGTCATCTCTCAAAGTGATGGTGGTGGTTGTGGTTCTAGAACTGAAATCACTACACTCATCGCATGTCGTTGGGTACACTTTGGCATCATCAAACACAGTCCCGAAACATGGGTTGTTATAATGGTTATGATTGGATGACTTTGATACATGGGGATTGACTGTGAGTGATAGATATTGGATTTGTCCCTCTGATAGGATTATGATATCCATAGGACTCTTGATTAGAAAAATTGAGAAAAGTGTGGCCATAAGCATGTGATTCAATTTATGATATTGAGCTTACATATATCTCAGGAAGTCTGCTCTGGTTTAAGGAACAAGATTGAATAACATTGAGGTTTACTACTCCATGCCTCTAGTTCAATTTGGATATTAGTGACAAAGGAACTATACAGATATTGTAACACCATATACATATTTTAGGTTGAAGTTCCTCCCCAACTTTCCATTCACATGGATAGCAATGATGTGCGACTAGGCACCACTCTTTGCTTTTGATGTCATAAGCTAGTTATGGACATTTACTGCCAATGTGATATGGGACCTATAGGGTCACACACATAAGAACTCATCTAGAAGAGGAGTTTGATCTTGAATGACAATTGAATTTATTGCTAAAGTGTTTAGGTATTTCAATTTACGCAACGGATCAGCTGACTAGACTGCCAAATGATCGATTCAAGTGTTGAGACTGTTGTTTAGAGTGTCAGGCTGATTATATTGTACATTGGTGGGAATTCTTGCTGACCTGGGCTGCGAAACACCCGTCTCACTTGTGTAAAATGGTCATCTAGCTTGGTTGGAGATGCTCGTCTTAGTTACACCAAAGGGTCATTTGGTTTGGTGTGAGATGCCCGTCTCAGTTGCACCAAACTTTCATTTTGGGGGTACGTCAAGTTGAGTACTAATTGGAATTGAATTGCCAGCATATGTTCAGAACCAGAAGGTGCAAAATGATTGTCTCACGTGTGAGACGAATGTTTTATCACACACAGGTTGTAAAACTTTTAGAAAAGTTGTGAAAATTCAAGATCTTCTTGTCCTTTCCACTCCCACTTTAGTCATGCACTGTCTGGGACTGGGAACCCTGAACCTAACCCCTCCTATATAGAGAGGGCTACTGAGGGCTTCCCAGAGCACAACTAATACACAGATAATTGAGAATCATTTTCTCTAACAATTGTTATCCTCTGGTTGTGGTAACCATGAGATCCCATGCAACTCCTACCCAACTAGGGAGGGATAGCCACGGGAGAGAAACAACTGAGGAACATTATTATGGGAGAGTATGTTGGTGACTAGTACACCAACAGGAGGGACAACTCTATCTTGTAAATTTTAGCAGGATGACATGAGTTCTAGTTGGTCCATGTGGACTACTCCAGAGGCAGGAGTCTTTTGGTTGCTACTAGGAGGGCAACGTCAACTCGTAGTTTGTGGCGAGATCTGAGGAGCCTCTACAGTAGTTGTCTGAGTCTGCTATCTGTGGAGCAGTAGTCAGATGATTCTGAGTGTGACTAGGAGCTACACAGACACCATCTAAGATAGAGTGTGCATCTACATCGATGAGGATTGTCATTGGACTTGCTCCCGGACTAAGTACATCTTCGTGAAACCATCCTTCCCATTACATAGTTATTGACACAATCTACTGGTTAATGGGAAGTATGTCAGTAAAAGTTTTGTTTTCCACTGCCTACCTGATGTCATATTTCCCAACACTCACGCCCATCTGGAATGACACGCCTGTGTGACTAGGGCAAGATAGATCCAGAAAAGACTTAGATAACCCTACCTCACTATGTCGACCTTAGGGGTAGGAAGGTAAATTCATCAGTCATCATCTTTGTAGATAACCCTACCTCTCTATGTTGACCTTGGGGGTAGGAAGGCAAATTCATCAGTCATCATCTTCAAGTCTACTTCATGCGAGCCAATCCTCCTCACACAATGGTGTTAGTCAACTTCATAGTTGACTCTTCACTACAAGTTGTCAATTATGGAATTAGGACTTCAAGGGCCTGAGTTGTGGTGTCCCAAGTTCCATGACACCTTTCCTGATGTCGTGTGATGGTTGGTGAGGCAAGAACTAGGGGTTGGTCAAACTATAAGAAATTAGAGGTGGGAGATCGTCTGAGGGGCAACATGGGTGAAATTAGAATGTGCATTTAGTTCAAGGAATCCCAACAAGACTAAGGATACCCTTATATAGGTATGACGTTAAGAGAAGGGATGACTATATATGTTCTTGGAATCTAGGTCTTATCTAAGGTTGGGTGTTTTCCAAACTTGGCAAGTCGGCAGATGTGTAATGGCTTGATGTAGTTGTCCCCTTCTCTCGAGTTTGTAGGACTTTATTTCACGGGGAACCGTCGAGAGGGAGCAGAGAGGAAGAGATGAGAGAATGTTGTGCTACTATTACTCTCAGTTTTCCAGTTAAGAGTGAGGTAGAAGACGCGGGGATCGTTGTTTGATCATGATCCATTGATCACTAGGGTGTGTGTCTTTTCAAAGGGTTGCCCCCTTTATTATTTTTATGAAAAAGGAAATGTGACATTTAATATTTTGCCAAATAATCCCTATCACTTTAGGAAAACTAGTTTAATTCCTATCTCTCTCTCCTTTTATCTTATTAATCCCAAATTTTCAAATAAAATCACTAATATTTAAATCTCAGTGTGGGCAAGCTTTGAAACCAAAATACAAAAGTTAAATACCATTTTCTTTCCCCTTAATAAAAGGCTATGTTTGATTCATTTAAGGCATCAATTGATTTCTTTTTCCATCCAAACTAGGCAGACTATCCCATATTAATGTATTTTCTCATTATGTACAATATTGAATCGGATCCAATTCATTAGTTTCCCTCAACATATCTTTTCTAGAAAATTCCACACTACTCCTTATTCATTTACCAATTGTCCTTACCTTTGGTAATTTCTTTAAGGTTTTCCTCTCTTTCTTTATCAAATATTCATTAAATGGATTATTGAAAATTGTAAATGACATGAAATCCATTGATTATCCAAGACATCACATGTCTTATTTTCTTTTGGAAACTTGCACATTGTCTTCATACTTCTATTAATAAACAAGTCACATACAATGCTTTTTATTTATGCACAAAATCTCTTATTTCTTTATCTTTTTATCGAAGGACCTATTTGCAAATCAAATAGTCTCATGAGCCTTTATATGGGCCATGAGTTGCACCCATCCCACAAAGGGGACTTTATTATTCCATCTATAACATCATTGGAGTATTTTCTTATCTATTCATGCCTTATATTCATATAATTCAATTTTACCAAAATTGAATATATAACACTACCATACCTATAACGTCCCAGGATTTGAGGCCTTGGATAAGACGATCTTAAAAGGAATGATTGGACTAACCATATCACTAAGGTGCACCTCCTTTTCTGGGAGCTCATCACTAAAGTACTCCATGGTTAAGTGTGCTCAGCTTGGAGTAGTACTAGGATGGGTGACCAGTTGGGAAGTTGATCTTGGCTTGCGCGTCAGTGTGGACAAAGCGTGCAGTTAAGGCTAGTGGTGGTTTGTGGGGTCAGTCGTCATTCCTAAAACTCTACTAGAGCCATGAGCAGTGGGCCCATGCATTACAAATGGTATCAGAGCCAATTCCCCTCCAGTAGGTGGGGCCCACATGGGCCTGTGGCATGCCAGTCTTTGAGCCATGCAGTCCACGCATATTGGAAAGGGCTATCTGAGTTGATGGAGCCGCCCATGCACTGGTAGTGTCCAGGCATGTTGGAAAGGACTATTCGAGTTGATGAAGCCGCCCTTGCATTGGTAGCCATGATCGGGAGTTGGGTGTACATGGGACATTTGGGTCTACACTGAAATGGGGAAAGATTATGAGGCCATATAATTGAGCCTTGACGAGGACGTCAAGAGACTAAGTGGGGGAGATTATAATGTCCCAGGATTTGAGGCCTTGGATAAGACAATCTTAAAAGGAATGATTGGACTACCCATATCACTAAGGTGCACCTCCTTTTCCGGGAGCCCATCACTAAAGAACTCCATAGTTAAGCGTTCTCAGCTTGGAGTAGTATTAGGATGGGTGACCAGTCGGGAAGTTGATCATGGCTTGCGCGTTAGTGTGGACAAAGTACGCAGTTAAGGCTAGTGGTGATTTTTGGGGCCAGTCGTCATTCCTGAAACTCTACTAGAGCCATGGGCAGTGGGCCCAGACATTACAAATGGAGACCCCGCCTCCCGGTAACCCTCAATTAAGGGAGACCAAGAGGTCAGAGTGGTTATCCCAATTTCTCATATCAAAGGTTTGACAAATAATCAGTAATAATTATTAAATTCTGCCATGACTATACTATACTAAAAGCTGGAATAAAATAAAACTTTGCATACCTTTTTTGAAAACTTGGATTTCTAAACTTCTATCCACATACGGAAACTATTCTAACTAATCCTCCTTGCACTTTAATTCATGTATTCATAATATGCCAATTTATTGTTTATCCTTTTGGGATTTGTACCTAAAACACCGACAAACAAAATGTCGGTCAGCATAAATGAATATGTCGGTATGTGAGGGAAACAATAATTGTGCAATTAACTGTAACAACATATTGTAGTCAATTATGATTTAACCAGCAACTTTACGTTTTAAACATAACTGCTCAATCCATACATACCCTAGCCTCTGCACTGTCCCTGCAGTGGACCTGGATGCTACCTTCCTAATGGTAGATCCCTATTAAACCCCACATGATCCTACCTAACATGTAGATACAATACCTAGGGTTGAGTCACATGGCACTACCCATAGGTAGCCCACTCCCTAACTCATGGTGTGCTAAAGAGTTGCATGGCACTACACGTGGGTAGCCCAATTCCTAACTCATGATAACCTAATATCCTACTTAACAAGTAGGCCATGTACCAGGTTACCCTTTTCATCATTAGCAAAGCCACAGAGGAGGACCAGGATCTGATCCAGTCATGTATATATATTTATGGTGATAATCATAGTCACCTTATAGTTGCATGAAATAAAAGTCATCGAAGTAGTTATTTTCAGGCAACTGATAAAACATCCGGGAATCATCATGAAACTAAAGAGATTAACCATAAGTGTAACCACATACCTGTGATTGCAGATTTTGAGACAGAATCAGTTAAGTAGAGAAAACCCAACCAAGCAAGCTAGTATGCACAGAAATCCTGAAATAAACATACAAATTTCCTTTTATTAAGATTTAGCCAAACTCATCTTGTTTCTTAGGATTTCTATTCTAGTTTTTAGGGTTTCCTTTGCAATTAGGGTTTTGCCTCCGCTCTTAGTATTATAAACCTTAATTCCACAAAACTACATAAAAACTTTAACTTTCTCATCATAACACTCCTAATAGGCATAGGATCATTATATGGTAACATATTTCCATAATCTGATTTAAACAAAGTTGTTCTCTTCTTTTACCCTAAATTAGGGTTTCTAAATGCTTTATCATTCATAATTGGTGTAAAACCCTAAACCATGCACTAATTCATCTAGATCAGGTTCAAGTTCATCATTAACGTTTCAACAGGTTACTATTACTTAATGTCACCAATTAAGCATCATGAACTTAACCATTAATTTCCATTAGGGTTTCTAACATAATAATAAGAATTACGAAATTCCTATCCAAAGGGATATTTGCAAATGAATCCATCCTTTGAAGCAAAGCATACAATATTTTCAATTAAATACATATTCATAAAATCATTACATTTCAATTATGAAAACATATGCAAAATCGAGGTTGTAGCATCCTTCCCCTCTTATAAGAATTTTGTCCACAAAATTCCATCAAGCATACAAACAATTCGGGATAAGACTTTTTCATGTCCATCATTGGCTCCTATGTGGCTTTATCCTATCCATGGCACTTCCAAAGAACCTTTACCATTACATACCCTTTTCTCTGAGTTCTTTCACCTTGGCATCTATAATCCTCACAGGTGACTCAGGACATTTCAGCCTCCCTTGGGCTTACTAGGTTCATTGCTCAGCACATGACTCGGGTACCTCACATAGTGCTCTAAATTGGACACATGGAACTCATCACACGTCACATTATCCTGAGGGGTAAGGCGAAACATAACCATCTCCACCAATCCATCTCAACTGGATCCATATATCAGGAACCCATCTTTTTCAGCTATAGCTCAGAGGGGTCAGATTTTTATATCACATATCCTCCCATAGTGAACTGTATGTCAGTCTACTTTGCATCCGCTTATGACTCATGTCATCCATGGGCTCTTTTTCAGCCATTGTACGATCAAAGTGACTTCATCTACACACACTGTGGTCTTTTTCTGACCTTTGCAAGATCCCTTCACCAACATCATCTTAATGAAGTGGTGACCGACACATCCTCCCTTATAGAGCTTCTTTACATCCCGATACTAGTTATGGTGGTTATCATCACATCTTACATAGGACAATAACTGTCTCCGTGTATCACCCTGAATGAGCACACATGCTCTCATCAGACCCTCTAGTATGGATCATACTAACCTTTAGTTAGGGGTGATAAACTGTACCAACATTGAGTTCTTCATGTATATACATCCACTTCATGGAAGTGAATTTTTAGGTCATACTTCAAGAACTTTTGAACTCGCATCATGGTGTAGTTGAACCATCCTTCTTACAAGTAGTTCAACCAGATCTGTCTCCCAACTGTATTCTCTCTTTCTCTTAGATAATGTCATCTAGGTAAGGTGATCTACCATAACCCATATTGCATATTGACCTTCCTTGGTCCATGGGAGACTTACCACGACATCCATAGTGATGAACTCCCATTCCGTCTCAGGGACTTTTTATCCTTTGTATCAACTTACTGGGTTACTGGTATTCATCCTTCACCTTCTGACATGCATGGTGACAAGCCATATGCAACTTCATCTTAGGCATCCAAAGTACTACTGAAACTTACCATCTCAGTAGTACCATGGTGTATGGTGAACTTAAAATCATGATCTCCTATATGTCATGATTCCTCAAGATTGATTCCTCGGAAACCCTAAATCACTCTAGTCTGGGTTTCATCACCTTATTTTCCAGAGAAGTGCATCTGAGGTTCTACAACCATCCTTTTATCACATCAAGGCCTAGGATGGCTAACCAAACAACAACTAACTTGATCAACAAATCTCGTTACATCTGAGTGTTAGCCAAACATATCTCCTTTTCCAACTGAGGGCTAACCTAACAACCTCTTCTAGCCTCCAGCTGAACTAGGCAGCTGCATCTCAACCAGAGCATCCATTACTACCTTTCATCTTTAGGTGTTAGGTAACAGTGAAGACATACATCTCCCTGTATTCCACTTATCATCTCATCTCGGACTCTAATCCTATCTTCATCAAGGGAACTCAAAGCTCATTCTATTAGTTATCAAACTCTACCTTGCATAGTTCATAAGTTCCACATAGCTCATAATAAAATCATCCTCATAAGATGACTACCTTAGTTCTCTTAGTGTTTTTAAATCATCCACTTATCATACACTCCACAAGGGTACGTTATTATCTCCATCCTCATGCATTATAGCAATGTTTCCACTCACATTATCTTTATTCTTGGTGTATGGCATGTGTACTGTCCTATCACTCACTCCCATAACAAGAGGAAATAAGCATTTGGCTGCAGTCCAAATATAGATTTATTCCCATTCCAAGAGTAGAGATGGTACATCCCACATTGCCAGTACACCTACAAATCTAAACTGAAACGTGCCTCATATGCATCTACATCATGAACATCTCGATATCCAGGTTACTTCCATGAAAAACTGGTCTCAAGCCCACATGGGTCATTACACAATCCTTAGTCATCTCCTATAGGTCTGTAGGGTGACGGCACTATTGGGGTCATCCCTCTTCCCTTATGCATCAGAGAGTGCCCTCCTCATTTGCCCCTTGGGTCCCATGAGTTCATGAAAGTGATCAATCTCCCAACCCATGGCTCTGAGACAATGATAGCTATTACCTCCTGACCCTATGGTCATGTGCAACTAGGGAATTAGGAAAATCCTACTTTCATCGGTCTTATCCCTACTTGACCCTAGGATAGACTTAGGATTCTAACATAGTACATATCCAACTTAGAACCTAACCCAAGTCTCCATCATCTCTCTCTACATTCACAAGCTGACTTTCATCCTTTCATAGGGGTCATGGCGACATGCCTACCTTGGTCAGGCCCCATACTGGTTACCTCCATGGTAACACATCCACATGCACTTAGAGATGGTTATCTATGGGTCTATAGGTTCATTCTCATACTATGTACTCTCCACTTAGCTTCTCAAGATCCTAGGTTACCTCAAACCCAACAAAACTGGTATACACCCTATAAAAGGGCCCCTCTCCCAGGATGGGAGGAAACTACATCTTGATAACAAAGGTCACAAACATCCTTATGTCCAGGGTTTACCTTCACATGAGCATGCTTAACCCTAGCAAGCTACTAAGGCTCGTAGCTAACCAAAGACCACCTATTAAACCATGCTAGGTCTCCCTGATACCAAATGTAATGACCCCACCTCTCGGTAACCCCCAATTAAGGGAGACCAAGAGGTCCGAGTTGTTATCCCAATTTCCCATATCAAAGGTTCGACAAATAATCAGTAATAATTATTAAATTCTACCATGACTATACTAAAAGCTGGAATAAAATAAAAATTTGCATACCTTTTTCAAAAACTTGGATTTCTAAACTTCTATCCACATACATAAACTATTATAACTAATCCTCCTTGCACTTTAATTCATGTATTCACAATATGCCAATTTACTGTTTGTCCTTTTGGTATTTGTACCTAAAACGCCGACAAACAAAATGTCAGTCAGCATAAATGAATATGCCGGTATGTGAGGGAAACAATCATCATGTAATTAACTGTAACAACATATTGCAGTCAATTATGATTTAACCAACAACTTTACATTTTAAGCATAACTGCTCAATCCATACATACCCTAGCCTCTACGTTGTCCCTGCAGTGGACCTGGATGCTACCTTCCTTATGGTAGATCCCCATTAAACCCCGCATGATCCTACCTAACAGGTAGATACAATATCTAGGGTTGAGTCACATGGCACTACCCATAGGTAGCCCACTCCCTAACTCATGGTGTGCTAAAGAGTTGCATGGCACTACACGTGGGTCACCCAATTCCTAACTCATGATAACCTGATGTCCTACTTAACAACTAGGCCTTGTACCAGGTTACCCTTTTCATCATTAGCAAAGCCACAGAGGAGGACCAGAATATGAGCCAGTCATGTATATATATTTATGGTGATAATCATAGTCACTTTATAGTTGCATGAAATAAAAGTCATCCAAGTAGTTATTTTCAGACAACCGATAAAACATCAGGGAATCGTCGTGAAACTAAAGTGATTAACCATAAGTGTAACCACATACATGTGATTGCAGATTTTGAGACATAATCAGTTAAGTAGAGAAAACCCAACCACGCAAGCAAGTATGCACAGAAATCCTGAAATAAACATACAAATCTCCTTTTATCAAGATTTAACCAAACTCATCTTGTTTCTTGGATTTCTATTGCAATTTTTAGGGTTTCCTTTGCAATTAGGGTTTTGCCTCCACTCTTAGTATTATAAACCCTAATTCCACAAAACTACATAAAAACTATAACTTTTTCATCATAACACTACTAACAGGCTTAGGATCATTATATTGTAACATATTTCCATAATCTGATTTAAACAAAGTTTTTCTCTTCTTTTACCCTAAATTAGGGTTTCTAAATGCTTTATCATTCATAATTGGTGTAAAACCATAAACCATGCACTAATTCATCTAGATCAGGTTCAAGTTCATCATTAATGTTTCAATAGGTTACTATTACTTAATGTCACCAATTAAGCATCATGAACTTAACCATTAATCTCAATTAGGATTTTTAACCTAACTTTAATGCACTTTTCATCAACTTAATGTACTTTTGCAAATAGGAACGGAAGAAATCTTTAATATCATTTTTATTGGATTCCTCTCGTTCTCATGATCAATTTTCATATATAACTTTCTATCATCAGAGCTACTAATAAATAATTAGGATTTTGCAAAGATATTACCTTTAGGGCCAATAATCCAGCGCCATGTATCCCTTTTCTCTTCTTTTATTTCGATTCTTTTCCTTCTCTCACGGATCCTGCCTTGGATCTGACTACTTGATAACCCGGTTGCCCGCTCCCCGCATTGTCTCCCTCACGCGGACGGGGATCACGTCCTCTGTTTCCTCTGCTCAGCAGGGGAACTCAGACCAGGCCAGGCGGCGACCCCTTTCTTCCCTTGCAGCACCTACTTAGGGCAGGTTAGGCGGTGCCCTCACCTCCTCCTACTCATGGAGCACCTATGCTCAGAATCGTGCGACCGCGAGCCCCAAACCATGGACTTCCTCTTGGCACCATCTACAAGAGTACAAGACAGGGGACGGAAAGGGGAACTTGCTACTGAGGAAGAAGAGGGCTTCGTGGAGAGGGAGTTTGACAACTTATTTTTTGGTTATGGTTCTACGAAAAGGAGGGTCCTTATATAGGCACGATCCTTTGAACAATCCTCAGCAACGTTAAACTCCATAGCTGGCGGACCTCTTTGGGGAAACTCTAGTCCCAACACTAAAATTACGGAACCAGGGGTCATCCTGGTCCGGTTCGAACTCCCAAAACCAATGATCAACCCTCAGGAGTCCTGATGGATCAGTGAAAGAGATACACAGATTCGATCCCATGGTTTACTATTCCCGTTTTCCTAATCCGGGTGAAGAGCAACCACCGTTGGAACCCCTCACCCCCTCCTGTTTCCCGGGCAGCAGCACCTGCTCCTATAGAGGAATGGCCACCTCATCCGGTGGTTGGGCGCCGATAGTAAGAAATTGGAGGAATCCAAAAAGCTCGTGCGGCTCTCGCGAAGGTCTCCATATCGTTGCTTTCGGCTTTCGGGCTCCAACAGCAAGAGTCAACCATGGGGTTGACTCGGCGATGGAGCTTTGCTCCCAGGCGCTGTGGCACGGGAGAGATGAAGCGGAGGTTAGGGAAGGATAAAATGAAATGACACAAATACCCCTCTGTGTGCGTATGACACCTGAGGGCACTAGGGTCCTTTCGTGAATTAAAAAGGGCGCCCAAAGTATAGAAGAGTCAATGACGTTTCAAGCCCTAATTGGCTCAGGTAGTTTAATTTTTCAAAAATTATAGAAATTGATAGGATGCTTAGAATAAGACATGTCATAAATAAAAATTGATCAGGAGAATGCAAGGAATGCAGTAAAAATATTATCAAGGCATGAATATGCTTGTAACTAGAAAAGTATGTAAAGATGCTATCTTTAATGGTTTTACTAATGAAAAACCCTAGATTTTACTGACCAAAAAAAATTTTACTGACCAAAAAAAAACCCTAGATTTTGATGTTAATGAGATTTAGTGAAGGTCAATGAATAAGTTAAGTTGATAATAACCTGTTGTTAGTAAAAGAGAGATTAAAATCTAAAAAAATGATCTTTGTGTTTAATTGGCCTAATTTAGGGTTCCATGTACATAAATACGCTTTAATAGGCCTTGAAACCCTAATATTGGTTATTATGACTCTTAATGGCTTTAATTGTTCAAATCCATTAATAAAGTTGAGATATGATGATTCTAGGCTATTTTGAGTATAAAAGTTTCTAATTGTGGATGAATACCCTTAATTTGGTAATTAGGGTTTTCTAGTGGAATAATGTAATATTAGTGATAAATGGAGTTCATATGTGAATTATACCATAATGAAATACGAGTTGTCAATTCGAAAGAAACCAAAGATGATATTTGGGCCTAATGATCTTGACATGACTTAAAAGGATAAAGATGGTAGTTTGGTGTAAAAGAGATGTATTAGATTAAATTGACATTCAATTGTGCCTATGATGTTGAAATTAGGGTTTGTGAACTAAAAGAGCATTAAACGTGATAAAATTATTATGGAGGCTAAAACCCTAATAAAACTCTAAAGTTGGCCTAGAAATCCTAAGGTGGAATCCAAGTCAATCTTGAGAATGTTTTGAATAAAACAATGACACTTGGATGTTATGCATTAATTTCAAGATATTGTTGATTGCTTGATTGATTGTTCTTGAATATTCTTGCTTGGACATCAAGTTACTCTAGAACAGGTATGTGGTTACGCTTATGGTTAAATCGCTTTAGTTTCACGGCGATCCCCAAAGTTTTGTTAGTTTCTTGGAAATAACTGCTTGGATGACTTTTATTTCATGCAACTATAAAGTGACTATGATTATCACCATAAATATGTATACATGACTAGCTCAGATCCTGGTCCTCCTCTATGGCTTTGCTAATGATGAAAAAGGGTAACCTAGTACATGGTCTACTTGTTAGGTAGGACCATCAGGTTATCATGAGTTAGTGATTGGGCTACCTATGGGTAGTGCCATGTGACTCTTTAGCATATCATGGGTTAGGGATTGAGCTACCTATGGGTAGTGCCATGCGACTCATCAACCCTAGATATTGATCTACCTGTTAGGTAGGATCATGCGGGGTTAATTGGTATCTACCATATGAGAGGTAGTATCCAAGTCCACTGTAGGGACAAAACAGAGGTTAGGATATGTATGGATTGAGTAGTTATGTTTAAGATGTAAAGTCTACTTACTAAACCATAATCATTTGCAATATGTTGTTATAGTTAATTGCATGATTATTGTTTCCCCCACATATCAGCATATTCATTTATGCTGACTGATGTTTTGTTTGTCGACATTTTAGGTACAAATTGAAAAAGACAAACAATAAAGTGGCATATTGTGAAATTAAGATAAAAAGTGCAAGGAGGATTTAGTTAGAATAGAGTCCAGAGGTGGATAGAAGTTAGATATCGAAGTTTTGAAAAAGGTATGCAAAGTTTTATTTTATTCTAAATTTTAGTATAGTCATGGTAGAATTTTATAGTTATTACTAATTATTTGTTGAACCTTTGATCTGGGAAAGTGGGATAATGGCTCTGACCTCTTGGTCTCCCTTAATTGGGGGTTACCGGGAGGCGGGGTCGTTACAATACCCTTGCTTAATCAAAAAATCCCTTGTCTTACCATATTTTCAATAACTCTCTTTGAAACACTCCCGAAGAGTGTCATACCTTGATAACCTCACAAGATGACTCACTACCTGATTTTATCCATTTAACAATGGCATTTATGAGTACATCTCATGATGAAATTGAGGATTTTTTTTATCAAGCCACAACAGGTCCTATCAGTTAAAATTTATCATGGAAATGTTTTCGTAGGAATCCCTCATCATAGGAGAATCACAAAAGATGAAGGAGTATCATTTTTGTATCTCCTAAATGAAGGGGGAAGTCCCCTTACTTGTCAGCCGATATAATGTATGTATATGGATGCATTCTAAAACATAAGATATTCTCTAATTTCATATTACACTCTGCTTTTGAATCATGTTATCCAAATTTAATGGTGTAATAGGAGTGAAAAGGAGTTCGTATTTCACCTGACCAGTAAATGATTAATCCAAATGGCTAAGATCGGTAACACAAACTAAAAATCTAAAGTGGAATCAAAGGAGATGCCAACATCAACAATCTAGACAATCCAGTCAGAGGAGAGAAGTCTAAAGAAACCATGATAGTGCCTGAAGCTTCTGTCTCCCAAAAGGTCCTCATTTGTGCATGCCAAAGAAGTTGAAAAAAATCTCCTTTGTGCCTATGCTAGACATAGGTTACATAGGAGGGTGACATCATCCAAGATTCGTCAGACAAGGAGCTCCATATGCTATATCATCAACACACTTCTTTCATATGGTATGTGGAATCCCCATCAACATCAACTGAAGCCAATTCAACCAAGGCCATACTAGTATCCACTAGGCATGAACGATGGGGAAGTCTTAGTGATTCCAAAGCCAAAAAATCCATTACAATCCATGATGGATAGGCTAGGTGAAAAAGGAGGAAGAGGTTGGAACTATAAAGGAAGATCCTAATGATGTAGAAAAATTCAATGTTGTAGAAAAGGTTCAAAGACAACATATGAACAGTTGGGGACCTTTCCCCATCCTACATTTGTTCCACCCCCCACCACATTCCAAGTATAATTCATAAATTGGAGGGACGTATGGGTTCCCACCACCGATATACATGGCACCTCTAGCAAAAATTAAACTTCTACTAATACATGTTGCAGTCGTCCACTAGGAAGAAGCAATCCTAGGGCCCACCGTTGTGGATCCCATCATGCTCAAGATTTTGCAGATATCAAGTAGATAGAAGTGAAAAGGATTTTGGGAAAAGCTTTAGTGATATACACAACTGCTATGAAGCAAGGTTACCTATTACTTCAATGTGCCTAAGTTCCAAGAGTAGTCTGAGAAGGGATATCTGACGACGCTAGTCAAGGCATATTTCCCAAACATGGTGAAGGTTCAAAACAATGACAAGGTGTTGATCCACTACTTAATATGAACTATGATGGGTCCAATCATGGCATGGTACATCAAACAGGATATGGCAGCAATCACCATTTGGACCAATATGGCCAAAAAATTCATTGATAAGTATGCATGGAATCTAGACCAAGTCCCCACTAAGGAAGATATAGATACATTGCAACATAATATAGAGGAGAAATTCTCTGAGTCCATCGCACAGTGGAGAGAAATAGCTCTATAGTTGAAGTTTAGGCCTACAAACAAGGAGGCCCCAGACATACTTATCAAAGTAGATACATAAACACTCACAACTTTACTATCTCTGATTGGTTCAACACTTTCACATAAACGATCCAAGAAGGATAGATCAAGAATTTCATAAAAACATGGGTCTATCACCTTTTAGCCTTAATCCACCTTCATGGCCAGTCAGAAGTCAAAATGGACAAAAACTAAAGCTATAGACTAGACAGTGGGAGCCATAATGATTCCATCTAACAATATCAAGCAACAACAAGCTCAAATGATTCCACCTCACAGCCAATATATATTCCACCAAATCACTAATGTGGATACCCCACCGCCATTTTAACCTATAATACAATAGGTGGTGGCAAATAACCCTCATGTAGCAAGTAGATTTCCACCCTAAGTACAACAACAACTCCTGCATTAGAAGAGTCTTATCGAAAAGGAAGTTCACACACTTGGGAGCTTCTCTTAGCTCTAATCTCCTTGACATCAAGAATCTGTTGAACTTCCCTACTATAAGGGACCCACAAAATCCTCTATAAAATAAACATAATGCCAATGTATTCTACAACTTCCACTGAGCCAAGGGGCACTAGACAAAATGTTTGTCTTGCACTCAAGAATGCCTTGCAAGATTTGATCGAATTCGGTGAGGTCAACATGGTCACACTAGAAGAGATACCATCATAATCCAACACTATGGTCGTCATATCTTCACTAGAAGATCCTACACTCGAGTTCATACATCCTCTAAAGTAGGATATCAAGAATTGGTCCTGAAGTATGTGGGTCATCACCACGATCTAAGAAAAGAAGTCAGTTATCCATGTAGGAACTAGAAGGCCAATCAGCATACTAGGAGCTCACCCTAAGAAGGACAGTCAATCAATACGAGTCCCTAAAGTGTTAGTCTTAACAAAATCCCAGAAAATTTCAATTCCTCTCCCCAAAGTGGTAATATAGGTGAAAGCACCCAATTTAAAAACAACACCAGTAGTATCTTATGACGCCATCTAGATAGAAGTTCCTTCACCCCTAGACAAATGCAAGAAAAGGTAACAACCTATGTAGGAGTCCCTACTAGCACACCTAAGGAGACAGAAAAAGTCTCCATTGCTACAATCAACACCGAGCAAGTGCCTCCCACTCCTTAACTCTACAAGGAAACCAATCCTAAAAATCAAACATAATTCAATTTCTAGAAGAACTTGAAGGAGAGGTATCTATGGACGTGATTATGCTAATCTACCACCATGCACAAAGAAATAATAATGAAAACACTCTAAGGAGATTCCTTATCATAGGATGTGAGGCTTGGGGCACTATGGGCTAAACACCAGTTCACACCTGATCAGGTTTTCTAAAGATGAGATACTTGTGGGAGGGAATTACAACAAGCATTTATTGATGGCCCACCATCTACAAGGCCCTCAAGATCACCTCTTGTTTTTTGACAATGGAGCATGCATTAATGTGTTCCCCCTCAAGATGCTTATTATCCTATGAAGGGATCCTTTAAACTTGCAGCCAACAAACAACAAAGATAAATCCTTTAATAGCTTAATAAAAGACACCTTAGGAGATATCACCCTGGAACAACAAACCATACCATAGACTTTTGCAGTCTTGTTTGTTGTCAAGGAACTAATTCCCTCCTTCAACCTATGCTTAGGAAGGCCATGGATTCATCACAATATGGTGGTTCCCTTATCACTACGTCATAGACTCAAGTATCACCAAGGACATGCCATCATCATGTTCAAGCTGATATCCTAGGAACCATAGCATGTGTCAACAAAGATGACCTTCAATTCCATTTCAACATACTACATATTGTCCACATCACCTATGTGTTTCTAAGAAGAAGAGGATCATGCAATTTTCCATATGACTCTAAGTTGTTCGCCCAATGGTTATGGGAAATGCATATTCATCTACATTAAAATCTATGAACCAGATAACAAGGAAGTACAGAGATCATTCCAATTCAGCCAAAGTTCTACTTCCCATCCTATGTGCAATATCAAATTACCAGATGGACACCATATTGGAAGCCTAATGTTTTGTGGCCCACTATGAGTGACTTGACGAGGAGAGGCTATCTCCATGGTCTGTCTCTAACCCAATATATAAGCAGAGAAGTCACATAGATTTGTATGAATGAAGAATGTTAACTGAGGGTATTGTTTCAATGGGACCTAGGTCCCAAGCATAAAGGTCCATATCCTTACTTTCCTTGCACCATAGATACAATTAAAGAAGGGTATGAGGTCTCCAAGGCCATTGTTCACAAGAAAACTCCCTACCTCATGCAAAAGGTAGACAAAAACAACTAGGACCACTACCTCGGTATCGCCACTAGTGTGGGGGAGATCATCCTCACAACTAAAAACCCTCAGGGTGTCTGAACCTCCTTGAACATCTAGTAGTCTGAAGACAAGATCATCCCTCCAAATGAGGAAGCAATCAAGCTCATACCTGACCCCCATAGTTGACCAGTCATGTTAAGAGCATAGTGACACTAGGCAGAGTCATGAACATTACAGTAATATACATGTTGGCATAGTGAAAAGCATCGATCCAATGCCTATAGAGACAGGCAAACAACTATATGTGGTGATTTTTGTCCACTCTAAATCCTCCTTGTATGGCCATGTCAGAGACATTCCAAGACTAGGAGTCATAAAGATGTCTAAGAACAGTATGTTCTCATGTGTGATGACTACAACAACACCTATGACATGATCGAAGGATGAGGGGTCAACACCATCTTTGAAACAAAAGTTGTATAAGATCCACAGTCCCTCATGCTCCATGTGCAGAATGGAGATGAATTTGAAAATAGGTATGTGGAGGATCACAACATCTTGAAGGGTGGGTCACCTCCCATACCAAAGAAAATCATTTTAGAGTAATAACACTCGAATGCGGAGAGATCTCATAGTGTCTAAATAGACATGCTCCCCCACATTCACATTCTCTTCCAAAAAAATCTGAATGGATTATAAAATCCACAAAATTCCCAAAAATGCAAAAATTTAGAAAACCTAAAAATAGTAGAAGATGTTTTAGCTCTCCAGGAGTTTGTTGAATAATTCACTAAAGTAGGCGTAGATCTACAATGATGAAGATGTAGAGTTTGAGGACATTTATATCCCTGAATATATGACAAAGGAACATAAGCATTTTCATATTTAAGATAAGACAAAGGGGGTGAATCTCATTTCAGGCCCCGAGCAACACAAAGTCAAATTAAATGGGGTGTGTCTACCTCAAATAATCAAAGACCAATTAATAGAAATCTTACATCAATACATCAATGTGTTTGCCTAGGGCTACTCAAACATGCCTAGATTTGGATGAGAAGATCATGGTTCATTGTCTCCTTATTCCCCCAACTATCCTCCCTATAAAAAGATCTAGGTAGTTGTGACCAGACTGGAGCCCCAAGGTCAGAGAGGAAGTTCAAAAGTAGTACAATGTTGGTTTCTTAGAGTTGTTTAACTACCCTACATGGCTTGCCAACATTATACATGTATTAAAGAAGGATGATGAGGTACAAATTTGTGTGGATTATCATGATTTAAACAAGGTGTCCCCTAAAGGTGACTTTCCTCTACCACCCATTAAAATCTTGTCAAGAACATGTTGTCCATATGCTCCTGAGTTTCGTGAATGGAATGTTTGGTTGCAGCCAAATCAACATGTTTAAGGAAGATAAAGAAAATGCAACCTTTATCATAGAGTGAGGGGTATTCAGCTATCTATTCATGCCATTTGGTCTCAAGATTGTCAGATCTACATATCAAAGAATGATGGTTGCGTTGTTCCTTGACATGATGCATGAGGGGGAGGTCTATGTGGATAACATGCTAGCCAAATCCAAGATTCCAGAAAAATCACATCACAAATCTAAAAAAGCTATTTCAATGGCTATGATAATTCTCTTTGTATCTAAATCTAGCCAAGTGTACCTTTAGGGTTACATCTAGTAGGCACATTGCCAACTAGAGAGGAATTAACGTCTACCCCTAGAAAGATCAATCTATCCAGGAAATGCCCTCTCTAAAAATTAAAAAGGAGATATGAGGCCATCTAGGACATTTCCAATATTATAAGTCACTTCATCACCAAGATCATGCCCATATGTAAGCCTATCTTCAAGCTAATCAATAAGAATGTCGACACCAGATTGAACAAATAGTGAGAGAAGGAGATATAAAAGATTACAGATTATCTTTCGAATATGCCAGTACTAAAGTCAGTAGTGAAAGGATATCCCTTCACCCTTCAATTATTAGTCTGTGAAACATCAATTAGAGGAATTTTGATTCAATCAATGACCAATGGTGAGAATGTGGTCTATTATATGTCCAAGAAATTCAATGATATCAAGGCATATTATACTAGCATAGAGAAGTATTGCCTTACCTTGTTACATGCAACAAGGAAGATGCACCACTATGTGACTAAATATCCACTACTTCTCATTGCAAAGCATGACTCACTTTTGGAGTTGTGTGATCACGCTACCCTCATTGGACTGTGCGCCAAGTGGTAGGTAATGATATCAAAATTCAACATCACATATCTATCTATGAAGGTAGTCAAAGCACAAACTCTGGCAAATCAACTAAAATATTTCCCACTTCCCAAAAAGACAAAACATGAATATGAGTTCCTAGATGTATACATAGGGATGATCAACTTGCCTAATGTCAATATCCCTTCAAATTCTGATTTATGGAGAATCTTCTTTGACATAGATGTCAATCACAAAGTAGTTGGGATAGGGATGGTCCTTCAGAATCCTGATAGAGCAATTGTGTGTAGCAACATGACTAGAGTTCAGCTCCTTACTAAGTAGAAAGCATGCATCTTGGGACTCCATCTCTCCAAATAGAAAGGGGAAAGTTATAATTAGGTTTATGGTGATTCCCTCTTAATTATATATCAAGTCCAGAAGAATCAGAGAACGCACCATCATAACTTGGTCCCTTACCAATAGTACATGTGTTCTCTTGCTCAAGATTTTGAGAAAGTTTCCTCCAACTTCACCAGGAGATAGGAAAATGCAAATGTTGATGCTTTCGCTACCCCTACTCCCTAGATCAGTATTCAAGGGAGCTATAGCTTCTCTTTCAAATCATGCACAATCTCTCAACCTACCTATTGTATGGTTATCGACCATGCGGTCAATAATGAACAAAGGAAATAGTTTCATGATCAAAAAATATTTGGAAAGTCAAGTCAATGTTGAAGGCCTCTCCCAAATAGAACAATAGATGCGGTCAGCTACATTGCAAAACTAAACTCTACTTCGATGTGTTGAGAAGACAAAAGAAGAAGCCCCCATGAAGGAATTTCATTGATACAATGTGACACACATATGAGCGGAGTCTTGTTAGAAAAAAGATACAACTTATCGGGCATAACTAAAACACTATGGAAATGTATTGTCGGCAATACGTTCGTAAGTGTCAGGTATGCTAGATCCATGGAGACTACATCCAAACACCTTCTGGTCAGCTATAAAATGTGGCCATGCCGTGGCCATTCTCCAGATGGGGGATGGACATGATCAAAATAATCAACTCTAAAGCTTCTAATGGGAGCAACTTGATCCTAGTCACAACAGACTACTTCACAAACTGAGTGGAAGTCATCTCCATCACCAAGGATCCATCTCAAAAAGTAATCAAGTTCCTCAAGAACCACATCATAAGCCCTTACAATATATTGCACGAGATTGTCTTTGAAACGGTATAAAAAAATTTATAGCCAAAACCGTCAAAAATATATAACCTCTTTGGGGATCAAGCATCACCAATCATCACCACACCTGATTCATATGAACAAAGCCTTAGAAGATTCCAATGAAAACTTGATAAAGATTCTCAAGAAGATAGTATGTTGCCACACCAACTAGCATGGACATCTTCTAATGTCTCTCTAGTCATACTGAACTTCTATCGGAACTTCTATAGGAGCTACACTATATTCACAAGTATATGGAATGGAGGCAGTCTAACCAATCAAGGTCCATATCCCTTCACTGTGTACTACAAGAAGCATAACTCTTGAGGCCTAGTAGGTTCAAGATTGAATCTACTACCTCAACACACTATAAGAATGGGAGAAAGATCCCTACATCATGGACATTGTTATCTAGAAAGGATAGCTTGAGCATTCAACTAGAAGGTTTGCCCCCACAACTTTCAAAAGGGAAATGTAGTGCTTCATGTCATTGAGAATGCTTATTATGAAGGCAAATTCAACCCTAAGTAGGAAGAGCCTTACATCATCCATGAAATCTATAATTGGGGTGGCCTACATCTGAAGGAGATGGATGGAGATACCCATCTTCATCACACAAACACCAGCCTCATCAAGTACTACTATTGTTGAAAATCAAGCTTCACAAACTGCAAGCCTCTTGAAAGGAGACATGTAAGGGAGTAAACACTCCCACCCCTTTAAAATGCATCTAAGATGTACTTAAGTACATGTATATGTCCCCTCGTGCACCTTGATGTGGAAGGGTCAAAGTAGAACCATAGGGGCATAGGATAAAAGGAGAACGACCGTTATACTAAGGCCCCAATGGGTCACCAACCTAAATAAACTTCTTAAAATAGGCCAACCTTTGTAAAATGCCAGAATGCATTCATGATTGTGGCAAAGGTGGGACAAAGCCCCTTGATCTCTATCACTGCCATCATAAGAGAGTTTCTAAAACTATGAATCCTCAGAGGTGGATTAGATATGATCCTCACAATCAACAATTCTTGAAACATATATCTAGGTGGATTTCACATAACACTAACATCTATTGGGTTCAACACAAAAGGGGAATGATCAAAGGGTTTAAATAAAAATTTAAACCCCTTGCCACTATCAACACCTTGTCTCTCAAAAGAAGGTAAGACCAACCTCTTCCTAGACTAACCTAGGGGCGATAAGGTAGGAAACCTTCCCTAGGGAAACCCTATCCACTCCTCGAGGAACAATAATCTCTCATATTGAGGCCCTGAGCATCAATGTTCATTAAAAACTTCAATTGAAAACATCCCCAAGAAGTGGAAACTTCTCACAAAATCACCAAGTAATCCTATAACAAGGAAGACAAATGATTGTGATGATTGCTACACTAAAGCATCTCAGGTGTAAAGCCCACCTGATCTCTTGCACCTAGTGCCTTGGCCCAACTGGGTAGGGAATTGTCTCTTATACACATATTACATGACATGACCTTAGCACCTAGAGTGCATCAAGGTCCACCGAATCCCTAGTCCATCTCCTCCCCTACAATGAAGGTCCATCTCATAGAAGAATAGCATATGAACATTTGAAGGAAGGAATCATCTTCTAGTAGGAGATCAAGGTGGGGATGGCTTATAATGCTTGGGGTTTTAACCTTCTGACTTCACTAAGAGAAGTGGATGAAAGAGAGGTGAACCCAATGTATGTTTATTTCCTCCTGAAACACCAAAGTTCATAGCCATCCTTGAAGCACTAAACATCTAGAAAGGAGGCCTATGTCAATTTTGGTCACCTAGTTCATCAAAAGGGGGGATCATAGTGTTAAGCACCTCAAAGTCATCAGGGGCCTAAGTCCAAGAGCATAATTAAAATAGTGTGGTTGGAGTACCCAAAATTGATGCCTCATATTATGAAACAAAAGGAAACTTTTTCCATTTCAAAATAAAACCCTCACAAAACTCAACATATCATGCCAACACACAAAAATCAAACATTAAAAATCTAAAGAATTTAAAGCATCAGGTTGGTCCCCTAAATAATCACAAGTCACGACTACTTTTATTTCATCTTCCATGGTGAGAGTCAGGAACAATGCCCCAAAAGTGAAAGGAGTGACTCAGAGGTTCCCAGAAAGGGATCGTTGATGACATCAATTATTTCACAATAGGGGCATAGGTCAGATGAGGCAGATGATGAGTCACTTCAAATCTCACAAGCTAGACTTCCTTATTAACAAAGAGATCTATAATCCAACAACACACAAGGGAAAAATTTAGGGGAGGACACCTCAGAAGTGAGATATCACCTATCACTTGGTCTCCCATAACTTACTATCTCAAGAGCCAAGATGTTTGAAATAGACAAAGCTATGTTGCTTTACTTATAAGATTTAATAGCACAAACTCATTTCTTGAGGGTGAGGGGAGTCTTTGTCCTTTATCTTGGTAGAACAACACAATCTGTCGCATCATTGCCAACAACCACTGATGTAGACTCTCCCCTAAGGTCAACAAGACCCTTTTTGTCTTTTTCCCTCATGGAAGGTGGTTATTTTCCACCCAAGTCTGGCAAAAATATCAAGGCAATTCACAAATTGACTTTGACCTTCTAGAATTCAACATACAAAATGAAATTCCAAATCCACGATTACAAAACCTCAAAATATGATTTAAATCAAATTCACACTTCTATTTATAAAGTCTTACAAATGTTGAAATGATACTAATACATGCTTTTTTTGTAGGAAAGAAAATACAACGTGAAGCTAAATTAGCACAAAGTATCAAATAGATCTATAACTTCTTTAACTTCTTCTTTAGCCATCCAGATAGGAGCTTAGCCAAAGGCATATGATCATAAGTAGAAGACCCCAAAGACTAGTGTTCCCTACTTGTGTCTAAATGAACTGCACTGGTAGACCACCTATGATCGGAGAAGAGTCATTGGACTGCACCTCCACAACCATAGAATCATTCCTACGATGAGAGGAACCAGCTCCCACACTCATTGACTATGGATCTATAGTCTGAATTGGGTCCTCTATGGGGTAATCTCCCATACATGTGGTCCTCTCAAAACACTTATTGTGTTTGTATCCCGATGGGATGCTTGAACTAAAGACTTTGCCTGTTGTGCTTCTGTTTACATCGTCATCCTAGAATGATGAAGTCCATCCAAAGTCACCTAAAGGGAGACATGAACCTCCAATGTCAAAATCTTAGTGTGCCTCATCCTAGGGAAATTAGCAAAGGCTTTAGGAGCAACTAGAGGAGAAGTAGGAGCCTTAAGAGAAGAAGATGCCTTGGGATGGGGTGGATGAAAAAACTTGTACCCATAATCATCTTTCTCCTTGATAGAGTCATAATCAACCACATAAGGAAGGTGCATGTCAAAGTATTGCAATCAGATGTAATAAATTAGAGTATAAACACATACCAGTGGAGCACGTAATAGACGACCATATGCCTCCCAAGAAAACAATGTCAGTTTGTTGTGTGTAAAGTACCCAAGGTACTCAATGTATATCACCTAGTTGTACATCATCTACAGTGTAGCCTGACGAATCCCAAGACTAAGGGACCAAGCTAGGAAGAGGACTGAAAGGAATATGCCAACCACTAGTCCACTAGAGAGATCATCCATGTTCAATACACTCCCAGAGAGTGACAAATATGATATTTGACAAGAGTACTGAGACAAGACAGTAAAGTAGGACAAGCAGAATGTATCCAGTTCACCATGTTGAAACCTATTGATCCTGAATCAGGCCTGGTAAATAACAAGAAAATGTGAAGTTATCTAAACTACGTACATATAAGACAACACAATATTAAAGTGCCATTCTACCTCTCCATAAGCTATAGTCTCAATATTTCCCCTCAATCCCTTATACAACACCCTACTACTGCACCAGACCCAATGGTAACAAGTAGAGAATGAAGCATGTAAATAACAGTCAACATCACTCAAATTAATGGGTATGTTGAGTCATAAGTCCTCATAGATCCAAAGATGCAGAAGGAAGATGAGTGAAATCAACCATGTTAAATATTTCAAGCTGAAAATAACATGCAGAGACATACCACAATCAAGCCCACTAGGTTGCTAAAAACTTTTAGTAGCCATAACAATGTCCTTCATGGAGAAGTCGCCTACAAGACAATCCTCAAGAACGTCAATAGGTGGACATATACACCTCCATCACAGTTAAAAGAAGGAACTACATCCAAGTCAAGCAGATAGGATAATCAACCTATATCTCCACTAGTCCCATAATTGTTGCCCATAAGGCAATTGGTGATCAACACAAACTGAAACAATTTGACCCTCAGGGGTGTAAACAAAAGATCACTACCAACCAAGTGCATTTGACCATATCTAGAAGAAATCTTAATATCATCAGGATTCACTCCTAGTACCCCATCAAAGCAATATAGTTCCCACTCCTATTTATTTAGAAACTATGAGTAGAATCCCTCCAAATCTTAACCTTTGGATCCCAAAAAACTCAGTAGGGGTGATGGGTGGCTCTCCAAAAGAAAAATGAAAAGTTCTCTTGGTTAAAGTGATCAATTAATGGGAACAAATAACTCCTATAAATTATCCCAAAATGACAAATACGTCCAAAGCAAGTACCCTCAAGCAAATCTAATTCCTTGACGACCAACCCATCATATAACATAATCATCTCATTCCAATGAGACCTTAGATATATATTCAATAGTTCAAGACCTTGAAAGGTGGGGAAACATATGGAGTCAAAAACCATCTCCACATATTAAAGACATATTCAAGCTCAGAAAACAAAGGGAAATGACAAGGAGCAAAATTCTAAGTCATACCTAATGCCTGCTTGATGACCCTGGTGATGCGGGTTCATCCACAACACATAAGGATGAACCACAAACCTTTTAGTTTGGATAAGATCTCCCACAATCCGTCTCACACCACCATGAAGCCTTCCTAGAGAAATTACAGATCAGAAACTAGATATCAAAATATTAACTCAGTAAACAAAAGCAACATAACATGGCATGGATATGCCTTACTCTCAGCATCATTGCCAACATCTTTCTCATCCATGATCGGGTCCTCTTAAGGAATGACATCCTCCTCACACATGTTGCAAACTGCCATTTGCAAATTCACATCGGCATAACATCAGCTTTGCATAACTACTCAAATCATCTCAATCTGATACCAGACGATCACAAAAAACGTGAAATAGCAAAAATGGATTGTGAGTCAAGACGTGCATTTAGTCATCTTCAACCTCCATACTACAAGGAATGCTAGGAAGTCAAAATACATATTTCACCACTTAGGGCCAAAATGTCCAAACCAAAGATATACCTCTATGAAGATGAATGGACCAATCTAAAGCTCAAAATGGTTTGAGATCATGACCTAAAACAAGAGCATAAAACAGTCCAGGTCATGACCTAAAATTGTACCAATTGTGCACTTATATTTCTAAATCTTTTTGCTATCTTGGACCAAACCAATCAGAAGATCTCATTTCTGATTCTACATGGTCTAGATCATGAACTTAAGTTGAACCAATATTTAATTCATCTTTACACATCTTATTGGGTCTTAGTTTAGTTTTTATTCTCCCTCAAGGAGTGTCTTGTATATGGGCGGTTGTGACTCTCATCAATCAGATGGAAGTTTTCACACTCCTTTTAGCCCTCTTCCAGGATTGATTCCATTTGGCATTGGGATCAATTAATCTATGTGGGAACTAATGGGAGGCCACGTGGAATATTTTGTGTATCTTGGTTGGTATTATTCAAGTGGTAAGGAATTTTTTTTTCCAAGTAGGCATAATATTGGTAGATGCATGCCCGTATGGTAAGTGTTCATATTTTTTTCTGATCTATTGCTTAACTATAGTATTTTAACATATGTCTTTCACATGAGATAGATTAGCATTCCTCTCAGGAGCAAGATGATTTTCGATATGAACTGCAACATCAACCTACTCTTGAGGAATATCTTCATCATGAGGCTCCTCCTTCTCCACCCACTACTGATCAGGTCTTGATGACTTTCCAAGGCTACTACCTCGTCATAATTCTGGCATTGGAGGTTCATGTCACTTTCCTGGCAGTTTCATTTGACCTCATCCTTCTAATATGATGATGCTAGTACAAGTGTTGTGGGAGGGTACTTTGGCTTAAGTATACTAGTAGGATATGGACAATTTCAACACTTCTAGGGAGCTTGGAGCCATCTTGGTCCCAATATAGGCATGAGTGATTTCCCCATGGAGGATCCAGTCTTCATTGTAAACCCACAATGGTAGGTAGTTATAGTAGAGATATCTTTTGTGAGTGTTGGGGTAGATTTATCTCATCGGCGGGATGCTACTCTGGGCGTAGAGGTGCAATTTAGAGGGGCCTCTTCAATCCACACATGGGATACCAAATTATCCATCCGACATGAGTAGAGATCTCTAGTATTTGGGATTGTTTTCTTCTGATCATTAACCTTTGGCTAAGCATTTGTCAGGATGGTTGAAGAATAAACTGAACAAGTAGATGCATTTAGCATATTAGGCTCAATTATTTTCACAAGTTGTATTTTCCTTTCCATATGAAAATAATGTATTAGTGTAATTCCAACATGGTTTGACATTATATTACCTTTAAGAAGTCGAAACTTTTTTAATTGAAATTTGAGTTTGATAGTAAAATCATATTGTGTGATTCAGGAATCTTTATTTTAAGTCTGGCTTGCACAGTCAGGTTTTTAGAAGACTTTGACCTACATGGTGATGATGGAAGGTTCTACTATTTTATAGAGTATTGGAACTAGAAGTCCTAACTTCTTTAGGAAATAGGTTTTTCTCGATTGTTGTTGTAGAATTCTATAAATACAACAGTGTCGATGCACTTATTCATCACCCCTTGATCTTTGGACTCAATATCGTTGTGCAGTGAGTGATCAATGAAGTTCCAACCTAGAGTTCCTCCCATGAAAATGTCCTTAATGTGGTATTGAATCATGGATATTTTTTATATGGAGGAGGTTGGGCTGGCAAGTTTTGGCATAACTTGGTAGCTCTACATTGCCTGGATTATGTTCCAATTCCCATTGAAAGGACATTGATGTTGGTGATGATCCAATTCTAGGACCCTCTTAGTCACTCCTTTAGATTTGGGAATGTTGTAATGACTCTCACTCTTGAGGATGTGACTAAGATTACTTAGCTTCTTTCAGTGACTATTGGCATATTGTTCCAAGGATGTCGAGTTGGATTGTAGAGTTGGTTGATCTTCTAGGCGTGAAGAATATTAAAGTTATTCTATGGTTCACTAAATATGGTTGCTTCATTCGTTGGCTTGTTTGTAGGAGTCATTCAAGAGTGAAGTGTGCCAAAATATTGTATCTTTGAATATTCCATGTTTGTAGGTGGATACCTTTACCATTCTTATTGATTTGTCCTTTGGAGAAATAGTTGGCTAGGTAACTACGATAGTTATTGGTGCTTTAGCAATATGGTGGGAAGAAATTATCAAGCCCTTTATATTGGGTGATTTATATGAGTGCCTAGATGAAGCACATTTGACTGGTAAAATGTGAGGACCCTATAAGGTTTTGTGTATTTATCTAGGGATGTTCATTGGCCCCACTAAAATTCCAAGAGTCTTCAAATCCCCATTACATTCTTGCACATGAGTATTTGTCAAAGCATATCCAAGTTGGTGAACCCCTCTGTTAGTGTAGCAATTTGTCTCGATGGCTTTCAAATTTGAAATATGTAGATGTTTTTGGGACAAATGAAGTTTCACCTTGATACTTCTAAAAGTGAAATAGCAATGCTTAAAAATCAATGGTCGATCATCCTTCTCAGGTTGGATCATTGTGTTGTATACTACCATGTGTCGGTGTTGAGACAGTTCAACCATTGTCAATGTGTACATGATTGAGGAACTTTTGACCTTCTTCAAGAAACTAATGGTTGATTCCCAAAAGATTCAAGAAAAGGTAAAAAGATGTGGTTGGATCGAAGGAAGATGAATCCTGATGTGTTTCAGGTTGGCTGAGATTTTACTTTAGAATACTAGGAGTGTCTTGCATCATCTTGATCAGAAATAGTGACTTTGATCCTTGAGGACGACTTCCATGATTCTTTTACTTCCTTTTGTTTAGAGTTTTTTTATTAATTTTTTGTTAGCATTTAGTGTCATTTGTATGCTATTTTTCCTAAAAAATAAAAAAAAACTTGCTCATGGTATGTGGCACCAGCTTTGGGTATTGTCTCCACAATATTGAACATGCATTAGGACTTGGATCTTGTTACTTTCAAGGTTCTTACCACTATAATCTTCTTTGGGTGTTTCAAGTGACCGAGGCTAGTCTATATTTCCTACATATATGTTTAGAACACTGAGGATGTTTTTGAGCTTTTGTGTTTTAAAGACAACATATATTGAGATCATCTCCTCCTCATCCACTTCCTTTACTAGCACTAGAGGTGGAAACCACAAGCATTTTAAAACTTGTCGTGTTTTCATCTTCTACTAGTAGGTGTTCCCTTATTTCATATGTTTGTAGTTTTTTCTACCATAAGAGGAACCCTCCAATGTAGGGCTTAAAATAGATTGGGGTGTTACTAACCCTGGATGTCATGCTAGAAGCTAAAGTCATGCCATGATCAGGGGCACAAGTAGAAACTCCCTACATAGTTGGGCCAAGGCACCATGTATTTGAGACACCCCGGTGTGACATGCTTTGGTAATATCAATCCATCACAAGCACATGCATGAATGGTTAGAGTGCCACTTTGAAAGTTGTGCTTTTAAGAGGCATTCACATAGAGGGGGGTCTTTTAATTCAAAGTTTTTACTGGTCATTGAAGCTCAAGGCCTTAGTATAATAGCTTTTCATTTCATCAGGAATGAATGAGGTTTGGCTACTGATGAATTTCCCGACTGTGTCTCCCTATTCATCCCATGTAAAATGTGTAGTCCTGCCTTCTTTCCGGATGTGAGGTGAGAATAGCCGCAAGGGGTTTTGACCTATACTCTAGTTCCTCTATCAATTTTTTTCTAGTTGACCTGGACAGACGTGGCCTTTAGTGCTATGTGAGTTTTACCCTGGTATAGGTGTCAAGAATCCTTGACCTTATGGGTAAGTTGTAAATCACCTCTAGGGATTCATAGTTTTAGGGAAGTTCTCAACATGGTCATGATTTTAGCTATGGGTTTTGCCTTGTCCTTGTTGCAACCATGAGATGTTTTGGTATTTTAATTAAAATTTGCCTCATTTAATAGGTTAGTTTAGGTTGGTGAACCATTGTGGTCTCAAGATAGCAGTCGTGCTCCTTCCATGCATATCCCTATGGTTCTACTTTGCCCTCCCTGCTTCAGGCGCAAGGGAGACGTGTTGAGGTACTTATGTATATTTTAGGTTTATTTTAGAGGGTGGGATTTTTTCGTCCCTTACATGGATATTTTTTCTAGATACTTTACATCATTGAATCTTGCTTGTCAATAATAGTAGCACTTGATGAGGTTGGTGGTAGTGTGATGGAGATGAATATCCCCATCCATCTCTTTTAGACGTAGGAAACCCAATCATATATGTTATGGACAACGTAATGCCCTTCTCATTTGGGGTTGAATTTTCCCCTAGAATCAACATTCTAGAGGAAGTTAAGTTCTATAATGCCCTTTCATAAACTATAGGGGTGGATATTCTTGTTGAGTGCTTGAGCTGCTCTATCTTGATAGCACTATGTGTGATATAGATCTCTCATTCAACATTCTTCTAGTGTGTTGAGGAAATAAAACTAGTCTTTAACCCAATATACCTCTAGAATTTCTAATTCTTGTAGTATGTGAAGGGTTGGGATCTGGATTTCTACTGGTAAAATTTCCTCCATCCTACATATGAGATTATATGACATAGCTTATGTGGAGGTTCTTATATAAGTTCGATATGACCATAGAGTCATTAGAAGATGTTCATGCTAGTTGGTATGATAGTTGATTGTCTTCTTGAGGATCATTATCCGATTTTTGTTGGCAGCTTAAGCTTTATTCATCTAGGGATGATACAGTTCAGAAATGATTGATCCCCAAAAATCTCATATACTCATGAAGGATTTTAGATATGAAGCTTGTACCATTTCCAGAGACTAACTCATGCAGTATCATGTACCATCTTTAATCTTGTATTTAAGGAACTTGATCATCTATTAAGCTGAAGCGTTGGTGACAGAAATGGATTTTATTCATTTTGTGAAGTTTTCGATGGTGACTATAATGAAATAATTCTCATTTGAAGCTTTAGGATTTATCTATAAGATTATTTTCATTCCCCAAGTAGGAAATATCCAAGGCATGGTCATATTGTACAATTAGTTAGCACGTGCATGAATGTAATCACCAAGGATTTGGCAGACTCAAAATTTGTGGACATGTTGGTATCACTCTATCTCCATGGTTTCTAATAATATTCCAGAGTTATATCTTGTTAACCAGCATGAACCCACTCATGTGTCTCTATATGGTCCTCCATGGACCTCCTTCAAGAGGGCTTGCATATCTATCTTCTCAACACACACGAGGGGAGTCTGGTTGTAAGATCTAATATATAGATCTCCTACTCCTAGAATGTATTTCGTTGCTTGCCACTTGAGTGTTTGGTGTTCTATTTGGGAGAGACCTTCACGAATGACTTGGTTCCCTAGTTATACCTTGATGTTGTGAAACCAAGCATTTTCGTCTCTATTGGTTGCAATGTCGATGGCCATGTAGTAAGTAGGTTGGGAAATTGTTTGTAATTTGAAAGAGAAGCATTGATCCTCTTGAATGTTGATCCATGAAGCGAGAATATATGGGGCATCAGCAAAGGCATTGTGTTCCCTTATCATAAAATTGAAGGAAATGTTCTTCAAGTCCCGGGAAAGGGAACACAAGTATTCTTGATAAGGAATTAGGTTTTAATGATGAGTTTTCTGATTATTCTACACTTGAGATATTATGAGGAGGGGATCACCATACACTTGATGGTGTGCCCCTGGATTTTGGCTATATGGATTTCCTAGGATGTAAGCTTCATACTCAGCCTCATTAGTGGTGGTGTTGAACTCCATTCTTCTAGATATAGGCAATTTCTCTTTGTGTGGGTCTTGAAGGACTACTACTATCCCTAGTCCTTTATGATTAACATCCCCATAAAAGAAGATTATCCATAGGTCAAGATTTGAAGACATAATGATGTCAAATGAGTCGATCACTCCTACAATTTTATCTAGGAATTCATACTCATGTGTTGGTTCTTCAAGAAGTGAGAAGTCTACTAGTTGATTGGCGACAGCTTGCGCTTTGGTAGCCTTCATTGGTAGATATGTGATGTCAAATTTGGCTAGCATTACCTACCACTTTGCACACCATCCAATGAGAGTAGGATATCCACATAAGTAGCAGGGTGAGTCATGCTTCATAATCAATTGTAGAGAGTACACCACTATATAGTGACATATCTTACTTGCCACATGTATCAAGGATAGAATGTATCTCAGTTGTAGTGTAGCAGGCATCAGTTTCATTTAATCTCTTGGATATATAATTGATGCAATGTTTGTTGTGGGATGTTGAATTGGCTTAATACTCCCACTATTGATGTTTCACATATTGATAATTGGAGGGTGAGAGGATATCCTAGTATTTCTAGTTTTAGAATAAGTCTTTTAGAGAGATATTCTTTGAGCTTATGTAGTGCTTACTCACATTGTTCATTCCATCCCGAGTTAGAGTTGTTATTGAGACTCTTGAATATGGTCTCACATATAGGAATGATTTTGGCTATGAAGCAGTTCATATATTGGAGAGGACCAATAAGACCTTGTATCTCCTTTTCTATTCTTGGAGAGGGTATTTCCCAAACGGATTGATCTTTCCCCGAGTCATCCTCGATTCTCTTTAGATGACAATGTATCCAAGTAGGATAATAAAGGTAACCCCAAAAAGGTGCACTTTGCTATATTTAATCGCAACAAGAACTGAAGTGGTCTTTAAATAGTTTTTCAGTATTTGGGAAGTGATCTTACGAAATTTTGTATTTGCAATCATATCATATATGTAGACCTCTACCTCCTTGTGCATCATGTCGTGGAATAGAGCGACCATCACTCTTTGATATGTAGCCCAACATTCTTGAGACCAAATGGCATGATCCTATAGTAAAAGACTCCCCATTATATGATGAAGGTCGTTTTCTCCTTATCTTCCTCAGCCATTTATATTTGATGGTAACCAGTAAAACCATACATAAAGATTAGGGGTGCATGCTTTGTTATATCCTCAATTTTGGTAAAATTGAATGCTAAAAATATAAAGCATGTTTTGATACATTATTTTCCCCAGTGGTATTATTCATGCAATAATATTGTCCTTGTGACAATTTAAAGAAATAAAAGGGATTTTGTTTGCAAGAATTCATTAATGAATATTGGATAAAGAAAGAAGGGAAAATCAATAAAGGGGTTCCTAAATGGAAAATTGGTTTTGTTAAATAGAAAATTGTGTAAAATACTCTAGAAAAGATAGATTTTAATAATGGTTGTATGGTTTACTAAATAACTAAAATATCAAATAATATGCAAGTTGCCAAAACAAAATAAGATATGAGATATTTTAGATAATTAAAAGAGTAACCATCTAGCCAGTTTGGCAACACACGTTTTGAGACATCAATTAGTCAATCTTTGGCATACTGGAAAATAATAATTTAAAGGAAGAGAATTTTACAAATTCAGAGGAAAGGATATTCCATGGGATAAAGTCATTGCTTTAAATAATGTTTAAAGGGTAAGTTTTGTATATTAAAGTGAAAGTTAAAAAATAATCGAGACTTCAAGTTATACAAGTTTTCCAAAAGTTTAATGATCAATTATCCAATATGTGCCATATAAGTATATGTCTTCCTTTATGGCTTTTTGTGTGATAACCAAGTAAAGTGGACAATTAAATTAGGAATATATGTGTCCCTATATTAGGAACTCATTGAATGCTTTTCTTTTGTCTACCATTCATACTTTCCATGATTATTAGGCATAATCTTGAGAGGAAAATGTATTAGTAAGAGGAGAAATAAAAAGGAAGACTTGACCAACTCGTGAATATGGTATATAAATAAGAAATTGGAAAAACTTAATGGGGGAATGAAGATGAATTCCAAGGACAATGGGACTAGTGGGATTTTTCCATGAGAAGCAGTATATATAGGTGTCACCCTTCTCGGGGAAGACTTGCTCCCTTACTCTCTCCATCATCTTTTTCCCCTAACACAAGGATTCAATAGCAAAGACCACCTACAAGACCATCTTGCATGACTCCT
Source organism: Alisma plantago-aquatica (assembly GCA_963693085.1). Lineage (NCBI taxonomy): Eukaryota > Viridiplantae > Streptophyta > Magnoliopsida > Alismatales > Alismataceae > Alisma > Alisma plantago-aquatica. The sequence continues at coordinate 493,944,797 of OY856411.1, read as the reverse complement.
CTTGCATTCTAGGAGAAGGTGGAGCACAATGATAGCTACCATAGGTCTTGAGGAAGGACGAAGGGGCAGTTGTAGATATCTCTCCAGAATGAGCAAGTAATGTCTGTTATCTAGTCCCATTTCTCTATAGAATGTACGTCAAACTTGGATGACAAAGATGGGTCATTTGGAGCCCAGCTACTGTTGACTTTTATTGGAAGTCTGGTCACCTATGACGTAGGCAGTCTATGGGGTTCCAAACTATGTGTCGGCCTGGTAAAGAGGAGAGGTGGAAGGGCCGACATGGCAGAAAATGCCTCAGCAACATCATCCCTATGCGCCCCAGTGGTAGTGACCCTTTAGTACATGACCAACATTGGTAGGGTTGGATAGGAGATGCCACTACCTATTGTAATTGTGAGAAGGATCTCAGAAGTTCATCTGCCACAAGGAGGAGTCGCAGCAGAAGTGCCCGACCCATGGAACCAAAACTAGGTCGGGCACTGGTAAAGGATGTAGGAAAGGGGAACCTCCCCTACAACTATGGCTCTTACAGATGGAGACGAGGACGCAAAGTGAAGTGGTGATTAAAGCATAAAAACCCTAGTTTTGAGTATTAACTTGTTGAATATGTTAAAAAGCCTTGTTTTGTGTTATTATCTGATGTTGTTGGACATAATGAGAATCTAAGATGACCATGATAAATAATATGATAATTAGGGTTAATAAGGTGGATAGTTATACATGTGGGTTATGAAACCAAGATCATATCATGTTATGTTGATTTATGAAGTTAATTTGAACTCAGTGTTCATAATAAAGGAATATGGTAGATTTGATGATCATGGTTACATCTAATATGAATTTGGGTTCTTGAATCATTAAATCAATGAACATGGGAATTAGAATATCAAACATAACCCTAACGATAACTTGATACAAAGGAAACATGAACCCTATATTAGGACCAAGTAGGCTTTAGTGTGATTAATGTGATTAATATGATTGGTGACACTTTAGGATTTACATACATGTAGATTAAAGATGATTGTTTGATTTTCCTTCTTGATTGGATAATATGGTTAGAGAGTGTTTGCATAATCTTCATGGCTCACCATCAAGGTACGTGGTTCCGCCTAAGAATAACCGCATTAGTTTGTCGATGTTTTTCGAGACTTTCTATATTACAATTAAATTGTTGGATGTTTATTTAGTTCTATTAAATTATATCGCCGCTATGAATATCACATAGAAGAAAGATTATGTGAAGAAAATGTCAGTTTATATATGCAAATATTTGTTGGAATATATGTTGTTATTTACTTGCACATTTTGGATGCACCCTACATACCAGTATGGCAACATACTGATCGCGTATTTGTCTCACACCATTTTAGGTATAAACTGATATACATGATAAAGGACATGAAGATAAAGATGGAAATTACATGGAATGAGGATTAGCTAGTTATTTCTTCTCAAATGTATAGTTTTGAGGATAGAAAGTTCATGTAAGCATCTTGTAAACCAAGTTTATGAATTAATGAAATTGTTTTGTATTATTTGTTATCTGGCTAATCTAGATCTTGGGTAAAAACAATTGAAGGTAATGGCTCTCATGTTTTGGCCTTCCTTAATTAGCGGTTGCTGAAAAGTAAGGTCATTATATTTGGTATCAGAGCACTAGATTTTTTAAATAATATTTAATAGTTTATAATTTCTAATAATCTACAAAAATATGAGAAAATTATTAGGACATTTTCTAAAGGCGATGGTGTCTAGAACGTACCACAGCTGGGGGATGGCAAAACTTTCCTCCACACTGCTAGTCATCTTACAAGGACTTCCTAACTCGTCCAACCTGCCTGGCCAAAGTCAAATGATTTTGCCTGAAGCTAAATACCTTTAAGGTATCTTATCATCTTGATTCATCCACTTCTCATCCTCATTTCTTAATAAGACCTAGAAGGAACTTTCCATCTCATATCAAGTTAGGGTTTTTGAGAAGAAGTAGGATTAAGGCATACTCCATCAATTAATGTACATATAATGAGGAAATAATTATGTACATTTAATGTTAAAAATAATTAAATGTACCTGTAGTGTGGAAATAATAATGTACATGTAACATGAAAATAATGATGGTTTTATGAGTTACAAGGGTAAACTCTAGATGGAACTATGGTTGCTTGGGAAAACCCTAGTAGGTCAAGGGACATAGAAACCCTAGGAGGTAGGGGTTAGTCTCTATGACCCAAACCCAAAACCCTAATTCTGGGTAATGGGAGTATAATGGGTAAAATAGAAACCCTACCCATATGAACCCTAATAAGGGTAAGAGTAATGAGAATTAAGAAAAAATGTAAATAAGTCTATATGACATAGATTTCCTTGTATGAATGTAGACAAATTTTGCATGATGCATGTGATAAGATTTGAATATACATGAGAATTATAACATAACCAAGGGTTATACATGAAAAAGAAAACATGGTTGTAACTTTATCATCATCCTAATGATATCTCTAAAGGAAGGAATGGATAAAAATACCCCCAGTGAGTGGGTATGCTACCCCAAGAAAGTGGGTATGACATTGAGAATACTTCCAGTGAGTGAGTATGAATACCTCCAGCGAGTGGGTACACCAAAGAGATTGGGCAAATAAAGGTTGAGAAGTTATAATATAAAATGTATGCTCAACATATTATGGTTACAAAAAAAAGAGTTAGGTGACTCAGTCTTCCATGCATATGTGCATGTGGAATAAGGCATTAATGAAAAACGTTTTAAGAAACATAAGTAACCAATGGTTATATAGGAAAATGAAAATTTGAATATAACTTTCTCAAACCCCTCTTACCACCTCTGGATGTATGAAATAATGATGATTAAGCCCATGGGGCAGAGGATCGTCAAATGTCATCTTCCTGAATAGGGGAAGACATCAAAGGTCATCTGCCTAAATAGGGGAAGACATCACAGGTCATCCACCTGAATAGGGGAAGATTGATATGGTGTCAAGAAGGTTGCCTAACATCCACTGCAGGGACAAGACCCTGGAAGGGGTATCCAAGAGGTTGAGTAAAAATGGGTTGAGAAATTATAATAAAAACAATGAATAAAGATAAAATATGAAACATTTAGGGCTAGTGTGCCAACCCGGGGTGGGTCAACCCAAGAGTGGAAGAATATGACCTATGGGGGAGGCAAAACCTTAGACCTTGGGGTCAGGTTGTGGCTAGATAGCCTAACTTCCTCCTATGAGACAAGAAGGCAACCTAGGTTAAGACTTTCCCCAGAAAGGTAAGTTGACCAAAGCAATTTAAAGATTGAGGTAACCATGAATGGCACCTATATAAAATACAAAAGCACGTATATTGAGTATGATTCTTTGAATCCAAGTATGCCATCTTTGAGGAACATGAGGAAAAGTCACCTATGGAAGTGGGTGAGCATATGAGACTGATCCTGAGAAAGAAAGTTTCCATGAGTTCAATGAGGGGATATAAAATGAGTTTTGAGCATCATAAGAGATGGAGGAAATCTGGTTTAAAGAATTACATATGAAAATAATGTGCATGAAAATGGTTAAAGTTGTAATATCTCAAATAAACTCTTAGAAGGGTAGAGTCCTAAGTCAATCCTAAGGTCAAGTAGGGTGTATTAAAAGGTACATAGGATCGATGGGATTAGGAGTTGATTGTGCCCTAAATTCGTAAGACCATGTGGTCATGAGGTTACAACTAGGTTTTCCCAAGGTCCATGACTCAAGAGATAAGCTACCTTCATCATGATCATGTGGCCTAATGGGTGAATGTGAGAGGAACTCTCTAGATGTATTAGTATGATATCACTCCAAAAGTGCCTATACGCCTAAAGATCTCAAGGAAGTGGCTAAATCTCATAATACATGAGGTGTAAATGTAAAAGATACAAATAAGTCATGAAAGGAGTTGTGAACAAACTCAAGAGTGAAAAAGATTTTGACTTCATGAAATATAAGAATATTGAGATGTATGGTTTAGAGTCATGTTGAGAACGATTCAACCTAAAATGAGAAATGTTGAGGTAATGTGTGTACACCATCTCTGCTCTTAGAATGGGATGAACTTTGTATTTAGGCTGCAGTCAAGTGCTTATTTCATCTCCTTATGAGTGAGAGAGATTGGGTAGACACATGTTATGCTTTAAATTGATATATGAGAATGAATACCATAAATGAACTTAATGACATGAACTAGGGTTGGAGGTGTTACCTAACCCCTATGAGGGAATAAATAAACAATAGGTTGGAAACCTAGGTCAAAAGGTAATCACCAAGCGAAATTGAAATCACACATGAAAATGTAATCACCAACAAATGATATCATGTAAATACTAAGGATGTGGATATACCTTGAATTGAATTCAAGTATCAATATTAGTAATGATGTGAGGAATTTGTATATCAATAAAACATGTTAAAGATATCTAAGAAGGGTTTCTAACCCTAAGGTTTGAAATTAACTTGAGTTATCTTTCACCTTAAGCTTGCTAAGTGTAAATTTTGGGGGGAAATTCCTTTTAAGGAGGGATGAATGTTACATCCTCAATTTTGGTAAAATTGAATGATATAAATATAAAGCATGTTTTGATAAATAATCTTCCCCAGTGGTATTATTCATGTAATAATATTGTCCTTGTCACAACTTAAACAAATAAAAAGGTTTTTGTTTGCAAGAATCCATTAATGAATATTGGATAAAGAAAGAAGGGAAAATCCATAAAGGGATTCCTAAAGTAATGGACAATTGGTATTGTCAAATATAAAATTGTGTGGAATACTCTAGAAAAGAGAGCTTTCGACAGTGGTTATATGGTTTACTAAATAACTAAAATCTCAAATAATATGCATGTTGCCAAAAGAAAATAAGATATGTGATATTTTAGATAATCTAAAGAGTAATCATCTAGCTAGTTTGGCAACACATGTTTTGAGACATAAATTAGTATTATTTTAGTCAATATTTGGCATACTGGAAAATAAAGATAAATTAGTATTATTTTCAAATTCGGAGGAAAGGATATTCCATGGGATAAAGGTGTTGCTTTAAATAATGTTTAAAAGGGCAAGATTTGTATATCAAAGAGAAAGTTAAACAATAATCGAGACTTCAAGTTATAAAGATTTTTTCAAAAGTTTAAATGATCAGTTATCCAATATGTGCCATATAAGTATATGTCTTCTTTAATGGTTTTTGGTGTGGTATCCATGTAAAGTGAACAATTAAGTTAGGAACATATGTGCCCCTACATTGGGAACCCATTGAATGCTTTTATTTTGTCTACCATACATACTTTCCATGAGTATTAGGCATAATCGTGAGAGGAAAATGGATTAGTAAGAAGAGAAATAAAAAGGACGGATTGACCAAAGTCGTATACTAGTGAATATGGCATATAAATGAGAAATTGGAAAGACTTAATGAGGGGATGAAAATGCATTCCAAGGACAATTGGACTAGTGGGAGTTTTCTATGAGAAGTGGTATATATATATATAGGTGTCACCCTTCTCAGGGGAGACTCACTCCCTTTCTCTCTCCATAATCTACTTTCCACTCACCCTAGGATTCCCTAGCAAAGACCACCTACAAGACCATATTCCATGACTCCTCTTGAATGTTAGGAGAAGGTGGAGTAAGATGATAGCTACCCTAGGGCCTAAAGAAGAATGAAGGGGTGGTTGTAGATCTCTCTCCAGAATGAGCAAGTAATGTTTGTTATACGGTCATGTTTCTCTGTAGAATGTATTTTGGACTTGGATGGTGAAGATGGGTTGTTTGGATTCCAGCTACTATTGACTACCGTGGGAAGTCTAGTCATCTATGACGTAGGGGGCAGTGGGGTTCCAAAATGTGCATCGGCCTAGAAAAGAGGGGAAGTGGAAGGGCCGATAGGGAAGACAATGCCTTAGTGACAACATCCATATGCGCCCCAGTGGTAGCATCCGTTTAGTACATGACCAACATCAGCAGGGTTGGACGGGAGCTGCCACTGCCTGACACATCTGTGAGGATGATCTCAGAAGTTCATCCGCTACCAGGAGGATCCACAGTGGAATTGATCCGCCCATGGAGCTAAAACCAAGTCGGTCGTTGGTGAAGGACGGAGGAAAGGGGAACCTCCCATGCGATTGTGGCTCTTGCAGACAAAGACAAGGATGCCAGGTGAGGAGGTAATGCTGGAGGTTAGTTTCCCTAGTTGCTGAGAAGCCATACGAATAGGGGGTGGGTTGTGCCACCTACAGTGGCAAATGTGTCATCGGTGTCGCATCTGTGCGGAAGGGAAGAGCATCGCGAGTAAGGGGGGGGAACTTGGGGTCAAATGACCCGAACACCCCTGGTCTCATGTGTTGGTGTAGGAGGGTGCGGAGGTAATTCCCCTCAATTACCAAATAGAGTTGCACTTTTAATACAAGTTAGACTTTTGTTGATGTGTAATTATATGATTAGATGATTAATGATAATTTTGCAAAATAAAGACATTTCTAGGAAGCTCCGATGAAAATAAGTTATATATGAAAATTGATCAAAAAAATGAGGGGAGTCCAAATAAAATAGTCTCATAGTATAATTATTCTTCCAATTCCAAAAGTAGTGCAAAGATGGGTTAAAGTGGTGATTAAAGCATAAAAAACCTAGTTTGAGTATTAACATGTTGAATATGTAAAAAAGTCTGGTTTTGTGTTATTATCTGATGTTGTTGGACATAATGAGAATATCAAGTGACCATTATAAAAATGATAATTAGGGTTAATAATGTGGATAGCTATACATGTGGGTTATGAAACCAAGGTCATATCTTATTATGTTGATTAATGAAGTCAATTTGAACTAAGTGTTCATAATAAAGGGATATGGTAGATTTGAGGATCGTGGTTACACCTAATATGAATTTGGTTTTGTGAATCATTAAATCAATGAAAATAGAAATTGGAATATCAAACATAACCCTAACAATAACTTGAAACCAAGGAAACCTAAACCATAGATTAGGACAAAGTAGGGTTTAGTGTGATTAATGTGATTATATGATTGGTGACACTTTAGGAATTACATACATGCATATTAAAGATGGTTGTTTGATTTGACTGCTTGATTGGATAATATGATTAGAGAGTGTATGCATAATCTTCATGGTTCACCATTAAGGCACGTGGTTACGCCTAATAATAACCGCATTAGTTTGTTGGTGTTTTTCGAGTGTTTCTCAAGGATTGAACAATTAAATTGTTGGATGTTTCTTTAGTTTTGTTCCATTATAATTCCATTATTAACATCACATAAAAGAAATATTATGTCAAGAAAATGTCATATTTGCAAGTATTTGTTGGAATATATGTTGTTATTTACTTGCACGTTTTGGATGCACCCCACGTACCAGTATGACAACATACTAATCACGTATTTGTTTCATGTCGTTTTAGGTATAAATTGATATACATGATAAAGGACATGAAGATAAAGATAGAAATTACATGGAAGGAGGATTAGCTAGTTATTTCTTCTCAAATGCATAGTTCTGAGGATAGATTCATGTAAGCATCTTATAAACTAAGTTTGTGAATTAATGAAATTGTTTTCTATTATTTGTTATTTGACTAATCTGGCTCTTGGGTAAAAAAATTTGAAGGTAATGGCTCTCATCTTTTGGCCTTCCTTAATTGGGGGTTTTTGAAAAGTGAGGTCGTTGCATGCTTGGTGGTATTATCGACAAGTACATCAATATGCAGCATTAGAAAATCATCTTTAGGAGATGCTTTGTTATGGTCATCATAATATGTGCATATTTGTGCTTTTCCATCTTCTTTGGTATAGGAACAATATTGGTGATCCATGTAGTATAGTTGAACGGCTCCAAGAAATGAGCAATGTACTAGTTTTAAAATTCTTGTCTAATTTTAAGGATCTATTTAGGTAAAAGTAGTTTATCCTTCTGCTTGATTGGGCAAACACATGGAATGATAGGAAGTCTATGAATCATTATCTTCCAATCCAATCCATGCATATATGAATAACCCGTGTAAATACATTGATGTAGTTGCATAACAACTCTATTAACTGGTCTTTGTTGTTCTATGGCATACACACCCCAATTTTGACTTTGTGTAGCTCAGACATTGAGCTGAGATTAACCATGTATGTCTTGTGTTCCATGTGAAAGTGTTGATTATCTTTCACATATACTCTAGCATGGGAACATATTTGAACTTGATGTCTTAATCATCATAAATTTGCACAACTTATATGAAGTAATTGGCAATCTTGGAGAGCCATAGTATCTTCTACTTTTTCTTTCTAGATTTGAGATTTTTTTTGGGATTTTGTGGTGGAAAGTGGGGATGTTGTGGAGCATGGTTGTACAACCACTTTGGGATCTCCACATAATCTAGATATTGTTCATCTAACAAGTTCTTTTGGGTGGGTGAGGTGGATTTTCCTTCAAAACATTAGGATCAACCACACACTAGTTCTAAACCTCATCTAGGCTTCAAATGAGGCAGATAAGTATGTAGTTCTTTTGTAGCTTCCTCTTCAAAGATGGAGTTGATCTCCCATCCTTTAAACATTTCATAAGCATCATTTTTCTTACAATATGAGATTTTTTAGTCTTCTTACCCTCCCTCATCACTCCACTTCATAGAGTTATTTGGGTGTTGTAAGTTGGGTACAATAGTCAGTTCAATAAAATTGGCAAGGTTGAACTATGCATCCATTTCTTTAGGTGTCGGGTCTATGACATCCATGTAGTCATACATGACATCAAAAACGTGTTCATCATAAAGACCTCCATGTATTTTCTTCATGCTCCCTCTGTATGAGGGTTTGAAGCAAAGAAAATTGACATTAGGGTGATAGTGAATTTAATTACTTCCTTGTTTGGAGGGATGAGAATGTCTTTGGACTATTGATTGTCTTGGGTGGTCTAGATGCCCTATATATCTCATGATGAGGGATATCACTGATGTTGGAGACAATATTGGCATTGTTGTCCTAGTTGTCTTTGTGGACCTCTTGCATGAGGTATGGTATCACCACGTGGATGATGGATTTGGAAATGCTAGAAACATCTATCATGATGGTGATGGTTTAGGGGAAGTAGGGATGAGGACCCTTGCGCTTAGGGCCTAAGTTCCATCGGTACAACATACTTCATCAACACAAATTTTTCGAGCTTTAATAATTAGGTTTTCAGTTGGAGGTAGGTAGTTGAGGTAACCTTCCCTATTCAAATCATTCATGGTGGGCCACAATAGTATAGGCCTCTAATATGGTATTCACCTAGTGATTTGGGGAGTATGTATGATGGTCAATAGAATCCTAAGCCCAACTCCTTTTGTAGTAGTGAAATTTGAATGATTTTTTATGCCCTTTTCATCTAGTCACTGGCCTTGATCTGGGAAAATATGAATTTGCCATAATAATTTAGTGAATAGCACTAGTCATAAGGGAGATGTGTAATCATCTCTAGTGGCACATAGTTGATGGTGGTGGCATGCAACATCTCAAACTTGAGATGGAGATCATGTTATTCTATGCAAGTTATGGTGGAACTCAAGCTATCGGCAAGGATTGTGATGATGGCATGCCCCAGTCGGTACTTCAGGTTTTGATGCAGTGATGAAGGGACCACCAAGTGTTGTGAAATCACAGTCATTCTAAAAAAATCTTAAAGGAAGGACTCATCTCCATGACCACGAACAACTTAAAGTTGTGTACATTGACATCTTTTTTTTGTGGTATGCCCCTATCACATACGAGGGTATGGAAGAAGTGGAGGTTGAAAGAGGGGTGACACCCCTACTTTTGGAGGTTGGCACATTCTTTTTCTAGTTTTTATTTATTTTTGATGGATTATGGGGTGAGAAGGTAGTGGAAGAAGTGTATAAAAGGTTGAACTTGTGCATCTCATAATTGAGGATTCACAACATAGGAACAAATTTCAACAAACAATTCAATCAAATCATGAAAATTGCAAAGTAATGATATTTTCACAAGATGCTTATGTTGGTCAACACCATATACATTGAAATTTTATTCCTCTCAAAACCATACAACTTCCAAGGAATGATACCAAAATCATTGGGGATCTGATAGGCTCTAGTATTGGCAATTGTGATTCACTATTGTAAAAGAGACTAGTTTCATTGAAATAAGGGGGTACACTAATGATTGATGTACAAATAAAAATGCAGATAGAATCAAATCTAGGCCAACTAGGTAATGTTCGATTACATGAAACTCATCATGGAAATTTGAACAAAAAATGACAGAATGAACAAGTGCAATGCTAATCTAGAAAGAAAATGATAGAAAAGGGAAGATATAGAGGATGGAATGGAAACATACCACCCATCCTCCACCTCAAACTTAGAAATTTGCTCATACTTGAGCAATCTATAAATCTAGAATGGGGGGAGAAGATCACTAGAAATGCCATCAGTTTTTGTGTTGACTCGACGGTGGATGTTGTGGAGGCTGTTATGTGCATTTCATATCGACTTTTTGTGCATTCTCACACACAAATTCAGTTCATTTTATCTTCCATTTAGCCTCAATTCATATTATCTTGCCACATTTTTAGTTATTTTGCTTATCACATGATGTTGATTGTAGACATGCATTGAAAAGGTCAATTTGGAGATAGCCCGACTCAAATCCAACCCCAATGGAACTTCTCCATGATATTGCGGCTGATGCAGAGTTATTCCTGAAGAAACAACATTGCACATGGTGTGTCTTACTTACGACACAGCATGTCCCTTCATAGATAACTTCACATAATGAGGAACATGTCGTGTGGTATAACTCACATGGTGTGTGTGTTTCCAGCAACCTTAATCCCAGGAGAAAGAAGACATGACATGACATGTCCTCCCTAAGAACATGATGTGTCCTCAGAGGATGACTACATCTTGTTGCCAATACACACAGCATGTGTTTATTCAAACACGTCGCGTGCCTTTTTCCTTAATCGACTCCAGAAGGTTATCACACGGCGTGTCTTTATTTGATACATCATACACTTCACTGCAGCAGCACTATCCAGTGGGATTGCATGTCGGGACACTACTTGTCTTCTAAAAGACACGTCGTGTCATTACCAGTTTTTGCAAAAATGAAAACAATCGCTCCTCATTTTTAAAGACAAATGTCACTCAATGGACAGTTATCACTCGTCATTTTGGAAGTATCTTTCGTCCAAGAGAAGTTCCAGAGCTAAGGAGGGCAATTTTGAGTGGAAGAAGGTGGTTTCTTGCTAAAGAACCTCCATTCTACCTCTTTTCTTCTCCATTTCTTCTCCGGAGGTGCAACAGAGCTACTTATCTCACTCAAGATTTTCGGGAGGGAACACTATCCGAGTTGGAGCAGCTCCAAGGGTGGAACTTTTTCCTCTAGCTGGAGTTTTACTCCCCTTTAGCTACATCTTTGGTTCCTCTAGCTTTTTCTTCTCTTAAACATGCAAAACTCTAAACTTTTTGCATTGTATCTGCACATCTTCATTATGGATGAGTAGAACTCTTTTCTTGGGCATGGGAGAGTAACTCACATGCCATTGTTCATGTGAACTAAAAATTTATGTTTATTACTAGTTAACTTGCTATTTCCATAGATATTTGTGGTGCTTCTTGCTTGTACGTTTGATGGCCACCTCTCGTACATGTTTTATGCTCACCTTATGCTTCGAGAGAATGTATGCGGGAGTAAGGAGTAGAATCTATGGCAGTATTCTCTTGACCACGGGAGTGTCTAGGGAATGTTGAAAGTTTAGGTTGTGTTTGAGACTAAGCATAGATGCGGGAGAGTTATGTGATGTTGAGAACCATCTCATGACATTGGGAAATGCATGACGATGACAATCTCCTTGCTTGTTAACAGTGATCTTTATTTCATTTGTTCATATGATATGATGGTATGGCAGTGAAATCTAATGTCCAAGCTCTTACTTGATTAATCAAACCTTTCTACTTTAAGCCTTTTGTTTTTTTCTTTCCTTTTAAGTGTGTAAAAACATCCAACCTTTTGTAACCCAATTTAGATTAATGAAAGTTAACAAATTTGCATCTAACTAGCCTAGCTCCTTGCGTTCAACACTCAACTACATTGACCCCATGCACTTGCGGGTGATTAGTGAGTTGAGACATCTCTTTCTAAAACTTTCAACAATTTTTTGGCATTGTTTTCGGGGAGGTATGGTAATTTTTAGTTGGAGTAAAAGCATTAACAAGTAATTGAGACTAAGTTACCATTTCCGTTATTGATATTGTGATACCTCTTAGTTTGTTTTTGTGATTCTTACTCAATTTTTGCTTTGTAGGTTGCATGCATCGTTCTAAGAGAGATCTACAAACATCCATCTTTCAAGACCCGGAGATAGAAAAAACTTTCAGCAGTCGAAGATGAGCAAGGAGGGGTGAGAACTCTTCAAGCTTGGAGCGATCGCAACCTTTGTCACCACATTCCGCACATTCCTCACCTTCATCCGAGCCTCCTCAAGAGCCGGAGATGGATGACAACCATCCACTCAAGGACTTTGTTGTGCCGACTGCCATTAATATTTGTGGAGCCATAGATCATCCTATGATAGAGGCTAACAACTTCTCTATCGGCCCTATAATCATGTAGATGATCTAACAGAATCGATTTGGGGGAACGCCAATGGAGGATCCAAACCTCCACATTGCTGATTGTCTATAGTACTTGAACACATTTAAGATTAATGGCGTTCTATCTGAAGGAGTATGCCTATTCTTATTCCCATTCACTCTGTGAGACCGAGCCAAGGCATGTCTCTCCTCATTGCCTCCATGTTCTATTAAGAGTTGGGATGATCTGCTAAATTCTTTCTTAGAAAAGTACTTCCCTCCTAGCAAAATAGGCCAGCTAAGGAATAAAATCACAAACTTCAAGCAACAAGAAGGTGAGACACTTTAAGAGGCTTGGGAGAGGTTCAAAGACCTCCAACGCCTATGCCTGCACCATGGTCTAACGAACTGGTTTCTTCTACAAACCTTCTATAACACCCGTATGACCATTGATGTCGCTGCAAATGGAGCCTCAGTGAATAAGTCATATAGTCAAGCTTTTGCTATCGTTGAAGATATTGTGCTCAATCATAGCCAGTGGTGTTCTGAAAGAACCATCCAGCCCCACTCCTCCACTAGCTCAAGTGAGAAGTCCAGTGGGAAATATATCGTTGACGACGTGGTCTTGATCTCCGCCAAACTTGATGCCTTGACTCAAAAAATTGAAAGGTTGACTACCCATTCAGTTCAAGTAGTTGAGCAGGTATGTGAAGCTTATGGAACATTCGGGCACAACACTGCTTCTTGTTTTGCACCACAGATGAATGCCAGAAACACCTGAACAAGTCAATGCAGTGGGGAATTTCAATAATAGACAAGCCTACAATCCATTTTATGAAACATATAACCCAGGATGGAGAGACCATCCAAATTTCTATTATAAAAACAATAATTCACAGAAATAGTAGCAAGGTCAAGCTCAAGGTCAACAACTATGAGCAACTGTCAGCTAATGAATACCAATCGCCAACATCCATCGGGGTACAATTCTAGCAACAATAGAAACTTCAATCAATTTCAGCATGTGACTCCTCCACCACAAAAATCAAGTTTGGAAAGCCTCCTTGAGTTTGTCACCACACAAATTCAACAAAATGATGAATTTTAGGCACATGGAAACTTTTTGAAAGATGTCATCACACATCTCTCTTCAAAGGTCGATGGGATTGTCTCTCACACCAAAATGTTGGAGAATCAGATAGCTCAGCAAGCATTAGCCAATCAAGGAACATCTTGAGGTTCCTTGCCTAGTCAACCCATTATGCATCTGAAGGAGACTTATAAATCTGTAATCTTGAGGAGTGGAGTAGTCATAGGAAGATCTTCACTGCCATCCAAGAGGAAATCTGGAGAGATTGCTGACACTACTATTGAAGATATTGTTGAATCTCAAAAGAAGAAAGCTACTGGAAATTCACAGCAAAGTGATTCTTCTAACAAGTTGAACGCCCCTTTTCCCCACAGGTTTGCTAGCACAAAAAATGATGTGAATTTCAACAAATTTATAGACATTATAAACAAGTTATATGTAAACTTTCCCCTAGTCGAAGTCATATCTGAAATGCCCTCCTACGCCAAGTTCGTAAAGGATATCTTAACAAAGAAGAGGAGATCCAGACAGGTGGAAACTGTGATGCTTTTTGAAAGGCTAAGCTCAATAATCCAGAATTGTATGCCTGAGAAATTAGATGATCAAGGTGCCTTTACTCTCCCTTGCAAGATAAGAGACTCTAATTTTGATAAAGTCCTTATAGACCTTGGAGCTAGCATCAGTTTGATCCCCATTTCTTTATGGGAAAAGCTATACTTGGGAGATTTAAAGCCAATGTCTATGACAATTCAACTAGCTGACCTCTCTATTAAGCATCCAAGAGGAGTGATTGAAGATGTCCTCGTTCATATAGTGAAGTTCTTTATCCCTTGTGATTTTGTGGTCATAGTCATGCATGAAGACCCAACCAACCCAGTCCTTTTTGGAAGACCCTTCTTGCGCACTGCAGGTTGCTTAGTTGATGTTAGAGAAGGAAAACTCACAGTCTGGGTGGAAGATGAAGAACTAGTGTTTTTAGTCTATGATACAATGAAGGCACCCAGATCCAAGGAGTATCTTTGTCTTGTTGACACCATTGACATATTGCGGGAGGAAGAAAAGAATTATGTTGATACTGCTTTAGGTGATCTTGATGAAGATGATGTTAATGCTACTTATAATGATGAAAGTCCTGAAACTTTGGAGATTCCACCAAGTGAAGAAGACTCAAATAAAAATGAAGGGAGCAATACTGGAGCTCCAAGAAAATAGGTAGAACTAAAACCCCTCCCACCGGGGTTAAGGTATGCTCTCTTAGGCCCAAACTCTTCTTCTCCTGTAATTATAAATGTTGAAATGAACAATGATCATGAAGAAAAACTTTTGAATGAACTTAGAAGCTACAAAGACGTGATAGGTTATTCTATTGATGATATCAAAAGAATTAATCAATCCATTTGCATGCATAGGATAGCTTTAGAAGATAATGTCAAATCATGTATAGACCCCCCAAGGAGACTAAACCAGAACATGATGGAAGTCGTAAAGAAGGAAATCTTAAAACTTAAAGATGCTGGAATTATTTATCCAATAAGTGATAGTCCTTGGGTAAGTCCTATACATGTCGTACCTAAGAAAGGAGGAACAACTGTGATTAAAGGAGAAAATGATGAATTAATTCAAACAAGAATGGTAACCGGATGGCGAATGTGTATTGATTACAAAAAACTTAATAAAGCCACTAGAAAAGACCATTTTACTTTTCCCTTTATTGATTTGATGTTAGAAAGACTTTCCCACCACTCATATTTTTGCTACCTTGATGGTTATATTGGGTTCTTTCAGATCCCCATCTATCCACCCTATTAAGAGAAACCCACATTTACTTGCACCTATGGAACTTATGCATATAGGCGGATGCCCTTTCGGCTTTGCAATGCTCTGCCACTTTTCAAAGGTGTATGATGGCCATTTTTTCTGATTACATTGAAAATATTATGGAAATATTCATGGATGATTTTAGTATCTATGGTAATTCATTCAATGATTGTTTGTTGAATCTAACTAAGGTTTTACAGACAAGTCAACAAGTCAATCTTGTGCTGAATTGGGAGAAATGCCACTTTATGGTGCAGACAGGAGCAGTTCTAGGCCATGTCATTTCTAATAAAGGGATTGAAGTGGATAAAGATAAGGTGGAGGCTATTAAAAGGATGGTTGCCCCAACCAATGTGAAGGAAATTCACAGCTTTCTAGGCCATGCAGGTTTCTACAGGAGATTTATTAAGGACTTCTCAAAGATTGCAAAGCATTTATGCTCCTTGTTAGCAAAAGATACCGAGTTTGAATTCAATGATGATTTCCAAACATTCTTCCAGAATTTAAAGGATGCCCTAGTTTCAGCTCCTATTATCCAACCACTAGATTGGAGTACTCCTTTTAAAGTGATGTGTGATGCTAGTGACTATGCCATAGCAGCATCGTAGGACATAGAAAAGACAACAAACTCCATGCCATACACTATGCAAGCAAGACCCTTGATGATGCACAGATCAACTATGCTACTACAGAAAAGGAGATGCTTGCCATTGTTTGTGCATTTGATAAATTTAGACAGTATCTAGTGGGTTCCAAGCTCATCGTGTGTATAGATCATGTTGTAATAAAGTACCTTATGAGCAAGAAAGATGCTAAACCTCATCTCATTCGTTAGATATTGTTACTACAGGAGTTTGACTTAGAAATAGGGTTGTAAATGGGTACGGGTAGACCCGCGGACCCGCAAATTTAGACCCTTAAAAAACCTATCACGGGCCTAATTTTTTATACCCGCATACCCTTGGACCCGCATATAAGCGGGTCCAATAATGGGTATGCTTGGAACCAGATCCGCTAGACCCGTGTACCTGCTATACATAAGTAACTACTTAAATAACATATTATATATATAATACTTTACTAGTCTAATTAATATAATTCTTGAGATTTAATCCTAATCTAACCATGAGACTAGTCATATCATAAAGAATTAACTATTCTAGTTTCAATAATGAACATTATATGTAAACTTAAAAATCAAAATGTCTACTAATTTACATTACTTTCTACATAAGTTAAACGTTATGACGATGACTACAAATATGTAAACAACTAACTCAATTAATGTTAATGTATAAAATATAGCATTGTGTAATATAACTATTGCATGTTAACATGCTATATAATAACAATATCTAGTTGTCTTAAAATATATAGAACATAGTCATTTCTCTTACATAAATAATATGATGGTTTATAGAACCACTTAACTGCATACCCGCTATAATTTCATGCACGGGTATGGTGCGGGTCCAGGTTTTGTATTATACGGGTCTAGAACCGGAACCGAACCCACTAAATTAGATGGGTATGGATATGGGTATGACCAGACCTGCACCGTATCCGCACTGTTTACACCCCTACTTAGAAATCAAAGACAAGAAAGGAATAGAGAATAGTGTAGCTGACCATCTCTCATGTCTCCCTACTAGCATTGATGACAAAGTACCCATTGATGATAATTTACCCATTGAGAAGTTATATGCAATGAATTCTCTCACCTTGCCGTGGTTTGCTGATTTTGCAAACTACCTTGCCACCGGTTGTCTTCTACCCGATTTCACCTACCAGCAGGAAAAGAAGTTCCTTCATGATGTTTTTTTTGTCGACAAAAAAATGTTTTACTAGGAAACCAAAACATTGGGTACAATGTGCCCCTTTGGGAATAAACTAGATCCCTAAATCCCCACGCAGGGGTATATAACAAGGGATCAGAAAATAGAAAGAAAAACTCCAAAACTGATAGAAAGTCTGGAGTAGAAACAAGTTCTAAACAGAAGAGCACGCCTAGAAGGGAGGATGGAAATCATACAGGACCATTAAAACACCCACAAATATGCTCGTAACATCTCAAACTCGACTACCAAACCAACTTAATCTGTCAGCCCCTGTCCTTGCTCCTGAGAGTGCTACCAGCTGGATCATTAATGGAATCAGTCAAGGAGAATAGGTCTGCCACACGATGTCTCCTTCCTGAAGTGGAGGACCATCTGCACCTGATCCTATACTTCAATCGATAGGTTACCAAACAAACTTTACTCTACACCAGTGACAGCATCGGAGAACCTCCCTTAGATTGGTGCGGCTGAGGATAGGCTGACCATGAGACCACTAGCAATCAGAACACCCACAATATGTGGTTCATGGAGAGACTACGATCACCCACTTTCATCTGAGGGTTGTTAACCATTGGTAATCACATTGAAACTAGATTAAGCAGCATGTACAGGACAAAGAGAAACCCAATTGTGACTTGATGCCCCTATTTGCATGGAGGCATCACATCGAGCACGTTGAGGGCATCCAACACATAGAAGCAACTCTGTTGTGTCGAGGGTCAAGGATGGGGGATCACCGCCTGGAGTTGGATAAGATAGCTCAGCCCTAACCACCCTGTAAAGATCCCATCCACCATCCACAGATAGCCACAGAAGCGGGAGGACAGGACCTCCATCGACGCACAGCTGCTTGGTAGCTAGCTAGTCGAACGCGGGCGAACCATGGTCTTCCAGTTGCCTTCAAAGCCGTCGAGACTTAACCGAGCCCGAGGGGGCATCGCTACTGTGTCAGGGTCGGAACCCCAGAGCAGGGGACAAGACCCGAGCACAACACCTGGAGAAGGGAGGCGTCGTCAGGGTGGACTTAGAGGAGAGCTCAAGTCCCAGCCTGAGGTGAGCCACCCAACAACATCGTGGTCGTCGAGACAACCAATGAGATCTCATACGAGAAGGCCTTCACCGCCATGGACGAACCAGGACTCACTCAGAGAGAGGAGTAAGGGGTTCCTGAGAAGCAAGGGTGAGGAATCCCTTTGCTTCGCTTGTGAAAATAGAGTATCAAGAGTGGAGCCCTGAATCTGGGAGGGGAGGCTCTTCTCCATCAGTCACTCTTGAACTGGGTGGAGGTCGATCAGATCGACAAAACCGAACCACAAATTTTCACCTGGCTTCTCGCGACGCTCCATGTCCCCCCTTCCTCTAGGTCAACTGAGGAGAAGACGCCAAATGCACCTTAACTCCAGGAATCCACACCAAACTTCGATCGGACCTCGTCGTGACTACATGGATGCCAGGGGGAGGAAAGCACCAAGGAAACGCTCCCTCCCCGCAGTGGTGGCCACCGGTAGAAGTCTAGAGAGAAGGGAGAGTGGGTGCCCTAGAGAGAAGGATTGTTCTAGTCTCCATCCTGCTAACCACATACATTAATCATTTCTTTCATGATGTTACATTCTATTATTGGGATGAACCTCTATTGGTCAAGCAATGCGCAGATGGACTCATTAGGAGATGTATCCCAAATGAGGAAATTGCTAATTTGATTTCAGATTGTCATTCCTCTCCCTATGGCAGACACTTTGGGGTGGAAAAAACAGCAACCAAAATTCTACAATCTGGTTTCTATTGGCCAAGTCTATTTCATGATGTGCACACTTTTGTCAAGGCTTGTGACAATTGCCAAATAGATGGGGGAATTTCAAAGATGGATGAAATTACATTGAACTCAATTCTGGAAATAGAAGTTTTTGATGTGTGAGGCATAGATTACATGGGCCCTTTACCATCCTCATGTAGCTACAAGTTCATCTTAGTGTCTTGTGATTATGTTTCCAATGGGTGGAGGCAATCCCCACTCAAGCTCCAGATGTGAAATCAGTCATTAAACTATTTCAAAAGATCATCTTCCCTAGATTTGGAGTTCCAAGAGAAATTATTTTAGATGGTGGCAGCCATTTTAATGAGATAAACTTCAACAACCTTCTTAGAAAATATTGAGTGAAGCATAAGGTGTCCACACCTAATCCTCAAACATCAGGCCAAGTGGAGATTCCAAATAGGCAATTGAAGGCTATTCTAGAGAAACTTGCCTCCAGTTCAAGAAAGGATTGGGCACTAAAGTTAGACAATGCACTATGGGCATACAAGATAGCTTTTAAGACTCCCATTGGAACAAATCCTTTCAAACGTGTCTATGTAAAATCATGCCATTTACCCATAGAATTGGAGCACAAGGCACTATGGGCAATCAAATTCCTGAACTATGACCTTAAGAAAGAAGGAGAGAAGGTATTATTGCAACTCTAAGAGCTAGAAGAGCTAAGAATGGATGTCTAAGAAAATGTCAAAATCTACAAAGAAAAGACCAAGAGATGGCATGATAAGAGAATCAAGGTCAAGGACTTCAAAGAAGGAGACCAAGTTCTGCTTTTCAACTCCAAACTCAAATTCTTTCCAAGAAAATTGAGATCCAAGTAGTTTGGACCGTTCTTAGTCTTACATGTCTTTCCATATAGGACCGTGAGTTGCAAGGGAAACAATCATCCTTCAAGGTCAATGGAAAACTTTGCAAGCTATACAACTCAAGGGAGGAAGTTGACAAGGGAGACTCGTACTCCCTCCAAGATGCTTTACCGACCGATTGAAGAGTCTTACTCTAGGCTATAAAAGGAGGAACTTGTGGGAGTTTACCCCCACATTAGGATAGATTTTCTTTTTTCTCTTTGTAGTTTGAGTCAAGAACAATCTTTAATCTCCCGAAATAAGCTTGTCATGGATGAATGTAATAACGTAGACATTTATATTTGCATCTCACCACTTCTATAGGTATTGATAAGAAGTTGAATTCTACAAAAATTCCAAAAGACACGACGTGTCTTTATTTGACCCGACGTGTCAGCACTCACAGAACTCACAACCTGAGCTGATTCTCTTTAAAACATGACGTGTCTCAAAATGACACGCTTGTTGTTGTCAGGCAGACCATACAAAGTTCTCATATGGAAAAGAACACGACGTGTCCTAATCAAAACACGACATGTACTTCATACACAAGATCAAGTATGAATTATCTGGAATCGAACACGTCGTGTCTTTATTTGTACATGGTATGTCATTATCAGTAAGAGGTTCACATAGCCGCATATAGCGACTTCTGTATTCGTACATGATGTGTGCCAAAAATCACACAGTGTGTCTTAGACAGCACAAGTTTGCTCAGAAGATGGCGATCATCCTCTGCGATCAAACTAGACGTGTCCTCCAAATGACATGATGTGTCATTGCCCTGCTCGACCACCCTGTTGTAAAAGAACAGGTCATGTCCCAGCAACGACACGTCGTGTGCAAGGGCATTTTAGTAATTTCTCAAGTAGCATGACACCCGTCAAGCAAACCTCAAACTGCAAGCATGGAGCAAGATCTTCCTCACCCTCGGCTTATGTCTCCACTACCCAGTTTAGGGTCACACTAGAGGAAGACCCTACCTACCAGTTCCACATCTAAAGGAGGGTGCTCCCTACTCTTTTTGCTTGTGAGCAAACACTCACTAGTCTGGGATTCAAAGATGAAGTCCTCTCCTACCTGAAAAATCTTGGACTATGTTTTTACTTCTCAGTAACGAACACTTACCCTCACCTCATATATGAGTTTTTGATGACTCTTAGCATCGAGAATGACCCCCAGAAGAAATTAGAACTATACGCAATTATTCGTTTCCATCTTCTGGGTCAAGGTTTCAAGCTCACTTTCAGATGTTTTTGTGAGGTTTTAGACTGCCACTACAAAGGGCCACTAAGCTTCCCGCCAACTTTTGATAGTGGTGAATTTTGGTATGAGATCACTAACGAAGACCGTCATGACGCCAAGAAGTCTAGGGCATGTTTCACAGCCTTATATTCTGATATGTTCACCGCCTTCTTAGTACAGGGGTTTTACAAAGAAGGAAACTCAAGGTGTCTGTGGTAAACAAGATTTGTTCTTCTTGTGGGCCATGGTATATGATCATAAAGTCAATGTAAGCTATTATATTCTTACTAGATTCTTAGATATTAATAAAATGAAGAAAAGATAATCTGGGGATATAATGTGTGGGGGTTTAATTACTCTTATTGACAACAAGATGGAGGTGGACCTGACAGGTCTAGAAATTGCACCAGGCAGAAACCTGGTAGATATTCAGTATCTTCTTTCTACATGCTTGATCTCAAGGGTTGTAAATAGTAACACCAAGTTTAGGCAGTTCTTTGATAAAGATCAATACATTGACATTCCACACTTGAAACACATCACCTTGACAAATAAAGACAATTGGAATGTCATTCTGAATACCCTAGAAGAAGTAGAAGCGGCTCTAGGTCCAGATGCTTCTGAGGCACCCCCTACTTCTCCACCACCTCCCTCCACAGGCACGCAGACAGAGTACTCCTGGGCCATGCTTGATTTTAGGCACCTTTACGGCTATGTGCAACAGCGATTTGACCATATGGACGGTCGCCTTGACCTAATGGGTCAACAATTTTCTATTATGCATGATGTGGTTCACTGCATAGGTGCTTGGCACATCTCTCAGGGCCACTATTCCATGCCATAGCACCACCAACCTACACCTCCTCTGCAACCTGAGTTTGTTCCACAGTCCATGCGGGTTGATGTTCCAGATGATGATGATCTCGTCAGCCAGTTCTTCCCTTCTAATCATATGGGTGTTGGCCCCTCCCATTGATGAACACCATGATAGGTACCCGGTTGCTTCTTCTATAAGTTTGATTGATGCAGTGCGGACACTAAAAAGTTCAACCTTAGGGGGAATGCAACTGGTCAGTAATGTAGTTTCTATCATTTTTCATGATTGTTTGTCATGTTAGCTCTTTAGTTTCATCCTATTTTTAAGTTCTATTTTTCTTTGGTTCTATTTTTCTTTTTCCTATGGCAAGTCTACTATGATGTGAGGCTTTCTTGGTGGAATGAATAGTTTTCCTTTTCAAGTTTGAACCATATTGTCCTCTTTCTCCCTATTTAGCCATTTGAAGGAATTGTTTAAGAGCATGTATGAATCAAATAAAATCCTTTGGCCACCAACATGTGCTTAATTCTGGTTTATATTTATGGCTTGAACATTCACCTTTCACATCTCTGATTGCTTAAAACATGTAATGGTCTAAATCTTTTGTGAATGAATCAACTTTACAACACTAATTAGAATACGGGATGTCCTTGCCAAACCCTTAGTGCATGTACAACTGCTTTCTCAGTGAAAATTTTTCAAAACGAATGAACAAAATCTAGTTAATTTAACATTTTAGTTGACTCTCTTACATTATGGGAAATTATCAAAATTTCTATTGCCTTATTTCACCCTCATACCCCGTAAAATATGGCTAACATCCCACATATCATGCTAAACTAGTGTGAGTCCGATTCAGTGACGATGGTTAGGTGGTATGTATCAAAAGAGAGTAAAAATACCCCAACTGGCATTCCATGTGTCCATAAGCCTACATTAGCAGCCGAGTGCCGGAGCCCAAAATCCATTATCAAATCATCTTTTGGGAAAAGAGAAGAGAACAACTAAGATTTTGTCATTTTTACCCTTAATAGCTTAGAATTTGTTTTGTGCATCCACTAGTTGTTT
The DNA here is from genome assembly GCA_963693085.1 of Alisma plantago-aquatica. Lineage (NCBI taxonomy): Eukaryota > Viridiplantae > Streptophyta > Magnoliopsida > Alismatales > Alismataceae > Alisma > Alisma plantago-aquatica. Next base: position 493,921,656 of record OY856411.1, on the reverse strand, counting down.
GCCTTGGTTATCTAAATCATATTTAGTGTTGTTTAGTTGATTGATTCACTAAAGTGTGACCACCCCTATTGAATTAAAAATCTCTTTCATGGATGTTTAAGTTGAGTTGATGGCTATGAGTATAAACATGATGATCATGGTTGGTTTGGTCACATGAGCTTGAAAATTTCTTCATTTGTGTTCCTATGTTCTTTTTGCTTGAGGACAAGCAACGGTTCAAGCTTAGGGGGATTTGTTGTGTGCATTTCATATCCACTTTTTGTGCATTGTTACACATAAATTTAGTTCATTTTGTCTTCCATTTAGCCTCTAGTCATATTATCTTGCCACATTTTCAGTTATTTTACTATCACATTATGTTGATTGTAGACATGCATTAAATTTTGGAGATAGCCCAACTCAAATCCAACCCCAATGGAACTTCTCCATGATATTGCAGCTGATGCAGAGTTATTCCTGAAGAAACAACATTGTACAAGGCATGTCTTACTTACGACATGGTGTGTCCCTTCAGAGATAACTTCACAAAATGATGAGCACACTGTGTGGTATAACTCACACAGCATGTGTGTCTCCAACAGCCTTAATCCCAGGATGAAGAAGATGTGACACGACATGTCCGCCTTAAGAACACAACATGTCCCCAAGATTTGGAGGCTGACTACATCTTGCTGCCAATGCACACGGTGTGTGTTTATTCAAACACGTCGTGTGCCTTTCGCCTAAATCGGCTTTAGAAGGTTATCACATGGCATGTCTTTATTTGACACGTCATGTACTTCACTACAACAGAACTATCCAGCGGGATTGCACGTCAGGACATGGCGTGTCTTCCAAAAGACACGTCGTGTCATTATCAGTTTCTGTAAAAATGAAAACAACCGCTCCTCATTTTTAAAGACAGATGCCACTTAATAGGTGGTTATCACTCATCATTTTGTAAATGCCTTTCGTCCAAGATAAGTTCTAGTTCTAAGGAGGGAAATTTTGAGCGGAAGAAGGTGGTTTCTTACTAAAGAACCTCCATTCTACCTCTTTTCTTATCCATTTCTTCTCTGGAGATGCAGCAGAGCTACTTCTCTCACTCAAGCTTTCTGGGAGGGAAGACTATCTGAGTTGGAGTAGCTCTAAGGGTGGAATTTTGTTCTCTAGCTAGAGTTCTACTCCCTTTTGGCTACATCTTTGGTTCCTCTAGCTTTTTCTTCTCTTAAACATGCAAAACTCTGAAATTTCTACATTGTATCTGCACATCTTCGTTATGGACGAATAGAACTCTTTTCTTGGGCATGGGAGAGTAACTCCCATGCCATTTTTCATGTGAGCTTGAAATTTATGTTTATTACTACTTAACTTTCTATTTCCATGGATATCTATGGTGCTTCTTGCTTTTATGTTTGGATGGCCACCTCTCGTACATGTTTTACGCTCACCTTTTGCTTCAGGAGAATGTATGCGGGAGTAAGGAGTAGAATCTATGGAAGTATTCTCTTGAACATGGGAGTGGCTAGGTAATGTTGAGGGCTTAGGTTGTGTTTGAGACTAAGCATAGATGTGGGAGCATTATGTGACGTTGAGAACCATCTCATGACATCGGGAAATGCATGACGATGACAATCTCCTTACTTGTTAACAATGATCTTTATTTCATTTGTTCATATGATATGATGGCATGGCAGTGAAATCTAATGTCCAAGCTCTTAATCGATTAATCAAACCCTTTTACTTTAAGCCTTTTTCTTTTGCTTTCTTTTTAAGTGTGTAAAAACATCCAACCTTTTGTAACCCAATTTAGATTAATGAAAGTTAACAAATTTATGCCTAACTAGCCTAGCTCCTTGCATTCGACACGTGACTACATTGACCTTGTACACTTATGCATGATTAGTGAGTTGAGACATCTCTTTCTAAAACTTCCAACAGAGGTTGAGGGGAAGTCTGGTCTGATGGGGTCTGGAATGAATCCCAGGATGGTTTGTCAGACCAATCCCAATTCATGAAGAATTTGGGTGGCTCCTCAGGTAGTCATGGCTTGGTGTACTAGCTTCCCTAATACTAAGAGGTAGGGGAAGGATATGTTTGTGATGCACTAAAGTTGGCATAGTAAGTGTGTACATACTAGTAGTCACCTTAGTTTGTGTGCCACTACTCATGAACCTGCTGCATGAGGTACATGTGGTTGAGCTAGTGACCCTATCTCTTCTTCTTCTGTACCATGTAGGTTTGCATGCCCTTGACGTGGTCCAACTTCTCATGGAGAACGGTTAAGCCATAGGGTCCAGCCAATCTTGAGGTGTTGGTCATGTGTCACTTTGTGTGATGTGTACAAGGAGTTGGGACGGGTCAGACTCCTTATCATTCATCTCCATGGAGGAATTGCATTTTGAATTCATCCCAAGAACTTCACCCTCAAAGAGTAAATGCCCCCTCATGTAATGTTGTATGTGAGTGCCTAGGTCACCGAGGCTATAGACAAAGTTCACTTCCACAAAGAAAGAATGGGTGGGAAACACTTGAAGGGCTTGACTATCTCATAACAACAAATGGTAGATACCATCCTCCTTGGCAATCTTGATATTCGTAGAAGTACGGCTCACTGTTTAGGATGCATCATAAGCTGTAGAGATCGGCAGTGGTGACTATGCATGGACCACATGTACAACCAAATATAGTATAGGAAAGGATGCAATGAAGGTAGAAGATCATCGGGATATGAATGAATGATCCCTTGGCACCATGAGGGAAGGAAGGTAGCTTCCCATGTATCTCATCACAAAATTTGTCATCTGAGAAATTGTTCTTGTGGTGGTTGTCATTTTCATAAACACACTTTTATTGCCATTCTTTATCAATGTCAAGGATGATGGCGGTGATGTTACTATCATCCAAGGAGTGCTCCTCCCCAAACATGCAGAAGGAGCAGCTAAACTCATGGAGCAGTTGCAAAGCTTTGTGAAGGAGGTAAGGAACTCTAGAGTGACTTCCTTGAAGATATATCGTGCATAAAAGGAGAAGAGGGAGATGTGCACACATTAAAGAATGAGCATAAAGGGCTCATAGGTTCCCAAGCCTCTAAGTGTCTTTGGGTGCCCTCACCGAGTGAACTACACTCTGATGGACTCCATGGCCTAGTGCCACTTCTTGTGCTCATCTAGGACAAGGGGCTTGTACACGGTCGATAGAGGAGAAATACAGGTGGGGAAGGCAAGAGGATAGGCTTGCTCCTGAGTTGGGATGACTACATAAAGAGAGGAGCATAAGAAGTTCTTGTGTCGAGAGAAATGGCTCCTTGTTGAGTTTTAATGTCATCAATCAGTTGCTCGTCTACAACTGTGTCAATCCTCCATGGTCTCCTAGGTGAAGTATTTATTGTCCTCTATGGCATTGGAGGCATTCTAATTGTCTCCCTCGCTCCTATTGTGAATGTGTATGCTGCTAGTGGGTCAAGTGGAGTTTGAGAGAGGACTATAGAATGCATTGTTGTGGCCTTGCCCTAGCCCTTCTTAGAGTTTTAGATGTTGAACTTATATAGAAGTATGTTGTTGGATCCTTACAACGGATGGTATGACTCGCTACCTTGAGTACAAGGCATAATGATGTCTATCAGGCTTCTAATCAGGTGAACATAGGAGGTGATCTCTACCTTGAGTATGAGGCATAATAACATCTGTCAGGCTTTTGATCGAGTGATCGAAGGAGGTGGTCGCTCGATCAAACTAGGAAGCTCACTCCCTGATGTCGACCGATCGGGCAAGTAGTGTATGTTGGTAGGGTGATCAAAGGAGAGTTAGGGGACTCAAGTGTTGGAATGTCTGGTGACCAAGGGAGGTGGTCACCTGATCAGTGTGAAGCTTGACAGGTACTATGGTAGACAAATTGGGGATTAGAGACTAATTGGTTGATCATGGGACTTGAAGAGATGGAAAATCTTGTGTTGGTCAGGCAATAGAGAACAAGGAGGTTGGTCAAATTGTGTAAAAGAGGTTTTCATCTTAGTGGATGAGAAAGGGGTAAGAGATGACTTGGGTGGTCGATCGGTGTAGGAGGGATCCCCTAATTAATGAGTTGAGTGAAGATGGTAGTGAGTGAGGTCAGTGAAACATCATGGCGATGTCACTTATTGTTCACTTGACTCATGGAAGGATGAGTTGTTATTGTTGATGCACGGTGGTCGGGTGGTGGCATAGAAAATAGTCACCTGATCATGTATGGTAGAGTTCTGTAAAGGGATCGATCACAAGTTCACAAAGAAGAAGCAGGGGAAACTTTGGCTGCTAGGGAAAAGCATGGTTGCAAAGTTTACGCTAATTCACTTGCCTTAGTCTAGATTATAAAGGTACATGGTAGTTGATTGGGTGATCTAGAGTGTCTGGGTCGGCTGATCAACATTTTGTGTGGCAAGGAAACGTAGGCATTGGTCTGGCAATATCATCAACATGGATTGGTTGATCATGCATTTGAATGCTTGTAATTCCCTTGGCATAATCATCCAATCAATGAGCTCAGTTGATCGGTCATTATTAAAATCCATTGGACTAGAATTTATTGACATTTTTGGGCTACAACTTGGTCAGGCGATTGATGTGTCTGATTGGCTGATCTCTGTTAATTTCCTAGTTCTAGTGGCTACTAAAAATTTTGAGCCCTCTTTGATCGCCTGATTTACATGCCTGGTCGGGCAGTCAGGATTGTGGAGAATACACCTACTATAGGTATGTCAGTTGACCAGAGAGGCTAGCCACCCGATAAGTTTGTGGTTGAGTCATGTGCAAAGTTTGAGCCCCCCCCATGGTCGGCCAATTGATAGGTGTGATTGGCCAACGGGGGTCAACAAGATCTCTATTAGTTAGACATAGCCTGTAAGCAAAAATCAATCAAAACTAGATCAATTGAATGTTCAACTATGAAATTCAATTAGGAAAATGAACTAATGGGATGGAAATGCAATCTAAATAGTTCAATAAAATCAAAATTGAACTAGATAATTGTCTGGATGCCTCACTACAAGTTCCTTACTTAACATTGTGGATCGACATGTGGGTTCTCATATTGCAATGAATTGTCAAGAGGGAGTGGAGTCACTTCCTTTGTTGTAAAATTGTCATTCGTGATGAATCTTTTCAGTCAATCGCCATTGGCAACAAATTTTCCCTTGATATTTTCCTATAAGACAAATGTGTTGTGTAGATAGATCTCTTCACACGGTATGGCCTATGCCATTAAGATTGTAGTTTCCCAAGAAACAATCTCAAGCGGGAGACATAAAGTAAGACTTGGTCCCTGACTTGAATGTCCTTTTGCCACAGGTGGACATTGTGCCACATCTTGGTTCATTCCTTGTAGATATGTGTGTTTTGATAGGTAGACATGTGAAATTCCCCCACCTCTTATAAATGTAGGAAGTGTTTCTCTCCAATGAGACACAAATCAAAGTTCAAGAATCAGATTGCTCATCCCACTTTCTGCCCCATCTCAACTAGGAGATGACAAGATTTTTCATAGATCAATCAGAATGGAGTAGTATTCAAGGGTGTCTTGAATGCAGTCCAGTATGATCATAAGGTATCATTGAACATGAGTGTCCAATCTTTTCTCAGTATCCCATCCATCTTCACATTGATGGCCTTGATTTGTCAATTTCAAATTTTGACTTGGCCGCTTGTCTAAGGATGATATGGCATGGCTACTCGGTGATGAAAGCCATAGCTTTTTAGCAACAACTCAAACTTTTTCTCCAAAAAGTGTGATCCTTTGTTGAATATGACCATGTGTGGTACCCTGAACCTAGGGAAAATGATATCCTTCAAGAGATTCATAACATGCTTGGAGCCACTTTTAAAAGTGGGGATTGTTTGAACTGTAACAACCCCACCCCTCGAGAACCCCCAATTAAGGAATACCAAGAATCTAGAACCATTATCCCAAAATAGGATCATATGGTTTTGCAAATAATCAAAAATAATTAATAAATTCTACCACAACTAAGCTTAAAGTAGGATAAAAAATTTCTTTTCACATACCTTTCAAAACATAGGAATTGAGAAATTTACCCAAGGAAAAGGATCTAGCTAACTAAAATCCTTTGAACATTATTTAGCTTTGCTCTTTTCCAATTTCACTTTTAATGAACATCTGCTTTTTGATAGGCTTGTAGACATAACTACATGTAATCCTAAAATGCTTAAAAACAAAACATCGATCAGTATAAAGGATTATACTAGTATGTGGGGGAAACCAAAAGTTTGTAGATAATTGTAACAACATAACCACAGCAATTATTTGTTACAAAACAAAATTACATTTTCTTCATAACTTCTAAACCATTTTTACCTAACCTATGGTATACCCTCCCCTAGGTTTTGTCCCTACATTGGACAAAAAGGCCACCTTCTCAATCTGGAGCCCAGGTAACATGTTAATCTTCCCAATCCAGTGCATGACCTAAATGTCCTTCCCAATCTGGGGTCTGGCATGATTTCATGGGACCTTCCCAATCTGGGTTCTGGTTTGACCTCATATGACCTTCCCAATCCGGGGCATGGTCTGACCTTCCCAATATGGCAGCTGGTCTTTGGTCCTATCCATGACTCTTCATTTCCTTTCATTCAAACATCCAGGGGTGGTATGTCGGGTTCGAGTAGGTTATAAACATACTTTTGCACGCCGAGATTAAAAGAAATTCTAATTTGATTTGAAATTGTGACATTTAATGATAATCCTCTCACTTTAGGGATTTTTCAAAAAAACACATCCTTTTAATCCCAAAATTTAAGGGAAACTCTCTAATAACTTGATTTACTTGTGTACAAAGTTTGGAACCAAACTCAAAAATAAAAGAGACTTTTCTTCATATGCAAGTCATCCACTCAAAAGGCATATTTTATACAATTAAAATTCATATTTTCTCTTTCATTCTCTTCTATTTTCTTTCTTTTGATTTCTTTTCTTATTAGAAACTAAAAGGAACTAAACTTAATCAATAGTGGTCATCCATACCACTTTATAGATAATTCTATATAATTCTCTCATATGCACACAATTATCCCTTTATTTCTTTTTTCTTTTATTTATTATGGGATTTTTTTATCTCTTTTCCCTTTTATCATTATTGGACTGATCCAATCAATGTGAATCATAAAATCATGCATCCAAGGGAAATATTGCAAAAGAATTCATTCTTTGAAAACAAACCAAACAATTTTCCATTCAAATCTTTTTATTTGAAAATTTTCATTTCAATCCATACAAGAAAAATTGAGGTTATAACATCCTTCCCCCTTATATAATTTTCCCCCCAAAATTCAATCAATTAAATAAACAATTTAGGGTAAGCCTTTTCCATATTCGTTTCAGCTCCCATGTGGCTTCATCCTCTTTGTGGTGCTTTGAGAGAACCTTTACCATCTCTATCTTTTTACTCCTGAGTTATTTCACCTTAGTATCTAGTACCCTCACAGGTGACTTGGGGTAAGTCAGTCTCTGTTGGAGTTCAATAGGTACAATGCCCAACACATGGCTCAGGTCCTTCGCATAGCACTTAAGATTGGACACATGGAACACATCATTCATCATACATACTGAGGGGGTAAGGCCAAATGATAAGTAGCTTCACCTATCTGTTCTAAAATTTCAAACGCACCCACGTATTGGGGAATCAGCTTTCCTATATTCTTAGCTATAGCTCAAAGGGGTTGGATTTTCAGAAACATGTGTTTACCCATAGTGAAGTGCAAGTCAGTCCGCTTTGCATCACCATATGACTTTTGTCGATCCTGGGCTCTCTTCAGCCTTTGCTTGATCAAAGTGACTTTTTCAGCATACAATTGTAGTTCATCTGACCTCAACAAGGTCCTTTCACTGACATCATCCTATTTAAGTGATGACTGACATGGCCTCCCATAGAGAGATTCATACAGAGACATCCCGGTACTGGCCTGGTAGTTGTTATTGTCAGCAAACTCAACTGGGGGAAGGTATTGCTCCCATGATCCACCCCAATCGAGCACACATGCTCTCAATAGATCCTCTAATGTTCGGATCGTCCTTTCTGACTGTCCATCAGTATGGGGTGATAGGTTGTTCTAAACTTTAGTCTAGCACCAAGTTCTTCATGCACTTCCTTCCACATCTTGGAAGTGAACCTAGGGTCACGATCAGAAATAATTGAACTCAGACCACCATGCAGTCAAACTATCTCTCTAATATATAGTTCAGCTAGGTCTGTCACCTTAGCAGTGATCTTTAAGGATAGGAAATGTGCTGACTTGGTAAGGCACAACCCATATTGCATCATGACCTTTCTTAGTCTTGGGGAGACCCACCCAAAGTCCATGGTGATTTGTCCCCATTTCCACTCAAGAATTTCAATTGACTATAGTAATCTACCAGGTCATTGGTGTTCAGCCTTCACCATTCGGTACGTGGACAACATGCCACATATGCTGCTATGTCTCTCTTCGTCCCATGCCACGAAAAGTATCATTGCAAGTTTTTAAACGTCTTGGTAGTGACAAGGTGTATTGTGTACTTAGAACCATGAGCTTCTTGCAAGATATGATCCTTCAAGGGTGAATCTTTAGGAAACCAAATATGACTCTTGTAATGAATTCCACCATCTACTCCCACTGAGATATGAGTCTGAGGTTTCTCTAACAAACCTTTCATCTTATCAAGCTCTGGGTTGTTTAAGTGGAAGCTACCAACTCGGTCAACATGTCTAGTTTTATCTAGATGTTAGCCACAAGGATCTGGTCTTCTAACGGCCGTGGAGTCCACTTCCAGTTCTCTCCACTGGCTAGACAAGACAATTGCACACCTGAGATGTTTCTGAATAAGTGCATCTGCTACAACTTTAGCTTTCCCATGGTGATAGACTATGGTGAAAGCATAGTCTTTCATGCACTCCATCCATCATCTCTATCTCAGGTTTAGGTCCTTCTGAGTCAGGAGGTACTTCAAGCTCTTGTATCCATTATTTTAGTCACCAAATTCAAATCTTATACATTTAGAATTCAAATTCCTCTTGATAATTATATTCTCACTTGAAACCTTAATTTGGTGATTACCTTTATCACCTTGTCTTCCAAACTATTTATCTAATATTTTGTCTTAAGGGTGTGGTGATTCCTCTGATCCTCAATTATCATAGAAATATTTCAACTTAAGTATTTATTCCTCATATCACTTCTATTCCTAGTATGGCATGTGTCTATCTCATCTCACACACTCATAACAAGATGAACTGAGCATTTAGCTACAATCCAAATACAAAGCTCATCCCATTCCAAGAGTAGTGATTGTGCATCACACATCACCATTCCCTTAATTCCATGTACACATATAGGGAAAACTTTTCTCATAACCTTTGAGTCTTATCATACTCATATTTACAATCCTTAGCCATTTCTTCAATGTCTCTGGGGTGTCGGTACTTTTGGGGTGATCTTACCCTTAATGCATCTAGGGAGTGCCTCTCACATTTACCCCTCAGGCCCCATGAACTCATGAAGGTGGCCAACCACCTAACCCATGGGCCTCGGGCAAACATAGTCGTTAACTCCCGACCCTATGGTCTCGTGCATACAGGGAACAATCAACTCATACTCCCCTCACTCTCATCCCTACTTGACCTTAGGATTGACTTAGGTTTCTATTGTAACCTTGTTTCATTTAATTATGCATTTTTTTTTTAGATTTCTCTATTATTATCCAAGCACATTATATCCTTTGTAACCCTTTAGCCCGGACTTACTTCAACTCTCAGGGCACTCATATTTTCCTTATGTTCCTTTGTGGGAATCATGGTGACCTACCCATCTGGGTCTGGCCCCATTCTACCGGTCACTTCTATAGTGACTTCTCTTCATGTCCCTTAAATATGATCATAGTTGGGTCTAAAGAATCATACTCGTTCTATGTGCATTTGTGCTTCATGCACTCAATCTCTCAAGTTTTCTATGTGACCTTGAATATTATCGTAATTCTCAACTAATTCCTAAACTAACCCTTTTAGGAAGGGTCCTTTCCCCAGGATAGGATATAACTAATACTTAGTGGTATTAAGGATTATACAAAAAGCATACTTGAATCCAAGGTAGGCACACATTCTATCATGCATTTTCTCCTTGAGAGCTACTATACTAGGTGGATTATTATTGAGAAAAAGTTGTATTACAAGATATGATGCTTCACATTCCTCATGCTCAGTACAAATTATTTTATTGCATTGTACATTCTCTAGTACAAGGTGTACCACTACTTTTCCAAGATGACTTGCTTCTTGGGGTTGGTCTGCATCGGCCTATGACCCCTTATCATCAGAGGCACTAAAAGGACCATGTTGGTATTCCTTATCAACTAGGACTGCCCTGTGTGGTGCCGTAGTTGTTGTCTGAGTTGTTACTGGACTTGGTTCTTGAGGATTAGAGAGAGGACAGTCATACCAAATATGTCTTTTTGCTGACAGAGGTAGCACACCCTCTTCTCAAAATGACACCTAAACACCCTCTTCTAGAAGTGACACCTACTCTAGTGTGTCTTCCCACATAAGCAACACCTTGGGGGTGATGCTTGGTGTGGAGATTTCTCCTTCCTTTATTCTTACCCTGGTCGTGTTGATGATCTGGGCCTTCCTATTAGATTTCCTTGGCCCAACGCTGCCTTTAGTGAAAAAGGAGATATCCTTGGGGCAGATGTTGCACAGGAGAAATTGTCTTCTCCATTCTCTAGGCAAAGTGAGATGAGAAGATGATACTAAAGTCCTTCCAGGAAATCAATTTTGTGCTCAAATCTCGGTATATGGCGTAGTCTTCCCACCATAACCTTGTGGTTCCCATGAGTAGGTGAGTTGTAAAGAGAACCTTCATGTTAGGTGGCACTCCCTGAATATGAAAGCCGTTTTCCACCTCATGAAGCCAGGCTTCCACCTCGGAGCTTTCCTTGGCCTAGAATTTTTCCATACTCAACTTGAAGAAGTCGAGGATGGTGACTTCATGATGAGGGCGAACAGCTAGGAGTTCTCTGTCTTCTTTTCTGGCAACACCTTTGGTTGTAAGGATATTGACCATCTCTGCGAGTTCCTTATGTCTTCCTAGACAGAGATCATCTGAGGTAAGAACTGGCCTTACTGGTAGCATGACCGGAGTCGCCCTTGGACTCATCATCCCTCGTAGGGTTTGAACTATCTCCAGGGTTCCGGGTGTCATGGGGGTGACTTTGGATTTGAGATCTTAATTTGTGGTGGCATGTTCTATTTCTTGATAGCCTCATCTTCCGTCGATTCTCTTGGAGACCTACTCTCCTAGTAGGAGTGACCCCCCTAATGGTCAAGGATGATTGTGATCCTGGTGTGAGCCACGATGTCCCCGATAAGCATGTAATTAAACTCAGCTGAAGTTTTATATCATTAAAACTTATGTCCATGACATCTTTCTTACATGCTTTTTATTATTTGGTGGAAGATTCCTTAATCCTTAACATTCTTAACCCCAAAACCCAAGAGGAGGTGGAGAGAGAGAAAACCCTAAGCAGTTAAAGTTTCTCCAGTACAAAGGGGTAAAGAAGGGATGAAAGTAGATGAGAAGACCTAGAGGTATCTTATTTTGATTTAAATCTTCATATTTTGGCCAGGCAGTCACACAAATTCTTGGAGTCCTCATAAACTAACTAGCAGTGCAGAGGAAAATCTTACGGGCCCCGGGATCGTGATCCTTTTCTAGACACCTCCATCTTTGGAAAATTCTCGAATAACTCCCTTGGGTTCTAAAGAATTTGTCAATTTAAATAATTATCAGTGATCATGTGGAAAACCATGCTCTTATACCAAATGTAATGACCCCATACCTCGGCAACCCCCAATTAAGGAAGACTAAGAACTAGAACTGTTATCCTAAAATAGGATCATATGGCTTTGCAAATAATCAAAAATAAATAATAAATTCTACCACAACTAAGCTTAAAACAGGATAAAAAATTCTTTTCACATACCTTTCAAAACATAGGAATTGAGAACTTTACCCAAGGAAAAGGATCTAGCTAATTGAAATCCTCTGAACATAATTTAGCTTTTCTTTTTCAATGTCACTTTTAATGAGCATCTACTTTCTGATAGGCTCGTATACATAATTGCATGTAACCCTAAAATGCTGACAAACAAAACGTCGTTCACTATAAAGGATTATACTGGTATGTGGAGGAAACCAAAAGTTTGTAGATAATTGTAACAACATAACCACACCAATAATTTGTTATAAAATAATTTAATATTTTCTTCATAACTTCTCAACCATTTTTACCTAACCTCTGGTATACCCTCCCCTAGGGTTTTGTCCCTATAGTGGACAAAAAGGCCACCTTCTCAATCTGGAGCCTAGGTGCCATGTTGGTCTTCCCAATCTGGGGCTTAACCTAAATTTCCTTCCCAATTTGGGGTATGGCATGATTTCATGGGACCTTCCCAATCTAGGGCCTGGTCTGACCTTCCCAATCTGGGGCCTGGTCTGACCTTCCCAATCTGGAGCTTGATCTTTGGTCCTAGCCATTACTCTTCATTTCCTTTCATTCAAACATCTAGAGGTGGTATGCCGAGTTTGAACGGGTTATAAGAATACTACGTCATAGTCATAGCCATTTTATAGATTACAGGAAATAAAATTCATCCAAGCATTTAATTTCAAGCAATCGGTAAAACTTCAGAAATCTCCATGAAACTAGATCGATTATCCATAAGTGTAACCACATACCTGATGTGGTAGTCTCAAAAACAATCAAGGTAGATAATCCAATCAAGAAGTTCAATCAACCAAGCCAAGCAATAGATCAAGCAACTTGATCCTGAAAAGCATATGTAACACCTAATGGTTACAATCGCATCCAAACATCTTTATTGAATTGGGATACTATTCTTATGTTTCTAAGCCTTATTAGGGCTTCTTGGCTTCCAAACTTTCATTTTCCAATTTCACCCTTTTTAGGTCTACGAACCCTAAAAACACTTTGCCACTTAGAAAAACCCTAATTACTCAAATTATACAAATTAAGGGTATTTATTCACAAATTAGTTCAAGAACATCATTTTCATGCCTTCTTGATTGATTTCCACAATTATCAAGATTGGGGTTTTTCAGTCCATTAATGCACTTATCATTATGGAACCCTAATTAGGTAAATTATGAACAATTATCATCCAAATTTATCTAATTCATTCTTTTTATGTCAAAAGATTTAACTTTTCTCATAATAGCCAAGGAACATCATTAGATCCTTTAACCTTCAAAACTTAGGGTTTTAAATTAATTAAAACCATATATTTACGCCTCAAATTCATTTTTAATGGACTCTATGGATTTTTCTGATCAAAAACCATATATTAGTTGTCTCCATCTGATTATACTATCATTAGTTACGATTTTAACCAGAAAATCACTTTTAGGCCAATCAGGAGTGACCACCTAATTACTTAGGCTATTTTCGGCTGTGCCAGTAAAGTCAGGCTTGATCCAATCGGCTCGTGCCATGGTGACACTTGGGCCCACAAGGGAACTCGCTTAAGCAACAAAAAAGAGAAACTTAAAAGGGTAGTATATCCTTACCTCTTCCACATGCAGCCAAGGGTAGGTTTGACTTTACCTCGCCCCTCATCTTCTACCTCTCGTCAACATAGCTGGGGTTCCAGGCCAGATCAACCATGTAGTTGACTTCATGATTTTGTCCTCCTGGCCACAAGGTGAAGGCACAATCACCTTTATCTCACTCCGGTGGACTCAACCGTCCTCTCGATTCCACTAGAGGTGGCCTGAGCTGTTAGGATGGGGAGGATGATCTCCGGGGAGGATGGCAGTGAGAACAAAGGTGAAGATCAAGTCCTAAGATGGAATTGGATGCAGGGATGTGATCGGGGAGTTGTGGGCGATCTTAGTGATCATTCGAGGTGTTTGTAGATGGGGTGCATGTCCCTCTTTATACTTGGCCATGGTGGTAGGGTAGATGGATATTGGGATAATCTCTTAGAAGCCATGAAACCTAGTAAAATTCGGGGTAGGAGAGGTCAGTTTGATCTCCCAGACTCATTGGGACACTTTCCCGATCTACTCATGCATTGAGGAAATCATCCTCAAAATCCACCTGTACTAAGCCTAATTTCCTTACTTGACTAGAGGTAGGGGATAGGAATTCCACCATTGGATCTCATATCCAACGTCCCACAACTCAAATGCTGAGATTAAAATAAATTCTAATTTGATTCTAAAATGTGACATTTAATGATATTCCTCTCACTTTAGGGATTTTTCAAAAAACCATATCTCTCAAAAGACACATACTTTTAATCCCAAAATTTAAAGGAAACTCTTTAATAACTTAATTTACTTGTGTGAAAAGTTTGGAACCAAAACTCAAAAATAAAAGAGACTTTTCTTCATATGCAAGGCATCCACTCAAAAGGCATATTTTATGCAATTATAATTCATATTTTCTCTTTCTTTCTCTTATATTATGTTTCTTTTGATTTCTTTTCTTATTAAAAACTAAACGGAACCAAAACTTAATCAATAGTGGTCGTTCATACCACTTTCTAGAAAATTCTACATAATTCTCTCATATGCACACAATTATCCCTTTATTTCTTTTTCCTTTTATTTATTATGGGATTTCTTTTATCTCTTTTCCCTTTTATCATTATTGGACTTATCTAACCAGTATGATGAATGAAATCATGCATCCAAGGTAAATATTCCAAAAGAATTCATTCTTTGAAAATAAACCATACAATTTTCCGTTCAAATCATTTTTATTTGAGGTTATAACAAATGTAATGACTTTTGCAAGAAACCCTAGCAGGGTATACCAGAGGTTTGAATAGTGGGGATTATTTGAACCCACTTCAAGACATAGTCTACTACAACAAGAGTGTATAAGTAGTCACAAAGAAGGGGGGAATGGACCCATGCATTCCAATTTGCTAACATCAAATATCTCTACCTACTACTAAAACGTTAAATGAATCGCGTCACACATTGAAATTCTTTTAGATCTTTGACGCTGATCAAAACAAAGGATGTATTCATAAGTGTCTTTGAAAATAATGGGCTAATAGAATCCACACTAGAGACCTTTCAAGTCTATCTTTCTTAGCACTCATGTTTCCACCATTTGGACCCAAGTGGCACTACTCAAGAACTATTTTCCCTTCTTCTTTAGTGACACATCTTTGGTACAAACCATCAACACCATGATGAAGAAGATATGGCTCATCCTAATAGTAGTGATTGACATCATGAAAGAATTTCTTATTGGAGTGGCATGTGTACTCAAAGTGTAAAAATCCTACAGCAAGGTAGTTTGTAAAACCTAAAAACCATGATATGTCAGAGGAGGCTTTCATGAGATGGTATTCAAGAAGAGAATCATCAACTAGGTTGCTATTGTTGTATAGGAGATAAATACGTCTAAGATAATCAACAATACTCACTTCCCTTCATATCATGGATTTACAAATCAAATTCCTATAACAAGAGGACCCACTGAATCAATCTAGGGTTTGCATCCTTCTTCATCATCAAGTAGCGAATGGCAGCATGATCAGTGTAAACAATCACCTTCAAACCAAAAAGATGTGATCAAATTTGTCAAAGGCATGCATGATGGCAAGAAACTCTTTCTCAATCATGGTGTAGTTCATCTATGCTTCATCAAGCATCTTAGAGTCTTAGTAGATGATGTGATGCTTCTTTTGAATCTATTGGCATAAGACTACTCCCACGGTGTAGTCACTAGAATCACACATTATCTCAAAAGGTTGAGACTGGTTTGGTGCTCGGATGATGGGCATGGTAGCAAGGGAAACCTTCAAGTTGGTGAATCTCTCCATGCAAGTGGCATCAAATTAAAAGATAGCATCCTTTAGAATAATATTTGATCGTTGGATTTGCAATTTTGGAGATGTCCTTTATGAATAAGCGGTAGGAACTGACATGACCTAAAAAGCATGGACTTCTTTGACATTTTGTGGCGGTGCAAGTTCGGCAGTGACTTTAGTATTTGATTTATCAACTTCAATACCACTATTTCTCACCGTATGGGAAAGGATGATGCCCTCCTTCACCATCAAGTGGCATTTCTTCCAATTCAGCACCAAATGTGCTTCTTCACATTTTTTTAAAACAAGAGATAAGTGATACAAACAAGATCCAAAAGAGTTACCATAAATATAAAAATCATCCATGAACACCTCCATTATATATTCCTTCAATCCTCCAAGGATAGCCACCATATAATGTTGGAATGTAGTGGGAGAGTTGCAAAAATTGAAGGGCATCCTCCTAAAAGTAATAAGTGTCAAAAGGGCAAATGAAAGTAGTCTTCTCTTGGTCATCGGGTTGAATAGGAATCTGGTAGAAGTAGGAGTAGTTGTCAAGATAGTAGAGTTGTGCCAAATGTGCTAGTACTTGATCAAGGAAGGGAAGAGAGATATGGTCCTTCCTTGTAGCTTCATTCATCTTCCTATAGTCAATGAACATCTCTACCCTATGAAGGTGCGGGTGGGTATGAGATGGTTCTTGACATTCTTGATAATAGTAGGGCCACCCTTTTTTGGGACAACCTGAACATGGTTCAACCAAGGGGAATTTGAAATGAGGTACATAATGAGCAATTTTATAGCCTCTAAGCGGACACCTCCTTCATGTTGGGATTTAGTTTGTGTTGGGGGTCTCTAGATGTCTTTTAGTCCTATACCATGGGATTCTTGTGCATACAGATAGCTTGATTGACACATGTCAGATCAATCATTTTCCAACATGGCTGCTTTTTCATTTCTAAGCTTGGTCATCATCATATCTTCTTGTTCTTTCATGAGATCTAAATTGATGATCACTAAGAAAACTTCCTTCTCATCAAGAAAAATATACTTCCTTCCCTTGGGTAGGGCTTTCGTATCCAGTTCATTAGGTGGTTATGGTTTCTCTTCAACCTTGATGTCATTTGTGACTCCTCAGATTTAGCATTGGGCTTTCTTCATAGGAGTCTAATTGGAATCTGCATTGGCTAACCTTCACATCATCAAATTTAGAACTGTATGGAATAGTGAGGGCTATTTGCAAAGGGTCATCTTTCACTTTAGAGCCCTATCTGAGCTAAGATAGCTTGTCGATACAATCAATAAAGAAGACCTCCTCATGGATGCTACAACCCCTTATGATTTCAAACACATGAAATTTGAGTGTTTCTCTTCATAACCTCAAAAGAATGGTTCCCACCTATACATCAATCAAGGCTTATGTGGTCAAAGATGAGAGGATATTGGAGATCCTCTGTGATGTCCATAATCACAAAGTCACAAGGGACACAAGGATCATTGCCAAATTTCACGTGAACATCCTTAATGGTACATGTGGAATTTGTCATGGATGAATCTACTAGTTGAATGGTCATCGCAGTGGGTAACACCTAAGTGAATCCAAGTCTCTAGAATATGCTATATGACATGATGTAGATGCTAGCACCTAAATCAGCAAGCCCCTTTTACAAGTACTATCACCATGGTAGCGACCAATCCCAAAGGAACTAGGATCCTTTTGCTTCTTAGGCATTTTGTTAAGGGTAATGTTAGAAGTTGTTCTTGTTAATTTTACTATCTCTATTTCCTAAGTGGTGTACTTCCTTGTAAATAGAGTTTTTATGATTTTGGACCAAGTTGGGATTTGAGAAAGGGCATCTAAGAAAGGGATGCTCACATGAAGCTTCTTCACTTCTTCCTTGAATTTCATAAATCTAGCGTTCAACCTTGTTTGCTTGAAACATGCTTGATAAGGAGACCTTGGCTTGTAAACTAGCACGTCGGGCTCAATGGAATAAAGTTGTGGTTTTCAAGCACTAGCATTTTTAATTGCATCAATATATGCAACTACATCATGTACATGTTTCTTCTTAATAATCATAGTATCATCATCATCAAAATCAATATGAATGGTGGCTGGTTTCACTAGAGGAGGAGGAGCATACACATTTCCCAAACATGTAGAAATACTTTTCGCAATGTAGGATGCTTGGGATCATTGTCAGGTTTCCCAATAAAGGTACCAGCATGGGGCCATAGGGAGGTAGATAGTTGGGTCAACAGTAGATCAATGGATTTTTAGTAAGCTTGTTGATTGGAAAGCACGGTCTATAGGTTAGAAATCATGGACTATTGAGACTAAAAAATCTTCTCAATGGATGAAAACTTGTCATCATTGGAAAAAGGAGTGGGTTACGGTATTTGTGGTACTTGGTTCAAATTCTAAAATTGTTGCCATTGATTGTAGCCATGATTTTGGAAATTTCCTTGGCAATTACCTTTGTTCCTGAAATTTATTGTTGATTGTATTGGGACTCGGGAGTATCACGGCCTTGGTAGTTTGCTTGGTGAGGTTTTTTTTGTGATGTGTTCTTTTGTCCATCTAGATTTCCATATTGGAAACTAGGATGGTTTCTAGTTTGGTTCAAGTTGTAGCAGTCTTGGCCAGGAATGTTGTGGATGGAGTGGAAGTCCTTAATCTATCCTAAATTTTCTTACACATGGGTATTCTTCACCATCATGTTGTATAAAATTTGGCAAATGAGAGTGGAGTGATATGACCCTTGCAAACCTCACAGAAAAGTTCTACAGATTTCACTTGTTGCTACAATTTTTGTGGTTGTCCTTTTCTTTTATAAGCATTGAAAGAAGATTTGAGGATGTCTTGCTTCAAGGATAGATACTTGAGGGATTCTGGTATAGAGTTGAACTTTGAATCATCTTCATATTTGGCTACCTTGAGGATGTCATCTTGTCCATGGCTGGAATGGGACAGGTACTAATTTTTTGACCCTTTTGGACAACTTCCCATGCGTTGTCAAAGCTCTAGAACATGAAGCTTCCTCTACATGAGGAAATATAATAACTCCTTGGTGCCATCATCAACACATGTGTAAAAAAGTTCTGACAATTGAACTTGTGAGATGCCATGGTGTGGATAGTGTTGCAATATATTCTTAATTATTTTCCAAGCCTTAGCAAGGGTCTCACTTGAGACCATGTTGAACTGCACAATTTGGCCTCTAATTTGGTAAGTAAGGGATGGTGGGTAATACTTCTCAAAAAACTTGGAATGGAAACCCTCCAGTGTAGTGATGTTGTCTCCCTCCATGGCATTATACCAACTTCTTACCTTATTCTACAAAGAATACTTGAACAGTCAGAGTTTAAGGGTTTCTTCAGAAATGTTGGGTTGCATGTTTAATGCACAAATGTTAGCAAACTGTTGTAGGTGATCTTGGTAATCTTTGCTTCTATTTCTAGCAAAGGCGTTTCTCCCTAGCATGATTATCCATTGAGTGAAAATCTCATACTAAGGGGAAATGATAGTGTGATCCACCACGGGATGGTGTGCATTATTAGGATTAGGGATAGAGAAGTTTTTCAACTACTTTTGTCCTTCTTCTTTAAGTGTCACTACCTCTCTAGCTTTGTTCTCTATGGCCATAATTGTTCTTATTTCTTGGACGAGGGCTTCTCTTTGGGTGGCCAGATCCTAATTCACCTTGTGGCTTATCTATTCCTCATCCATATTGTTCTGGAAATCTTGCTTCAAGCACTAAAATGTTCTGTCAATCTCTAGATCAAACTCAAAAGGTGTAGAGTCAACTCTTTGGAAGCATCGCATGCACCTTTGATACCTGAAAATAGAATTGACAATCTCAAGATTAAGGAGGATTTCAACTAGATAAGAATGAATATCAAAAGGAAAATAAAATCCTAATTTTTAAGACAATGAGGTTCTAAGGGTATTCATGTATCTCTCAAAACTACCCCAAAATTTGATGCAAGTTTTGTTGCACACACAAATTCCCTAAGAATAAACATCCTAAGTTTTAAAACCTTTATCACAATCACAAATAACTCACCTACAAGCGGACAGATCAACTATAGTATAAAGGGTTGAACCAAAAAGACAAAAAAATTAAGAAATCACCTTCGGAACCAATCATTAAGAACAATATTTAAGCCCTTTTTTTAGAATGATTATAGACTGATGATTGAACTAAAATATTACAATCAAATAAGATTGATTAAATGATGGGTTGAAATCAATATTAAAGAACATTAAGATATCTGGTTTTGATCACCATCACCTATGTACCTATCTAAATCATTACAACTAAATAATCTCATCAATCAAACTAGGACCAAGTGAATAAGACTCCTTATAGAATGTAAATTACACAAGGACTGAATTCCCGTGGGCTCGAGGTCTCCTTACACATGGTTCAAAATTCAATTGTTCTATAGGATCCCTTCTGTGATCGCATCTGTAATCCTACATATCCATTTGGGAATCTAATCATGTGTTTCATGGTCTCTACGCTCATGATTATATCAAACATTCTAGTTTATAATTCACTTCAAGAAGTAAGCATAAATCAAATTAAGAACCATTTAATACACTAAGAAAAATTGAGCTTAATAACAACTAAGATAAAGTGCAAACAATGTGGCTACTCACCATACCCTAATGAGAAGGTCCACTCACTCGATTTCATGGTAAGAACACAAATACAAGAAGGGAGAGGAGAAAGCATATCACTGCTAGAGAAGAATGAAGAATAGAGGTCTTTATATACTACAAACTACTCCACAACAGCAAGTCCAAAGAACTTTATGAGGATGATCTTTCCTCCCTCTTTCCCTCTTACTCCCTACTCCAAAATGTGCTATGTACCAAGAGTGAATGGAATGACTGATAATTAGGTCAGGCATCATTTTTTGTTACCAATTAGCCTCCTATTGACAACTATGCAATTTTTGCTTTGTTTGCCATGTTGATCAAGTGACCAAGTTGTCTAGTCGGCTGATTACCCACTTTGTAGAATGAATGATGGACTTGTGGTCGGATGACTAGAGAGGTGGATCTATCAAATATCATTCTTACAAGTCTTTTGGAGAGTAATTAGATTGCTCGATTCGAGTAGCAGATCGGTCGATCAAGTGGATGCTAGAGATGACAATCCTGACTTGTGGACATATTTGTTGTTCAACCAATCAGCCTCATCCTTGAGGCACTCTATTACATGTGGATCGGTCGATTAAGACTGTGGACCAGACAATCGTTTGATCTCAAAAATTCATCAGGATTACTATCAATTGGGATGCCTTTTGATCGGTATATCAATGATGGAGATCATCCTACTTGATGCTTGGCTTGAATTTTCTTTAGATGGGTAGGTTGGTTGGTAGAACAAGGGATATGATCACCTGATCAACATGTCTGACTTATGTTGTTTAGCTTCAATTTGCATTGTAATCCTTTTTAACTCTTGGTATTGAGTCTAAGGAAGGAAGTCCATCTTACTCTTGAGTTGATGTGTGCTTTCTTTTTCATAAGAGTAAGAAACCTAATCAAAATGTAATATTTAAGAACAAGAACAATAGTGATGAAACTAAGCAAGGCATGACGCAAATGAAAATTTAAATGAGCACAACTGACCTAGAAATCGCAATGAAAAAGTATTGAATATGAGTTCATCAATGTATACATGACATGACTCAAAGGTTTTATCACTCCGTATGAAATGAAAAAAAATCTTTAAGCTACAAATGTTAATCTATGGATTGAAGCAAGCATCTCGGAGTTGGAATCTTCATTTTGTTGAGACAGTCAAACATTTTGTCTTTATTCAAAATAATGATTAACCTTATGTTTACAAGAAGGTTAGTGGGAGCATGATTGTATTCCTCATATCATATGTTGGTGGCATTCTATTGATTGGGAATTACATCCATACTATGTAGTTGGTTATAACATGGTTGGGAAACACCTCCTTGAAGGACTTGGGAGAAGTATCCAATATACTAGAAATGAAAATATATAGAGATAGACCTAGAAGTCTTTTTTATATAAGTCAAAGTACATACATTGACAAAGTGTTGAAAAGTTTCATCATGAAAGAGTCTAAAGAGAAAATGTAGCCATGTCTCATCCCTTGAAAAGAGAGGGCACAAATGAATCTTATTCCATATGCATCTGATATTGAATCTATCATGTGTGTGATGTTATATACACATCCTAACGTCTCGTATGCTTCGAGCATGATGAGTAGGTACCACTCAGATTGCAGTGCAGGTCACTAGACTGTTGTCAAGAACATCTATAAGTACATGAAAATAAATAAGGATTGGATCCTTATTTATGATAGTGATGACAAGTTGGTTGTAAAATGTTGCGCTGACGCAAGCTTCCAACTAGACAACAATGATTACATATCACAATTAGGTTTTGTTTTTTGCCTTAATGATAGATTTATTATATGGAAAAGTTCTAATAAAGAGGTAGTTGTTGATTCTAAATAGAGGTTGAGTACATTGATGCCTCTAGTGCATCAAAGGAAAGGCATCAATGGAAATTGTATGGATCAAGAAGTTCCTTGGTAAAGTAGGAGTTGTTCCATTCATTAACGATGTAATAGAGATATACTCAACAATGGATCCATTGCATAAGCTAAAGAACCCTTATCACAACAATATTCCAACCATATACTATAGAAATACCATCTCATATGAGAGATCATACATCAAGGAAATGTGAAGATTTGTAGAGTACCAACCAAAAGCAATGGTGTTGACACTCTGAGGAATGATGTGATGAGTCCCACTTTTGAGTATCCCCCAATCAAGGTGGGCCATAAATCAAAGAGTTGATACCTAAATTTCCTAAATCCATATATAAAAAATAAAATTAATAATCAACAATTTCCATTTTAAATAACAAATAATTAAACAATTTTAATTATTTGAACTTGAATTGGTACAAATGTTTAAATAATACTCCTTTAAGAAGTTACATGAATTTTCAAAGGAAACTAACATATACATGAGAATACGTACTATGGTGTCTCACTATTCCTCCTTGTGACATTACCTTTATAATCTTAAATATTTTCTAAATCTACATGCCTTCAAATGTTTTTATATTTCCAGAACCTCAAATGTCTGCATTGAAAAGCACATATCAATATACTTCTATAATGTGTATGTGGGTGAATTAGAAAGTGTGCATGTACATATATATTCAACATCCAATTATTTACAAACATAAACTTATAGTTTTTTAGATAATCTAACCCATGATTCACTCTACTTTGGGTGTTGGACTAAGGTGAACTACACCTTGGTAGGTCTAAACTTGGGTTCACATTATCATAGGTTTCACTATATGGTACACATATTAAAATTTTAGTGAACTGAAATTATATAAACATTCAAGAAGATACCCACATCATCAATCATCATAAATCCTCAGAAAACATCAAAATTCAATATATGTGGGTACTCATAAATAACCATGTCCCTCAATGAAGACATCATGTGGTGTGTACTTCAAGAAATCCAATTATCAATTGTATGTTCAAGCACTCCACAATCAATCAATATATATTTTGAGTAATCATTCAATTATCAAACTGAAATTTGAGGTGATCCAAAGCTTGGGGAAGCTTCTCGGGCATCTCATAGGTTGTTCCTATCAATTGGAGGCTTCATGATGGTTTAGATGTCCATCTCTATCGAGGATCTAAACATAGCATGGATCAGAACTTGAGAACCTATTTAGAGGATATGTCACCCCTTTCTAGAGGTTGAAAATCTTCATGGAATCCTAGAGATACTCCAAGACAAGGTGATTGGTTTGAGGCCTCATGCATCTGTGGAGCAAGGTGGAGGTCATCAGAATCCATAGTCGGTCTTGGCAATGACTTGCAGACATCCATGTCAGCAGTTGCCAATAGAATTGGGTTCTCAAGATCAAGGTGAAGATCATACCATCCTTATATAGTCAAAATGTGTTTGATAAGAGCCAGGTTCGATCAACCCTAGATCCTTGGTATCTCATGGAATTGGGCATTAACAAAATAGGTGGGGATATTTACCAAAATTGGGGTTAGTTGTTTTTAGCTTATCCTCCTGAGGCCAATGACATGTTATATAAAGTCGACAGAGATGAGAAGGAGGGAGGGAGGGAGTCTGAGAACACGGGCTTTGTGGAATCTCTTACAGTTAAGCAGAGATCGGGTGAAGAAGGAGAACCCTTGTCCGCGATCTCACCTGGATCCGCTTATTGGGTCAGACGATCTCTCCTCTTGTATCCCTTTTCTTTTATTTATCTTTCTTTAGATAAAACCCCCAAAAGATCACTAATTATCTATGCATATTTATAACTCCTTATAATCTTAATTTTTAGGATACTGATCTTCCTATTATCATCCATTAAGAAAAGGATAAATCGTTAACTTATCCCTTAATTATCTAAAACTTGGTTTCCAAGCAATGAGTAAATAACTAATTACCCTAATTACCTAAGATATAGATTATCATGGTATCTTCTGAATTTTCTTCCATAATCATATATTGCAGTTATCAACATCCTATATTGCAGTTACCAACATATTAAATTACCATTAGCATTTATAATGATCATCAAATATGTAATTCATCATTTTGCATTTCAAGGACCCATATATGATACCTAATTAGTCTAATTGGGCTATAATTGGGCTCTAGGGCCCATGACCAATTCCAATGGGTCCACAAGATTTATAATAATATTAATTATAAAATTGAGGCATGAACCAACATCATACAACAGTTGAACCCTAAATTTGACCCATTTTGTAAATATTACTTTATATACTTTAAATTGAATACTTAATCTAATTTTAAAGCCAAAATTCATCAAAGTCATACTATTGATGTCATCATTCTAATATTACTATTATTATCTTAAAGTGAATCCTAATACATCATAATCAAAGAATCTAAATTTACAAATTTTAGGATCTTACAAAAAGTAGTTTCACAGCAAAATCATGATGCTCACGTTAGATCACTTGGACTTAGGTTTGTGAGTGATCGGATCTAGTGCAAGTGGGAGACTATTGGTTGTATGCCCTGAGAGCCAGTCATATGATGGTTGTAATGGCATACTTTGTGATTGATTTGGTTATTAATAAAGGGAACTCCATTTATTGTATTTGATTCAATGTGATATAATGAATAGATAAGGTACTAAGAATGAATGACCCAATGACATATGATTTTGGGTTGAGGATGAACATTAGATCATGTGTATTCTACAAGTATACATTCTTATAATGGTCCCTAATCAGATATTGTTGTGGAAATTAGGACAACAATAATACATTAAGGCTATAATGTGTGTTGATATCTCACTCGTCGTGATATTGGATATCAAATCAAACATATAGGTACTTGTTAAAAAAAGTTTAATGGGCATAGCCATCTTGAGTATGTTGTATGGAAGCCATAAATGGTATTCAGAATCATATCTCATGACGATGGTGGTTGTGGTCCTTAGACCTAAAGTAACTACAATGATCATGTTCTTCAGTGTACTTTAACACTACCTAATGTGACCTTAAATAAGAGTTGTCATACAATCAGTGCATGGGTGCATTGTGAAATGTGTGGACTTTTACGAATGATGTAGATGGAGTTTCTCCCTCCTATTAGAGTGATATTTCAACCACTTGATGAGTAAAATTATAAAATGCATAACCATGATTATGTGAGTCGACATATGATGTAGATCACATATGTATCCCAAATAGTCTACTCTATATTAATGAAAAAAGATTGAACAATAAGAGGGTGAGATTTTCTCCTCATATTCAATCTGGATTTTGGAGACAGAGTGATTATACAATTGTTGTAACATTGTTCACAATAATAGGTTAAAGTTGTTATCCAACTTCTCCCATTACTTGGATGGCAATGAAGTCATGTTAGATTCCAATCATTGTCTATGAAATCATAATATGATTATAGATATCACTATCAACATCATTTGGAGCCTATAGATTCACATGTATGGGATGTAAAAGAAAGAGGAATGCAATAATGGAAACATGATTAGTTGGTTCCTAAAAGGTTTAGTAAATCAATTGAATCTTTGATGGATGAGTTGGAAGCCCATTATATTGACTGGATGGACAAATTGGTCAATCAATTGGAAGGTTCAATCGATCGACCAAGTTGAGATCCACCCAATTGATCGACTGGATAGCCCCCAATCACCGACTAGACAAGATTGTCTAATCGGTCAATTGGTTAGTCTAGTCAATTGAGTGAATTGGGTTAGTGGATTGGCCGATCGGATCCAGTAAGTCATGTCCTAGTTCGACTGAATAAATGGACTAGCCATTTGCTTGACTATAAGCTTGGACATGCTGTTAAAAAGCAGCCTAAGCTGACTAGTAGATCGACTAGACTAAGTTAGTCGATCAACCAGCTATCTATAAGTGGCCCACTGAAAGGTGGACGTTGTATTTTGTTTTCTAGGGTTTATTACAAATATTATGTCCCTAACTCTCCTATAAATAAGAACATGACGTTAAGGGTTTTGTTTACTCAGTTAGCCTAGCCATCATCAACCATAAGGACAGAGAGAGAGTAGGTAAATTTTGCAATGCTAGCAAATGCCAATGAAAGGTTGCTCCTTCAGGTTAGCTCTTAGAGTGTGACATGGAGTCCCTACTCATTCACATGGATAATATAGAGATGTAGACACATTGGTGGCTGCGTTGGGTGAGCATCAACAACATCATCCTCTTTCTATACTTCTGTGAGCATCGTCATTAGATCTACTATGTAACTAGGTATACCTAACATCCCTTCCTTCCTTCCTTCCTAGCATATTGATATTGACAAGATCTACTTGTGGGAATGTGGATGATATAAATG
Source organism: Alisma plantago-aquatica (assembly GCA_963693085.1). Classification (NCBI taxonomy): domain Eukaryota; kingdom Viridiplantae; phylum Streptophyta; class Magnoliopsida; order Alismatales; family Alismataceae; genus Alisma; species Alisma plantago-aquatica. The sequence goes on along the minus strand of OY856411.1, from coordinate 493,894,892 downwards.
GTGTTGCTTTCTTTTCACCTATCACATCTACATAACCCTACAAAGGGTATGTTATGGTTCCCCCCTCAGGTATTTCTTCTTTGGAAAAAAAAATTAGATGTGAAGCCATAGTTAACATGATTGTAGCAGCAAGTGCTTCTGGTCTCATATCTTTAGAGATGTAAGCTTTTCCATGTGTCTTCATTACGACCTCTCTACGTATGTAGAATGCTACATCACTTCATCTAAGAACACCTTTCCTTCATGATCGTTTAGGAATTGACTTATATTTGACCCTTTGGATTGGTCTCTTCATATAGCTCAGGGGTAGGAGGTACTTTCTTGGTGTTGATAGTAGGAACAAAGACATTGCTTAATTCTCTAATGGCATGTCAATATGAACCCCTTTGACTAGGTGGATTTTTTTATTTCCCTTTATGAAGGGGTGAAGGAAACTCAACTGAGGTAGCCTAAGACAGTACTTGTACAGTTGTCGATGTAAGTTCTTTTTGTCAAATCATCACAATAGGTGCAGCTATAGTGACCACAGTTGGCTGAGGTACTATAGTCAACTAGACGCTTGATGGGATAGACGCTTTCAAAATCCACACTGGATAGAAATTCTACCACATGTGTTCCCTTAGTATGATAACTGGCTTTCAAGTGCTTATGGGGATCACAAGTTTCATCTCTTGGATAGTAGCAATGACATGACCACTTTGGGATAAGTTCTCAAGAGTTCATTTCAACGTACCATTTGGCCTCAGAGATGGATCTTTAGATGATAATATGGTGGCCACAATACTAGATAATGATGACGTCTCTTAAGGCATGGTCTTGTTGACTTATCCTAATGATCATGCTTTTCAAAGCATGCCTAATTGTAAGACACATGTTATTTCTATGTCCCTGGTCTCGGTGAAAGTCCCAAAAGGAATTAGCATTATAACCCATAGAACGATTTGGTAAGGGATTTGGTAGGTTCCTCAGTGGTAAGAAATTTGTTGAGATGTTTTATGTTGGGGAGTATAGGATAAGAGAAGGTCCCAAACATGTGAACTTTATTTTTAGTTTAGCAGGCTCTTCTGCCGTAAGAGTTGTAGTTGGTTGTTTTGTGAGTTTCTTACATCAAGTGGGTTATTTTCTATTAATTGTTTTATAGGTAGCTAAAATGGTGGTGGTGCGTACCTATAGAACTTTTTTGGTTGGAGTTGATATTGAGGTGGTACACATTGAGGTTGGAAGTATTGAATGTTAGGTGGAAGCGTCAGAGCTTATTGTTGTGTTGGTGTCATGGCATTAGTAGTTTGAGGTTATTGTGCTTGAGATGGAGCTATTTGCATAGTTGGTTGTTGTTGCTTATTTGTTATCAGGAAAAATTAACACATGTCCTATTGTCCAGTCAATCACCTTAGTCTTCAATCATTTTGACATTTGGTTTGACATTTTAAGTATAGATTGAGGTTTAAGGGTGAGGCCTATATTTTGATAGACCCTCTCTTATTGTAGTTCTTAATCCGAACCCCTACTTGAATCAGCTTTGAGTATGTATTGTATCTTTGTAGGAATAGAAAATTTGTGAGTGCCTGTAAAGCTACCTTCATCACCATGTCAAGGACTTCCTTGTCTAGGCTTGAAATCTAGTTGGACATCTAGCTCTTGCCATCATTTGACAAACTTAGAGAAACTCTCCTCTACCTTCTGATGTAATGCTTCAACTTCCTCTTTGGTTGGGACTTGATCTAGGTTTTAGACATATTAATTGATGAACTTTTTGGCCAAAAGGGACCAAGTGATTTATTGTCAGGTCTCTCTTGTTGTACCATGTCAAGGTTAAACCTATCAAGGTTCGTGCAAAGCAGCGGAGCAAGACCTTGTTTTCATCCTAGACCTCCACCATGTCTAAACTATATGACTTCATATGTGCTAATAGATATCCTTTCCCAAAGTATTTATCAAATTAGTTCATACTAAAGTTATTAGGTAACTTCACATCTGGGAATTAACAAAAATTGCTATAGGTCTTTTCATCGTCCCTTTTCCCTTCCAATTGTTTGAGTTTATGTAGAATCTTGAGCATGATGGGATTTGTAGAACTGGTATCTGGGCTTCTTGGTGGGCTGCTTTCACAAGTATTGTTGGTGGCTTGAACGTCACTCATAGCACCATATATACTGGTGGTAGAAATCCATATGATCCCCTCATATACGGGTTGTACAAGGAGGGTGGTGTATTGCTGTTAGTTTTCAATAATTTTGTTCAAATAACCAATTTACCCTTGATTATGTCTACTCTTAATCTCAATTCACTATTGCCTAACTACTTGATCATTAATGGTACTCAAATTTATAATAGAATGACCAATTTGAATATTATGCACCTTGTGACATCAAAGCTTATCTAAATTAAACATATTACCCAACTAATTAATTAAGTGATCTGACTATTTGATATAGCCCTCAAACATTTTCTAGATATACAAGAGACATATATGGAGCAACGCCCAAAGTTTCATTTGAACTAGATGATTCATTTAAAATATATGAAAATAGTAAGAAATACACTGAATAATACCCTAATCACCAAAAAACTACCTAATCTTATCTACGTGGATCCAGACCCAGATCTAGGAAGACGTGTACATGGGAATCATCTTCCCCAAACATCTATTGTGGGAGGAAGCACACACTATGGTGCGGGTTTTCAAAGCCTTGAACCTCCCTTTCCTCTTATTTTCACCACGTCAAAATTAGTTAGGGCTTGTTTGGTAGGGTGTATCCGGATGACAAAGTGTGTGTTTGATGTATATTTTTACATTGCAAACTCACACAATTGTATCCTACTACACCCAACCAAACTAGCCCTTACTCAAATCCGATTTCTAATCTCCATTCTGCTTCATTTCTCAAAAATGCACAATCCACCCATGATATCAACACACATACACCTCATAGAAACGCAACCGTAAGCATTAGGACACCTATTTAAGACCTCCAATAGTGACGAGGCACTTTCTTTAGCCTTACCTAATGCTTGATTGCTTGCCACCGGTCCTCGACCTCTCCATGGAACCCCACCTTCACTCGCCTAAACCAGATATGGAGGAGCTCTTTGAACATACATCATGATCTAAGAAGATCCACAATGCTCCACTAGCAAGAGATTGTTATATCACATGTGCATGTACTAGACTATAGGCATCACACTGGACTTCTCCAAAGGAAGGAGAAGCTTGAGGATGCCTCCTAGGAATATCATGAAGCCTACTAAAACCTCAGCTCCCTCCTTTTTGAGTTATACCTCTTGAACCTTCTTCTTATGTTCCATCTTCACATTAACTACTTACCATGGTCAGCAATGGCTCTTTGGCTTCACACATACACCTAGGAGATGACGGTATCTTTGCTTTTGTCTCGCATGGATTATTGGTTGCCTTGCCTTCTTCTTCGTTTGTTCTCTTCTTCTTCTCAGGTATACAACAATGGCATGGGTGATATCCTTGTTTGATTGAACAATTATGTTCTAAACATTATTGATATGCCCTCATGTTTTCACACCCTTATTTCTATGACATTGGCCTTTCTATCATTCTCATGTCCTCCTTGCATATGCTTGAGCGAAGCATAGCTCACAGGTGGGTGGGGGGATCAGTAGAGTTGGATCCCTCCCCTGCTTAACAAAGCATGACTAAAAATTTCTTTTTCTTTTAAATGAATAATTGGTTTGCCTAACTATTTTCCTATTGGCCAAGTATTGCAGAATAAGTAATAAGTAGCTCATGTGTTTGAAAATTTCTCAAAAAATATCGACATGCTCAGTGAATCATAAAGAATATATGGAGCCATAATATGTTTCTTCCAACAATAATTGATGATGAATCTTTTATCACTCCATTAAACCATGATAGAAGGGTTTTCTTAATTGTTTTTTTAACCATGATGTATTTAAGAAAACCCTGATAAAATACAATTCAGTCCATCATGACTCCAGTAAAGTTTGATCAATCATGATCTGGAATGATGATGATCTAAGATTTTGATAATGACATGAACGTTCATGATGATAGTTAGGGCCATATTGCATTCCTAAAAGACCTAGGTAGATTATTCATCCTCAGCAAATACTTGATGCGAAAATTAAAGATAAAATCAAATACTTAACTCTTGTGGCACATCTATTGGTATGCATTAAAATCTTCAATTCACATGGTGCCCCTAAAACTTTTGATCGAGGGGTGAGCTTCTTGCTCAGTGAGTGAGTAAAATAATAAAATAGTCTAGAACACTATGATAAGCATTTATATCCTTTAATAATTCAAATAAAAACAAGGTAGTAATGCAGATTAAAAGTAAATATACAAATATAAAAACATATTCCACATTATTCACTTATAGATCTTTCATAAACTTTAGCTTGACTTGACTACTAACTGGATAGCTACTATGTTCGCTTACTAAACATAATTAACTAATCTGACAAACGAAACTCTCTATCTAGACACAACTGAATTCAATTATCTTTCTCTTTTACTTTATTGTACAACTCACTTTGTTTGTACCATCCAAGTGAAAGCCACTACTAACTGACTCACTGTACAAGTCTTAAGGTAAAATCGGGTTCTTAAGACTGCTACTAACTCCTCATCCTGTGTCAAGGTTTCCTAGGACTTGATGGCAGCTAAACAACATCCACAAAATCATGGCCCCTTTTTTGGGTACTCAAGAGGGGTGCCTCTAGGCTAAAAATTGTATGAATCCACATAGTCTGGCTCACAAGTTCTGACATGCAGTACGAAGTAACTTCTAGGAGTAGGTCCATAAGGGATGTTTACTCCAACTATCATGGGTACCATCAGAATCTCCAGTTATTGTTGGATAGCCCTACTACTAATCGGTACCACTAGGATCTTTGATTATTGTTGGGCAGTTTGTTGTACTAAAGCACTATTCATATCTAGTCAATTGGTGTCGTTACTTCCTATCTCTGTATCGAGGCTACTTCTTCCTTTATCTGATAGTCCATCGCATGTTTTACCCTTCCTATTGTAGACTTGTAGGGATGGGTTATATGTCATTCAAGGCATATAATGGTACTATATTCTATGATTATATCTTTTTCTAAGACTGGTCTCTTTTATTTGTATATTTTACTGACTACTTGGATGAAACAAACTCATTAATAATACTATGTTGAATGCTTAACTTACTAATTTCCATTCTCTCAAGGTATCCCACGGCTCATTCACATATAACATTTCTCGCATATTCAAATAAAAATTGTGTCTATTTATATAATGCTCACACTCAGCATTTCTCATATTTATATATAGCATTTATAGTGTCACTATATAAAAAAACTGACATTTCTATTTACTTGAAGTGGCATAACAACTCATTGCTTTCATGACAAGGATCTGACTAGTGTTTCTGCATCACACAATTAAAAGTGTGTATGCATTTAAAGTAATATTCAACTAGAAACCTAAATTAATCATTGCAACCAGTCATTTACCATTGAATAAGATATTCATGCTTTTAGAAGCATATCAAATTTGATTTCCATCACTGATTACTTCCTTTAACAATATGTGTATTGTATATATCAAAAACTTAAACTTGTCAATCTATTAAACAAAATTGATGAAACATATCCAATTAAATCACTAATGACATAAGAAGGGCCACGTTAACATTTATATGGGTTTCGGCTAGACTACATTTTAAAAACTCAAAAAATTAGAATTTTGATTTTTATAAAATTCTTAAATAATTTTTCTAAATTATCTAATATTCATGATATAGCTATTTTATCATATAAATCTTATTGGATCATGTTTTGTGAATCAAATGAAATATAATGTAAATAAACTTTAAGAACAATAGTAGTTTGTACATTGTCATTTAAAGAGAATGGATAATTTTGAACAAGATTCATCAACTTAAGTGAATTGAATAAAATATTGTTTAACCCACTCACCTCAGGTGATAAACACCTTAAAAACGTAGCCAAAGAACTGATCTCTTTGAATCCAAATCAAACATTGAGAAATTAGTCATTTTCTTCCTCCTTATAACTCAAGAACCTAAAATATATATTAGAGAGAAACAAAGAGAAAATAAGGTAATTTTATATCCCTTTTTATTAAAATTAGAGTAAATACATCATAGGGGAGAAGAACTACCAAGAAAATCTATCTAGAGACTATTAACTTACTCAGTTTCCTCACTTCTAGGAAGATAGAACCCTAGAACAACATCTACACTTCTTTCCTCTACCAAAACCCAATCCTCCCTTTCTCTCTAGGATTTCATTTCTCTAAAAGGAATGATAAATCATGGGAGCTATAATGTTGTTAGGTTACTCATATAGATCTATTAAGGTGCTTAGTTCAATTGTGACTAATCCCCACATTATATTTTATTTAATTTCAGCAGATTTTCCTATCATTAAATTTTATGGAGATAGTTATCTTTTGTCAGTAAGATAATATTAAAAAATTATCAAAAATTCACCAAATTCTTCAAAATATAGTTTCATAGCTATAGTTAAAATTTAGATCATTTAGAATTATGAATTAATAACCAAAAATAAAACACCGCACTGCTATATGGTAACATGTAGCATGGTCGGCTGAATTTCTTCCCATATACTCAGCACATTTAGAAGACTATTTCTTCCTTCAAAATAAAATATAAAACTATTATATATTTTACAAGCAGTCTGAATGAGTTCATAAAGCTACAGATAGAATTCATACATTTCAAAGTCACTAGTAAAATGATACAATTTATATACTATACTGATAAAACTCAGTTTGAGCAATATTGTTGGCTGAATATTTCTTGATAAGACTCTCCTGACAATCAAGTTCATACTTCAACAAAAATATTGTACTTTTTTAATCGCAAATTATACTATTATATGTATATTATATATTAAGCTTTCATGGCAATTTAAATTACCAATAAAATACCAAAACATATTTATCCCACTTCTATTTTTTTTTATGAATTCCTAATCACATTTCTAATTAACATGCTATTAGAACTAGTACATTGTGCTTCAAAAATCTAAAATAATATATAATATGGTTAATAATAAAATCATATATACTTTCAACTATATATTTGAATATACACATCTATATTATATATCAAATTCACATTAAACATCTAAAATTTGAACTTATTGTCTTGTAACCCTTAGTAATCTACAAAGTAGTGGCATGGTCATTACAATATCTCCCCCTTAACAAGCTTCATTTAATAAAGTTGCAAATATAAAGACAAAATTCATTCAAAAATCCTTTCTATGTTCTAAATTTTGATATTTCTATTATTCTTGTATCTCTTATCTGAATATCGAGTTCTATATTGAATTCTCCATTTTTCTTTTAACTTATAATTTCCTTGTAGAAAATCATATCATTGTAAACAAGAAAACATATGTTTCACTGCCAATAGATAATAATGTACTTTCTTTCATCCTAATACATGCTCTTGATGTTTATCCTTTGCACTATGTTGTTTTGTATGTAACGACTTATACAGTTGTTACTCTATTTTGTTCTATAGAACAACTGGAAACACTAGATAAACTACTTTGTTATTGTGGTATCTCAATCTTGAAGCCCCCACAAGCTGCAACATCATAACAACTACAATTCTAGTACCGAGCTGAAATTGTGATGTTTGAGTAATAGGGATCATAATCAATCATCCCTTCCACTAAAGTAGCATAAGTGTATACAAACTTAAAACCATATAAGCAAACATTACATTTCTTAAAATATCTTTTGTAATCTATATTTTTAGAAGAAGAAAATTGAATATAATTAAAATAACTTATTCCCTTGATTCATTTGAGAATTACTTATATCTTCTTATATATCATTATCCCTTTTCTTACATTATGAAGAGATGATTGACTATGAATATTCATATATTCAAAACTTTGCATGGACTTCTTATCATTCTTAATTTTGATTTAACTTACATCTCTTATATCTCAAATTATATCGCTATATTATTTTAATCATTCCCATACTATTGACTCACATTTTTAATTGCATCTATCATGCCTTAAGTTACATATTAATAGCTAATTCACCTTCCTTGTATTTATTTTCAAGTTTCCTCATTAACCTCATCGGCATCCAAGGTCATGTCATATTGACCTTTTCGGATTACCAAATCCCAAAACAACCTTTGATGAATTCATCATTTGAAACTCATCTTATTTATGTTATTCTTGTTTAATATTCATCTATGTCTTATATTTCCCTTATATGTGTATCTTCTCTTCTGTGTGCCATACTTTCTAATTATTCCTTTAGATCATAACAAATTAATGCATCATAATGATAATATCTTCCATAATATTTAATTTTTATAATATACATTTCTTTGTATCATGTTTGTAACAGAATTTTCCTTGTTATGAAAATGATCATAGTTATCTCATTCTTTTCTAAGATCCCAAAATGAAAAATGCATTCATATGAAGAATATTACAAGCATCTCATAAAAATCTACATCAGGAAATTTCTTAGGAATTAATACTTAAGTGAGTCTCAAATGTTCGATCATTCTAATTTCTCCTCTTAGACTATGTGGCTTAGTGATCTATATACTTGTTTTCTTGTACTAGTTAGGGCTTTATAAACCAATATTAATACAATACATTTTATTGTCTCATATATCACTTTGCTTCATTTTTATCATTTTCTCATCTTCAAATAACTTTATGAATATCATTCTCACTTGCGTATGGTTTTGTTTTCAGTGGATGTTACTTCTTATTTTACTTTTACATAAGAAAACAAGATCAAGATGTTTCAAAACTTTTAATTCTTTCTTCAAATATTCACTAAATACTTCATTCTTAGAAATATTAGTATTATTGTCTTGTCTTGATCTAATCATTTCTTATCAAACAAATTTGACTATTTCTATCTCCTCATTATTTCCTTATTCTGATTTAAATCTTGTATATCATATGCATACTTGTGGGTGTTTTGTTCACCAATATATCCTTTTTGTGCAACATTCCTTCCATATACCATTAACCTTCACAAAAATATTATTAGCCAATTCTAATATATATATATATATATATATATATATATATATATGCAAACTAATAATTCCATAATATGTACAGCTCTCACTATTCCCATGGATTAAATTTTTTAGTCTATTTTCTTGGTTAACTTCACCTTATTAATCTTAGTACTTAACTTTCACTTCATCTTAATGCATGTGCACATTTTAAGGGGGAAATCATCTTATCATATCCACGTGGCTCATTTACATGATGGACATCATATTCATCCTTCTTAGATTTATCCAGTTACAAGTAACTATATAAGCATGTCAGAGTAAAATCAACCATTTACTCAATAAAAACATCTACAAAAAATAGAAAAAGGATGAATACACTTGAGTTTATCTTGGTATGTATGTTTTCATATACTCATCTTATCATACATCATTTCATATACATCATCATAATTGTTTTTCCTTGATCTTGTTATTTCATCTAAATTTCTAATATTAGTCTCACATCTCACTAATTCATCTATGTTGATACATTTCTCTTTATTTCCATCCTTCATAAGAATAATGCATCTTTAATGAACCTCTTAGTTTGTCATATTTATTTTGCATCTAATGTTTCTCAATTAAACAATGCATAATAATGAGGCTTAATTATGGAGTTCATTCATTTTAATCCATCTTTTTTCTTTTGTTTGTTCTATGTTTTCATCCTTGATCTTATTCATCAAATCATATATAAATTCTTGCTACAATTTTTTTTTGGAGTACGAGAGAACCGCCCCGTAGAAGCGCCACATTTGTGACCCCCCCAGAAAAATTGATCATTCCTTCTCTTAACACAAATTTCAATCATTTTCCTTTTCCCTTTACCATTACTTCTCCCTTTATAAAACTTATTTCAATAAAATACATGTATTTAAGCAAGTCAATCAACTTCCTTTGCTAGTCACTCAACTGGATGACTACGCATCAGCTCATTGATTAATTGGATGACTTACCTTCTGTTGCGCTAGCGTACCTAAAAATGTCATGGAAGAACCATGTGAGACTCTACAAGAGTCCTAGTGAGAGTAGTACTCCCACCAAGATATAAACATGCATAAATAGCTTTTAAGATGGGCTATAGATAATAGAAAAAAAAAAATCATTTCAATTTATGATTATCCATGTCACTCCATAATTTATATTAAGGCATATTTATGATAAGAGTATAAGACATTTCATATTACAAAAACAACATTTTCATAGTATAAACATCTTAAATGCAACAAATATAACATTACATATAGTGCTTTAGGTGGTGCCTGTAGTTATAGAGAATTCACAAAGCATAACAAAACTTGTAGATAATAAGAGCATGCCACTTACATTCAATGTGACTCATCAATAAAAAAAGATATACTACACGGTTGACTGCATGTTTTATTAAGCTCTATGTAGTTTGATGTGTACCACTCAAACTACTAGCTGACAATTATGTAGTCACAATTTGTCCCATATAAGATCTTAGGATTAATGGACTCCGAAAGATTTCTTTCTCTCATTCAGTATGAGTGACAAACTATAGTGGCACAATAGCTCAACTACTAGTAGGGGCATAATGACCATCCCACTAAAAATCTAGTTTGTCCTTGGTACATAGGCCACATCACCTAAAACTAGGGTATACAACCCTCATATTCGAGTTATGATTGTAGCCTCTCAATCATATATATACTGAGACACAACCGCAGTTGTTCTCAAATACCTTAGAGGTAGGATGATAGATAAATCCCTCTCTGCACCCCCCATATAGTCAATAGTATATGACTCCAAGATCCTTCTCACAATATGAGATTTCTACAAGGAAACTCATTCTACTATCCAGCAAGTTCTGACATTAATGTATATCTATGATCACATGGCACTACATGATTAGGATTACATATGATTATTTAAGTCAATTACTAATTTTTCAACTATATCAAACAAGTTAAATATAAGGCATAGAGGTGTGGTTATAGATATTTATTAATAATAAAATTGCACTAGATATAAAATGTATCCACATTTTCCAAACCACACTAAATAGTATTTAAGTTCCATCCTTGGCTATAACAAAGCCCCAAGTCATAGATTATTGGAAAAAATAAGGCCAAAAATCCCATTAAGACCAAAATAGTTATAAGTATTTATAGGAATCTCATATCCGACTGAATTTTTTTACTTATCTTCTAAAGATAGTAACTAAACAAGATCCCAACGTTTAGATCAAAATTTCAAAGGGTGCAAAAGTTGTGATCAAGTCAATATTAGAGTACAAGTAGGCAAAAACTAAACATAGACTAGTCATCTTAACACATCAAGTCTACTTCAAACTACTTTCTAACAACATAACTATTAGGAAAAGCAATAAATTGCTACAAGATTAATCATCAATATCGAGGGCAGCACATTAAATTTGTCTCTTAAGAACATTTAATTTAAAGGTATTCAAACCACCTCACATATCTCCTATAAAGCCTACTTAACTGTTGTAGAGTATATCTCATCTTTTCAAGGGCAAGTGTATCAACACACGTGACACATAGAACTCTATATTAAGTATGTGATAATATTTTCATACTATTTTCTAATAAATATATATCCAATCATGGATCAAACTCTAAAAATTTGACCTTACCTTCATCCCAATGATGATACCCATATCATTGCCTTCTAGGTAAAAGCCTCAAGGGTCATCAAGTCTACATCTATTCTCACATCCAAAATACATCATTTAATGTCATATTTAATATCACATCTATTCAATTTCGTATAATTGTAGGGATATAAGAGAATAAAAACATATATATTAATTTAGGAAAGTGATATTCCATTAGGTGGAATATTTTAATTAAGGTTGCCCTCAACTATATAAAGTTATTGTTTGATTTATAAACCCCCAACACTTCATGTTTACTTTATAATCATAACATGTAATCAGAATTATGATGTAAGTATTGTACTTATAATTGATTTATAACCTAGTAATATCATAAAAACATTTAGAATGTACAAAGTATCCCAATAATATATATATATATATATATATATATATATATATATATATATATATATATATCCAAGTACCCATTAGGGTACGAAATAGCATTAAGATGCAAATAACCATGTAGGCCATATCAATGCCAAGTTCACAATGTAATTTCACATTAATTTTCACATATGGAATTGGCCATAAGGGTATGATACAATGGGGGTTATGTATACAAAATTGTGTGTGTCATGTAAGGTTCACAACATCCTTCAAGTACCCATTTATTGCACAAAATGCCATTTTTCATCCATAGAGAGGTTCAATATTAAATAAGTTTATATTTCTACCAAAAAGTACAATTCTTTTAATATTACATTTATATACACCAAACAAAGTTTCACGAACAATCTCCAAAGTATGAGCAAGTTATGGCTGAAACAAGATCATGTCATTTTAAAGTAGAGATGAGATACTTCTAGGTATGTGACATATGTTCAATATCTTTCTAGAAGCATTAAATTTGTAGAAAAATTATATACACTCTATATGATCATCCATAGAGAAACAAATATCACATGATTTGTTCTCTATGATTATGGCATCCCAAAAGCTATAAATGAGTCATTCTGAGGGCAAATTCACATATATTTCGAATTTTTCAACCTCAAGGCCATAAGAATACACCTTATTAACATTATGAATCAACATAAAAGTATATAGGGAGTCAAGAATTCTGACATCATCCCACAAGGAAGCAAATTAGTCTATGATAATCACATATTTAAGCATATAGAAAAAGATATGGGTATGTAAGGTTAGGCTATGAATGTATGATTAAATCAAATAAAGAGCAAGAAACTTGTTTGAAAAATGTTTCAGGAGGATCCTCATCTTCCAAGCCCCATTGATCAGCCTTCAAACATCACCATATACCTCTCAAAGCTCCATCTAGCTATATCTAGTCTCACCTAGGTCAAAGAGAGAGAAAGGTGGCATTTTAGATCTACAAAGCTAAAACCACCATTGATGACCATGGATCTCAGTCAAGAGGAATAAGAAGTAAAGAACACAAAGAAAAGAGAGATGAAAGAGATCTTATTGCATGTTTAGGGCTAGAAACTAATCTATGAAGATTTGGGATGCCCTATGGAAGCTAGATCGCCAACATGCATAGTCATGCATAAATAAGCAAGCACATACAAGATCCTCTCTTTATATGATGAGATTCCATGAAATATGAAGTCTAGATCCAATTTATAACACCACAAACTCAGAACCACATATCACAAAAATCCCCACAAATGCCCCAAATAAGATCCTTCATGCAAGATCTAGGACAAAACTTGGGCAAAAGAGTAGAACATAGGGTGCTTTAGTTGTTTGGAGCAAGAAACATCATGAAATTCCATGGATATCATCTCAAGGAAGAAGAATATAAGGAACATAGTATATAAGAGAGATCATAAAGGATAATTTTCATGAATGGTTGTAAAAATAAATTTGTAAGGCCAAAGATCACCAAGGAAGTTGGATCTTTAACTTGCACAAAAATGCAAGCACAAATCTGTGGTCATTAAGGTTCTTGCAGCTTTTGTATGTTTCCAGTTTGATCATCTTCATCCTAGAAGGTCCCTTGGTTGTAAAATGGAGGAGGGGTTTGGGGGTTTGGGGTAGATATAAGTTAAAAGGTCAAAAGACTAAAACAACCCACAACATAAGTGAGCTATATAGACCCAAGGCAAGGGAGGTAAACATGAACTTACTCAACAAGTCTCAAAAGCATTTGAATTCATAAAATGTAGTATACTAGTGAAGGGAAACATAGAATTAGTTCATTTATACATAAATTACAATCGAATATGATTTTTGATGAAATTTTATATCGGTCCATACATGTACACAAAATTACAAGATCACGACAAATGTTGTCCAATTGAAGTCGAATTAGTGTCATCTCTTAAACAATTGATTTTAAGACTCAAATAAGTGATCATGAAAAAAAACATATTTTCATATTTTTCAATTAACTTTCAATTAGGTCCCTATAGTATATTGAACTTACAACCAAGTCCACAGCTTATAAGGAAACTTAGAACTAGGACAAACAGCATGAACCTTGAATAAAAGTAAGGATTTATCTTGGTTACTTGCACTTTAAACTTAATGATGCATACAATCATGATTATAAGAAAGATTAGAGAGGAATTAAGATTTAGTTATGTTCATGGTCTCAAAGTTTCTCTCTAGCCCATCCTCCCACTGCATATCTAAAAGGTCATACATGGAAGAATAGATAGAGTAGCTTGATACTTGTCAATCCAAGTACTTAGATACTGGGCTAGGATATCAAAATGATCAAAACCCCAAGGATATCAATATATCATTTTCTATCTACCACATGTATGACTCTAAATTATTATTTAATGGTCTCTAATAACTCAGTCAGGGCTCTGATACCATGTTGTTACACCTGTATCTCACAATAATAACCAATCACGAGATTAGGACATAAATTAAGGATCAAACATAGTACCAAAACCACTCTTAACTTTTTCTGATTTTAAATTCTCATATTTGATACATTCAATCACATCAACTGATTTTGCATACATATCTAAGACTTGATTCCTTTAATCTTATTTTAATGATAAGGATACATATCAAAACATTGATACTAAATCTCTCATTTCCATGTACACAAGTATTGATAATTAGATACATAAACTGATAATAAAGAAACAATGTTATACATCATCATTTACACCTCTCTCATGAACTTACAAGGACCTATAGTGACAAGGGCATACTGAACTTGACTAGTTGCATACTCAACTCTTATGGTAGGTCTACTATGATGCATTGACATCTTCAATTCACATGGTTTGAGGGTGAGATACTTGCTCAATAAATGATTAAAACAACAAAACACTCTAAAGCATTGTGGTAGGCCTGTAGCTTCTTTAATAATTGAAATTAGAGAAAGGCAGTAAGGCAGATTAACATAGTACTATACAGAAATTTGCAAAGAACATTATAGTATGCATAGCTAGAAATATACAAAAATGAAAAAAAAAATTCTTATTATTCTCTTTCCGATCTTTCATTAACTTTAACTCGACCTAACTATTGAACTAACTACTACTATGTTGGCCAACTGAACATAAGCAATTGGTCTGACTAACTGAACTCTTAATCTTGGATCAAATGAACTTGATTATCTTTCTCTTTTACTTTGCCCCTGAACTCATTTGGATCGTACCATCCAAGTGAAAGCATGTAACATGCCAAATTTTAATTTGAATTACATGTAGGGTTTTATTTGCAAATTTTTACCAATTAATTTTAAAACATAAACATTGATGCAATTTTCCCGAATAAGAATTACTAAATCTGAGACAAAATATGAAGGGAGATAAAAAAACAAAATGTATTTCTTATTTTCTTTATTTATGTATAAATGAATTCAATGTACATAAATATATTATTTTCACTTTTCTCTCTCCTTCAAAACTCCACAGTCCTAAGATATAAAGGAAACCTAACTAATGAACAGATGAATTTGAAATATGAACTAGAGATGAACTCTATTGGTCACTAATTAATTGGAAAACTTATTTTTTAATTTAAATTACACTAATCAATCAATATGTACTTCAAAGTAACCCCTCATTAATTGATCCTCAAATTAGAAAAGTATCACCTGGGAATGAGCTAGATCCTAAAATAAACTTACAATCAAAATTTGGAGTTGATTTGACCTCTTCTGACCCCTTTAATGATTTTAGAAAGTTCCCATATATTTCAAAGTTGTAATACATCTAAATATATCATTAATTGGTTTCTTTTAATCAATTTGTATAATTTATGGATTTAATCATTGTCACGTGTAAATTTTAGTCTTGTGACAATTTAAGTTTTTGAGTTTGGGTCAGACTCCGACTCACAAAGTCATCTCGGACCAAGGAGACCTTCTCCCTTACCCGATTTCCTTTTTGAGTGGAGCTCTTGATCCCATAATAGTACTGCAATCTTCTCTACACTTTGATATCTCTCCTTGGTTTATCATGCCTGAGAAAATGTGTCCAATAGCTTAGTCTCATTTGTTCATCTATATCCATCTCAAACTTGAGAGGTTTTGGTCCTCTACACATCTCAAACTCCTAGAGATGCCAAGCCTCTCCCCTGTTTCAACTTTTGTGAGAGACCCAAGCTACCCCAGACCTTCCAACCCACATAAAATGATTATTGGGAATCTAGCAATTGAAACCCATTGTTGCTTTCTCATCAGCATCCATGTATCCCCATATCAAAACTCTAGTTCTTCATCTACCCTAACAATGATATGATATGAGAGAACATGGCATCTTGAGCCTCTTCAACTCATCATTGCAATTCAGGGAGCCTTACCAATGTTTTCCCCATCTTCAATTTGTCCCAACTATAGGTACTTCATAGTTCCCTCTTTTGGTTTTCTTGTCACTATGTTAACATCATGGCATCAATTCCTATGTTTCAGACTTCCTCTAACATTGTTCTAGCCTTCTGCACCCTCATGAAGGTGTCTAGGATCCACCTGTGTAGTTGGTTTTCCTCATGGTTTGCTCAGTTCCCCCTGTTCTCTATTCTCGACTTGCTTCTGCCATGGTAAGAGTGTGTTGATGGTCATCTGATCACCAAACAACCCAAGTAAGGGCTCTTTTCCTCTGCAACGGTGAGGTGAACTTGCTTAGACCTTGTTTTCATGCTTGGAGCTAATATCACGGATATGGGTACTAAGGATTCTCCCACTAATATCATCATGTTTGTCGACTTTTTGCTGATGAATCTTGGCGGTGGGTTGACATATTCACCCTTGACCTTTTAATTCAATTGTCACACCTTCATGGGTACATTTGGGATTGTCTTCCTTTTTCTTTCTTTTGCAAGATATAGTTAACGGACCCCTTTGACAACTAGCAAATCCCAACTAGGCCAGGAAACCATGGGGCCACACTATTACTAGTGGATAATTCATTTTATTGATGTTTCTCGATTTTCTGATTGGCTCAGCTTTGAAAATTCATAGTAAATCAACTGATTATCAAAAAATGAGTTCAAATATGATTTGGAAGGGTATTGGATAAGGAACTCAAATTTCTAGGTTTCAGAGTTTGCTTTCCATTTGACCAAACTCTAGTATGATAAGAAGTAATAAAAGGTCCATGGTGATGAATAAAATACAAATTTGTATGGAATATGTTATTAATAGGGTAATTAGGGTTCATCAACCCCAAGAACATGAGTAGGGTCTCTTCAACCTAAGAAGAGAAAATGTGATCTTTCTTTAAGAGAGGTAAGTGGTCTGTCCACTTTGAATATAAATATTAATTACTTGTATAAGCATTGACTCGAGTCTAATTCTCTATGATTTTATAATTGTCACCCAGCGTTGGTGCAATTGGTCAAGAGGGGCCCCTCCCAGCCAACCCACCTGGGTTCAAATCACGTAGGGAATTTATGGGGAAAGAAAATCCTAGTTGGTAGGTGTTTCGACCAGGCAATGTTGTGATGACATATCACGCTATCGGGTGTGGTGTAGGGGTGAGTGACCACACTAAGTCTGACCCCATGGTTTAACCAGATAAGGGAGTCCATTAGTGTCTTATTCTAGGATGTGTTCCTCATCAATATATATATATATATATATATATATATATATATATATATATATATATATATATATATATATATACACACACACACACACACTCATATATACAATGTACATGAAATGTTATGAAGTGTATTATTTATGATTCAATCACTTATGGAGATAAAAATTAAGATGTATAATGAATTGAATGTCACAGTAATTTTCAATAGTTATTGTATCATCTCTCATGCACATTTAAAGCAAAGTTAAGTATGAGATCTAAGAATAAGGTAAGAGTTTCAAGAGAAAGAGAATATTAATAGATAGCTTATACATGATCCTCACTAAGAGGATCTTTGAATAAAACTAAGAGGCACTTTGTGCATAAGAGAAGAGGTACGCGGTACAAAACTCAAGGATTCTTATATAGGTCAAGATAAAAGAAATGATCTAAAAGTAACTATGCCTTTAATTTGATGTTTTACGTTTAAAGTTTATTTTCAACTTACATGTTCTCTTTAATATATAATATGTTCAGTTCCATGTACAAATTGTTTGATGCATGGTTGGGGGCGACACCCATAGGTAAGCAGCAATCATAGAGGAATAGAGACATCTTACCTACAAGGACTAGCTTGAGGATCTTTAGAAGAAAAGATCGAGTGGGGTGCCAGTTATACCTAGTTTAGATTTCTTTTCTTGATTATGAGAAAACATACTATACTTAAGTGGTAAAGATGTTTAGTTTAGTCTATGTGTGAGTGATGTTTAGGACTTGAGAATGAAGATTATTATCTTTATCCTATGATAGTCTATATATAAACTCTATTTTATGCAATAAATATCATGATTGTGACATCCCCCTTCAAGTGCATGTAGTTTATGCTTCCACTCCATGTTGTGTATGTTTCTACAAGTAGCATGTTACAATAATAATATCATATCAAAAATATAGTTGGTCATCATGATTTTCTCATAATCTCATCTAGTTTATGTCCTCTAGCAGATGAAACACAAGAAGAGAGGTGACAATGACAAGATACCCATGGGTGAGGAAGAGTGTGATTCTCTCAGCATAGGAAACCACCGAGAATATCCATGTCAAGATGTTCCTATGGTGCCCTTTGGGCATTGTCAGGGCCAATGCCACCACCATGGGAAGAGGAGAAGATCAGCTAGCCAACACTAGGATCAACCCTGAGCTATCCATCATTGACTTTTTGAAGATAAATCTTGACTCGTATGTTGTAGAGGAAGAGTTGGACATGGAGGGTAAATCTGAAAGCTAACTGTAGAATATGGAACTTTGTTTCCATGATCTTGATTACCCTAAACACTCCAAGTTTCATTTTGGGACTCACATTCTCAAAGGTGCAACTATAATTTGGTGGGAGAACTTGCTAGGAGCCCGATAAGGCGATGTTCCTCCACTCACATGGGAAGAATTCTCACAAGTTTTAGAGACCATTATATATCCCAGGCTATGGTCGATAAGAAAGAAGAGGAGTTCCTCAACCTTAGACAGACTGGAGAGACCACAATAACACATGATGCCATGAATATTATAATCTTGTAGAAGTATGTTCATGCTTACGACGAATGATGTAAGGCAAAGAAGTTCATTAGGGGAATAAATTCAGACCTTAGGTTCCATTGTTTGGGCTAGGATACAACATCCTACAAGGTTCTCTGGGTGCTACTTTAGAACTAGAAGACCACCCATGAAGAACATGGAAGAAGGACAAACACTCCCACAACAACAACTTCAATCATCATAATCATAAGAAGAGGAAGGCTCCAACTAGGATTGTTTTCAATAAACATGTGAAGACTCAATGTGCACCAAGTGTTCCAAGTACATCTAGGAGAATGTAGGTTTGTGACCGGAGTGTGCTATGCATGTGGTGAAATAGGCCGCATTAGACCTAACTTCCTTAGTATAAAAAGAAGGACCCCATTGTTGATCAAGATCCTTTAGAGAAAAGATAGGTTGGAATCTTTGCCATGGTAGATGAAGATGAAGATGAAAGATTGAGCAAGGTATGGTATAAATTATGAAATGTCTTTAAGATTGTAGTTGTGATTAGTCTCACCATACATATGAATATGCATACAACTATTGAGTTGCATGATGATCCTAAGATGTTAAATATTTCATGTTAAGGATAATGAAAAACCTAAGGTGGGTACTCTAGTGAAATTTTGAGGAAGAAATTTAATTAAGGTGGATAGAATTGTAACATCCCAACCAATGTAGTGGTATCTAAGTGGTAAAGTTCATGTTGTATGAATGAGAGGTCACAAGTTTGAAACCTCCTAGCAGTGGAATGAATGAATTGCCAACTTTTTATAATGAAAAAGAATTATAACATCCCAAATTTCAAATTAAAATAAGTATTAGGGTCTTCTTTGCAAAAAAAATACCAATTGATTTCAAAACATCAATATTGATGCAATTTACCCATATAATAAAATACTTCATCTGGAACAAGATATAAAGAGAGAGAAAACAAAATATATGTATATAAAGAAATTACTTTCACTTTTATCCCTCCTTCAAAACTCCACAATCCTCAAATATAAAGCAAACCTGACTAATGGAGATTAATTTCAAAACATGAACTAGAGATATACTCTATTGGTCATTAGTTAATTGGAAAACTTATTATCTAATTTAAAGTACACAAATCAATTAATATGTACTTCAAAGTAACCCATCATTAATTGAACCTCAACTTAGGAAAGTTTTAACCTATAATGATTTGGATCCTAAAATAAACTTATGATTAAATTTGAAGTTGATTTGACCTCTTTTGACCCCTCTAACAATTTTGGAAAGTTCCTATACAGTTTAAATATCTAATACACCTAAATATATCATTTATTGGTTCATATAAGCTCTGGCTTTGATCCTTTTCATGTGCAAATTTTGGTCTTGCGGCCCTTTAAGTTTCCAATCCCAGGTCAGACTCCAACTCACGGATTCATCTGCAACTAGGGAGACCTTATCCCTTAGTAGGTTCCCCCTTCAAATGGAACTCTTGATCCCAAAATAATATTTCAATTTTCTCTCCACTCCCATACCTCCCTAGTTCACCTTTTCCTGAGAAAATGTGTCCAACATCTTAGCCTTATTTTTTCATCTAGATCCATCTCAAACTTTAGAGATTTTGGTCCTGTACATCTTGGACTTCCAAATATTCCAAGCCTCTCCCCTATTTCAGCTTCCACAAAGAACCCAAGATACCCCATACCTCAACCTATGTATCAACCCACATTAAACAATTGTTGACATCCATCTAAATCAAACCCCACTGTCTCTTTTCGGTCAGCATCCCTGTAACCCCATCTCTAAACTTCATATCTCCCTCTTCCCTAATGATAGTCTGAGTTGAGAGAACATGGAACGTCGAGCCTCTTCCTCATCGTCACAATTCAGATAGCCCTCATGAAGCTTTCCCCATATTCAATTCGTCCTAGTTTAGGTACTTTATAGTCCCCTTTTTTGTTTGCTTGTCATTGTGTTATCGTTGTTGAATCAATTCTCACATTTGTCCTTCCTACAACATTGTTTTAGCCTTCTACACCTTCATGAAGGTAAATAGTTCCACTTATGTGGTTGGTTTTCCTCATGGTTTGCTATGTTTTCTGTGGATCCATCTCTATTCTCGACTTGCTTCTACCATTGCAAGACTGGGTTGATGGTCATATAACCACCGAATAGCCTGAGAAAGGGCTCGTTGTCTCTGTAATAGTCTGGAGAACTTGCTTTAGACCTTGGTTTATCACTGGGAGCTTATCTCAAGGATTTGTCTATCAAGGATTCTCATGGTTTCACCATGTTCATCAGCTTTCTATTGATGAAATCTTGGTGGTGGGTTGACATATCCATCCTTGACCCTTCTAATGCAGTTATCACACATTCATGGGTACATTTGCGATTTTGCATGCCTTTCTCTTTATATCATGAGACTTAATTAGCAGGCCCCTTGCTAAATGGCAACGCCAAACAGGACCAGCTATCACGAGACTCAGTTGGCGGGCTATGCACTATTACTTGTAGATAATTCATTTTGTTGATGTTTCTTGATTTTCTAATTGGCTCAGGTTCAAAAATTCATAGTAAATCAACCGATTATAGAAAAATGAGTATAAAATGATTTAGAAGGGTTTTAAGATTAAAAAAACTCGAATTCCTAGAATTTTGGAGTCTGTTTTCCATGTGAGCAAACCCTGGTTCGATAAGAAGTGATATTAGGGTTTAAGGTGATGAACAAAATAGAAATTGATATAGATTATGTAATGAGCATGGTAATTAGGGTTCATCAACCCCAAGAACATGGGTTTCTTAAACCTAAGAAGAGAAAGTAAGATCTTTCTCTAAGAGAGGTAAGTGGTCCATGCACTTTAAACATAAGTATTTATTGCTTGTATATATGTATGTACAATGTACATGAAATGTTATGAGATGTATTATTTATGATTCAATTGCTTATAAAGATAAAAGCAAATAGATCTACAATGAATTGAATGTCATGTTTCTTTTCAATAGTTATTATATTATCTCTCATGTGCATTAAAAGCAAAGTTAAGAATAAGATCTCAGAACAAGTTACAAGTTTTTGAGAGAAAAAGAATTTTAAAAGATAGGTTATATAAGATCCTCATTAAGAGGCTCCTTGGGAGAAAACTAAGAGTAACTTTGGTGCATAAAAGAAAAGGAACTTTGGTGTAAGATAAGAGGCACATTGGTGCAAAACTCGAGGATTCTTATGTAGGTGAAGATAAAAGAAATGATCTAAAAGTAATTGCATTTTTACTTTAATGTTTAATGTTTAAAGTTTATTTTTAGTGTACATGTTCTCTTTAAGATATAATATGTTTAATTTGATTTACAAATTGTTTGATGCATGGTTATGGGTGTGATTCCCATAGATAAGGATCAAGCATAGAAGAGTAGAGCCATCTGACTTGCAAGGACTTGCTCAGAGGATCTTTAGAAGAAAAGATCTAGTGGGGTAGTTTAGATTTATTTTAATGTTCAAGATAAAACATATTATGTTTAAGTGTGAAACATGTTTATTTTAGTCTATATGTGAGTGATGTTGAGAACTTGAAAATGAGAATGGTTATATTTACCATGTGAAGGTTTATGTACAAACTCTATTTTTATTTTATGAATATCATGAGTGTGACGTCCTCCTTGAAGTGAATGCAATTTATGCTTCCTCCCTTTGTTGTGTGTGTTTTTACAAGTGGCGTGTTATAAAGACACTACCATGTGACTTACCATACAACTCTTAAGATAAATATGAAGACCTTAATACTGCTACTAACTCCTTGGTATGCATCGAGGTTTCCTCGTAAGGCTTGGTGGCATCTAAACAACATCCATAAAATGGTGGCCCCTTGTCATGGGTAATCAAGAGGGGAGTCTCTATTCTAAAGGAACCTATGACTCCATGTAATGTGGTTCCATAAATGATGACATGTAATACCAAGTAATTACCAGAAGGAGTAGGTCCTTAGTGGTTATATACTCAATTGTTATGAATATCACCAAAATTTCTAATTAATTGTTGGATAGCCCTATTACTTAACTAGTACCACTACAGTATTTGACTATTGTTGGTACTCTTTTATTAAAGTACCACTAATATCTAGTTGGTCGGTGTTGGATACTTCCTATCTCTATATAGGGACCACTTCTTCCTTTATCTAATTGTCCATAGCATGTTTCACCATTCCTGCTACAGACCTACAGGGATGGGCTCTGTGGGGTTTAGGGCATCAATTACTACTATATCCTCTGAATATATCTTTCTCTTAGACTAATCTCTTTGATTTATATATTTTTCCTTACTACTTGGACTACTGAACTAAACTCAAATGTTTAACTTATTGATTACCCTTCTTTCAAGTTTCTCATAGCTCATTCTCATATAACATTTCTTGTGTATTCAAATATAAATCATTTCTACTAATATAATCATTCTCATTCAATATTTCTCACATTTATATATAGCATCAATAGTATCCCTAATTGAGAGACTATCATTTCTATTTACTTGAAGTAGCATGACAACTCATTCATTTCATGACAGGATATGAACTAGTATTTATCCATCACATGATCAAAAAGTGTGTATGCATATAAAATAATGTTTAACTAGAAATCTAAATTAATCACTTTAATCAGTAATTTACTATTAAATAAGACATTTACACTTTTAGAAGTGTAATAAATTGGGTTTGCATTGTAGATTACTTGTTTTTCATAGGATGTGCATTGTATAAATTAGAAACTCAAACTTGTTGAAATATCAAATAAAATTGATTAAATATGTGCATTTAAATTACTAATCAAATAAGCAAGATCATGTTAACATTTATTTGGGTTTCATCTACATTGTCGTTCAAATACTCCCAAAAAAATCAGAAATCCAAAGTTTTAAAAGATTCTAAAAAAAAATCTAAATTCACTAATATAAAAGATACATGAATTACCATAGTTATTTTACTATATAAATATTGTTTGATCGTGATTTGAATATTGAACGAAATATCATGTGAATAGACTTTAAGAACATTAACATTTTGTATATTTCCATTTATATAAAAATGGAGAATTTTAAAGAATATTCATCTACTTAAGTGAATTGACTGAAAAATGATTTTACCCACTTAACTTAGGTGATAAACACCTAAAAAATGTAGCCCAAGAACTAATCTCCTTGAATCCAAATAAAACTTTTAGAAATATGTATTTTGCTTCCTCCTTTCAACTCAATAACCTTAGAGATGGATGTTGAAAAGAAAGAAAGAGAAATAAGGTCATTCGTTATTTTTTTATTCAAATAAGCGGAAATATGTAATTTATACATAGGAGAGAAGAAATACCAAGAAACCTATACAGAGAATATTAACTTACTTGGTATCATTACTTCTAGGAAAGTAGAACCCTAGATTAACATCTCAACTTCTTTCCACTTCCAAACTCCAATTCCCTTTCTCTCTCTAGGATTTCATTTCTCAAATGGGAATGAAGAATTATGCAAGTTATTAGGGTGTTATATTACTAATATAGATCATTTTAAGTGTTGGATTTTTGGATATGCCACTCTCTTATTTTGATGATGCAAATATTTCTCATTTGTGTCACTAACATGTGAATTTAGTATTTAGCGTGATCAAGAAACTTAGACAAGATCCAACAATGGAGAACATGTTATAATATATGTGTTTGGATGCTTGTAGGTCAATTTGTACGATGTATATGCTTTGTAAAAGTGCATTTTGTACAACTTGTTAGGAATGATGTAAGAACAAGTGATGATCGGACTAATCCTATCCCAAACCATTTTCCACACTTATATCAGGTTTTAAAGTTAGGTGTAAGAACAAGTGATGATCGGCCTAATCCTATCCTAAACCCTTTTCCACAATTATATCAAGTCTTATAGTTAGGTGTCATTATTAAAGCATTTGATATGTTTTCAAGGTATATAGTAGTGACTTTATAGGGAATGTTTTGGTAGAACAATTTTTCAATCGAGATCCATTTTGGTCGAACTGCACCTCGACCAAGAAAGAGATGTTGTCAGAAAAGATTTGTTGCAAACTACCTGAGAATCATTCTTGATCAAAGTATAGTTTGATCAAAAATGTTCTACGGACAAAATTTAGTTGTTATAAACTCAAATTTTGATATTCTAATGGCTACTTTAGCATTTATCTTATCCTAAACACCCCCAACAACTATACTCACCATTCCTAAGTGTTTCCTATATATAGGAGTGTTTATGGACACTTATGATATACACCTAAGAAATTTATTCCATGTTATCCTTCTCCAAGCTTAGAATTCTACATCGCTATGGCATATCTAAGCCATAGATCAATACTAGTACCCTACTCCACTAAATATAGCCTTCATTATTCCTTATGGAGAGTTGATCTTCACTTGAGCTACAAGTTGTATATCTTGTGAGAGTTGTAATTTCTTTTTCCTTTCTTACTATCTTTACTTGTTCTTGTTGCTTCTAACTACTTCATGCGAGAAGGTTGTAGGGAAGCTTCTTGGAGCTACTTCTTGTGAGAAGGTTGCAACTAAGGTAGGAGGCTGATTGTGATGTACTTTGTTGTGAAAATTCTACTTGATCAACAAAAGGAGGGTTGTCTTGTTCCACAAAAGACATCGGTTGTTTTGCATATTTTTTATCAGTTAAGAATAGGAATAAAATACATGTTGATAATCCTGATTGGGAACAACAATGTAGTGGACTGACATCTTTTAATGGAGTCACCCTATATCATGTGTCTGTTGTGGTTGTGTTTATTATATCTATCACTTGCTTTATATTTTTGTTGCATTATCTTTTCAGCAAGTTACAAACTAACCTTCCTTGTGTTTGAAATTGCATAAGTATTATTTTAGATCTATTCACCCCTCACTCTAGATCTATAAATTGGTATCAGAGCTAGGTTTTCAAGGAGCCTTTAAAAGTCTCGAAGGATGGGGGAAAACATGCACAACCTTCTCAACCTTGAAGGATCATATGTCAGTCGACCGTTGGTGTTTGACGGGGCAAACTACACATATTGGAAGAGAAGGATGCAATTCCACTTCCAACGCATTAGCTTTGATCTCTGGATGATGATTGCTTGCGACGTCTCCGGATTTTATAAAACTTAATGTAATGTGTGACGTCTAAATTGAAACCCTTACCTCAGTGAGAATCCCAATTTATACACCCCACACTAGGCTAAGAAGAAGAAAATCAAAGGAAGTCAAAAGTAAATAATAGTAGCACATGCACATGAATAATAATAAAACCATACAATATAAGTTCACCATTCAACGTATAATTACATAATGAATTGTTACAACATTTGATATTACACATTGAACAGTAAACTTATACATATACATGTACTACCACTAAACTACAGGATCTTAAGATAACAGGTCCACCTGTAAATCAGCTCGTCATACAGCTCTCAACTATCCTAGATCTTCAAGATCATATGTCCACAAACCTAAACAAAAGATAACATGTGGTACACGTCAGTACAATATTTAAGAATATTGTACTGAGTACGCCTACGTGTCTTTTATATACCTCTCATTACTAAACTTGGCAATAAGATAAAACTAATACTTGGCAACATTAAACAAATATAAGAAAAAGTGTATACTTGCACAAAGATATTTATTAACAAAAGAGAACACATATTTTAAGCTCATTTTCTATTATATATCCATGCATTGACCGCCGAAGGTTTTGATGCATTCTCTGGACTCTCAAGGATCTCAAGATTAAGGCCTTTATGATCGACTGCCAAAGAGTTAGATCATATGTATAATGTGACCGACTACCAAAGAGTTAGGTCACTTCCAAGCACTATACTACCAAAGAGTTTAGTGCCTTCATATAATTGACCAGATATATTATGTTTCATGTGTTCATAGCCATAAGTATGAAAAATCAAGCAACATATCATGCAAGAATAATCATTTCATCCAATATCATATGCCAAGTATTTTACTACACATATAACACAAGCATTTTGTATAATAATCCAAGTAAGAGGTAATGACGTACCTTGAAGAAGGATAAATCTAATCATCACATATTCCTGATATCAACTATATCTTTGGTCAAACCTGATTAAGACAAAATCATGTACCATCATCAGGTTCCTATCATCTTAACCCTAGTTATATCCATTTTACGGTTTACGTAACTCATTAGGATAGGTGCATCATTACTTGCATTCTTGTCTTAGATTTATCTTGCTTATGTTATTTTCCAGATTATGGTTCATTATCTGAATATTAGGTTACATATCCTTTTTGTGCACATATTAACCCTAGTTTGTATACATTTCCTCATTTTAGGATCATTTAACATGTAACATGATTTATATGCATAACTATGATCTCATAATTAAATTTGAGTTTCCACATAATTATATGAGCTAATTCTATAAATATCATCATTTATTGAGCATGTATGTATTTATTGTATTTTATTTAGGGTTAAAAACCCTAATTAGCCATATGGAGCAAATTACATGATTTCGTGTATCAACATCATAATCACCAACCTTAAATAGATTATAAACGTGAATATAGATTTACTGACATATTATCATAATTTTAGACCATCGTTTGATATTTATTATCACTGAAATAATCATTTCACAACTACATGATATCATTGAGTTTCGTGCATCAAAAGCCTGATATTATGGTCTCATCTTGTTCTACTCATTTTTTCTAAACATTTCCATACTTTGTTTGTATTTTTCTGATAAATGGGTTATTTACTGTGATTTATCTAATATCTGAGTATTTTTAGGACATTTACCTCTTAGAGCCAATCAGAGATGGCCACGTGGACAGAAAGGTGACGTTGCACCTTGCTTGAGCCGGCTGGTCTGGTTCAGCATTGAGCCGGTCAGTTTGAGAGTTTGAACCCGGTCCGTCCTTTCTTTCTCTGGTCCACGCTAAACTCACGCCGGAGTCCCCAGCGGGACTCTGCTTCCGCAAAGCAACCGCTGCCGCCGCCAGGGGCTCTGCTCCGGTTTGCAATGGGCGGTGAGTTCTTGCTCCTTTCTAGTCCCTGAGTGCATCAGATCTACTCTTCCTTACCAATCTCCAGCGTGGATGTCTGGTTCTGCAACTAAAATAGGCCGCCGCCGCATCCTTGGCATGGAACTCCGGCGAGATGAAACAGGGGCCTCAAAGCTCGTCCTTTGTAGATCTTCGACATCAAGCGTTGCCGCGGCGACGGGGATGAACCTTTCCCCTTCTTTGCTCTGGTGCTGCCGCACCACTTCGTTTCTGGGACGCGAGCGCCGCCAAGAGCTCTGAGGTACCTTCCTTCACAGTTCCAGATCCTCAAACTTAATCACTGACTGCTGGAGCTAGGGCTCCATGGATCTCCCTTGCCATGCCGCTGGACGCCTTCGTGCATCTATCGTCAGTGCCGTCGTCAATCTCAACTCCAGCGTGCGGTCAGCCGCCTGATCTTCGGTGCATACAAACAAAACTACACAGGTGATGGCTGTCACCGTGAGCCAGAACTCCGGCGAGGCTAGCGGAAGCTGATCTCCTCTGAACTCCCTTCCTACTCCACACTCCTCCTTTTCGGTCCATTCGCTTCCCTCCCTTTCTTCTGTACGGTGGAGTGAATAGGTAATGAAGACTGAGAACTAATACTTCCTTGTCTCCCTACGAGTTGCCAGCCTAGAGGATTCGTTGAATCTCTATTTGCATGCATCTATATCACATCCTATACCACGATCCTATACCACGATTGTGGATCGTGGTAACATGGGTAGCGACAGAACCTCCCACGTCTCCGGTTCAGTTGGAGGTACGTAGGGGATGATTTCACTGTCGTCAGATGACATCCAGGGGCCTGGAACGCCGCATTAGCTGACCCGATCCGTGGCTCGCGCATCTCGAAGGTTGTGTGACACCAGCATATATTAAAAAGTTAAGCTAACAATTTTATACTCTAGTACATCAATACATCTATATATCAAAGGTCTCATTATTTTCAAACCTTAGTAACAGGGATCATCCAAACTTTATATAACTTCAACCATATATTTATAATAACACAAGCTACATTCTTGTCCATTTTGGTGTCAAAACTCACTCACTTGATCAATCAACAACTTAATCTAAAATGGCACATACTTAAGGGCATTAATCATATTATTAACATTACCGACTTTCAATCTTTGCCAAACAAGTTGAAGTACATTCATATGATCGAAACTCACTTTAGGACTATCATTTATCATTATAATATGTAAACCCAAGTAAGATTAACCACGTCATCTCATATAAGGACTCCAATTTGATTGTTTCGATCTCCAACCCATGATTGAATCATTGAACTGGATAACCAAGGAGTTCAAAAGTTCGCCCCATCACATCCTACACACCTTAAAAGAAATTTTGTCCTCGAAATTAAGCCAAAAATCCAGTCATTCACATCATATACATCTTAAAATAAATTTCTTCCTCGAAATTAAGACATCTCGTACTTTAATAAAAACAAAAGATCTTCACCCACATGTAGGATACTACTCTAGGTACAACATCTCCAACAACAAGAGGTCTAGAGTTTGTTTTACCACTGCTATGAGGTTTTCAACATATTCGGTGCACCAACATTCTTTACAAAGTTAAAACAAGGGTTTAGAATCTTTGGTTACCTCATGACACCTTTCACATTTTAAGATTTACATCCTCACCTTTACCCAAGAATAGGGTTCTAACATTTTGTCATCATTTTGGGAAGATTTATTTATAATTAACTCAATTTATCTATATAGATCATAACAAGGTGCACTCATCATAATATTATGTTATTTGTTGCAACATATTTAAAATACTCGTTAAGACTAATATTAACACCTTGCATGACATATGCCGTATGTCATTAATATGATTTCACACCACTTCCATGTTTGATTACAAACTTTGTTAGTGACTTCATCACTTGATTAACCAACTATATGGCATTATCATCATTATTCATGTATATGGTTTACCGTTTATACATTGAGATCTATTAAACCATCTCTAGGTATTTCATCATGTCATATCTAAATATCACCTCTCGTATTAGATCATACTCTCACATATATTGTATCATGGTTGTACTAAACAAACTTATGTGAGTGGCTTATTAAACATATATCAAAACTTTATCTAGCCCAATCGAGGTTCTCCTGACCCATATCATGAGGACAGTTCCATGCTCAGTATCTCTTAGCTAACTCAACTCTATGATAATCACATAAATTAACATTGTGTTCCCTCTTTGGTTTAGGCTTCTTGGATTACCTCATTGGCACTAGTGATAGCCTTACAAGCTCTATCCACATAAGCACAAATCAAAACATGCTATGACATTCTCTTCATAGGTCTTTACCCATGAGACATGCTTACCCAAAACTCTCTCTATACACCACTAGATTCCTATGTGGGGAACCACCAACCTGAGTATGAGGCTTCACATAAACTAAAAACATAGTTACCTCCTCCAGGGTCTTGGGACTCTCTCTCACCCTCACCTAGATGGTAGGTTCTCATATTCATGTTCACATGTTCATATATAAATAGTCTCTTTCTATCTCTACGGTTTGGTCCTCCCAAGGACATCTAGGATTCAAAAAAAAAACTACAGGAATCAAAACTTATCTCAAATCCTCAAAACCGAACTTAAGTCCTCAAAGACAAACATTGATCATCATAAACCAACTTATATCATCTATATAAGACCTACATCATATCATCAAAACCTATTTCATCTATCATATATTCTAAACTGGCTCTAGACATCTAATCTAGAACTATTCTCTCTTCTAGACTGATGTCATTCACTTTCACTTAGGTTGCATGACCACCTCCTACTCGTACATGTGTGGGGACACATTTTTGTAATACTTACATATATAATAAAATATTATATAGTTTTTCTCTGATAAAATAAGCATCAGAGAAAACTATTGAGTCTCGATCCGATTGGAATCCAAAACCAAATCCAAAAAATGAGTGCCCCACACATAGTAGAGAGCACAATGCCATGAAAAATCGTGAAAGGGGTGAGAACATGGTGTAGACTAGTGTAGCTACTCTAGACAATGAGCGACATATGTCTAGGGTTTCTCTTCCCTTGATGTACGTCATTTCTAAATAATACAACGTCCCATACCATTGTACTATAAGGAAAGAATGACATCTAAGGACCTGCTATACAACAACTAGGGCTGTAAATGGGTACGGGTAGACCCGCAGACCCGCAAATCTGGACCCTTAAAAAACTCATCACGGGTCTAATTTTTTATACCCGCATACCCTTGGACCTGTATACCCTTGGACCCGCATATAAGCGGGTCCAATAATGGGTATGCTTGGACCCAGACCCGCTAGACCCGTGTACCCGCTATACATAAGTAACTATTAAAATAATATGTTATATATATCATACTTTACTAGTCTAATTAATATAATTATTGAGATTATATCCTACTCTAAGGTTGAGACTAGTCATATAACTAAGAATTAACTATTCTAGTTACAATAACAAACATCATATGTAAACTTAAAATCAAAATGTCTACTAATATACATTACTTTCTACATAAATTAAATGTTATGATCATGACTACAAATATGTAAACAATTACTCAATTAATTTTATTATATAGAATATAGCATTGTCTAATATAACTATTACATGTTAATATACTATATGATAACAATATCTTGTTGTGTTAAATATATATAACATAGTCATTTCTCTTACATAAACAATATGATGTTTTATAGAACCGCTTACCCGCATACCCACTATTATTTCGGGTACGGGTATGGTGCGGGTCCAGGTTTTTTATTATGCGGGTCTAGAACCGGAACCAGGCCCGCTAAATTAGATGGGTATGGATATGGGTATGACCAGACCCACACCGTACCCGCACCGTTTACACCCCTAACAACAAGCACCAATCTAGACCCAGTTCTCGGACATCTAGGTGATAACCTAGAAACTACGTCAGATATAATCTCTAAAAGATGACTAATCTAATCCTAAAGATTTTTTTAAAGGTCAAAGTTCTTTAGTTTTGAGTTGTATAATGAGAAAATGTCAGGCTTTGCTATTGTTCATGCTCTGATACCACTTGTGATGTCCTTGGATTTTCTAAAACTTAATCTAATGTGTAACTTCCAAATTGAAACCCTCACCTCAGCGAGAATCCCAATTTATACACCCCACACTAGGCTAAAAAGAAGAAAATCAGAGGAAGTCAAAAGGAAACAACATTAGCATATGCACATGAACAATAATAAAACCATACAACACAAATTCACCATTCAACATATAATTACATAATGAATTATTACAACATTTGATATTATACATTGAATAGCAAATTTATACATATACATGTACTACCACTAAACTACAAGATCTTAAGACAACATGTCCACATGTACATCAGCTCGTCATACAACTCTTAATTATCGTGGATCTTCAAGATCGTATGTCCACAAACCTAAACAAAAGATAACATGTGGTACACGTCAACATAATATTCAAGAATATTTTATTGATTATGCCTATGTATATTTTATGTACCTCTCATTACTAAGCTTGGCAATAAGATAAAACTAATACTTGGCAGCATTAAACAAATATAAGAAAAAGTGTATACTTGCATAAAGATATTAATTAACAAAAGAGAACACATATTTTAAGCTCATTTTCCATTATATATCTATGCATTGACCGCCGAAGGTTTTGATGCATTCTCTTGACTCTCAAGGAGCTCAAGATTAAGGCCTTTATGATCAACTACCAAAGAGTTAGATCATATGTACAATGTGACCGACTACCAAAGAGTTAGGTCACTTCCAAGCACTATACTACCAAAGAGTTTAGTACTTTCATATAATGGAACAGATATATTATGTTTCATATGTTCATAGCCATAAGTACGGAAAATCGAGTAACATATCATGCAAGAATAATCATTTCATCCAATATCATATGCCAAGTATTTTACTACACATATAACACAAACATATTGTATAATAAGTCAAGTAAGAGGTAATGGCGTACCTTGAAGAAGGATAAACCTAATCATCACATATTTCTGATATCAACTATATCCTTAGTCAAACCTGATTAAGACAAGATCATGTATTATCATCAGGTTCCCATCATCTTAACCCTAGTTATATCCATTTTAGGGTTTACTTAACTCATTAGGATATGTGCATCATTACTTGCATTCTTGTCTTAGATTTATATTTTTTATGTCATTTTCCAGATTATGGTTCATTATCTGAATATTAGGTTCCATATCCTTTTTGTGCACATATTAACCTTGTATACATTATTCAAATTAGGGTTTTCTCCTCATTTTAGGATCATTTAACATGTAAAATAATTTATATGCATAACTATGATCTCATAATTAAATGTAAGTTTTTAAATAATTATATGAGCTTATTCTATAAATTTCATCATTTATTGAGCATGTATGTATTTATTGCATTTTATTTAGGATTAAAAGCCCTAATTAGCCATATGGAGCAAATTACATGATTTTGTGCATCAACATCATAATCACAAATATTAAATAGATTATAAACGTGAATGTAGATTTATTGACATATTATCCTAATTTTAGACTATCGTTTGATATTTATTATCACTAAATAATCATTTTACAATTACATAATATCATTGAGATTGGTACATCAAAAGCCTGATATTATGATCCCATCTTGTTCTACACATTTTTCTGAACATTTCGGTACTTTGTTTGTATTTTTCTGATAAACGGACTATTTACTGTGATTTATCTAATATCTGAGTATTTTTAGGACATTTACCTCTTAGAGCCAATCAGAGATGGCCACGTGGACAAAAAAGGTGACGCTGCACCTTGCTTGAGCCGGCTGGTGCTGGTCAGTTTGAGGGTTTGAACCCGGTCCGTCCTTTCTTTCTCTGGTCCACTCTAAATTCACGCCTGAGTCCCCAGCGGGACTCTGCTTCCGCAACACAACCGTTGCCGCCGCCTGGGGCTCTGCTTCCGTTTGCGATGGGCGGTGAGTTCTTGCTCCTTGCGAGTCCCTGAGTGCATTAGATCTACTCTTCCTTCCCAATCGCCAGCATGGTTGTCTGGTTCTGCAACTAAAACAGGCCGCTGCCGCATCCTTGGCATGGAACTCCGGCGAGATGAAACAGGGACCTCAAAGCTCGTCCTTTGTAGATCTTCGACACCAAGCGTTACCGCGGCGACGGGGACGAACCTTTCCCGTTCTCTTCTCTGGTGCTTCTGCACCACTTCGTTTTTGGGACGCGAGCGCCGCCAAGAGCTCCGAGGTACCTTCTTTCACGGTTCTGGATCCTCAAACTTAATCACTGACTACTGGAGCTAGGGCTGCGACGCCGCTGGACGCCTTCGTGCATCTGATCTTCGGTGCATACAGACAAAACTACACAGGTGATGGCTGCCGCCGTGAGCCAGAACTCCGGCGAGGCTAGCGGAAGCTGATCTCCTCCGAACTCCCTTTCCTACTCCACGCTCCTCCTTTTCGGTCCATCCGCTTCCCTCCCTTTCTTCTGTACGGTGGAGTGAAATAGGTAATGAAGACCGAGAACTAATACTTTCTCGTCTCCCTACGAGTTGCCAGCCTAGAGGGTTCGTTGAATCTCTGTTTGCATGCATCTATATCACATCCTATACGACGATTGCGGATCGTGGTAACATGGGTAGCGGCAGAACCTCCCACGTCTCCGGTTCAGTTGGAGAGGTACGTAGGGGATGATTTCATTGCCGTCAGATGACATCTAGGGGCCTGGAATGCCGCATTCGCTGACCCGATCCGTGGCTCGCGCATCTTATAAAGGTTGCGTGACACCAGCATATATTAAAAAGTTAAGCTAACGATTTTATACTCTAGTACATCAATACATCTATATATCAAAGATCTCATTATTTTCAAACCTTAGTAACAATATCTGGGATCATCCAAACTTTATGAAACTTCAACCATATATTTACAATAACACAAGCTACATTCTTGTCCATTTTGGTGCCAGGTCACTTACTTGATCAATCAACAATTTAATCCAAAATGGCACATACTTAAGGACACTAATCATATTATTAACATTACAGACTTTCAATCTTTGCCAAACAGGTTCAAGTACCTTCATATGATCGAAACTCACTTTAGGACTATCATTTATCATTATAATATGTAAACCCAAGTAAGATTAACCACGTCATCTCATATACATAAGGACTCCAATTTGATTGTTCCAATCTCCAACCCATGATTGAATCATTGAATTGGGTAATCAAGGAGTTCAAAAGTTCACCCCATCAATCCTACACACCTTAAAAGAAATTTTGTCTTCGAAATTAAGCCAAAAATTTAGGCCTTCACATTGCCTTATTATATGAACCTCCAACAATGGAGATGGAGAAATAGGATCCGGATACGGTAAGAAAGGCAACTCTACAGGCCAAAGTAGTAAGTATGTTATACTCTTACTATCTTCTAGTGAATTTAATAGAATATATTCTTATAAAATCGCATATGATATATGGAGAAAATTGCCAGTTACACATGAAGGAACTCAATAACATAAGAGTACAAGGACTAAAATATAAAACATAAATTTGAATTATTTTTCATGACTAAAACTAAAACTATTTTCAAAATGTATGCTAAATTTTCTACTCTAATAAATGTTTTGAGTGCCTTAGGAAAGCAAATAACTGACGAAGAGCAAGTCTCTAAGATACTTAGATCCTTGCCTCCTAAGTTCAAAGATCAGTTAATTACTATATAAGATTATAACAACCATTCAAAATAATTAATGGGGCAACTCATTGGAAACTTGGAGACACATGAAGTGAAGCTTCAAGAAGAGGCCAAAATAGAAGAAGAAGAAGAAGAAGAACTTATTGAGAAAAAGGGCACGACATTCAAAGCAAGAACTTCAAAGTAATCTTCTTCTAGTAGCTCATCCGGTGGTGAAGCAAAAATACATCATAAAGGTAAGAAATATATACATTCTTCTTCTAACAAAAATATTAGATCTTTTTCTGCTAGATGTCGCATATGTGGAGAGAAATAACATTAGAAGGATGAATGTTTGTAACTCAAGAAGAAGAAGAAGAAGAAATTCAAGGACAAGAAGAAGGCATATCATGCTACCTGGCATGAGTCCTCAAACTTGGAGGCAAGTGATGAAGAAATATGTAATCATCCAGTTGAATTATTCATTATCGAAGATGAAGACAATGAGGAACAAGAAGAAGAAGGTGCACAGGGTAATGAGGATGAGGTATCTCTCTTAATTTTTCTAAAGAGTAACTTATTGAACTTGTTGGACTTACTTTAAATGAAGTTGAAAAGTTTAAGAAAAAGAAGAATAAATTGACAAATATTGATGATTCTTTAAAAAAAGAACTTAATGAGCCAAATGATCAATATATGAGTGACAAGAAAAGAATAGATGAGCTTGTTTCTCAAAATATTTTCTTATAAACTCAGGTTTCTACTCTTTTAGATAAGTTAAGTAATATGGAGAAATACTTATTTGTTGCTCACATTTTGATTATGATCTTATCCTTGAAATAAATGATGAGTTAATTGATAAAATTAATATACTTGAAGAGAACATTGCTAGTACTAGAAAATGTTCAATATATACTATTGAAGACTCTTTTATGATTACCAACGAAAATGAGAATTATAAGAGATATTTGGATAAATTTACAAACAGTAGAAACATGTTGAAAAATAGTTTTCCCTCTCACAATTATCATATTTGCACTCATGGACTTGGTTATATTCTAAGAGATGTTAAAATAAGAAGAAGAAAAGCAAGGACCTATTTTTTGAACCAAAATTCGATTCTTATATTCCTATTAATCATATTACTTGCTATGATTGTGGAAGATTTGGCCACTATACTTTCTCATGCCCTTTTAAGAGAAAAAGTGATAACAACATGGTTTGGGTACCGAGAACCTCACTCTAGATGAACTACTATATGATCATGGTCTTCATTGGATATTAGTTTTTAAATATGACATTATTTTAATTTCTCTTTCCTTAAATGTTTAGTATTTAAATTGGTAGCTATATATCTTGTTATTTGGTAGTTGGTTTGAGATCTTTGGATAAATTTTCAAATAGTAGAAACATGTTGAAAAATATTTTTCTTTCTCACAATTACCATATTGGCACTCATGGACTTGGTTATATTCCAAGAGATGTTAAAAAAAGGACCTATTTCTTTTAACAAAATCCAGTTCTTATATTCCTATTATTCATATTACTTGTTATGGTTGTGGAAGATTTGGTCACTATACTTTTTCATGCCCTTTTAAGAGAAAAAAGTGATAACAACATGGTTTGGGTACCGAGAATCTCACTCTAGATGAACTGCTATATGATCATGGCTTCATTGGATATTAGTTTTTTATCGTGACATTATTTTAATTTCTTTATCCTTAAATGTTTAGTATTTCATTGTTAGCTATATATCTTGTTATTTGTTAGTTAGTTAGTTTCATTGTTTTAGCTCAATTTTTATGAGCAAGAGATTAAGGGGGAGCTCAAATCATGAGATTTATATTACCATTTGTGTTTGATTATGTTCTTAATGACTTCTATATCAATTATGGGATTAACATCCCTTTAATTTGGTCTAGAGATCCTTTATTGACCTGGTTTTGGCTTTTTTGGAAATCTCGATATCATGAAGGACTTTACATTCCTTACATTGATATTGAGATATATTTTAGAAATTGGTGTTTTCACGACTTCTCTATATCAATGGTGGATTTAACATTCCTTACCATTGGCTTAGAGTATATTTTTTATGTATTGTTCTTAATGGGATATTCTTATCATGAAGGACTTAGCATTCCTCTCATTGGTAACTAGACGATATTTTTTTCCTTGATCAATAGGTTTTTTGTATATACAATGTACCTTTTTCAATTGATTTATTTTTAGTAGTCTCTTGATTCAATTGGTCCATCCTTATTTTTCCCATGGACATATAAATTCTCTCTCCAAAATGACTAACTTGTTGAGGGGGAGTGACTCCTTGAGGGGGGCGTTGGTAAGTATATCCCCTTTTTTACTTCGTCAAAGAGGGAGAAAATCCATAAAGATAAATTTATCTATCTACAACAATTTAAAGGTATCATGCTCTAAATTTTCTAAT
Organism: Alisma plantago-aquatica; assembly: GCA_963693085.1. Classification (NCBI taxonomy): domain Eukaryota; kingdom Viridiplantae; phylum Streptophyta; class Magnoliopsida; order Alismatales; family Alismataceae; genus Alisma; species Alisma plantago-aquatica. The sequence continues at coordinate 493,856,411 of OY856411.1, read as the reverse complement.
CTCAAATTATCTTATAGAAACATTTATCATCATAAAATGGGGGAGATTGTTGGCTTTTTTGATATGCCACACTTGTAACATACCAGATCTTGGACCCTATCCAGGAAGATTGACCTTTTAGGTTTGGCCAAACAAGGTTGAGGTTAGAGTGATCCTAATAATCTAATGCATGAATAATGTAATTTAATATGTCATAATTCATTTAAAGGTAATATGAACATACATAACTTAATTAGATAAATAATGAACTAATGGGCCATATGACATATCTCATAAAAAAAATTCCAAAAGTGAAATCTAACTTTAAAATCGTGTTCCTTGGGTCCCAATTGCCTTAGGAGTCAAGTATCACATTATTCACATAATAATAATTAATATAATTCATTTTGGAAAGAAAAGATCTGAGTTTTCCCCAATATATCCAATAATATAATAAATGACTCCAAAAGTGGAAATAAACTCCAAATTTGTAATCTAAACATCAAAATAAGCTTACATGTAAATTTTCATGTAATCTGGACAACCTTGATATAATAAGGTAAGTTTAGGAGAGAGAAAGTTGATAAAAGGCATTAATGCTCAATAATGTGAAATATAATTCTAAAAGATAGAAATAATGCCAAATTCATATTCAACACACTTAAGTTAACTTGTGGATGAAGTTTCACCTAATTTGGATAATCCTAATGTCATTAATGCATGAAGAAAAAGAAACTAAGTTTTGAATAATAAATGCATTAAAAGTTCTTAAAAGGCAAATCTAATTTCATAATCAGGATCTACATGCTTTAATTAGCCTCTGTGCAAAATTCCATCCAAATTGGGATTTGTTCTCAACCTCATTTGAGGAGAGAGAAAAAGGAAAATAAATATGTTTACACTTTAGTCGAATTGGTTTGGGATTTGATTTATGTGTCACACTGTTTTCCTTTTATTTGCAGAACTCGGTTTATTTTCGACCGTCGAATTTTCATCGAGCGGCTGCTGTAACTTCTCCTTTCTCTGCTTTCCTTCTTCTCGTGATTTTGTTTCCCGAAATAACTTATTCCTTTTCCCCTCGATTCCTCTTTGTGATTCCCTCTATTTCCTTTCCTTATTCTTCTTTGATTTCTTCACCTCTAGGTTCCCCTAGCCTTCCCACATCGATGGCCCCTATATAAGTTATGGTTATGTGAATGGTTCTCGAATTCACACCCGCCGTCAGACCTTTTTTCCTTCCCCTGTTCCACTTATTCTTCGCTTCTCCTCGTTGTTGCGGACACTCAGGCCTCTGGATATCCCTCCCCACACCTTCATGGCATCCCCTACGTCATCCTCTTGGGTTGGTTCAAGATCCTTCGACCCCGAGTGCTTCTCCCCAACTCGCCTTGTGTAGCCGGCGGTCATGGTGGCAGCAGCAGGTCGTTGTGATTCCATGGTGATTGCGGGGCTGGTGAACCACCTCGCGTCCTCCCTCGAGGTCTCGAGTTGCACCCAACATCGCCAATTCGGCCTTCATGGGTAGGAATCGATTTCCCCCTTTTCTGGTTTGTTGTTTCTTCTTAGCTCTTAGCCATGTCTGATACGTGAGGGAGGGGATGACTCCCTTGCTCCTTCCCTCTTTACCCCTCTATCCTCGCTCTTCACTTTGCTTTTTGATTAGGGGTAAAATCATTTTTGCACAAACTTTACTTGGACTCTCTCTGCTTAATCGTGCTTGCCTAGATGTCTAAGGGAGTGGCTGAGTTGGTTGGCTCTGATTGGGCCAACTCAGGCCAAGCGCTTCTCTCTCTTCCTCTCTCAATGCTTTTTGCTTACGTGGATTTTGTTGGCTAAATGGACATCTATAAATCCCTTTGTTTTGATTATGACAAACATTTCATTCTTATTAATCTAACGAGCTACTTGAGTGTGCAGGATGACAAAGCAACAAGGGAATATCTACAAGCTTACATATTTATATTTTCATGCAATGTAATCACTGTTGTAAAAACTTGTACAAAAATTATAATGTACAAGTACTTAGAATTGCATGTAAATCAAGCGTTAGATTCTCCCTAGCTAAACACCACAGTTAGACAAGTCATCCCATTCAAATAGGATTACTTATGCACACTTACACACATAATTAGTGCCTAAATTGAAACCTTGAAACAGGATCAATCTCGGTCGACAAACTCCTCGACCGAGACACTCTCGGTCGACAATCTTCTCGACCGAGAAAGATCCAAAGTAGCCGTTAGACACAACAGACAAGTTAGTTGGCAGTTGATGAAAGACGTTGCAAATCTCTTATTCCAGAGAGCCTGTCGGTCGACAAAAGTTCGACCGAGTAGGTGTCTCGGTCGACCATTTGTCGACCGAGATGGTCTCTGACAGCAACTGCAGAATTAATTAATTAGCCGTTGTTAAAGCAACAACTTTATACCTAACGGCTAGTTAAGCACTTAGAAACCCCTAGAAGTTGTCTAGAATATCCTTAAGCTTCCTTAGGCCATTCCTATAAATAGGACAAGCCATAGGACACCTAACTTCACTTGTTTCTACACTTGCTACACTTGAGAAATACTTGAGCATACTTGAGCAATCTGTTGCAAGCAGTTTGAGCATTGTGATCATTGGCCTATTTTCTCCTTAGCTCAAATTTGTGTCCTATAGGCTAGTATCTCCTACCCACTGCAATCACAAGTTCACATACTTGGTTAGGAGATCTATACGCTTGATCTAGGCAAATCAAGCCTTGGGTTGTAAAGGATAAGTTGTAATTTCCTTTTTCTTTCTTATTCCCTATTATTGTTTGTACTCTCCTTGCTACTCCTAGGTTGGAGGCTGCGGTTTGGAGAGGGTGAAGATCTTCTTGGCGAAGAAGGAGACTTTGAGCTACTTCAGAAGGCTGGTGCAACGGGAGGTTACTTCTAGAGAGGAAGGCTACTTCAAGGGGGAGCTTGGAGTTACTTCAAGAAGGCTACCTCAGGGTTGGTGCACCTACTTCAAGTGAAGGCTGTTCGAAGGGTGTGGTTGAAAGTATTGTATTTTGTATAAATCCTTGAGAGGTAATAAAATAAATACTTTCAAATCCCGGTTGGGTAAGCAACCGGGTAGTGGACTGACAACTATAGTATTTGCTATAGTTGGAACCACTCTAAACGCCTGTCTCCTTCTTCTAATCTCAATTTTGGTTGTTTGAGTTAAATAATTTTTAAATCACTATAAAACTCTATTCACCCCCCCCTCTAGTAGTTTTCAGTTGGTATCAGAGCAGGCTTCAAGGAACCCTAACCAGGTCTTGAAGAATGGAGGGAAATGGTGAAAGGTGTTGTTTGGACAAAACCACAACATGCTGCAATTGGTGTTTAGGAACAAGCCACAAAACAACCGGATGCCCATGGAGATCAAAGGAAGAGCACAAAGAATGTCTTATTGCTACAATTAGTGAAGAAGAAGAAGAGGTAAGTCTCTTTGATTTATCTAAAGAAGAACTAGTTGCTATTATTGAAGAGACACATAATAAATATGTTGAGTGCAAAAAGAAATTAAAGAAATCAAATAAGGAAAATGATGATCTAAATGTTAAACTTCTTGCTCTTGCATCTGAAAATGAGGATCTCAAAGAGGGAAATAAATTTTCTGATCTTAAGTTAAAATCTATGGAAGCCGATTGCAAGCTCCTTTCTGTTGAAAATTCAAACTTACAGACTCAAGTAAACGATCTTCAAAAACAACCATTATTGTGCACCCATATAGATTATGACACTATTGTTAAAGAAAGAAATTTATTGTCATCTAATCTAGACCAAGCAAAACTAGATATTAAGAAGAGAATGGAAGAGATTGCCAAGTTACAACAAAAAGTCAGTAATTTAAATAATGATGGCATTCTTGATCAAATCTTAGATAATTCCTATCATCAGATTGGGAGAAGAGGACTAGGTTATAAGCCTAAAGGGAAGTCCTATCAACCTAGTTGGAAAAAGTCACAAACCCATCAATCTATATATGTACCTAAAGGAACAAATACATTCTTTCCAAAGAACAACCTAGAACAAAACCATAGAAAACGACTTGAGGTTGATTCTATATGTTGCCATTATTGCTCACGTCTTGGACATTACTCTTTTTCATGTCCTTATAAAAGAAAAGATGTCGAGTTAGTTTGGGTTCCAAAACCTCCAAACTAAATGAACAAAATCAAGTTGAGATATGACCAAAGACATTAGTTGCATATTTCTATGTCTATCTCAACTCTACATAATTACAAATGTAAATGAAATTAATATTAGTTTGTTCCCTAGATGATTTAAAGTTTAAACTAAAATTATGCTTAGTCAAATGAAAAGAAAATTCCTATTTTCACATGATTATTCGTAAAAGTATTTTCTGGTCTATTCATATACTAATCATAAAATGGAATTATCATTGTATGCTGTTATTACCATTATACCATGCTTTCATCATTGGGTGTGCATAGATAATGAAAATTGTATGCATGGATCCATGAAAATATATAGGCAAGCAAAATGATTTATTAGTTATATGTTATTGCTTGCAACAAAATCTCTAACTTAGTATCTTTGAAATAATTAATTGTGCCTCCAATTAAGTAGTATGCTTCAACTTGATATTTAATTAAATTTTATGCAGATATTATACTCAATATATTCAATCTGAAAATCTGCAAAAATTTGCCTCTTGGTCAAAATAAAATTTGACTAAGGGGCGCTATGGTCGTAGTCAAATTCGACCTAAAATAAAGTTTGACAAAATAACTATTTGGATATCCTTTTATGATTAAAAGAATAATTAATTTATGATCACAACTTGTCCAAATATTGTCAATAATATACACAATATTACTCCCTTGGAAAATCTATATATGTGTTCTACAAAAATAGTCTATCAATTACATTAAAATCAGCTTCAAATTCGTACTCAGTAAGTCTCTCGGTCGACGAACTCTTCGACCGAAAACCTTTCGGTCAGCCCCTCTCTCTCGACCGACAGAATCTAGACAGATTTAGTATCGGACACACTTTCGGTCGACAAATGTTCGACCGAGACAATGTCGGTCGACAATTGTTCGACCGAGAAATAGTCGTTGGATATAACTGTTGTAAACCGACTGTTATGACCGTTTATGACCGTTATATGACCGTTGGGAAGCCAAGTGGCGCGTCTGCAACATGACCGTTGCGGACGCTCGGTCGACGAGTCGTCGACCGACCAGGTCACTGGATTGTTATAAAAGGAACCAAAGACGGGTCACTACCTCACACTTACATACTCTTGCTTCCATAGGCTCTCTCTAGTGCATTTTTGTGCAACTCTTTAGCATCCTCATCTCCAAGCCTTCCTTGCTTCTTCTCCACCTTCAAGCAACACAATGGCCTCATCATCTGCTCATGGGAAGAAGAAGGTCGCCGGCAGGAAAGGAAGGGAAGCTCGGGAAGCTACTCCACCACTGACGATCATCAACGACATTGCCTTCATCGATGGAGATGCTGGTGATCGATATCTACGGCTTTCCTCTAAAGCTCCTCTCCCACGACGACCAGTTGAAGTTATGGACTTCATCAACATCGTCGACTTGGAGGACCTTTTCGAAGTACAAAAGTTAAAAGAATTCATCAACCCTTCTTTTCCTTCCTATTCAATCAAGGTAGTGAATGAATTCTATGCAAACCTCATTTCCCACTCTGAAAATGAAACCATCTTCTTCTACACTATGGTCAATGGGCATAGCTTCCGATTTACTGAAGGGGATATTCTTGAAATGCTAAACATTGACATAGATGAATATCAAGACACCCTTGACCTTACTTCTGGAAACCCCCTTAACCAATTTCTCCAAGATGACCATACCATTAGTCTTAGTGACATCAAAAGGACCATTTTTAAATCCAATACAACCTGTCACGAAGATAGAGGCACATATTATGCTATAAATCTTAAACCAGCTGCTAGGATTGTAAACCTTATTGTATCAACAAACATACATCCTAGAGCCAATAAGTCTGAAGTTCCTGTTTTTTGTATGTGTCTAATATATGCCATTATCCAACGTATTCCCACAAATTTTATCCGCATCATTCTTAAAAACATGCTTGAGTTTTCTGGCAATCCTCCATATGCCGATTTTGTATGCCAAATTACTCAACATTTCCTTAAGACCCCACTTGAGGATATGGGATATACATGGGAGCGTAGACCATAAAAAATAAGTAAGAATACAGTAGAAAAGATGGGAATTGATTTTGGTCATAAAAGGGCTAGAGTTGAAGGAGAAACATCTCATCAAGACATACCACCACCCCCTCCTTCTACTAACCTATCACATGATCCCATTCAAAACACTCTTACTTATATTGCTGGCTCCCAATATCACCTGAGCAAACAACTAGACTATAACCATCATGCCATGACTTATATAAACCAAAGAATGCAAACCCTTTCACCAAACCAACCTGATGAATATCCATATTCTTTAAATCTTGGCATGCTCAATCCATACAATCCTTCATACAACTATTATCAAACTCCACCTCCACCATATGTGGATCTTATGCACACTCAGTTTTCATCCATGCAACTGCAAGATATTGCCGCTCATTTCCGATTTGACCGAGTTCCTACATTCTTGGAAGCATATGCTTTAACTAAGACAGGTGCTCTAGATTGGCAAACCTTGGTCCAATATTATGGAACTGAGCCTTTTCTTAGGAAAGACCCTGACATTGATGTAATCCTTAAGTCTTTCCAGTAAATGTTGGAGTTATTGTAATGATATCTTTTGAATAATTGTAATGGGTCATCTCTATATGATGTGTCTATCTTTCTATGCTTGTAATACATGCTTTTAATGAAATTGGCCATCTTTACTTGATTCCAATGGATATTTTTATGTGAGACATCTTCAAAATATGGATTATAAAACATACAAAATAAGGGGAGTAATAAATAAAAATGCAACCTTTAAAATTGTGGCAAAATTGACAAATTACTTAAAACAGTTATGAAACAAATCCAGACACATTCTCGGTCGAGAAACTGTTCGACCGAGAACACTATCGGTCGAAAGATCGTCGACCGAGCAGGTTTCTGTTGTCAAGTTTGCAATAAAACTGAATATATTTGCAAATTAATCATGTTTCCCTTCATCATGTTGAAGATAAAATTGGCTAAACCGCTTCCACTTTGGAAGATGTTTGCTTTGATATTGGTGCTACTTAAACACAAGCTCTTGGTTTTTATATGGACATCATTTTAATGTACTTAATCTTAGTATACTTTTGATAAAGGTCAAAATCAAAATTTAAAATCATTTGTGACCTTAGAAGCCTTAAATTGCTTTAATTGTAAGATTAAGGGGGAGCTCATAAAAAAAAATTGATTATTTGATTAAGAAGCTTACAAAAACATTATTTGGAGCTGGTTACGACCTTAGTATTTTTTTTTCTTTTTGGTTATGAAGAAATCTATGAATTTCAGAAAAATGATATAACTTGTACTTAAAGGAACTCTCTAAACAAATCGGGGCTTAACATCCCTTGCATTTTGATGGAGACATTTTTATATACTCTGAGATTAAAGGATTCTCATATCATTTTATGGGCTTAACATCCCTTGTAAAATGGATGAGAAATCAATACATATGCCATGAACCTAACAGGATATCATATCATTTCAAGGCTTAACATCCTTTGCAAATGATTGAGAAACAAATTGTGGCTAAATTAGACAAAAATGATATTAAATCCATGTTCCTAATAGAATATCTATCTAAGGGGGAGCATAGTATCTAATTAAGGGGGAGTTTTTATTCTTAACGGTTATCTTTTTGAAATGACATAGGGGGAGAGATAAATATAAAACTAAAATTTAGTAATTATGTAAAACTCAATTAATGAGTTTCATAAATAAACTCTTGGCTTTATATTGAAAGTTGCTATATTCCCAAATGATCTGGATTTCATGTTCCATAATTCATGGGGAGTAATAAGCACACATTTTATACACAAGAGAAAAAGCTACAAAAGGTAATCTAAAGATATGAAACTCATCTGTTTTATATTTCCTTTATTTTGAAAATGTTTGTCATCTTCAAAAAGGGGGAGATTGTTGGCTAAATGGACATCTATAAATCCCTTTGTTTTGATTATGAAAAACATTTCATTCTTATTAATCTAACGAGCTACTTGAGTGTGCAGGATGACAAAGCAACAAGGGAATATCTACAAGCTTACATATTTATATTTTCATGCAATGTAATCACTGTTGTAAAAACTTGTACAAAAATTATAATGTACAAGTACTTAGAATTGCATGTAAATCAAGCGTTAGATTCTCCCTAGCTAAACACCACAGTTAGACAAGTCATCCCATTCAAATAGGATTACTTATGCACACTTACACACATAATTAGTGCCTAAATTGAAACCTTGAAACAGGATCAATCTCGGTCGACAAACTCCTCGACCGAGACACTCTCGGTCGACAATCTTCTCGACCGAGAAAGATCCAAAGTAGCCGTTAGACACAACAGACAAGTTAGTTGGCAGTTGATGAAAGACGTTGCAAATCTCTTGTTCCAGAGAGCCTGTCGGTCGACAAAAGTTTGACCGAGTAGGTATCTCGGTCGACCATTTGTCGACCGAGATGGTCTCTGACAGCAACTGCAGAATTAATTAATTAGCCGTTGTTAAAGCAACAACTTTGTACCTAACGGCTAGTTAAGCACTTAGAAACCCCTAGAAGTTATCTAGAATGTCCTTAAGCTTCCTTAGGCCATTCCTATAAATAGGACAAGCCATAGGACACCTAACTTCACTTGTTTCTACACTTGCTACACTTGAGAAATACTTGAGCATACTTGAGCAATCTGTTGCAAGCAATTTGAGCATTGTGATCATTGGCCTACTTTCTCCTTAGCTCAAATTCGTGTCCTATAGGCTAGTATCTCCTACCCACTGCAATCACAAGTTCACATACTTGGTTAGGAGATCTATACGCTTGATCTAGGCAAATCAAGCCTTGGGTTGTAAAGGATAAGTTGTAATTTCCTTTTTATTTCTTATTCCCTATTATTGTTTGTACTCTCCTTGCTACTCCTAGGTTGGAGGCTGCGGTTTGGAGAGGGTGAAGATCTTCTTGGCGAAGAAGGAGACTTTGAGCTACTTCAGAAGGCTGGTGCAACGGGAGGTTACTTCTAGAGAGGAAGGCTACTTCAAGGGGGAGCTTGGAGTTACTTCAAGAAGGCTACCTCAGGGTTGGTGCACCTACTTCAAGTGAAGGCTGTTCAAAGGGTGTGGTTGAAAGTATTGTATTTTGTATAAATCCTCGAGAGGTAATAAAATAAATACTTTCAAATCCCGGTTGGGTAAGCAACCGGGTAGTGGACTAACAACTATAGTATTTGCTATAGTTGGAACCACTCTAAACGCCTGTCTCCTTCTTCTAATCTCAATTTTGGTTGTTTGAGTTAAATAATTTTTAAATCACTATAAAACTCTATTCACCCCCCCCTCTAGTAGTTTTCAGATTTACCTGATTAGTTAGATTTGTAAAATTGATAACTAATTATTTACTTATAAAAAAAATACAAATAAATACTCATTGGATTCAGAAAAATACAAAATTTCTAATGGTATTAGTTTTGTCACCTGAATCTGATGTTTTAAAGAGGTGATTTTATGGATCTAATTAAATAAGTAATAAATTGTAAAAATCATAACTAATTACTTATAAGTCAGAAAAATATAATAAAATGGGTTTTGGAATCCTAATAACCTAATCTAATAATTGGCATGGTTTTCATATCCTAAATCACATAACGATACAAAGGTGTTTTTAGGGTTTGGATAATGATCATGAAATTGATATAAAATTTGTATATGTGCTTTAATAGGCCCTTGGTGACCTAGACTTGGATCTAAGAGTGGTTTGGAGTTTGGAATCTATTTTGAGGTATGATTGCATCCCACATTATTCTTATTGAGCAATTATCGTACTTTTTTCTTTCTGTTGGTCCTATGGACAATAGCCTACACATATGTCTTTTCTTTTGGAAATATTGGTTCATGTGAACTACTTTGCTTTGTTATTGATCTTATTATCATGGATATTCTCTTGACCCTATTTCTTATGCCTTGGTGCAAGTTGGAATTTTGATGATATATACCCACTGTGATGTGGATTTTTACTTGTTTATATATGCCCACGATGATGTGGATGTTTATATGTTTGTGTTGTCCATTGTGTGATGGCAACCTTTGTATCGTCTTCTGACTATACTTTTCTACTTGCCTCTACATTAAACATGTTATGTGATTCAATAGCACTAGAGTAGTGTAATTGCATTGGTTTTGGGTTATGTGCCATTTATGTTTTTGGGATGGAGGTTATCTGTCACATACCCGAGTTTCAACTTTATGAGGGTTGGCTCAATCTAATATATTTGGGAGTTTGGTTATGCGCCATTCTCTATCAGGTTTCAACTTTATGAGGGTTGGCCACAAATTGTTAATTATATTATTCTAGGGCTATGTTTATCTCACATGCATGCAGGATGATGATTATGGATTATGGGTTATGTGCCCTAATTTCATATGTGCTTATGTGGCACCATTTTTATATGTTGTTTTATGGCAAGTATCCCTTTTGTTGTGATCTTTTCTCTTGATACCCGGTTGGGTGGTACTTATCTTTTCTATGGGAAGCTTCATTATATTTGTTGTCCTTTATTTCATAATGTTGCTCAATATACTATTTTTTATGCACGTACCAACTTTTGTTGATGTCTCCTATTGTTTCTCTTTTACTGGGATATGCTTCCAACCCTAGGTGGAGGACTTGGGTGACAAGACATGTTGACATGGACATAGATTGTGAAGTTAAAGCTTGGAGATAATTTTGAGGTGGTTTAGATTTCCTCTACATGAATCCTTATGTTGTAAGTTTAAGATGTTCCCTTATTTTATAATTGAATATAGTCATGTTTTTATTCATGCTATATTTTGGTCTTTTGTTAACATTATATAAAGATTTGAAAATTTTACACCCACTCCAATATATCCATTGGGTATATTTGTTTGGAGGTTTGATTCTTCAAATTTTTAGTAGAGAGGTGGTTTCACTTCTTTACAACACTCTTATTTCGATGATGCAAATATTTCTCATTTGTGTCACTAACATGTGTTTTCAGTATTTCAGGTGATCAAGGAACTTAGACAAGATCCAACAGTACAAATCATGCTACAATATATGTGTTTGGATGTATACATGTCAAATTGTACTATGTATATGTTTTGTATGAATGCATTTGTAAAACTTGCTAGGAATGGTGTAAGAACATATGATGATTGGTCAAATCCTAATATAAACCCTTCTCTACACTTATATCAAGTTTTTAGGAAATTTAGGTGTCATTAGAAAAATCACTTGATGTGTTTTCAAAGTATTTAGTAGTGACTTTACATGGAATATTTTGATAAAACTCTTCTTTGATCGAGATCCATTTTGGTCAAACTAAACCTCAATCGAGAAAGAGTTGTTGTAGAAAAAGATTTGTTACAAACTTTTCTAAAAACCATTCTCAATTGAAGTACAGTTTGACTGAGATGGATCTCAGTCGAAGTACAGTTTGACTGAGAATGTTATATAAATAAAATTTAATTGATGTAAACTCAACTTTTGATGTTCTAATGGCTAGTTTAGAACTTATCTTGTCTGAATCACTCCCAAAAGCTATGTTGACCATGCTTAAATGTTTCCTATATATAGGGGTGCATATGGACACTCAATATATACACTTGAGCAATCTATTATATGATATCCTTCTTCAAACTTAGAATTCTACATTTCTATCTTCAGATCTAAGTCATAGCTCAATACTAGTGTCCTGCTCCACCAAATATAATATTGCATATTCCTTGTAGAGAGTTTACCATTATTTTCTTATAGCGTGTTAAAAATTGTATATCTTGTGAGATTTATAATTTCTTCTTCCTCTCTTATTCTCTTTACATGTTCTTATTGATTTCAACTACTTCTTGCAAGAAGGTTGTGACCAAGGTGGGAGGCTGATTGTGATCTACTTCGTTGTGCTAGTTCTCTTAGACTACAAAAGGAAGGTTGTCTTGATCCACAAAAGATACAATTTGTTTTACATATTTTGTATCAATTAAGAAAAAGAATAAAATACAGGTTGAAAATCCTATTTGGGAACAATCGGGTAGTGGAGTGATGTCTTTTGATGGAATTACTCTATATCCTATGTCTCCTGTGATTGTGCCTATTTTAACTAGCACTTGCTTTATATTTTCATTATATTATCTTTTAAGCAAATTACAATCTAACCTTCCTTGTGTTTGAAATAGTATAAGTTTTATTTTAGCTGTATTGACCCCCCACCCCTCTATATCTATCATTAAGGTTCTGGATCAATTGAAAATAATCCCCACATTATATTTTATATAATTTCAACAGAGTTTTCCTATCATATATTTTTGAGAAAAAATTATGGAAATTTACCATATTGTATAAAATATTGTTTCATGTCTACAAATAAAACTTCCAATCATTTGAATTTACCTATAAATAAATAAAAATTAAACACCACATTGCTACACTACAACCTATAGCATGGTCAGATGAATGTCTTCCCAGATACTTTGCACATTTACAAGACTCTTTCTTCTTTAGTCTCTATAAATATTGTAAATTTTATAAAGGATTTAAAATGAATTAATCAAGCTACAACTAAAATTTCATCCAGTTGTAATATTTATCATAAAATGCTAAAATTTATATATTGTTCTGATAAAATCACTTTGAATAGTATGGTTAGATGAATATTTCTTGGTAAGACTCGACCAACAAACAAGACCATACGTCAACCAAAATTATTTTAATTACAAACTATACTATAGATATCTGATACATATCAAATTTTCAAGGCAATCTAAATTACTAATAAAACACTACAAATTAAATTATCAAAGTGCTATTTTTTATTATTGAATTACTCATCAATTTTAGATTAACGTGCTATGAAAATTAGTTCATTGAAATTATTATATATTAGGATTTATAATAGAATACTATATATTTCCGACTATGTATTCAAATATGTACATCTATATTAGATATTAAATTCATATTAAACATGTTACAATTGAACTTAGGGTCTTATAGCCTCATCTAAAAATGTGTACATCTATATCATATGGTATGGTAGTGTATAGGAGAACTAGTCCCTATCACCCACCATCTACCCTTATAAGGCTCTATTGACTAAGTAATATACATGAATATATCTAGATTATTCAATTCTAGGTATCAAGATGGACTTATCCTAATACACCTAGGGGCAAGGAGTGATTTAGAGTAAAGGTGAAGGGTATTTCACCCCCAACTAGCTCTGTCTAACCAATAAGCAGGCCATTTGATGAAGTGTATATGGAAGAGGACACCTAGTCACTTAGACCTCATGCCAAGGATAAGGGGAATGTAGAGAAAAATGAGAAGGTGGGGAATTAGCTAAGGTCTCACTGGGGAGCTAAGGAGTTTCTCCACCAAAAATCTAAAAATCACCCATTTTTCCTATTCCCTAGGTGGTTCTATAGCTCAAAAAATCATAGAAAGAGATGGGAGAGGAGAACAAACAATAATATAACATAAAAATGAAACTGAAGTTTAGTACTCAAATATTCCCAACATGCTATCTTAGTTCATATCACTTCCCCCAAACATGCCACAAAGGAGCTTAGCTACTCATAGTCAAAGAAATAAAAGAAAGGAGAAGAGAAGTAAAATGTCATAGAGCTTTATGAAGACTTATCCTTCTTCACCTATATCTATAGATTACCAATCACCATTTCCCTCCAAGTTTTAAAAGCATAAAAATGGAGGTAGAATGGTCAAAACCCTAAAAACTTAGGGGTTTGGAGTGGATGGAAATGGAATTGGGTAAGAGGGGAATACATGGTGGCTACAATAGCTACGAGGTGGTAAAAAGAGGTATCATTTGCCTTTTTTCCACCACTAGAGTATATATGTGGGGCTAGGGTTAAGTGGGGTAGTTTTAGAAATATACAATAGGAAGTAGTAAGGTTTTAGGGTAGAATAGTCACTCTGGGAGAAGAACAGGCATGCTAGGCCAAGGGAGCGCATGATAGGCTAGATGGAACAACTATTTTGGTGTGGAATTGCCATTTTCATGATTGTGGCATGATCTTTTTAAGTATAACAACCTTTCTAGATATGAATGGCACCATATTTTTGGTAACACTCATATGTGTGAGGGTGAATTATTTGTGAAAATAGATTGAGCGGGTAGGGAAATGATAAAATGTCCAATATAGCACGGCCATTTTGTGACCAGAACAACCAGTCTACATCATAGGTAAGGGACTTAGGTTTTTTGGTTGATTATTGTGGGATTCAAGGTGAGATTATAGTGGAATATGGATTTTGGCCATTTTGGAATGACCGCTCTAGGTTTTGAACAGTCATTCCATGGCATGGGTGTCATATACTCAGGTGTTCAAGGAGTTTTGAGGGATCTTGGTGCTTGCTTGTCTTTTATCTTGTTATTGTTCTATCTTCATCATTCTTGGGGAACGGGATGCGCTTTGATCTTATAAATGTCCATTTATGTGGCTTCTTGCTTCAATTTGTTCTTTGGCCACTTGGGGATATGTTGGGTATATTTAGGGCTGACTTTCGGGTCTTCATGGTTGGGGAGTCTAGGATCATTCTTCTTCTCTCCCTTACATGAATAAGTGTCTAAGTACCTATAAAAAAAACTACAATAAAAACCATAAGTGCATTTGGAAATAAATGATATCTACTGGGAAATAGCATGCATTCTACATACATTATTGTGAATGAGGAGCAAAATAGCATAAGATGGATGTTACATATGCATCTCACATTAACTACTAATCATGGCATTAAAGTTATGATGTAACAAAAGCCAAAAAAACACTCGTAAATATATTTTCATGATTTAAAAATTCTCATATATGACATAATCAATCAAATGAACTGATTTAGTGTAGGTATACAACATGAATTACTATAAAATAAGTTCAATCTTAAAAATACATAAAAAAATTATATTAATCCTCATTATTTACAAGTACATAAGTATTTATAACTAAATGCATGTTCTAGCAGTAAAGACACAATGTTTTCTAATACTATTTACAAACCTTTCTATACAAGGACCTAGAAAAGACAGGGATCGAGGTTGACTATTTCTACCTTAAAATAAGACCACATTCTATGTGTCATGATACTTTTGAAAAATTATTTCTATATTGATATCAATGGTGTTACCTAAATATTTTTCAGTAGAGTGTGAGCTATTGGCTTAGTGAATGAGAATTCACCTAATAGACTAAATAATATGCACAGTCTTTATAAGTGGATAGAAACTTCAACATGCATAAGCAATCTATTGAGAATGGAGCTGAATGAGTACAATGTTAAATTCATCAACATACTAAATATTGAGAATAACTGAATAATACAGTTCTAAAGTTGTATAACAAACAACAAATTCATAAATCTGACTTCTTAATCTTTTAGTTGATTTTTATTGCTCTA
This sequence comes from Alisma plantago-aquatica, assembly GCA_963693085.1. NCBI lineage: Eukaryota > Viridiplantae > Streptophyta > Magnoliopsida > Alismatales > Alismataceae > Alisma > Alisma plantago-aquatica. Next base: position 493,840,826 of record OY856411.1, on the reverse strand, counting down.
GAACCACATGAGGTGTGACACAAGATGAGGAAGCATTGCAGCAAGCTACGATCTCACCGTATAAGACTTAGATTAGATTCCATATTCTAAGTCTGGTCTCAAAGGCTAAACAGTTGGCTAGAAAAAATTGAACTCCTCCTATGAATCTTGGTACTTACATGCATGGAGAGTCAAAAGCACTCTGATTAACACTATCTACTCTAGTGGTTTTATAAAGATTAGTTCATTGAGTAGTAACTGAACTAGGTACCACAAAGATCTCTAGTTAATGTTGAATACCCCTATTATTTATCAAGAGGTCGTCTATAGTGGGATTAATCCCTCGTGCCCCACTAACATGCTCCATCTTTTATCTGTAGACTGCCAGAGGGTAAGTTGTTTCCTCCACTATGGTACAAACCTCCATAGAGAATCTACAGTGTTCAAGGCATCTAGATGTCTAATTGATTTGTTTGGTTTCAATAAAAAATAATCTAATAAACTTTTATTATATTTAGCATGTGGTTAAATCATTCCTTTTTCTTTTTTCATTCGACATTGTATTTTACTATTGAAAAATCCTATGTAATTCTGGTACTACAAAAAAGAATTCTATTGAACTGGAGATTCTCAACATTGTATCTCACTTGAAACTTAATAATTTGACCATATATGAATATAATGAATTGATGTATGGTATAACAAGATTTCATATTCAATGCTGCAAATTTGACCTAACTAAATTGCACTAACTATTGGTACTTAAAACTGTGTAGCTTCAACTAGTTGAACTGACCATTGAATAAATTACATTGGAAATAAGCTATCTAATAGCACACACTAGAATGTTTTTACATACTTATTGATTAGGTCTATCCTGAATACATTGGTTCCTTTATAATATATAGTGTCAAAACTCATACAAATCATGTACATGCATTACATAACTGAAATCATTCACCATCATTAATTTTTGTAGCTATTAAGATCATATATGCCTTAAAATCTGAATTGGGGCTCACGGAGCCACAAATAAATAAATAGAAGAGGATACAATCTTGTTCCTCATGTTTTGGATTACATCACCGAAACCATGGCAAAAGGATAACTTCCACTCACTTTCATTTCATTCCAACAAATTTTTGGCAAAAATAGCCTAAATCAACTATTTCTTAATAAAGAAAGCGAATTCAGATTTATACATATAAATCTAGATAACCAAAAATAATTTCATGTAATATAAGTTATTTTAGAATATTTGTATCAAATTTCGTCTCATAATGTTAAATATTGAGCCATTTTCACCATAAATGGTCAAAATCTACTAAAATTAGGTCAAAAGCTGGTGAAAACACGAGATTTCATCAAAATTGATTCTATAACAAAAAAATATGTTAAAGAAATTTTCATATCAATAATCTCTATAAATAAGTATAAATCCCAAATTTTAAAATAAAATTCTTATTTTACTACAAAACCAACCAAATTTTATAAAATAAGACTAAACTTGCATCAAATAGCTTATTTAATATTATTGCATACCTAAATATCTAAATGTGTGTAATTTCATTCATCCTTTCTGTAATAAGTAGGTAAAAATTATGTCCCCTATTATAAGAAGATGAATTCCAAAATTCTACGAAATGTTCCACCAAACTTCTCTAAACTTGAAAATCACCACAAAATCCCTAGCTCGGGATCCTTTCTAGATGAAAGCATGAGAAAAGAGAGCTAAGATGGAGGTATTAGGATTTATTATCCACTTTTATAAATATTTCTTCCACACCATAGAATTCATTGAACTTGGAATGAGGAAAAATAGAAGCAAAGAACTTACTAGATTCAACTTGAATTTTGGGGAAGAACTTGAGCTAGATCAACCCTAAGTCAACATCCACCCAAAACCCCTCAAATAACCCTTCTATCATCAACCACAAAATTTTAGAAAATAATAGTAGGTTATCCTCGTTGAATTTGTCTGATAAGGCCAATTGAGGTGCTTAGATACTTTGTAAGGAGGTCCATAAATGAATTTTTCTTTCACAATTTATTTTTTAGAACTATAATTTGGCATTATCTTGAGCATTTTACCTCCAAATCAATATCTATAAAATTATATAGATTCTAATTTAGTTATGGAGTCCACTAGAAACATACTATCACTAATTACAGGTGAAAATTAATTCATCAAATTTATTTACCATAATTCCATCAGTTTAACCTATTTTAGGGCAAATTCATGACGAAAACCCTAATTTTAGTTTGTCTAGAGTTTTGTTTAACCAAATCCTATCTAGTTATCTATAGTTGGTATACAACATGTTAATAAATCAATAAAAAGGAGAAATGTGATTTTTATATTGATTGAAGACAGAACAACGTTAAGCAAAAGAATACATATTAAAGGTTAATAAGGATTTAGGGTTAAAAAAATTGCCCGTTCTTTAAGGATTTCACTCAAAAATCCAAGAGAACAATGAAAGATAACATCACATCTACATTAGATATCAAATTCACATTAAAAAACTAAAAATTGAACTTAGGGTCTTATAACCATCAATTACCTACTAAGTAGGGGAAGGGTGATTACAATCTCCCCCTTAACAAGTTTTGTCCTCAAAACTAACAAAATTAATAAAAAGTTGCATTTAAATTTCTTTCAGCATTCTTAATTCTAGTACTATCACCTATTCATGTACCTCTTATTTGAATAATGAGCTCTAACTGAATTTTGTATTCATCTTGTAATAAATCATTTATATATAAATAAGAAAATATAATTTTATGATCAATTGTGAGTAAGACACTTCCTTTCAACCTAGTACATGTTGTTGAGGTTTAACCTTTCCATGTGTCTTGTTTTTTTTCTATACCAACTTATAGAGTTATTCTCTATTATAGTTCTATAGAACAACCACAAATACTAAGGAATCTGCTCTGTTATTACGGTATCCCAATCTTGAAGTCCTATAAACTACAAGATCATAATAACCACAATTTTACTACTGAGCTCAAATTGTGATGTTTGAGTAACATGGATCATGATAAACTACAATTTCCACCTAACTAGCATACATTCATACACAAATAAAATCATATAGACAAAGTTTACTTTTGTCTGAACACCCTTCATGAGTTATGTTTTTAGAAAAGTATGAACATCACTAAAAATAACATCTATCATTTATCCATGTCTTATCCATAAATACTTGTCTTTTTTATTTATCCTTATTCCTCTCACTACATTATGAAGAGATAATTGGGTATGCATGTTCAAATACTCAAAACTTCAAATTGACTTTTGTGATTCTTGACTTTTATTTAACTTAATTCTCTTCTATTTTGAATTCATCCATCAATCTATTTTCTTAATCCTCCCCATACTATTCACTCACAATTCTGAATTTCATCTCTCATGCTTTAAATTACTTGCTTATAGTTACTTTACCTTCTTTGTATTTATTTTTAGATTTTCTCGTATAATATTGTTGGCATCCAAGGTTAAGTTGCTATCTATCTGAATTGGGTTTCCAAGTCTTAAAACATCCTTACATATGTCACTTATCTACAACTTATCATCTTGTGATTATTCTTTCTTTCTTAGACTAAAACTTTATTCCTCTTTTAAGATTTACATGTATCTTACTTTTTATTTATACTCTCATTTTCTTTTCCTTGTACTTGACTTTCTCTAGTTGTTCCCCTAGAGTATAATGACTTGTAATGTATCATCACCACTCTTACATGAGATGCATCTCATGATGTTTAAATTTGAAAATAATCATTTCCTTCTATTTTTTAATTGCTTAAAATTTAAATTCCTTATTGTTGCAATCATCAGAGTTTGATGATTCTTTACGAGGATCCCAGATGCAAGAATACATTCATATGAAAAACAATGCACCAATATCAAAAATATACAACAGACAAATTCTTTACTATTAATCCTTTGATGAAATCTAAAATATCAATTCATTATATTTCCTTCTCTTAGGTTGTGTTCCCCAACAAATTTATAAACTATTTTTTCTATCTCATCATATTTTATTTATTATGATTTAAACATGAGTTTATCATCCATATATTACAATATCTTTCTCACAATGATTTCCTTTTTGCATACCATTCCTTACATATAGCATCATTAGCCCTCACTAATTTCTTATTATTCAATTTACGTTGATAAATCTATGGAAATTTAGAATTCCAAGACTTGTATAGATCCCATTGTCTCTTTCTTGTTTCATATCTAAAACTTTTAGATCAATATGTTTCCTTTTTAAATTTCAACTCTCTACATTTAAATGGCATTTACTTGATTTCAATTCATATGGATCATGTATAGATAAAACATTCATTTTAATTTTAATCTCAATTTGTATCTATGTGATTCACTCACTTACTCAACATCATACTCACCCTTCTTAGATAATCATGTCAGAGTAAAACCAACTAATTACTTGATATATATACATATACATATAATTGAAACAAGGATTAATACATTGAAGTTTTCTTGGAATGTATGTTTTCATATACTCATGTTATCATACAACCCTTTTTCTTTAAACCATGATCATTGTTTTTCCTTATTTTACTATTTCCTCTTAATTATCAGCTTAACCTCATATCTTATTGATTAGTCTCTTTTGGTAAATATCACTTTACTTCTATCCTTTGAAGAATTATTCCTCTTTAATGAATTTTTTTATTTGTCCCGTTTCTATTTTCATCTAGTGTATCCTTAATTAAAGAATGTGTAACTATGAGGCTTGATTATGGAACTCATTCTTGTTAATCCATTTCTTAGCATTACTTTGTTCTATGAATTCATCTTTTATCTTATTCACTAAATTGTATATAAGTTCTTGTAAAAATTTGATAATTCCATCTCCTAAAACATATTTCAAGCACTTTCCTTTTCTTTTTTACCATTATTTCTCCTTTTACAAAGTTTATTACAATATATCTACATGTATTTAAGCAAGTCAATCAAAGTACTTCACTAGTCGCTCAACTTTCTGACTGCTCAATCAACTTATTGGTTAGTTTGAAGACTTCCCATTCATATTGTGGCATTTCAGGTATTTACTTTGGGGTAACTTCTCAGATATAATCCAAACACTACCAATATCTCTTATATAGTGATTTATGTATTAATAGTTATTTCTTTATAAATAATAGTATCTTTGATTTTCTATTTTTTGTGCTTAAACTTAGGGTTTCTTCCATTAATTTAAATCTTCACTCAACTATTAACTGCAATTGACTTTCTTAGGTATTCTAACATTTCCTTTGAATTTCGGTATCTTATTATCATTATTCCCTTATATATCATGAGTTATATCATATCTTGTTCTTATTGAAATATTATAATAGTCATTAGATCCAAATAATGCATCCTGACAGCCGGATTAGGGTGAACCTACAACCATGAAGCCAAGAGCTACTCATGGTTAGCCAACTCCTATTAATGTCAAAGTTGTTAATAGGATATTCACTTAGGAGGGCTCATATAAAATACTCCATGCCTAGTTTATGTGAAGAATAACAAATAATGTGTGAAGTAAAATTTGAATGCACAACAATCATAACTGAACTATATACATCTAAGAATTGAACATCTAGAATTCACATGGGTAAGATTTCATTTCAAATAAAATCAATAGTATAAAAAAATCATAACATATTCTATGTTTATGATCTTATTCCTCTCTTACTTTTTCGTCTTCTTCGTCCTTAGTTATTTTCTTTTTTCAATTAAAAAATTCTCATGTATGACACATTCAATCAAATGAACAGACTTAGCACAGGTATACAACCTAAATTCTTTAAAACAATATTCAATATTAAAGATTCACATTAAAGCATTCATACTAATCCTTATTATTTATAGGTACACAAGTCTTTATAACGAAATACATGTTCTAATAGTAAAAACAAAATATTCAGTAATATCATTTACAACTCTTTCTATACAAGGACCTAGAGTAGATAGGGATCAAGACTGACAATTTCTACCTCAAGATAGAACTAATATTTTGTGTGGCAGGACTCTTCCAAAAATTATTGCTATCTCCATATCAACAACATTACCTATAAAAATTGTTCAGTAGAGTGTGAGCTAGTGGCTCAATGAATGGAAAATCACCCAAATAGACTAGATAATATGCATATTCTTTATTATGTGGATAGAAACTTTATCAAACATACTAAAAGAAAAAGCTGTATAATGTTTCTATCAAACATAATAAAAGTCTATTTACTAAACTAAAAGATAACAATGTAAAATTTATTAGTGCACTAAATATTGAAAATAATTGAATAATACATACCTAAAGTTGTATAATGAAGAAAAAATATTGAACCTAACTTCTTAATCTTTTAGTCAATTTATTAATGTCGTAGATCAACATGAAGTCTACCACACCATCTGGAAGAATAGAAGGAAGCTACGATCTTACCAAACAAGACTTAGAATAGACTCATGACTCTCAGTTAGCTAACTAGCTCATGTTGTTCATTATACAACGGCCTGCAACGAGCCTCTCCACATCTGGACTCGATGGATAAAAATTGGTTAGAAAAAGGGAGTCCTCTTCTAAACCTAGGTACGTAGATGGAGAGTCAAAAGTACTCTGACTAATACTATCTACTCTAGTAGTTCCACAAGGACCGACTCATTAAGTAGTAATTGAATAGGGTACTATTGAGATCTACAGTTAATGTTGTACACCCCCAAATATTAATTAAGAGGTTGTCCAGATCGGGTTTAACCCCTCATTCCCCATTGGAATGCTTCAGCTTTCTCTCCTAGACACTATCAGTGGGTAAGTTGTTTCCTCCACTGTGGTGCAAACCTCCACAAAGAATCTACAGTATCCATGGCATCTAGATGTTGAATTTATTTATTTAGTTTCACTAGACAATAATACGCTAAGATTTTCTTTTCTTTAGCTTATAATTAAACCATTCATTTTTATTTCTTTATTTATCACTATATTTCATTACAAAAATAATATTGAACTATTCTATGTAATTCAAGTACTCAAAAAGAATAAAACTGAACTACAAATTCTCAACATTGTATTGCACTTGGACTTAATAATTTTAATTTATATGAATAGAACGAGTTGATATATGCTAAAACAATAATACTAAGATTTTATATGAATGTTGTTGATTTGACCTAGATGAATTGCACTAAACTGTTGGTACGTAAAACTGTGAATAACTTGAACTAGTTGGATTGGCCAGTGAATAAAAAAGATTGGAATCAAGCTATCTAATAGCACACTCTAGCATATGTTTCACTACTTTCTAATTAGGGAAAACCCAGATACATCGGTTCCTCTAAAATATATTGTGTCAGAAACTCATACAAATCATGTAAGTGCATTATAGAACTAAAATCATTTGCCTTCAATCAATTTTCTAGCTATTTGATCATACATGCCTCAAAATCTGAATAGGGATTCACTGAGCCAAGAATAGATAAAATAGAAGAAGATACAATCATTTTTTACATGATTTGGATTACATCAATGAAAACCATGGGTAAAGGATAACTTCACTCACTTTGAGTCCATTTCGCCAAAATCTTGGCAAAAATAGCCTAAATCATTTTTTTCTTAATAAAGAAAGTGATTTCAAATTGATACATTTTAATTTAGATAACCAACAATAGTTTCATATATATATATATAAGTCATTACATACTAGCATATTAAATTTCATCTCAAAATATTACTTTTTGAGCCATTTTCATCCTAAATGACCAAAAACTGCCAAATTAGGACAAAAGATGATGAAAACATGAGATTTAATCTAAATTGATTCTATAACACAGACATTATGTTCAATAATACTTCATATTAGTATATATCTATAATATAAGCATGGAATCTGAATCTCATAATAAAGTTCCTATTTTACCACAAAATCAACTAAATTCTCTAGAATAGGACTAAATTAGGATGAAATAGCCTAAGTTGAGTTTATTACATACTTAAATATCTATATGGGTGTGATTCCACTCACCCTTTATATAATTAGTAGGTCAACATCTCCCCCTCCCATTCCAAGAAGACGAAATTCTACAAAAAGTTTCACCAAACTTCTCTAAAGTTGAAAATCACCACAAAATCCTATCTTGGGATCCTTCCTAGATGAAAGCATAAGAAAAGAAAGAGAGAAGATGGAGAGATGAGAATTTCAGATCCACTTTTTATTCAAATTAATAGAACTAAATAAAGTTGGAAGGAGGAAGAATATAATCAAAGAACTTACTAGATTCGACTTGAATTTGGGGAAGAGCTTGAACTAGATCAACCCTAGGTCAACATCCACCCAAGTCCCTTCAAAATCACCTTTCTACTACCATCAACCACAAAATTTCAAGAGTAATGGTGGATTATGAGGTGTTTTAGGTTGAGTTTGTCTGATAAGGCCACTTGAGGTGCTTGAAGTATTTTGCAAGGAGGTCCATAAATGATGTTTTCCTTCAAATTTTATTTTTTAAAATGATAATTCGGCATATCTTGAGCATTTGACCTCCAAATCAATATCCATAAAATTATATAGATTCAAATTTAATTATAGAGTTCATATAAACTTGGTATCACTAATAATCAATGAAATTTTTTTATCAAATGTAATAATTATAAGTCCATTAGTTTAACTTATTTTATGGTAAACTCAAGACAAAACCCTAATTTCTGCATGTCTAGGGTTTTGTTTACCCAAATCTTGTCTAGTCAACCGAAATTGGTATATGACATGTTAATAAATCAATAAACAAGATAAATGTGATTTTATACTAATTTGGAAAAATAACACTATAAGCAAAAAAATGTGGATTAAAGGTTACAAAGGATTTAGGGTTTGACAAATCACCCCCGTTTAAGAATTTCACTTCAAAATCCAAGAGAAGGACAAAAGATAACATCACATCTATATTAGATATCAATTGCACACGAAACAAGTAGCACTTGAACTTAGGGTCTTATAATCCTCAACTACCTACTAAGTATGGGCAGTGTCATTACAATGGAGATTGAAACCAGGGCTCCATCACCAACCCAGTTTAAAACATACTTGTCCTCAAGTATTATCTAACAAAATATCTCTCTTCAATTCAAATCAAAATTATTAATGATAAATGCACTCGAGTAAATGATTAATTGACCAAATGAGTTCAAGCATGCATTCATACATGTGGTCCATTTCTCTTCTTTCCTCTAATACATTCTAAATGTAAGCAAGTCACAAAGCGCAAAGACTTTCCAAATAGATCACTAAGAATTATGCAAGTGATATAATATTCACAGGGCTTTGGATAGATTGTTTCTTTCTTGGAATGTGTTAAAGTAGTTAGGTGAGTTGCTTCACTTGCATGCATTCAACCTTATATGGAAATCCACTCTGTATGACCCACATGGCTATGTATAAGGGTAAAATAGGCTAGGTTTGATGTTTCCTAGCATAATGGGTAAGCAATTAGAAGAAGGGGCTATTGAAGGAAATTGGACTATGATTACATAGGGACACTCTTCTTTTCTTTACCTAGATGATATTACAGAGGAACATTTTTTTTTGTATTTTAATTTTAATTTGCATGTGGAGTAGCTAGGGTATATGATGGTAGGAGTGAAGTGGGGGGAGGAAGTGTTGGCCACCCTAATTTTTAAGAGGATAGCCAAGGTGTACTCTTTTGTGTTTTTTAGCATCTTTTCAATGTGAAGGGATATGAAATGATTGAAGAAATGTAGATCAAGAGAAGGTTCACATGATTTGGATCTTCACATAAGGTTTCCTTCATGCAAGCTATTCCAATAATATTTCACATGCAATTAAAGAAACCATGATGAGTGAGCAATCATGCTAGTAATATTCTTTTCATAAGACTTAAAATAACCCTAAACGTCATTGCCTCAATAGCATTTCAACCAAATAGTCCAAAATTTCATAAGTAAAGTGCACAACATGTATAAGTTCAAATTTTGAAATAATTTATTCACAATCAAGTTCTAAAGGGGTGCAGTTATGATTAGTCACTCAATTCATGTTTCACACTCAAAAAGGGTAGATATTAAGCTAGAACAAGTTTTTATGGAAAAAATGTTTCAAGTTTCATGTGCCCCTATTACCAACAAAATCTAAGCTATAAAGCAAGAAACGACATATAGAAAAGCTCTAACTAACCTACATAAGAGATTACATGTGATGAAAAGTGGATGAGTGGAATGGAAAAAAGTTCTAAAATTTTGACAAATTATGAGAGAAAAATGCAAGGAAACAAGCTAAATATCATGCAACTGTATAAGATGTAATATAAAATTGTTTTAGACAAGTATGATGGTTAGTCAAACTATTTATATATCTCACTTTATGACAAAGGGACAAAGGGACAAAATAATAAGGGCTTACTGCTCTACTACCCAAGCTATAGAATCATGTTGTCCTTAGCATGAAACCCGGCTTGGAATGATAGGAAGATGGTCAATAAAGCTCAAAGATCTTCTTGTAGTATAACTGATAAAGTGAGGTCTTTCATTGCTATTCTAGGATATAAGAATTGTTCTCATCTTTCTTCTTCATGCAATCACAAGGAATTCGGCAAACTGGCCAAAGAATCACGACCATTTTGTGACAAAATAGTTGTTCTATTTTGGAAAGTTTTGTTTATTCCCTAGATTTTTGGGAATTTCTTCATAAAATTTTGGTAATCACTTGTGCATCTTTTAGGCAACTTCCTTCCATGTGTTCCTCTACTAAAATGAATCACAGACAAGTATGATGTGTGTTTCTTGCAAAGTATCATTATAAAATTATAACCAAAATGGGATTGAATTTAGTACCTTAAGTTGGGCAAGTTCTTGTTCTTCTTCATCCGTTGGTGAAACCTAGAGTTGCATTCTTGAAATACAATGCCTTCACATTATTCAACAATTGTTCTTCCATCCAAGGGTCATGGGGATACTCGTACCTTTCTTCCTCAATTCTATATTTTTTCTTCTCCTCTTGGGGCAATGATGTCTTGAAGATGTTGAGATTCAACCTGAAGTTCATGAAGGTGATTGTCATTTACCGGTAAGCACATGAATATCAACATCGTCTATAGCTAAGAAGGGCCTTCCCAAGATGATGGGAATCTTCTTGTCCTCTGGCTCTATATCTAGCATGATGAAGTCTGTTGGAACCATTGTCATCTCTACGTCAAGCATCACATGGACAAAATCAACCATGTTCCTTGGGACTTTGATAGACATGTCGGGTAATTGTAGTATACAATTTTTTGGCTTTAGCTTACCCAAGTATAACTCAACATGTACGCTATAGGAAATAAGGTTCACACTAGAGCCCAAATCAATCATAGAATTTATAATAATATGACCACAAATGTGGCAAGGAATGAGAGGGGCTCTAGAGTACTTTTTCTTCATAGGAATTCCAAGATGCAATATAGAGATCACTTGCTTACATAGCTTCAATTTCTTTGGCATTCTTCATGTAGTATTTCTTTTTGAAGGTACAAGCATCCTTCAACATTTTTGCACAAGCTAGAATTTGCTTGATGGAGTCAAACAATGGGATGTTGACCTTTACTTGCCTAAATACCTTATATATTGTTCTTATACCTCCTTTGAAGGAGGGCTCATTCAAAGCATTCGGGAATGTGGGCTCACCTCCCCTTTCTTCACTTGAACACTGGGAGGAACTTAAACTGTCACATCAGGGACCCTTGGTGTTGCGAGTGGAACTCTTGGTAACACAGGTGAAACAAATGGAACGTATTCACTCCCAATTAGAGTAGATGGTGGGACACTTCGTATATATTATCAATATAAATTGGTGCACTTCATATCACATACTCAAAAGAAGGTGGGACATAAGAATTCCTTGTTCTTATAGAATCATCACAAACCTTTTTGGGTAGTGAAACATTAACATTTTCTTGATAAACTTGTTGTTTGCCCCTTTTGGGTTGCTTAAGAACCTTGCCACTCCTCAAGATGATTACCTAATTTACTTTCTCATGGGAAGGAGGGGTATTTTGTGATGTTTGTGGTGGTGGTGCTGGTCTTAGGTATTGTTAATGGTGGGATGGGTGTTGTAGGATGTATGGTTGTTGTGATGGTGTATCTTGTTGAGGTGGTGGTGGAGGTATGTAGGGTTGTTGTGGCAGTTGTTGAGGTAGAAAGGGCATTGATAGTCGAATTTGGTTGTTGTGGTGGAGGAGAATATGGGTTGTGGGGATCATGATATTGCTAGAAATGTTGCACTTGCATGGGTAGTGGATCATAGGAGTCTTGAGGGTCACTACTTGTCCACTTGCATTTTTTTGGGTTCACCAAGGTTTAGAAGGAAGCCTTCCCTTCTCTTGGTGAGCAATTGTTAAGGCTAGCTAATCTAGCCTTTGTCCAAGCCTATATATGTTTTGTCAATCAGCGGGCACAAATTTCTTAACCTCATTCTCAATCTTCCAAGAACTACATTCTCAAATCTTGAACTATATCTTTGGCCTTGATTTGTCCTTGTATTCTAATGCACATCATCACCTTGTTGTCTCCAAGAAAAGTTTGGGTGATTTTCCCACTCAGGCGTGTAATAATCAGACATGGGACCATGATTGTTGTGGTTCCCAAAGATTGCAAAGCTTTGACCTCCTAATCAAGGGCATTAATAGATTGCAAAGAGTGGTTTGAGGTGCCTTCCACTTGACTCCTCATAAAATTCATCATATTTGCAACAATATTAATTATTTGCTGGTTGGTCTCACTTAAAGAATGAGGCAGTGGAGTATATGTAGATCACCAATGTTTCTATCATAATCATTTGCAGCACTTGAGGCCCTATTACTTGAAATTTTCGTCAAGTGTTCAAAGAGAGGCCCTGACTCTTTGGTAGGCTTTGCCATGAAGGTACCACCATAATATGAGTCTACCATGTTTTGCCCCGTTTGAGACAGTCTATAGTAGAAAGATTGTACTAGTTGCCACAAGAGTACCTCATGGTGAGGACAATTCATTAAAAGTTTTGGAACCTTTCCCAACTCTCATGAAATTGTTCAATACCCACTTGACTAAAAGAAATAATATTCCTTATCATTTAGGTAGCCTTTTATATATTATAAAACTTCTTTAGGAACTCATTTCTCATGGCTTCCCATGTCATCACCTCAATCCTTGTGGAATAGAATTCTTTGGCCTTATCTTTCTAAGAGAATGGAAAGAGAGTAAGGTAAATAGAGTCATCGATTGCAACAGGAGTCCAAAAGGTAGAGCTAGTCTCCAAGAAGTCAATATACTTATGGGGGATTTTGTTTTATAATCCATATAATCTGGGAATAAGTCCCATAAGGGTTGGCAAAATAGAGAATATTTGCCCCAAGATTTTCTCCACTCTTACAGCAATTGGAAATGTGTAGTTTCCCAATGTGAAATAATCATGAAGGGGCCTTGGTGCAAATTGAATTGATGGGTCAACTAGGTGAATTTCTTCTTTGTGATCTCCCATGGCTTGCTCTTCTACTTGAATGATACACCTATTCATTTGTATTCTCCTACCTATCTCAAAATCTATGAAGAATGACTTGATATATACGGAGCGATGTCTAAACATGCATTGTCACCTGCACAAGGCACAACCAAGAACAAAAAAAAGCAAAATAGGAATCACACTTGCAAATTTGAAGTAAAGAATAAATAGTAGCAGATGGGGGATACTAGAAAAATAAAAAGGAAACAACTAGCTAGGTTCTGAAAGCCAATCTTTATCAACGGTTCCAGAAAGCTTTGTGCACCTAGGGCAAACTGGGGTTAAAAAATATTTGTAGAGGCCCTAATCAACACTCTCTTTGATACACAAAACACTATCTTGCAAGAGCACGGGGTTCAGATTGTAGTACGAAGTGCATAAAAGTTAGAGGTCAATCCACAAGGAGTGGGTAGGATATCTAGTTAGAGTTTAATTCCTTAAGTTTTTAGAGTAAGGAGTTATGGTTTTAGGGTTTGAATTATACTAGAGTGAACAAACAAGAAATGAAGGAAAGAAAGAATTAAAACCTAGGTTAGATCTACTCGATCAATGCTAACTAAACAAACTAGAAGAGAAATTAAAATAAAGAAACAAGCAAAAACTACACTAAGCAATTAGTAGGAAAACCTGATGCAAAAAACTAAGTAAGAGATACTTAATCTAGAAATAACTAATTATCATGAACAAGGCAAGCAAGAAGCAAGCTAAGTAAACAAAGACATTTAAGTAAGAGAGTAAACTAGATTTTAAGCAAGTAGAAGGGGTGGTGGGCTGTTTAGGGGAATATGTATCAATCAACCATGTAGAGGGTCCTAATCATGCACAAACATCCAACAAGTAGCTACTAAATTGAACATTGCTATCAATATAGAGCATGCACCCTACTCTATTGGTTGGGTGTGGATGGCGTGGTAGTGTATAGGGGAACTAGCTCCTATCAATCTCCATCTACCCTTAGAAGGCTTTATTGGCTTAGGAATAGATAGGCACGCACACATACATACATGCATATATACATACATACATACATACATATATACATACATACACACACATACATACATGCATATATACATACATACACACACACAGAGACATATATATATATATATATATGTGTGTGTGTGTGTGTGTGTGTGTGTGTGGTTGTTCATTCGTTACCCGCGCGGGTAGCCAGATTTTTGCTACCCGATGGAGTAACTCGGGGTAAAAAGAGTAACTATATGGTACACTGGAGTAACTCTTCTGAATCAAAAGAGTAACTCTATGGTACACTTGAGTAACTCTGAGAGCAAAAGAGTAATTGCGCATAAAATATACAGTCAGTAAATATATGGATGGGTTTTTTTATTTTGGGGGGCAAATGATATTATTTTTGGATCAAATTTTTTGGGAAGCTAGATAAAATGCTCCTCTACAATTGCGAAAAAAAATTAAAATAAAATATAAGGAAGTGTGCGCGGGTAGCTACCCACGCGGCTATTAAAGATAAACCCTATATATATATATATATATATATATATATATATATATATATATATATATATATATATATATAATCAAAGTCGACAAGTAGTGGCTTAAGTGGTCAATTCCAATGTCCCCTAATAAATGGACCCACCCAGTTGTCGCCTTGGTTTACCACCCTCCTAGGTGTTCGACCTCCACCTCGGGCATGAGAGAGGGGGAGAAATCTTTCTCTCTTAGTCCTAGATATATATTATCAAATTCTAGATCTCTAGATGGAATTATCCTAATACACTTAGGGGCAATGACTGATGTATATCATAGGGGAAGGGTATTTATTTTCAGCTATCTCGATCTAACCACTAAGCAAGCCATTTGACTAAATGTATATGACATAGCACACCTAGTCACTAAGATATTGTTAGTTGTATACACAATTTTAAATTTATAACTTGAGCACTACCCCATAAGTATACATGTGTGTATTATATTCTAGATCATCCAAGGAGAAAGGCTTTGTTAAACACAAGAGTGGTCAGCTCCAATAATCTAAATCTTTTCAGCAAGAGAGTTTTTGTTATGTTGATTGAGCAATTTACAAGAAAACAAACTAAGACATTAATTACTCATAATAAGGATCAAATTGGATTGGGGATTCTTGAGAATAGGTTTCCATGTTGTAATCATAGCATGAAGAACAATAAAGATCAACACTGCTAGAAATAACACAAGGGAGGTTTATATCCTACACCGACCTCTCAATAGTGTAGAACAGTCCTCACTTTGTATACCACTCTTGTGGATATATCCAGATTTAGACTACAAACCTTAGTTCTACAACACATCCCAAGCACTCTCATGGTCAAGGCAGTTTAGCTAAGGTACATCTCCTTACTCCTATACATATCTTCCCAGATTACACAGAGTATAAATCATACACGTAAAGTGTCTAGAAAAGCATGTAAGAAGAAATCACAGCCAATGAATCTTAGAATACTTAAACAACTAGCACTATTATATAAATTCATGTTCAATAGAGTTATGACGTGGGAGTTTCTCCCCCATGCCCAATAAAAGGAGATCTACTCATACATACCTGTAGAAAGTAGATAAAAATATTAGAAAATAGTGCTAGATATGATAAAATAAGAGAGTAAACTTGGATGTCTGTAGAAGAAGTAAGAAAGAGTTGGAACTCTAATAAAGGAGTTAAAACTCCATCCTTGCTGCTGGAAACTCTCTAGAAAGATTCACTCCAGGGTGGATAGAGGAGAATGGAGGAGATCCCTACTACAATTGTTGGAGAAGAAGGAAGAAGAAGTTTCCCTCCCGAGAAACCATCTTTTTTCCCTTGGACACCTCCAACTTCTCTTGGCTCTTCTACTTTAGTTACACTCCAAAATATCCATAATAGTACATAATAACTATCCTAAGTCAATCTCGTTCATATTTTAAAAGTGTGTGACGATATATATTCTAATTTGAAAGGAAGTTGAAGGTAACATGATGTCTTGGCAAGTCAACACGACATGTTACTTGTGGTTTCTGAAGTGGAAGTGCCTAGATCAATGATGACATAACGAGCTGGTTGGCCAACACAATGTGTTGCTGCAAGTCAGGAAACTCTGGAAAATTTAGAATGAGGAAACATGGTGTATTGATATGTCAACATGGCATGTTGTTGAGGTTTAGTAACTCCTGACTTCTCTAGATCCAATTTATGCATTGTAACACGATGTGTTGATATCTGAACACACTATGTTGATATTTGAACATGGCGTGTTGCTAACATTTTCAACAACATTGATTTTTCTAATGTTTAGATAATTGGGGAATGTCTTGATGGATGATATGATAGTGTTGCTCTCTCCATTTTGATGCCAAAATTTTGTACCTACGATCAAAACCATAGAGCAAGTAAAGATAATTTTACCAAAAAAATGTAATTTTAAAGTAGAAACTTTAGCATGATTAAGAGTGATTATTGGGTGAAATTTATTTGGAAATACAATAAAAAGTGGTCCAGAAGATGATATAAAATATGCACATCAAATCCCTCTAATCCTAAACATTGCTTGTCCTCAAGAAAAAAGAAACATAGATACATAGTTGAAAAAATAGCATGACACATACATTCTCTTAATGAGATGGAAGAATTTAATCATAGTGCCAGTCATTGTCAAGATATCACAACTAGGTATGATGAATTCATTTCAATCACTTAAAATTGATATTTAAGTTAAAAAAAGGTGATCAAATTGCTTTCAAAAAATCAACAAGATAGCAATGAATAGAGTTATGATGACAAGCCAAAAATGTAGTGAATATGCAACCAAACCCTTATGATTATAAGGATGAATAAAGCTGAAATTTACAGCTTGACATCATCAAATCTATAATGACTCCTTCAAAAATATTAAGATTTTATTATTAAGAACTTTGTGTATGGCACTCGACTACTAATGTAGGATTACACACATGTGGAATACCAATTAGGGTTTATAAAGCCTCTTTCTAACATAATTCCCTACTTCCATTGAAATAAGATATTACGTGAGCAATTTAGCCATCTTTTGTAGGGATGTAGAAGAAATTGTTTTAAGAAAACAAATACCCTTTTTGAACATGATTCTTGTCCCACTTTGGAACCTCACAATCTTTGGCTAGTCAAATCATCAGATAGGTGATCCAAAACCTAGAAGTATTTTATTTGTAAAAAAATCATCACAGGGGTGGTAGAAAACACACTGCAGATTTGGAAAAATCATCAAAAATGCTAGACAAGGATTCAAAGTTGATTAATCTGAAGTATTTGAACCATTACATTCATTAAGCTAAGATTGAGAAAAATGAAAAATATGCTAGAGAAAAATATCATGGCAACATGAGTGATTGGCCATTAAATTAGTGGATGTGCATGCTACGGTCGTTCTTCAACTATTATCTCAATGTGTACAATGGTTTGGCTAAAAGTGAGTCAATTTTTACCCAAAAAAGAAAATTTTCAGAATCATGCTTAGATGTTCACTTAACTAGGAAATAAAAATAGAATCAGAAAAGAAAAACAAATAGAAAACTACAATTATTGGTTGTTGCTCTTCCCTAAAGTTTGAAATATGTAGTGTCCTCACTGTAGAAATCAAACTCAAAGCCGATTGCAACCGGGTACCTATCATGGTAGAGATGTCAAAGTGGAGGGATTGTGCTCTGATTTGAGGCTGTAAATTGTTGTATTAAGAATCTACACCTCTTTTGTAAGGAAATATGGCAACAAAGATGGAAACATAAACAAAATCTTCTTGCCATATTCCCCATACACTAGTGGATCACATCCATAACTATCAATGGGAAGGAAGGTTTTCAAGACATATACATAGTCCTGGAGCAAGTCCATCAACTATCATTTTCGTGATGTGCTTCTTTCTCAAGAAGCACTTGCATAGTTGTCGGTGGTGGCCTCCTATTGTGGCACCATGGATGGCAGTTGACGACATCCTCCTAGCATGGTGGCAATGACCTCCACACCTCTACGTAGTCCATGTGGACCATCGGGATAGATGGGAAAGAGTTGTCCCTCGTGTTTTCAATGTGATAATGTTGACTTTCTCCCCTTTGGCTATTTCTCCCTTTTATGAGTGAGATGCCTTAGGTCTCACATTATCACAAAGTTGAGATTAGGAGACTTGTACCGAAAGCCTTGGCCACTCCCCACCCTTTACATAGGAGTGGATGGGTCAGCGTTTCCACAAATTCAGGGACATGAGGAGATGAATTTCATGAATTTTCGGTTGTTGCAAATCACGAGTCAGTCGACTGGACTCCCAATCGGTTGATTGGCACCCTAGTCAATCGAGTGGAACATCCACTCAGTTGATTGGAATGTTTTCCTATTCGTAAACATATTGGCTTTTAATGTGATGATCAATGCACAACATGACATCAACATCAATCCGTGATCCAGTCTTACCGATCATCTATTCAGTCGATTAGACTTCTCAGATGGTTGACTGGACACTCTAGTCGATTGACTCACATTCCCAATCGGTCGACTTGCATATTCCAAAACAACCAATTTTCATTTAATGTTGTTTAAATTGATTACCCAAACACTTTAGTAACCAACTTAAACCTTATCCATGTGTAAACTCCTATTACAAGTGAATCATATGTGTGTGACCCTATAGGTCCAAAATTATGTTGGCACTGAATGTTCATAACTAGATTATGACATCACAAATAATTAGTGGTATCTAGTAACACATAATTACTACCCAAGTAATTGGAAATTTGGAGAACAACTTCAACCTACAATATGTGACTAGTGTTACATTGATTATATACTCCTTTGTCTCTGATATCCAGATTGAACTCGAGACATGGATCGTCATCCTCTTAGTCTTCAATCGATGTTC
Source organism: Alisma plantago-aquatica (assembly GCA_963693085.1). Lineage (NCBI taxonomy): Eukaryota > Viridiplantae > Streptophyta > Magnoliopsida > Alismatales > Alismataceae > Alisma > Alisma plantago-aquatica. Next base: position 493,821,429 of record OY856411.1, on the reverse strand, counting down.
CTTGATCTAGAGCAGATCGTCTGAGATGCATTGATAACACCCAAATCTACGCATATTACCTATGCATTGTATCTATAGTTTCGTGTCACTTTAGTCTTAATATGCCCTATAATGCTCATGTTTTATGCTTTCTTTCTCTCATTAGATAATGTAGTTAGAATAGCCCATAATATAGCTAATTTATCCAATTTTGGGACTTGTAGGCACCGAACCAGACAAGACATCTATTATCCAAAGATTTCTCCCCGACACATGGTTTTTGTGGCAGCTATGAACTCGCCACGACCGTGGCAATCCGCCCTGACCACGACCGTGGCAATCAGGAACGACCGTGGTGCCCATCGTGACCACGACTGCGGTCCTCGCCACGACCATGGCCACCTGCCACGATCATGGTCGTCCACCTTCACCACGACCATGACCATCCACCATGATTGTGGCCAATAACCGCGACTGCGGTCTTCAACACTGCGACCGTGATCCCTCACCACGACCGTGGCCATCCACCGTGATCGCGGGCTTCAACACCGCGATCGCGGTCTTCATCTCCAACAACCGCGGTCGTGATTATTCACCACAACCATGGCCATCTACCACCGTGGCTAATAACCGCGACCACGATTTTTCCTTCCACAATTGCCACCGTGATTCCTCGCCACGACCATGTCCTTTAGCCACGACCGTGGCCGACTCCCTCCACCATGACCGTGGCGCCCAGACCGCGACCACGATCTTCATCACCGCGACCGTAATTTCCACTCCATGAATCGCGACCGCGGTGTTGGCCACGACCGTGGGCATAGGCCACAACTGTGGCTGACCCCGCGACCTGCTGGCCACGGTCTGCCGTCTGCCTCTATAAATAGGTGTCCCCTCACTTATTTGAGGGGGACCTTAACCAAGGATGCCGAGAGGCTGCTGCTCCAAGATTTGAAGGTTCCCATAGCCCCGTGGGAGCATCCCAAGGTCCGAGAGGACCAAGGCATTCACTCTACGCTGCCCTCTACAGCCAGCTTCTGTACTTTCTCCACCCATCTGCCCATTTCCACCCAGATCTGTGGTGGAAACTCAGATCTAGACCAACAACTGTCGCCCTCCACCTCCGTTCACCCACCAAGCTGTTGTTCGGGGCGGATCTAGAGAGAAAGAGGACCAAGGAGTCCAGATCTGATCAAAGAGGAGGACCAAAAGACGAGATCCAATCTATACGGAGGCAAAGGAGCAAAAAGCACCTCTCCTCCACGGGCTAAATCTCTTCTTCTTCCCCTTTCTTCTGTTGTGTTTCTTGATTTCTTGTACAATGATGTTCTTCCATCTTTGTTCGGTGCTGACTATGCTTGTCCATGGCTAGTTGAGCTCCTTCTTGGCTATGTAGCCCGTGTTGGGCATGTTTATGTACTTTTGCCTTAAGCAAGTAGATTTATTTCAGATCTAGTATGTTTTCTTATTATATCTTCCCTTTTTAGTTATGATAGCTAGTTTGGTTGATCTCTTACTTGCTTGAACTGCTATTTCTGCCTGTATCGAGAGATCCGTTGTAGAGATAGCTAAGATATAATAGTTTGGATCTGAACCCGAGAGGAGGGTGATCCAAGGTTTTCTATTCCTAACATCCTGGAATATCCTAAGACCTGAGAGGGAACTTAGCATATTTCAAGGTGTTGATATGTCATTCCTCAAGGGATGGTCGATGACATATTGTTGATGGTTTTAGTCACGCATCACGCGAGCGAGTGGGACGACCCACATGAACATACACGACAGTGCGTACTATGTTTGGATATAGATGCTTGCTTAGGTGTTCGAGGATTGTCTACGCCTGAGAACGGGTGCATAGACTGCCTAACTTGTGGTTACATAGCCAGAAATTCTCTTTCTCAGATTAGTAGAACCATGAGCTCTATTTTGTTTTTCTTTTCTTTTCTTTGTTTTGTTTTAATTTGTGACAACCCGCTAGACTAGTTATAGCACATACTTTTATCGAATATCGCTTTTGGCTTATCTCACTCAAAAATGAGATCGGTGGCATCCTAAACATCACCACATCCATGTGTTCGACCCCGTAATAAAAGTTGTGGGGGCCTAGAAGGTTTCGGGTTATAAATTTAAAAGCTTGATTCCTTCCTTCGTCCCGCGTTCATATCCAGACGTGAGAAAAAGGTTGATCAACTTTTTGGCGCCGTTGCCGAGGACGTGGTTTTCCACGTGTACACGCCTAAAAGATTTTGTTCTGTCACTATAAGCCTGTATATATATGCATAGTTTTCCTCTTGATTTACACATACTTGTCCATATATACTGAATAGTTTTCCTTTTTTTCTTATACCTTTTTCAGCCATGGATCTTGCTTCGGCGAGACAAGTCATCTTATCCACCTTGAAAACCATACTCTTCTCCTGTCACTGAGACTCCTGTAAGGCACTAGCGCATGCAGCCTCCTGAGTTTTTCCACAGTTTCGACTGCTGGCAAATAATTGAAGGTCGTGCTCTACAACTAGTCGAGTTGTATTCACCCCCACTGTCGTCATATGAAGATGCCCCAAATGCGGAGACTTCCAGTCAGCCCTTGACTCCCGTGCTACCATGGGATCAAGAACTGATTAAGGCAGTGGAGTTGGCTAGGGAAAGTATTCACGCACTCACCTCCTTGGCCCCTCATCTCCAAGAAGATGTCGATCCAATGCAACAACTTCTAGAAGAGCAGGATTGTCATCTCAAAGTAGCCACTGAAGCTGCAGACCGCAGTAGAAGCCTACTTTAAGTTGTTGAGCAAGAATTCATCCAAGCACGCCGGTTTGATATAGCGAGTCTACAACGACATTGCGAGGCAGAATTGACGGACCTTGAAGGTGTCATTGCACAAGCCCGACAACTTTGTGAAGATGTTGAACAATGCAGTAGGCTTCAAGAGCTCGTCAATTGGGTTACCATGCAGTCACAAGCCCTACCGCCTAGCAATGAAGAAGCCAGTCATCAAGACCATTCCATTGGGTCTGAAGAGGAGTATGCTTCATCATCTGATTCAGATCATCAACTGGATGCACCGGGGTTTTTCTGTGAAGGCAAACCTACACGAGGAAGTTTTTCATTCTATCCAGATGAACTAGCTGATGAACCAATGGAGGAACAAGAATGGGTCTATGAAGATGATGACTCCTATCCTCACTGGGAAAGTCAAACAAACTCATTATCAGAAAGTGAAGCTTGTGCTGACGAATTTGATTCAGATAGTAATCCAGACCAGAGTGATGACCCTCACATTGAGACTTTTCACTTAGCTTCGAGCAGTATGCCTATCATGGTTTGGAATAATCTATATGGTGAGGATGATGATGACTATTCATATCAGTGGAGCGAATACACCGAAGACGATGAACTGGAACAACACAAACTTACAATCACCACCATCCCTCCTCAAGGCTTGGTGGAACTCAAGGGAGGTAGATGGACAGTTCACTACAACATGGCTGCTGAGCATGAAGAAACCCCAAACCCCACAGAAGGCGACAAGCTTGGGGTGGAAGAACAACAATCATACTCTTATGGGGACACTTCATGTTCAGAAGATGATTGGATGACTCAGACTGTATATAGTAGTTTATCTGAGCACCCAACCTCAAGTATAGAGATGGAGAGAGAAGATATGAGTCCTCAAGATGACGTCCAACCCCTCTCATCCATCTCATCATGTGTTGACATCCCAGGACCTTCATATTCAGATTCATATAATGAAAGGTACCCTGAGGATGATATGCTGAAGAATTCATCCCAGTGCAGTTCAAGCCACTTTCAGCACAAAGATGACTTCACTGAGTTTTCAGATTTCACTTCGCTTCTTCGGACTCGGCAGGGCCAACACATCCACCTATTCTACTCCGATTATGTGGCGAAACCCGTCGGCAAGACACAGGTGACACTGGTCCCAAAACTTAGGATTTGGGATCCCAGTGTCGGTATCGTGGGGCAACCACCCCCTTTTCTCTTTACCACCCTCCCTCTCTTTTATTACAATAAATTTTGCTCTTCATTGTTCTTGTTAGTTAGTTTCTTTCCTATAACTGTTTTTATATCCTTGCATCCATGCATAATCTTTAGAACTTCAATAACTACCTTTAAAATCATGCATTCCTGCCTCACTATTTCAAGTTTAAGTCTTGCTCGAGGATGAGCAAACTTTTAAGCTTGGGGTGGTAGGCTTCGCCCTTCTTTCTCTTCACCGTTCTTGCATGCACGTTTATTTCTTGCATTTATCATAATCTTGTAGCTTCGTAATTATGACCATATGGTGCGAATCTAATAGATAAATGCTTGACTTTATGCCTAAATGCACAGTTTTTATCTTAAAAATTGCTTGACCTTTTGCTTGACTTTCTCTTTGACTCTTTCCTTGAGTTTGGTAATAAATCTAAGGTTATGTCCCTTTTTCATAGCTTAAAGCTAAATTCCCTTGATCTATGTTGTGAATGACTAATCCAAGGTAAAGGACCGATGGAATGAGCTAAAACATGATCAAAGAATCCTAGTTGTGGATTCACGAGCTTGCCTCTATTCTAAGGATTCTTGAATCATAATCGCAACTTTTCATACAGGTTTCAAGTGGATCATGACGGGCTTTGATCTATAATCATGATGAAATGTTTTCCTTGATGGACTATGTGCCTTCTCACATTAGATCGAGTCAACAAGATGAAAAATATAAAAATGTGCAAAAGAGGCTTGGCCGCCCACAAAAATCCCAAAAATATCTATATAGTTCTCACCCAAGCCTACAAATAGAATGCATATGATAAAAACCTGAGTGTGAACAATAAATGAGTGTTGTTTTCTCTTTTAGGAGAGTTGAGGATGGCACCCAGCCGGTGTATGAATGCGCTCACGAACGCGGGTATGTCGCGCCTGGTAGTATCACTCCAAATGCTCATTAGAGAGTCACTAGGAACCCATAGGAGACCTATGAGATCATCCCACTAGCAGGGTTGGTTTGGGCACAGTACGAGGAGTTCATCTCACCGCTTTGGACCAAATGGTTCGGACTGCATGGATTGTTGCTCACTACATGGACCAACCTGATACAGATCGGGATCCTCAGAAGTCATTAGAGTCTTTTTGCTTTATTTTTTTTAAGGACTTGGATAAGTGAGAGGCGTGGTATTCCTGATTGGTATGCATGGATTCATGGTGATGGCTCATTGCTCATCACCCGCGTGATCACCAATGTGACAATTCTTTCATGTTTAATAATTATGATTCAAACCCTCATGAGTATCGGCAGGCTGTAGTGAATTTGCTTAATCTTGCCTTGACACTCTTTGATCTTGCTTGGGTATGATTGTGCATTATTGGTGGGGGTTTGTGCTGAAATGACATGGATCAGGAGAATAGATGCTTTAACTATTTTTCTTAGCCTTAGCATTTATTGTCAAGCTTAATTTGGATATTATCTTTTTGTTCTTTGAGCACAGTCTTGCTTGAGTACAAGCAAGTTTTAAGCTTGGGTTAGTTGATAACTCCCAAATCTACGCATATTACCTATGTATTTTATCTATAGTTTCGTGTCACTTTGGTCTTAATATGCCCTATAATGCTAATATAGTTAGAATAGCCAATAATGTAGCCAATTTAGCCAATTTTGGGACTTGCAGGCACCAAACCAGACAAGACATCTATTCTCCAAAGATTTCTTCTCAACATATGGTTTTTGCGGTAGCTATGAACCTGCCACGACCGTGGCAATCCACCCTAACCACGACTGTGGTAATCAGGCACGACCGCCGTGCCCATCGCGACCGTGACCTTCAAAACTGTGATCGTGGTCCTCGCCACGATCGTGTCCGTCCACCTTTGCCATGACCATGGCCAATAACCGTGATTGCGGTCTTTAACACCGTGACCGCGATCCCTCACCACGACCGTGGCCATCCGCCATGACTGTGGCCAATAACTGCGACCGCAGGCTTCAACAATGCGACCACGATCTTCATCTCCAACAACCGCGGCTGCGATTATTCGCCACGACCGTGGCCAATAACCGTGATCGCGGTTCCCCATAATCGCGACCGCGATTTTTCCTTCCACAACCGCGATCGTGATTCCTCGCCACGGCCGTGTCCTTTAGTCACGACTGTGGCCGACTCCCTCCACCACGACCGTGGTCTCCCGCCACGATCGTGGCACCCAGACCGCGACCGCGATTTCCACTCCATGAATCGTGACCATGGTGTTGGTCATGACCGTGGGCATAGGCCACGACCATGGCCGACCCCACGACCTGTTGGCCGCGGTCTGCAGTCTGCCTCTATAAATAGGTGTCCCCTCACTCATTTGAGGGGGGACTTTGACTAAGGACGTCGAGAGGTTGCTGCTCCGAGATCTAAAGGTTCCAAGAGCCTCGTGGGAGCATCCCAATGTCTGAGAGGACCAAGGCGTTCACTCTACGTTGCCCTCTACAGCCAGCTTCCATCCTTTCTCCACCCATATGCCCATTTCCGCCCAGATCTGTGGTGGAAACTCAGATCTAGACCAACCACTATCGCCCTCCACCTCCGTTCACCCACCAAGCTGCTGTTCGGAGCGGATCTAGAGAGAAAGAGGACCAAGGAGTCCAAATATGATCAAGGAGGAGGATCAAAAGATGAGATACATCCTATACGGAGGCAAAGGAGCGAAAGCCACCTCTCCTCCATGGGCTAAATCTCTTCTTCTTCCCCTTTCTTCTGTTGTGTTTCTTGGTTTATTATACAATGATGTTCTTCCATCTTTGTTCGGTGACGACTATGCTTGTCTATGGCTAGTTGAGCTCCTTCTTGGCTATGTAGCCTGTATTGGGCATGTTTATGTACTTTTGCCTTAAGCAAGTAGATTTATTTCAGATCTAGTATGTTTTCTTGTTCTATCTTCCCTTTTTAGTTATGATAGCTAGTTTGGTTGATCTCTTACTCGCTTGAACTGCTATTTTTGCCTGTATCGAGAGATCCATTGTAGAGATAGCTAAGAGACGATAGTTTGGATCTGAACCCGAGAGGAGGATGATCCAATGTTTTCTGTTCCTAACATCCTGGAATATCCTAAGACCCGAGAGGGAACTGAGCATATTTCGAGGTGTTGATATGTCATTCCTCGAGAGAGGGTCGATGACATATTGTTGATGGTTTTAATCACGCATCGCACGAGTGAGTGGGACGACCCACAAAAATAGACATGACAGTGCATACTACATTTGGATATAGATGCTTGCTTAGGTGTTCGAGGGTTGTCTACGCCCGAGAACGGGTGCATAGACTGCCCAGCTTGTGGTTACATAGCCAGGAACTCTCTTTCTTAGATTAATAGAACCACGAGCTATGTTTTGTTTTTCTTTTCTTTTCTTTATTTTGTTTTAATTCGTGACAACTTGTTAGACTAGTTCTAGCACATACTTTTATCGACTATCGCTTTTGGCTTATCTGACTCAAGAACAAGATCTGTGGCATCCTAAACGTCACCATGTCCCTGTGTTTGACCCCATATATCTACTTTGACCCCGTAATAAAAGTTGTGGGGGCCTAGAAGGTTTCGGGTTATAAATTTAAAAGTTTGATTCCTTCCTTCATCCCACGTTCATATACAGATGTGAGAAAAAGGTTGATCATGCATGTGAGTTCACATATCACATATTGATTCACATGAGTATGGCCATACATTTCTTAGTCTCGCTTATCAAGTGGCCAGGATATCAACTATGTGAGGAGGGGAAAATCCCATCTACATCATGCACAAGCAATCCCCATGTGTCACAACATACACGAACATTACCTGTATTGTAACATTTACTCAAGGTCACATTGGATGATGTCAAAGTACATCAAACAACATATGATGAGTGTATTGACTTCAAGTCTAAGAACCACAATCACCACTATCACTATGAGAGTTGCTTTTGACTACCATTCAAAGGTTGTCATGTATCAATCCTAAGGTGGGTCTGTCTGATACACTATTCTCTAGCAAGTACCTATGTGTTTGGCTTGAGTATAATGACAAATGAGATTTTGTCATCAGTCAACACACATTTTAGTCTTATGTATTATTGTTGTGTATATTGTTTCCACAATAATATCTGACTAGGGACATAATAAGAATGTATATAGTCTTATCATATATATGATCTCATTATTCTGGTTCTCAACTTGAAAACATATGTCATCAAACAATATAATTCTTTTAGACATCTATCATGTTATACCATCTTCTCATAATTGTATAAACATATAAGCAAAAGATTGCCTTTATTATTAATTAGATATATTATATGATGCCTCATTACAAATATTGTTTGACTAGCTTTCTGGGAATACATACCAACATAATCCCACTTGCACTTAGAGCCAATCATCCATGAATTTAATACCAGGTAATCTAACATGGCCTTTATGCTTCTACTGTGAAAGTGCTTTTGTCAACAGATCAGCAACATTGCTTTTAGTTTGTACTATATAAATCTTCACATCTCCTCATTGTAGGATCTCTCGTATGAGATGGAACCTCCATTGTATGTGCTTAGAACATTGATGCAATCTAGGTTCCTTAGCTTGTGCAATAGCTTCATTGTTGTCACAATACAACTCTACTACATCGATGATGCTTGGAACCACCCCAAGTTTAGTGACAAACTTCTTGATCCAAATAAATTACTTTGATGCATTAGAGGCAGCAATGTACTCAACATGTGTTGTAGAATCAACAACTATTTCTTGATTGGAACTCTTCCAGCTTATAACTCCATCATTGAGTCAAAACACAAATCCAGATTGTGATCTAGAGTCATCTTTATCAGTTTGGAATCTGACATCAACATAACCCTTTACCACTAACTCTTCCTCACCACCATAAACATGGAACTGTTCCTTAGTTCTTCTTAAGCACTTAAGGATGTTCTTTATGGCAATTTAGTAACTTTCACCGAGATCTGACTGATATCTACTCGTCAAGCTCAAGGCATATGAGACATCAAGACAAGTACATAACAATTCCTACATGATAGATTCAATTGCATATGCATGTGGAATCTTACTCATGCATTCCCTTCCTTCACAAGAACTGGGATGCTAAGCTCTAGAGAGGCTAATTCCATGGGACATGGGAAAATTCCCTCTCTTTGAGTTTTTCATATTGAACCTCTTCATCACTTTGTAAATGTATGTACTCTGGCTTAGGCCAAGAAGCCTTGTAGATTTATCTCTATAGATCTTAGTCCCTCAGATATATGATGCTTTGCCTAAATCCTTCATAGAGAAGGTACTTACTAGTTCATTCTTTACAATTTGTAGGGTAGGGATGTCATTTTCCATCAATAGTATGTCATCTACATATAATATTGGGAATACAATTATGCTTCCACTAACCTTCTTATTTATACATGACCATCTTCATTTTGAATAAAGTCAAACTCTTTGACTACCTCATCAAATCAAAGATTCTAGCTCCATGATGCTTGCTTCAAACCATAGATTGCCTTTGTAGCTTAGATACTTTATTTTTGTTATTTGGATTTATAAATCCCCGGGTGGTGTCATGTACACATCCTCAAGAAGATTTTCATTAAGGAAAGCAATTTTAATATATGTTTTCCAAATCTCATAGTCATAATGGGCTATAATGGTAAGCATGATCCGATTGGATTGAACCATGGAAACTGGTGAAAAGATTTCATCACAGTCAACACCTTGAACTTGTCTGAAATACTTTGCAACCAATATGCCCTTATAGGTTCGTCCATTACCATCCATATCTATCTTCTTCTTGAAAACCCACTTCCCCCTATGGGTTTTACCCCTTTAGGTGGATCCACCAAGGTCCATACCTTGTTGGTGCACATGGAGTCCATCTCATATCTCTTGGTATCAAGTCATTTCTCAAAATTTGGTCCCTCAACAACTTCTAGGTAGGTTGTCTGCTCATCATCTATGACCAACTCATCACCTTATTGAGTCACACGATATCCAAGTCTTTCATGCTCAAGGCGTGTTTTACTAAATCTAGTTCTTGTGTTACTTGAGGATCTTGAGATTCCACAACCATTTGTGATTCTCCTTGTTCCTTTTGTAATTCTATAGGCTCAATGTTTTCTTGTTGGTCTCGAACCTCTTCAAGTTCTACTTTTCTCCCAGTGATTCCTTTGAAAATAAATTCCTTTCTAGGAAAACTCACATCTCTGGAAACAACTACTTTGTTGTCAAATGGGTTATACAAGCAGTATCCCTTGTTTTCCCTCATATATCCAACAAAATAATATTTATTTGATTTGGGTCCAAGTTTTTTAGGGAACTATTTTTTACATACGCTTCACATCCTTAAATCCTCTTAAAAGACATATTGGGGCGCTTCCCATTCCATATCTCATATGGTGTTTATTGAATCGATCTCGATGCTATACAGTTCAATGTAATGTGGTGGTTTGTAAAGCATATCCCTATAAGGAAGGTGGAAGATTAGCTAGACTCATCATTGATCACACCATGTCCAACAAGGTGTGATTCTTTCCTTCTGACACACCATTATGTTGTGGTGTAACAGGTGGAGTCCATTGTGGTACAATACCACAGTCTCACAAAAGGTCCTCAAACTCTTGGTTTATGTATTCTCCACCTCGATCAGATAGAAGTGCTTTATACTTTTACCAAGCAGGTTATGTACTTCACTCATGAAATCCTTGAATCTTTCAATGGATTCTAACTTGTGCTTCATCAAGTACACATAGTCATACCTACTGAGGTCATTAGTAAAGGTAATGAAGTACTGGTAATTAGCTCTAGTATTTGTTCTGGGAGGTCCACGTACATTAGTATGTATGAGTCATAATAGATCACCCACTTTCTCATTGTTTTTAGTGAAAGGTGCTTTTGTCATCTTACTCAACAAACAAGACGTGCATGCCTCAATTGGTTCAAAACTAAAAGACTTAAGATAACCATCTTTATGGAGTCTGGAAATGCGTTTTTCATTTATGTGACCTAAACGACAATGTCAAATGTATGTTTTGTTTGAGTTATCGAGTTTTAGCCTTTTTGTTTTATGTCATTGATGCTTGTCTCTAGATCTAACAAGTATAGGCCATAGGACATTGGGGCACTTCCATAAAAGATCTCATCTTTACTAATAGAACATTGACCATGCTTTATAAGAAATTTGAATCCACTCTTGTCCAAAGAAGATACATATACGATGTTTCTATTGATGACAGGTAAATAGTAGCAATTCCCTAACTCTATTACAAGCCCACTGGGAGAGATAACTCATAGGTTCCAACTGCACTAACAACACAACGACAGACAATTCAACCTCACCTTTCCTTAAAGGTCTAATCCTCTTCTGATCATGCACATTTAAGAAAACACGAGATCCACATCTAGTATCCAATACCCAAGATGAGGAAGTATCAAAGTCAATCTCAATAATGTATATATGTGAACTAAATATCTCTAACCCTTGATTCATCTTCATGAGTTCCTTTATATGAAAAGGGCAAATTCTATTACACTTATCATTCTCCTCTTTTGAGTGAAGAAGACTTGGGTTTTAGGTTAGCCATAGAAATTTTCTTGGCCTTTCCTTCACCCTTCGACTCCCCTTTGCTGATCACCATAAAAAATTTAGCCTTGTACTTCTTCATTTGTGCTTCGGTATATATCAATATGCCAAGCGATTCAGAGAGCAGTTTAGCTGAGTTGTACAAGTAACATTTCATGGTAGACAGACTATATGATTCATGCAACGATTGTATAATCATACATGTGTCCAGTTCTTGACCGAAAGGAAATCTCACTGACTTTATGTCTTCCACATGCCCAATCATCTTGAGCACATGGGGCCCTATTGGATCTCCCCCTATCATTTTGCTCTCAAAGAGCACCTTGGAGACATCATCCCTTTTATGCTTTGCATGATCTTGGTACATGTTCTTGAGATGTGTTACCATCTCGAGAACCATGTTTTCATGTTACTTCTGCAACTCATAGTTCATAGAGAATATCATGAGGTTTTTGACATGTACAACATCACCGACGTGCTTCCAATATTCATCCTTAGGTGCATTGAGAGCGGGTTCCTCTGGCACTGGTGTATCTAGGACATAGAGTTTATGCTCATGAGTGAGAACAATTCTCAAAGTCATAAACTAGTTATGGAAGTTTATCCCGTTCACTTTGTCCTTGTCAAGGACCGGTCGCAAAGAGGACGTGTTATTGTTTGCCATTTATTTCTACAAAATAAAAATTGCATTTTCAAAACATCTTTTATTTGATTTGATAAGATTGACGATATTAATTAAGATTTTAATGAACTATCACTCCCACTATTTTGTTTAAATTATTGACCCTCACCATCAATTTGGAAGATTGCAGTGTACAATGCTCTAGTGAGCCAAGATCCATATTTTATCAAATCATGAGTCAACTTTAGCTGATCACCCACAATGTGACTATTTAGGTAGGCAACTTTTGCCAGTTGTATCCAAGACAACTCTTGGATAGATGATATACACAACTCCTTATCATAATCCATTTGTATACTTCTATGCACTTAATCCTACTAAGGTCACCTAGTTAAGCCTGACTCAAAAGCCAACACAATAGAGTGTGTACCCTGCTTTAGTTGAACCTATATATCAACCATCACAAATTCCATGAGATGGACGAAGCACCATGCTTTAGAGTAACCTACGCTTGGTCTATCAAGCTTTTCATGTGTGTTGCTTATAAAAAGCATTTAAAACTTGATTTTTATTGAGGGATTTTATTTATAAATGCATACACATATCTAATCACCACATACTTATATTATGCATAATATACATACTATATCCACAAATAAAACATGCAGTCGCAAACATGTGAGGGATGTTTATGGTCACACTAATGCGATTATTTTGAGCCACAAAGAACTGCTATCCACCTAAGGTCATACATCACTTGTATCAACCTGTACTAGAAAAATCTTGTGTTGGAAATAGGCCAGTCGATCGAGTGGACCCTCCAATTAATCAGTTGGACCTCCTATTACTCAGTTGGTTTTTGTCAGTCAGTCGACTCGATCTTGACTCAAGTGGTTGACTAGACTTCTCCAGTTGGTCGGTTGGGCCTCTAGTTGATCGGTTGGCTCCTGTTGTCCTCTGATCGGTCGACTCACCTTGTCATAATGCCTTCTTCTTACCAAAAATAGAACCCAATGCTAATCCTATATATTACATTGTGTAATGTAAATACCTCAACTTACATGTGGGGGAGCATAGATGGTTAAGCATTAATTACATTTGAAGAATAAAGAGTAATGCCTAGCATGCAAAAACTGAATTTATGAGGTAGGAGATTAAACCACACAAGTAACCAAGAGGTATTGGCCATAAATATGCATACATTCACCACCAAAACTCATTTTAGGCGATACACATGAGTTGCATATATATCATATCATATATATAAGGGATCTACAAGACAATATCTAGAGTGTGTGGTGTTTAATCAGATATACACATTAACCATTTAAATGTTTGTATTGTATGCAACAAAATAAACAATAAAACAAAATATGGTCCTATCAGTTTAAATCCCAATACATTGTAAATTGACGTCATCTGATACCACTATTAGAAATATAGAGACAGAGATGGAAGCAAAAATAATAAAAAAATGTTCATATTTTCTATCTACAAAATCGCATAAAAATGATGTATTAGGAAAGAGGGTGCAAGATGTACCTTGTCCTAGAGTAAGTCCAGTGATTATCCTTGCATAGTGATGTGCTCCCTTAATAGTAGCATATGGACAACGGTTGATGACATCCTCCTAGTGTGGAAACAATAGATTCCAGAACTCTACGTAGTCCACACGAACCATTGAGAACTCCACGTTGCACTTTCAAAGTCGATGGGAAGGAGTTGCCCTTATGTTTGTCAACATGCCAACGTCGACTTCCTTTCCCCTTGTTGTTTCTCCCTCTCTTGGGTAAGACTGCCCAGGCTATCTCACACGTTACCACAACTGTGAGAAGAGAAGTCCTGTTGAGAGCCCTGACCACCCCTCCTTATGTAGGAGTGTATAGGCTAAGGTTTCCAAAATCTAGGAGATACTAAAGGTCAGATCTCATGGTTTGACGGCTGGTGCACGTGACTAGTCGGTTGACTGAACCATCTAGTTGGTCGACTGGTACAACCAGTCAGTCAAGTGGACTATCTAGTCAGTCGAATGACTTGTGATCAACGACGCAATAACATTTACTTTTGATGCAATGATTAGTGCATGTCGTTACACATATCATTAATCATTTTACCCAGTCAAACTGGTTATTTTGCATCTTTGTTTGACCCAGTCCAATTGGTCAGTTTCAAAGGCAGTCAGCCATTCGACTGGACACTCTAGCTAATCAACTAGCACACTAGTTGGTTGACTGGACACTCCAGTCGCTCGACTGATAACTAGTATTGTTTAATTTGATTACCTAAATAGTTTTAGTAACCAAGTTAAATCATATCCATGAATAAACTCATATTCTAAGTGCATCCTATGTGTGTTACCCTATAGGTCACAAATTATGTTGGCAATGAATTGCCATAACCATTTTATGACATCACAAGAAATAATCGATATCTAGCAACATATCACTGCTACCCAAGTAGTTGCAATTCAACCTACATCTATGATTAGTGTTACTGTGATCATATAGTTCCATTATCCCAAATATCCAGATTGAATGTGAGGCATGGAATCATCATCTTTTTAATACTCAATATGTGTTTCTTAAACTAGAGCAGGCTGTTGAAGTACATCTGACTCACATATCACATATTCACTTACATGAGCATGCCATGCATTTCTTAATCCTTCTTATCAAGTGGCCATGATATCAGCTCAAAAAGGAGGGACAAATCCCATCTACATCACTCACTATCAATCCCCCGAGAACCATCTTTATAGCATCCCTTATTCAAGATCATGTTTGACGGTATCAAAGTTCATCAAATGACATGTGATGAGTGTAGTGACTTCAACTCTAAGAACCACAATCACCACTATCATTTTAAGAGTTGAATCTGACTACCATTCAATATTTCCATGTATCACTCTCAAGGTAGGTCTATCTGGCACACTATTCTCTAACAAGTATGTATGTGTTTGACTTGATATCCAATATCATGACTAATGAGACTCTATCATTAGTCAACACAAAATCTAGTCTTTTATTTTGTTGTCGTCTATTTTGCTTCCATAATAATATCTGACTAGGAACATAGTAAGAATCTATGAACTCTTATCATGCATATGATCTCATTGTTTAGGTCCTTAACCTTAAGACATATGTCATCGAGTAACATCACTTTCTAGACATATATTATGTTATATCATTATCTCATAACTGAACTAACACAGTAAATGGAATTGCCTTTGTTATTACCAAATCAAGTACATTATCCAACATTAAAATTATCATATCACTATCTCTCTAGGCATACATACCAACATAGATCTAAATCTCCACTATGATAGAAACTACAATAGTGAACTCAACAAAAAATTCTCAAATGGGAGAGGATGATACCAAAGTGGATGCCTTTTGTGTATATATCCCACTTTATACAATCTTGCTTGAATAGTTTCATTGCAAAATGCATAGGCTCATGAAAATAAAGATATCAAAGTAATCTTGTAAGATATTAACCTTATGGTAAAAAATCAACTACAGTAATATATTCCTAAGACTTGGGATCTTAACCAGACCAAGTGTATAGAAAACTATATGTTGATACATGTGTTGTATGGATGTAAACTTGTGTTGTATGAAACAAAGATATCTTCAACAAATATATTCACATTAGTTTTAGTGTTAAATCACAACACAAATGTCAACAAGGGCACACCACAAGTGGTGTCATGTCAGAGCGATCATGTCCCTAACCTCCTCTAATGCCAGGTGTGTTGCACTTCAAATCTTAGCAACTACAAAAAGACAACATCATGTGATTCATAGATAGCTAGTAGGAATCAACTTCCACTACATATTCCTTTCCACAACCTTTCATATATAGTACGAAAAGGGCTAATACGTAATTATGGAAAACTAAGCACAAAATGCATTCAACCCCACTCACGATAATTCATATGGCTTTATTAGAATAATTAAGGACCAATTTTTTAATTTAAACAAATAAAGAAAAAAAACATCTAAACCCTTTCATGATCTTGCACAACTTACCTATTATAATTAAAGATTGTTTATGACTAAAAACATGAAAAATTGCATTTAGTAGTATAGATCAAAATGTAAATACTACTTTCCAACTTGGCAATTAGCGAAAATGTGTTGAAACCCTTCGCGAAACTTCTTATATAATACTAGGTATATCTCGTTATTTGCACATACTTAGGTATATCATATTACTTTGAAGACCTCAAGTGTAGTACTTCATCACTTCATCTATATATAGAAAAAAAGAGATAAAATTAAAGTTAATAAGCAATTACATTGTGATAAGGTAGGTTAGGAAATGAAGTTGTGGGGGACTGATCACTACAAGACCCTAAAGACCATGATAAAAATAAATAGGTAGGACATGATATTATATTTATATCCATACTTTATTTATATTTATATAGATATACACACAATCCAAAATTTTGGGTGGGGCACATGCCCACTGCAAGATACTGAAATCTGGGTACCAAATCTATTTTGAGCTACAATTCCTAATTTTGGCTAACTTGATCCTTTTTACAAATCGGTCCATCAATTGAAGTTCATTTGATGATTTTGTTGAGTTCCTTTATTCTTGGATATTAATCTCCTATGAGTTGAATTTCTTTTGTCCCAATGAGTTTATTTCTTCTCAATTGAGTAATATTTACAAATTCATCCCTTACTTCATCTTTATGAATAACTTCCCCTCATTTGGTGCAACTTGTAATTATAGTACTTGGAAAAACCTTGAGATCGACAATACATACATTTAGTAACTAATGACCTTGGAATCAACTTTAAATATTATTGAAAATATTAAATATTAATTACTGAGTGAATTATGTTATAGATATTACTATACAAATTCAAAGCCATGAATTTGAGAATTCTCATTATGATTACATAGCCTTTGGACTAATCTGCCTCTGGTTAAAATCTTATCTTATTTGGCTCTTCAATTAATTATACAAAAATTGTCATATTAATTCACATTAATAACATTTATGGGATTCCCCATTCATCTAGGCCCCATTTATATTCTTTCATATTTACTGCTTCCTCCATTAATTGTGGTTCTTCTCTTTGCCTAAAGAGGAACGAACGCCCTAACGGTTTCATCCGTTCTTTCCCCTCCTCCTCCAAACCCTTGTATATGTTACTCTCTACTTCCTCTTCACCTTTCCACACCCTCTACCCAACAACATAAGCAATGACCATCCAAGGCAAGAACTAACACCCTCGTGGTCAGACTCTATCAATAGGAAAAAATGACAACTCCATTACTCACCTCCATGACTTCACTATATCACCAACACCCTCACCTCTTCTTTTCCCTATTAACAACGTACAAGGTCTAAGCCTTGGAGGTGATGCTTCCCTCACCACCATGAATGTGTATGTAGCTGTTTGAAGAAAATGACAGCGAAGTTGATACTTCCGCCTTGAAATCGCCAAGACCTCCATTGATTACACCTCTGAAACTCCAAACAAAGACTCAACATTACCCCTCTTTAGTCTTAGAATGATCCCCCTCGACACCCCTTGAACCATGGACTAGCTGCCTCCTATATATATACATATATATATATATATGTGTGTGTGTGTGTGTGTGTGTGTCTATATATATATATATATATATATATATATATATATATATATATATATAATACGATGATAAGGGAGGTCAATCACACCCCTATTATCCTTTTGATTATTCTGACTGGACTGACTCTGATCTTAGGTGCATTTCCCTCTAAAATCTTATTGTTCGGGTACAACCATACCCCCCAAAAAATCATTCTATCCAATTATATATATATATATATATATATATATATATATATATATATATGGCTAAAACAATTGTGTTCCTGAGTACATGTAGCTTACATGTACCCACCTTCATTTATGGTAATTGTAAAATTCAACTAAATAATCCAACCTTATGGATGTAATGTATACCCCTCAGATAAGATGTGTACAAAAGATCACCACAATCTGACATTTATAGATCATTTAACAAAAAACAATGTGTATTTTCTAATCAACGGTAAGTTGCAGAAATTGTAGAAACCATCGAATGATGTATTGTTATATCTCATGATCTATATGAGATACAATTATGATTTTTTAAACACAAGCAATCTATATAGTGTTGAATCAATCCATATGGTTAGATTTTATAAACATACTCCACGTGTGCTATTTTAATAGCCGGTACACGTAAGTTACATATATCGGCCGGTACACACTTCCTAACCTATATATATATATACATATATATATATATATATATATATATATATATATATATATATATATATGGCGTTCATTCCATGCCTGTGCGAGTAGCTACCCTCCCCCTATTTTGGTTACTTTGTTTGGAGTTTCTTATTTTTGACATGTAGAGGGTTACTTTACCTTGCACACTGTTACTTTTCCTGCATAGGTAGTTACATTTGCAACAACTATAATAAATATACAATTACATATTTATTTTGATATGTATTCTATCTAGATTTACTTTTTGCGTCAAACAGTTGCTTTTTGGTCAATATAATTACTTTTTTGTCTAGTGAGTTACCTTTTTGACCATATAGTTACTTTTCAGGAGAGACGGGTAGCGAAATCCAGGCTACCTGCGCGGGTATTAAAGATGAACACACACACACACACACACACACACACACACACACACACACACACACACATATATATATATATATATATATATATATATATATATATATATATATATATATATATATATATATATATATATATATATATATATATATATATGGGCTCATCTTTAATACCTGCGCGGGTAGCCTAATTTTTCGCTACCCGCACATCCAAAAGTGTAACTATATGGTACACAACAGTAACTCTAAGATCAAAATAGTAACTATATTGATAAAAGAGTAACTCTAAGATCAAAAAAGTAATTGTGCAGAAAATATACTGTCAGTAAATATATGGACATATTTTTTTATTTTGGTGGGGCAAATGATATTATTTTTGGATGAAATTTTTTGGGGAGCTAGATAAAATGCTCCTCTACAATTGTGATTTTTTTTTGAAAAAAAGTGACTGGAAGGGTGGGTAGCTACCCGCGCGGGTATTAAATAAATCCCCTATATATATATATATATATATATATATATATATATATATATATATGGTTAGTTACCAGTGCATATATTTTGTAATAAGATGGCACATATATGTAATGAGACAACCAACGTTGTAATGAGATGACCAAAAATATAATAGAAAAACTCATTTTGTAATACTACGTAAATTGCTAAATATCATTTTTACTAAATTTAGAGGGATAATTAAATTTTCACGATGTATTTACAAAATGACTCTTTGTATTACAACGAGGTGCCTTTCTAATTAAAAAATAGATCCACATGTAAAGTTAGCTACTCGTGTGGGAATTATATATATATATATATATATATATATATATATTTATATTTATATATATATATATAGTCTGGATAGAATACACTCGAGTGCATTCGGAGCAGAATACACTCAAGTAGTTTTTCATGATGCAATATTTTTTTTCAAAAATCTAATCCATTGATCTTCTTAAACATCTTGTGAATAGCTCATATACAAAATTTGAACACATTTGGACATTTATAAGTCATGTTATAAAGACTGCAAAAATCATGCATTTCAAATTAGTTTTGCGGGTCGATTTTGTTGCCCTCAGATGGGTGACTTACACTCATCTAAATGGGCTCAAAATGTGCACTTTTGCAAAAAACTAGTCTTGATATGCAAACACACTTGAGTGTATTCATGCAATTTGTACACTCGAGTGTATTCTAGCCAGACTCTCTCTCTCTATATATATAAATATATAAATATATATATATATATATAAACATAAATATATAAATATAAATATATATATATATACATATATATACATACATACATGTACATATATATATATATATATATATATAGTGGAAACACCAACATCTGATTGACGATGTCAGCTACCTCGGGCATGTTACCTTCAAAACCCACTTTATCCCTTCCTTCCCTCAATTTTTGGCTAAAAGACTCCGGACTCTCTGATCTTCTCAGCCCTCCCTACCAATCTACGAAGATATGAAACCACTTGATCATGACCCAAACTCTACCTATAATGCTAACTTACAACCACGACGGCCACCTGCAACAGTGCCAACACTCGTGCTACATGCCCCTCCCACTATAGAGCAACGCCGCCACCAGGCATGGTCGCTTCTTGCACCTCCTATCTTAGGGAAGGGAAATCCTCGATCTCCATCTATCCCATCTCGCTCTGAGATCTCAGGAAATTGAGAAGAATGACGCCCTCTTTCTCACCAATGAACACATTCTCAAGAAACCTAGAGGATGACTCATGCTTGGTCTTAGACATTAGGGGACCAAAAGGGATGGGCCTCCCTTCCATCAATAAGAACTCAAGCCTTCAATTCATAGTAATGAGAAATACTACTACCAATCTTGTTCAAGCCCAACATAACTAGATGAAGATATGTTGCCACCCCTCATGTGAAAATGATATGGAACACCTCCATCGTTCTATAGGTCACCAGTTCCTTCTTGCATCTCATATGTTCAAAGCTTAGTTACTTAGATAATGAAGAAGAAAACTAGGTGATCAAGAGTAGGATGGAATATGAACTCGAACCATGTTAACAATTAATACTACCAATCAAATAACACCTATTGATTGTAAAAAACCAAACCATTTGACTAATTAATATCACAACTATCTTAGTAGTACACATACTAGGGTTTTAATACTAATCTTAATAATGTAACAACTCTGAAATCTATGTATTATTTCTAAATTTGGGATATCCATTACTCCATTAGATATTGTTATATAGATGAATGTGGTTATAAGGACACCCTTCCTAATTAATTTACTATATTGCTCATATTATTATTAACATGTATATGTGTTAATAAATGGATAAATAGTGATTTAGTAAGAATTTAATAGTTTTTGATAATAAAAATCACGTCTAGTAATCCCACGTGTTGTTTTGAAATTAAAACCCTAGATTTACATTATTGTGAAGACATGGAGAATTAAATTTATCTTTGTTTCCCCTACTTGAATTATAGGACATAAAAGACAAAGAACATATACGAGAAAGCACTTTTATAGACATTTTGACAAAATTCACATTGGATTACTTGATATTTCATACGAAACATGAATATACTTTATTCTCATAAGATACATATTGGTTCTCAGATACATAAGTTAAATCTAAGTATTAGTGTATGACTAGTGTATATTGAGGTATGTTCACCCTAAACCCTAGATATTCCTACTAAGGGTATTTTGACAAGTTATATCTTATATAATGAATAACCTTGACCATTAAAATTAAATGAAATTATCTTCAAGAGAAAATAACATTTGAGAACCTAAAACAAATTAAAATATTATAGACTAGAGTATGTAACCTAGATGGAAATGAAACCATATTCCTAACAAGTCAAATGAACACATTTGATTCCAAGCCATATAGTGACAAATATTCCTCTATATTTCTATATCTCTCTATTTTGACTGAATTCTAGGAGATGAATACTTGGAACTTACAATTTTACATACTTTGACCTAAAGGTATAAAATTTCTATTTCTATTTAGAAAGTTATTTCCCTCATTGATTGCATGCATGACTAGATAGGTTGGTTGGCCAAAATTTGATTACCACCAATACTTATGTAAAATAGTAATACAACGTTTAAATGCCAAAAAAGGATAGGTTCGTGCCCCTAGTTTAGTGAAATTACACTTCTACACCTATGCGCCAAGTTAAAGGACATTGTCGTTCTCCATATGAGAGAACGCATGGCTTCCAACTAGACATTGACATGTGCTCTCTATATGAAAATTGAATTCTAGTTTCAAAAATTGGATATTGAATCTTATTGAATTTGAAAATCCATTGCTACCTTTTATGCTTGCCTATATTGTTTAATCCTTTGCATTTTGTCATGAAAATCCTATATAGATAGGTTCATATTATTTTACTTTTTAAATATTGATATTGTACCAGCTTTACTGATCTATATTTCCCTTCTTGAGGTGCATGTATGATTTTGAAACTTGTTTAAATTAATGTTGTACCATGCATATCACAATGTTAATACAGATAAGATAACTAAAGAGAGAAGCAATTAGTAAAAGTAATGATAATATCTTCTTAGCATAGACAACGTCACCTCACATATATTTCTGAATGTCATGTGGAGCAACTATGTTCTCTACCTCCTCCAGCGTTGGTTGGCTGCACTCCCAATTAACAACCACAAGAAACCACGCAAGCACAAAGACGGTCATGAGATGACTCCCACTTAGGGGTGTAAATTGTGTGGGTATGGTGTGTGTCTAACCATATCTATACTCATATCCATTTAATTTAGTGAGTCCAATTCTAGTTCTAAATCCACATAATAAAAATTTAGACTTGCAACATACCTTTACCTGCAATAATAGAGGGCATGCGGTATGAATATGAGTGTAAACGGTTCTATGCAAGACATCATATTGTTTATGTAAGAAAAATATGACTATGTTCTATATGTTTTAATAGAACGAGATACTACTATTATATAGGATACTATAATGCAAAAGTTATGTTAAATAATATAATACTCTATAGATTGAAGATTAGTTGAGTTATTGTTTAAATATTTGTAGTCGTCATCATAGTGTTCTAATTATGTAGCATATCATGTTATTATTTTAATTTGAAGTTTACATATCCTGTTCAAGAATAGTTAATTCCCAATTAGATGACTAGTCTCAACCTAATCAAATTTGAGTAGAATATAATCTCAGGTATTATATTGTTTAGAATAGTAAAATATAACATTCTTCAAGTAGTTGTTTGTGTCTAGTGAGTACATAGTATACGGTTATGGTAGATTTTGGTCCAAACATACCCATTAGTGGACCCACTTATATGTGGTTCCAAGGGTATTCGGTTCTACTAGTATGCGGTACAAAAGTTTAGACCCGTAACTATAACAACTGCCACCAAACCGACAGCCAAATCGGTACTATTTATGCGGAATAATCATAAGCAACAGATTAAAAAAAGTCACTAAAAACTAAAACCATTTTGCAAAGAGATCCATTTTTTGGAAAACTTTTCATGAAAGAACCAAAACTTTATATACATCAGGGTTCACCTTGTACATACATTGTACCATCTCATCTCGAGGACAACATATAATAGTTGCTTTGTCAAAACATATACGAAAGCTACGTAAAACCTCGAGGCATATAAGCCAAAATCTCAGATTGTTCATAAAACCATCACGTACTAAATCCGAGGACCTAAGAGTACAGAGACCACACATATGACTTCTATCTACAAGACACGACAGACAGTACACTCAACCTGAGTTGTTATTGTTGTCCCTACTGTTGTTGTCCTTCCTCTAAAGAACGGTCTCTACCTCCTCGTACACGTCTACCTAAAAATTGTGGATCCCACGGGACGAGACAATTATCCCAGCGAGAGATATAACTCTCCGCCAACAATGTTATTATCACAGGTTAATAGTATAAAACTGAGCAGAGGTTCTTCTATATTAATAAGCAAGGTGAATCTATGTGGATAAGCATATTAGAACATTTCTCATCTTTTTAAAACATTGTAACTGTCTATGATAGAGTAGTAAATCATCTATTCACTTTATAAGGAATATGAAAGACATGTATATCATTTACCCATCATACTATACCCACATCTCAAGCTTATCCTGTGATACTATTTTCATGGTATGAATCATTCTCATTTCTATTTGTTGGCCTTAGCCAATCTGCTAGCCAGGGATTGGATTGTACTAATCATGTGAATATACATCATAATGTTCCAGCTTTATACCAATATTGTAAGAGTACGACCATGTATTAGATTGTACCAATCCTGTGAAATTACAACCATGTATTGGATTGTACCAATCCTGTGAAATTACAGCCATGTATTAGATTGTACCAATCCTGTGAAATTACAGCCAGGTATTGGATTGTACCAATCCTGTGAGATTATAGCCAGGTATTGGATTGTACCAATCCTATGAGATTACAGCCAGGTATTGGATTGTACCAATCCTGTGAGATTACAGCCAGGTATTGGATTGTACCAATCCTGTGAGATTACAACTATGTATTGGATTGTACCAATCCTGATACAGTTCAACCAGGTATTGGATTGTACCAATCCTGTGAGATTGCAGCCAGGTATTGGACTATGCCAATCCTATGAGATCATTTTGAGAGTACAACCAAGTATTGGATTATACCAATCTTGTGAGATCATGGCCATATTGCTAAGGATTCCATAGGAGTTGGAATACCTTTATGTTTCCCTTTCACTTTCATTATGGGATATCAATCCCTTAAACTCATCACTGAATACCACATCACCTTTACTAGGCATTATACCTCGGTCGAACCATCATACACATTCACATCCTTTATGTGATACAAGTATTCCTCATATCTCATTTTAGCATATTAAAAACACTATAGCCCTTATTTGGCTATAATCATAATGCATGTATGACGAATATTTTATTATTATCTTTGTAATCATTTATTATTATTATTATTATTATTATTATTATTATTATGTTACGGGTTTCCCAAATCCCTAGTTTATTTTGAACATTACCATCTCTTACATTAATCTCTAGATCATGAGACTTTTATAAACATCTTGTCACCTCTCACTAGGCAACAACTATTCACATGTCTCACAAGGCCCATTAAACATCTTATCACCTCTCACTAGGCAACAACTATTCACATGGCTTACAAGGCCATCAAACATCTTGTCACCTCTCACTAGGCGACAATTATTCACATGGCTCACAAGGCCATTAAACATCTTGTCACCTCTCACTAGGCAACGACTATTCACATGGCTCACAAGGCCATTAAACATCTTGTCACCTCTTACTAGGCAACAACTATCTATAGGTCATAAGGCCTATATAAACATTATACTTGTTGTACAAGTATTTCACATATCTCACAAGGCTTATGCAATAAGAGAAATACAACCTTCCCATTATTAGGGTTAGGGTTTCCCTTTATATCCGAATAGGGTTTCAAGTTCATATTATCAATCCACCTAATTCATTGCTCCACACATCTAGGAGCATACATTGATATCATAAGTATTCAATCATACTTATTTATTCTCATCATTTATCATTAAATGATTATCAACGCAAGGTATGAGTTTCTCTCTCATCCTCACTAGGATATTGATTACATCATACTTTATTAACTTGGCTTAACCCTTTCTCAAAGGTATGTTAGCCTACACTTATCAAAGTGCATTAAACTCTTTATGTCTTAATGTATCATTTGACAAAACACACTACATGTGTCACTCAATCAAGTATATTGAATTGAGGTGCTTCCACCCTATCGGGCAAAAAGGTGTGTGCTTGCTTCCATATGGGGTAAAGAGGTGTGTGTGTGCTCCACACCATATCGGGCAAAGAGGTGTGTGTGTACTTCACACCACATCGGGCAAAGAGGTGTGTGTGTGCTTCACACCATATCGGGCAAAGGAGGTGTGTGTGTGCTTCACACCATATCGGTATCGGGAAAAGAGGTGTGTGTATGCTTCACACCATATCGGGCAAAGAGGTGTGTGTATGCTTCAAACCATATCGGGCAAAGAGGTGTGTGTATGATTCACACCATATCGGGCAAAGAGGTGTGTGTATGCTTCACACCATATCGGGTTAGAGGTGCTTCAATCCAACAGGGGTTGAACCGTGATGATGTCATCATCATCAACCTCTAGACTCTTATTCTTACTGTTCTAGTTCATGGACAACAGTCCTAGATTACTACTAGAGCTCATGGGTTCATCAATTATACCAGAAAATTCTATTTGAAAGTAAATCATTTAACTAAGGCAGTATTTATGAATCACTTCCCCTCAAGAGTAACTTCAAAGCTTCAAGATCCAAAGATTCACATTCTCAAGGTTGAAGATGATCTTATCAAAGGTCCAAGACTTGAGCTCCTCAACACTATGCACGATACCCCACCACTTGTGGCTGATATCCCTCTCTTATGGTCGATATCCTTCACTTGACTGATATCACTTTGCTACGGGTGATATCTCTTTGCTATGACCGATACCAGGGCCCTATGCATGATACTCCTTCACCTATGCACGACACCAAGACTCTATGCATGATATATAAGAGCAAGGGGGTGGTAAGATTAAAAAAATTTCACTTATAGGTGAAAGGAAGGGTATATATACTTGAGGTTCATGAAAAAGTGTGTATATGAGGTGTCATCATTTTAAGCTACTAGGTGCCACATGTCCATGCATGGTTGACACTTGTCCTTGCATGCACTCCTATTTATCTTGACATGCAAAACACTTGAGGATAATCTACAGATGATATTGCGGCCATCACTTATCTTGTTGGATAAGATATCTCAACTCAATCACCACTTTATTCACAACCCGATACAACTTTTCCAAGGAAGTTGAAAACCGATACACTTCACTTCCTTGAGGTGCTTAGCTCGTCATGGACAAAGCCAAGAGTTCACAAAACTGATGTGAGACTCACCCTATGGCTCCTTGGCCGATAGGCACTCTCATATGAACTCTACAACCCGATACAAGCTCAAATTAGGGTTTCACATTCAACCCTTTCTTGGTCTTTCTATCACCAAGAATACTATCACTTATACACGATTCAAACATGGTGTCTCCTTCTTTCTCTCTCTTCTAAAAGATACTAGGAGGGAGTAGGGACACTCTAGAGGTGGTAATTTGCATATCAACCCTTCATTTAGGGTAAATTACAATTTGTACCAAAATTGATACACAAGGTACTAACATTATTGAAACAAGTTCAAATTTGGAATTTAAGCTTTCTACAAGCCACCACCTTGCATTATTCTCTCTCTTATGATGCTAAAACACATGAGGTATGTTCAACATATGACATATTGCAATATAACCCCTTATTTTGGATAAATTGCATTTTGGTCCAAAATAAGAGAACATTGCTCAAACATTATTCAAACAAACTCGAAACATAAGTTTGTCACCTGATAACAAAACACTTTTGAGGATTATATTAAAGTTCTAGGCAACTTATTTAGGCTAAACAAATAGAATTAGCCCTAAACCCAGGTTAGGAATGTTACAGTAATAGATTTTTTAGGGTCCAGATTTATGGGTCTCTGGGCCTGCCTGTTTCCCTATACAATCGTCCTCCCACTATGGAAGTACATAGAACGTTATTAGGATAACAAGGACCTAGTTAGTAATTCAAAATACATAAAATAAAAGTTATATTCAACTATATACACAACATTTCATATACTGTACGACAAGGGCCAACATATTTGTAAAACGAAAGGCAAACATTACATTCAACTCTTCCTACTACCTTTCATATATCCACATTCGAAGACACACAAACTAGTATGCATTTTAACAAAAAGAATACATCCGCACCCTCCTATGCTCGGACAAGACTGACTTATTAGAATAAAACACTAGTTTGTAATTAACATCATATTTTTGTACATATGACCTCACACACTCTTTATATATATGTATATATATTATATTTATTATATATATAATAAAAAGATGAGGTGAGTGAGAAAATAGGTATATCCCACTAATACAACTTTAGAAGCATAGACAAGGCCTAATTAATAATAAAAAGTAAAAGGTAAGAAATTACATAAACTTCTTACAATATTTCTTGCACGTAAGACAAAAGCCAACATGTAGTTTGAAAAACTATACAAATTATATATAACCACTTGTATGACTTTCATATAATTTTGTTAGAAAATACAAGAAATAATTTGTATTTTAAAAATTAAAACGAATAATTGCATCTAAAGCCATGTATCCTTTTATATGGAATAAAATACTAATTCGTAATTAAAAATATTAAAAAATTGTGCATATAACTTTTCGCATATTAGAATACAATGGCTATTCCATAATTCAAGAAAATAGTAGATAAAAAAATTGCAGAAAAATGGACTTCTTTAAATACTATCGGATCTCCCCCAAACTTGATGATCTTGTCCGAGCAATAAAACACCGACCACAGATTTTTCTCTCAATAAATTATAATTTCCTACTAGCCAAGCTTCGCAAAAATTAAGACATTTACTTTTTAAGTATTTTACCTAACGATCTGCACGATCTCGATAGAAACCATTAAATATCAAGTGATATTTTCAAACAGGTGCCTGCTAGTTCCAGTTGACGAGGTCGTCTACCGTGCTACTGCACTGGTATAGCGACGAAAACCAAATCCATTGCAAAGGGGTTCCGCCGGGATAATTTGTCCGATGATCTCAGTAGCGCTGGACAATAAAACAAGTTCCTCTTCAACACTGGACAAGGGTTTATAACTTCGTAGAATTTCGCTGAATTCTTACATCATGGGTGTGGGTGCCGCTATTAATGGCGGTTCTTCTTCTTCGTCGTCTTCTTCTGCACCGATGACCGCCAGTGGTAAGAATGTTCCAAGGAGGAGATGGTTTAGCTTTGTCCCCATCTTCGTCGCCCTGGTTGTAGTTGCCGAGATCGGCTTTCTTGGGCGTCTTGACATGTCGAAGAATGCTGCCGTGGTCCATAGCTGGACCTCCTCCTTCTACTTCCCTTCTTTGAGCTCCTCCGTGCAGTTATCGTCTCCCCTTGAACCCCGAGGTGGGAATGATTTTGCTCCGGCAGAGAAGGGATGCATCGATTGGTTGGAGCAACATGATGCAATACCTCACAGTCGGGATTTCACAAAAGACCCGATTCTAGTGGCCGGATCCGATGAGGTTTGTTCTTTCGTCTCTTTGTTTTCTCGAGTTTCAATTAATATTCGTATTAGTTCGACCTTACTTTTTTCTTTCCTCATGCTGAAAATCCGCCCAAACATGGTTCTCTTGCCAGTAGCATCTTCCTCAATGGTCTGTTTAGCTGACTACACAAACCATATTACGTTAAGCAGTTAGTTCCCTACGAGGTGGTCCACGATTTCGTTCAGCCAGGTTATGTTTTTATGTACTGGACTTCAGAAATTACTACAAATCGAGAATATACGCTATTATAAGCTTCGCCATGTAAATCCCCCTCTGAAAACAAATTTTTCATTGGGATTCATAAGCTTGTGAACCATATTTCTCCAAAGTTGACTCAAATTCCCCCAACAGCATGAAGCCAATGGTCTGCAAGGCAGATATGAAAAGCTAAAAGCATGAGATGATCACTGTTTGTAGTGTTTATTAGTTATAAAAGGCTGTTACAATCGCATTGGCTCAAATCCAATACATTTTTTTTTTGCACAGATACTTGCACTTCAAGGGAATATCTAATTGCTTCTTGGAGTGCTTTTACATTATTAGAATTTCAGAAATATCACTATTATACCCTTCTCCCTTTCCATATCTCCTCGTCACCCTTGAGTCCCTGTTTGGCAACGGACTGGGATTTCGTAGTCTGGACTGGATTAGATGGGATTAGTCAAGATTCAGTCTGATTCTGTTTGGCAACCCAGTCTGATTCTGGTCAGCTGGTCTGATTTGAGTCTGATTGCAGTCTGATTTTGTTTGGCTACTAGACTGGATTCAGTCTGATTTTGTTTGGCAACGTAGTCAGTATGTACTGTGTAGAACTGTTTTAACAAGAATAAGGAATGTGTAGTTGTGTTGCCCCTTACGCAGAAGTTGGCCGAAGTGTATTATATAATAAATAACAAATACATAATATAATTTATGTATTTAAATTAAATAGTAGCAAACGTGCGTAGCATGTCTGTAGCACAACGTAATACCACATAAATAAAAAGATAATATTTTGGTGAGCAAGCAGCCAACGTAATACCACATAAATAAAAAGATAATATATTGGTTCCCGGGCAAATACATATGTAACATACAAACTGAAACGAGAAGTCTTCCCTGGACCTAGACAACGACAAAGCTACACAATCTAAGTTGGTGAGCAAGCAACCAACTTCATGCCTCGTCGTACTCGTTGGCCAACTTCATGGCCTCGTCGTACTCGTCCCACGACACAGGACAACCTTCGTCCAACACCTGATTTGTTTCCTGTTTGTTGGCGTCTTTTGGCCACTCGAACAACAACGGCAGATGGTGAATAGGATGAGTAACACCCTTGGCTTGTTCGTCTCTCTCATTTGTGCCCTCAACGCGTGTAGGCTCGCAACATGGTTTCTTGCAAGCAAGGTTTTCTTCTACATATTTTTTAATGTTCGACGGAGACATCAATAGTTTTTCAAATTTTGTCCTTGCCTTTGACCGTGACCGCAATGATGACATCTATAGTTAATAAATAAATATAAGTATTAGCAAATATCAATAATAGTAAGATAACTGTGACAATATTGAATACAAATAAATGCACCAAACAAACTTAGCTACAAACAAGTAAGAACGAGATGTATGCATTCAATACATAACAATAAAACTCCAAACAAACTTAGCTACATACAAATAAATGTTGCGAGGTAAACACAAACAACTACAAAGTCGTGGAAATATATTACAGGTTAATGTGTTAGATTCGCCGTCTAACGTGCTTGTTTGATTCACTCATCGGTGTTAATAAGGTATTCAACAATCCCAGGTGGGTAAATGCGACGAGTCGTCACGAAGTTGCGTTGCACGGCCAATGGCGGGGGAGGCAATAAATCTCCCAAAATAAAAAGATTGTCTCTTATGAACTCTCTCCTTATGTGTTTCCATCTCATCTGCAACTCAGTCAAAGATATGTAAGGCCCCCCAGTTATGTTTCGGAAGTCACGCCATGCCTCCATCCAAGCCTGTGTAGTATATACTCCATTAACACATCTCCCCAACTCATATTGGTTTCTCATCATACCTCTGAGAACCATATCAAGCTCCATACACCACATAAAAGAAGGCGTCCTTGGAGGCCCAGCCATATTACAGATTCTGTAAGTAATATGTTTTAGACGTAAGTGTGTATCGCACAATTAAGGGAATATAAAATGCATATTCAGTGCTAACTAACATTTATCAACATCACGGTGAAAAAACATACACCCTCCATAAAACAGACAACAACATTATGATAAATAACAAAAGCATGTTAATGTCGGATGAATTCAGAAAGATTTAATGTTAAAAACATCGAATGGTGGACAATGTAAATCGACACACCAAACTAATTGTAGCTCTCTGCCATTAAACGTTATGGCGTCACCGTGGGTGAAGGAATGTCTAAAAGAAGACTACATTCTTCCTCCAGACTGGCAACGTAGCGTTCTAGACCCTCATGCTCATACTTTTTTTGGGTGTATATATCATCGTAGTTGTGATGAATTTCAACAAAGTCCTTCATGTTCATTGCCTGGCCCCACACTGACTTGCACTCGACAGTTAGTAACATAATCTCAGCTTTCAAAGAATTAATTGTTGGGGGGAGATCGACTGCCCAACGGAAGTATCTGCACCGATCTTTTCCCTACAATGTATTATCAAGTTTAATGAATGACAAAGAATGTGCAGCATACACAACGACAACCTATTATGTATGTATTTACTAGTGCACCTCACGAGAAGGACATATGTAATACATTTCGCCTGGCCTTTCACTCAGAATGCCAAAATCATACAACCCTGCATCCTCTGTGTTAAGCCGCAAGGCTGCATCTAACCCACAATCACACATCGGAACTTCAGATGGATCCATTGACATCTAAAACATAATTGAGGTAATTGAGGATTAGTAAAAATAATGTCGGATTCTGAACATAGATTTCAAATACAACTTTCCGAACATAAAATAGGCCTAACTGCTTGTTCTACATCTATGATGTATTATATCTGTCCTCGTTTGAAGAGTCGTTACTGCTCGTGATGTGAAGTCGTTGTCGAAGATATTGGCACCTCTCACGTAGAGTGGAAATATCTTGTTCGAGTCTATCGGTGTCTGCTCTTGTCGAACTGACAAAGTCACATTGTTCAGACCATAGCTTGCGTTCGTTGCGTGCATATGCAAGTTGTGTTAGCATAGCATCCCTAACTGCAGTAAGTGTGGCAACTGTAGGTGGTACACGCTGCGCGGGCAATCTCATCTGACATCTGTTCGAAACAAGCCCCCTACCACATGTAAAATACGGTATGTGGGGGTTGTTGTTTTCAAAACGTCCATTTGCCGCGTCCGCGTCATCCATATACACACGTACAGTGCATTGAAGGCGGCATGTACAACAAGGCATTCCATTCTCCATTTAAAAACAACCTACCAATTCATTATGTCATGTATATTATTAGGATCCAGTAAAAAGCTCGTAAAAAAAACAAGTAAAGCTACCAAGTTATGTCGTGGACAATTTTTCAAATAATTTCAAAACAACCTACACATACAATTGTACGTCAACGGGCATCCCATAGCAAATTCAAAATGGATTCACGTAAACGATCGCCCTCCCTTGAATCGACATGAGTTGTTTGTTAGAGGGAACTCAGGTCAACTCCAGCAGGGGGAACGACAGATGTTGAAATGTCATCTGGGAGTTCGTCCATGATACTGTCGCCATCATGTTGGCGGCGTATGAAATTGTGGAGGATACAACAAGCCATTACGAGGCGACACTGCGAATGTATGGGATATGTCGCCCCCTTTTTAAGGTAGGCAAACCGCCGCTTCAACACCCCAAATGCTCTTTCTACAACATTACGTAATTGTGCGTGGCGGTGGTTGAACATCTCCTTCTTGCTGGTGTAGGCATGTCTGTTTCCTCGGTACTCAGAAATATGGTAAGCTGTGTTACGATACGGTGCAAGGAATTGCCGAGTGTTGGCATACCCTGCATCAACTAGGTAAAACTTTTCCGGCGGGACTTTAAACCCGCCAGTGGTCGTCGCTGACTGTAGGACCCGTTGGTCAGCATCCGATCCCTCCCACCCAGTTAGGACGTATGTAAACTCCATGGAGAAGTCAACTACAGCCAAGACATTAAGAGAGACATTCCCTTTTCTGTCTCAGTAGCGATTTTGCTTGTCTCGTTTAACCAAGACGGGGATGTGTGTTCCGTCAATTGCCCCGATGGCATTCTATAACACCAAAATAAGTTGTAAACATACAAAATATTACCAAATGATTAAAGATTGTAGGGGCTAACTATTACCTTGAAGTACGGGTAGAACCTTGGGGTCTCCAATATACGAGAATGTGTTGTCGTGCATGTTGCTGCAGTTTGCATGACAATGTACTCATTGGACAACGAACACACAACGTCTAAGACTTCGTTGAACTTTCTACTTATGGTCTCACCAGAATGAATGTAGTCCTCAGCCAAAGCACGATTTGTATGTCCATGGCCAACCATTTGTAGGAAGTAGCACACAGCCTCAACCGAACTGACGCCTCTAGTGCTTCGTAACAAGGCCCGACTCTCAAGCTTGTCCACAAGGGCCAATATAGAATGTGGTCTCATTCGATATAGGTCATAAGCCCTTTGTTCATGACCGTTTAAAATTTCTAAGACCTTCTGGTGGCCACTCCTAATGCTAACTGACCTAGGTATTGTAGGTGGTATGTCGGAAATGTCGTCAATGATGGAGTTTGCTATGGACTCAGCTATTGTATCAGCAATGTGATTAGCTGGACCAGACAATGTATGTAGAATGTGCGTGAGGAGGTCAGGTGTTTCGGTTTGGTCAGTGGTTGACATGATGCCTACAAGTGGAAGCATAGCAAGGTTGTCATGGCAACGACAAGGAAAAAATGACTAGTCTACAATCATATGTAACCGTGGACATATAAAATAATGTTTCGAGGATACAAAGCAAATTAGATTGAACACAAAATAAAAGCATGACAGTGAAATAAATTATTACAACAGTTAATCAATTTAGTTTCTGCGGTAAAATAATGTCTTGACAGGAATAAAAATATTTCAACCATTCAGCAAATTAGATTATGGCGAAAGAAAATGTTTCGAAGGGAAATAGATTATTACAACAATGAAATAACTTTCTACTGATTTGCTGAGTGAAATGTCTGGCCGTTAATCAAACTGATGTTCCCCCTTATTATCCGGAAGGGCCAGCATCATTGGACGAAGGAAAAAATGCACGGTGAGATGACATAAACGACGACGGCATACTTGAGCTGTTGCTGAAGTTGGGTGTTGGGGATTGCGGGAAAAATGCATTGTGAGATGGCATAAACGAGGATGGCATTGAAGGTGTTGGTGTTGCATTGGCAGCTTGGGACCTTTCCCAAAGGTCTTGCAACCATATGGTTATCTTTTGAGATGTGTCTATAAGGCTGAGGTAGATGCTGCGGTTTGTTGAGTCCTTGATGGCGTTCACAAGTGTTGTAAACACACTAGTGGGGGCATCTGGGTAAGTGTCATGGAAATGTTGTAAGATGGTTCTAAACTCTTTCTTTTCAAAGGCTCTAGTTGCCACACCACTGCCTAACTCGTGAACCTTTGCATAAACCTGTGTGAATTCAGATAACACTTCATTTGAAAGCCCACATCGGTCTTCAGCCATTGATGGCCGCTTCTTGCGCCTAACGACAGGAGGCCTCCCGCCAACGCTCTGTGTATCTGTTCCGCCTCCCCCGGTGTCTCCCTCACTTTGCATCCCATATGCGGCCATATTCGGTACCCCTGATTGGCTTCCAGTGTTCATGGGTGTCTCTGACCCATCTAAGTCGACACTGACATCATCCTCGGAGGCAACGTCAGAAGGGATTTGGGTGTCCGTTGAAGACATTGCATGATGTCCTCTAGCAATGTTCCTCCCCGCCATCATCTCGATGTCATAGTAGTGGGGAAACGGCTTGTTAAGCAACCTAGCAAGGTCCTTGTTTGCCTAAGTATACGAAAAATTTGTATTAGGAAAGTTTAAGTGTAAATGTAGGACATTACTTTATTCGATTAAGGGACTGGTTATTGGATATACCGCAAGGCTCTCCCTCCATTCAGGGCAATCGGGCAGCGTGGGCTTATGCCTAGTGTCATCCCATCCAACGCCACTCTTATTCGTCACAAGCTTCAAAGCGGCATAGTCCCTCCTCAAGTTCTTCCACCGAGTTTTGAGCTGGTCTGTATTGCAGGCCGTCTTCCCCATCCTATTTTGCATTTCCACAGTTGCCTCCCTCCAAGCCTCCCTAGTGAAATGACCATCGACACACCTGCCTAGGTCATATTGTCTGCGCAATGCTGATACCAGAGCGGCATCAGAGTCTCTTGCCCAAACAATACGAAACTTGGGCTCACCGGAAGACATACCCCCGCAGGTGCTGCAATATATTATGATACAGAAATCGTTATGCTATCAAGATAATACTACAGTGGAATTTGATTCATGCCATCAGATTCATCTCAAATTGTACACGTTAGCTATATTTAAAGATGTGTTTTGTTTGCTGATAACATATCTGTCTTGCATTACTTGCTAAGCCAATGAAAGCATGTACTGCAATGGTGATGGCTGAGCTGCAATTACACCAAAATTACTCTATACAGTAGCTACTACTATGTTGGTGTGTCCTGGAAGTATTCTGTAACTAAACTTACTCTATACAACAAAATTGATTCTGTAACACAATCATTGCTACATTGCACATGTCGGTATAAAATTGTTCTATTTTAGCTGTTGAAACAGAGGAAGTTGGGTCACTGAAAACTATTACTAGCTATAATAATCAAATAGGTCGACAAAATGATGCTTAAACTGAGGAATTGCCTAATGTTGTATCATATTAATAGATTCAGTAATTCATGTAATTTAGTAAAATGTCATTTTGAACCACAACATTGTATCTACATAAGAAAATTCCTACTTTCACAAACTTATCTATGCAAGAAACACAACATTTGTCTTTCAAATACAAATCAAATGTCAGAAATAAAATATGGTGATCAAATAGACTCAATGAAATTCAATCATTGTGTAGAGTCCAAAAAATAATCATTTATTTTAAAGATTATC
Organism: Alisma plantago-aquatica; assembly: GCA_963693085.1. Lineage (NCBI taxonomy): Eukaryota > Viridiplantae > Streptophyta > Magnoliopsida > Alismatales > Alismataceae > Alisma > Alisma plantago-aquatica. Next base: position 493,785,163 of record OY856411.1, on the reverse strand, counting down.
TCTTCCTAGTCAAACTGATTCCATTTTGTACAGACCTAGGTATTCTACAACAGAAACACTGATAAATTGCACATGTATGTATAAAACAGTTCTATTTCAGTGTAATGTACATGTTCAGTGCATGGAAAGTCAACAACAAGCCATGATAGGATAATCCAAGCATATTTGTTTGATGCTTTCAAGCAAAAGAAATATTATGATATCATTTCAATGTTATAAATCATGCAACATGCTAAGTATTATCATAGATTAAATCAGTAGATTAAATTGTTCCCCCTTATTACAACAATGAAAAAGTTGTTCTATTTCAGTGTAATGTACAGGTTCAGTGCATGGAAACTCAACAACAACCCATGATAGGATAATCCAAGCATATTTGTTTGATGAGTTTCAAGCAATAGAAATATAATGATATCATTTCAATGTTATAAATCATGACCTGTAATACAAGTAGTGTATAAATAAAGGTAGTTATTAGTACTCATTTTCGACCTATAATAGGTCGACAAAATGTTAATATTAATATCACAAATGTAAACAGATTTTAATTGCAAGTTGTTGAAACATAGGAAGTTGGGTCACTGAAAACTATTACTAGCTATAATAATCAAATAGGTCAACAAAATGATGCTTAAACTGAGGAATTGCCTAATGTTGTATCATATTAATAGATTGAGTAATTCGTGTAATTTAGTAAAATGTCATTCTGAACCACAACATTGTATCTACATAAGAAACTTCCTACTTTCACAAACTTATCTATGCAAGAAAATCATTTCAATGTTATAAATCATGACACATGGTAGGTATACCAAGAATACTACAAGTAATGTATAAATAAAGGTAGTTATTAGTACTCATCTTCGACCTATACTACTGCAATACTAATCAGTAGATTAAATTGATTAAATTTTTGACTGAGCTAGTTATTATCATAGATTAAATCAGTAGATTAAATTGTTCCCCCTTATTACAACAATGAAAAAGTTGTTCTATTTCAGTGTAATCTACAGGTTCAGTGCATGGAAACTCAACAAGAACCCATGACATGACAATCCAAACATAATTGTTTGATGAGTTTCAAAAATAAGAAATATTATCATAGCATTTAAAAGTTAAATTAATGTGCACGTAGAAAGAGTACGATTATAAATTAATATCACAAATGTAAAGAGATTTGAACTGCAACAAGTTGTTGAAACAGACTGGGTTGGGTCACTAAAAACTACTATGGTGATCAAATAGAAATCAAATAGACTGGGTTGCCTTTCAAATACAAATCAAATGTCAGAAATAAATTATGGTGATCAAATAGACTCAATGTAATTCAACCATCGTGTAGAATCCAAAACAATAATCATTTATTTTACAGATTATCTCTTCATAGTCGAAACTGATTCCATTTTTTACAGACCTAGGTATTCTATAACAGAAACACTACTAAATGGAAACTGATTCCATTTATAAGTACTGTTTATCATTTTATTATTCCCTAGATGCACATAATCAGTTATTACAGTTATTTTTTTGACAATAATATCATTTTGGGATACTTGTGGGTATTACCTAAAGACTATCTCGTCCTAGTCCAAATTATCTCCATATAGCAAGCAACAAGAAATGAAAAAATCATAACAACGGGAGAGAAAGAAGGAACTTTGGGGTAGATATCAACCAAAAAGGTTGTATTATAGCAATACAAACATATTTGTTATATGAGTTGAAACAGAGGAAGTTAGGGTCAAGAAAATCATTTATTTTACAGATTATCTCTTCCTAGTCGAAACTGATTCCATTTTTTACAGACCTAGGTATTCTATACAGAAACACTAGTTTTTACAGACCTAGATATTTTGATATCCAAGGCCTAACTCCTTAATCAATTTCTTAGCTTCATGATAAGAAGATGGGAATGTGACCAAATGTGGAAAGGCATCCAATAAAAGCTTCAATTGTTGACTAAAGATGTGTTTGTCCAGTGAAACATACATTTTGAATTAAATACTCGTAGAAGAAATGACAGTGTTGACAAATTCTTACAACCAGGGTAAAGCTCATTATTAGAAAGAAGGAACTTTGGGGTAGATATCAACCAAAAAGGTTGTATTATTCCCTGGCCTCCTCTCTGACCGTATTCAAACATGAATAATGAGATGGATATATTCTGACTGTCATACACAACGATTAACAATAATACTACAGAGATGGATATATTTTGAAAAAAGCATAACAACGACAAACATTGCTTAAACTATGCCATCGACTGATAAAATGTGACTGTCATACACAACGATAACTTGTTTGGAACCAATGTCGGCTGAATAAATACACAAATTAATGACCAATCCACCTCAGAAATGTCTGCCCTAATCGACATCACAAACAAAGCGTCGGCTACCCTATTTCGTAACCAACCTTAGCAGCAAGGGGCGAGAAAGAAGAAGCAATGCGGAATCCTGACTGTGTGTAGCGCCGTCGGAGCACCAGGGAGGAGAACCGCCGGATTTCAGCCACGGACGACCAGCTTCCGCGAACAGCTGCTCCAACAGGCGTAAGTGGAAGTCAAGAACCTCGCAGCACAAGGCGAATATGAAGGCAGACGGACGCTTTGCCTTGGACGCGCTAGGGTTTCTTCTGTGCGTCGACAAGATGGGACAATGTCAGATTGAGATAGTCGAAGACCAGGGCAGGGTATGGGTTACCTTGCTTTTGAGGGATGTAGCCGCCCCAGTAGACCGGCGGTTGCAGACGACTGAATTAATTCTCCACGCGGGCGCTTCGCCCGACGATGACCTATGGCCTCCATCTGCGATTTCGTCGAGGTCGCAGACATCGCTTTACTTCTCACACACGGACCAACAGTATTGCGCGCAGAGAACAGATGTGAAGCGTCGGGAGGCAGACCGCCGAGAGGGAGAAGGCTAGGGCGAGAGGGAGAAGAATAGGGTGAGAGGGAGGGGCGAGAGGGAGGGGCGCGAGGGATCGGGGTCGGGGGGTTGCGTCTGGACAGAAACCGGACTGACATTCGCAATCCTGCCTCGACCGGGACTGGGATTATGCGGATTATGGGATTCCGTTATTCCAAAACGGGGATCGAACTGGGTTGGCTTCCAAACATATTTTTCGACCAAACCGGACCGGCTCAGGCCCTCGTGGCGCTAAACGACGGGCGCTAATCCAAGCCCAGTCCGTTCCCAAACAGGGGCTGAGTGACTTTGGTGGTCATGACACCACTTCCCTGCTCTACTGTATCACCATTAAAAACATCATTGCCCCAGTCCACCTTCATCGTCCACCTACCCGATGCCAACACATAGTGTGGGTCACTACGGCGTGCTGCAGGCATGGTGAGGTGACTACAACGGACGGTGATTGTAAGAAGATAACCAAGGAGTAGAAAAGATGCTTTTGTGATTTCAACTTCCAAAATGCCCAGCGTATTAATTGATGTCTTGGAGTCATACAAGTACTTGTCTTCAAGTAAATTGTGTCGAAAGCAGTATGTCTTTTTGTATTTCAGAAAAGGTAAAACTCTCTTACTATAAATAGGAGGAGATACAACAGGGAAGCGAACAAAAACCTTAGTGGACCTATAATAATTGAGCCCACATTATATGAGACTTAAGTTAAAGGAAAAATAAAATTAATTGGAATAAAGAAAATACAATAGCTGAATATAAATATATTTTAATACTTCCCCTCAAGCTGGGGCATAGATATCATGCATTCCCAGCTTGCAACAGAATTCATGAACTCTCTTGCCAGAGAGAGGCTTTGTAAATATATCGTAGTTTGCTCATGTGTGGATAGAAAAAGGGTAGTAATCTTCTTGGTCAACACATTATTTTAGAGAAAATGGCAGTGCACTTAATGTGTTTGGTCCTTTCATGAAAGACAAGATTACTAGCAATGAAGGTAGCAACACGATTGTCATAGTACATCGGAATAACATAAGTGATAGGAATCCCAAAGTTAGAAATAGTAGATTTGATCCATAATAGCTCACAAAGTAGTTAGTCACGATACTTCGATTCTACACTGGATCTAGTGGCAACATTTTGTTTATTACTTCGCCAAGTAATCAAGTTACCCCCTACAAAGGTACAATAACCAGAGGTAGATCTCTTGTCACATTTACACCTTGTATATCAACATTAGAATATCCAGTCACGTCGAGATGTCCGTTCTTTTATAAAACAGTCCCTGCCCAGGTGCGTTCTTCAAATATCTTAACACAACATGCTGCCTCCCAATGACACTGCCTAGGGAAGTCCATAAATTGGCTAAGGACACCAACATCAAACTATATATCTGGCCTAATAACAGTCAGATATAAAAGTTTGCCAACTAAACGTTTAAAGTTAAATTTATCTTCTAAGGGCTGAGTAGATTCTGCTATTAGATCTTGTGCTTGATCTATAGGGGAGACTGCAGTCCGATAACTAAGCATTCTTGGTCTCAGCTAGTAAGTCTAGAGTATACTTTCTTTGACATAAAGATACTCCATCCTTATTGTGTGCTACCTCAATGCCAAGAAAATACCATAGACGCCCAAGTTCTTTGGTTACAAAATGCTTCCTAAGATATTTCTTTGTATCAATAGTTCCTGCATCATCACTACTAGACAAGAGGATGTCGTCCACGTAAACAATGAGAACAATTATACCAGAAGTATTGGTTTTGTTAAACACAGAATCGTCACATTGAGACCGTGTGAAACCAAATTTGTGCTAGTAAAAGGGATAATTTGTCAAACCACATACTGGAGATTCTGCTTGAGGCCATAAATAGCTTTATGAAGAAGACATACTTTTCCAGAATACCCCTCCCCACCCTGAGCAAAATAATCTGGAGTTTGAGACATAGACAATCTCTTACTCTCATGCAAATCGCCATATAGAAAGGCGTTCTTGACATCCAGTTGATGCAAGTGCCATCCTTGATTAATAACAACAGAAATAAGAATACAAACATAGTTAAGACGAGCAATAGGAGAAAAAGTTTTGAAGTAATCAACCCTAGATTCCTGTGTGTATCACTTGGTAACAAGTCTAGTCTTTAAACGTTCAACTTTCCCATCAGACAAATATTTCACAGTAAAGACCCAACGACAACATGATTACTACATGTAAGGAGATCAACAAGGTCCGATGTCGCACGAGATTGGAGTGCATTCATCTCCTCACTATCACCTAGAGTGTAGTAGTGCCTCCTAAACATTCTTTGTGATAGAAATTGCAAATAAATCATCCGTAAATTTGAGCCATGGAAGAATTCAGATAAACTGTAGAAACATGCTGAGAAATACAATATTTCATACCAGATTGTCGATCATTCCACAATGCTATAGGAATGTCAAAATCAAAAGTTGTAATGGAATAAATAGTATTACCATGGTGTTCATGTGGATCATCAGTCTTAGAAGATGTCAAAGTAGGGGATACTTCAGGTAGAGTAGTAGACACAGTAAGATCAGGAATATGCATAGTAGGAAGTGGTACCTATCGACTAGGTTCATAAAAGAAAGATGTTTCTTCAGAAAAGGTGACATCCACACTGACATACAAGTGACGTACAACATGACAAAATATTTATACCTATCTTGTATGCGAGAGTAAGTAAGGAAACATAGCGGAAAGCAGTGTTTCAAAAAAAGGCCGCACGGGCCGCATAAGCGGCCCACATATACTTAGCCGCTTATAAGGCTGATTAGTCAACACTTTTTATATAGACATTTGTTATCTCAGACCAAACTAGATTATAGTTTTATTGATAACATTCTCTTGATATACTGTTTTGTTGATTTTTGTACATGAGTTCACATGCTTTATTAATGTTCTTTGTTTTGGACTCTATGACATGTAGGCATCTTTTTGTATGATTGGTTAGTCTTCATTGTTATGTACTTGCGTTAAACCATTTCGTGCATGCTTCATTGAAGTTTATGCTTAAATAATTCTAGAATGCATTCTAAATGGTGCTTAACTTTTCATTTAAACTTTATATTTAAATCTATCTTAAATTTTAGGGTCCAAATATGTAATTATATAGATTAAATATGCAATTGTGTGATTAATTTATATGTAATAATTAAATTATTAAAAAATAAAAAACCACATATACTCCCGCATACCGCATATACTCTATAAGGTGACTTCTCCGAATGCATAACACATATCACTTTTTAAAACACTGGCGGAAAGCACATGACGGTAGTTTATCACCCCCAAGTTGGTGATTTTGAACAAAACATAGGCAGCCAAAAACTTTTGGTGGTAAAGCAAAGATTGGTTCATGGGGGTAGAGAAGTTGGTAATGAACTTTATTTTTTAGAACAGAAGAAGACATCCAATTGATAAGGTAATTTGCTAAAAGGATGGCATCTGCCCAATAAAAATTATGGACTTCCATTTCAATTAGGAGAGTGTGAGCTATATCAAGGAAATACCTGTTTTTCCTTTCAACAATGCCATTTTATCATGGGCTATGGCGACAAGAAGTTTGATAGATAACTTCCTTTGCGAGACGAATCTTTTGAAATCATGTTGTTCGTATTTAGAAGCATTATTACTACAGACAAATTTAGGGATAGCAGAAATTGAGTCTTTATTTCATTTAGGAAGTTGGAGAAAACATCGAAAACTTCAGAAGGATCTTTTAACAAATAGATCCAAGTGACACGAGACCAATCATCAACAAAGGTTACAAAATATTGCACACCAATACTGTTAACTAGTGTTTTTATTTAAGCTCTTTATTTTCTTTTGTTATTTTCCTATTCTACAAGGACATCTCTGTAATTGTATATAAATATACGGGGTACACACGTTGTGTACCCTAACCCTTAGAATCCAATCAAGATGGTATCAGAGCAGGTTCTCTAACTGCCATCTTCCCCAGCCGTCGCCCTTTCCTTCTCTCTCTTCCTCCCGCCGGTGGTCCCCCCCCCCCCCCCCCCCCCCCCGCACGCGCGCCCGCCGCTGCCCAGTGTTGGCGTCGGCCGGGCCGTGCGCAACCCCAGGCTGCCGCTGCGAGGCCCGCTGCTGGTGACCGTGCGCCTCTGCTGCATCGCCGGGTGTGCGGGGCTGGCCTACTAGTGCAGCCCGACTGTCCATCATTCATCTCTGGCTGTTCGGTTGAAGGTCTTCAGAGATCCTCCTTCTCTGTCTACTCGCGTCGACTCTTGAGCCGCCAGGTTCTCTGTTGCGCCTCGGTGTAGTCTACGTGTAGGCTGGTCCTTCTAGTAGCTCTCTCTGCCTGCTGCTTCCTAGCCGAAGGATCTAGGCGGTTCTAACCTCTGCTGCCGTTCTTTGCTGCTTGTGGACCCGACTCTCTCATGGCTTCCTCCCATGAAGACTTCTGTCGTCAGGTGACCACTGTGAAGCTAGACGGACGCAACTACCAATATTGGGTTTGCTCCATGAAAATTTTTGCGAAGTCACAGGGCAAACATTCCCATCTGACTGAGGCTCCGCCTCCTGCTCCGCCTACTACTGCCGAGTCTAAGGATAAAAAGATCTATGAGGATTGGGTCAAGGATGACTCGACTGTGATGATGTGGATTCTGAACAACAACGAAACTCGCATCAACGTCACTCTACTTCGTCTTCCGACTGCCAAGGAGATGTGAGACCAACTGGCCAACACCTATTCTCATAGCAAAAATCCGAAGAAGGTGTTTGATATGAACAAACAACTATCCCATATGCACTTTACTGGACCGAATATTCTGACTACTTCTCCACCTTTAAGGGTGTCTGGGTTGAGCTCGAGAATCTTCATTCCTGATCTACTGACTTGGCCACGATGCAACGACAAAGATAGGAACTCCAAGTTGTTCAGTTCCTGTGCGGCCTTCCTGACTCATATGCTGGGATGGTTGACCAGATTCTCGCCAGTGATCCGTTACCTACATTGGAGAGTGTCTTTCAACGTCTCTAACGCCTGTCGGCTTCCTCATCAGATGTACCTTCTGACACAATTGACCCTACTGCTCTTGCTGCTATGTCTGGCCGTGGTCGTGGTCGACCTCCGAACAATCGTTCTACTGCTTTTGGACGGGAGCGTGGATCATCTGGCCACGGTTCCCTTGGTCGTGGCTCATCTGCTGATGCTTCTGAAGGTGCTGCTGCTCCGGTACTGTGACTTTTGTGGCCGCACCAACCATACTGAAGACAAGTGCTGGAAGAAGCATGACACACCTACGTGGGCTAATGCTGCGTCTGATGGTACTTCTCAGACGACCACTGCTGCTCCCTCGACTGCGTCCACTGCTGAGTTCATCCGCTCCGAGGTGGAACGTCTTCTGTTTGAGGGGACTGGTGCTTCCTCTTCATCTGCTACTGAATCTGGAGCTCACACGACCACTTACTCTGGTTGTGATTCTGCATTCTTGAGTGCTCCTTCTAGTGCTGGTAATACCAAATGGGTGATTCACTCTAGAGCCTCGTCTCATATCTCTGGAACCGTTCTCAGTTTTATAAATTGTCTAAACCCTGTTCCACATCTACTGTTATGCTTGCTGATGGTTCTAAATCTGATGTATATGGAATTGATGATATCTTTGCTCAAGTCCTTCTGTGAATAGCTTTATATGTGCCAAATTTTCCACTAAATCTATTACCTGTCAGTAAAATTGTCCGCAATCTTAACTGCAGTCTGACATTTGCATCGGGTACTTGTGTTTTTTAGGACCTTCGCACGAGGATGAAGATTGGTGGGGGGCATGAAGGACCTGATGGACTCTACTACTTGGATGAGTTGAAACAGATTGACACTACAACTCTGGCTTCAGCTCTTTCATCTTCTGTTTCTGCATTACAGTGGCATTTCAGACTTGGGCATTCATCAATTGAGAAATTAAAACATGTTATTTTTGGTGTCAGCTCGCATAGTTTTTAATGCGAGGCATGTCAATTAGGCAAACAGTCTAGATCTGTATTTCCCAAAAAAACTTAGATTGGTAGCAAAAATATTTTTGATTTGGTGCATGCTGATGTATGGGGTCCTTGTCATATTCCAAGTTTATCTGGTAATAAATATTTTATTTTGTTCATTGATGATTACCCCCGTGCGATTTGGTTATTTCTGTTGAAAGATAGATCCCAAGTTCTGCACACTATTAAATTCTTCTTTGCTGAAATCAAAACTCAGTATTCTATGCTTATCAAAATTCTGCGTACGAATAATGCATTGGAATTTGTTCAAAAAAATGTGGAGTTATTCTGCTGTTCTGTGGGGACAATTCATCAGACGTCTTATGCTTATACACCCCAACAGAATGGTGTGGCTGAGAGGAAGAATAGGCATTTACTTGAAGTTACTCGAACTATCATGTTGCATTCTAATGTTCCCAAACATTTTTGGCCAGAAGCCGTTCTTACTGCATGTTTTCTGATAAATCGTATGCCTTCCTCTGTTATTGGGAATAAAATTCCTGTACAAGTACTACAACCAAATCTGTCTCTGTTTTTTGTTCCTCCGAGAATTTTTGGGTCGACTTGTTTTGTTCCTTTGCTTGGTCCTACTCAAGACAAGTTGTTCCCTCGAGCTAAAAAATGTATTTTTCTAGGATACTCAAGAACTTAGAAAGGGTACCGCTGCTATAGTCCGGTTAATAAAAAGTGGTTCACGAGTAGTGATGTCGTTTTTTTTGAGGATACTCCGTACTACTCTACTAAAGGGATTACGTTGAGCTCGGATTTGATTGCAGCACCTCTGCCTATTATTGGTGATTCTACCTCTGCTGTGCAAATGGATGAGACTACAACTCCTCTTATTGTTTATCAACGCAGAAATCGGCCGCTGCAGCCTACTCCTGCTCAAGACCCCCCCACTGACAACCAATCTTCTTCTTCAGAAGGTCCTGCCCCTACTGAGGTAATTTCTGATCTAGATTTACCTATTGCTCTTAGGAAAGGTACTATATCATGGACATCTCATAATATTGCTAACCATGTCTATACTGCTCATCTGAGTGTTCATGTTCGTAATTTTGTTGCTGCCCTATCTGCTATTTCTGTACCCAAGAATGTGCATGACGCATTACATAGTAAGGCCTGGACACAAGCATGGCTGAGGAGATGGCTGCTCTCACTGACAGGGGTACTTGGGATCTAGTTGATCCTCCTTCTGATTGCAAACCGGTTGGATGTCGTTGGGTTTACACTGTTAAGTATCATACTGATGGAACAGTTGAAAGCATGAAGGCTCGCCTCGTGGCGAAAGGGTACACTCAGACCTATGGTTTTGATTATTTTGAAATTTTTTCTCCTGTTGCCAGGTTGAATTCTGTGCGGGTTCTGCTTTCTGTGGCAATTAATCTGGATTGGCCTCTTATCCAGCTGGACGTCAAAAATGTTTTTCTTTATGGTGATCTCCAGGAGGAGGTATATATGGAGCAACCACCTGGGTTTGTTGCTCACGAGGAGTCACACAAAGTCTGCCGCCTCAAGAAGTCTATTTATGGACTCAAACAGAGTCCATGTGCCTGGTTCGACAAACTGAGCAAGACTCTGTCTACTTATGGGTTTCTCAGATCTCATGTTGATCATTCTGTTTTTATTAAAAAGACTTCCACTGGTATTGTAGTTCTTATTGTGTACGTTGACAACATTGTTTTATCTGGCAATGATCTCTCTGAAATTAATGCTACTAAAGCCTATTTATGCAAACATTTTGTCATTAAAGATTTGGGAAAATTGAGATATTTTCTGGGGATTGAAGAGTCCAAGACTGCTAATGCTCTTGTTCTATCACAACGCAAAGATGTTCTTGATCTTCTATAGGAGACTGGCATGCTTGGAGCTCGACCTACTGATACACCTTTAGATCCTAATGTGAATTGGGATGATGATGGATCTCCTTTGTATCCTGACAGTAAAAGATATAGAAGACTGGTGGGCAAACTGATCTATTTGACTGTTACTAGAGCTGATATTTCTACTGCTGTTGGTCTTGTTAGCAGGTATCTTGACAAGCCTAAACAGTGTCATTGGGAAACACTATGTCATATCCTGAGATATCTGAAGAAATCTCCTGGTAAAGGCCTGTTTTATAGAAAACATGGTCATTGTTCTCTTGAAGGCTATTCTGATTTTGACTATGCAGGTAGCAAGATAGACAAAAAATCTACCTCTGGTTATTGCACCTTTGTTGGTAGTAATCTGGTTACCTGGCTGAGCAAAAAGCAAAATGTTGTTGCCAGATCTAGTGCTAGGCTGAGTATCGCGCTGTGGCTGAGCTTCTGTGGGTGCAATCTCTTCTAAAGAACTTGATGTGGGATCTTCTACTCCTATCCCTATGCACGATGATAATAAAACAACTATTTTTATTGCAAATAATCCCGTTTTTCATGAGCGGACCAAGCACATTGAAGTTGACTGCCACTTCATCAGAGAATCTATTCTGACTGGACGTATCTGCACTTCTTTTACTCGCTATGAAGACCAAGTTGCTGATATCTTCACAAAGCTGTTGGCCAAGAAACATTTCTTCTCTCTTGTAGACAAGTTGCGCATTATTGATATCTTTGCTCCAACTTGAGGGGGAGTGTTTACTAGTGTTTTTATTTAAGCTCTTTATTTTCTTTTGTTATTTTCCTATTCTACAAGGACCTCTCTGTAATTGTTCTCTTTATAAATATACGGGGTACACACGTTGTGTACGCTAACCCTTACAGTCCACTCAAGAAGTACGATTACCAATATGACATTGTCCCCAAACATCAGAGTGAACTAGATAAAACAAACTTGGACTCCTATTGTTACGACGACGAGGAAACACTGTCCAATAGTGTTTTCCAAGCTGACACGAGTGACATGAAAGTTTTTTAGAAGACACATTTGGATATAACGACTTCAATTTAGAAGCAGAAGGGTGACCAAGTCTCAGGTGCCATTGATGAAGAGCGCTAGACTGGGTCAAAAGTGCAGTAGTAGGAGAGGTTGACGAGGTCTGCAGGCATTATAGACCAACTCCACCTTCATATCTCCCACCAATCGTCTTCTTCATCCTGAGATCCAGACAGTCAAGGTTATCAAGTGCATGAGGTATAAGCCTCAAAATATGCATGAGGCGGTCTTAATGAAAAAAAGCATACATGCATATACATATTTGTATATATATGGTGATATATGTTTACATATAATTTTTATATATGCATGTGTGTAGCATAAATATGTACATACAAACAAAACTAAAATGAAATAGAAATTATTTATGAAAAATAAGGATAAAAAAATTAAAGACTACCACAATATTGAAGATATGCATAGATTTAAGAAAATATCAGTTAATTATAATATTAGATCAAAATATGTAATTCACAAAGAAAAAGTAAGGGAGAGAATTTGGAATCAGTAGGAACAAGGATCCAAAATTTGTTAACAATGAGATGAAATTCACCGCTTAGTAAATAAGAAGGTATAAGTATAGATAAACTTTTGCATTGAAGATTGAAAGACGTCACTCAGAGAATGATAATTAAAAATTTTCAATAATAAAAACTATAATTAACTACAACTCCGAATATTATTTTCTAAATAAAGTGTTTGTAGAAATCTTATTAGTAAAAAAATGTGATGGTTAATATAATACATTATTATCCAGAATCAAGGCTTGTGCCTCAGCTAAGCCTCAATCCAAGGCATCGAGGTGTAAGCCTCAAGGCACAAATGGGATAGCCTCGCCTCGAGGCGAGCTTTTTTATACCATGGAAACAATGTAAGGAAAGAAGGTTACACCGCGGTTTCACATTTTGGTAATTTTACTAATATACATCAAGTTTAACGAAAATTTGGACACAAATAAAACATATTTAAGAAGATTGGTCTTCACATCTCTCCCGATGACCTGAGAAGTGGATCCATCTGCTAGAAGCACTGGAGGATGACATGTAGATTTCTCCAAGTAAAAAGATTCTTATTACCAGTCATATGGGTTGTAGCACTCAAATCAATAACCCAATCATCTTTTAATGAAGAGGAGGAAGCTTGAAAACATGAGGGGTCACCTGAGTGTTGGGTAATATTTACTTGAGGTGTAATAGTAGTATCAAATTCAGCCTTGATCAAGCGGTATGCATGAGTATATACGGGAGTATATGCGGTTTCGGGATTTTTTAATAATTAATTATATCTAGTCATTAAATGATTTAAATAAATTATATAAATTCATATATTATGCACTCATATATATGCATATAACTATATTAATATGCTTAAATGATATGTTTATACATGTATATAAGTCTATATATGGAATGTGTTTGTAATATATGTACAAATATTAAAATATATGTATATAGATGTACTAATATGTGTAATATGAGTGTATAAATGTGAATAAATCAAAACGAAAACATATATGTATATATGTTTGTATATGTAGTTATAAATTATATGCATGTATACATAATATGTTAAAAGGCAGTCATATAAATGTACAAATGTGTGTGAAAATAGTTATATATATTACAACGTATACATATATATTATTGACTATATATTTAAATTTCAATATAAAATGAAGTGTCTGTATATGTATGCATGTATGTATGTAATGCATGGACATTAGTTATGGGCTTTTCAAAATGCAGAGTTTAATCAACCACTTATCCAGCCAAGCAGGAGTATATGCGGCTCATGACCGCTTAGTGGTCTGATTAGCAATATGCGGTGTGGTAGGGTGACCGAATAGGCATAAGCGGGAGTATATGCGATCGCGCAGACCGATTTCCCGAACAGTGGACACAACCAATGAAAATCTATGAAGATTTTCAATTCTTCGACGGGGGCACTGTATTGACGCCGTCTCCATCTCAAAGTTTCCTTATTTGTGTGATGCCCTTTTTATCATATGCCCAATTAAACTGGTCTGATTGTTTGGCACTGTGGTAACCAGATTTTGGAATTTTATGGGATATCTCCTATGATGGTTGGCATGAGAATTTCTTGTCATGTTTTATGAAAATCAAGATTTATTACCTGTTCATTCATATGAATCTGAACATCACACCACCATAACTTGACGAATGCTTCCTTTCTAGCACACATGACACATGACACACCGATACACATTGTAACCCCACAAAATTATATTTGGGAGTGTGTTTATTCCTTGCTAATCACAACTCTAAATATCACTCTTATCCGACATAATAAACGTCGGAACTGAATTCACATGATTGGGTTGTATGCCTGTTTACGAGAATTAAAGTTTATTTTTGTGGTTGGGGGGGGGGGAGGCATGCCTCCATTTGTCCCTGCGAAACAACACCCTTGCTCGTCATTGTCTGATTGTAATAACCATTGCTATTGTGACGAGGCCTAATCAATGCTCACTATTTGCTTTCCAACTTTCAAGCAATTATACCTTGCATATACAACATGTCTAATCTTATCATAATCCTGAAATAAACATAATTCCCCATTTGGGGTTCTATGAAGACAATATTAAGTTTGTTCGAGTTGCATCTCAAACTCTCTAATGCTTCCTCAGCTGAAGTTGCTGTTTTGGAAATTAGACTAGAGTTAGTGGTGTAGGATGTATGAGGCTATATTCTACGTATTTTTGCTTTACTTTTATATTTAGGGACTTAAGTGCAAACTTTTCAGTTAATGTACTTGGTCATAAATCTTCTATACTTTTATTTATTTTAGGTTTTATTTTATTCCGAATTTTAGTAAATAGGAGTTTATTTCCTTTACTTGTGGGTCAAGTCATGTAGTCTTATAAAAGCCAGCCTTGGGGCCTTTGTCCAGGCAGTTGAATATGTTTTGAGAAATAGATTATTTTGGTTTATCTCCTTCGTTCTTCTTCTTCACGATGTGTTCCACATCAGTTAGGTTTCACTCCTTACTCAAATCTGACCTTTGGTTGGGGAAAGTTGCACTCTCTGCTCAATTGCTCGCCGTTTTTCGTGCCTCACCTTGACCGAGCTCTCATTATGACTTTTAAGACCTGATTTTGATTGGCTTTATCCTAGTATTTGTTTTGAAAAAGTTTGACTAATGCTGTAAGACTCACTTAACTATGGTCTGAATCAATGTTCAGAAAATCGGTCTAATTGGCTGAATAATCGGTTTTGGCAGGACTACCGCTCCGCATATGCCTAATCGGACCTATAATTAGTCCATGGCCGATTAATCGACCGTTCGGGGGTATAATCGGCTGATTGATCGACGATTTTGAAAATCTATTGGAAGTAATAGTTTTTTACAATAACTTTTTCTGAACCTACTATTGGTCATTACAATTACGTTCTCTTCCCCCTCTTCACATATTTGGTCTTCTCCCCATGTTTTTTCAATAAGTTTATAGTTAATGTTTATTGAATTGATTTTTATTGTTGATGTTTTCTTTTCTAATATCATCAATGTTTCTAATTACTAGTTATGATTAATTGTTATTATTAGCTGCTCCACATTGAATACTCAGGTAGATGCATATGCTTTATATTGATTACTTAGATATGGTTCATTTTGTTTGTATGTATGCTTAGTTACAATCCAAATGAAGCTTAACTCCCTACTTTTAGGACATAATTAATCTCATATTGGAATAAGATTCTACTCAAATTTTAGTTGTACAATTCTAATATATGACTAATACAGAACTTGTATACGGTCAATATATAATTTACATATATCTATAATTAATATTTTAAAAAAATAAAAACCGATTATTCTCCCTCTTATACTCCCGCATACCACATATACTCTATTCGGTACCCTGTCTGCCCGTGCACCGATTACCGCTTTTTAGAATACCGGTCTGAATAATGTCTACATAAAGGGCGCATAACACTCAAAAACACAATTTTCAAGGACGGACTAGTTCCTAACACCAACGCCAACACATTTGATATCTAGGGTTCTCATCTCTTTATCAAGCGTCCCATGTACTTCTGTAAAAAAACAAATGGAATTTTCTGATGTGTTCTTTAAGTGTCATTATAGGTGGGCCAGTGGGGAACTCTTATCTTCTTTGTAATCAGTGTTGTATTTGCAACATGCTTCGTAATATAATGGACTTTGACATCTTAGTTAATGGACAAAGAGTTTCTTTACGCTATGTTTGGTACACGGTGAATGAAGGGAGGGGAGGGGAGGGGACACTTATTTTAGCCTATTTGGTTAGCATGGGGAGAGGAAGGGGAGAGAACATAAAAAGCTTTTAAAAAAGCACGTCATCTTTTTAACAAGCCATATTATTCTAAAAGGTTACCTACACCACACACATAATAGTACATAAAAATCAAGATTAATTAAACTCACATGTCTCGTGATCAAAACAAAATTATTCGTATAATTGTTTTGTTAATGAAGAAGATACATTTCTTATGTCTTAACGTGATGTAAAACATTGTTGATGCAAAATAAGAACTACCACTTCTCTTTTTATAGCCATTCTGTACGTGTACTTCCCTCCATATTTATAAATTTTCCTCCATTTATTTAAGTTCCTTCCATAACTTGAGAGTTCCCTCTACTTTCTTGCACAATTCCCTCTTTTTTTTTCCTTATGTTATTATGTTAAAAAAATATTTATCTCAAACTTTTCGTATTCTCTACCAACATTTTTTCTAGACATTCTATTTTTTTTAAAATTGTGCGCTACATTTATTCTAGTTTCCTTTTATTTTTAATTTTTCCTCTATTATTTTTCCTCCGACTCCCCCAACATTTTGTATTCCCTTCAAGTGAGGTGAGAGACTACATGTTCTTTTTTCTCATTAGCTGCATGTTATACGAATATTTTCAGCCATATTATCTATATTTTCCCTCCACATACCATAATTTCCTCCAAGCTTTATAATAAATTTCCCGTCAAGTCTTTCCCCTTCCCCTTGTCTCCACTCCGATTCGGTGGGGAGAAAAGTGGTTGGAAATAGACTTGATTCTTTCCCCTCCAGTCCCTTCCCTTCCCCTTCATCATTTGCAACCAAACAACTCAGTCCTTTCCCCTCCCTTCCCCTCCATTCACCGCGTACCAAACATGTTGTTATAAGGATCCGGTCAAACCACCTAAATCTATTTTCTTGTGATTGTTCATCATCTTTTGTTAGTATTGGTTTCCAACCTTTTCTTCATTGGTTGGATGGTACCCTGCATTTATTTGTCTGTTTACTGTACAACTACTAATAAGGGATCGCTCGAAGACATTTTTGATGACCCTTCAACAATGTCCAGTGTTCCTCGTAAAAGTTTCAGGAGAAAAGATCAATATATACGTCTTATGTATTGGTAGGAAGGTGACATCTTGATATCAGTTGGTGTCATTACTGGCTATAGTTTCAAAGTTGCTTATGCTTTCTAAATACTACTTAAGATATAGTTAGAGCTTGACCTATTTGGTTGTTGCATAAAGTGGATGGAATGAGTGGGCCAACTATTACTTTAAGCATATGCTGCCGGAAAAGTTAATGCTGTGGAAAAAGCATGATTTTTTTAGACTATTTTGAATGTATGAGTTTGTGCTTTCACCAATTCAACAAAATAATCCAAATACAATTATAGTGATATTTTTTGTTACTTTGCGGGCTACATTTGTGTATGAGATTAAATGCAAAAGCTCAAAAAGTTGGTTTCTAAGAACTATATTCCTTAAGGAACTTTATATTTTATATTTATCTAAATGTGCCTTGAGATGTATTGAAGTAATATACCATGGATTCATCTAAACCTTTGAATGCGCTTGTGTAACATACACTTTCTTCTAATGTGTTACATGTAATTTAATTTTCTATGATAAACCCATTATAACTTTGTCACTATGGTGGTTGAAAGAACTCAGGGTAGATTTTAGGTGGTGGGCCCATGCACCAACACAATATGGTCAATACCATGGAGCAAGATGTTGATTTTGATTAAACTTTGCCAAGTGTGGAAGAAGTTTTTGGAAACTTTGAGGAAGCTGAATAGAAGTTTAGACGCATACATCAATGTAACTTTGGTCCTGATTCACTGACATTTAGATATATGGTCACAATATTATTGAGGAAGCATTGCCTCTTTTTCAATCCAATTGGACGACCAAGAGCATGGGCCCATCCCTTATCACAATTGTGTAACGCACCTGGAGTACAGTTCAATTGCATTCAAGTATATCAGGCATCTTTCTTCAGTTCAACCAGTTCAAATACATGCTCCTTACTAATGGTTTATCAAGGGGCCATTATCATAGCTGTGTGAATTCTTCTGCATTTAATTGCTACAAATGATTCAAATATATCTTCTAACTATTACCTTGTTGAATATGACATTATGTTGTCATATAGTACTTGTAAACACTTTTCTTACTGTTTTGCTTAGGATTGGAGTTCTTGTTCAGTCGGCTGCAAGTTTGGACGTGTTTCTGGAAAGCAGCCAGATGCAGCTTTTGGCTTACCTCATCAAACAGGAACTGCCAGTGTGCTGCGATCAATGGAGTCTTCTCACTATTATGCAGAGAACAATGTTGTTCAAGCACGACGGTGGGTAAGCACAAACTGGTTTAGGATGTGTTTTTCTCAATTATATTTTATGGTGCATGTAGTTTTGCTATATAGCTTATGATTGCTCATGCTGACATGCTAAATAAAATTCTCATTCTCAGAGCACGAATTTTCATTCTTATGGAGTAGAGGCTTTTTCTTAGATATGGTAATTACAGTGTTTTAAAAAGCGGTGCCCGCCTGAGTGGCCAAGAGCCCCAACCGCCTGGTTAGGGCCTTGAGAGCGGCCACTCAGGCGGCTGGCCATTAAGCGCCCGCCTCATACCTGCTCAACCCGCCTGTGCGCCCGCCTGGGTCCCTGCTTTGGGCGCCCGCTTTTGGACGCCTAATTTTTGGGCGTTGGTTTTTTGTACTTTTGCTTTCTTTTGTCATTTTTTTGTAGCCAATATTGTTGCTGCTACTATTGTCGACTTTCTATATGTGCATGACTTACTATATATGCATGTAATAGAATATACAATACTATACTCTCTAGTAGTATAATACATTGCTTCTGTACCTTGTATAATATAAAACATTACTGTATGATACATTCTAGTACATTAATACATACATTACATATCTACTTATCTATTGCATACCGTATTTATGTACCTTTCTACCATATATAATACATTAATCTATTCTATAGTAAGATATATATTCTACTGTTTACTGGATAATAATAAATTATATAAAACGTCCTATATATTCTATTGTTTACTGCATAATGTACATTAATACATTATATATCTATTGCTTTACTGCATTTTAGTACATAAAGTTATACATATATATTTACTAAAACAACAATATAAGGTATGGGTATTACAGATATGTCAAAGTATCTTGGGTGTTTTATTTGTTGTGTAGGGTCGCAAGATAAGTCGAAAATTTCTTTTTATATACATATTACTTATAGACAAATATGTATATATTTTTTTATTAAATTATATAAGAATTTCAGTACCCACTTTTTCAAAAAGCGCCCGCCTGGCGCTCAAGCGGCCACAAGGTGCTGTCTGCTCGCCTCCCGCTTTCTAAAACATTGGGTAATTATAAGCCGAAGGTTTAACGAAAAGCCTGCAATTCCATGCTTTTTCCTCTGTTTCAAATGATTGTTTGTTATTGATATTGTTTCTGTCTATTGCTTGGTTTTCTGTTTCACTTGATCTCTCTCATTTACAATCTTTATTAGAAAGTGACATGGCTGGTGTAGGAAAACTCATTGGACTTGTGTGTTGTACCTTGCCCACTAGAATTTGTTATACATTCAAGGTAAAATGATAGTAACCACATAGTTTTGGAAATCAATAACTCTTTGGAATCATTCATGTTTTGATAATGATATTAACCACATATGATCACAGCAAAGTTGCATCAGATGATTCTGGTGGGCAACTTTTACATTACATTACTCTTAAGATTTACACCCACTTCTAGATCTTTTCATAAATCTCCTCCCTATTGCATATAAAATTCAACCATGCCTCTTGTGCCATCCCTCTGGCTTTGATGGACTACATTGACAATGACATTTCACATCAGGTCTCCAACTAAAAAATTTCACTATGAACAACAAAACAAGAAACGTAGTCAGATGGTGTTTTGCATGGAGTTGGCATGGCACAATGTCAAATGAAATATGGTCTAATATGTGGAATTGGTAATTTTAGGCTCAGTTTCTATGGTGTGGCGGTAGGATGGGGAATTTCACTTGTGTAGGTTTTTCTTATATTGATAGAAGGGCAGCCCCCCTCTCCTATAAATAAGATAAGGGGGAATCATACAGACTCAAGACAAACTCTAATGGGCCAACACACAATTGGGCCTATATTACAAAGTAGATCCAAAAACTTAATTAACTAATTAAATAAATCTCTAATACTCCCTGTCAAGCTTGAGCATGGGGGAATCCCAATTCAGCTTGCAAATAGACATACATACTAGAGCAAAAGAACAAAAGATAACAAGCCAATACAAGAATGTTCTCCCCCTCAATGTTACAATAAATTACTCAAATACTCCCCTCGGGCAGATAATTTCAAAGTAGGTAGGCAGCCAGGTAGAAGGAGCTTCTTGATCACTATGAAATGGCATCTGGAGCAGAAGTAAACATCAACAAGTAGGCATCATGGTCTTCATCTTAGGCGCTATTGTCATGAAGTAGACCGGACAGTAGTGAACGTGCATTCAAAGTATGGACAAGAAAAGAGTCAACATGCGCAAGGCGCATACAAGTGAGAGTGTGTTGGCACACAGTAGCAGAAAGTAGATGAAGTAGCCGAATAGAAGCCAGTGCGTGAAGTAGCAAGCAGATAAAGGACTCCAAGATCCAATGTAGATGAAACTCCATCATGTATATGTAAAATAAGCAATAGAAATCTCCATCATCTTCTCTCATCATAAAATTTTCGTCACAATAGCAGATATATCGCATTCCAGAGAGTGTTGGGTCACAATATTAACAGTGGTTGATGTGCGAGAATACAAACAAAGAGTCAACGTGCAAACAGAGCACGAATGGCAAAAAGTGCAAAATCACAAAGCAACCAATAAAATGTGCTAATCATAGACAAGTAGCAAGAATGACGTCGCCGGATAGAACAATCAATCAATAGATAACACCAGTAAAGAACAACAAGTGTTGTTGGTAAGGATAAACATAGGGACTCACCATATTAAGAAACCTCCGTCATGTTATAGAATCATTGTAGATGATGTAGCACGTCAAGATCTAGCAACAATAGCAGGTTACACATCATGTAATTGGAGAGACACGTCGTGTTATGTAGCTAGTCATTGTTAGCAGAAAGTAGGCAACACGTCGTGTCATAGGGCGACACCACATGTAAGTTGACGAATCTCAGAGCAGAATGCAAGTGACACGTCGTGTCAGTCAGGCGACATGTGGTGTCTAAGTTTAGCATTCACAATCCAAGTTGCGAACGAAACATTACTCTGCCAACACGATGTGTTAAAAAGTGACATGTCGTGGCGTTGGGCAAATTTTACGTATGGAGTCGTGGATTGAAGCAGAACTCCGCCTACACGCCATGTCAAACAATGCCACGTCGTGTTAGCAGCAAAACATTACCAGAAAATCTTGAGGCAACATCAAAGGGGGGAAGATCCTTTCGGATCTCCACCGTAGCAATATAGGGATGATGTGTCCTCAATATTAGCCAAAAAAGATCTTTTTTTAAGATTTTAGATTAGATCTCAATGGTGGTGGCATGGAGATGAAGGCGGTGTAGATCGACAACATAGTACATGACGGTGGCGTAGATCTGCAAAGTCTCAGCAACGATGTAGATGATGGCGATATAGATCTACAGAGATGTAGATCAA
Organism: Alisma plantago-aquatica; assembly: GCA_963693085.1. Taxonomy (NCBI): domain Eukaryota; kingdom Viridiplantae; phylum Streptophyta; class Magnoliopsida; order Alismatales; family Alismataceae; genus Alisma; species Alisma plantago-aquatica. The sequence continues at coordinate 493,763,337 of OY856411.1, read as the reverse complement.
CAGAGATGTAGCTGACAACGTTGTAGATCTGCAGAGGTGTAGATGACGGTGCAAATAGGGTAGAAGTGGTGGCTCCATAAGCATATAATATTAATGGAGGCATGCGGGCCCTTTGCAGATCTGGTTCCAACAACATTAAAGTGCATGCATTTTGTCGATTTGATGGAGACGACTCCAAGGAGCAGGGGTAGGAAATTCCTGCGGGCAGCCAAGTAGTGCCTAGCGGCAGCGACCACCTGTAAGGGGAGGTTTCTCTCCTTTGCACTCTCTCTCTCTCAGGGTTGACGACGACACAGAAAGCCCGCTCCGATACCATGTAAAAAACCGATAGGATGGGAAATTCTCCTTGTGTAGTTATTGATAGAAGGGCAGCCCCCTCTACTATAAATAAGATAAGGGGGGAGCATACAGACTCAAGACTAATACTAATGGGCCAAGACACAATTGGCCCATATTACAAATAGACCCAACAACTTAATTAACTAATTAAATAGACTCTTTAATATATGGAATGCAACTATGTGTGTGGCTCAAGGTAATTATGAGTACGGTGGACTTTGTGGATGATGGAAATGATAGGAGATGTGATGCAAGTGGTGCGGATGCTATGTGAGAGGTATCATAATGTTGGCCAACATGATAACATTGATAGGAGTTCTAGGCAAAGTGATGTTTGGGCATGGTGTCAATGATTGAATAACATGATATGTATGGTGGTCTACTAAGGGTTAGTGTGGTGTGACAAAATGGTGCGAGGGCAATAGTGATGGCAAAGCAACAACAAGGATTGTAGGTATGACAAATAGGAGCAAGTGTGGTGCATACAGTGCTAGTCACATAGCTTATGTTGCGGTTACTCAATGTTGTCATTTAGGGAAGTTGTTTTGGTTATCATTTAGTTACCTACCGATCTTGACTTCGCCAAACATGTCCCCAATTCATCATTGGGGGCAAGGTAGATCAGAATGGGATGATTGAGAACTTGCCTTATACTAAAATGCTTCGAAGAACAATGGAGTGTTAAATTATATTAATGTTACAAAATTTGTTAATTTGTATGTTATTTGTTGGAATCTCAACATCAAGATAAGGAAAGACTCATCTCATGCTATCATATATTGTAGATATATTTGAAACATTTCCACTTTTTTAGCACACAATTTTAATATGTAAAAATGACATTAATAGTGGCATTGGTCAACATTTTGCCAGTCATGTTGTAACAGTTTGTATAATTTGGTTTTTTCCTCTATAATTTTCCTATATTAATGACTAATATGTAAAAGTGTATGCTTGTAATACATGGGTTTGGTAAAAAATATGCAAGAATTCTCATGTCTTTCTAAGGAATCTTGAACAAATTATTATACTTAGATCGAGTTTCCGATGCTAATCTAGGAAGCATGGACACTTCCCAAAGGCTGCTGTGTCCGTGTCCAACATGGACACGCCATACACATGTGGTGGACAGCCTAAATTTGTCCAAGTTTCCAAAGTTTAATCAATATTGAACACGTCCCTGACATGGCTTGGGACACTAAGACACAAGCCATCACTAGTTAAGAAGGGGAAACACCCTGTAGTGCTCTCGATACCCATGTCTCCCCTCATCACATGGCCACTTAGGAAAGTACTCTTACTCCACCTATAGACTCTGCCCTCTCCTCTCTCTCCTCTCATTGTTGCCGACCTCTCCTCTTCTTCTAGCTCTAATACCTATGTTCTATTTATCCACAATCATCATCACCACTAACAACCTCCTTTCCTCCTTCCTAACCTGAATGTACCTCAATGTTTTCACTCTTTTCTACAACTAACAACATACCTTCTTTTTTTCTTTGTTGTTGACCACCATCACTATCTTTTTACTGTCCAAATTTAGATGTGCAAATATTTTATTGTAAGTTTTTCATACTTGTAGTGTTTAAGTCATTATTATTTGTAGATAAATTTTTTGTTACTTTGAATATTATTGTGTTTATAATGTAGGCTTGTTGGATAGTACGTCTTTGATGCCTTAATTTCATGGTGTGCAATGTGTGTTTGAATGAACATCTGGAATTGAATATAGCTCAGATGAAATGATCTTTGTGTTTGAATGGGCTTGGTCTTTTTTGTGTTTATACTTAAAGATAATATACATGTATATGTATATTTTTTTGTCGCGTCCCACACCGTGTTTGTCCTATATTTTTAAAAATTGCCGTGTCCAGTGTTCGCGTCCGTGCTTCCTAGATACTAATGTACGGAGGGTACCAGACTTCATATATGCGGCATGCATCTTTTAGGTAATAAAATAAATAATGTTACCTAATTGTACAAATCCCTACAACCGGAGAAAGATAAACAATGATTAATTTGGGAAGGGTCCCTCATGAAGGGTCGCTGGTTCGATTCCCCGCTCGGGTCAGCTGTATTTACCAACCTCTTGGGTCATCCGGGCTCTGGCACCTGTTTGGAGAGGGGGTGGGCTTCGGCCCATGCAGATCCAAAAAAACAATGATTAATTTGAGAAGTTATGATAATAGACATCTATGAAGCACAAATACAAATACATGTATGGATTCGGGTACGAGTTTGGTATAGGGATACAAAATTTTTTGAAACACAGGATACGAGAATGGTCTGGATACAACATTTTTTAATATTTATTTTAAAATTGAGCAAAATATACCAATTGATGCTAAAAATAGATTAAGACAATCCAATTTCATTCTCAAATCACAATATATGAGGAGTCTAGAGTTGGGGTGTCATATGGTTTTTGGGTTCTTGAGGGATTATGTGAGTGGGATGCTCCCTTGGCTGCTAAGTGGGCTGGCTGTACCCCGACTGTATTGAGGTGTGTCCGGCTAATAAAAAACTATATACGGCTTAACAAATAATCTGGTACATATTAGAGAGTATCTAGGGAGTATCAGTATAAAATATGCATTCAATACTGGTAGGGCACCTATTTTAGAGTATCGTTCTTCATAGGAGGAGACATAAGGCTGGTGATGCAATGTTTACCTTACAATGAGATGAAATAGATGTTGTTTAGGTAGAAATCCAGAATAAACCACAATGGATTTAGTCACAAAAAAAGAGGCACGTTAACCAACAATATTGAACTGAAGCCTTTCAGAGAATATGGATGACATCAACATGCATAAAACTTGCATCTTAGCAAGGGAAAGCATCGACAAGTACCATGTATAGGTGAATGAACTGGTTTGCAATAAAGAACAAGTAAAAAGCCATGATTAGACATGGAAATTCGTTAACAAAGAGAAATTCCAAACAATAGAGGAGGTAGTAATAATAAAGAGAAGGAAGATGGCATTTAGCAAGGGGAATGGTGACTAACCTCAGAACAGATTTCAAGGGAACAACTGTGACACCCTTGCTGCTAGCTGCTACTTAGTAAAGAGGGTTGAGACAGGAGCTGGTGTTAGTGTTAATTGACCAGGCCATACCTAGATTTTTTTTGTTTTTACCAATTGGATACGACATGGATACAACATGGATACGACTTAAGAGTATCTAGTATATATCTTGGTGTCCACGGAGTATTGGTGTCCAATACGTATCCGGTACAGGTACATAACCTGTTTTGGAGTATCCGTGCTTCATAGATAGACATCTACCAACATTTAACAACCATTATCATTGATTCTATATTCTTGATTATAATTTGTAGTTTAACACTAGATGTTGATAACATATAAACATGCAACATAATCTTATTTAGATATGGGCATATTTTGTAATTGGCCACATATACTTACGCAATACTGAAACAAAGCTGATACTTGTATATTGTATGCAACCATAGTTTCTAAGGCGGCTAGGTGGCGATCTACTTTGCCGAGTGCTTAGGGCACCCAAGAAGCACGAGCGATGACTTTGTTTAATGATAATATTATACATTTACTTATTATATATGTATATATGAATATTACACCAAAATCAAACTAATACCAATTCAAACTCCCAAATATCTTGAATTAGATGTAACTAGATGAGTAAGGTTAAATTAGAGGCAACAAGAATACAATGATGAAAGGTTCATACTATAATACCTAGACTTTTGAAAACCGACCTGACTTGGTCGTTTCATCTAGTTAAACTGCCACCTGACAAGGATGGCCGGTCGGGTGGATTGCAAACTCGATTTTACTTAAAAAAAGTAGTTGACCCAATCAACCAAATGGTTGAACCTGACATCTGGCAACCCGACCATGGGTTGGCTGACCTGGGGGCGGTTCAGACCATCCTCTCTAATAGTATTCCAAACAAGAACACAAAAAAATGCAAAATAGTAAAAACCCTCTAAACCCAATAACCCACCATGCAACCTCGATCATTGGACCTCCGCTCACCTAGAAATGCCCAAGCAGTGCCCCTCCCTAGGGTTTGTGGCTTCTTGTTGCCTTTGTTCAAGCCTTCCACCATCGACCAAAAGATTTTATCTATCATCGTCGCCTAAAGCTACTAGGGAGCAACTCTTTTTCGCCTATCAGGAGGTCCATCCTCCTTTTCACCACAACAACTGATCCTATCCACCACAACAACTGGCAGCTGTTGGAAAGTAGTTGTAAGCACTAAATCGGAGGTTCCCCTTATCCACTGTCGCCGTCTATAGGTGTTGGAGATCTTAGCATGCCGTTCTCGACTTCTATTCCTGCGGCTTGCTTTGCTATTGCATCATGCATGTCTCTTTTCACACTGCAAGGTACCTCATCTCCTCATCTCCTACTTCTACTACCTATACCCACCCTCCAAACCCCTAAGCACTCATTCTCATGTGTTGTGTTGTGCTACTGCAATGTCAAGTCAGCTGAGCTGCTATGTTGTGTGCACGTGGTGACAATTTTAGAGAATAAAGATTGATGTTGGGGGTTGCTAAAGCAACTGAAGTACATTTCGTGTTTCTACTCCTGCTCTTGTACTATCCTCCACACATGTTTCATCTTCTCACTCTCAAATTTGTATAAAATTGATTTGGATGTTCTATGTTGTCAACACAAATGTATTGATTTAGCCATACAACCATAATTGTCATGCTTTTTTTGATCGATCATTGTAATTATGTAATTTAATTAGATGCCAGTGTTTTTCTAATGTATGAGTTATGACTTGTGTATGGTATGGTCATCTATCTATACCTTTGGATGCTTATTTTGTCATATTTGAATTATGATGGAATAATATGTGTTTTTTTGGATATTGATTTTTTGGACACCTCATTAATTAATACGCCATATCATTGGTGTAACGGTGTTATATGTACGACCTGATTTCAAGCGGTCGACGTAACGGTTGACTCAAACACTCGAGACCCATAAGCTTGGTTGGGTTGACCTTTGATTTAGGTTTAAAACTGTCTCAGGCGGACACCTAATGCCAATTTTAGGGGGCGGAGGGCATGGTAAAAATTCTGTCGCAATGTCAAAATTGCGACTGAAAATTCAGAATTAGTGTTTAGTGTACCTACCTTCAAAATTTCTGTGATCTGAAATAAGAGAGAATATTATGTATTATCTAATTGAATGCAAGATATATAATATTACATGATATATATATATATATATATATAGAGAGAGAGAGAGAGAGTCAGGCTAGTGTACCGGAGGCACCGTACACCTCAGTCGTTTTTAAAGATCGAGTAACTTTTTAAAAAATTTAAACCGTTGATCTTCTTAATTATCTTAAGAACCTACTATATAATAAGTTTTAGCTCATTTGGACACTTATAGGTTGTGCATCTAAAGGAGGCAAAAATCATGCATTTCAAATTAGTTTCGTGCGTCGATTTTGTTGTCCTTAGACGAGTGACTTATACTCATCCAAATGCGCTCAAATTTTGTATGTGGCCTATTATTATTGTAACCATGAAGATTAATGGATTAGATTTTGGAAAAAACATGGTTTAAATATGCAAACACCATTGGGGTGTACGGCGTGATCTGTACACTCGAGTGTATTCTAGCCTGACTCTCTCTCTCTTTCTATATATATTGCATAATCGGAATTTCCATCGAAACAATTATGTACTTCTCACTCACACATGTAGGAGCCCCCCCTATATCAACATATGATAATATAGGAAATTAGATGTATTTATGTATGTAGATCATCTTTGTATGATTCATGACTCAATTCCTTTATTTGTTCGTCAAATTTTTTTTTCTTCGAAATTTTGTGCTGGGAAGAATGGGTTTGTTGAAATTTTGGTTAATAATTTTGTAAATTTCAGTCACTATTTTTTGTAAATTTTAGTTTCTAGACCATCATAAGCATCACCCAAATCAGACATTTTAAACTATGCCAAAGTCCCAGGGGTAGAGGGCTAGACGCTTAAGTGGGTGCCTAGATTAGTTTTTAAATTACCAATGACAAGAAAATGTACTGAAGCTTTATAAACCTTGTCATATCGGGATTTGGTACAACTTGAAACAACATGGGTATCAGTGTGATAAAAGGCTTAAAATTATGTTGTCTAGATTATAAACTAATTGGTGATACATGCTAATTTTCTAGTAATCAACTATTTACTTTGTGCTTTTTAGTATCTTGTCTTTTTTATCCCATATTGGTGAACCCTTTATTTGCTGACTCTCCTATCCTATATAAGGAGAGGGTTCATGTTTGCTTTGATCATCCAATAATACAAACCTTTTATGTTTCACATGGTATCAGAGCCCTTTGATCCCCCTAAACCTCTCCTAACACTGATGCTTCCCTTCCCTCTTTCTTAGCCACCTTCTCGTCGTCTTCTTCCCCAATTAACCTGTGCCTCACCCACAACCCCTCATCTCCTCCCGTTGCAGCCCGCCATTCCATCCCTATTCCCCTCCTTGTTACCACCTCTCGCTAGCCCTCCAACCCCTCTCTATCTCCCTTCCACACCACTCCACCCCCGTTGCTACTACCCCCCGCCACAACCCGCCACCCCGCTAACCCGCCTGCCACCTCGCTAACCCTACTACAGTCGCTAACCCCTCGATCTCTCGCCACACCCCCTATAACCCTGCCACCTGCTACCCTGCCCACCCTATCTTCCCTAGACACACCCACCACCAAGCATGTTGCCGCCACCCCCACTACCTTCCCACCCGCTGTCTTCCAGAATCCCTTTGGCATCCCACAACCATCCCACAACTCCTCGACCACTGTCACCCTGTAGCCACCCCATGACTATAGACTAATTGGAACAACCATTGGTCCTTTGCACACTTGCATTGTTGCACCGCTCATGAAACGAATAGCCAAACTTATAATTATTAATTATGATATAATGGTGAGTTATGACTTGTGGCCATTGAATGAATGAATATAATGGTTAGAATGCAATTAGAATTAATGGCTGCAGTGAAAACATTCCCAATAACATATAATATCGGTAACACGATCTCCTGGTTTATGCTACAGCCTACATCCGATTAAATTATAATTAGTAACGTTTCCTTGGCTACATGTGAGTTGTGATTGTTCTCATATATGTTTTCATCATCAGTAACTTCACATCAAAGTTTTTTTTTTAAGCGCAAGTCTCTGAAATCAACAAATTCAATTAAGGTAGTCAGCAAGTTAACTAGAAATACACAAATATGTAGACAAACAAAGTTGTATAGTACATCATCATCATCATCATCATCTAAGCCTCAGTCCCAACTATGTTGTGGTCGGCTACATGGATTTTTCGTTTCAATTCAGCTCTCATGGGCCATATTCTGGTTGAGATGTAGAGATTCAAAATCTCTCTTTATAAACTCATCCCATGTTAATTTAGGTCTTCCTCTTTTTAGTACATTACATTTAAATTTTATTCACTACATTATATTAAAAGGAATTCTCATATAGGGACAATATTTAAAATATAAAAGAATAACTATTGTTAGTCGTCAATCGTCAATGATATGTTTATAAATGATGTGTATTAATTACCTGGTTGGATCTCTGTCCAGTCCTTGATTTTTCGGTCCGAACTAGACCGGACCGGGTCTTATTCGGTCCAGTCCTCGGTCCAGAAATTTCCTGTTAATTGGGTCTCGGTCCGGTCCGGTCCTGGTTTGGACCGATGTACAACCCTAACTACTATTGTTGATTGGATCTGCTCTGGGTTTGAAAAACTACTCCAAGACATGCTCTCTGCTTTGACTGCATGCTCTGATAGTGATTCTACTTTTCTCACTTCCTCTGTTACCTATGGTAAAAACAAATGGGTCATCGATTCTGGTGCTTCTACTCGTATTTTTGGCAATTCTACACTCTTTATGATATGAATGCTACATCTACTATTCTCCTTGTTACCGTAGCAGACGTCACTCAGTCCCCAGTATATGGATTTGGGAATATTTGCGCATCTAATATTTTTTTGCTCAGATCGACGTTATATATTCTCTGGTTTCCTCTGAATCTAATTTTTGTAGCAAAATTGTCAAACAACTTCAGTGCTCTATTGCGTTTGACCTTGATGGATGTGTCTCTCAGGATATTTGCACATGGATGAGGATTGGTTCGGGCCATGAGGAACCAACCAACTTATACTATCTTGATGCTCCACATGCTGCTGCGCTACCATCTTCATCTATTTCATGTCTTTAGTGGCACTATAGACTAGGTCATCCTTCAACCTCAGCTCAAGCACTTAATTTGCTCTATATCTGAGACTTTGTTTACATGTGAAGCATGCCGACTATGAAAACAAACTGGATGTGTTTTTCCTAGCAAAATGAATCCTCAAAATCTCTTTTTGATATGGTGCATACTGACATAAGGTGACCATGTTTGACGAGTGTGACATGGTTTCCTTACTTTATGACCTTTATTGATGATTACTCTTAGGCTACTTGGTTGTTTTTCCTTAAGGCCATGGCACATATTCTTGATGCAATGAATACCTTTTTTCCTGAAATTGAAACTCTATTTAATAAGCCCATAAAAATCTATCGGACAAACAATGCCCTTGAATTCATGCAACACTCTGTCTATACTTTTTGCAAAAAAGTTGGCACCATTCATCAAACCTCATGTTCCTACACTCCTCAACAAAATGGTGTTCCCTATAGAAAGAACCACCATCTTCTAGAAGTTGCTCTAACGATTATGTCACTATCATGCATTGTACGAAATTTCGACCGAAATTTCTGATTTTTTTTCAATCGGACATCGAAACGCTGGTACGCAGGGATACGTACGTCATTTCGCAAAATATTTCGCACTGTGGGCGAAATTTCGCAAAACTGGAGGGATTTCGGTGCAAAAAACCCAATTTGGGCCTTCAAATCGCGAAATTGCTGCGAAACGCAACTACTGTTTCGCGAAACAGTGTTCCGCGGACTGCTGCTGCTGGAATTTTCCGATTTTGGCGATTTTCTTGGGATTTCTTGCTCCCGGAGGCTTCTCTACTTGATTCTAAGGTATATAACCCCTCTTCCTAGCCCATCTATTCCTCCTCCTTCTAACTCTACTCTCATTTAGACATAGCTTAATAAGAACTCCGAAAATCCTAAATTTCTAAGTGGGATTTCTCTTTAAAAACTCAAGATCTTGAAGTGAAACTTGTACATCTAAGAAACAATAGTGTGAAATACATATAACTACACTTATTTTGAAAATCTAATCAATATATTTCGTATTTATACACAAAATGGCTAAAAAAAGTTTTTTTTTTAAATTGAAATTTCTTATATATTTTTTAGTTTTTGCTTATGTAACCCTAAATATATTACACTAGTAGACTTATACCATAAATGCTAACTAATTTCAGTGTTACAAGTTCAATTTGTATATTTATAACAATTTAAATATTAATTTCAGACCTTAAATTAAACAAATATTATAAAAATGAATTAATAAAAATAAAAATGATGAACTACTTAGTTATACTTTGACCTTCTAAGTTTCTAACATGCAATTTTAGGCTTTAGTAACTAGTTATGGTTTATTTATACACGTTTGACTTGATGTGATTATTTTTTCATGTTTTTATTTTTCTAAATTGTAGCAGATGGGTTCTTCATCTGGTGATGGTGATGGAGGGAGAAATGATGGTGGTACTGGTAGAAAGGCAAAAGTCATTGATTTTGCATGGGCTCATTGTGAGCAAGTTCCTGGCACTAAGCAACAAGTGATTTGCAAATATTGTACCAAGAAAATAGGCGGTGGGGGGATTACAAGATTCAAATCCCACATTGTTGGCGGTGACAGGAACGTGGCAATGTGCAAGCAATGTCCTCAAGGAGTGAGAGACGACTTCAGGGAAATGATGAGTCAGAAGAGAAACATTCGTCAAGATCAACAAGAACTTGACCAACTCGCGGTTGATACCCTCTTTGACTATGGGAAAGGAGGTTCTTCTGCCGAGTCCGACTCAGATGTAGATTATCCTGAAGGTTATATCACCTCCCAACAACGTCGCATGTATCGCAGGGCGCTTAGAGATTCCAAAAGACAAGCATGGGAGAGAGAACAACATGATTCATATAGGAGGGGCATTGGCCCATCTGTTTTTGAGCATGGTGGAGGCAGTGGTGCACGTCATGCGGCTGGTTACCGTTCAGGAAGAGCTTCCATCCCCACGGTTGACTTAGGAGATGATAGTGATACGCCTGCCCAAGTGAAAAGAAAGAAAGGGACAATTGATAGCCTATTCAGATCTCACAGCACAACAAGAGGTAGGTTGGGTGTAGATGTAGACGAGCTAGGTATGAGAAGGTCAAAACCAGTACAACAGAAGTTGAAATCTATGTTTTCTGGTGCAAAGAATAAGGTTGGCAAATCAGTTGGCAAATTCTTCTTTGCCCATGGGATCCCAACACACGTGGCTACTGAGCCATACTTACAACACCTCTTGAGAACTGCACGGGAGGCTGGACCGGGTGTTAAAGCCCCCACTGCATATGAGCTTATGAATGTCTACCTTCCTGAACAAAAATTGGAGATCCAAAAATGGATTGAGGATAAGAAACAAAGGTAACTAAGCTTATTTCTTTATTGTCCCTTCCATTCTTGATTGTTGAAGTCTTCAAGACTTTGAGGTTTTAACTCTACATCTACTTTTTGTTTGTTGTACTTGTAGGTGGGAATCTTATGGTGTGACATTAATGGCTGATGGTTGGACATCTGGAACTAGAAAACAGATCATCAACTTTCTTGCCTACTGTAATGGATCCACCATTTTCCTTGGATCTGTAGATGCTTCCGCTGAGGTTCGGACTGCTACATACATATCTAAATTGATGAAGAGGTATATCAAAGAAGTCGGTGTGGAAAATGTGGTTCAAATTGTAACTGATAATGGAGCCAATTTCAAGAAAGCTGGAAAGTCTTTGATGGATAAGTTTCCACTCTATTGGACTCCTTGTGCAGCTCACTGCATTGATTTGATTCTGAAAGATATAGGTGAGTCATATATGATATATGTTTGACTCCTTGTATTCCAATTTCCAATTCCAAATGACTTAATAGTGTCATTATTTGATTTCATACTCTGTTTTGTTCAAATGTAGGTGGGTTGTCGCATGTGAAAAATTTGATCATTGAAGCCAGGACAATCACAAGCTTCATATACAATCGCTCATTTCTTTTAGCTGCTATGAGGAGGAAGGAGTATTGTGGTGGTGACTTGGTGCGACCAGGAGTCACCCGTTTTGCTACCAATTTTTTGGCGTTGCAAAGTCTGAAGTCAAAGAGAGATGGGTTGAGAAAATTATTTTCCGGAGTTGAATGGAGTTCAATGAAGGAAAGTAGGACAGCCGCAGGGGGCAAGATAGAAGACATTGTCAACAGTAGGAGCTTCTGGGAGAGGGTTAATAAAATTCTTAGAATCATGGAACCAATAGTGAAGGTGCTCAGGTTGGTGGATGGAGATAAGTCGCCAACCATTCCCTACTTGTATGAAGCAATGACCCTGATGACAGATTCAATATCAAAAGTTGTTCCAAGAGGAAGTGCCCAATACAAGAAAATTATAAGGAAGCGGTGGGAGAAAATGCTTTTGCACCCTATGCACAAAGCTGGTGAGCATAACTGATACTTATTCAATAATTATAGACATTTCTATATCTTGATAACTGATGACACATTCAATACAAGACGATTTTATTTATAGCCATTTCTATTTCTTGTAGCTCATTACTTGAACCCTAGATTCCAATACAAATACAAGTTAGGGTTCAAGAGCGACTTTATGGCAACTATTAAAGAAGTTGTGGAGAAACTTGTCACCACATCTGAAGAGAGGGTGATTATTATGGACCAGGTAATACATATAGTCTGGAACTATGTATTTACTAATTATTGAGAAAAAAATCATATTTTATTACCCTTGACCTTATCAATGTTGTCATGTTAATTTGCAGTTGAGGCAGTTCAGAGAAGCCATTGGATGCTTTGCGCATCCAAGCGCTATTGCTGACAGAGAAAAAGCTGTTCCATGTGAGTGGTGGTCATGGCATGGCACAGGTTGTGAAGAGCTACGTCGAATTGCTGTGAGAATTCTATCACAAACAGCTGCTGCAGGTGGTTGCGAAAGAAATTGGTCCACATTCAACCTCATTCATAGCAAAAGACGGAACAGACTTGGTGCACAACGTCTAAATGACTTGGTATACGTTCACTACAACATGAGGTTGAGGGCAAAAGATCTTAGAGAGCCTGAATTTAGAGAAGTGGACCTCTCTGTCATCCATGATCCACTTGATATTGCTTTTACCTTTGGTGGTGGTAATGAGAATATTGATCCAGAGGATAATCCATTGCAACAATGGATGACTAATATTGGTGGTGCCCCAGTTTTAGATAGAAATGATGGCGGGCCAGATCCCACTGTTGAAGCAACATTCATGCCTAGCACTAGAGCAGAAGAAGAGACAGCTACAAGAGACCGCAACCCTGTACAAAGATTTGAAGAAGAAGAACAACACATTCAAGATGAGATGGATATTGCACAGGCAGTTGAAGAAGGTGGAACTCGTTCTAGTAGCCACTCTTCCAAATCTGATGGTGGTGGTGATGACGATCTTGACGATGATGATGATGATCTTGACGATGATGATGATGCACCTGATGATGATGATGATGATGGTGATGGTGATGACCAAGAAGGTAATGATAATAATGAAGAGTGGGCAGGATTTGAGAATGACAATGATGATCGACCTTATCTCTCTGCCCCTAGGGCTGAAGTTGCACCTGCTGAAACTCAAATTCCATTTGTTGATAGTACATTCCAAAGAAGAAAAACTAGAGGTACAAAAGAATATTTTGGCACATCAGAAGGTCCAACACCGTCACCACCACCTCTAGCTATTCTTCCAGCTCCTCAATACCAAAGTGATTGTATTTCTAATTTGGCTGAATCAGTTGGGAGCATGAGTATTTCAGACAGGGATTCATCTTCTATTGCTGATTCTATATTTGGGTATCCTCATGCACCACAAACACAACCTGCAGTCGCACAACCACCACAACAAGATCCCTATAACTATGGCTATGGTTATGGTGGGAGTCACGGGACTTATAATTATGGTGATGGTTATTCTTCTTCTTCTAGAGGTATACAAGTACAACCAGGCTATATGTATGGAGGATACAATGACCCACTGATGCAAGGTTATTCTTACACTGGAGAACATGTTCATATGGAATCTAATGATGGTGGGCAAACTTGGCAAGGATACTGTGATGTTTTGTATGTTCCTCCATTAGCTGTTGCTCCTCCAGCTCCAGTTGCTTCACAACCATCTATTGATCAAGCAAAAGCACTTGAGGAATTTTTCCCAAAACAAGGGATGATGCAGTTTGTGTCTGATGAGGTCTACCAAGAGCATGTTGAGACATATAACCGCGTGTATAGGAATGATATGAGTTGGGCAACATATGTTGATAGTATCAATGAGCATATGTATGGTCAACAACGAGGAGGACAACAACCACCACGACACTCAAGCTTCAACTAGGACTATTGGTCTCTTAGTCCTACTCTGTAAGACTTATGGAACATCGTAATGTGTAAGTTTGTTAGTTTATAATTTGTTTTATATATTATAAGTTGTAATATGTAGGTTGGTAACGGTACTTTGTAGTTTGTAGTACTCTAGTCTAGTAGTGTAGTTGTTTTAACTTGAAGTCTTGAAGTTTGCAAGTTTGTAACAGTCTAACTGTCTAACAAACTTTGTCATTTCTGTTCATTTGTACACTCACTCATCAAGACATGGATCCCACCCTAACCTCTAAACATAGAAATTTATCATATAATCTAGTGTATCTATGTCTAGACATTGTGTATGCAAAAATTCATAGTTTAATTCCTTCATTTGGCATCGAAATTGCCATCGAAATTATTCAGCTTCCTTCACTTACAAATGTGGGAGACCCCCCCCCCCCAATATCCAATATGAAATATTATTGCATATTTGAGTAGATCTTGGCGTTTAGATCATCCTGGTAAATTTTCATGATTTAATTCGCTTATTTGGTCGTCGAAATCGTTAGGGCCGTAAATATCGAAATTTAGTGCGAAATTTCAAAAAATTTCTGTTTCTGGGCCATCGGACACGTCATCGAAATCGGACATTTAATTCTATGCTATCATGTTCCTAAAATGTTTAGGGCTGATGCTGTTTCCACTACTTGTTTGCTGATAGATTGAATGCCCTCTGTTTTAAACAACTAAGTCCCCTATAACATTCTGTACCTTGAGGCTCCTCTATTTTCTGCCGCCTAGAATTTTTAGAAGTACCTATTTTTTATGAAATCTTAAGTCCAGATTAACCAAACTTGACCTGAGATCTACAAAATGTATCTTCTTGGGTTAGTCCAGATTTTAAAAAGGATACAAATGTTATAACCCGACGACTATGAAATGGTTTGTTACTGCGGATGTAGTATTTTTTGAAGACATAGCGTACTTTTCTGATATGGGATCATCTCTGTCTACGGTTTTGCTAGTTGATATCCCTCTTCATGTTTGTTGAGCCAGATTCTTCAAAGCCTGTTGTTGCTCCTCTTAAAGTTTATCGGGAACGCGGTAAGACTGCAACGCTTGGCCCCTCCCTCAACCAAACCCTATCTTTGTCGGTAGATCACAACACTGATCAATATCTTTTGACTTGGATATTCCAATTGGCTTAAGGAAAGGGGTGCACTCTTGTACTTTACATCCTATAAGCAGTTTGAATTTTAATGCTAATCTTGGTTCCACGTTTGCCAGCTTTAGTGATGCTCTGTCCACTGTCTTTGTTCCGAAGACTGCGGATGAAGCCCTGAGACATCGTGCCACGGAGGCCCTTCATACGCAACATACATGGGATTTGGTAGATGCTCCTGCTCATGTCTCTCCTGTTGGATATGGATGGATTTAAACTGTTAAATAACAACCAGATGACACTATTGAATGCCTTAAGACTTGCCTACTTGCTAAAGGCTGTATACAGACTTATGAGTGGATTGTTTTGAGACCTTTTCTCCCGTTGCCCGTCTTAACTCTATTCAAGTGCTTATTTCTGTTGCTGTCAATAAATGTTGGCCTCTATTCCAATTCGATGTCAAAAATGCTTTCTTGTATGTGATCTGCATGAGGTGTATATGGAGCAACTCCTGAATTGTTAAGGGGGAGTGTTCTAAAGGTTTTCGCCTAAGGAAAGTCATTTATGGATTCAAACAAAGTCCAAGAGCCTTGTTTGATAAATTTAAGTCAGATTCTTGATAGGTTTGACTTTAAAGGCTCGTTCTGATCATTCAATATTTTTGGAAACAACTAATGCTGTGCTAGTTATTCTAAATGTATATGTGGATGATATCATCCTTTCTGGGAGTGACCATCAGGGTATACAAGCTACCAAGGAATATTTGAGCAAACACTTTATCACTAAATATCTAGGAAAATTGCGCTATTTTTTGGGAAATGAAGTATCACATTCCTCTTCTGGAGTATGTTTATCTCAACGCAAATATATCCTTGATCTAATAAAGGAAATTGGCATGTTGGGCTCCAAGCCAGTGAGCACACCTCTTGATCCCCACACTAATTGGGACGATGATCCTTCTCCTTGATATCTTGATAGGAAGCAATATAGAAGACTTGTAGGTAAGTTGATTTGCTTGACTACTACACACGCATATTTTACATCAACTGTTGGACTTGTTAGTAGGTATCTTGATAAACCTCTACAATGTCATTGGTATGTTGTCTATCACATTCTGAATTACTTAAAAAGCTTCCCTGGAAAAGGTCTTCTATACAAGAAAAATGGGCACGACACGATTACATATTTTTCTGATTCTGACTATGCTGGCACCGAGGCTGATCATAAATCTACCTCAGGTTACTGCACCTTTAAAGGTGGTAATCTTGTCACTTGGAGAAGTAAGAAGCAAATTGTTGTAGCTAGATCTAGTGTTGTAGTTATCTATCGGGCCATGACTCATACTACCCGTAAGTTGATTTGGGTTCAAGGCTTGTTAAGAACTCAACATCTGTGATTCTCAGCCCATACCTATGTATTGTTATAACAAAGCTTCTATCTTCATTGGAAGCAGTCTCACGTTCCATGAGTGAACCACACACATTGAGGTAGACCGTCACTTCGTCAGGGAGTCTATTCTATCCAGACGCATATCCACTCCATACATTAGGATTGAGGATCAACTTACTGACATCTTTACAAAACCGCAACCAAAGACAAGATTCATCTCTATGGTGGACAAGCTAGGTATGCATGATATCTATGCTCCAACTTGAGGGGAAATGCTAATATATTTAGTTTTTTGTTATTTATTTTGTGCTTTTTAGTATCTTGTCTTTTGTGCCATATTGGTGAACTCTATATTTATTGACTTCTCCCATCCTTTATTAGGAGAGGGTTTATGCTTGTTTTGATCATCCAATAATACAAACCTTTTATACTTCACAATAAGATTGTAGTGGTAAAACTTATTTTTAGGCGGAGATAGTATTAGTTTCATTAGTGGTTAAGCCACTCAAGTTGGCCTAGATGAAGAATGAAGTACTAATGATAGAATTCCCAAGGGGGAAGAGCTCCCGAAGGACCTCATAATTCCATGAAGCCTTGGCGTGTTGGGTAAGGCAATTCAGGTAGCACAATGGTGGTTCATATCACAATACGAACAAGAAAATCTCATAACATTGCAAGTTGCAACCCTAGGATGAATTCGAGGTTGTCATCTTGCGAATCAGATTATGAGACTTTGGGGAGTGTTATTGAGAATAGATCATGGAACAAAATTTCGATTGAAATTGCAAAATTTTGCTCGAAATTTTGTTTTTTTGCAATCAGACATTGAAACATTAGTACACAGGAATTGGTCCACAATTATGTGAAAATTTTACTGCTATAGTGAAATTTCACAAAACAGGGGGTATTTTAGTGCAAAAAAGGCCAGTTTGGGCCTTTATATTGTGAAATTAGTGCGAAATACAACATCTCTTTCGCGAAACAGTGTTCCGTCGACTGGATATGCTGGGACTTTGATCTTTTAGCGATTTTTTGTGATATCTTGCTCTCGAAGGCTGCTCTACTTGATTCTAATGTATGTAACCCCTCCCCTAGCCCATCTACCACTCCTTCTATCTCTACTCCCTTTTAGACATATCTTAATAAATACTCCAAAAATCCTAGATTTCTAAGTGACAAGTCTCTTAAATTTCTCAAGATCTTGAAGTGAACTTGTAAATCTAAGAAACAATAGTGTGAAATACGTATATCTATACTTATTTTAAAAATATAATCGATATATTTCTTAGTTATACACAAAATGCCTACAAAAGGTTTTCTAATGGAAGTTCTTATATTTTGTATTTTTCACTTATGTAACCCTAAATATATTATAACCGTAGCCTTATATAAAATGTTAAGTGTAAGTTGTAACTTGTAACCCTAAATATTTTTTTATTATTAACTTATTTAACCCTAAATATATTATAATAGTAGACTTATACAATAAATATAGTAACCTACAATATTGTAACTTCTAAGTTGTAGCTCTAAGTTATAAAGTCTAGTACTCTAGTTGTTTTAACTTGAAGTTTGCAGGTTTGTAACTGTCTAACAAACTTGACATTTCTGTTCATTTGTGCACTCACTCATCAAGACATGGATCCCACCTAACCTCTAAACATATAAATTTATTATACAATCTAGTGTGTCTATGTTTAAACATTGTGTTTGAAAAATTTCATAACTTAATTCCTTCATTTTGTCATCGAAATTGATATCAAAATTCTGTCAAAATTGTTCAGCTTCACTTACAAATGTGGGAGACCCCCCACATATCTAATATGAAATATTATTGCATATTTGAGTAGATCTTGGCGTCTAGATCGTCCTGGTAAATTTTCATGATTTAATTCACTTATTTGATCGTCGAATCCGTTAGGGCCGTAAATACCGGAATTTCAAAAAATCTCTATTTCTGGGCCATCAAACACGACATTGAAATCAGACATTTAATTCTATGGAATAGATTGAGGTCTACAACCCACCTATTTCACAAGCAATATGCTTTTTTGAGTACACTACAAGAGCTATGAGTTGATGAGGAAGCTTATGGTGATTTATGGAGAAACAAAAAGGGATCTTCTATTGTTCCTCATTGATTTGCTGAAAGCATGTCATCACTTACCATAAGAAGCACTTTGGTGGTCTAGGATATTAAAAGGTTCCTGGTTTACTCTATTGATATAACTAAGGACATGTGTGAAACAACCTGCATCCCCGTCGATACTATCGACAGGAGGTCGATGGTATCGACTTTATCACAACAACAGAAGAGCATTCCGTCGATCGATAGTATCAAGAGTTGATCAGCGACGGAAATCAACGACCCGTCTCCTGGTTCTATCTTTATTATATTATTTGTTTTATTGTTTTTCTCTTATTTTCTTCTTTGTACCACAATGTATCTTACCCTAATATATAAAAACAAGGAGAGACGGCTATTGCCCTCTCAAGAAAGCTGCTCCTTGCAGCCGACAAATCTCTCGTCTCCTCTCCTCCTCATCTCTTCTCACATGGTATCAGAGCAGCTTTGATCCGCCGCCCCGCTTCCTCAACAAGCCGCCGCCACAACCTCCCCGTCTCCTTTCTCCTTCTCAGTCGCCGCCGCCGCCACCCAACTTCTCCAGGCGCCGTGGCCACCTCGGCCGTCGGGCCGGTAGGAACAACAGCCTGCCGCCGACGCGGGTGCTGTTGGGCTAGCATCCGCTAGCTGTCTTCATCGCTGGATCGATAGCAGCTTTCCCTCGCTGTTGTAGATCTAGCCACCAAGGATCGGAGCCGCTAGCAAGCTTCCGATTGATTTACAACAGTTTTCGGCCAGTTCTCGGGAGCCAGAACTACTGTTTGGGAGTCTCCGGGTGGTCCAACGGCTATCTAAAGCCCAATCCGAGGGACTCGTCTCTTCCAGAGTGCTCTCCTAATCACATATCCTCGATGTGTGATTAGGAAAATCGATTGGAGGCTGTGAATGCGTCAGTAACACATTTATCCGTGTTTTTTTTTGTGTTGTGACGTGTATCTCTCCGTCACCTCATCTATCTCCGTGACATGTATCTCTCCGTCACCTCTGCCTTTTCTGTGACGTGTATCAATCCGTCACTAAGTTCCCGTCTACAATGGAGGACACCAAGACTCCCTACAGCGAGGCGTCTCCTATCCCCTCCATCAAGCTCAACGGGAAAAACTATCTATTATGGATGAATGCTGTTCACACTGTCTTGGAATCTCGTGATAAGGCGAGACATGTTGACTCAGACCCTTGGACTCTACTGATAAAGGATACGCTGAATGGAAGCGTCATAACAGTCTTGTGAAGACTTGGTTATGGAATAGTATGGAACCTGCAATTACGGCTAGGTTTATGTTCTATACTACATCGAAAGAGATATGGGACACAGTGAAGCAGCATTATTCTCAGGAGAAGAATGCTCTTCGGCAATTCATGATATATGATCGTCTATTTGCTGAGAGACAGGGTGATAGATTTCTTGAGGAATACTTTGGAGCTATTCAAACACTTGCTCAAGAGCTGAACTACTATCATCCTGTGACAGTTGGTGCACAGATCAAAGACAGAGACGACCTGGTTACTGCTAAATTTCTATCCGGGCTTAATCCTATTTGCGGTTCTGCCCAGAGCGTCGTTCTGGCTTTTGATAAATTGCCAAGTTTTGTGGAAGCCTATTCGAGAATTCAACAATCTATTTTTGAGTCTGCTAATCCTGTCTCTACTATATCCTCTAGGGAGTCTCATGCATCCGTAGCTGCTGCGGTGAGAGGAGGACGACCTGGTATGGGCAGAGGACGTGGGACACGTCCTAAGTGTACTTTTTGTGACAAACCAGGACATACAGTGGAGAAGTGTTGGAAGAAACATGGGAGACCTGCTGCACCTCCTGTGGGGCAACACATTGTGCCACTTATACAGATTCCTCTCCGTCTTCAGCTGTGGGCACCAATTCTGGGACCGACATCACTCTTACTCAGGAAGAGTATGATCGGTTCATTCAGGCTACACAACACATGAGTGTGGGATCTTCATCTTCGTCATCAGCAAACCTGGCATCTACTGCGGATAATCAGGCTACATCTCTCATAACTTTTGGCTCTACTTCATCTTGGGTGGTTGACTCTGGCGCGTCACAGCACATGACTGGTATGAAGAGATTGCTCCAATCTATTGACTCGTATATCCCTCACCAATCTGTCACACTGGCAGATGGTTCAGTGAGGAGAGTGTTAGCTAGTGGATCTGTCTCCACAGTGATGTATGGGGTCCTATTAAAGACCAGAGTTACAATGGTTTTTGTTATTTTATTTCCTTTGTGGATGATTTTTCCCGCATGACATGGATCTACCTTCTCAAAAGTCGAGAGTCTGTGCTATCTATTGTGAAACATTTTCATAAAGAAATAAAAGTTCAGTTTGACTGCAATATAAAACTCTCCAATCTGATAATGCTTTAGAGTATGTTCAAAAGGCTATGTCTGATTTTTGCAGCTCTGTGGGCATGATTCATCGCACGTCTTGTCCTCACACCCCTCAGCAAAATGGGGTGGCTGAGAGGAAAAATCGCCATCTTCTTGATATTGCTCGTTCAATCATGTTTCAATCCAATGTGCCTAAGAAATTCTGGTCTGAAGCTCTTTTAACCGCTTGCTTCTTAATTAATAGACAACCATCCTTTGTTCTCAAAGGACAAACTCCTTTCTCTGTGTTACGACCCACGGATCAGCCCTTCTCTGTTCCCCTTAGAGTGTTTGGTTGTACTTCTTTTGTCCATAATTTTGACCCTAAGGCTGACAAACTTTCTCCTAGGTCCATTAAAACCTTGTTCCTTGGTTATTCTAGTACTAGCAAAGGATACAAGTGTTACTGTCCTAGTCTTCGTCGCATGTTTGTGTCTAGGGATGTTACCTTCCATGAGACCACTCCATATTTCTCCGATACTATGAGTAAGGGGGAGCAGTTGAGAGAGAGTGCCACCAGATTTTCAGAGTGAGAGAGTGGCACCATCTGTGCAGAGTGAGGGAGCGCCACCCATCATTCCTGATTATACTTTTATTCAGGACGAGCAAGCAGCTGACAAGCCTGTTATTCAGCAGTACCCATATGTTTATAGTAGGCGAGGCAAACAAGATCCAGAAGAAGTAGCGACACCAGTCCCTGAGCCTTCCTCATCGTCTTCTACTCACGAGATTCCTGCAGAAACATCAGATCTTGATCTTCCTATTGCTGTTCGGAAAGGTACTCGTACTTGTACTATTAGGCATCCTATTACAAATGTGTGTTGTCTGTCCCACTTATCTAAGCAGGCCCGCGCATTTGCTATTGGGATTGATTCTGTTGATATACCAAGGAATCACTATGATGCTATGAAGGATAGTGGCTGGAAACAGGCAATGCAGCTTGAGATGTTAGCTCTTTTGCATAATGGCACGTGGGATCTTGTTGACTTACCTGCAGGAAAGAAAGCAGTGGGTTGCATATGGGTTTTCACCATCAAACATAATCCGAATGGATCCGTTGAGAGGTTGAAGGCCATATTGGTAGCAAAAGGCTACACACAGACCTATGGAGTTGATTTCTTTGAGACCTTTTCTCTAGTAGCTCGTCTAAATTCTGTGCGGATTATTATCTCTCTGGCTTCTACCTTTGATTGGCCCCTATTTCAGCTTGATGTTAAGAATGCCTTTCTACATGGTGACCTACATGAAGAGGTATATATGGGGCAGCCTCTTGGGTTTGTTGCTCAGGGGGAGTGTCAGAAGGTGTGTAAATTGAAGAAAGCCATATATGGGCTGAAACAGTCTCCTCGAGCTTGGTTTGACAAGTTCAGTGACGTTGTACTCGAGATGGGTTTTTCTCGATCCATGACTGATCACTCTTTATTCTACTCTAGCTCTTCTTGTGGCTCTATCATTATTGCTGTATATGTTGGTGACATAGTGATTACTAGCAGTGATTCTATAGGCATATCTCGTGTGAAGGAAGGTTTGCAGAGACACTTCCAAACGAAGGATCTGGGTAAACTGATATATTTTCTGGGCATTGAGGTGCTTAGATCTGATGCAGGTGTCAATCTATCTCAGAGGAAATATGTGCTTGACTTACTACAGGAGACATGCATGACTGAATCTAAACCGGTATCTACTCCTATGGATTATCACAACAAGGAGACGGTTGATGATGTTGAGTACTCGGATCCAGGATATTACAGGAGAATAGTTGGCAAGCTAATATATCTGACTGTTACACGACCTGACATTTCTTTTGCTGTAGGCGTTATGAGTCAACATATGCACTCACCACGACAGTCACACTGGACAGCAGTTTGCCGGATTATGAGATATCTGAAGAGTGCTCTTAGTAAGGGGATCACTTATTCTAAACCCAAGGTGACTCCATCTACTTTGACTCTCACAGGGTATTCAGATGCAGATTGGGCTGGTGATCATACTGATAGAAGGTCTACATCAGGCTACTGTACCTTCCTAGGTGATCATTTGATTACTTGGAAAAGCAAAAAGTAGCATGTAGTAGCTAGATCCAGCACTGAGTCTGAATACCGTGCTATGGCCCATGCATGTTGTGAACTACAATGGGTCAAATCTGTTCTTTCTGAGTTAAAAATCACTATTATGTCTTCTATGGAGCTCAAGTGTGACAACCAGTCTGCTATACACATTGTCAGGAATCCTATCTTTCATGAGCGTACAAAGCATATAGAAGTTGATTGCCATTTTATTCGTGATCAAATCAAAGATGGTACTAATGTGACGCCATACGTCAAGTCTGAAGATCAACTGGCGGATATCTTGACAAAGCCTTTGGGTCTAGCAACTTTTCAGAGATTATGTGGCAAGCTGGGCATACACGATGTGTACTCTCCAACTTGAGGGGGAGTGGAAACAACCTGCATCCCTGTCAATACTATCGACAGGAGGTCGATGGTATCGACTTTATCACAGCAACAGAAGAGCATTTCGTCGATACCATCGACAGTCCTGTCGATGGTATCGAGAGTTGATCAACGACGGAAATCAACGACCCGTCTCCTGGTTCTATTTTTATTATATTATTTGTTTTATTGTTTTTCTCTTATTTTCTTCTTTGTACCACAATGTATCTTACCCTAATATATAAAAACAAGGAGAGATGGCTATTGCCCTCTCAAGAAAGCTGCTCGTTGCAGCCGACAAATCTCTCGGTGTTCGTCTCCTCTCCTCATCTCTTCTCACAACATCTATGGTAGTTCAACAACTAGTGTTGGACTATCAATGACACTTAGTTCCGATAACAGTTGGCAAGTCAAATTTCTTTTTATATTTTTGTTTTGGACCAGTTTGTGAAACTTATTCAAGTTGGCATTTCTCTATCTATCCTATTCACGACTTCATGTGCAAATGGATGAACTAGAGATGGGTGAATAGTCAAGTTTGATGGAGTGAAAATTCAAATGTAATACGTTATATCACCGGGTCACCATTATTTAAATAGGTGGAAGGAGGATGTTTCATATAGGTTATTAATTAATTTATTTATATATTTGCCTTTATATTGTGTTCTATTTTAGTGTTGTGTCTTTTATCCCATATTGAACTCTGTAATGAGGGACCCTCCTATCCTATATGAGGGTGCCTATGCTTTGTATTACTTGAATATTGGACTTCTATTCCAAACCACATGGTATCAGAGCATGAACACGGTCCACCCTAATCTTCCTACTTTTCACCCACTGCCATCCTTTCTTCCGCCATCCCGCCCCCTGCTAATCCGCTAGCTCTCCCTCCTGTTCCGCGGTCACCCCATCATCCCATCAACCCTCCACCCACCTGTTAGCTCTCCCTCATGTTCCGTCGTCATACCATCAACCCTCCACCCACCCACCATCATGCCATCACCCCATTAGCCCTCCACGCACCCACCTCACCCCATCGGCCCTCAACCCACCTGCCTTCACCCCATCAACCATCCACGCACCAATGGCACCAACTCGCGCCCCTCCCACCACTACCAATATCCTCCACCAAACATCCCCACTGACCAACACCTGCAAACAACCAACAACCCGCCCCATCGGCCAATCCAATGACACCTGCTCCCAATCTAGCCCCCAAACTCCCTACCACACAACCAACAACTCGCCCCCAACCCCACCGCCCAAACAATCGTCTTCAAAACCCTGCCAATATCATCCATTACGCCGGCATTGCCTTAATTGGAAACCTACTTTCTATATAAATCAGTCGCCCCTCAGCTCAACTTATTTTTCAGTCGGCTCAACTTATTTTTCGAGAGGGACTTGCTCCCTCCCATCAACCTTTGTCACATGTCGGTCTTATATGATGATGTGACGTTGGTTTCTTAATTAAAACCATCTTAATGCCTACTCTTTGGGCCTCTGAATTCTTCTATTAATTCTTGTGTGGTACTTCACGTCTGGTTGAACTAAAAGGATTGTGCGGACTGATATAGACTCGTTCTTCGACATGGCCTCTATGGACAATTTCAGAATTCTGTGTGACTACAATCAAGTTAGATGGTTCTAATTACCATATTTGGTCAACTTCTTTGAGTTGTATGTTAAGGCTCAAGGCCGGTACCCTCATCTGATCACGAAAGGACCTTTTCTTCCGTCAGAGAATGCTGATGAGAAAACTAAACATGCCTATGACTTTTGGGTCAAGGATGACTCTGGCATAATGACCTGGATGGTCAGTAGTGCAGGACCAAAAATCAGTCAATCCCTTTTACGCCTTTGAACGACCAAGGCCATATGGGACCAGTTAGCACATGTGTACTCACATCAACAAAATCCTAAGAAAGTTCTTGAAATCTTTAAAAATCTGGCTAAAAAGGAATTCACTAATACTTCTGTGGAAGATTGTTATAATCAATGTTGTGCTTTATGGGATGAGTTTGAAATTTACCATCTCCTCACTTCCCATATCACTAAAGTTTAGAGACGACGGAATGAACTTGAGTTGGTACAATTCCTTACCAGATTGCCTGCCTCTTTTGTAGGAGTTTTGGATCAAATCCTATCTAGTGGTCCACTCCCTAAACTTTGGTATGTTCTCAAACGTGTTCAATGGCTACCCTCAGTCTCTTCGTCTTCTGCTGGATCCACAGAGGCATCAACACTGGCAGTCCGTTCAGGTGACCGTAGCCGTGGTAGAGGACGTGGTCATTTTGGCGTGCCCGGATCTAGACATGGTCAAACTTCTATTGGACAAGGATGTGGTCAGTTCTCCGCTGGACCAAACAACGCCCCTCCTCCTGGACCTCGTCACTGCAATTACTGCGGCCGTGACAATCATATTGAGGACATGTGTTACCAAAAATATGGCTGCCCTAGCATATGGGCGAATCAAGCTTCCACTAACTACACCGAGGATGCACCGGCCCAACCTTCCACTGCTTCTACAGATTGGGTCCGAGCTGAATTCAAAAAGTTTTTCTAAGAACAACTACAAACTCAGCCGTCGACACCACGGTCAGATGGTGATTCTGCCTTCCTTGTGTCTTCCGATCCTTACGGTAAAAACAAATGTGTCATTAACTCCGGTGCTTCTACCCATTGTGAAACAACCTGCTTTCCGGTCGATACCATCGACAGGAGGTCGATGGTATCGAGATCATCACAGCTACTGAACAACGGACCGTCGATACCATCGACATACATGTCGATGGTATCAAGATTATCACAGGCATTGGACAACAATCCGTCGATACCATCGACATCCATGTCGATGGTATCAACAGAACATTAGAGGCGGAAACCAATGATCTACCACTTATCTGTATTTTTATTATATCATCTGTTTTATTGTTTTTCTAGGTTTTACTCCTTTGTATCACCTTGTATCTTACCCTAATATATAAAAAGGAGTGAGACGGCTATTGCCCTCACACACAAGAGCTGCACCTTGCAGCCGCCAACGTTGTTCGTCTTCCTTCTCTCTCGTTCACATGGTATCAGAGCGGGATTTGCTCTAGGGCGCCGTCTCTCTCCACCGGCCGCAGTCTCTTCCTCCTTATTCCTTCTTGTCCGCCGGATCTTCTCCTTCCTTCCTCCGGATCTTCTCACCGCAGCACCGACAACAGTAGCTGTGGCTGAGCCGCCGCACATCGTGCAGCCGTAATCCGCCGCATTGAGGATCTTCTGGTAATGAGGACTAGTCTCTCTACAATTATTCTCCTAGTCACACATCCTCCATGTGTGATTAGGAAAATCATCCGGAGGCTGTGAATGCGTCAGTAACACATTTCTTTTTGTTTCTTGGGTGACGTGTATCTCTCCGTCACCTCAGTCTTCCTTGTGGCGTGTATCAATCCGTCACACAATCCCGTTCTATAATGGGGGATATCAAGACACCTATGATCTACAACGAGGTATCACCTATCACCTCCATCAAGCTCGACGGGAAGGATTTTCTTCTATGGATGAACGCCGTCCACACTGTCCTAGAGTCTCGTGACAAGGCGGGACATGTTGACTCCGGTCCTCTGGCCTCTACCGACAAAGGATATGTTGAATGGAAGCGTCATGATAGTCTTGTAAAGACTTGGTTGTGGAATAGCATGGAACCTATTATTGCGGCAAGGTTCATGTTCTATTCAACAACAAAGGAGATATGGGACGCAGTGAAACAACATTATTCTCAAGAAAAAAATGCGCTTCGCTAATTCATGATCTATGATCGTTTGTTTGTTGAGAGGCAGGGTGACAAATCTCTTGAGGAGTACTTTGTAGCTATTCAGACACTTTCTTAAGAACTGAGCTATTATCATCCAGTAACTGTCGCTGAACAGATCAAGGACAGGGACGATCTGGTTACAGCAAAATTTTTATCTGGGCTTAACCCTTCATGCGGATCTGCCCGGAGTGTCATTTTGGCTTCTGATAAATTACCCAATTTTGTGGAAGCCTATTCAAGAATACAACAATCCATCTTTGAGTCCAAGTCTGCTACCCCTGATCCTGTTATATCTTCTGGGGAGTCTCATGCATCTGTTGCTGCTGCAGTGCGAGGGGGACACACTGGTATGGGCCGAGGACGTGGGACACGTCCTAAGTGCACCTTCTGTGACAAGTTGGGACATACAGTGGAGAAGTGCTGGAAGAAACATGGGAGACCTGCTGCACCACCTGTGGGGGCAGCTCATTATGCCACTACTACAGATTCCTCTTCTTCTTCTGTTGTGGGACCTACTTCTGGAACTGGTATCACTCTTACTCAGGAGGAGTATGATCAGTTTATTCAGGCTACACAACACATGAGTATGGGATCATCATCATCGTCAGCAAACCTGGCATCTACTGCGGGTAATCAGGCTACATCCCTCATTGCTTCTAGCTCTACATCATCTTGGGTGGTTGATTCTAGCGCGTCACAACACATGAATGGTATGAGGAGATTGCTCCACTCTATTGACTCATATATCCCTCACAAATCTGTTACACTGGCAGATGGTTCAGTGAGGAGAGTGTTAGCTAGTGGATCTGTCCCTCTAACACCCAAGATTGATCTCAAATCTGTACACTTTGTGCCTGAATTTCCTTTTAATCTTCTTTCTGTTGCAAAACTGATTGACACTGTAAAATGTACGGTAACATTTGGTCATTCTTGTTTTGTATTACAAGATCTCAAGAGTATGAGGACGATTGGTGGGGGACCTAGGAAAGGTGATCTCTACCTTTTCCATGGTGACAGTCTGCCTCGCCAAGTATCTGCTCCTGCTCCATCCGTCCTGTTGAGTGGTTCCCCCTTACTATGGCATTGCAGATATGGACATCCTTCTTTAGAGAGCCTGCGCAAGTTGGAACCAGAGTTGTCTCAACTGTCATCTTTAGAGTGTCAGTCATGTCAGCTGGGAAAGCATCATAGGTTATCTTATCCCATCCGTGTCAATAAACGAGCTTCTTGTCCTTTTGAGTTAGTCCATAGTGATGTGTGGGGTCCTGTCAAAGACCAGAGTTATAATGGTTTTCGTTACTTTATTACTTTGTGGATGATTTTTCTCGAATGACATGGATCTATCTTCTCAAAAGTCGAGAGTCTGTACTATCTATTGTGAAACATTTCCACACTGAAATAAAAGTCCAGTTTGACTACAATATAAAAATTCTTCAATCTGATAATGCTTTAGAGTATGTCCAAAAAGCTATGTCTGATTTTTGCAGCTCTGTAGGTATGATGCACCGCACATCGTGTCCTTACACCTCTCAGCAGAATGGGGTGGCTGAGCGGAAAAATCGCCATCTTCTTGATATTGCTCGATCTATTATGTTCCAATCCAATGTAACTAAGAAATTCTAGTCTGAAGCTCTTTTAACTGCTTGCTTCTTAATTAATAGACAACCATCCTCGGTTCTTAAAGGACAGACTCCCTTCTCTGTGTTATGACCCACAGACAAGCCTTTTTCCCTTCCTCTTAGAGTGTTTGGTTGCACTTCCTTTGTCCATCATGTTCACCCTAAAGCTGACAAGCTTTCTCCTAGGTCTGTTAAAACCTTGTTCCTTGGCTACTCTAGTACTAGCAAAGGATACAAGTGTTACTGTCCTAGTCTTCGTCGGATGTTTGTGTCTAGGGATGTTAACTTCCATGAGACCACTCCATATTTCTCTGATGCTATAAGTAAGGGGGAGCAATTGAGAGAGGAGTGCCACCAGTTTTTCAGAGTGATAGAGTGGCACCATCTGTGCAGAGTGAGGGAGAGCCACCCATCATCCCTAATTGTACTTTGATTCCGGATGAGCAAGCAACAAACATGCATGTTATTGAGCATTACCCACATGTTTATAGTAGGCGAGGCAGACCAGAACCAGAAATGGTAGCGACACCAGTCTCTGAGCCTTCATCTTCATCTTCTACTCATGGGATTCTTGGAGAAGCATCAGATCTTGACCTTCCTATTACTGTTAGGAAAGGTACTCGTTCTTGTACTATTAGACATCCTATTACAAATGTGTGTTGTCTGTCCCACTTATCTAAGCAGGCCCGCGCATTTGTTATTGGGATTGATTCTGTTGATATACCGAGGAATCACTATGATGCTATGAAGGACAGTGGCTGGAAACAAGCAATGCAGGTTGAAATGTCAGCCCTTTTGCATAATGACACATGGGATCTTGTTGCACTACCTACAGGGAAGAAAGCTGTGGGTTGCCGATGGGTCTTCACCATCAAACATAATCTGGATGGCTCGGTTGAGAGGTTGAAGGCCAGATTGGTGGCAAAAGGCTACACACAGACCTATAGAGTTGATTTCTTTGAGACCTTTTCTCCAATAGCTCGTCTAAATTCTGTGCGAATTATTATTTCTTTGGCTACGACTTTTGATTGGTCTCTATTTCAGCTTGATCTTAAGAATGCCTTTCTACATGGTGTGACCTCTAGGAAGAGGTATATATGGAGCAACCTCCTGGATTTATTGCTCAGGGGGAGTGTCAAAAGGTCTGTAAATTGAAGAAAGCCATATATGGTTTGAAACAATCTCCTCGAGCATGGTTTGCCAAGTTCAGTGAGGTTGTACTCCAGATGGGATTTTCTCACTCTATGACTGATCACTCCTTATTCTACTCTAGCTCTTCAGGTGGTTCTATCATTATGGCAGTATATGTTGATGACATAGTCATTACGGGGAGTGATTCTGCAGGCATATCTCGTGTGAAGGAAGGGTTGCAGCGCCACTTCCAAACGAAGGATCTGGGTAAACTGAGATATTTTCTGGGCATTGGGGTGCTTAGATCTCATGCAGGTATCAATCTATCTCAGAGGAAATATGTGCTGGACTTACTGCAGGAGACATGCATGACTGGATCTAAACCGGTATCTACTCCTATGGATTATCACACCAAGGAGACGGTTGATGATGTTGAGTACTCAGATCCAGGATATTACAGGAGAATAGTTGGCAAACTAATATATCTGACTATTACACGACCTGCCATTTCTTTTACTGTAGGAGTTGTGAGTCAACATATGCACTCACCACGACAGTCACACTGGATAGCAGTTTGCCGGATTCTGAGATATCTGAAGAGCGCTCCGAGTAAAGGGATCACATATTCCAAACCCAAGGTGCCTCCATCTACTTTGACTATCACTGGGTACTCAGATGCAGATTGGGCTGGTGATCATATTGATAGAAGATCTACATCAGGCTATTGTACTTTTCTAGGTGACCATTTGATTACTTGGAAAAGCAAAAAGCAGAATTGGTAGCTAGATCCAGCACTGAGGCTGAATACCGTGCTATGGCCCATGCATGTTGTGAACTACAATGGGTCAAATCCGTTCTCTCTGAGCTAAAAATCACTATTATGCCTTCTATGGAGCTCAAGTGTGACAACCAGTCTGCTATACACATTGCCAGGAATCCTATCTTTCATGAACGTACAAAACATATAGAAGTTGATTGCCATTTTATTCGTGATCAAATAAAAAATGGTACTATTGTGACGCCATATGTCAAGTCTGAAGATCAACTGGCGGATATCTTGACAAAGCCTTTGGTCCGACAACTTTTCAGAAATTATGTGGCAAGCTGGGCATACACAATGTGTACTCTCCAACTTGAGGGGGAGTGTGAAACAACCTGCTTCCCGGTCGATACCATCGACAGGAGGTCGATGGTATCGAGATCATCACAACTACTGAACAACGGACCGTCGATACCATCGACATACATGTCGATGGTATCGAGATTATCACAGACATTGGACAGCAATCCGTCGATACCATCAACATCCATGTCGATGGTATCGGCAGAACATCAGAGGCGGAAACCAACGATCTGCCACTTATCTGTATTTTTATTATATCATCTGTTTTATTGTTTTTCTAGGTTTTACTCCTTTGTATCACCTTGTATCTTACCCTAATATATAAAAATGAGTGAGACGGCTATTGCCCTCACACACAAGAGCTGCACCTTTTAGCCGCCAACGTTGTTCGTCTTCCTTCTCTCTCGTTCACACCCATATTTGGCAATTCAAAGTTATTTTCTGATTTAAGTGCTTCATCTTCTATTCCGGTTGTAAATGTCGTTGATGGTAATCAAGCCCTAGTTTGTGGGGTTGGACATATTCACACTTTGAATAACTTTTTACTCAGATCAATGTTATATGTTCATCGCTTTCCTCTAAATCTTCTTTTTGTCAGCAAAACTGTCAAGCAACTTAAATGTTCTATTACCTTTGACCCGAATGGATGTATTTTTTAGGATCTCCGCACAATGATGAAGATTGGTACGGGCCATGAGGGACCAAATGACTTATATTACCTTGATGCACCACAACATGTGGCTCTCCTCTCCTCGGCGGTTTCAGATCTACAACGACACTATAGATTGGGACACCCCTCAACATCTAAACTCCAGTATATAATTCCTCATGTTTATGAAAATTCGTTTAAATGTGAAGCTTGTCAGTATGGAAAGTAAACTCGTTGTGTGTTCCCTAAGAAAGTGATTATGTCTTCAAATTCTATCTTTGATCTTGTTCATACTGATATTGAGGCCTAGTTCGGTCACTAGTATGGCTGGTTTTTGGTACTTTATGACATATATCAATGACTTCTCTTGAACTATGTCGGTATTCTTACTTAAAGACAGGGCACATGTTCTTGATACTATTACAACTGTTTTTGCTGAGATTAAAATGCAATTTGATAAACCCATCAAAATCTTTAGGACATATAATGCTCTTGAATTTATGCAACAATCTGTCAGTAATTTCTGTAAGCAACGTGGCACCATTCATCAATCTTCCTGTCCCTACACCGCCCAACAAAATGGCGTTACTGAGCGCAAAAATGGGCGTCTCCTTGAAGTTGCCCGAACTCGTATGTTTCATTGTAATGTGCCTAAACCTTTTTGGGCCGATGTTGTCTTCATTGCCTTTTTTTTGATCAATAGAATGCCCTTCTCTGTCTTAAATAACCAAGTCCCATTTCATGTGTTGTACCCCGGAAGTCCCCTGTTTTCTGACCTCCCAGAATCTTTGGAAGCACATGTTTTGTCAAGAATATTCATACCGATTTAATTAAACTTGACCCCCTTTCTACGAAGTGTCTTCTTGGGTTACTCTTGCACCTAGAAAGGTACATATGTTATGATCCAAAGTCCAAGAAGTGTGTGCGGATGTAGTCGTTTTTGAAGATACTCTGTATTTTTCTGATATGGGTTCGAGTTTGTTAATGGATTTTATTACCACTCCTATCCCTATTACCGTTGAACCAACATCTTCTGAATCTGTTGCTCCTAAGGTACCACACAAAGTGTATCAAAGACGCTGCAAGACTGCAACTCCCTCTGTGGCCCCTCCCTCAACTAATTCTTCATCCTTGTCGGCAGATCAAGCCACTTAAGTATATTCTGACTTGAAGACTCCAATTAGCATCAGAATAGGGGTGCACTCTTGTACTTTCCATCCTATAAGTAATTATTTCTCTGATGCTAATCTTGGTTCAAGTTTTGCAAACTTTACTGTTGCAATCTCTTCTATCTGTGTTCCTATAAATGTGGCCGAGGCCCTCACACATCCTGCCTGGCAATGTGGCATGGAAGTTGAGATGGAATCCCTCCATTCTCAACAAACTTGGGAGTTATCCTCCTACCTATGTTTTACTTATAGTTTGCTGCTTGATCTTCACTGTGAAATATCAGTTAGACGACACCGTTGAACGCCTTAAAGCCCATCTTATTGCTAAGGGGTACACTCAAACCTATGGAGTGGATTACTTTGAAACTTTTTTGCCTGCCACGTGCCTTAATTTTGTTCGGATTCTTATTTCTGTTTCTATCAATAAGCAGTGACCACTATTCCAGTTGGATGTTAAAAATGCTTTCTTATATGGTGACCTACATGAGGAAGTATATATGGAGCAACCTCTCAGATTTGTTGCTCAAGGGGAGCGTGCTAAATTTTGCCGTGTTAAGTAAGCTATTTATGGATTGAAACAGAGTCCCCGATCATGGTTTGATTAACTAAGTCAAATTCTTGCCAAATTTGACTTCAGATGTTCACATGCTGATCATTTTGTGTTTGTTAAAAAACTTCTAAGGGCCTTAATATAGATTGTATATGTAGATGATATCATATTGTCTGGAAGTGACCAGCAGGGAATACAGGAGACTAAGGCATATTTACAAAAACACTTTATTACTAAAGATCTCGGAAAACTGCGCTATTTTTTGGGATTGAAGTATTTCATTCTTCTTCTGGAGTCTGTTTATCGCAGCGTAAGTACTTGATCTTCCACAAGAGACTGGTATGTTGGGGATCAAGCCAGTCAATACTCCTTTAGATCCCAATACCAATTGGGATGATGAGTCTTCTCCTTCTTACCCTGACATCAAACAATATAGAAGACTTGCTGGAAAACTTATCTATCTAACCGTTACACGAGCAAACATCACTTCCGCAGTTGGACTTGTTAGCAGGTATCTTGATAAACCGTGACAATGTCATTGGGATGCTGTGTGCTACATTCTTAAGTACTAATAAGCTCATTTTGAAAAGGTCTTTTATATAGAAATAATGGGCATTGTAAAATTTTTGGTTTTTTTAACTCGGACTATGCTGGAAGCCGGGCTGGTCGAAAATCTAGTTCGGGTTATTGCATTTTCGTAGGTGGTAACCTTGTCACTTGGAAAAGCAAAAAGTAGGTTGTCGTGGCTAGATGCAGTGTTGAAGCTATGTATTGTGCCATGCCACATACAACATGTGAGCTGATGTGGGTTCAAGGGCTATTAAGAGAATTCAGAGTTCATGATACTGCCCCTAATCCTATGTACTGTGACAATAAAACAGCTACCTTTATTGCAAGCAATCCAACTTTCCATGAGCGCACCAAATATATTGAGGTAGAGACTGACACTTTATCAGAGAATCCATTTTATCCAAGCGCATATCCACTCCATATATCAAGACTGAGGATCAACTCGCAGACATCTTTACAAAATTATTACCAAAGACAAGATTTCAATCTATGGTGGACAAGCTGGGCCTGCGTGATATCCATGCTCCATCTTGAGGGGGAGTATTAATATATTAATTTGTATTTCTGCCTTTATATTGTGTTCTATTTTAGTGTCTCGTCTTTTATCCTATATTGGTGAACTTTGTAATGAGAGACTCGTCCTATCCTGTATAAGGAGGGTGCCTATGCTTTGTATTACTTACTTGATTACTGGACTTCCATTTCAAACTACATAGGTGAAAGCAGGTTGATGTAACGAAGACCACTAGAATTATGCTATACCGAGGTCCCATTAGATTGAGGTAATTTCTATCAAGATGTTGTATGGAAGTTGGTTTGTGAAATGCTGAAATGAAATCATAGGAAGAGAACATTCTAATAGAATGATTATAAGAAATAAGGTGGGAAGTGACAAACATGATGGGTAAACTACAAAATAGCTGTTACAAATGGTTTTAGCATGTATAATATTGGTCAAAATCAGGGTTGTCAGACTCGAACCGGTCAGTGAACCGGTGAGGCCTCTGGTTCACTGGTTCAACCAGTGGTCTGACCGGTTCAACCGGTGACGTCAGCATGACGTCACTAGTAGTTTAATAACATATAAATGTCTTTGATACTCGTGGAAATTATCCCTACAAAAGTTATGAAACATGAATAATAGCATAATTGCTCACAATAACTTGATAAAAAAGACCAAATAACAATATTATACTATTCATGGACATTTATACACCGGCATTTATATAGTATTCAATGTTAAATAACATAAAATAGCAGCAACAATGCATTTCCTTGCTAAATGAGAGAACCGGCTGGTTGGGCAAAAACCGGACCGGTTCACCGGTTCAACCGGTCGGTTCACCGGTTTAATGCCGGTCAGACGTCATTTCCGGCTTTTAGAGGAAACCGACCCGGTAGGGTGACCGGTTCCCGGTTCAACCAGTTCAACCGGCCGGTCCGGTTCGGTCCTGATAACCATGGTCAAAATAGTGCACTTGTTAGGTGTAATGTAATTGGTCAAGGAATTAGAAAGGGGAGAGATGGACGGGAAATAACATGACAACACTACCGTAGAGTTAATTTCATTACAACTCATCGAGAATATAAACAATGACCTGATAGAAAAAAAGGTTCAGACCAAATGGTATAACCTGAATTGGAGCTTAGATTATTGCTGTCGTATTTCTTGTCCATCTTTGTCTGCTCTAAAGACAGATGTTTGGTCCAAAGCTAGATTCTATGATCTTGAAAGTTTTCATTGAATACATGTAGATAAACAGGGTTTCAGAGAGCATAGGGTTGCACAAAGTGTGCACCCTCATATATATAACACTGTGACAATTACAGAGAGGTCCATACAGAATAAACAAATAACAAAATAAATAACAGAATATAGAAAACATATATTGTAACACTCCCCCTCAAGTTGGAGCATAGATATCAATCATGCCCAACTTGTCCACCAGTGTGCAGAAATGCTTCTTAGCCAGAAGTTTCGTGAAGACATCAGCAACTTGATCTTCAGATCTCGTGAAAGGAGTGCAGATTTTCCCAGCCAGAACAGACTCTCGAATAAAATGGCAATCCACCTCAATATGCTTGGTGCGCTCATGATAAACAGGATTATTGGCAATGAAAATAGCAGCTCGATTGTCGCAGTGCATAGGAATCGCATAAGACGATTCAATCCCAAGTTCATGCAGAAGAGAGCGCACCCAGAGAAGTTCACAAGCAGTATGGGCCATAGCCCGGTATTCAGCTTCAGCACTGGAGCGAGCTACAACATTTTGTTTCTTGCTCCTCCAAGTCACCAAGTTACCCCCTACATAGGTACAATAGCCAGAAGTGGATTTCCTATCAATCCTGCTGCCCGCATAATCTGAATCAGAATAGCCTTCAAGTTTACAGTGTCCAGATTTCTTATAATGCAAACCTTTGCCAGGAGCCCCTTTTAAGTATCTCAGAATGTGACATACAGCATCCCAATGACACTGTCTGGGCTTGTCTAAGTACCTGCTCAGAAGACCCACAGCAGTAGTAATATCAGGACGAGTAACAGTTAGATAAATCAATTTCCCAATAAGTCTCCTGTATTTCTTCGGCTCAGAAAACATAGGTGAATTATCATCATCCCAATCAACATTGGGATCCATAGGAGTATCTGAAGGTCTTGCTCCCATCATACCAGTTTCCTGCAAGATATCAAGTACATATTTCCGCTGGGACAATACAAGAGCACTAGAGTTCCTGGAAACCTCTATACCCAGAAAGTATCGTAATCTGCCCAAGTCTTTGGTAGCAAAATGCTTACCCAAATGAGTTTTTGTGGCCTGAATACCTGCAGAATCACTGCCTGAAAGAATGATATCATCTACATAGACAATCAGAATAATAATCCCTGCAGACGTTTTCTTTGTGAAGACAGAATGATCCACTTGAGATCGTAGAAAGCCAAAATCAGAAAGAATCCTGCTTAATTTATCGAACCAGGCACGTGGACTTTGCTTAAGCCCATAAATAGATTTTTTAAGCCGACAAACTTTATGAGACTCCCCCTGAGCAACAAACCCAGGAGGTTGCTCCATGTAAACCTCTTCCTGCAAATCACCATATAAGAAAGCATTCTTCACATCAAGCTGTAGAAGAGGCCAGTCAGAATTTACAGCCACAGATAGCAATATTCGAACAGAATTCAAGCGAGCAACAGGAGAAAACGTCTCAAAATAGTCAATGCCGTAGGTCTGAGTATATCCTTTGGCAACCAATCTAGCTTTCAACCGTTCAACAGTACCGTCCGGTTGATATTTGACAGTGTAAACCCAGCGACAACCAACAGGCTTGCACTGAGGAGGAGGATCCACCAGCTCCCAAGTGTTTCTATCAGTCAAAGCTGTCATCTCATCCTGCATAGCAGAAGTCCATGCTGTACTCCGCAGAGCATCCTGAATAGACTTAGGAACAGTAATAGCAGATAAGGCATGTACAAAATCACGCGCCTGAGCAGTGAGGTGGTCAGTAGATACAAAATGAGCAATACTATGAGACGTGCAGGAACGAGTTCCTTTGCGAAGTGCAATAGGAATGTGTAAATCAGATTGTACCTCAGGAGTAGCAGAACCTTCTGGAGGTGAAGATTGGTCGGCTGGGGGGGGTACATGGGAAGAAGGTGCCTTGTTCCTGCGCTGATAAACACGGAGCTGGGGACGAACTGGTAACTCAGTATCAACAGTCTCAGGTACACAATCAGACAGAATCGGCAATGGTGATGCAATGATATCTGGTTGCAAATTTTCTCCCGCAGATGAATAAAAAGGAGAGTCCTCAAAAAACACCACATCACTACTGATCAACCACTTTCGCGTAGCAGGATTATAACAGCGATAGCCTTTTTGAGTCCTCGAATACCCCAAGAAAATACATTTAGTTGCACGAGGCGAGAGCTTATCAGAAGACGGGCCAAGAAGTCGGACAAAACACGTGCAACCAAAAATCCGTGGAGGAACAGAAAACAGGGGTGCCTCCGGATGTAAAACCTGGAATGGGATTTTGTTACCAATAACCGAGGAGGGCATACGATTAATAAGAAAACAAGCAGTCATAATCGCTTCTGGCCAATAAGAACGAGGAACATGTGAATGTAACATAATAGTGCGGGCCACCTCTAATAAATGACGATTCTTCCTTTCTGCAACACCATTCTGTTG
This sequence comes from Alisma plantago-aquatica, assembly GCA_963693085.1. NCBI lineage: Eukaryota > Viridiplantae > Streptophyta > Magnoliopsida > Alismatales > Alismataceae > Alisma > Alisma plantago-aquatica. The sequence goes on along the minus strand of OY856411.1, from coordinate 493,725,128 downwards.
TGGTGTATAGGCACAAGAGGTTTGATGTAAAGTTCCAACAGTTTTACAAAAACATTCCACATCTTTTTGAACAAACTCCAGAGCATTATCAGTTCTAAAAATTTTAATAGGCACACCAAACTGAGTTTTAATTTCAGCAAAAAAGAACTTTATTGTGGATAGCACCTCGGATCTACTTTTCAACAGAAAGAGCCAAGTAGTCCGTGAAAAATCATCAATGAACAAAATAAAGTATCTATAACCAGACACACTTGGTACATTACATGGTCCCCACACATCAGAATGAACAATATCAAAAATATGCTTGCTGCTCATAGAACTGCGCCGCGGATATACCGATCTAGTCTGTTTACCCAGTTGACAAGACTCACACTGAAGATTACAGCTACTCATATCAGGAAATAACTGGCGCAGTTTGTCAGAAGAAGGATGTCCCAGACGGTAATGCCACTGTAAAGTAGAAACGGATGCAGATAGAGCTGAAGCTTGAGTAGACTTTGGCATCTCGTCCAAGTAGTAGAGACCATCAGCACCTTCATACCCCCCACCAATCTTCATCCTCGTGAGAAGGTCCTGAAAAATACAAGAGCCAGGACGGAATGTCAGGCTACAGTTCAAATTCTTGACAAGTTTGCTCACAGATAATAAATTCATAGGAAAGTTAGGCACATATAAGGCAGATTTGATATAAGACTGAGAAATAATGTCCCCAATGCCAGAAACAGAAGATCTAGATCCATCAGCAACCATAACTGTAGATTTATGAGCAGGTTTAGAGATAGATTTAAACAAAGCCCGATTGCCAGAAATATGGAAAGTTAGGGGGGGGGGGGCGGCGCCGGAGAGGGAGGGAGGGAGGTAGAGAACCTAGGTCTCGACCTGCTCTGATACCATGTAGATAAACAGGGTTTCAGAGAGCATAGGGTTGCACAAAGTGTGCACCCTCATATATATAACACTGTGACAATTACAGAGAGGTCCATACAGAATAAACAAATAACAAAATAAATAACAGAATATAGAAAACATATATTGTAACAATACACATGCTGTATAATGTTACATTCAGTAAATATGTGAACATTAAATTCAATAGTAAGTTGCAAATCTTGGTTACTCTATTTTATGCAATGGTTATACAGCAGAAAATATCTGGAGAGATGTGTTTTTAGATGAAAGAATTGAAATTCTTTTCAATCCATTCTTCCATTCTATTTATACTGAACTTCCCTTTTAAACTCAACCTTTTTTGATTCTTTCTCGTATTTCTTTATTCTATTTAACTAATTCAGCCTCAATTTTCTCAGGCGAGGTTACAATGTTGTAATGACAACTAGCCTCTCATCCGATGTTCCCGTTGGTTATTTCTCATGGGCTGAGTATGACATAATGGCACCAGTTCCACCGAAAACTGAAGAGGCTCTTGCAGCTGCATTTATATCAAACTGTGGAGCACGGAATTTCCGTTTACAAGCTCTCGAAAAACTTGAAGACTTAAAAATAACAATTGATTCTTATGGAAGCTGCCATCGAAACCATGATGGAAGAGGTACAAGGGTTCCTTTTCCATATGACAAACAGATTTGGATTTATCAGAATATTGTGTTCATTAATAGGCGGTGTTGATGTTTAGTCCCAGTCTTGCATTCTGTTGTCTTCAGTTTATATTAAATTGATCCTTGGTTCCCAAACAAATGAAGACCGTCTTTCAAATGTTTATTGCATTTCTTTGGTTCCCTAAAGAATTGAAAACTGTCTTTCAAATATTAACTAGGCTCGAACCCATGCCATGCACGGCTATGGTCCAGTCATTGTCTGCCACCATTGATTTCAGTGAACTTTTTGGCTGGTTCATGGAGATTTTTACATTCAAGGCATTGAGGCAAGCCTATAATCGTACAAATGAATACTAAAAGCTAATCATCAAAGGATATATCTACTTTCTCATTTCATCTTTACATATTTTGTCAATTTCGGTAACAAAAAACTACTGAATGTTTTTCTTCTTCTAATGAACGATATCGCATCTAATACAACCCAGTGCGTGCTTTATATAGATGTTAACTTCTTAGGTTTGCTGCACCAGTTTCCTTATAATCTAATACTTCTATCACAAACACAGTAGTTTAGTTCTCCTACCCTGAATTTAAAACATCATCAGATTCTTATGGTTATACTGCATCCACAGTTGTATCCATGTAACTTAGCCTAATTCTGTGAAAGCTTGCAGAAGTATATTGCTGATAGACCTGTAAATGGATATCTGGAATCCGCATGCGGATTCGAGTTTGAGATTTTGAAAAAAATCCGACATCCTTATAATTCAAATTAGATTTAGGATATCAAATTTTATATCCAAAAATTTCGGATATGATATCGGATATGGCTGTATCTGCTCTGAAAAAATCCGAAACCGACAAAAATATACATATATAATATCTATGTATAAAAAGATGAAAATATAGATATTTTATCATATATATGCATGGTAATATCTATGTTTTCTATATATAATATATTTGTAACAATACGTTTATAAATTCTGGTTCAGATCGGACATTTATCCGAATTCGGATTTTATTTGTCGGATCAAATTCTGATAATTATTACGTGATATCCGTCAAATATCAGATTGGATAGCGGATCGACTTTTTTTCCGGATTCAGATATCAGATATAACAATATCCGCTCCGTATTAGTTATATTCGATATCCGAATCCAGAAAAAAAGTCGATCCGATATCTGATCCGATATCTGACGGATATCATGTAATTATTATCTGAATCCGATTCGACAAATAATATCCGAATTCGGATAAATATCCGATCCGAACCAGAAATGATAAATGTATTGTTACAAATATATTATATATAGAAAACATTGATAATACTATGCATATATATGCTAAAATATCTATATTTTCATATTTTTATGCATAGATAATATATATTTAATAATATATGTATATATTTGTCGGATTCAGATTTTTTCGGAGCAGATACAGCCTGAGTTGTACGGGCGCTCGCCCAGGCGTTCACCTAGGGTCCCAATCCCAGGCGCCCAGCCTAGTTAGGCCTCTGGGCAGACTGGGCGGATGCTTGGGCGACGCCTAGGCGCGCCTCGGCTGCTGCTGAGCTTTTTTTTAATATTTTTAATTAAGTTATTTACTGATTTGTGTTTATTTATGTACTGATTTTGTTATTATTTAATCATCTACTTATTTAACTTTATTTATCAACTGATCTGTATTTATTCATCTACTGTTTGTATTTATTAATGTACTGATTCAGGAATTAATTAATCATCTACTGATTTATATTAGTTTATCAACTGATTTGTATTTATTCATCTACTTATTTGTATTTTTTTGTCTACTGTTTTTATTTAGTTTTCTACTCATTTGAATTTATTTATGTACTGTTTTTGAAATTACATAATCATCTACTGATGTATCTTTATTTATCAACAGATTTGTATTTACTTATCCGCTTAACATTATGTATTCATCTACTTATTTGTATTTATTTATCTACTGTTTTTTATTTAGTTATCTACTGATTTGTGTTTATTTATGTACTGATTCTGATATTATTTAATCATCTACTCATTTAACTTTATTTATCAACTGATTTGTATTTATTCATCTACTATTTGTATTTATTTATGTACTGATTTAGGAATGAATTAATCATCTACTGATTTATATTAGTTTATCAACTGATTTGTATTTATTCATCTACTTATTTGTATTTATTCATCTACTAGATTTATCAATATACTGTTTTTATTTAGCTATCTACTCATTTGAATTTATTTGTGTACTGCTTTTGAAATTATATAATCATCTAGTGATGTAACTTTATTATCAACTGATTTGTATTTATTTATCCACTTAATTGTATTTATTCATCTAGTTATTTGTATTTATTTATCTACAGTTTTTTATTTAGTTATGTACTGATTTGTGTTTATTTATGTATTGATTCTGATATTATTTAATTATCTACTCATTTAAATTTATTTATCATAAATTTTACATGTATCCATTAAATTATATATATATATCGATAGATGAGAGCTCATGCTTGTTCAGTTCCTGGCTGGCCTTCCTACATGTATCCGTTAAAATACACAAAGCTGTTTCGATCAGGATTTCGATGATGCAGTGTATACATACATATATTCTTATGTAATAACATTTAGATCTTATATTTTGGATTAAATTAACTCAGGGGGGTCTCCCACATTTATTTAAGATTTTAAAGTTTTTTTTTAAAAATTATAATGCAATAAAAAAATCGAAATTTCGGCTATTTGGACCGGTCCATTTCGATGTCTGGTAGTGGTCGAAACCGAAATTTCGACCTAAATTTTAAACCATGTCTGTGTTGTAATATTAAATATTGGATATGTAGGGCGTCCCCACACATTTTACTTAGGTTGATAGTTTGTTGTTGATATTGACTCAATAGTCAATCATTTCATTGGTCCCAAGAACACTAGTGCAATGTTTTCAAGCTAAATCATTATTTTGTGGTGTGGTTGGCTTCCTAGCAACCTCATTGTCTAATAAACCACCACTAGGATACATGTCGTCCACATTGGAAAAATGAAAAAAGCCTGCATCGCATAAGTATTTCATAATTTGAATAAAAAATATTAGGGAATGCAATGCTATCAATATATACTATAAGTATATACTATGTATGAGCAATAAATGGTTAAATAACCCCAATCCCCCTTTACTCCTCTTCAGAAAAAAACAATAACAAGGATTGCAATAATAAAAAATTTCCATCAAAATTTTTGAGTTGTGCACAAATAACCTCGAAATCGTTGAAATTTGGCAAAAATCATTGAAATCATCGAAATTTTTATTAACATTTCAATTAATGCAATCTTGGTAGCAAATTTGACCGAAATCGACACAATCACACGTTTCGGTACCAGATCCCATCGAAATCGAATTTTTGATGAAATTTTGCCAATTTCGACGAAACTTCATTCCTTGCTCTGGGGAGCTTGACCTTCTCCACCACGCTACTAACCCCGCTGGCCAAAAAGTTGTATTTCTTTGTAAGAAACTAATACTAAAATCATATTTTAATATTTTGCACACTACACAATGACAATATAAGATGGTAATAGGAATTTGAGTTAGTAAAAAACCGTACAACGCATGGTTGTATAGGCGGTCAGGCGACCAGGCGTTACCTAGGGGGCCCAGACAAACTAGGCGCCCAGGCAGAGGCCTAGGCATTTCCAAACTTTTTTAACATTTTTACTTTATATATTGTTTTTTATGTATAATATGCATTAATGAACAAAACCAATAAAAAGCATTGTAGGACTTCTACAATGGACATTAACTACAAAAAGTCAATAGTGTGGACAATGTTTGTAGTTTGTAGCAAAAGAAGATTGTGCGTTAGAAATTGAGCATCGAACAATAGGAACAAAAACACAATGGCACGTAACTCATATATGCTAATCAGTCATGACAAATAAGATTTAAACTCAATCATCACTGATATATGCCAAATCATCATCATCATCATCATCATTGTCATCCATTGTGTCCACCTCTTCATGTTCTTTTTCCTCATGAGTGTCCTCATCTTCAAACTCATCAGATTCATCTAGTAGATCTTCACTCTAAACTTGTTTCTATTTGATGACACCACCTTTTGTTGTCTTTGCATGTGGTAGTTTGGTTTTATAGGGCTGTGGAGCTTTTCTTTTACGGTGTAGGTGGCAACTTTTCCTTTTCCCTTATCAACAACCTTAGATGTACTTGCACCCATCTTAGGCCTCACCACCTCTTCAGATGCTCCCATGGCTTGATCTACAAGTTTGCAAGTGAGACCATCATGATTTGGAACTGTAGCATCATCATGAATCCCCGTCATCCACTCACCGCTCCACTGCACCTCATCAAGTGCAATGGCATCAAAGTCACTTTCATCATAATTTTCCTTCATTTTTGAAACCTCTCCTCCAATCTGCAGTTGTATTGAATTAACACAAGTTTCTCCAATTGCTTGCTCAACAAAGATTCCTTTGTTTTGTGTGTATCTACATGGCAAAAGATTATGAATTATAATCTTTCACAATAGTCATCATATATGTCCAATAGTAATCATGTTGATTAGGAGACACTTACAAACTCAAATGTGTTCCAAGTTGACTCACAACTTGAGGAGGTGCATTAAAGACTCAAGAATCGCATAGACAACTTCTTTAGGGCAGAATTCCCCACACCAAATAGCTCCCACTAAGACACTAAAAAAAGAAAAAAATATAATCAATTATAAAACTTGCTAAATCAAATATATATAATCCATTGTATTACATTAAAATTTTTATAGTTGCTTACATGGTGACAAAATGTGTAACACCCCAATTTTCTAAAACATATACATTACTGAGCGGAAGCTTAATTCACATTCGGATGTCACAAAAGGATAATCATTGCATAAAATTATAATTTCACACAACCAACTCAACAAAATAATTGCAAATCTCGTCTCACGTTCCACAACATAAAACTTAAACTTTGAACTAAACTAAACTAGTACATGATCTTCATACTAATTGAAAAACTAAACTAAATTCTATAGGATAGTTGACACCCCACTAGGGTCAGCTCTAAATCAGTCCTTGAGATGTATGCTCCTCGCTTAAGCTCCCATATTCCTTCCTTCTGCGGACATCGCGTCCCCAGCCATGCATTCAAAACGACAAACACGTTAGCGTAAGCAACATTGAGTATTGTTATAACAAAATAATAACTTGGCAATAAAGGAAAGAATGAAATTGATTGAATAGTAAATTTGGTTCTCATAATATGCTCTTAGTGGTTAATTATAACTACTCTTATGCTCCAACTATGCTCATAAGGCCCGTAGGCTCAACTGATGTTCCACTTGAACTCATGATTTGCACCGAAGTGCCATAACCATGCTCCAATTGAGCTCATGATTTGCACCTAAGTGCTATTAATGCTCCACTTGAGCTCATGATTGCACATACGTGCCACTATGTTCCATTTGAACTCATAAGGCCCAAGGGCTCAACATTAACATGATGAGGACAAAACAATACAACCAATTACACGATTAATCACTAACTTGACAATTCTTTAACTGAATTTCATTTGATCATGACATAAACTTTTGAAAATAAATCTTGAAGGCATAAGAAAGATTTAATAACATTGATGTGAGTAATATTCAAATTGAAGTACATAGTTATGCACATAATTCATCTTGATCATTATAATAATCATAGGGCGGTTGAAAACCATTATTTAATACTCAAAGTGCATGGACCCGCTTACCTTTATTGGAGCAAACCCTATTCTAGTGTCCCTGATCCTGAGTCACTCCTATGTTCATGAAATTACATGATTTATATTATTTATCACTTTAAACACCATCCTAAACCCTAATCTGGGTCTTTTAGGAAAACATGGCCAGAGACGATGGAATTAGGGTTTGAAAACACTAAAATCATATTCCTCTTCGAAAAACCTTTAGAAGAACTATTTTCACACAAATTTCTGATTAGTAGATAATGTACTATGATTGTTCAAGCTATTGACCAATAAGAAATCTACATTAATCCATGTGTTCAAACTTATCCTGTTGGCGGGGGCCTTGCAACGCCAATCAAGCAATCAGATTGTCGAGGGCAAACTGGGGAAATCATTACCTCAGTTCTTCTTCCTTGCCACAGGTCAACAATGGCGAGACCCTGCTGATACCCATGACCCTATTTGGGACGTCAAAGCCTCTCGCAGAAAATAGTGCGACGACAATCTTTCCCCATCTCCAGGCGAACCCAGTAAGCCTAGGCACGAAACTCGCGGTGCCCAAAACACATGGTTCCCACATCACTCGAAGCAAAATAGAGCATCGACTCTTTGGGGTTCAAAGTCATCAAAAACCAGGGTGTTCAAATGCCCACGACAGTCGGGGAACAAACACCGAAACAGGGCGAAGCCAAAACTACGACTTCCATAGATAGTGGGACACTGGATGACCTAGGTGGTGAACTCCGGCGGGGTCCCCGGACATGGTGATAGGATACAACGCTTGGGGAAATCACTAGTCAAAAGGACGATGGAAAAAGAAAGCATAGGGTCTGTAGATTCTTGCGGAAGATTTGATTTCTCTGAGGAAGGTGGAGAAGCTGTGCCGAGCAGGCGGTTGTTGGAGGAGCAAAACCGGATCCGTCGGGGTGGCTCAGAGCACAAGTGCTCAAATTGGGAGAGGAGGAACGTTTCTCTGAGGCGAAATCGGTGAAAATAACGAGCGTGACAATTAAATAGACGAATCTTAGGCTAAATCATTATATGAATCAAATATCCATTAATATCTAATCAAAACTATAGGTTAGTTTCCCTAATTGATTTGGAGGGTCAAACAAAGTCCTGTTGACTTCAAATTTGGACAATAAGTTAATCAAAGTCTAGATTTTTCCTACACATTTGGATTTATGTTTTGTTTATCTTTTGTCCATCAAACTCACATATGTCTTTATCTTAATGTAGATGAATTAAAACGAATCATCCTTTCCTTATTGAGTTATACTTTGAGTCAAATTCGAGATAGGGAGTTATTATACAATGTAAGGCCCATTCATTATCTTTATTTGTATTTGAAGGATTATCATAGGAGAGAGAAAGAGGGAGAATAGTGTTCGTTTTTCTTTTATGTATTTGAACTCATCTAATAAAGGAAACATATTTTGTTTTCTTCCTGTATCAAACTTCATATAAATTAATTAAGATTTGTGGTAAATTGCAGTAAAGTCTTAAGTTTTAAATTTTATATTGGAAATTTTGCAATTAAGACCCTAAACTTATTTTATTTAAAATTTGGGAGGTTACATAATTCCCCTATGGCAAAGATCTGTTGGCTTCCCAAACAAGCCACAACAATTTTTGTAAGCGTCTACATCCACATCTACTTTGTCAAATCATAGAACACCTTCCATTGTTTTCAAGAAACATTCCATGAAGGCTACTGGAGCCGTGTCTATGCTAAACTCAGTTGACAAGAGCCCTGATTTTACTGTAGTATACCATCAGGGTTGAGGAAGAAAGCCGCATCATGCAATATGCTACCCATCTGACTTTGTAGCAATCTGGAACAATGTCCAAAATGGGTCCATACTGGCTCTCATCACGGCCCAAATTGACTTAATCTTGGTCAACTGCTTTGGTGAGTGCCACAATAATGAATCCTATACATGGCTTAGCATCATGATTAACCATTCTCAGAAGTTGCACAAGTGGTATGGCCCTCAGAAAGCTATCCACTGCATCATAAAATTATTGAGACAACACAATTGTGGCAACCTTATCCCTAGTATTAGTTTCATCTCATTTACTTGTTGTTCACAAGTCAGACAGGAACAACGTGCCTAGTGCAGTCCTAGCATTAATCAAGATCTAAGGAGTAAGGAAAGTTGTGGCAAAGCAAGTGATTGAACATCTCGTCAACTCCTTCCCATCTGAAAGTTGCAAAAAAGCATTGTGAGAAGTGTGCGAAGATCTATGTAGGATGTCAACTTTGTTAACTAGTGTTTTATTTAAGCTTTTTATTTTCCTATTCTACAAGGACCTCTATGTAATTGTTCTCTTTATAAATATATGGGGTACACACGTTGTGTACCCTAACCCTTACAGTCCAGTCAAGATGGTATCAGGGCAGGTTTGCTAGTCGCCCTCTCCCCAGCCGCCCACCCGCCGCCTGCTGCCCGACGCGACGCCCACCTGTCGGCGCCGGTCGCCGCGCGCAGCCCCGGGCTTTTGCTGTCGGTGGCCGTGCGTCTCTGCTGCGACGCCTGGTAGTGCATCCAAACGCTGGCCTGCTAGTTCATCCAGACTGTCTTTCGTTCATCTCCGGCTGTTCGGTTGAAGGTATTTGGAGATCCTCCCTTTTTGTCTGCCTGTGTCGGCCCTTGAGCCGCCGGGTTCAGTCTACATGTAGGCTGGTCCTTCCAGTTCTTCTCTCTATCTGCTGTCGCCTAGCCGGCGGATCTAGGCTGTTCTAACCTTTACTGTTGTTCTCTGCTGCTTTTGGACCCGACTCCCTCATGGCTTCCTCCCATGAAGACTTCCGTCGTCAGGTGACCACTATGAAGCTCGACGGACGCAACTACCAACATTGGGTTTGCTCCATGGAGATTCTAGAATATGAGACTAATTGTCTTATTATTGAGATGATCTAAAACAGAGTACATGAGTTCTCTTTTATAAGACAAGAGAAAGACACATGGTTTAGATATAACCAATGTGGGATAAAACAAGACATAGAAATAACAAGTAAAAGAGAAAAATAGACTAAGTAAAAACACAGGAAAGTCTATATACTAATAGAGATCTTTGCCAAATCACAGGGCAAGCATTCCCATCTGACAGATGATCCGCCTCTTGCTCCGCCTACTACTGCCGAGTCCAAGGACAAAAAAAACTATGAGGACTGGGTCAAGGATGACTCGACTGTGATGACGTGGATTCTGAAAAGCAGCGAAACTCACATCAACGTCACTCTACTTCGTCTCCCGACAGCAAAGGAGATGTGAGACCAACTGGCCAACACCTATTCTCGTAGCAAAAATTCCAAAAAGGTGTTTGATCTGAACAAACAGCTGTCACGTCTGCACTTTACTGGACCTGATATTGCTGACTCCTCCACCTTTAAGGGTGTCTGGGCTGAGCTTGAGAATCTACATCCCTTATCCGCTGACTTGGCCACAATGCAATGACAAAGACAGGAACTCCACGTTGTCCAGTTCCTCTGGGGCCTTCCAGACTCATATGCTGGGGTGGTTGACCAGATCCTCGCCAACGATCCGTTACCTATTCTAGAGAGTGCCTTTCAGCGTCTCCAACGCCTTCCGGCCTCCTCATCAGATGTATCTTTTAACACAGCTGACCCCACTGCTCTTGCTGCTATGTCTGACCGTGGTCGTGGTAGGGGTTGTGGTCGACCGCCGGACAATCGTTCTACTGCTTCTGGACGGGGACGTGGCTTATCTGGTCGCGGTTCCCTTGGTCGTGGCTCGTTTGCTGATGCTTCTGGAGGTGCTGCTGCTTAGCGGTACTGTGAATTCTGTGGCCGCACCAACCACACTGAAGACAAGTGTTGGAAGAAGCATGACACACCTGCGTGGGCCAATGCTGTGACTGATGGTACTTCTCAAACGGTCACTGCTGCTCCCTCGACTAAGTCCACTACTGAGTTCATCCGCTCCGAAGTGGAACGTCTTCTGCTTGAAAGGACTGGTGCTTCCTTATCATCTGCTGCTACTTCTGGATTTCACGCGGCCACTTACTCTGGTTGTGATTCTGCATTCTTGAGTGCTCCTTTTAGTGCTGGTAATATCAAATGGGTGATTGACTCTGGAGCCTCATCTCATATTTTTGGCAACCGTTCTCTGTTTTATAAACTGAGTAAACCCTGTTCCAAATCTACTGTTATGCTTGCTGATGGTTCGAAATCTGCTGTATCTGGAATTGGCGATATCTTTGCACAAGTTCTTCTGCGATTTGCTTTATATGTGCCGAATTTTCCATTGAATCTATTATCTGTCAGTAAAATTGTCCGCAATCTAAACTGCAGTCTGACATTTACACCGGGTATTTGTGTTTTTCAAGACCTTCGCACGAGGATGAAGATTGGTGGGGGGCATGAAGGACCCGATGGACTCTACTACTTGGATGAGTTGAAACAGATTGGCACTATGGCTCTGGCTTCAACACTTTCAACTTCTGTTTTTGCATTACAGTGGCATTTCAGACTTGGGCATCCGTCAGCTGAGAAGTTAAAACATGTTATTTCTGGTGTTGGCTCGCATAGTTTTCAATGCAAGGCTTGTCAATTAGGCAAACAGTCTAGATCTGTATTTCCCAAAAAAACTCAGATTGGTAGCAAAACTATTTTTGATTTGGTCCATGCTGATGTATTGGGTCCTTGTCATATTCCAAGTTTTTTGGCAATAAATATTTTATTCTGTTCATTGATGATTACTCTCGTGCTACCTGGTTATTTCTGTTAAAAGATCGATCACAAGTTCTGCCAACTATTAAATTTTTTTTACTGAAATTAAAACTCAGTATTCTATGCCTATTAAAATTCTGCGTACTAATAATGCATTAGAATTTGTTAAAAAAATGTGGAGTTATTCTGCCGTTCTGTGGGGACAATTCATCAGACGTCTTGTGCTTATACACCCCAACAGAATAAAGTGGCTGAGAGGAAGAATAGGTATTTACTTAAAGTTGCTCGTACTATAATGTTACACAATAATGTTCCCAAGCATTTTTGGCCGGAAGCTGTTCTTACTGCCTGTTTTCTGATAAATCGTATGCCTTCCTCTGTTATTGGGAATAAAATTCCTGTACAAGTTCTGCAACCAGATCTGCCTTTGTTTGTTTTCTGTTCCTCTGAGGATTTTTGGGTCGACTTGCTTTGTTCGTTTGCTTGGTCCTACTCAAGACGAGTTGTCCCCTAGAGCTGAAAAATGCATTTTTCTGGGGTACTCACGAACTCAGAAAGGGTACCGCTGCTATAGTCCGGTTAATAAAAAGTGGTCCATTAGTAGTGATGTCTTTTTTTTGAGGATATTCCGTACTACTCTACTAAAGGGACTACGTTGAGCTCCGATTTGATTGCAACACCTCTGCCTATTACTTGTGATTCCACCTCTACTGTGCAACCAGATACGACTACAACTCCACCTCTTATTGTTTATCAACGTAGAAATTGGCCGCCACAACCTATTCCTGCTCAAGACCCCCCCACCGACAACCAATCTTCTCCTTCAGAAGGTCCTGCCCCTACTGAGGTAATTTCTGATCTAGATTTACCTATTGCTCTCAAGAAAGGTACTAGATCATGTACATCTCATAATATTGCTAATCATGTCTCCACTGCTCATTTGAGTGTTCATGTTAGTAATTTTGTTGCTGCATTATCTGCTATTTCTGTACCCAAGAATGTGCATGACGCATTACATAATTAGGCCTGGACTCAAGCCATGACAGAGGAGATGGCTGCTCTCATTGACAGGGGTACTAGGGATCTTGTTGATCCTCCTGATTGCAAACCTGTTGGCTACCGTTGGGTCTACGCTGTTAAGTATCATCCTGATGGAACATGTGAACGCTTGAAAGCTCGCCTCGTGGCGAAAGGGTACACTAGACCTATGGTTTTGATTATTTTGAAACTTTTTCTCCCGTTGCCAGGTTGAATTCTGTGCGGGTTCTTCTTTCTGTGGCAATTAATCTGGATTGGCCCCTCATCCAGCTGGACGTTAAAAATACTTTTCTTTATGGTGATCTTCAGGAGGAGGTATATATGGAGCAACCACCTGGGTTTGTTGCTCAGGGGGAGTCACACAAAGTTTGCCGTCTCAAGAAGTCTATTTATGGACTCAAACAGAGTCCGCGTGCCTGGTTCGACAAACTGAGCAGGACTTTGTCGACTTATGGTTTCATCAGATCTCATGTTGATCATTCTATTTTTATCAAAAAGACGTCCACTGGTATTGTAGTTCTTATTGTGTACGTTGACGGCATTATTTTATCTAGTAGTGATCTCTCTGAAATTGATGCTACTAAAGCCTATTTATGCAAACATTTTGTCACTAAAGATTTGGGAAAATTGAGATATTTTCTGGGGATTGAAGTTTCCAAGACTGCTAATGCTGTTGTTCTATCACAACACAAGTGTGTTCTTGATCTTCTACAGGAGACTAGCATGCTTGGAGCTCGGCCTACTGATACACCTATAGATCCTAACGTGATTTGGGATGAAGATGAATCTCCTTTGTATCTGACTATAAAAGATATAGAAGACTGGTGGGCAAACTGATTTATTTGATTGTTACTAGAGCTGATATTTCTACTGCTGTTGGTCTTGTTAGCAGGTATCTTGACAAGCCTAAATAGTGTCATTGGGAAGCACTGTCATATTCTGAGATATTTGTAGAACTCTCCTGGTAAAGGCCTGTTTTATAGAAAACATGGTCATTGCTCTCTTGAAGGCTATTCTGATTCTGACTATGCTGATAGCAAGATAGACAGAAAATCTACTTCTGGTTATTGCACCTTTGTTAGTGGTAATCTGGTTACTTGGCGGAGCAAAAAGCAAAATGTGGTTTCCAGATCTAGTGCTGAGGCTGAATACCGCACTATAGCTCATACTGCTTGTGAGCTTCTGTGGGTGCAATCTCTTCTAAAAGAACTTGATGTGGGATCTTCTGCTCCTATTCCTATGCACTGTGATAATAAAACAACTATCTTTATTGCAAATAATCCTGTTTTTCATGAGCGGACCAAGCACATTGAAGTTGACTGCCACTTCATCAGAGAATCTATGCTGACTGGACGTATCTGCACTCCTTTCACTCGCTCAGAAGATCAGGTTGCTGATATCTTCACAAAGCTGCCGTCCAAGAAACATTTCTGCTCTCTTATGGATAAGTTGGGCATGATTGATATCTATGCTCCAACTTGAGGGGGAGTGTTAACTAGTGTTTTATTTAATCTCTTTATTTTCCTTTTGTTATTTTCCTATTCTACAAGAACCTCTATGTAATTGTTCTCTTTATAAATATATGGGGTACACACGTTGTGTACCCTAACCCTTACAGTCCAGTAAAGAAACTTCCTTTCCCTTTTAATTATTCCTGAATACTTCGACAACCCTACAATGTCCTCCAACATGAGGTCAATGCAATACGCGGTGCATGGTGTATAGAATATATGCAACCACTTTTCCTGCAACAACTTTCCAACTAGAACAAAATTTGTGGCATTATCTTTGACTACCTGAGTATCATACCTCGGTCCAATCTTCTCTCTGGCGTTAGCCAGAAGTTTGTAAAGAAATTCACCTGTATGGCTCTATGCAGATACATCAGCAGAGAACATGTAAAAGTTTCATGAATTGAATCGACGAGGAAATTTATAAAACTTCTTACTCTCATGTCTGACCTTCCATTTGACATCAGTGTGCAATTGTACTTCTTCCATACATCTGGATGCCCATCCAGCAAGTTCCTTGTCTTCTCGTATTGGGCCTCTGACAAACATGTCCCCAAAGCCTGGTACTTCGGAGGTTTGAAACCTCTCCCAACCTGAACGACAACCTCAAATGCAATCTCATAGACTGTAGTTGGCAGCATTGAAAGGAAGGACATCATCGTAGAACCACAATGCTATCTTGGTTCTAGCCTGTGCTTCTTTCTTGTAGTCAGTTTCAATGTAATTTTGCTCTTTCCCTGCCTTCTTAGAGCAATCACCTCACGTCCAAGCATGAGTGAGTGAGAGCTACTAGAGTCAGTGATCTTTGGTGACAAACAACCATTGCACTTTTTTCAAACTATTAACATGGATCCTAGAAAAATTCTTGGTTCCTTTTATGGTTATCTAGCTCACTAGAGAAAGTGTTCAATGTCGATGGTTTCTTTTAAAAATAAAAGGTTCATGCTGTTAGAGCCTGGTGTGCTTCTTTTGAGGTGTAAGTTTGTGCCAGATTTACTATTTTTTGCCTGGGATAATTTTATGAGCTCCTGAATTTTTGGTTACTGATGGTTTTCTCATTGTTCATGAAAAGTTTTGTCCAACTTTTTTTTCAAAGTATATGCTCGGTTAAGCAGCTTTGAGATTTGATTACTGTTTGGTTTCCTTTTTGGCCTTTACAGTGGACAAGGTAGAAACCTTGAAAAGGTATAAATTCAGCTTGGCTTTTGAGAATTCTAATGAAGAAGATTATGTAACAGAGAAATTCTTCCAATCTCTAGTTGCAGGTATGTTGGCTAACATCTTGTATTAAAAACACTTAAATGCAGATGTAGACATCTGTGACCTGAAATATTGTGGTTTTTATCTATATGGATATGGAGTTCGCCGCCACCTCAACAGCTTTTAGCATATATTTGTGTTTGGAATACATGATGCTTATTATTTGATGCGATAGCACTAAGTGGGGGAATAACTGTGGATTATGAGAAATTAATCTTCTTGTTATGTGGTTATTCTATGCTTTCTATTCTAAACTACAGTTTGGATAACTTTCTGCCCTCAACAAACGAACAATGTGATCCCAATTTATGCTTAACGTAACTGCATTTGTTATCAATGAAGCCTTCGTGATCATATTGGTTGATGTTTCTAAAGTACCTGAATTCACACAGATTTATACAAATGATACAGTATTCTGCGTATTTATATCATGACCTTGTGGTAAGCCTGGATCCCATGAAAGGAATGTTCGGGCAATTAGATTTGTGATGTGGATACTATTAGTTTACAACATTTAAAACTTCCCGTATTCTAAATGAACGTTTAAATTCCTATTCTAGATAATCTCTGAGAAGAAAATGGGCATAAATACATAAATTGGATTTTGTAAAACTTCGTTAGCATCTATGTTTTACTTGAGAACACCTCATGAGGAAGTTATGGACGATGAGTGATAATAAATTTTGTAATAAACTAATGTAATGTGATGGGGGACTTATTTGTTGTTCATTTGAGGCGAGGAAGCATTTTGGGTAGTGTATGTTTGTAATAGAGGATGAGATGTTAACTTTTGGTGATGTATTTAGGAGTTCATTCTTCTTGTAAAAATATTGATGCAGTGTAGTGTTACTATCCTAATGATAAAACTTGTGTTGGTTGTGTGATTGTCAATTCTTCAATTAGAAATGTGTCTCTTCTTATCTGTGAAGTTCTAATTTTTACTAGCTCTCATTCGAATGAGATATTTTCTCACATTGTGCGCCTAAAAAGCCATATGAAGAAACCAACAATTTTTTTTGTCTGGAGGTCGATAATTATGTATATGGCAATTCTATTCATGTTGTCGCCGGAGCTTGAACTTGAGATCTCTTGGTAACAAACCAAGGATCGAACCGCTGGGGTGTCTCGTCTTGGACATCTAAATAATTATATAGCAAGTACACTGGCTCTACAATGACACTTATGGGATAATTTGACTGGCTAAGGAGATTCTTATTACAAATTACATTGTCTTTCTATGTGCTTTGATTATGTGAAGGCATTTTACCTTGCTTAGTGGTTCTCTGTTGGTGGGCGGGGGAGTAGCCCAGTGGTGCGGCTCGGCAATCCCCAATGAAGGGACCCGGGTTCGACTCTGGGCGTGTAACCCTCGGGGTGCAACAAGGCCCCACGTTACTGAGCGCGCCGCGGTGCCCCCATGTACGCGGCTGGTTCCGGGGTTTACCCTGGGCTGGGTGGGGTCCAATAGTGGCCGATCCCGGGAGGGGTTCCTTGTTATAAAAAAAAAGATAGTTGTTCACAATAGTAAACTAGTATTCAAGCGCCTGAAAGTTTAAACTGCTAGAAGATTGTGTTAATGGAGTTTGCGTGCTTATTGTGCTTTTGTAGCATCTGAAGGTGCTTCAAAAAATAAGCGGTTCATATTACCACAAATAGACAATACACGTGATCTTCTTGAGGAACATGATATTATGATATTAGAAGCATGCTAATGGATACTCATTTCGACCCTTAATTTTAGCCCGATGATTATTTAACTACAATACTATTATTCTAGGAAGCATAAACACTTCTATACAGCCCCCATGTCCGTGTCGGACATGTTTTTGACACTGACGCTTCCCGGACACAGCCCAAAACGTTATTGACATGGCCAAGACGTGCCCTGTCCATTTTTGTCCTTTTTTGCAGCCTGACATGGCTGGACACTGCCCGGATACTCCCTCGACACATCAGCCTAACAGTTGCTGCTGCAACCTATTTTAGTGTGTAAAATCTGAATATGCAGCTACTCCCGGGGCACATCAGCTTGGCAGTTGCTGCAGCTGAAATGTTTCACTGTGTAAATTCTGGATATGCAACTACTTTTTAATTATGTCTTGTCACTGAGAATTTGCATTAGAAGCTGAGATATAATAAAAAATTGCAAAGAAAATGTCTTTGAAAGGATCCACATGTAAAATCCAAGTTGAAGTAATTATGATATATCACAATATGTCTACTAAATTGACTAAAGGAATAATATGTACTCATTTATTCAGTCTGAAAATCTACTATGTTTACTATAAAAACTGCAACAACATGTTGATGTGTGCATGTTATTGTTTATACCAAGGAATTAAATGCCGATACCGACGCCTTATCGACGACGTGGAAATAGATATTTACAGGTATACCGACGGAAATATCGACAGATGCAATCCTGGACTTATCGACGCCTAAATGAACGAATTAAATCATGAAATTTTACAGGCATGGTCTCAACACCTAGATGCAACGTTTTATGCAATAAAATTCTATATTGGGTATGTTGGGGGGGGGTCCATCATGTGCGAGGTAGGGAACCTATCCTGTTTTCTGCAGATTTCGATGAAGGATTTCGATAACAAAATACTGGAATTAAGATTTGAAATTTTACTAGCACAATCCATAAACATAAATACACACACTTATGCAATAATATCCAATTTACAACACATAAATAGCATAGTAACTTACTAACTCATATCAGTTGTATGTCGAGTTACACACGGATTCTCCATACAATATTGAGTTGATATGGTTGACATATTGCTCCCATGACATGTACATTATGCAAGGTTGGTGGTATCAAGTTACGTGTTGCTCATACACGTCATGTACAATACTATATAAGTGTATCATACTCGTTCGTATTATGTAATTAAACACGATGTGTTTTAGAATTTTACAGTACTGTCTCCATATGCATCATATCAGATTCTAAAAGAAAATATACACTAGGGCTTTCTATTGCTCTTCTTCAATGTGTGACTTTGACAATTAACTTCATGATTGTCAAGGAAGTTAGGCACCATCACTATTGTGACACCTTTTCTCTGTTGTTGTTTGTAGCACATGATCTTGATATGCAGTAGTGCGTTTCTCCATGGATTATGCACAATAGCGGGATAAGTATAAAAGCCATTATTACCATGCCCACCATATGCATGTCGTGGAGATGCGATAATTTAAAAGTCTAGTTACCATATCAACCATGTCCATCTTGTGGGATATATGTAGCAAGTGCCATGTATAATCAAATATAAGACTAGAAAGTTACAAAATCTATGTTTTTTTTACAATATTTGTTTGTTGTGTTGCGAACTAGTACATTTTCTTCCTTTGTATGATAAAAATACTAGTTAGAAGAGCATATGTATACTTATTAGCTTACTACTAAAAATGATAGCAAATTATACTTATATTTCGTGGATTATTTAGGTATATTACTATGATTATTATGTAGATTATGAGAAAGTGTTGTAGATCTACAAACACATACAATTAGGAAGACATAAAAAAGCAGATGGCGAGATCTTTGCCAATTTAAGGCATTTTGGAACAAATTTACATTTTAATTGGGATAGATGATGTGTAAATGAGAGAAATGGTAGAAAACATAAAGGAACACCTTAGATTAGACTTATCTGAGCCCTAGTTGTCGAGATTCCTTTGCTCCACCATTTGCTCCTCTCAAACAACAGAAACAGACTTAAGCACGCAAAAATCGGTATATCTGTCGGTATACCAGTAAATTTCATCGATATTTGGTGATATTTGGCGGTATTTGGCGATATTTGGCGGTATATCATCGGTTTACCGATATTTGCAATCCCAACGGCAAGTTTGTGTGAACCGATGACCGATGTCGTCGATATCGGTATACCGGTCGGTATACCGACGGTATCATCGATATCTCTTTCCATGGTTTATACTACACAAAAACACACATATTCATATTCATATACAATTTGAATACACATGTAAATCTTTTTCAGATGTTTTCCTTAACAATTCCAATACATAAGTACATTCATTATACACACATGTATATTTTTTATAAATTTTTTCCCATCTAACGCCGTGTCCATGTCCTATATTTTTGTTTAAATTGCCGTGTCCGTGTCTAAAAACGTGTCCATGCTTCCTTGCTATTATTTAAATGTTTCATTATTGATTTACTTCCTTATGTACTTGTTATTTCTTTTTATAGGTACATGTACATTTTGTTTGGAGGTGAGATCCAAACCCCCATAAATGTAGTTAAAGTGATCACTAAAATTGGTTCCTTTGTTTGGAACAACACTAGGGGGTGACTCTCCCATTGCCCCAGTATCTGTACTAACCCCATGATGTTAGATTGGGAGGTAAATCAAGGATGTTTCCCTAGGCATTCGGTCAACCAATCATCCTTGTCCAGTAAAATTGGTCCCTTTTTAATACCGGTCAGAAGTACTATCAAGTATGTAATTCTAGTGTCTTATTTAGTCCCACTTTGCCGAGTGTAGCAGTTCTTCTCTGTCTAGATTGGTATTTAGTTGAGTCATGTAACACTTGCAAATTACCTAATTAAGAGCCTTCACTTTCCTCTTATAACATGGTATCAAGGAAAGCCCCCCCCCCCCCCCCCCCCCCACACACACACACAAAAAAAAAAAAAAAACACATCCTTGCCCTATCTCAATCACTTTTCGACCAGGAAGTACAAACACAAACACACACATAAATATGGACAAACATGAACTTGGGACACACATTTTGGAAAATATTAGACACATACACCACATTGAACACGACAACACAAATTATATGTATGTATACGAGTACATATATATAATTAATAACGAAACATAGAAAGATCTACAAAATTTACAGAAAGTCAAACCACATTTTTAATTAAAAATATATATGTTTGGATGTGGAGTCATCCGTCGTTTTGAACTCCAAAGATACTCGACCCTTTTTCCAATTGAAGCAACAATCACAAATAAAGAACACAATCAATACCCTAGTTTATTCACATAAAAATTAAGCCGAAAGTGCAAATCACTATGAAATCAAACCGACAATATATTCATAGAATCAAAATACGAGCAAAACCCACAATTTGTAACCCACAAAAAAGTTGCAAGAACAATTTTTCGAACACTGATGTATATTTGAGAACAATTAGAATTTACTTTAAGCGGTGAGAAAGAGGAGGAAGAGGATATGCATTAAATAGTAAAGTGAAGAGGAGGAAGAGTGACAATAATGACATAGGAAAAAAGAATGTATTGGATCGTAGTTTTGTGTGTTGAAAGTAGCTGATGAAAGAGGAGTGGAAGGTAACAATAGACATAGAAGAGGGTTTGTGCTACTTTTGGACATACTTTGTGGCGTAAGGGGAGCAGACCATTAGTAGTGCATGACGAAGTGGAGTGGAAGACATGTCAGGAGAAGGAAGAAGAGGATGATGAGATGGGAAGGAGGAAAAGGAGGTAGATCAAGGACACTTCTAGGAGGCGGTTGTGGCTGTTCTGGATATTTGTCTAACACAAACACGTCTTGGGCACATTTCCGTGTGTCCACTGCGTGTCCAGGCGTGAGTAAGGTGTGTCCAAGTTTGACACATGTCCAGGACAACCATGTCAACCTCCGAGAAGTGTCTGTGCTTCCTAGCCTTTGTCATTGCCATCATATGACATTCCTTATGCCATAATGTGGTCGCCCTCCTTCCATCATTGGCCTCCTCTCTCTCCTTCCTGTTAGCCACCCACTCCTAGCCACTAGTAGCCCTCCCCACCTCCTAAGTGTTGTTGCTGCCCTTGTCCCTAGATGCAATTGCTCCCCTCACACCCTTCCCTCCGCCACTGTTCCTCCCTACCCTTCCTTGCCTCCTTTCGCTATCCTGCCTTCTTCTCCACTACCAACTCTCTTCTGCTTGTTGTTCTGCTGCTCCCTCCCGCTTAATCTGTCTACTTGTTACTATTGCCTTACCCTTCTCTTTCTCCCAACATTGTTGCTAATGTTGTCTCCTTTTCTCCTTATTTGTTGCTGATTTCCGGGCTCAATATCCTTGTCTTCTGTTGAACTTACTCTTTCATAGATGTTTTCTTGTGGTGGTTTTGCGCTTGGTCAAAGTTGATGCCTACACACTGCAATGTATAGTCAAGCCCTTTGTTGCTGATGTTGTGAACCGGTTTGGCACACCCTTCTACTAAGTGCCATCCTAATTCTTTTAGCCGCTTTACTACTACAACAATGTGATGGCTTCGTTGCTACAATCCTCACACCATGATGGCTATGGCTCTCCTGGATGGCAAGAACTATCAAACATGGCAATTCTCAAGGTCATCTTACACTTCTTATTGAGGCTTTCCTATCTCCGTCCTTGGCCGAGTTCGACGGTAATCCTCACACAAGTCATAGTGTGGAGTTGCATCAATTCATCTTTTCTTTGCTTGAAATCTACGACGTGTGGGATCAACTTGCTTGAGTATATGCTCATTACTACTTAAGAAGCCTTACAACTTCTACCATAAGCTAATTAAACTTAAACTTGCTCCTAGCATAAAAACCAAGGACCATTTTGCCTACTTCAATACCAATATCCCTATTTTAAGGTATGGAGTTGTATCATTCTCTTATATATCCGACATCACACAATCCAATAGACAATGCTAACAACTCCAATTGGTGCAATCTCTCTCTAATTTGCCTAGCAACCATTTTAGGTTAGCTAATCAGATTCTAGGTAGTGACCCTCTTTCTTAGTTGTGAAGGTGGCAAGGCGACAAGGTGCCGGATCTAAAAGCCTTGATGCCTAGGCGACCTTAAAAAATATAAAATCTGTATATTTTCCTGTATATATACATATTTATCATGTTTTATGAACATTTCCCCCTTCATATACACATATTTACAGTTATATACACATACCATTTTATGATTAATACCCCCCCCCCCCATATACATATAATTTATTGTATCAAAGCATAAGTGATTACATTTCTAATAGATTCTAATTAACAATAATGTCTAGAACAAGAAATAATTATTGTAAATAATGTAAGAGAAAGATCAACAAGTAAATTGGGATTTGATGTCATCGCTCCAAGTCTTAAGCGATGTAATCACTCCTTCATTGCATAGCTACTAAATGGAATTGAATTGAAGGTGCTAAACACAAAAAGCAGAAATTGTGTATTATTAGATCCAAATAAAAATGATGTTTAGCACAACATAGGAAACGATCTTAAAATTTGAACATTATCTACATTGAACATTAAAACACATAAATGCATCATGAGACCCATGAAAATAGGTCATGGCAGTAATATAGGCAAGGCGCACCCCCCTGGGTGCCTTGCTGCCTAGGCGTGTGCCCTAACAACTATGCCCTCTTTCTGATTCAACAAAGTCCTCAAACATCTTCAATGCCTTCCAACATATGCACCTCCAACTTGTGTTCCTGAATCGTTGTATTAGGCTGAGGTCATGTTGCTTTAAGAATTGGTTGTGATCGTCGACAACCATGTGCATCATGCTATTGTGCCTTATGTCACACACACTCCCAATGACACCAAAGAAATATGCTTGGCTAAGCATAACACACCTATGTGGGCCAAATATGTTATCGCCGAGGCTGTAGATTTGGCACTCAGTCCTCTACCTCCCTGCACTGATATGATGGCTCTCTTGCTTGGATATCTAGCAATTGTTTCAACCATGGAACTAAACTTCCCCGAAGTTGGGCAAAACTTCCCCGAAGATTCCAACTTCCACCCCATGCGATGTCGAAACACTACTATGCTGACTTGGTCTCAACTTCGGACCGAAGTTTCCCCCTTGTCGACGAAGTTGAATTTTTAGTGTATTTTTGTCCCAACATCCTTGAAGTTGTCAAAGTTTCCCCAAAGTTGGCGATGTTGAGGTAAAGTTGATACGACCCAGAACATTTGTCCTAACTAGTGCCCTAAAGGCCATATAAGACATAAGTGGTGCCTCCAACCATCTTTACAACTTCTAATATCAATTCCTATGTTTGTTGACTGCCACTATTTGCTAGAGAAGATATTGTAACTAGTTTCTTGACTCCATATTGTATGGAGGACATATGGTGGGATGCATTTCTGTATTTGTATTACACATTTAAACCTTGCATTGTCGACCTAAGTAGGGTTATAAAGTCATGAATCATGTTTTTGTGTTAAATTAACATATGTAAGACAGTATATAGCATAATTAGACGTTTTTAATCGAAGTTTTCTTCAAATTCACATCATTTTCTTCAAAAAACGACATCGAAGTTTATCAAAGTTTGCGTCTAAACTTCCTCAAAGTTTCCACAAACTTCCACTTCCATACCTAGCAAAGTCGACACGAAGTTGAAGTCCTGCACCATGGTTTCAACCTTCCATCGACTATTTTGCCTCTGGAGGGTAGCTTTTCTCTTCTAACTGTGGCTCCTAGTGGTAAACTCATGCTTCTCTCAGAAATCCTCTAAATTTGTATGCGTTTGGCTTGTCAGATTTGATAAAGTAGGAGTTAGATTTTTATCATTGCTCCATCAAGGAATCTGAATTGAACTTGGCATCAATCACTACTTAAATGGAATCATAGTTCAACATATCCGTTATGTATGAAGAGTATGAGATTATCAGTGTCCATTGTATTGAAAAACATTCTGAGCGGCCGCTTAATCGATTAGGACCTCCAGCCGCTTAATTTTGCTGTTGAGCGCCCGCTTAACGTTTCTACAAAAAGGCCACTTTTAGGCCGCTTTTTTCCTGCTTTTCCCCCCACTTTTTGCCGTTTTTTTAAATATTGCTGTACAACTATAAGCTGAAGTAAATTCTATGGTCCAAGCATTATTGGCTATAAAATGTTAAATTTATATACATTAAATATTCTATGATAATCCGCTGTTCTAATTGAATGCATACTTTGTATGTAAGTTGTGATAATAAGGTACTGCTGTAATGTATACAAGTAAATTACATGTAAATATGATCTACTTTAGAATGCATACTTTAATTAAATGTACTTCTCTAATGTATAACTAATTAATGATATGCACATATAACAATAAGTTAGTAGGGTATCATGATAAGTCTATTGTTTATTGGTTAGCTATGTAAACATGTGATGCAAATTTTTTGTTGTATCATGTATGCAGGGTGTTTTATCCATGTCAAGTCTATTAGTTTACTATATTATAGATATAATCATTGTTTGTAGTTGTCTTATAGACTATTTGGGTGTTTCGTATTGTTGGGTTGAGTATTTAGAACTTTAGATATATATAAAAGTTCCAAACAATATAGTATTTATATACATGTGTGTAATCTTGTATAAAATATATAGGAAACCAAAACCCATTTTTTAAAAAAATCACCCGTTTAATCGCTTAAGCAGTTACAAGGTGCTGTCCGCACGCTTACCGCTTAACGTTTTCTAAAACATTGTTAGTGTCCTTTTTGTTTCACGCAGACCAAACTTTGTGCTAATGTTTTTGGAAATACAACTCAATACTGTAGAACCCAAGATGTTTAGTTTGCATGATTATCATAAATCATACATTTCACTAATCAATATTGGTAACCTCCTGATTTTCTAAAATTCCAAGAAGGTACATCTCACGTTTGGCTTGATGGATTTGATAAACTTGAGATCATTTGTTTAACTCCTCATCAAGGAGTTGGAATTGATTTTCAAAAGATTATCTATATGGAGTTTTGCCAAGAACTATTTATATGGAGTAACTACGTGAATTTGTTGCTTAAGGGATAGGTTTTGTACAATACACAACACAATTTATGGGCTTGAAAAGTCCAACAGGTTGGTGTAACAAGTTGAAGATCTCTATTCTAGCTTTCTATTAGTATATAGACTTTCCTGCTTTTTTACTTAGTCTATTTTTCTCTTTTCTTTGTTATTCCTATGTCTTGTTTTATCCCACATGGGTTATATCTAAATCATGTGTCTTTCTCTTGTCTTATAAAAGAGAACCCTGTACTCTATTTTTAATCATCTCAATAATAAGACAATTAGCCACAACTTCTAGATGGTATCAGAGCCTCCCGATCCTCCCTAACCCTAATCCTTCTTTCCCTCCCATCTACCCTAGCCGCCACCCTTCCCCTTTCCTCCCTGCTGCGCCGCACAGCAGCCGCCTATTTCCGCCACCCCGAGCACCCACCCTATCCTCCCTTCTCCTCTTCCCATCTTCTCTACACCTTTGCTCACCATCTCGTCCGGCTAAAGGCTCCTTTTCCGGTCTCCGTTCAGTTTCCGACAACGCTACGTACAACCCGGTCTTTTCCAGTTCTGGCACGTTGAAGGAGTAAATCTTTTTTTCGCCTCTGCCTGCCTGCGCCTCATGGTGGAGTGATCTTTCCTCCATGTTGGCGTAGGTCCTGCTCTTCCTTTCTGCCCCGTGAGGGTCTTCTGAGGTCCATGATTGGATCTCCTACCTACTACTACTGCTAGTCCATGTGTTGGACTTCTACTGCTGCCATCTGCTGACGCCTGCTGTTATCTGCGCCCGTGCTCCTGCTTGTTTCTACTTGGTCCGATGGCGACTTCAGATCTTCCTCGCACTCTCTGTGTTACTACGGTGAAGCTGGATAGTTCCAACTATCACCTATGGGCTGCCTCCTTTGAGTTGTATGTTAAATCTCAAGGTCGCTACTCTCATCTGACTACAAAGGGTCCGTCTCTTCCTGCTCATGATGCTGACGAGAAGACGAAACAAGCCTATGATCTCTGGTCCAAGGAGGACTATGGGGTCATGACATGGATGGTCAACAGCGCTGAAGCAAAGATCAGCCAGTCCCTTCTCCGTCTTCATACTGCCAAAGAAATGTGGGAGCAACTCTCCGATGTTTACTCGCACCAACAGAATCCTAAGAAGGTCTTTGAGATCTTCAAACAACTTGCCAAACTGGAGTATTCTACTACTGATTCGGTCGAGGATTACTACAACTCCTGCTGTGTCCTCTGAGATGAGTTCCAGGTGTATCATCCCCTTTCTACTGACATTGATGAACTTAATCGACAACGGAACGAACTTATGTTAGTTCAGTTCCTCGCGGGCCTACCTGCTTCCTTTACTGGTGTTGTGGACCAGATTCTCTCCAGCGACCCTTTACCCACTCTCCGCGATGTACTCAAAAGGGTCCAGCGTCTACCTTCTGTGTCCCAGCCCGTGCCTGACTCTTCTGATGGTGTAGCTCTCGCTGTCCGCTCTGGTGATTCCTTTCGTGGTCGCGGTCGTGGCCGCGGAGGACGTTTTTCTGCTCCTGGTCGTGGCTCTGGAACTGATCCTGTTGAGTCCCGCTACTGCACTCACTACAAGCGCATCAACCATACTGAAGATCGTTACTGGATCAAATATGGCAAACCTGACTGGGCCAATAAAGTGACTTCTGATCAGACTGATCCTGCTCCGCCGACAGCTGACTGGATCCGTTCGGAATTTGAAAAACTGCTACAAGCTCGTCTGGCGTCTTCTACTGAGGATTCAAATGCTGGTAGTGCCGCACTTCTGACTACGACTGGTAAAAACTCCTGGGTGATTGACTCTGGTGCGACTTCTCATATATCTGGCAATCCTGATTTATTCTCTAAACTGCACAAGACTTCTTTTATACCTCCTGTTACTTTAGCTGATGGTTCTAAATCACCTGTTACTGGCATTGGTGATATTTGCCCTACTGGTAGTCTGCCTCTGCGCTCCACGCTTTATGTCCCAAAATTTCCTATTAATTTACTCTCTGTCAGTAAAACTGTGAAGAGCCTTCGTTGCTCAATTACGTTTGATCCGGATGGTGTTTTGTTTCAGGATCTGCGCACGAGGATGACGATTGGTTCAGGCCATGAGGGACCAGATGGACTCTACTACTTGGACGAGCCAAAGACAGCTGCATATTTGACATCATCCGTGGCAGACATCCAGTGGCATTATAGATTGGTACATCAATCTGTTGCAAAGTTAAAAGTCATGTTACCAAATATAGTTAGTTCTGATTTTCATTGTGAGACATGTCAGCTTGGCAAGCAGACTCGTGCTACCTTTTCCAAAAAATTTTGTATCAGTTCTAAAGCACCTTTTGATTTTATACATGCTGACGTTTGGGGTCCATGTTCTGTGGCAAGCACTTCTGGTTTTAAATATTTTCTGAGCTTCATTGATGATTTTTCTAGAACAACATGGCTATTTTTGCTTAAAGATAGATCTACTATCCTTGAAAAAATTACTGAATTTTTTGCTGAGATCCGCACTCAATTTGCTAAGCCTATCAAAATTTTTCGCACTGATAATGCATTGGAATTCATGCAAGCCTCTGTTAGCTCCTTTTGTCGTCGTCAGGGCACCATCCACCAAACTTCCTGTGCTTATACCCCACAACAAAACGGTGTCGCTGAACGCAAGAATCGTCATCTTCTCGAAGTTGCTCGTACCCTTCTTTTTCACTACCATGTTCCCCAGGTTTTTTGGCCTGAGACGATAGCCACTGCCTGTTATCTTATTAACCGCATGCCATCCTCTGTGCTCGGCAATCAGATTCCTTTTCAGATTCTGTTTCGCGATGCATCTCTTTTTTCTGTCCCGCCTCGCATATTTGGGAGCACATGTTTTGTTAAGAATCTTCGGCCAGGCCTTACTAAATTGGATCCTAGAGCGACTAAGTGTATTTTCCTAGGGTACTCTCGCACTCAAAAGGGGTACCGATGCTATGATCCTATTTCTAAAAAGTGGTTTGTGTCTGCGGATGTGGTATTTTTTGAGCATATGCCTTTCTATTCTTCGGCTGGTTCTGCGCTCACTTCGGATTTACTAGTAGACACGCCTTTACCTGTGGTGGATGATTTACCTGATACTTCTGATGCTCCGATTGAAAAGCCACCTCTGAAAGTTTATCACAGAAGACCAAAGCCGACAGCTCCCTCTATGGCCTCTCCATCGTCCTCTTCCTCTGTGCCAGATCAAACACCTCCGTAGGTATTTTCTGATCTTGATATTCCTATTAGTTTGCGGAAAGGGACAAGAACGTGCACTATGCATCTGATTGGGAATTTCTGCTCTACTGCTAATCTGGGTACTAATTTTGCTAACTTCACTGCGACTCTTTCTGCTATATCTGTACCTAAAAATGCTGCTCAGGCTCTTAGACATCCTGCATGGCGTCAGGCTATGGAAGAAGAAATGAAGGCCCTTACAGAACGTAATACATGGGCCCTTGTTGATCCACCTGCTGCTTGCTCTCCAGTTGGTTGCCGATGGGTCTTCACTGTCAAATACCAGCCAGACGGTACTGTTGAACGGCTTAAGGCGAGACTTGTGGCAAAGGGGTATACACAGACCTATAGAGTTGACTACTTCGAGACTTTTTCTCCAGTAGCGCGCCTGAACTCTATGAGAATTCTGATTTCTGTTGCTATAAATTTTGACTGG
This sequence comes from Alisma plantago-aquatica, assembly GCA_963693085.1. Taxonomy (NCBI): domain Eukaryota; kingdom Viridiplantae; phylum Streptophyta; class Magnoliopsida; order Alismatales; family Alismataceae; genus Alisma; species Alisma plantago-aquatica. Next base: position 493,695,846 of record OY856411.1, on the reverse strand, counting down.
CCTCTGTATCAGCTTGATGTAAAGAATGCTTTCCTGTATGGTGATCTTCATGAAGAAGTATACATGTCACAACCCCCCGGTTTTGTGTCAGGGGGAGTCTTCTAAAGTCTGCAGGCTGAAAAAGGCTATTTATGGCTTAAAACAGAGCCGCAGAGCTTGGTTTGACAAGCTCAGCAATATTCTTCAGAATTTTTCTTTCCGGCGCTCCCAGTCTGATCATTCTGTTTTTGTGAAAAATACTTCTGCGGGTATTGTTATCCTTATTGTTTATGTTGACGACATTATTCTTTCCGGAAGTGATCTTGCTGGTATTCAGTCAACAAAGTGCTATCTGGAGAAACACTTTGTCACCAAGGATCTCGGCTCGCTACGGTATTTTCTTGGGATAGAGGTGTCCCGATCTTCTTCTGGTCTCTGCTTATCTCAGCGGAAGTATGTTCTGGACCTCCTATCTGAAACTGGTCTTCTAGGTGCTAAACCTGCTAGCACACCTCTGGATCCAAACACCGACTGGGATGATGAGGATTCTCCTGCTTATCCTGACAATCAGCAGTATCAAAGAATGGTTGGTAAACTCATCTATCTTACTGTTACACAGGCTGATATTACTGCTGCGGTTGGGCTGGTTAGTCGCTACTTGGATAAACCTCGACAATGCCATTGGGATGCTGTCTGCCATATTCTGAAATATCTGAAAAGTTCTCCTGGAAAAGGTCTGCTTTACAAGAAACATGGGCATTGCAAACTCCTTGGCTATTCTGACTCTGATTGTGCTGGCAGCAAGGTCGACCGTCGCTCTACTTCTGGCTACTGTACCTTTGTGGGAGGTAACCTTGTCACTTGGCGAAGCAAGAAGCAGTCTGTAGTTGCTCGCTCTAGTGCTGAAGCTGAGTATCGTGCCATGGCACACACTACCTGTGAACTGTTCTGGATTAGGAGCTTGCTGAAGGACTTTGGCGTTTCTGATTTGTCTCCTATTCCAATGTATTGTGACAACAAAGCAGCTACCTTCATTGCTAGTAATCCTACCTTCCATGAGCGGACCAAGCACATTGAGGTGGATTGTCATTTCGTTCGCGAAGCTGTTCTATCGGGCCAAATCTCTACTCCCTACATTCATACATCTGATCAGGTGGCTGGCATCTTCACAAAGATTCTACCAAAGACGAGGTTCACTGCTATGACATCCAAGCTGGGCATGCTTGACATCTACGCTCCAGCTTGAGGGGGAGTATTAGTATATAGACTTTCCTGCTTTTTTACTTAGTCTATTTTTCTCTTTTCTTTGTTATTCCTATGTCTTGTTTTATCCCACATGGGTTATATCTAAACCATGTGTCTTTCTCTTGTCTTATAAAAGAGAACCCTGTACTCTATTTTTAATCATCTCAATAATAAGACAATTAGCCACAACTTCTAGACTTTCCATTTATAGTCTATAAAAAATCGCCCTATGGTTCCTTATGCCCCCCTCTATAATGAGTGCTTGCTGATCCACCCGCAGCGCTTGCTGCCTCTTCTCCAAACCCTCTATGCACTCTCTGGTAGCTCGAATGTGTACTTCTTTCCTTACAAGATCCATGGTTCTCACACTCCTCACTATTCATGCATATGTGGATGATATTGTTATGTCTGAGTTGTGGTATCACTAGAATACATCCCGTAAGGCTTATCTTTCTAGACATTTCATTAGTAAGATTGTAGGAAAACCATGTCACTTTGTGTTGAAGCATCTAGAACTACTACTGTTGTTTCTTCGTCAGAGTGGAAGTATACATAGGATTTATATTAGAAAGATTTGTTTAGGGGTCTGAAGGCTCCTATAATTTCATAACTTTGTGTTAACGTTTAGCACATGCCGCATATACTTAGCCCCTTATAAGGCCGATTAGTGGGCGCTTTTTAGATGGACATCTGTTATCTCAGCCCAAACTAGATTATATTTTCATTGATGACATTCTCTTGATGTACTATTTTGTTGTATGTTTTGAACATAAGTGGGCATGCTTATTTCATGTTTGTTGTTTTGGACCTGTAGGACATGCATGCATCGTTTTGTATAATTATCGTTATGTACTTGTGTTAAACCATTCATGTGTGTTTCATTTGAGTTTATGCTTAAATTCTAGAATGCATTCTAAATGGTGTTTTGCTTTTCATTGAAACTTTATTATTGAATCTATCTCAAAGTTTAGAGTCCAAATATGTAATTGTGCAAATCAAATATGCAATTGTGTGATTAATCTATGTCTAATAATTAAATTATTAAAAAAAATCCAAAACCGCATATACTTCCGCATATACTCCCGCATGCCGCATATACTCTATAAGGTGACCTCTCCGCACGCATAACGCGTACCACTTTTTAAAACACCGACGTTTAGGATGAGGTGTCTTGCTTGTAATGTGTAGAGGGATATGACAAGCAAAGATCCTATGCCATACTTTTTCATCTAGGGTAGATATTGGTGGCCAACATGATGTCATGCCATCCAATCTGTTTGTTAAATAGTGTTAATATATCTTTACTTTGTGTTTATTTCATATTTCATATTACTGCTGTACCTACATGTAAATTTCCCTTTACTATAAATAGAGAGGAGAACCCTATTGGGTTTCTTACGTTGCCAACGTGCAACAACGCTCCATCCGTCTCTTCCGTTCACATGGTATCGAGAGCAGGTTAGAACTCCAGCCGCCGCCGGCCCTCCCTCCCGCCCGGCGTCGCCCCTCCCTTCCGCCGCCCTCCCCTCTCCCCTCCCTCCTCTCCCCTTCCAGCCGCCGGCCGCCGCCGGCCCTTCTCCCGCCGCCGCCAGCAGCAGCGGCTGCTGCTCCTTGCCGCCGGCGCGCGGGGCCTCCCTGCGGCGCTGCTGATCTTCGGTAGTCCCTCTCATGCTGCCGTAGATCCCGCCGCACCGATCTAAAGGCTCTGTCTACGTCTCCGGGCTCTTTTTCAGCCTTTTTTCGGTTCCTTTTTCGGGCGCCGACCTTGCTGCTCGGGGATCTCCGGTTGATCCAACGGCCTTCTAAAGCCCTACCCGGAGGTCTCGTCTCTTCCACCGTGGCTTCCTAATCACATCTCCTTCATGTGTGATTAGGAACTTCTCGTTTGAAGGCTGTCGATGCGTCAGTAACGCATCCTCTTTTCAGTTTCTGTTGTGACGTGTATCTCTCCGTCACGGGACGTGTATCTATCCGTCCACTCAGCTTTCTGTGTGCCGTGTATCACTCCGTCACCCGTATCTCAGTTGCATCATGGAGAACAAGACCTATTATGAGGTCTCGCCTATTCCTATCAAGCTCAATGGGAAGAATTTTCTGCTATGGATGAATGCGGTTCATACTGTCTTGGAATCGCGCGATCGGGGAAAGTTTGTTGATTCTGCACCTCTCACTAGCACTGACAAAGACTATGCCGAGTGGAAACGTCTTGACAGCCTAGTGAAGACTTGGCTATGGGGTAGCATGGAACCTTCTATTGCTTCGAGGTTCATGTTCTACTCCACTGCTAAGGAGATTTGGGATGCCGTTAGGCAGCACTATGCTCAGGAGAAGAATGCTCTTCGCCAGTTTATGATCTATGATCGTCTGTTTGCAGAGAAACAGGGTGATAGATCCCTTGAAGAGTATTTTGGTGTGATTCAAGCTATTTCCCAGGAATTGAGCTACTATCATCCAGTGAAGGTTGCTGAGCAGATTAAAGATAGAGATGATCTTGTCACTGCTAAATTTCTATCTGGCCTTAGCTCCTCACTTGGTTCCGCACGCAGTGTGATACTTGCATCTGACAAATTACCGAGCCTTGCGGAAGCCTTCTCTAGGATTCAACAGTCCACCTTTGAGTCTGTTGATCCTACTCCTGTTGTTCCTTCTGGAGATTCTCATGCCTCCATTGCTACAGCAGTTCGCGGAGGACGACCTGCACCTACTCCAGCTGACAGACCTGGCTTGGGAAGAGGACGTGGGACTCGTCCTCGATGCACTTTCTGTGACAGACCGGGACACACTGTTGAGAAATGCTGGAAGAAACATGGGCGACCTGCCGCCCCACCTGTTGGAGCTGCCAACTGTGCTACTTCTGACTCTACTACTGCGAGCCCGAGTTCCTCTGGCATCACACTTACTCAGGAGGAGTATGGCAGGTTTATTCAGGCAACTCAACATTGGAGTATGGGCGCCTCTTCTGCTTCTACAGCGAATCTTGCCTCTACCGCGGGTAATCAGGCTACATCTTTTATGGCTTCTGGATCTGCAACTCCCTGGGTGGTTGACTCTGGTGCCTCCCAGCACATGACTGGTATGAGGCGATTGCTCCGCACATTTGACTCATATATTCCTCACCCATCTGTTACCTTGGCAGATGGTTCTGTGAGGAAGGTGGTAGCTAGTGGTTCTGTGTCCCTTACCCCAGATATTGATTTGAAATCTGTTCATTTTGTACCTGAATTTCCTTTCAATTTGCTTTCTGTTGCCAAGTTGATTGACACTGTAAACTGCACAGTAACATTCGGGCCTTCTTGCTTTGTTTTACATGATCTCAAGAGTTTGAAGATGATTGGTGGGGGGCCTAGGAAAGGTGATCTCTACCTCTTTCCTGGTGATTATCTACCTCGCCATCCACCTCCTGCTCCAGTTTCCTCCGCCATGCTGAGTGGTTCCCCCTTGTTGTGGCATTGCAGATATGGCCATCCCTCCTTAGACAGCTTGAAGAAATTGGAACCCGATCTAGCTCATGTGTCCTCATTAGAGTGTCAGTCCTGTCAGTTGGGCAAACATCATCGGTTGTCCTATCCTGTTCGTGTCAATAATCGGGCTTCTAGTCCGTTTGAGTTAGTCCACAGTGATGTATGGGGTCCTGTTAAAAACCAGAGTTATAATGGTTTTAGTTATTTCATTTCTTTTGTGGATGATTACTCTCGTATGACATGGATTTATCTTTTAAAAAGTCGTGAATCTGTGCTTTCCATTATCAAACATTTTCATAAACAAATTCAAGTTCAATTTAACTGCAATATCAAAATTTTTCAATCTGATAATGCCCTTGAGTATGTTCAGAAAGCGATGAATGAGTTTTGCAGTTCGGTTGGTATGATTCATCACACCTCTTGTCCTCACACTCCTATGCAGAATGGTGTTGCTGAGCGAAAGAATCGCCATCTATTGGATATCACTCGGTCTATCATGTTTGAATCCAATGTGCCTAAACGTTTCTGGTCTGAGGCTCTTCTCACTGCCTGTTTTTGATTAATCGGCAGCCCTCTTCTGTTTTGCATGGGCGCACTCCCTTTTCTGTCTTACGCCCTATGGATAAACCGTTTCATGTTCCGCTTCGGGTTTTTGGTTGTACATCCTTCGTTCATAACTTTGATCCCAAACAAGACAAACTCTCTCCTAGGTCCTTGAAAACCTTGTTTCTTGGTTATTCTGGTACGAGTAAAGGTTACAAGTGTTATTGCCCGAGTTTGCGTCGTATGTTTGTTTCTAAGGATGTCACCTTTCATGAAACCAGTCCATATTTTGCACATGCTATGAGCAAGGGGGAGCAATTGAGTGAGGGAGTGCCACCCGCAATTCAAAGTGAGGGAGTGCCACCTATCATTGTTGAGGACATACCGCATGATTCACCTACCATTCAACCCTATACCCAAGTTTATCATAGGCGAGGTAGACAGGATCCAGATGAGGTAGCGGCACAAGTCCATGAGCCTCCTTCGCCATCTTCTACTCAAGAGATTCCTGCAGAGGTCTCTGACCTTGATCTTCCTATTGCTGTCCGGAAAGGTATACGTTCATGTACTATTCGACATCCCATATCGAATGTATGTTGTTTGTCGCACTTATCTACACAGGCTCGTCCATTTGCTGTTGGGATGGACTCCATTCAGATACCAAGAAACCACTTAGAGGCTCTGAAGGACAGTGGCTGGTAGCAGGCAATGCAGGTGGAAATCTCTGCTCTGATTGACAATGGCACATGGGATCTTGTTACTTTACCTGCGGGCAAGAAAGTTGTGGGCTGTAGATGGGTCTTTACAGTCAAACACAACCCTGATGGATCGATTGAGCGGTTGAAGGCCAGATTGGTAGCAAAAGGCTACACACAGACATATGGAGTGGACTTCTTTGAGACTTTTTCTCCAGTTGCTCGTCTCAATTTTGTGCGGATCCTTATATCTCTAGCTACTACTTTTGATTGGCCTCTTTTCCAGCTGGATGTCAAGAACGCCTTCCTTCACGGGGATCTTCAAGAAGAGGTGTATATGGAGCAACCACCAGGTTTTGTTGCTCAGGGGGAGTGTCAGCAAGTCTGCAAATTGAAGAAGGCTATCTATGGGTTAAAGCAATCTCCTCGAGCTTGGTTTGACAAGTTCAGTGCTGTTGTTTTACAGATGGGCTTCTCTCGTTCCATGACTGATCACTCTCTATTTTATTCAAATTCTTCTGGTGGGTCCATAATTATTGCTGTCTATGTTGATGATATTGTGATTACTGGCAGCGATTCTACAGGCATATCACGTGTGAAGGAAGGACTACAACAACATTTTCACACAAAGGACCTGGGGAAGCTGAGATATTTTCTAGGGATTGAGGTTCTTAGATCCCATGCAGGTATAAATCTCTCCCAGAGAAAGTATGTGCTTGACTTACTACAGGAAACAGGTATGACTGATTCTAAGCCCGTATCCACTCCTATGGATTATCACATCAAGGAGGTGGAAGATGATACTGCATATTCAGATCCAGGTCATTACAGGAGAATAGTTGGGAAGTTGATTTACCTAACTGTCACAAGACCTGATATTTCTTTTGCTGTTGGAGTAGTAAGTCAACACATGTGCACACCACGACAGTCACATTGGACAGCTGTATGCAGAATTCTGAGATATCTGAAAAGTGCTCCTGGAAAGGGGATCACTTATTATAAACCCAAGAGTCCTCTATCTTCTTTGACTCTCACAGGTTATGCAGATGCAGATTGGGCTGGTAATCAAGTTGATAGAAGATCCACATCTGGCTACTGCACCTTTCTTGGTGATCATCTGATTACTTGGAAGAGCAAGAAACAACAAGTGGTAGCACGATCTAGTACTGAGGCTGAGTACCGTGCTATGGCACATGCATGCTGTGAACTACAATGGGTCAAATCTGTCTTATCTGAGTTGAAGATTTTGATTCAAACTCCCATGATTCTCAAGTGTGACAATCAATCTGCTATACATATTGCCAGGAATCCTGTCTTTCATGAGCGCACAAAGCATATAGAGGTTGACTGTCATTTCATCAGAGATCAGATAAAGAATGGCAATGTGGTGACGCCATATGTCAAGTCTGAAGATCAACTAGCTGATATCTTAACAAAGCCATTAGGTCCAGCAGTGTTCCAGAATTTATGCGGCAAGCTGGGCATCCACAATGTGTACACTCCAGCTTGAGGGGGAGTGTTAATATATCTTTACTTTGTGTTTATTTCATATTTCATATTACTGCTGTACCTACATGTAAATTTCCCTTTACTATAAATAGAGAGGAGAACCCTATTGGGTTTCTTACGTTGCCAACGTGCAACAACGCTCCATCCGTCTCTTCCGTTCACAAATAGGTTTGGGACTTTGCTGGGTATAGATCCTTCTATGAATTGCAATGAGACAAAAGTATTAGCCTCAACGAGAATGGAGAATGGTAAATGGTGAGTACGTATATTGGTATGGGTAGAATTCACGCATGCTGCTAATGTGCTTCATTGCTCAAGTATTTGGGATTTCAGAGACACTATGGTTTTAAAAAATTGCCTTGAGGCTCTTGAGGCTTGTGCTTTGAGACACCTTGAGGCATACACCTTGATGTCTTGAATTGAGGCTCATGACTCAAAATGTCGAGATAGGAGCTGAATGTTTATGAAAACCGTAAAACACATGTAAGTGAGCTGATTTTAGTTTTATTTTTAAGTCGTTAAGGCACAAAAGTGCCAAGATGAATATATCTATGTTTTAAGTTGCCTAGGCGAGTGCCAAAATGTATATAACCTCCAGCCTTGGCAGTCACTTTCCTCATCAAATTGTGGGGAGAGAAATAGAGAAAGGGTAGTGGAAAAGACTTCGCGGAAAATTTTGTGAGGAACATAAAAGTTTGGAGGGGAATTCGGAGACCTGGAGGGAACTCAAAGGGAAACTTGGCAAGAAACATGGAGGTAAACTTGGACATTTGGATACTGAGGAACTTGAAGGGAAACTAGAAGGATTCTTGGCTGGAAACTTAATGGGAACCTGGAGAGAAGATCAGAAGGAAGCTTAGACACAAGCTCGTCGGCAAATTCGAATGCCTTGAGGGAAACTTGTCGGGAAACATGGAAGGAAATGTGGACACTTGGAGGGGGTGGAAAGCTTGAAGCAAAACCTAGAGGGGCTCTTGGCTGATAACTTGGAGAAAAAAATAGTGAGAAACTTGCATAGAAGCTTAGCAGAGAGGGAAATGCTTTAGCTAGAGCAGGAAACTTGGACATGTGAAGGAATATTGATATTTTTTTTAAATTATAAGGCAAAATATTTGGTTTCAACATGAACTATGAATCAGTATTACTCTGATTTTTGATGTCTTAGTCTATGCATCCTTAATGGTATCTTTTTACTGTGATCGTATGTACAGAAGGTGGTGTCTTTACGTAACATTAGTTTTTGTATGAATAACTAAATCCTCCCTTACCTCCCTCCCCCATTTCCTTCACTACTCTCCTGTTTCTACTCTTCCACACTCACCATGTTCCAAAAAATGTTAATAAATTGAATGTTACTGGTGTTATATCAAGTTTATTGATATTTTGCAGGAGCTGTTCCTGTTGTTGTTGGTGCTCCCAATATACAAGATTTTGCACCTTGTCCAGGCTCGGTTCTGCACATAAAAGAATTAAATGATGTTTCCACTGTTGCCAAGGCCATGAGGCATTTGTCAGCTAACCCTGATGCTTATAATCAGTCGCTGAGGTAGTTTGTTGTTTCGTTCTAACCTTAAGCTCTTTTGTTCATACTAATTGTATATTAAAGCAGGACTAGATGCATGGACTACTTATAAAAAAAAAGAAAAATTAAAGCAGGACTAGATACCATTTACAGTAACTGTCATGCTCAAGTGATTGACTTGATTGTGAGACGTTACAGTATCTGGAATGAACAAAGTCTTTCAACAAATGTAATTACCTAGGATAAATATGAAGAGCGAGGAAGAACATCCACTACTATGCAAGCCAGAAATGCTTTTAATTTGATAAATACAGATTTATATTAAACCTTCCATATAAGTAATTTCATTATTTATTGATGAAATCATGTTTGTTCACGTTCTTATGGTTTTCTGTTGACCAATGCTTTCACCCCTCAAGACAAAACAAGAGAAAAAAAGAGGTATGTTAATGCTGAAGAATGTAGACACTACCATTAATTCTATGTGCTGCTTGAACGTTAGAGTTTTTCACATACCAGGAGTTTTCACACCATACTATTGGGCCGGAAGAGTACAAAAGAAACAACTATGTGTTTCCTCATCAAATGTTTAAGATGCAATGACGAGTCTCATCTTAAGATTTCTTGTTTTTAAAAGACTTCAACTTGCCATTACTGTTGTGACTATAAGTCTATACAATCTATTCTATTAGTGCTTCCTCATTTAAAGAACTTGATACTCCCCCATCGGCACACATGTACCAAGTTGGGAACAAACTCATCTTTAGTTTCTCTCTCACACTTTAATGGCGTTAGATATGACATAAAGTGGGCTATAATACTAGGATGTGTCCTTTCAGAGAGAGCACCATTTAGAATCGGGGGAAACACTTTTAGGTAAAGATCTATCAAATTCGTTGTCAGAGGCAAAACTTTCTCTGTCTATATTAGAACACTCCAATTTGTATCACTGATTGTCCGAGTGCTATCCGTTCATCCAATTTATGCATGGCCATTTGACAACAGGGCACTTATTTTATGTCCCGAGGGAACTAAGGTCCAATTTAGTTATTAGTGAGGGAGAATCTGAGGGAATGTACAAGGGGGATGAGGTGGTAAAGTTGAGGTTTATCAAAACTGCAAACCAGAAAATAATATGGATATATCTAATGCTTCTGAATGTATGTGAAGCCATCCCACATGAATGTTATTTTCAGCCAATGTTCGCATTCAGCATTGGTTCTAAATGCACACGTGGCACCAACACAAATACCAGTATATTTATAAATGCTGTCAAGGAGACCAACCGTAAGCACTGTATATTTCCCAAAATTCAGCCTGGATCTTTTCATGGTAGATCTCGCTCTTTAGTGACCAAAGAAGCACACAACACAGTTACTTCCCCTGAATATTATATAAACTATCATCCCACCTCTCCTCAATATTGCTTGCCCTCCCGTGATGTGCTGATCTCCATGCATCATCATACATCGTACAGACTTGTCCCCTGCTCAGCATGTCTTTATTTATCTGTGTAAACGTTCAATGTGCCCTTTTCATGCAGTTGGTCTGTCCTACATGCTTTCTTATTCATTGCTTTCCTGTTTTTTAGGGTCCGTTTGGTTCGTGCCGTAGAAAATCCTGGTATATATATGCAAATGGCAGTACAGATGCATAGCTAATAATTGATTTCTGCATTTGATCTGGGATGTGTTTCATCAGATACATGAGCTTTAGAATCACCCCATGTACAGCTGTATTGAAGACTCACTCTATAAGTCCGGTGCTAACTGTTTCCACCTGCTCCATTCGAAAACTGGATTTAACTGCTCAATGCCCAGCTGTCTAAATTGAAATGCCATTCATGCTTACAAATATTAGCATTTTCAATGACAGGAGCACTACAGCTCCTTATTGTTGCAGTGCCTAGATGAATACACCCAGTATGTTTCAACTCCTGAAATTGCTCCAACCAGGTCCTGAAGGTCCATTTTCCATTAGCCATTGTGTTGCTCCTTCCACCTATGTAACTGCTTGCCAAACATTGATTTACGTGCGCCTTCTCTCTCCCCGAGACCCCATCCACCACCACCAACGTTTTCTAAGCAGTTACATAATATCACTATTTTTGTTTCACATCAGCCGTTTAAGGAATAAGGTAGATATCTCCTCCATTGTTGTGTGGTACTCCTTGCACACTAATGTACTATAGATGAAGCCCCTCTTCCCTCGTATCTCTTTAGCAATTCTACCAACAAATACTGCAGCAAGCATTAATATTGCTACAGTTCTCTTACCTAAAGTACCTGGAGGCTGGAGCATATCTTTCCTTTTAGGGGCCGTTTGGACAAGGTATTTGAAGGGGGTATTGCATTCTATTTCAGTATTCTAACTACTGCATTTATGATTAAGCCGTTTGGATATTTCTAAGTGTTTTGGTCCAATGCAGCAGTCGAACTGCAGCATTTTTACTCCATTCATTCGACGGTCCTCCAGAAAGACGCCAAAACTCGCCGTCAGGTTCCGCCCCCGAAAATCTCCTCACCCGACACTTCTCTCCCGATCCCTCTCTTTTCCTCCCTCACCGTCCCCTCCCCCGACCGAGTGCTCTCCCATCCTCCTTCCTCCGCCGCCACTTTCTCTCTGTCTCCGTCTCTCCAACTTCCATGCTCGACAAGGGTTCGCTAGGGTTCTGCCTCGCCGTCGTCTTCTCCGTCATTCTCCTCCCATGGCAGACCAAGCAGCTCGTGCTCCTCATCTACGGAGTGCCTTCAGCACGACCTTCTGTTGGCTTCGCGGCGGCCAAGGGTCTGAGGGACTGCTACTACCAACCCGACCCCACGGGTCACAAAGGTGGCCGCCGACCATTAGCTCGTCGCTGGTCAAGTCTGATAGATGGAGAACGCCTCTCCAACTTCCGCTCAGGCACACATCCATGGCCTGCCCCCAAGTAGCTGTAGTCTCGACTCTGCTCAGGGACGTGCACCCATCTCCATCGTCGCAGGCGGAAGCAGCTCTGCTATGACCACCAACCACCGCATTTGTCCTCACCAAAACGGGCAAGCCCATCCCAGACGTCAGCAGTACCTGGGCCATTGCGGACAGTTTTGCTATGTGTCTGGTCATGAAGACCTGGAGCGTGTTGTTGATCCAAGGCTGGTCTATGACATATCATCAGAGAAGACGTCACCATATCTGCGGAAGCAAGGGGAAGTGGTTCAGCAGCCTGGTGACATGCATTTTCAGATCTTTGATCATCCAAACAAAGTAATTAACAATTGCAGAATTTTTTATTTGGGTAGTTAGAATCCCATAATTTGCTAATTACAACGGTAATTACAAAAGGCCTACCCAAACGGCCCCTTATATGATTAGTTTATTTATGTTAGTAACTTAGTATATATATCCGGGAATTTTTTGATGGATATTACAGAATATAAATAGTTATAAAAAACCATTAACCTTACATATATAAACGTTGGTTAACATGGCTGATGTGATAGTGCGTACTTGTGAGTTAATTCTCAGCTTTATAATTACCACGGATCTATAATTTTGACGATCTTTCCTTATCTAGATATGGGTGACTAGGTTGTCTTAGCAAGTTTCACTGTCCCTCATATCCTATCATCATTTTAAAGGCAGATAGGTTGTCGCTTTGTTGACGATAAGGTTTATAAAAGAGATCCTTGTAGCCCTAATAACTCCAGAGAAAAGCCTTTAAAGGTTAACCACACTGTTGGACAGCTCTTTATTGTTAACTTGTTATGTGCAGGTGGAAGTATGAAGGCCCATCTGATTCATTCAAGGCACTCGTGGACATGGCGGCAGTGCACTCATCTTGTCGCCTCTGTATCCATCTAGCAACCAAAATATATGAAAATGATGAAAAGAGTCCTGAGATTCAGAATCGTCCTTGCGAATGCACTAGCAAGGAAGGGACATTGATATACCATTTGTTTGTTAGAGAGAGAGGAAGATTTAAATTTGAATCAATATTTTTGAGGTAACTTATCTGCATTTTGTTGTGATACAGATTTCTTTAGTCGTATTTACCTTTGCAAACTTAATCATATTAAAGAGAACGTGGAAGGAAAAAAAGGAAATACTATTAGCATCATTTTTTGAGAAGTAAAGAGGGCCAGTCTGAATTGTTAACTTGTTCATGTCTTACCGGTTGTTCTTCGTAGCTTTTTGGCTAATGAATACTTGCAGAAATATCCTGCTGTTCCAGAATTAGTGTGAAATTTGCAATAAGAAAATAAATCATTGCATTCAATGGCAGTTCTCCTCAGATATCCACCTTGGACTGAAAAAACCCACACTTAAGACAAAACGTATTGTCCATACTTGTCTAGGCGGCTAGGCGATCCTTCCCACCCAAGGAAAGCCTAGGGGGCCTAGGTGCCTCGGCGGGAAGCCCAGTCGTTTCTAAGCGTTCTTCATATTTGTTTATATATTACATATATATAATTGATTTTGCATATACATTTAGCTGCATTTAAATATACACATCACTATATAGGTTATTCCTAAGCTTAGACAATCATAACTTCACCTATATCACACCTGTCAAGACCTAAGCTAGGCCTATTTGGCCTTAACCTAACATGATCTAAATTGGACTTAACTTAGCTAAATATGCTCTAATTTGGCCTAAGTCAGACCTGTTTCAGAATAACATGACCTAATCAGATGTAAGTTCCCCTAGTTTGTCCCACATTGACGTAAACAAGCCCTAATTTGTCGAAATCAGACCTAATTTCCCAAATAAGACATGTTTCCCCCAAATCAGACCTATTTCCCCCAAAATCAGACCTAATCTGCCCAAATGAGATCTGATCTGGCCTAAATCAGATCTATTTCTTCCCTAAATTAACTGACCTTTATTTTGACGAAATTCAGTCCTAACCTATTGTACTTTGGTTTTAAGTGTCTTAATTGAGGCTTAAAAGCCCCTGGGCATCCACTTTAGTTGTCTAAAAACCTAGGTGCCCCAGTTTAAGGCGGCTGATCTAGAGCCTAGGGGGCCTAGGTGGGAGTCTGGATAACTATGGTATTGTCAGAAGATTAGGCTTCAATGAAATGGGTGGATGAACATATGGCTTCATTCTAGATTCTTCAAGTGAAGGAAGTAGAAACTAAAGGTTTGGAATGCTCTGGGAAGGAAAAGTTTGGGACGATTTCTGTATCTGATCAAATTCAGAATGAAACTGTCAGCAACTGTATTCTTATTGTTACAGAATAAGGAGTTATGTGTCACCCTTATCTCTCTCTCTGTCTCTTCTCTATAATTAACTACTATTGCATATTGGCCACATGATACAACATACAAGGGCAACATTTGCTATAGAGCTCACTCGTGGCATTCTCTTGTCAATGATCCCTCATCCCTCTTGTATTTACCATGAAATCGAGTTAACGGAGTCGGTTTCGAAGCCATTGATTGCTTCTATTTTCTTCAACAATGACTAGTTGCTCCACCTTCCCATCTTAGGTTGCCAACTCAACAACACTAGTGGTAACGCCCAATTTTGGCAATTATCTTAGATGTTTCCACCACCGTTCATCCATCATTTCATCTTGCTCCATCTGTTGTATTTTTCTCTTACTTAGTAGAAATAAAGTCATACCCTCATTTTATCCCAAAGTTGCCTAAGGTGAAGATTAACAGTAAAAACCCACACTTTATAGGGTTCAAGGATTAACTTTGAGTTTCAACCACTATCTTCCTCAAGTTTTTAGACTCAAATGACCATTCGATGCCAGAACAGGACAGAGGAAGATTCTAAGAGACTAAACAACCATTCATACATAAATGATCGTTCTACCCAGAAGGATCGTTCTGATTCAGAACAATCGTCCTATCCCCGCAGTCTCAAAAGTGGATGTCAGCATGCCCAAAGCCTGGAAGGTCTGTTCCAAGGAATAAGGTATCCGATTTCGATATTGTTTTGACAACATGGAAACCGAAATTTATGGAAATTTCGACAAAAATTTCGATAAATGCAACTATGCCCGTTTCGACGCCAAAATGAACGAATTAATTTATGAAATTTTACAGGCGTGATCTCTACACCTAAATGTATCGTTTTATGCAATAAAATTTTATGTGGGGGTAGGTTGGGGGGGGGTCCTTCATGTGGGATGTAAGGGAACTGTCCTGTTTCTTGAGGATTTCGATGACAAAATATAGGAATTAAGTTATGCAATTTTACTAGCACAATCCATAAACATAAGTACACACACTTCTCCAATAATATCAAACTTACAACATATGAATAATATAGTAACTTACCAACTCAAATCAGTTGTATGTTGAGTGCCGTGCTGGTTGAGTTGGTTGTTCAACATACTGTATTGTGTTGATATGGTTGACATATTGCTCCCAGGTCATGTACATTCTGTAAAGTGTGTTGTATGAAATCACATGTTCCTCATGCACATCACCAGAAACGAACTGCATCATCCCAAACCTTAGAAAGTGATCTTCTAGATCTCTAAGATATCGACTCCTGCGTTCAGATGGAGGTTGACGAGCTTGAGTAGCATGCATTAGGACTTGAGCAACAGGAATAACTGAGCTACCACCGCTCCATGATTGCCCCCATCATCAAAAAATACACTACTGTTGTACTGATATGTTCCTTGTGGGCCCGAGACATTTGCACTATATGTATATCCAATATGATGCTCTAATTCTGCTTCTGGTTGTGGTGGTGGCTGAGTTTGATATCCAGAATACCCATAGTACCCTTGTGGGTGCCCAAACAACGCATCACCAAATGATTGTTGAGGATATAGAGAATCAGAAAGGCTCATATTTCCCATGGATTCAGCAATATCAGAAGTGGAATCAGTATAGTATTGTGAAGTAGGATAGGATTGGAATCCTATAGGTGTAGTTGTAGCTGTAGGAGGCCTATAGCATGTATCCTCATGTGGCCGTGGTGGTGCACCACTGTAGTCTTTTTCACCTTGAGTTTTCTTCCTCTGAAAGGTTTTTTCATCCATTGTGATATTTCTTTCCTGTGGATTCATAGAAATATCCCTAGTGATATATGGACGATCATCATTCTGAGGATCAATTGTTGGAGGATACTCTGGAGAACGTTGACCACCACCTGCATTACCACCACCATCATCGTCGTCATCACTCTTAGACTTGGACCCAAATGATGTAGTAGTTATAGATTTTGAAGCACTAGATGCTCCACCCAATTCATCTTGCACTGCTCTATCAGTTTCCATATCAAGATCTACATGCTCAGGCTCTGGCTCAAGTCTTTCAGGTGGGCTTCTGTTTCTTCGTTCTTCCTCAAGTACAACACCCGAAGCATCTTCAAATTGCTCCTCCACATATGGATCTGGACGGCTAGAAGAAATATTGTCTAGAATTGGACGACCTATTTCATTCATCCATTCTTCCAAGGGATCTTCTATTGTACCGATACCCTCATCATCACTATCATAAAGGCCCCGAAATCTGTCTTCATGGAACGTGTATGCAGTGTCAATGGGATCATGCACTTCAGCAAATTGGACTTCTTTGTAGTTGGCCTC
Source organism: Alisma plantago-aquatica (assembly GCA_963693085.1). NCBI lineage: Eukaryota > Viridiplantae > Streptophyta > Magnoliopsida > Alismatales > Alismataceae > Alisma > Alisma plantago-aquatica. The sequence continues at coordinate 493,679,350 of OY856411.1, read as the reverse complement.
TCTTATGGCTCTAGCTCTCAAACACATGTTGTAGTGGACATACACGAGATCCCTTAACCTGAGAGCCCCCAACCTATTCCTTCTTTTTGAATGAATCAAATTAAAAGTGCTCCAATTCCTTTCACACCCCCTGCAGAAGTTATCTGTGAAAGAATGCGTATGGCTATTTTTCTAAGTTGAGGGGCACCGTTCCCATTCCACACCCACCATTCACAAGGATCACCCTCTGCACGGTCGGCTACTGCATTGGGGTGGCCAAAGCATCCAAGGCCTTCAAAGAATTGTCGTAGCTACAAAAAAGCCAACAAACATGAAAGATCACATTAATAGTTGTTAGGTTATAGATATTAGATAAACATGAAATACAATTATACAACTATTTGTATACCTGATACAAAACCTGTATCCGTTCTTCTGTGGATGTAAGCAACTTATTGAGCACATCCCTAACCACATTCATCAAGTCTGGTTTCATACCCAATTGCCGCGAGTAATGGTATCTTGGGTTCAAATAGTATGCTGTAAATAAATAATACAAATCCTGTTAATTTCTTAACATAGACCAGTTAAATAATTATATACATGATACAATTACAATGATGCTCACCGGCTTTGTGTAGTGGATGCAAAAACATATCAGTCCATCTCTTTTTTATGATGCTCAGGTACTGTGCATTGGATGTTGGAGCGACTTTTTTCACACTCTCCACCATTGTTTCCATTGCGTCATATAACCAAGGCATGGTTGCAGCCTTGTCACCATCTACTAACCTCAACACTTTTACTATAGGAGCCATTACCTTAAGTACCTTGGTAACTTTGTCCCAGAAAGCCCTATTAGCAATTAGTTCTTCAATTCGTCGACCAAGTGGGGTATTGTGCTCCTTCATGGAGGTCCACTCTACTCCATTAAATAACCTCCTCAGTCCATCTCTTTTGTTCTTCAGTGAATGTAGAGCCAAGTAGTTGGTAGCAAATCTTGTTACCCCCACTCTAACTAGATCGCCTCCACAATATTCTGGGCGTCTCATTGCATTCAACAGAAAATAATGATTATATATGAAACCTGTAATCAATTTTGCATCAATGGTCACAGATTTGATGTACTCAAGTTTTCCCATATCTTTTAATATGAGATCTATACAATGGGCAGCACACGACGTCCAGTACACGGGAGATTTCTTCATTATCTTTCCCCCAGCCTTCTTAAAATTTGATCCATTATCAGTAACAATTTGCACAATATTCTCAGGCCCAACAACTTTCATGTATTTTTTCATCAGCCTGTATAAATATGAGTACTCTTTCACCTCACCAGAAGCATCAACAGAATCAAGGAAGATAGTAGATCCACGACAATGAGCAAGGAAGTTTATAATTTGTTTCCTGTTGCCACTGGTCCACCCATCACACATGAGTGTAACCCCATACTCAGCCCACAGTATCTTTTGCTCCTTAATCCACTGCTCTAGCTCTTTTTTCTGCTCGGGAAGAAATTTATGCATAAGTTCATAAGCTGTGGGGGCCTTAGTTCCCCTACCAGACTTCCTTATCACATCAACCATATGTTGTAGATAGGGTTCAGTTGCAACATGTGCCGGGATTCCGTGAGCAAAAAAGAATTTACCTACAGCCTTTCCCACCTTCTCCTTTGCCCCACTGAACATGCCTTTAAGGGTTTTTTGCCTAGGTTCAGGCTTCCTAACCCCTGGTTCATCAAGATTTTTCAATCTAAGACTAGCAGAACGTAACAAAACATCAACTGTGCCTTTCTTCCTTTTTGTTTGAGCAAACACATCCTCTTCATTATCCAGATCAACAACAAGAGCACGTTGATTGCGACCTAGTCCAGTCCCACTACCTCTTTCGGTTCTTGATGGTCCATACCTCCGTAGTATGCGTGCAACTTCCTCCCTTTCCCACTCAATTCTTCTTGATTCTCTATATGCCCGCCTATACATATGCCAACCGTAAGCAGTATCACCACAACCTGGAGGATACACCATGTCATCATCAGACTCGGCAGATGAACCTGTGGCTTGTACATTGAAGAGAGTATCAGTGTAAGATTTGTTGGCCTCAATACATTTGTCTTTCTTCTCCCTTTTGGATGCTATGATCTTTCTGAAATCATCCCTAACAGATTGCAGACACTTCTGGCATAGAGCAACATTCTTGTCTCCCCTAGTAATATGACACTTAAACCTGGTGATGCCCCCTCCACCAATTGTCTTTTTGCAGAAGTTACAAACCACCTTTCGCTTGACCTCGGGAATAGGAGCACAATAATTCCAAGCAAAATCTACTTCCTTGGGTTTGGGTGCATTCTGCCTAGCACCGTCATTCTCAGACGAATTTCCATCAGAAGACATTGTCAACACTGAAATAAATAAAAAACAACATAGAATATGCAATGCATTAGCAATCAAAACAATAAACGACATAAGCAAAAATTTATAGAGATATGTAACTGATTAGGTACACTACTGAAATAGGATATTAACAAGGAAGAAAAAAGGTTTAGAATTATTTTTTTTGTATTTTTAGGTCTGAATTATTTTTTATTTGTATTTTTAGGTCTGAAAATATTTTTTTAATTGATAAATGCACATACTTATCAATAATTTATCCATATATGTAAGTGATTAGGTACACTACTGTAATAGAATATTAATCAATACGAAAAAAGGTTTAGAATTATTTTTTATTTGTATTTTTAGGTCTGAAAATATATTTTAAATTGATAAATGCATATTTAACAAAAAAATTATGCATATATATAAGTGATTAGGAGTACTACTGTAATAGGATATTAAACAATACAAAATATCTTATTTCTAAAAAAAAAGAATATTTTATGATTTTTTTTAATTTTCGGATTTTTAAATAGTGTATATATAAAAAATATCTTATTTTTTACAAAATTTATTTTCCTTGTGTTCATATTAGTGTTAGTAACAACTTCTTCTACTAAACCTAAGTAAAATAACTAGTTATGATGAATATATATTATTTATACTATTATTAGTATTTATAATCTAAAAAAGATATAAAAATTAGTTATTGGTGTAGATTTATTGAATATATATATAGATCCATGGCTTAGATGTGTAGATCTATGTTTAGAACACACAAATGGGATGAATAATGGAGTAGATCTAAGATTTTAGTGTATATTACGAAATTAGATGAAATGGAGAAATAGGTGTTCAAAATATATGAGAATAAGAGAAATAGAGGTTGGAAATGAATGAAAATGGAAGAAAAGAAGTTTATTTACCTTAATGTAGTCGATCTTTGGCTCCAAATGGCAAATCCCCCTCAAAAGCACCCTTTTCTCCACAAAGAAGATCCGCAGCAAAAACCGGCAGGTTTCATCGGTTTCGACTGCGTACCGATCATACTTGTCAAGGCGCGCGCCTAGGCGGCCGCCTAGGCGTCAAGGCGCCCCAGGGCTGCGCCTAGGCGAGGACGCTTTATTATAATGCTACAGTGACCTAGTTTTGTGGGTCTAGTTGTATATTTACTTATTTTAATGTTTGATATGGCTACACCAACGCTCAAAATTAATAGTGTTGCCTATTTTATGTGCCAAATATCACTTTTTATTGGATCTAATACTCTTTTTTGGGTTTGACTGGATCTAATACTCTTTTTTGTTTGACTGGATCTAATACTCTTAGTACACATTTGATTTTTCTTAGTTTGCACCTTCAATTCAGATTGTACTAAGTAGCTATGCTATGAAGGATAGTGATTACATTGCTTAATATTTGTAGCTATGTATGACAATAAATATATATTTATATGTTGATCACTCTTACATTCTTTACAACAATTCTTTTCGTGTCCTTGACATTATTGTCAAATGATAATATATTAGAAATGTATTTGGTTATTTTTTCATACAATAAAATATATATATATATATATATGGAGAGATCGACTATAAATATGTAGATAACTACACAATGTGTGTATATGAGTGGGAAAAAACCATGACACATGTATATATACATAAAATATATACATAAATTATTATTTTTAAAGGTCGCCTAGTCGCGCCAAGGCGCAAGGCGTCCGGCCCCAACGCCGTGTCGCCTTGCCGCCTTAACAAGTATGGTACCGATAGATAAGTTGGAAAAACTGCACTGGACCCCTCGAAATTTGGCAAAATTAGTGAAACCATCGAAACTTTGGCGAAATTGCATTTTTATTTCGCGAAATGCGACTGTATCGATACATATGCATGGTTTCGTATCAGGTGTTATCGAAATCGGTATTTTGGGGCGAAATTTTGCCGGTTTCGGCGAAACCTTATTCCTTGGTCCGTTCTAGCTCGTAAAGCTCGTTCCGTAGGATAATCACTACCATATCTAGGATGGCCCCGTGATTTGGTGACTCAATCAACTTCGACTCCCACTTACAAACCTAGAATGATCATTTTGCATCTAAAATAGCCTTTCCAGATCTACAACTCCAAAATCACACTATTTGCTTGTCACCTAACAACTTCTATATGCCTATTCTACCCCATCAACTTGAGAGGACATTTAGTCCACTCAAAATATCTTCAGTCACACATTCCTATCATCTCCATTCCATTTCTCACTCCAAAATCAAAACAATGCCATACACCATCCACTCCATTTCCATTGACCGCCACCCCTTTCCTACCATATCTAGGATGGCCCCGCGATTTGGTGACTCAATCAACTTCGACTCCCACTTACAAACCTAGAATGATCATTTTGCATCTAGAATAGCCGTTCCAGATCTACAACTCCAAAATCACACTATTTGCTTTTCACCTAACAACTTCTATATGCCTATTCTCCCCATCAACTTGAGAGGACATTTTGTCTACTCAAAATATCTTCAGTCACACATTCCTATCATCTCCATTCCATTTCTCACTCCAAAATCAAAACAATGCCATACACCATCCACTCCATTTCCATTGACCACCATCCTTTTCCACCATTTCTAGCCCATTCACACCATTAGTCAACGATCCCATCATCCATGGAAGGTCTGCACCAACTTAGTTTCCTCAACAACTCCAAAGCTAGGAAGCACAAACAATTCTATATAGCTGTCGTGTCTGTGTCAGACGCATTTTGGACTCGGACACTTCCCAGACACGGCCCAAAACATTTTGTCATTTTTTACAGTCCGGACACAACTGGACACGACGCAAACACTCTCCGGACACTTCGTGCAGCAACTGTTCCACTAGTAACTTATTTCAGAGTGTAAGTTCTGGAAATACAACCACTTGTAAATGTTCTTATTATCGAGAACATATAACACAACTAGATCTAATCAAAATTACAAATAATATCTCTTAAAAAGAGTCCAAATGCAAAATCCAAGATGAATTTTATATCATGAATCACATTTTGTTCCAATAAACTAATTAAATCAGTGTTGGGAACTCAATTATTCATTCTGAAAAGTTAATGTAGTACCTAAAAAACGCTACATGTTTATTTGTCTATTTCACATTGTTTGTACTACACACAAACACACATATTTGCATTCATATTCATATACAATTATAGACACATGCATTATACACTCACATATGTATATATTAGGAAAAAATTAACCCTCATCAACGCCGTGTCCGTGTCCTGTATTTTAGAAAATTGCCGTGTCTTGTGTCTGTGTCCGTGTCTACAAACGTGTCCATGCTTCCTTGCTCTAAAGGTGAGAGAAGGAAAACTTGGAGAGTTGTGTGGGAAGTCAACTTGGATTGAGATTCTCTCCCTACTTTTGTTACTTCTCTTTTGCACCTTATTGTTGGAAACATAGTAATCTGACTCTATAAGAAGCTAAGTTTTTAGAAGCACAAAACTAGAAGTGAGCTACCAACCTTCCCTTTGCGCTGAAACATAAGCGACTAATAAAGTAGTGTGTAACAACCCTAATTTTGGGTTATGATCTAAAATTTTCTCGAAACCCTAGTTAAAAAAATCCGAATATGATTTTATCCAACGTGAGATTCAATTGTATAAATTGGATAATATGTGGTGTGACTAATAAAACTTTAATCCAATCAATTACTTATTGTTAGTACCATCAAATTGAATAAGATTGGACATCTGTAATATAAATACATAAAACTATGGTCCTAGCTAATCAAAGTGTCACTTTGGAGTGTAAAGCGATAATTAATATGATTACTGTCCATTATATGACCTGATAATATGATAATCTCTATATCTTTAAATTATGACCCACAAACTCTCTTAAAGTAGCCATAAATGCTTATATACACGTTTAACCTAAAAAGGAGATAATTGAGAGATGAGACTCTCGAAATTGGAAACTAACTTGTCTTTTGAAATCCTCGTGCTCCAATTAACAAACCTACAAAATTTGGACCGATATGCCACAATATAATTAGGAGGGTAAGTGATTAGTTTTTTGTAAATTGACAATTCATTCATCACGTTGTCAAGGGGTTTTGAACTTGTGACCTCTCAGTCATACAACATCAACTTTACATTGGCGTAAGTGATATGGCTTTGAGCTCTAGATTACCTAGGTTTTGATATTTATTGTCCGATTACCTAAAAAGCCTGTAACTTAAATGAGTGTCACACGTTTCCATTTCTACGTGTGACTCTCGGATTTGTAGTCACTAGCAAATGGGGACTCGTCCCCTTTACCCGAGTCCAGTATTCTGAGGACTCCAGTGAAGCATGACAACACCTGCCTCTTATACCTTACTTCTACAGAGCCTAGTACCATCTGACGCCCTCAACACCTTCGTCTCATCCTCCCGGGCAAAACAATCCCAATATTGATAGGCTTTCGTGCCTTAGAACTCCTAGACCAGGAAGGACTCCCTGTTCCACCCAAACTTGGCAATCGGAGAGGTGCCATGCTACCTCAGTCCCTCACTTGCATATATAACCTTCTGCCCACCTCCGAAACACACTTGGACACATATCCAGTCTTCCCTGGCATATTTCTGACACGTTGCGGCATTGTTCCCAACCAACTACTTTTTTAGCTTGGTTGGAGGTCGCCGCTGTGATCAACAACTTCAGTGTCAAAGTTACGCGCTAAGATTTGTTCCTTTGGTCTCCACGAAACTTCTGCAACCAGCAATTTCCAAGAATATCACAGGAGAGGATAGTGAAGCATAGACAAGGAGCTTATACCTCAAGAAGAAAGCTAGGGCCTAGGAGTCTAAACCTAGTGGGGTGTCAACTATAATAGAATTGTAAACTGGAGAAGTGTTGTTTATTGGATGATTTCAACAGTGTACATCGTAGTCTCTTATATAACAACTAGAGACAGAGACTGGTTAAGAAGCAGCCCATATGGGACTAAACAACATAAGAAACAACATAAGTAAAGCACATGCTAAGCACATGACGCTCAAGACAACACATATCTCTATACTCCCCCTCAAGCTGGAGCGTAGATGTCAAAGAGGCCCAGCTTGTCAGTCAATGTCTGGAAGCGAGTCTTGGGTAGCACTTTGGTGAAGATATCTGCAAGTTGTTTCTCCGTGCTGATATATGGAGTGTGAATCTGTCCGGACATAACTTTTTCCCGTACAAAGTGGCAGTCGACTTCTATATGTTTCGTTCTTTCATGGAAAGTAGGGTTGCTCGCAATAAAAATCGATGCCTTATTGTCACAGAACATAGGAATGGGGCTAGTCGGAGAGATGTCAAATTCTTTCAGAAGGCTTCAGACCCACAGAAGCTCACCTGTAGTATGAGCCATCGCTCTGTACTCTGCTTCAGCACTGGATCGTGCAACAACTGTTTGCTTCTTACTGCGCCATGTAACCAGATTGCCCCCTACAAACGTACAATACCCAGAAGTGGATTTTCTATCAGATCGACTGCCTGCATAATCGGAGTCAGAGAAGCCAGATAAATTACAATGCCCATGCTTCTTGTATAATAGTCCTTTCCCAGGAGCACTTTTGAGATATCGAAGAATATGACAGATAGCATCCCAGTGACATTGTCGAGGTTTGTCAAGGTACCGACTAACAAACCCAACAGCAGCAGCTAAATCAGCTCTAGTGACAGTCAGGTAGATAAGCTTGCCTACTAATCTCCTGAACTGGTGTCGATCAGCATATGGGGGAGAAGCGTCACTATCCCAATCCATATTGGGATCCAAAGGTGTGTTAGCTGGCTTACAGCCTAACATGCCTGTTTCATTCAGCAAATCCAGAACATATTTTCGTTGTGATAAGCACAATCCTGCAGAAGATCTAGCAACCTCAATGCCCAGAAAATATTGTAATTTACCAAGATCCTTCGTGATAAAATGTTGTGCTAGGTAGTTTTTGGTTGCTTGAATCCCTGCACTATCACTGCCAGATAAGATAATGTCATTTACATACACAATGAGAATAACAAGCCCTGATGTGGTTTTTCTGATAAAAACCGAGTGATCAGCCTGTGATCGGCGAAAGCCAAAAGAGAGTAAGATTTTACTTAGTTTATCAAACCAAGCTCGTGGACTTTGCTTTAAGCCATAAATTGCCTTGCGAAGTTTACAGATTTTCGAAGCAGACTCCCCCTGAGCAACAAATCCGGGAGGTTGCTCCATGTAGACATCTTCCTGTAGATCGCCATATAAAAAGGCATTTTTCACATCCAGCTGAAAAAGAGGCCAGTCTTTATTGATAGCAACAGAAATCAGAATACGAACAGAATTGAGACGAGCAACTGGCGAAAAGGTTTCAAAATAATCGACACCATAAGTCTGGGTATATCCTTTGGCCACGAGTCGAGCTTTTAGACGCTCAATGGTACCATCGGGCTGATATTTAATAGTGAAGATCCAGCGACATCCTACTGGATGGCAAGAAGATGGTTGATCAACCAGATCCCAGGTATGTTGGTCAGTCAGAGCTTGCATTTCCTGTTCCATAGCATGTTTCCAGGCAGGATGACAGAGCGCCTCCTTCGCATTTTTAGGAATAGTCACAGCAGATATAGCAGATGTGAAACAAGCAAAGTCACTACCGAGATTGGCAGATGAGCAGAAGCGACTAATAGGATGCTGAGTGCAAGAACGAACGCCCTTCCTTAAACTGATAGGAATATCCAGGTCAGAAGGTACCTCAGTCGATGGTGGATCATCCGCAGACGAAGGAATTGGTTCGGCCGGGGCAGTGGCAAGCTTCGAGCGGCGCTTGTAGACCTGTAGAGGGCGTTCAGAAGGTACCGCAGCAGGAGGGGGATCATCTACCAAAGGTAGAGGAGTGGGAACCAAAATATCAGGAGTCACTTGTTTCCCCGGGGCAGAGTAATAGGGCAAGTGTTCAAAAAATATCACATCCGCACTAACATACCAATGTTTTGTAATAGGATCAAAACAACGGTAGCCTTTCTGAGTGCGAGAGTACCCCAAAAAAACACACTTCACAGATCGAGCATCCAACTTAGTGGTGCCGGGGCGAAGATTTTTCACAAAACAAGTACACCCAAATATGCGAGGTGGCACAGAGAACAAAGGTTTATCAGGAAATAAAAGGGCGTACGGAACCTTATTTTCCAAAATAGAGGACGGCATGCGATTGATAAAGATAGCAAGCCGTAGACACATCATCAGGCCAAAAACAGTGAGGAACTTTATAATGAAAGAGGAGGGTGCGAGCAACCTCAAGAAGGTGGCGGTTCTTCCGTTCTGCTACACCATTTTGTTGTGGTGTATAAGGGCAAGTGGTCTGGTGGAGAGTCCCTTGGGACACACAAAAAGAAGTAACAGCTTGTTGCATAAATTCAAGAGCATTGTCAGTGCGAAGAATTTTAATAGGTTGACCAAATTGGGTTTTAATTGCAGCAAAGAAAGTACGAATGCAATCAAGCACAGTATTGCGACCTTTGAGAAGAAACAGCCAAGTGGTACGAGAATGATCATCAATAAAAGTCAAAAAATACTTCACACCAGAAATACTAGGCACAGAACAAGGTCCCCAAATATCTGCATGTACTAATTCAAAAGGTGCTTTAGAAGAAATAACTTTTTTAGCAGGAAAAACAGAACGAGAATGTTTGCCCATAACACATGTTTCACAGGAAAATTTATTTTCAGATATATGTGGATAAAGGAGTTTCAATTTCGCAGCAGATGGATGTCCAAGACGAACATGCAACTGTAGACCTGACACAGAGGTGGAGATCATCGCCTTTGAAATTGGTGGCCCATCCAGGTAGTACAGCCCGTCTGGTCCTTCACGGCCCGAACCAATCTTCGTCTTCGTGCGGATATCCTTCACAATACAACCAGAAGGATCAAATTTGACAGAGCAGTGTAGTTGTTTAATCATTTTGCTGACTGAAAGTAAATTAACAGGAAATTTTGGAATGTATAAAACAGAATTGAGATGCATCTTTTGTGACAAAGGAACTGTGCCAGTGCCGTGAACAGCAGTTTTCGAGCCATTTGCAACAATAACAGAAGATATCGGAGATGTGGAACTAAGTTTGGAAAATAAATGACGTGCACCAGTCATATGAGTGGAAGCACCGGAGTCAATGCACCACTGTTTGTTACCAGAAGACGAAGAGGTGAGCATGGCAGACGAGCTGGATGCAGAGGGCAGTTGTGCAAGACGTTCTTGAAACATCTTCTCGAACTCGGAGCGAAGCCAATCAGTATTAGGTGGCGCAGGTGTCGAATCGGTAGGAGAATCAGTCACAGCAGCATCATCAGCAGTTTGGTTCGCCCAAGCAGGTTTCCCGTGCTTTATCCAGCAGCGGTCCTCATTGTGATTGTCGCGGCCACACCAGTTGCAGTGACGTGGTCCTTGAGACAGACCTCGACCCGGAGTAGAAGAGCCTCGGCCACCAGCAGGAGGAGGTCGACCACCACGACCGCGACCACGGCCACGGCCACGAGTAGAATCAGAAGAGCGCGCAACAAGCGCAGGATGCTCAGGAGCAGGTGCAGGAGTCAGAGAAGGCAGTCTCTGAACTCTTTTGAGGACATCACGAACAGTGGGCAGCGGATCACTTGATAGAATTTGATCAACAACCCCCGAGAAGGAGGCAGGATGAGCAGCGAGAAAGTGCACAAGTTGAAGCTCATTTCGTTGTTTCTGGGCAATCTTGATATCAGCAGTAAGAGGATGATACAACTCATATTCATTCCACAAAGCAGAACATTGATTATAAAAATCATCAATAGACATGTCAGTAGAGAACTCCTTTTTGGCAAGTTGTTTGAAAATTTCAAAGACCCGCTTTGGATTCTCCTGATGAGAGTACACATGTGCCAAATGATCCCACATCGCCTTGGCATCATGGTGGCAGAGAAGAGATTGACTGATCCGGGGCTCAGAGCTGTTGAGGAGCCAAGACATGACGCCTGAATCATCTTTGGACCACTGGATGTAGCTTTGTTTAGTTTTATCATCGGAATCCGCCGTAGGAGCATCAGGAGGGTCGGCCGTCAGATGGTGATATCGGCCCTGCGCCTTGACATAAAGAACAAACGACGTCGACCATAGGTGGTAATTGGACCCGCCGTCGAGTTTCACCGTAGTGACACACAGAGATCTGGGGGGTTCAAAGTAAGCCATAGCAGATTATGATGACGCTTTAGAAGCAGTACAGACCCTTAATGGGCAGAGCAGAGGAACCCGAACCGGGCAGAAGGGATCTGACGCAGCAGATCAGAAGGACCCGAAAACGGGCAAAAAAATCATAGAAACCTACGCCAACATGAGAAAAACTCAACGTTCTCCCATGAGGCGCAGGCAGAAATCCCCAAGAACAAAGAGGACTCTCAACTTAGATGTCCAGCAGAGACCCGGGCAGAATCTGACGGAAGCCCGGTCGTAGACGTAAAAGAATTAGAAAGTGTTCAGGCCTTACGTAGGAGTGGAGAGATGATTATAGGTGGAGAAAAAGGCGGAAGAAGAGAGGATTAGGTAGAGAGAATGGATAGGAAGAGACGGGGGGGTCACAGGATGGTGGAGGAGGCCGGTGGGGGTGGTGGTGGACGGGCAACCTGCTGCTGCAAGCAACGGCGGCAGGGGGGGGGGGCGGCGGCTGTGGTGGTGGAGGGTGGGGTTGGGGGAGAGTGGGGGGTGGCGGCGGCGGGTGGAGAGGAGAGGAAGGGCGGCGGCGGCTGGAGAGAGGGGAGGTGGCGGCGGCGGCTGGAGAGGGGAGGGGTGCTGCCGGCGGCGGGGGGGGGGGCAGCGGCGGGGGGGGGCTGAGAGGATTAGGGCATGGGTGGGAAACTAGGGTGGGAGAAACAAAATAGAACCTACTCTTGATACCATGTAAACTGGAGAAGTGTTGTTTATTGGATGATTTCAACAGTGTACATCGTAGTCTCTTATATAACAACTAGAGACAGAGACTGGTTAAGAAGCAGCCCATATGGGACTAAACAACATAAGTAAAGCACATGCTAAGCACATGACGCTCAAGACAACACATATCTCTATAAGAATAATTAGTTTTACTTTTCTTTTTAAGTTAACCATGTATTAGTTAAAAGTGTGAGTTTTATGTTGAAGACCTTGAGAATGAGAAGAGAACTGTTATGTTTTCTTGTGTCGGTTGAGTTATATTATATTTTTATGCAATGATCATCATGTTTGTGACATTCCCAATGAGATTTATACTTTCACTCAATAATATGCATGTTTTCGAAACTGGGATGTTACAATAATGATATTAGAGCTGAAAATATAGTTGGCCACCGGGCTTTTATCAAAATCTCATCTAGTTTATGTCCTCTTTCGTAGATGACACCTAAGAAGGGAGGTGATAGTGACAAGATGCCCATGGGTGGGAAAGAAGATGATTCTATCAACAAGGAAACTGTCAAGAATCTCCACATCAAGAAACTCAAGTTGCTCTAGTTGCTGCTCTAGAAGTCGGCAACAAGATTGCTTATTGTTGGATAATTAAACAGAGTACATGGGGCTCTCTTTTATAAGACAAAGAGTACACATGGTATAGAGATAACCCATGTGGGATAAAGGGTACCCAATAGAAAAAGAGAAAAAGTATAAAGCAAAATACACTAAGTATAGAAAAGCAGTAAATTGCATATACTAATACTCCCCCTCAAGCTGGAGCGTAGATGTCAATCATGCCCAGCTTGGATGTCATAGTAGCAAATCTCATCTTTGGAAGAATCTTTGTGAAGATGTCAGCCACCTGATCAGAAGTATGGATGTAGGGAGTGGATATCTGGCCAGATAATACATCTTTGCGAACAAAATGGCAGTCCACCTCAATGTGTTTAGTCCGCTCATGAAACGTGGGATTACTGGCGATAAACGTAGCAACTTTGTTATCACAATACATTGGAATAGGAGAGGAGTCAGAAATACCAAAATCCTTCAGTAGGCTTCGAATCCAGAAAAGCTCACAAGTAGTATGCGCCATGGCGCGATATTCAGCTTCAGCACTTGAGCGAGCAACCACAGTCTGTTTCTTGCTTCGCCAAGTAACAAGGTTTCCTCCCACAAATGTACAGTAGCCAGAAGTGGAGCGTCGGTCGAGCTTGCTCCCAGCATAGTCAGAATTAGAACTACCAAGGAGTTTACAATGACCATGTTTCTTATATAGCAGGCCTTTCCCAAGAGAGCTCTTCAAATATTTAAGAATGTGACAAACAACGTCCCAGTGACATTGCCGGGGTTTATCCAGTTATCTACTAACAAGCCCGACAACAGAAGTAATATCAGCTCGTGTGACGGTCAGATAAATAAGCTTACCAACCATGCGTCGGTACTGATGATGGTCAGGATAGGCAGGAGAGTTCTCATCATCCCAGTCAGTATTTGGATCCAGAGGTGTGCTAGCAGGCTTAGCACCTAGAAGTCCAGTTTCAGAAAGCAGATCCAGAACATATTTGCGTTGAGACAAAAGACCAGAAGAGGACCGAGAAACTTCAATCCCAAGAAGGTACCGCAGAGAGCCAAGATCTTTGGTAACAAAGTGTTTCTCCAGATAGCACTTGGTAGTCTGAATGCTTGCAGGATCACTCCCTGAGAGAATGATATCATCAACATATACAATAAGGATAACAATGCCAACAGTAGTATTTTTGACAAAAACAGAGTGATCTGACTGGGAGCGTCTAAAAGAGAATTTTTGAAGAATAGTACTCAGTTTATCAAACCAAGCACGGGGACTCTGTTTTAAACCATAAATCGCCTTCCTTAGCCTGCAAACATTAGAGGACTCCCCCTGAAGCACAAATCCCGGGGGTTGTTCTATGTAGACCTCCTCATGTAGATCCCCATACAGAAAAGCATTCTTCACATCAAGTTGATACGAGGGCCAATCAGAATTAATAGCAACAGAAATAAGAATCCGTACAGAGTTCAGCCGAGCCATAGGAGAGAAAGTCTTAAAATAATCGACCCCGTAAGTTTGTGTATAGCCTTTAGCAACGAGTCTCGCCTTTAGCCGTTCAACCGTGCCATCCGGTTGATATTTGACAGTAAACACCCAACGACAACCAACGGGGGAACAATCTGCAGGAGGATCAACTAGCTGCCATGTGTTGCGTTCAGTAAGAGCCTGCATTTCAGCTTCCATAGTTTGACGCCAAGCAGGATGTTTAAGAGCCTGAGAGGCATTTTTAGGAATAGATATAGCAGAAAGAGCAGCAGTAAAATTAGCAAAATTAGTCCCCAGATGATCAGTAGTATAGAAATTTCCAATAGGATGTTTAGTGCAAGTTCTAGTTCCTTTCCTCAAGCTGATAGGAACATCAAGATCAGAGAATACCTGCGGTGGTGTTTGATCTGGCACAGAGGATGAAGACGTTGGAGGGGCCATAGAGGGAGTTGCCGTCTTCTGTCTTCTTTGATATACTTTTAGAGGCGGCTTTTCAGTAGGAGAAGTAGTATCAGCAATATCAGTATTATCAGCGGTATCATCCATGACATGTAAAGGTGTATCCAGTAATAAATCCGATGTAAGAGTCGACCCGACAGAAAGGTAAAAGGGCATGTGCTCAAAGAAAACATCAGCAGAGACAAACCAATTATTTGACACAGGATCATAGCAACGGTACCCTTTCTGAGTGCGCGAGTACCCTAGGAAGGCACACTTAGTCGCTCTGGGATCAAGTTTGGTGAGACCGGGACGAAAGTTTTTGACAAAGAAGGTGCTCCCAAAGATACGAGGAGGCATAGTAAAAAGGGGCGCATTCGGAAATGGAATCTGATATGGAACTTGATTCCCAAGCACAGAAGAGGGCATTCGATTAATTAGGTAACAAGCAGTAGAGATAGCCTCAGGCCAAAAACACTGGGGAACATGATAATGAAAAAGTAAAGTGCGAGCAACTTCAAGAAGATGGCGATTTTTGTATTCAACGACTCCATTTTGTTGTGGTGTGTAAGCACAGGAAGTTTGGTGTATGGTGCCTTGTTTTCGACAAAAGTTGCTGACAGAGGCTTGCACAAATTCTAAGGCATTATCAGTGCGAAATTTTTTAATGGGTTTAGCAAACTGGGCCCGAATTTTGGCAAAGAAAGCCGTGATACTGTCAAGAATGGTAGACCTGTCTTTAAGCAAAAACAACCAGGTGGTTCTAGAAAAATCATCAATAAAACTCAAGAAATATCTAAATCCAGAAGTACTCAGGAACAGGGTCCCCAAACATCAACATGAATAATGTCAAATGGCTGTTTAGAACTAATACATGATTTTTTTGAAAAAGATGCTCGGGTCTGTTTGCCCAGTTGGCAAGTCTCATAATGAAAAACAAAGTCTAATACATCAGGTAATAATTGTTTCACCTTTACTGCAGAAGGATGTCCTAAGCGATAGTGCCACTGGATGCCTGTCACAGAAGATGTCAAGTATGCTGCGGTCTTCGGAACGTCCAAGTAGTATAGCCCGTCTGGTCCCTCATGGCCTGAAGCAATCGTCGTCCTCGTGCGCAGATCCTGAAAAATAACACCATCCGGGTCAAACGTAATCGAGCAACGAAGGCTCTTCACAGTTCTATCTACAGATAGCAGATTAATAGGAAACTTAGGAACATAAAGTGTAGACCGCAGAGGCAGGCAACCAGTAGTACAAATATCACCAATCCCAGTAACAGGTGTCTTAGAGCCATCAGCCAGTGTAACAGGAGGTATAATAGAAGTATTGTGCAATTTAGAAAATAAAGTAGGATTTCCAGAAATATGAGATGTCGCACCAGAATCAATCACCCATGAGTTTTTACCAGACTGTGTCAGGAGGGCGGTGCTGCCATTAGTAGAAGCTTTAGTAGAGGAAGCAAGACGAGCCTGGAGCAACTTTTTGAATTCAGACCGTATCTAGTCAGCAGAGGGCAGAGCAGAGTTAGTAGCAGTCTCAGTCTGATCCGTCGTGACCTGATTCGCCCAGGCTGTCTTGCCATGCTTGATCCAACAACGATTTTCATTATGGTTTGTCCGCTTGCAGAAAGTGCAGTAATGAGGCTCAGTAGAGTCAGCGCCAGAGTATGAGCCACGTCCAGGTGCAGTAGAATGTCCGCGTCCACGGCCCCGACCACGACCACGGCCACGACCACGAAAGGAATCTTCAGTGCGAACAACGAGGGATGCTCCATCAGAAGTATCCTATGTTGTACAGGCCCTTGTCTGGGCGACGCCTAGGCAGCGCCTGGGCGCCTAGGCTTAAGTTAGCCGACCTCAAATTGAGCGCCCAACCCCCTAATTGACCTAAGTTGTTGTCTAAGGCCTTTTGAAGCCCAAATTAAGTGAATTCATGGCTAATTTAGCATAAATTAGATCCAAATTTGATAAAATTGAGTTATTTTATGGTTAAATTGGGTCTGATTATCCCAAACGGGGTCAATTTAGGGTCAATTAGGTCTGATTTGGGGGAAAACATGCCTGATTTGGGGGAATTTGGTCTAATTTGGGGGAATTGAGTCTGATTTGGTCATGTAAGTTCTCGTTTAGATCAACATAAGGAAATTTAGGGTTAGTTAGGTTTGATTTGGTCATGTTATGCAAATTAGGTTTGATTTGAGGCCAAATTATGTCAAATTTGAACAGATTAGGTTTGATTAGGGGAAAATAAGTCTGATTTTGGAAAAATGGTCTCATATGGTGAGATTAGGTCTAATTTCGCCAAATTAAATATTGTTTAGGTCAATATAGGGAAAATTTGGAGAAATTAGGTCTGATTGGATCATAATATACAAAGTTAGGTTTTATTTAGGCCAAATCATGTCAAAATTGGGCACATTAGGTCTAATTTAGGGGAAACAAGTATGAATTGGGGGAAATTGTTCTAAATTGGATGACTAGGTCATATTTGGCCAAATTTTGTCTAATTTAGGTGAATATATGAAAAATTTATGGAAATTGGGTTTGATTAGGTCATGGTATACAAAATTAGGTCTGGTTTAGGCAAAAATTAGAATAAACTAGGTCAAATTTGACCAAATTTGGATCAAATGAGTTTATATTAAGGCCAATCAGTTCTAGTTTAGGTCTTGTTAGTTTTGATTTAGACTAAATTCTACTTAATAGTATTATACAAGTTTTGGCTACAAACATTATACATGTTTAGCTTTCTGATTTCTATATGAATTTCGTTTAGGTAAAACTTCCACAATTCAATCCATATCTAATGATTTTGTTGCTTTCTTCAGACGATGCTAGCACATTGATTGCATATTTATGTGTAAGGATTGTATTTTTCCAGAAATTTTACATATATTTGTTAAAATAAAAAATATATAAAAACGCCTGGAAACGCCTGGGTGCCTAGGCTGTCTGGGCGTCCCCCTGGAACGCCTAGCCGCCTGGCCGCCTATACAACCATGGAAGTATCAGAAAGGTGCTGCGAAATTGATGGCAGACGCTGAACCCTTTTGAGAACATCCCGAAGGGTAGGCAGAGGATCACTTGATAGAATCTGATCTACAACTCCAGCAAAGGAAGATGGCAAACCAGTGAGGAACCGAACAAGCATAAGTTCGTTCCGTTGATGTTGAACTTCAGTGATGTCGGTAGAAAGCAAATGATACACCTGAAGTTCATCCCAGAGAGCACGACAAGTGGTGTAGTAGTCCTCAATAGAATCAGTGGCAGAAAATTCCTGTTTGGCAAGTTGCTTGAAGATCTCAAAAACCTTCTTAGGATTTTACTGATGAGAGTATACATGAGAGAGCTGCTCCCACATTTCTTTCGCAGTCTGGAGGCGAAGAAGTGACTGGCTGATCTTGGGCTCGACGCTGTTGACCATCCATGTCATAACGCCGTAGTCCTCTTTGGACCAAATATCATAGGCCTGCTTAGTCTTTTCATCAGCATCAGTAGCGGGGATCGCCGGTCCTTTGGTAGTTAGATGAGAATAACACCCTTGTGCTTTAACATATAGCTCGAAGGAAGCCGCCCAGAGGTGATAGTTGGAGTTATCCAACTTCACAGTAGTGACACACAAGTTGCGTGGAAGGTCAGGTGTCGGCATTAGAAGGGGCAGAAGCACGGGCGCAGAGAGCAGCAAAAGTCAGCAACAACAGAAAGCATCAGAAGTCCAACGCATGGACTAGTAGTAGCAGATAGAAGATCCACGCATGGATCTTAGAAAACCCACGTAGGGCAGTAGATAGAGATAAAAAAACTACGCCAACATGGAGGATCAGTCACTCCACCATGAGGCGCAGGCAGAAAGAGAGAGAAACTCCATTTACGCCGTCAACGTGCCAGAACTAGAAAACGCCGGGGCTGTCTGGAGATTTCGGAAATAGAAACGGAGCTAGACGGAGGGGCCTATGATAGATTAGGCCACAAAAGCGGGTGTAGCTAGGAGATAGGAGGTTGGTGGAGAGATTGGAGGGGTGGACGGCGGTACTGTAGCGGCGAAGAAAAAAAGAGAGGGGGGGGTGGCGGCGGCTAGGGTTGGTGGAGAAGATGGCGGCTAGGGTTGGGGTGAGAGAGGGATTAGGTTTAAGGTGGATTGGCCTGCTCTGATACCATCTAGAAGTTGGCAACGAGATTGCTTATTATTGGATAATTAAACAGAGTACAAGGGGGCTCTCTTTTATAAGACAAGAGAGTACACATGGTATAGAGATAACCCATGTGGGATAAAGAGTACACAATAGAAAAAGAGAAAAAGCATAAAGCAAAATACACTAAGTATAGAAAAGCAGTAAAGTGTATATACTAATAGCTGCTTTAGAATTAGAAGACCACACATGAAGAACATGGAAGAAGGACAATCAATCCTACTACAACTCCAACAATCATAATGACAAGAAGAGAAAAGCCTCAGAAGAACCACACATCAGGAAGCCTTGCCCAACTTGCAACAGACCGCATGGTGGAGTATGCATGTTTAACACATGTTTTGCTACTTTTATGGGGACCTAAATCACAAGAAGCTGGAATGTCCCAAGTTCAAAAGCAAAGAATGATGCAAGACAAACCCTAACCCAGAGCAAAGAGAAAAGAGACAAGCATGAATCTTTGCCATGATTGATGATGAGGAGGAAGAAGGCATGATCTAGTTTTAACCCTAGTTTTAATCGAGGAATGAGGTATCCGATACCGATGTGGTTTCGTCATCAGAAATAGGTATTTACCGGTATACCGATGGAAATTTTGACGGATGCAATCCTGGCCGTTTGATGCCAAAACAGAAGAATTAAATCTTGAAAATTTTCAGGTGTAATCTTCACATCTAAATGCGTTGTTTTATGCAATAAAATTCTATGTTGGATATGTGGGGGGGGGGGTCCATGTAGGGGGTAACAAACCTGACATGTTTCTTGGGGATTTTGATGACAAAATGTAGGAATCGTGTTGTGAAGTTTTACTAGCAAAATCCATAAACTGAAATGCACATACTTATGTGATGGCGTCATATATTGTTCTCATCCCATGTAATTTCTCTAAACCTAAGCCTATGTCTCTATATGCATCATATTACACCAGGGCTTTCTATTGCTCTTCCTCAATATGTGACTTTGGCAATTGACTTCATGACACCATCACTATTGTTACACCTTTTCTCTGCCATCGTTTGTTACCACATGGTCTTGATATGCGGTAGTGAAGTTCTCCTTGGATTATTCACAACAATGGGATAAATAAAAAATAAAAGCCATTACTACCATGTCCACTGTATGCATGTTATGGGGATGTGATAATATAAAAGCATAATTACTATGTCAACCATGTCCATGTTGTGGGATATATGTAGCAAATGCCATATATAAACAAATATAAGACTAGAAAATTACAAAACTTTTTTACAATGTTTGTTGTGTTGCAAAGTAGTACATTTTCTTCTTTTGTATGCTAACAATACTGGTAATAGGAACATATGTATACTAATTAGCTTACTATTAAAAATAATTACATATTATACTTAGTGGATTATTTAGGTATATTATTATGATTATATTGTATATTATGAGATAGTGTTGTAGATCTATGATCGCATACAATTAGGAAGACATATAAAGAAGCAGATTGGGAATCTTTCCCAATTTAGCAGATTGGGAATCTTTCCCAATTTAAGGGTTTTTAGGGCGAATTTATATTTTAATTGAGATACATGAGGTGTAAATGAGAGAAATGGTAGAAAATATAAAGGTATACCTTGTATTAGGCTTATTTTGAGCCCTAGTTGTCGAAATCATCTTGCTCTGCCATTTTTCTCCCAACAACAAAAATAGACTCAAGCACAACAAAATCGGTATTTATGTAGGTATTCCTGTAAATTTCATCAAAATTTGGCGGTATTTGGTGATATTTGGCGATATTTGGCGGTATACCCATTGATAAATACCGATAATTGCGATCCTGTCGATGCACTCGCAAAATATTGTAACCGATGGTTGTCGAAATCAAAATTTTGAGCAAAAATCTGCCTGTTTTGATGATATTTCATTCCTTGGTTTTAATCAGATAAAATACATGTTGAGTATTGCAAACTAGGAATAAGTCAAACCCTAAAGATGCGCAGTACATGAACATTTTGAGGATGAAATTTCTATAAGATGGGTAGAGTTGTAACAATCCTAATTTTGAGTTATGATCTAAAATTTTATTGAAACCCTAGTTTAAAAGATCCGAATATGACTTTACCCTAAGTGAGCTTTAGTTGTATAAATTGGATATATCAGACTCGAACAAAACTTTACTCAAATCAGTTACATACTTAATGGTAGTACTATCAAATTCAACAAGGTTGGACTTTTGTAAATTGTAATATATATACACAAAAGTATGGTCCTAACTAATCAAAGTGTCACTTTGGGTTGTACAGTAAAATTAATATGATTACTGTCCATAATGTAGGTTGATAATTTATAACGGACTAACTTCAAATTATGATCCACTAACTCTCTTTAAGTAGTCATAAATGCTTCAATACATGTTTTACCTAAAAAGGAGATAATTAGGAGACGGGACTCTCAAAATTGGAAAGTAACTTGGTTTTCGAGATCCTCATCTCCAATTAACAAACTGTAAGATAGTGTATAAAGACGGCTACTTGTTGTATTAAGAAGAGAAACCCTGCTCCTTTATATAGGAGAACAGGGAAGCATGCAGGATTCAACCTAACCCTAATGGGCCTAGACATACTTGGGCCCATATTACAAAGACAATAACATAAATAAACAGACTCTCTAATACAAACCTACAAAATTTGGACCATATTGGATAATGATACAACCTCCAATTCAATTGGGAAGGTAAGTGATATGGTCTTGAGTCCTAGATTACCTAGGTTTTGATATTTATTGGCCAATTACCTGACATACCTGTAGTATTATGTGGCTTAAATGAGTGTCACATGTTTCCATTTCTGAGTGTGACTCGGATCTGGAGTCATTCGCGAATGAGGACTGATCCCCTTCGTTCGAGTCCAGTATTCTGAGGACTCCAGTGAAGTGTGACAACGCCCACATCTTATACCTTGCTTTGACAGAGCCCCATCACCATCTGACACCCTCAACACCTTTGTCTCATCCTCCCGAGTAAAGTCATCCCAATATTGATAGGGTTTCATGGCCTAGAAATCCCACACCTTGAAAGATTCCCTGTTTCACCCAAACTCAACAACCAGAGAGGTGCCATGCTACCTCAGACCCTCACTCACATCTGATCATCCCAGTATTGATAGGGTTTCCTGCCCTAGAACTCCTAGACCTTGAAGGACTCCCTGTTCCACCCAAACTCGGCAATCAGAGAGGTGCCATGCTACGTCATACCCTCACCCGCATATATAACCCTTTGCTCACCTTGGAAACACCCTCAGAAGCACATCCAGTCTTCCCTGGCATATTTCCGGCACATTGCAACATTCTTCCAACCCAACTGCTTTTCTGACTTGCTTGGAGGTCGCCGCTGCGTTCGACAACTTCGGGTTCATAGCTGAGCGTTGGGATTTGTGCTTTGGCCTCCACGAAGCTTCTGCAACCAACAATTTCTAAGAATATCGCAAGAGAGAAGGATAAAGAAGCATATGCAAGGACCTGATACCTCAAGAAGAAAGCTAGCTGCTAAGAGTCTAAATCTTGTGGGGTGCCAGCTATAATAGAATAATATAGTAAACACAAACACAGACACGGATCTGGACACGGCCACGGAAACGGACATGGGACACATCAATTTTGGAAAATATAGGAGAGAAACATGACGATGGACACGGCAATTTTTTAAATATTATGAAAAATTAAACTATATATATTCATAAGAAAATAAAATACGACAAATATTCAATCTAACTTCATTTAAGATCAAACTCAAAAAATGAAAGCATTTGGCAATTGTATAACCACACCATGGAAACATTGAAGTAGAATATCCATTAAAGAGGCCTTTTCATTTTTACATCAAATACAAGTTACAAAAAAGACAATTCGACTTCCATTCATATCCATGTATAATACCCAATCACGACAGATGAAAATTAAAAAAGGAGAGGAAAGACCGGTAGATTAAATAAGAGAGATTGAAACATGAAAAGGTGGAATTCAATTTTGATGTTTTAAGATGTAATGATGGGACTCACATGATGTGATGTAAAGAAATCCCAAGAACATAAGTTGTGTATTTTGAAGTCTAAAAGAATCAAAAGACAAAAAGATTGGGGACTTCTATAAACAGTAAGCAATTTTTGCAGTTGCTGTAGCCTAGTCTAAGAATGGACATCGTGGATTCACTTCCAATGATATACTAACTACTAAGCTGCTGAATTTTGGAATTGACCATTAGACATACATAGTCTTTAAGTTGGTAGTCAGTACTCAGTAATTGCAGATGTCATATTAATTCTGAGGCTGCTTATAAGAAATTTATTTAGATACACAGCAACAATTAATATAGATGCACAGCTTGTTATTCAAGAAAGTTATAAACATAGAAACATTAATAAAACAAGGTAATAATGGATAAAGGTTGACAGTTTACCTCAGTTAATCAGTTTGTCAGAAATAAAAGGCCCCAAGCCCAAAAATAGATGAATGAGCCGAGAGATTAAATATAAACAAGAACAGGGAGACAAATATTGCTGCTTTAAACTTAGATATGTGATAAGAATAGCAAGAATACAACTGCTGCCCTCTTGTGAATAGAGATGGATTTGATCTACAGAAGACATGTTTAGCTGCATAGTTATGTGACTAGGATTAGTGGAGTGGCAAGTCTGTTTTTTTGTGGGCTGTAAACGAGCCTGCCTGTGTCCAGGTTGTGTCCAAGCCGTGTCCACCTATAAAAAACAAAAAATGTTGGACACAGCTAAGAAGTGTCCAATACGTATTCAGGCAAGTCTCCGGAGTACGGGTGTCCAATACGTATTCAGGCGTGCTTCCTAGAGAATAATTGGTTTTAGTTTTCTTTTTAAGTTAAGAGAACCATATATTGGTTTAGAGTGAGTTTTATGTTGAGGACCTTGAAAAAGAGAATTATTACGTTTTCCTGTGGTGGTTGAGTTATATCATATTTTTATACGATGATCATCATGTTTGTGACATTTCTAGTGAGATTTATGCTTCCTCTCAATAATATACATGTTTTCGAATTGGGATGTTAGATAGTGCAATCTGAAAAAGCGAACTTCACAAAGAAACAATGTAGACATTTACATTTTGGTAAAACAACACTAATAAATTATTGAAAGACCACGCAGTAACTAAGTTATATGATTGATATTCATTTATTAGGACAAGTAATCACAAATATGTAGATTTGTATTCATTACAGTTTAATGGACTTATAATATAAAAGCATATTATATTACTGACTTGCTTTTAACTATTGAATAATATTGAATAATGATTAATGAATTAAAAATTAAATTAGGGGGCAAATTTAGAATTCGGCAATTTTTCGGTTGGTTGAAAAAAACCGGAATTTGGAAAAAAAATCAGAAAATTTCTTTAAAAAATTCAATAAATTTTGATCAAAGTTCAGTCAGATATTCGGAAAAAAACCGTGAAAAATCGTGACTTTTTGTAACCCCGATTGTTACGCCAGGAAAAACCGAGGATCGCCTAGTTTTCGTTATTTTTTTGTGATTTTTACCTTTTTTTGTGATTTTTCACAATTGTACCCTTTTTCCCAAATTTTTTCGGGTTGGGTTCACCTGGCTTAAGTGGCGAATGGGCCGGCTGTGCCTCTGGCCCACTAACGCTCCCAAAACACCCCTGGCAGTCGCCCACTCACCCCCAGTCTCCTGCACCCAGACATTTCCCTAGTCCCGTTCCCACTGCACACGACACTGTTCTCCCTACACGCTATGATGGTTGCTGCTTTGTTGCAGCACACCAACTGTAGCTTTGGAGCTTGCCGTTGCTGCTGGAGATTCATGGCGGAGCTCAAGAGGAGGCACCAAGAGTCCATGCTTGCGGCGACGGTTAATCACAACTGTGTTTAAGGCGGTTGCTGGTGCTGCACTTCACGGCGGCAGCTGGCTTTAACATTTCACAACGACGCCTCCGGTGTGTTCTTCTCTCCTCTTTATTTGATTTTTTCCCTTTCTCTGCTCTGATATTCCCTCTTCCTTTTCCTTCCTCATCTTCTTCCTCTACTCTCCTTCACAACCGATTCTGCCAAGCCCCTACTAGTTTTTTTTTTACTTGCGCCACTTCCTTTCCTTCCTTATCATGTTCCTTCATGATTCCTCCCTAGTCCCTATCCCTACTGTTTTGCTGCATTTTTTCCATTGCAATTCATTCTTACAACCCCTTGTTTTGTTTCCCTATTGCTGCACCCATCTTTGTTTGCTCCCCTCTTTAAAATTATCATGTTTAATTGTTTGTTTATGTATTTGTTTGGTTTTGTTATGTATATTTGCATTTGCAATTGTTGTTTGTTTGCTTTTGTGATATCTATTTGCATTTAAAATTGCTTTTTGTTGCTCAATATGTCCTCATATCGTGTTATGTAAAGCAAGTTACTGCATTTTTGAATTGTAAAGGACTCTGTTCTTGATGTAGATGTATGTGTATATGGGAGAGGCGGAGAGAATGCTTCTCTTTATCCCATATATATATACATATCCACGTATATATATATGTGTGTATATATATATATATGTGTGTGTGTGTGTGTGTGTATACATATCTGTATATGTGTACATATATATAGTATATATATATATATATATATATATATATATAGACACACACACACACACACACACACACACACACACACACACACACACACATATATATATATATATATATATATATATATATAGCTATCCTTGGGTTAGACGAATTATCCGAAGAGGATCGTTTAACCGTGGCAAGAGCACGAAAAATTGAACGTTTCTTGTCACAACCCTTTTTCGTAGCAGAAGTATTTACGGGTTATATATATATATATATATATATATATAGACCGGACTTTGACCGAATTTTATTGATGTTTTCCCAATTTTTTCCGACCAGCCAAAAAGTTGCTGAATGCGAAATTTGCTACTATGTATATATACATACATATATTTACATAGATATATAAAAATTATATATACACACACACATATACTTAAATATATGTTTATGTATACCCATATATACATATCCGATGCATGTAATTATTAAGGTCAGAAGACATAATCTTAGTGAGTGAAAAAGTAGAAAAGAATTTAAGAATAGTTGAGCAATAAGAATGGACTGTCGGGAGAGTGGGGGTTGGAGCTTAAGTGTATATCAGGAGTTTTGTGTACATGGTATGGTTGAATAAGGAGCAAGCGACTTAATTGTGAAAAATTGCGAAAAGTCGTGAAAAGTCATAAAGGATCGTAAAAACCGTATAAATCGCGAAAAAGTGGGAAAATTCGTGAAAAATCAGTAATTGGCATATTAATCGTGACAGATAGTCGGGAGCCTATAAAATCACAAAAAATCACCGAATTTTCGTAAAATTCAGAGACTTTTGTTACTATGAGTTAGACAAGGGTATCATATAGCATATGATAACCAAAATTTTAGGGAACATGTATTTATACTTACATCATTTGATTATCTGAATAATATGATATGACACAATTCTATATTATATTGTACACCTGTATGTTATATTTTACATAGTACTTGTATAGATTTACAATTCTTATATAGCATTCTTGGGATACTTTTATATAGTGCACCAAGGATACTCATGTAGAACTCATATACGGTCGAATCCATATAGGTCCTATACAATATTATCAATCAACTATGAAGTAATACATTTATAGCAAATTGTGAGTGACAAAAACACGTACAACACCAATACACAACTTGAACTTAGGTAGGAGAAGAACACTAGGATATATTTAGATTAGGGTATCCCGTACCATAGTATAACCAAAATTTTTTAGGGCACATGCATATTATATTTTTGCATAATTTTATTATCTGAATATAATATAATATTACACAGTTTTACATTATACTTTGTACATTCAAATTATATTTACACATGTATATTATATATTACATAGCACTTCTATAAATTGACAATACTTATATAGCACTCTTGGGATACTTTTATATAGTACATTAACGATATTCACATCGGTAGAATCCATGTAGGTCCTATAAAATATTATCAATCAACTACAAAGTAACATTTTAGCAATTGGTGTGACAAAAACACGTACAACACCAATACACAAGTTCAACTTAGGTAGAAGAAAAATACGACTATATAGTTTGTTTCTTGTACCTTTATTGCATGTAATACATAGAAGGCATCAAGCCATTGATTTTTCTTTCTTATATGTGTTATTGGACCATGTCAAACCTTGTTTAAATTAAGCGGTCCTAAGCGGGCGATTAGGCGGGCCACACTACGCGGGATAAAGCACATGTTGACCAACTAAATGCTTCACCAGTCGCTTCATCTACGATTCCTTAGGTAAAAGGCCACCACTGCATAAGCGGCACTAAGCAGTGAAGTAGGTGTCTTTCAAATCAATGGTAAGAAGGGAACTTTGTTTGCTTAATCTAGTGTGGAGTCAGAATGCCAGAGAATGGCTCATACTGAACGCTGAGTGATGTGGGTCAAGGTTTTTCTTTATGTACTTGGCCTGTTTCCATCTTCTCCTATTACTGATGCAATGTGATAGTGTTGCTGACATTTTCATTGCCTCCTACAATCATGTCTTCCGCGAGGATAAAATATATTGAAATTGATTGTCGTTTTGTGTAGAAGTTGTTCAAGAAAAGACTATGCATTCCACTACCAGATCTTAAGAGCAAGCTGCTGATTTATTATTAAGCCCCTGGGGAAGAAGGTTTTCTACTCTAGTTGAGAATGGTCAAATTCTATGCCCAGCTTGAGGAGGGAGAGTTTTGAAGTCTGTGTGTGTTAATGGGCCTTTGGGGCATATAGCTTTAGTCCCGCATAATGTAGTTAGGAAGTGCTAGCCTGAACTTCTATTTACGTGCACCTTTGTACTATTCCAAAACATGAAAAATACATTATCTCTTTCCAACCATCAACATGTCAAAGTTTAGCATTTCGGTCAATGCATCCAATAGATTCAGAGTTTCTTCTTAGCAATACCATTTTGTGAGAGGTTATAGAACTCGAGGTCTGATATATCTCACCAACAAAGGCAAGATAGTTGGGAGGGATTGTCTCTGGTGTGTGTTTGAGATTTGAAGTTAGAAGGCATACCGAAAGACATACACTTGTATTCTTATTGATGCTTTGACCTGATCAGATTGGACAATGGAGAGGCAGTTGGGTGCATTCCGACTTTCAATATTTGACCCACTACCTGGACTAGGCAGCTAGCCCACATCCACTAGCAGTAGAGTCCAGGTCCAGACTCTCCCGGATAAAAAATTTCCACGTCAAAACAGCCAAACCAATGTGTATCTCTGGAAGCAGCTCAATTAGTAGTCAGACGATATATGTAGAAGACTTAATAATAGATCACTTGGTCAATGCATGGAAGTCTCCCTCTAGCATACTAGCTTCTCTAACAGATCTATGAGTTCAACTGTTACGGATAGAGAGTGCCGGCACATTCCTTCTTAAATTTTTTTTTCTGCCTTCATATAGAGGTTAATTTCATGAGGAATGTAACTTGAAAACGATGTGGTTTATATATATGGAATATGGGAAAATATGCATAAACTAGAAACAGTAAGAGATGGGAGCGAGCAATGCATGCTAGGAAAAGAAAGATGGGAACTATGCAGTTGCTGCAACAAACATATGTTAGTTTCTGTACTTTTTCCAAGGTGAAGTGGCTCTGAAGCCCCATGCTAGCTAATCAAGAAACATTCACCGAATGAGTAATCTCTCTTAGGGGCCGATAGACAGCCACCATTCAAAATTCGGGTATTCTTACACTGGAATGGTATTTGATCTTATGATCAAGCGGGTTTGGAGCAGAGAAATTCACTCGTTGTAGTAGCAGCTGATCATGCAAACTTGATGAATCCGAACAGGATGACGTTGCTCTGCAGTATCTCTGGCATGGCATGATTCTGAAGCACAAATATTTGTTGCAAGGAATACCAGTGCAAATGCAGAATCATATTTTTACCTGTTAGATTTACCCGGTGTCTGCATACATATACTAGTAAGTCTAACGTCTGGGCCTTAAGGATATCATTATATTTTTTTCATGTCCTTCATTAATCTTGCGTAGTATGAAGCTTGTCTTTTGACTAAGTTCCATCGTTTCATCTGTCAATATAGTGCTAAAAATATGCCTATAAGTTCAGTGTACATTAAAAAAAGTAAAGAGGCCTACTATGTTTACCCTACTTGGTCTCATGGTTTTAATATTTCCTTTTCTGTATCGTGGCAGATCTGTTAATTTGACCATCAGCGCTTTGGAGAATGCCGTGATGAAACTATTTAAGTCACTGGATCATGTGCCTGTATGGAAGCAAGATAGACCAGCGTCAATAAGAGGGGGAAGTGAACTGAAGATTTATAGAGTATATCCCTTTAGCTTGACACAAAGGGAAGCATTATACTCCTTCCGCTTCCACAGTGATGACGATTTTAGGCAACACATAAAAGACCATCCTTGTGCGAAATTTGAAGTTATATTTGTGTGAGTCTAACGTATATACATGTTGTTCCATGTACAGCTGGTTCTATTTTGCCTTTTCTGTTGAAATGGCAGCATCAGGTGCTAGCGATAAAGAGCCTTTGCTGTATGTTGCAAATCAGCTTAAGTTGTGCAGTCAATGTTGGGATCGTGATAGATATTTATCTGAAACATTCTTTGAGGTAGTTGGGGAATGTAAAAATGCTAGTTCAAATTGTAATAGAAGCCCTTTGGTATTTATATCACGAATCAAATGAGTGACCTTGTGATATGATTTGCCATTTGTATGGCTAGCAAGAGATTGCAGACGGGAGAGACGGTAAAGGATTGGGCAATTCCAGTAGCAAAGGCCATTCAATGCTTTCCTAAACCTGTGTCGGATCCATTTTTTTTATTCGAAAATACATGTGTGACGTGCCCAGCCCCCTCATGCTCTTTTGACGCTGGGGTTGGGTGGTTTTGCCTCCCACCCAGCCACGTGCAGGTGGTTTCTCCCCCCTCTTTTTCTCATTTCCGCCCATGTGGGGTGGTTTTATTTATCACGTGGCATATGCTGAACAAAAGACAGCACATAGAAAAAAACCAGGAAATGGCATATGCTGAACAAAAGACAACACAGAGAAAAAATAGAAAAGAGAAATTTATTTTGTTAATAACTTTAGAGTCATGATGATTTTTTTCTGAAATAAAGACCATTGCATTCGTTATGAAAAATGCAATCCAACAACACTAATGTTGATATACTTTGAAAAAAAAAATATACAATAGAAAAATAAATATATAATAAGAAAAATTAAGAGAAAAATTTACAACATTTAAGAAGTAAGCGTATTTACACCATAATTGAGCACATTCATGCCATAATTGAGTGCTTTTCTACAAATATTAGCCAAATTATGTTAACATTTGTGTTAATTTGCTATTCGTGCATATACTCTAAGAAGTAGATGCATTAAATCAAAAGTTGATGCATTTGTCTGACAAGTAGGCGCATTTGCCAAATAAGTAGACACATTTCTATACAAGAATGCACATTAATTCAAAAGTAACAATAGTGAAAAAAATAAGAGTGGAATTTATAACATTATTATTCACACCATAATTGGGCGTATTCACACCATAATTGGTTTTTTTTTATAGATATTGGGTGCATTATAAAAGTATCTGTGCTAATTTGTTATTTATGCACATACTCTAAGTAGTCGCATTCAATCAGAAGTTGACGCATTTGTCAGACAAGTATGTGCATTTTCATACAAGTATGCAATCAAAAGTTGGCGCATTCATGACAATACAACTAGGCGCATTTGCTAGACAGTAGGTGTATTTTCGTAAAAGTAGGTGCATTTGCAATACAAGTAGGCACATTTGTCATATAAATAGGCACATTTATATATAAGTAGGTGCATCGTCATACAAATAGACACATTTATATACAAGTAGATACATTTATATACAAGTAGGCGCATGAGGGCTTTAGTAGGTTCATTCAATCAAAAGTGAGCACATTCAATCAAAAGTTGGCGCATCCGAGGGAATACAAGTAGGCGCATTTGTCAGACAAGTAGACACATTTGCTATTTGCCATACAAGTATGTGCGATTGTCATACAAGTAAGCGCATTTGCCAGACAAGTATGTGCATTTGCCATACAAGTAGGCACACTTGCCATACAAGTAGGCACATTATTTAATAAAAAATTGATGCATTCAGGACAATACAAGTACACACATTTTTCGGACAAGTATGCTCATTTTCTAGACATGTAGGCACATTTGCTGATCAATATGCGCATTTGCCATACAAGTAGGCATATTTGACATACAAGTAAGCACATTTGCGAGTCAAGTACGCGTATTTTCCATACAAGTAGGCGCATTGCCATACAAGTATGTCCATTTATATACAAGTAGGCACATTGACATACAAGTAAACAAATTTATATACGAATAGGCGCATTGTCATACAAGTAGGCACATTTATCTACAAGTAGGTGCATTGCCATCTAAATATGCATTCAAAATTAGGCGCATGATTATTCATTTAGGAGCATGTATCATAGAAGTAGGTGTATTTTCCATACTAGTAGGTGCACTAATGTACAAGTAGGCGCATGGTTATTCATCTAGGAGCATGTATCACACAATTAGGTGCATTTGCCATAAGATGATGTTGATGTTGTAGATGATGATGATGATGATGATGATGATGAGCATGCAAATTAAGATTTTTGTGTTTATTTTCATATTGGGCATACTAAACCATATTAAGCGTATTCTGTTAATATTTAGCTCGTTTGTTATGATGCATTTATTTAAGAATTGGGTGCGTTAACACCATATTAGGCACATCACCTATCTCATTTTATTACTTTTTTACTTCCCTCCTCTCTCCTTTTAATTCCTCATTATTTTTCTCCCTTTTTTTTTAAAATATGTCGATATTGGTCTTCTTGGAATGTATTTTTTACAAGGTTTGTGATGCATTTTGTTTCATCAAAAAATTCCTCATGGTTTAAAAGTTATAGCAAAAATAAAAAATAAAAAATAGAAAAAATGAAACACGTGCAAGTGGGGACCGGAAGAACAATGGGTAAGTAGTATTATCCCCGCGTCTATAGTGTGTTAGGAGAAATGAGGCCTTTCTTAAATTAAGCTCTTTCTTATTACCGAACTAGTTCTTGCATGGCCGGGCTGTGGCTTCTGTTTGAGGTGGTTATACATGATCTCCCACATAATGTCCAAGTCTTAGTGATCAAGGGTTAAACCTTTTCGCCCGTCGTGCTATGTTTGATAAGCGGGGAGAGCCAGCTCAACTGCCGACCCAGTGACCCGACTCTCGGGTCAAAGATCCGATTGAGTTTTGTTGATTTTATTTTTTCTTTTCTAAATGACCATTTGATTGATTTCAAAATCCTTTCATGCAACCCCAACTATTCCATACATTGATACTTCACTTCGGCTCGTTTGGTTGTAGGTAGATAGCTCATAGGATTTGCTGTACCTCATTTGCCACGGAGCACGCTGCACGCTACTTGGATTAATGCCGCGTGTAAGTCACATTAGACTAAGTCCGACGATGTTAATCCATTCATATTTGTGTAATGCCCTCAGGTTAGGAGTAGCGTGCTCCCTGTAAAAACGGGAGCAGCAAATCCTTGCTCGGTAGATAGAGCACAGAGCTCGAGTTGCGAAACAGGAAATTATTGTGCTCGTGTTGAAAATGAATGTTTCATGATTGGTTAGGCGCGCTTTCAACTTGCTGTTTTGATTTGTTTCGAGGTAATAAGTTTCATCTGCTATAGCATTAGCATTAGTCCGTAACTTGAGGACCCTGTAGACGTCAATATGGTCGGTGTAATGGAGTACCTGCTGTTGCATGGTGCATGGTTTCGACGTGAACGGTGCAGCTTGTGAGCGCTGCTGTTATTGGTTCCAGGTGAAAAAGGTGTGTGACGGAGAAACATGTCACCGGACGACGGTTAGGAAAATGGACCGCGCCCAAAATAGGGGCGGTTCGTTTTCATTGGTTTTACATAGATTCGAAGTATCACGGTGAATTCATTTTCCACAACGGGTTAGAACTATGCCCAACCAAACATTTGGAATTGAAAAGTATCGTGCAGTTGCAATTCATGGTTTCATTTGCAGCCTAACCAGACGGACCCTTATTTATATTCGTCACTTGTTGTAAGCATTAACTACTTCCTTTCTCCACATGTGCCTCTCTTTCTCTCGGCTGGCCCCTTCCGATTCTCCCAACAATTTCTTATTCTTTCTGCAGCGGTGGTTCCATACATGGTGCTAGTGTACGTGCTGCAGCACCTAACTTGACCGTAAGGTATGCCCAGTAATATCTTCGTCGCAATGTGCGAGGCCATCCGTTAACAGTATTGAACGTTGTCGAAGCTCATTAGCAGAGGTCTTCGGCTTGGTGCTCGCGATTTTGCATCTTGGAGTGAGAAAACTCTCGCTTCTCACTTGTTTTCAGATGGGTGGTCTGGCCTAGCGGCTCCACTGCCGCGAACAAACAAGGTCTTCCCTGCTCGGCCCTCTCCACTCATCGCTGGAAGGGTGGCTACTGTTCTTGCCGATCATATGATGTGAGGATAGTAATAGGACTGTCAATTGGGAGGATAAGGTCTTATCTATATCCTTACCTACCAAGTATGGTGGATAAGGGCATTGATAATTTCCCACTCCACCAATATCTATATTTTCTCCTTACCCTTACCCTCATATCTACATAGTAAACGCGAAGGATAAGGGTGAAATACTAATTTATATCTTTTTTAAATATGTGCTAATATTAACAATAATGGCTTGACTAATACATTTATATATTTTAGTGAAATATCGAAATCCTATGGAATGACGAATAGTATCCAAAATGATTCTAAGTATTATTCTAAAATATTATATAAATGGTTTGTGTTGTATTTAGTGCTTATACAAATGGTAGCGCCTTAACAATTGTGTATGAGCATATAAATTGTTCCCAAAAGATAAAGTTGGTACATTCAAATGATATTAAATTACAATATGTCACAACGAGTTATTGTTGGAAACATATCTTATACCCTCTAAAATGTTGTTGCATGCAAAAAGAAGAAGAAGCAAAAATAAAGTAGATAACACAATCTCACATATGCATCAAATGGTACATTAAATATTTAATCTTGTTATTAACATGTTTGTCTTATACCACACAAGTATTTAATGGAACATAAACTATTTTTATACATGTATCTTACACCTCTAAAATGGTGTTGCATACAAAACCAAATTAACTACATAGATTAGAATACCATGTATTATATGAAATGATGCCCACATAATATTAAATATTACATAGACTCAAATGACTATACCTTTAATATATTATTTATAAATATTGGCGGATAGTGGGTTAGAGTGTATAGATAATGTCTTACTCTTATCCTTATCAACTAAAGTAGCGGGTAGACGGGTAAAGAATAAGTTCCCTACATGTACGGGTAAGGGTAAATGTGTTTAAACCATTGACACCCCCATATAGCAAGGGACATGTCATGTACTACAACAACGACTCATCCCAGATGTGGAGGTCCCGTTCGTGAAAAGCTCTCGCTTCTATCTAGCGGCTAGGGTTTCCACATGTTCCTGCAACGGTGGCCCCGACCAAACCTCTAGTCACCACCATCGTCCTTCCCCCTGGCCTTGTCGGCATTTGGAAGTAAATTGAACAGACATTATGAAGACGCTGGCAGAGTGAGTTAGCCATTCACCTCTCTTCACCGAGCATCTCGTTTGAGTTCAGCACTCCAGAGGTGGCATCGCCCTCCTTGGAGATGGATTTACTACCAACTTCCACTCTTCTGCCCCGTGCTCTTGCCAGCGGTGAGTTGTTCTTCCCCAACACCATACATAACCCAACCTGTTGCAGCCGAGTAGCCATCCCCACCTACCTTTCTTCCAACACCAAACAAACCCACCTTTCCTCGGTTCCTTCCATCTCTACCTTAAGCTACTGCTACGACTGCCCATTTCCCTCCTGCAAACCTTTTTGGTTCTTCACCCCGACTCACCTCTGGCCCCCCTTCATGAGCTCGCAAGCATCTTCCTTCCGCCACTAGCTGCTTTGGGAAAGCATGTGTGGATATGGTACCGTCTCCATAGGTAGGGGGTGGTCGTGCCCCATTTCGGCTCGCTCAGGACGACGCCTCAGGCCTCCTAGGGCCTCACCAGGCTCATGTCGTGGACGAAGACATTGAGGTTGCTGATCTAACCGTGGAAGGACTTGATGTCGACGCAGCCCAACAACCGAAGGACGAGCTTCCTATTGGTGACCAACCTCTTGAACCGACGAGGAAGATGCCTCGAGATCGATATCACATTGTGTAGGTGGACAGAAAAGACAGTGGACCTACGTCATAGGTCGTCACGACCAACTTGCAGTGGGCTAACAAGCGCAAGGCCTACAACACCCCCCATAAGCTGGGACCTGATCTGATCGTGAGTACTGTCACCTCTTCTTGGAAAGGGGATACTGGAAAGGAGAGTGTCCCCGCATACTAGTATGCTTCATTTGCGGTGTGTGAGCCCGTCAGGCCTCTCACTGTCCCTTGTCGACCCATCTGTTGACGAAACCACACCAATATCACAATCGACATCGACAACCCCCTTTTCACCCATTTGTTCCCACACCTCTTCATGATCCTAGCCACTTCCCCAACCTGGGTAGCTGGAACGACTCCTTTGTTCCTCGGGTGCCTATCCATGCCTGGCTACCCCCACCCACCAGATCTCTGCCTCTCATCAAATCTGATCCCCAATGTGATGCTGCCAGAACCGCTACCCTTGAGAGAAGATGCAACCCATCTATTGGGCCCAACAGTCGTGGTATCATGGCCCCGAGACATTCCATGGCAAAGAGTGAAGGCGGACCTCGGGTCTGCCACACTCTAGTAGGTTATGGTTTTTAGACTGACATACAACTCGATGGTCATCGTTCAACCCCCTCACAACGGAGTTAGAACAACCACCTTCAGAGAAAAAGGATTCACCTTTTGTGTCATGCTGTGGGGATCGATGATATTCGTGGAGCACAATTTGATTGGTAGTGGATTCTTGTGGAAGACATTCCCATCCATCGTAGGGGACCAAAGACTTATGCTAAGATAGCAAAGAAATTCAATTTCTTTGAGGGTTTCTCAGCGTGTAAGCGAGATCTTGCTGACTTCTCTGCCAGCCTCATCTTAGTGCGGTCACTAGTAATATCCCACCCACGACTATGGCGCTAGC
This sequence comes from Alisma plantago-aquatica, assembly GCA_963693085.1. Taxonomy (NCBI): domain Eukaryota; kingdom Viridiplantae; phylum Streptophyta; class Magnoliopsida; order Alismatales; family Alismataceae; genus Alisma; species Alisma plantago-aquatica. The sequence goes on along the minus strand of OY856411.1, from coordinate 493,643,064 downwards.
GACTGACATGGAAGAACACTTCATCACCATCAATCCAGTGGCACATATTGGCAGTGACAAAGCTCTACACCTTACGACCTTTGCGGAGGACCAAGGTATCTCAGACGAGGATCTTCGAGTGGTCAGGGATATAGTTGAGTTAGAGTAGAACTTTCTAGAACAATAGTTTGGTAACCTCTTAAGGAAGGGAAAACTGTGTGATCCACCTATGGAGTGACCACCCATCCATATTCGATCTCTTCTTCCTCCCTGGTATGATGTGCACTACATTAACACTCCCATTCTCCCTGGATATTTGATCACATATGTCCCTTGGACCACGTGCTTCCTTCACCTTCGTCAAACCATCTTGAAGTCAAGCTACAAGTATCTACGAAGAGCACTATGGCCCCTCCAGTTGGTAAGGGAAATCCCTCCTACCAACTAGAGACGTTGAGGTGTGCGACCAGCAGACCCGATCCCCCCTTTCTTGCCCTCCATACCTCTGCTAGCTACCAAGCAATTGTTGACGCCGCCTTCATGCCATTGAAGAGATTTCTTTAGGGAAACGATGATCCAACGACAAAAAGGAATTGTCATGTTCACATCAGTGGAGGGCACTTCCAACAAGACGTTGATTTCTACAAAGATCCATTCAATGAGGAAGTCATCCACAAGGATCGGTGTAAACTTGCGAGTTGATATAGAGGCTATCAAAGATGAAGATGACCCTGAGGTGGCCGTGCTGACAATTCAACCCCAACATGATGCCTACAATAGGTTGTCGCATCGAAAGGTTACATATTCTTCATTTGAGGAAGATAGAGATAGGATCCAGAACCCTCTGAGATCTTTCATGACTGTGTCCATGGGTCTAGCACGAAACCTTATTGGTCATTCAAACAGTCACGTGAGCGATGCAACTGCCTCATTGCCATCAAAATAACACACTAGATTTATAGGCCTGATATTTTCTGGCCATCCTCAGGATGCCTCGGGGACCGTTGGATTAGAGATGATGTGGAGGAAGATAAGCCTATGCTCCTTCAATCCCTATTTGAAGCCGACCTAGCTGTGGATTTGGTGGTTGAGGATCTACTGAGTTCTTAGGATTAGATGTGGGAGAGAGGTCGAGGCAATAATTCACAACGATGGGTAAAATCATAGTTTGGAATGCTAGAGGCATCACAAATGATAGAACTAGAGAGCGTCTTAAGGTGCTATCAAGGGAACATGACCTAAAGTCCAATTCCATTCTAGAGCTTTCTTAGATCAGACGAGAGTAGAGGAATACAAGAACTTGGTTGGGTTTGATTGGGTGGCAACAAATGGGTCTGACGGAGGGAGCGTATGGATCTTTTGTTAATCTTTTCTATCACCTCATGTGGTGGATTCATCCAGGAAACACATTTCTTTTGAGTTAGACCTTGGGGTGACTAAGATCAAAATCTCTGTGATTTATGCATCATGTTGCGCATACAAGAAGAGGATGGTATGGGAAGACCTTAGGAATCTCAACCCTCACATAGGGGACCTACCATGGATCTTAGTAGGGGACTCTAACTCTTACAGATCAGTAGATGAGAGGTTTGGTGGGGAAGAGACGAATGATAGAGCGATGAAATACTTTAATGAGTGGATAACTTCTCTGGATCCAAATGAAATTCCTATTTTAGGTAGTCAATTTACATGGGTGGATAGCTAGGAGGGTAGATCGGCACGGTGGGGCAGGTTGGATAGAGGTTTCACCTCTAAAGATCAGCCCCAATCTTGGTAGATCATGGAAGAACACATGATTAGAACTCGAGCATCTGACCATTGTCCCTTATGCCTTTCCTCATCGAGAGAAGTGGGTAGACCAACGAGTTTTAGATTAAAAAAAATATGTCTGAGACATGCAACCATTATGGATGCAGTTAAGGTTCATTGGGCGATGGACTTCTGGGGAGAACCTTCAAATAGATTTTTTGAAAAACAAAAAAGCCATAAAAGTGAATTTAAGAGATGGAAGGAGGAGGTTGGGGAAGATATTTTTGAAAGAGTTAGGAAAGGTGAATACCTAGTTAAAATCCTCTAATTTGAGTTGAGTGCCTCACCATCTTTGGCAGAGTTAGAAACCTTGCACCAAGCCGTGGTAGAACTGGATGAACTCCTCATTTGGGAGAATTGTTGTTATAGAGATAGATCAGGGGTTGGGTGGATTAAAAAGGGAGAGATAAATATGATTTTTTTTCATACACATGTCAAATCTAGAAGAAGGAGAGCTAAGATTGAAAAACTTAGGAAAGATAATGGGGCATGGGATATAGGTGAGAATGAAGTCATGTTAGAATCAATCAACTATTATTATAGAGCCTTCACCTCAGAGGACACCTTGGATGTTGAGCCATACACTAGGATCCTTGAACCATCCATCCTAGAGAATGATGACAATAACTTGTTAGAGTTGGCTTCAGAAGATGAAGTCAAAACCACTATTATGAACATGTATGAGGATAGCGCCCAAGGGTCAGACAACTTTAGCACATCCTTCTACTAGTTTGCATGGTATATAGTGAAAGATGACCTTCTTGAGTTGGTCAATCACTATATCAAAGGGAACGAGGTACGTCGGAGCCTTTGGTGTGTTAAATTGGTTCTTATCCCAAATATGAGGCTAGAATGAATTTAGGATTCTAGATGAATTAGTGTAGGCAATGTCTCCCTAAGGATTGCTTCCAGAGTCCTTTTATCTAGTATTTAGACCTTTGTGCCCAGAGTAATCTCCTAGAACAAACAACCTTTGTTAAAGGGAGGAACATAGGCGACAACATTAGGCTGGCACATGAAACCGCTCACGATCTCAACGTAGGGAAAGAAGGGATGGAGAATGTAACATATAAGGTAGACATGTCTATAGCATTTGACATGGTAGAGTGGAGTTTCTTAGAGAATGTGTTGTGATCTGTTGGCTTTAACCAAGCGGTAATGTAAACCATCATGAACATGGTACAAGGACCTTGGTTTTCTATCTCTTTGAATGGCAGAACAAATGGTTTTTTCCCATCATCTAGAAGCTTAAGACAGGGAGATCCCTCATCACCTATCCTTTTAATTTAATCACAATAGGTTCTTGGGAGGTACATCAACAAAGAGGTTCAATGTGGGAGAATGTCTAGATTTAGAACTAGAGGGGGAGGTGTGGCCCCATCCCACCTTATGTTTGTAGACAACATAATTTTTTCCTGTAATCTTGCTAGAGGCTCTAAATACAAATTTGAGCTGATTCTAGAGGACCATGGGTGTTGTATGGGTCATAAAATCAATAGAAAAAAAACCCTTAGTTATGATAGGAAATACCTCAGACCATAGGAAGGCAGAACTTCTTCTAGCTTGGGGTTGCAAAGCAGATAGCAATCAAATTCCCTACCTAGGCGTTCCTTTGATTAGAGGTAGGATCATGATTAGACATTATGATGACATGAAACTAGAAAGGAGAGTGTCATCACAGACTAGTATGCTTCATCTACGGTGGGCAAACCCATCAGGCCTCTCGTTGTCCTTCGTCGACCCATCCATGAAAGGAACCATGCCAATATCAGAATCAACATCAACAACCCCCTTTTCACCCGTCTGTTCTCCTGACTCTTCACGATCCTAGCCACTTTCCCAACTTGGGTAGTTGGACCGACTCCTTTGTACCTTGGGCACCTATCCATGTCTAGCTGCCCCCACCCACCGAATCTCCGCCTCTGATCAAACTGATCCCTAGTGTGATGCTGCCAGAACCGCTACCCTTGAGAGAAGATGCAATCCGTCTCTTGGGCCCAACAATTATGGTATCGTCACCCCATGATATTCCATGGTAGAGAGCAGAGGCGACCCTCTGTTCTTCCAACCTCAAGTCGGTTATGATTTTCAGACCGACATCCAACTCGGCGGTCATCATTCAACCCCATCACAATGGATTTAGAACAACCACCTTCATATAAAAAGGAATCACCTTCTGTGGACGTGGAAGCGAGATCTTGTCGACTTATCCACCACCCTCATCTTGGTGCAGTCGCTAGTAATATCCCACCGACGACTATGGAGCTAGTGGCTAAAATGGAAGAACACTTCATCAACATCAATTTAGTGGCACACATTGATGGCGATGAATCTCTACACCTTACGACCATCATAGGGGAGCAAGGTATCTCATACGAGGATCTTTGAGTGGTCAGGGATGTAGCTGAGTTAGAGGAGAACTCCCTAGAACAATACTTTGGTAACCTCTTGAGGAAGGGAGGACCGTGTGATCCATCTATTACTGAACCACCCAACCATATTTGATGTCTTCTTCCTCCCTGGTACGATGTTCACTACGCTAATGCTCTCATTCTTCCTGGAGATCCAATCACATATGTTCCATGGACCGCGCCGCTTTCACCTTCGTCAAACCATCTTTAAGTCAAGCTACAAGCATCTATGCAGAGAACCGTGGCCCCTCCGGTTGGTAAGGGAAATCCCTCCTACCAACTAGAGACATCATGTGTGCAAAAACATGCATGATCCCCCCTTTCCTTCCCCTCGTACCTCCACTAGTGGCCAAGCAACTATTGACGCTTCCTGCATGCCACTGGAGAGATTTCTTTGGGGCAGTGACGAACCAACGATACAAAGGAATAGTCATGTTGGCATCAATGGAGGTCACTTCCAACAAGGCACCTATTTCCACAAAGAGTCATCCAATGAGGATCAGTGTAAACCTATGAGTTGATATAGAGGCTACCAAAGACGAAGATGGCCCTGAGGCTGCTGTGCCGACAATCCAACCCCAACATGATGCATGCAATAGGATGTCACATTCAAAGGTTACAACTTCTTCATTTTAGTAGGATAGAGATATGATCGTGAACCCGATGAGATCTTTCATGGATGCATCCATGGGTCTAGCACAGAACCTTATTGGTCATTCAAATAGTCGCATGAGCAGTGCAACTGCCTCATTGCCGTTAAAAGAACATGCTAGATTTATAGACCCTGAGAGTTTGAGATGCTTAAATGGGGGGGGGGACTCAGGAGAGGCAATTGTGAGGGTCACCATCCATAGAGGTGAACCACCTGGGAGTCACGAGTGTTATGTGAGAGATGTGGGTGGTTGGTCCAAAGATGATTCAGATCTGGGCTCCTCTTGGTGGACAAGGGGGTTAGTTGATATTTTTTGGCCATCCTTAGGATGCATGGGGTACCGTCAGATTGGAGATGATGTGGAGGAAGTCTAGCTTATGTTCCTTAAATTCTTATTTGAAGTCAACCTGGACAAGGATGAGGTCGTAGAGGAGCTAGTGAGTTCTTAGGATCAGACGTGGGAGAGTGGTCAAGGCGATAACTCACAATGATGGGTAAAATCATAGTCTGATTGCTATGGCATTGCAAATGATAGAACCAGAGAGCGTATTAAGGTGCTATCCTGGGAACATGACCTAATATCCTTTTCCATTCTTGACCCTTTCCTAGATCACACGATAGTAGAGGAATACAAAACTTTTTTTTTGAAAACTAAGGAATACAAAAACTTGGTTGGGTTTGATTGGGCGGAAACAGACGGGCCCGATGGAGGGAGGGTATGGATCTTCTGTTCATCTTTTCTATCAACCTAGGTGGTGGATTCATCCAGGAAACATTTCTTTTGAATTAGACCTTGGGGCGAGTAAGATCAAAATCTATGTGATTTATGCATCCTATTGCACATAGGAGAGGAGGATGCTATGGGAAGACCTTAGGAATCTCAATGCTCACATAGGGGACCTACTGTGGACTTAGTAGGGGACTTTAACTCTTAAAGATCAGTAGATGAGAGGTTTGGGGGGGGGAGATATGAATGATAGAGTGATGAAAGACTTTAATGACTGGATAAATTCTCTAGATATAAATGAAAATCCTATTTCAAGTAGTCAACTTACATGGGTGGATAGCCAGGCGGGTAGACCGACACAGTGGGATAGTTTGGATAGAGGTTTCACCTCTAAAGATTAGCCCCAATCTTGATAGATCATGGATTAACACTAGATTATAAATCGAGCATCATACCATTGTCCCTTACTCCTTTCCTCATTGAGTAAAGTGGGTAGACCAACGAGTTTCATATTTCAAAAAATATGATTGAGACATACAACCATTAGGGATGTAATTAAAGTTCATTGGGTGATGAACTCCAGGGGGAAACCTTCATTTAGGTTTTTTGAAAAATAAAAAAGCCTAAAAAGTGGCTTTAAGAGATGTAACAAGGAGGCTATGCGAGATATTTTTGATAAGAGTTAGGAGAGGTGAAGACCTGGTTAAAAGCCTCTGATTTGAGTTGAGTGTCTCACCATCTCGGGCAGAGTTAGAAGCTTTGTAGTAGACTGTGGAAAAACTCCTAATTTAGGAGGAATGCTGTTACAGAGAGAGATCAGGGGTTAGGTGGCTTAAAAAGGGAGAGAAACATACAAAGTTTTGTCATGCGCGTGTCAAATCTAGAAGGAGGAGAGCTAAGATTGAAAATCTTAAGAAAGATAATGGGGCATGGGAGATAGGTGAGGATGAAGTCATGTTAGAAGCCATTAACTATTTCTCTAGAGCATTCACCTCAGAGGACACCTTGGGTGCTGAGCCATGCACTAGGATCCTTGAACCATCCATCCTAGAGAATGACAACAATATCTTGTCAGAGTTGGCTTCATATGAAGTCAAAACCACTATTATGAACATTGATGTGAATAGCACCCCAGGGTCGGATGGCTTTACCACATATTTCTACCAGTTTGCATGGGATATAGTGAAAGATGACCTTGTTGAGTTGGTCAATCACTGCGTCAAGGGGAACGAGGTACATCAGAGCCTTAGGTGTGTTAAATTGGTTCTTATCCCAAATGTGAGGCCAAAATGAATTCAAGATTTCAGACCCATTTGTATAGGAAATGTCTCCCTAAGGATTGTATCCAGAGTCCTTTCATCTAGGATTTTGACCTTTGTTCCCAGAGTCATCTCCCAAAACAAACAACCATTGTTATAGGGAGGAACATCGACGACAACATTAGGTTGGCAGATGAAATCGTTCATGATCTCAACATAGGGAAAGAAGGAATGGGGAGTGTACCATATAAGGTAGACATGTATAAAGCATTTGACAAGGTAGAGTGGAGTTTCTTAGAGAATGTGTTGTGTGCTGTTGGTTTTAACCACGAGGTAATGAAAACCATCATGAACATAGTATGAGGACCTTGTTTTTCAATCCCTTTGAATGTCAAAACAAATGGTTTTTTCCAATCATTTAGAGTCTTAAGGAAGGGAGACCCTTATCACCTATCTTTTTCATTTAATCACAAGAGGTTCTTGGGAGGTACATCAACAAAGAGGTTGAATGTGGAAGAATAGATAGATTTAGAACCATAGGGGGAAGCAAGGCTCCATACCACCTTATGTTTGCAGACAACCTACTTTTTTCCATTAATCTTGTTGGAGGCTCTAAAGACATATTAGAGTTGATTCCAGAGGACCCTAAGAGATACACATGTCATAAAGTCAATTGAGAAAAATAATTAGTTTTGATAGGAAAGTCCTCAGACCATAGGAAGGCGGAACTTCTTCTAGCTTGGGGTTTCATATTAGATAGCGACTAGATTAACTACCTAGATGTTCCTTTGATTAGAGGTAGGATCATGATTAGACATTATGATGACATGTCACTGGAAAGGAGAGTGTCCCCACAAATTAGTATGCTTCATCTACAGTGGGCAAGCCCATTGAGCCTCTCATTGTCCTTCATTGACCCATCTGTGTGGATAAAACCACACCAATATCAGAATTAGCATCAACAACCCCCTTTTCACCTATATGTTATCTCGTCTCTCAAAAATCCTGGCCACTTACCCAACCTGGGTAGATGGAATGACTCTTGTATACCTCAGCTGCCTATCCATGCCTGGCTACCCCACCCATTGGATCTCTACCTCTGATCAAATTGATCCCCAGTGTGTGCTACCGAAACTGCTACCCTTAAGAGAAGATGCAACCCCTCTATTCAGCCCATCATCCATGGTATTGTGGCCCCAGGATATTCTGTGGCAGAGAGCGGAGGCGATTCTATAGTCTACCAACCTAGAATCGATTATGATTTTCAAATTGACATCCAACTTAGCGGTGATTATTCAACCCCCTCACAATAGAGTTAGAAGGACCACATTTAGAGAAAAAGGAATCACCTTATGTGTCATGCCGTGGGGATCGACGATACTCGGAGCATGGCCTGTTTGGTAGTAGATTCTTGTGGAAGACATTCCCATCCATTTTAGGGGACCAGAGACTTATGCTAAGGTAGCAATAAAATTTAGTTTCTTTGGAGGTTGCTTAGTGTGGAAGTGAGATCTTGCCGACTTCTCTACCACCCTCATCTTGGTGCAGTCTCTAGTAATATCCCACCCACGACTATGGAGCTAGAGGCTGACATAGAATAACACTTCATCACCATCAATCTAATGGAACACATTGGAGGCAACAAAGCTCTACATATTATGACCTTCATGGTAGACCAAGGTATCTCAGACAAGGATCTTTGAGTAATCATGGATGTAGCTAATCTAGAGGAGAACTCCCTAGAATAATAGTTTGGTAACCTCTTGAGGAAGGGAGGACCGTGTGATCCACCTATAGCTGGACCACCCATCCATATTTGAACTCTTCTTCCTCCCCGGTATGATGTGCACTACGCTAATGTCCCATTCTTCCTAGAGATTTGATCACATATGTCCCCTGGACTGTGCCACCTTCACCTTCATCAAACCGTCTTGAAGTCAAGCTACAAGTATCTACAAAGAGCACTATGGACCCTCCTATTGGTAAGGGAAATCACTCCTACTGACTAGAGACGTCGAATTGTGTGACTAGCATGCTCGATTCCCCCTTTCCTTCCCCCATACCTCCGCTAGCAGCCAAGCAATTGTTGTTATTGCCTCCATGTCGCTGGAGAGATTACTTTGGGGAAATGAAAATCCAATGAAAGAAAGGAATAATCATGTTGGCATCAATGAAGGGCACTTTCAACAAGCTGCCGATTTCAACAAAGAGTTATTCAGTGAGGAAGTCATCCATGAGGATTGGTTTAAACCTAATAGTTGATATAGAGGCTAGTGAAGACGAAGATGGCCCTGAGGTACAATAGGATGCCACATTCAATGTTACAACTTCTTCATTTTAGGAGGATAAAGATAGGATTGTGAACCCGTTGAGATCTTTCATGGATGCGTCCATGGGTCTAGCATGGGACCTTATTTGTCATTCAAATAATCACATGAGCAATGCAACTTCCTTATTGCCGTCAAAAATACATGCTAGATTTATAGGCCTCGAGATTTTGAGATGCTTAAATTGGGGGGGGGGAGAGCTCAGGAGAGACAATTGTGAGGGACACCATTCATAGAGGCAAACCATATGGGAGTCACAGGCGTTATGTGAGAGTTGTGGGTGGTTGGGCCAAAGATGATTTGAATCTGGGCTCCTCTTGGAGGACGAGGGGTTTAGATGATATTTTTTAGCCATCCTTAGGATGCCTAGGGGACTGTAGGATTTGAGATGCTGTGAAGGAAGCTGAGCTTATGTTCCTTCAAACCCTATTTGGATCAGACCTGGACATGGATGAGGTGGTAGAGGAGCAAGTGAGTTCTTAGGATTAGATGTGGGAGAAGTGATAACTCACAATGATGGGTAAAATCATAGTCTGGAATGCTAGGGGCATCTGAATGATAGAACCAGAGAGTGTATTAAGGTGTTATCAAGGGAACATGACTTAATGGCCTTTTCCATTCTCGTGCCTTTCCTAGATCACACGAGAGTAGAGGAATATAAAAACTTGGTTTGATTTGATCAGGCAAAAATGAACGGGCCCAATGGAGGGAGGTTATGGATCTTCTCTTCATCTTTTCTATCACCTATGGTGGTGGATTCATACAGGCAACACATTTATTTTGAGTTAGTCCTTGGGGTCTGTAAGATCAAAGTCTCTGTGATTTATGCATCCTATTGCGCAAATGAGAGGAGGATGCTATGGGAAGACCTTAAGAATCTCAATGCTCACATAGGGGGACCTATCGTGGATGCTAGTAGGGGACTTTAACTGTTACAAATCAGTAGATGAGACGTTTTGGGGGGAAGAGACTAATGATAGAGCAATGAAAGACTTTAATGAATGGATAGATTCTATAGATCTAAATGAAATTCCTATTCTAGGTAGTCAAATTACATGGGTGGATAGTTAGGAGGGTAGACCGGCATGGTGAGGAAGGTTGTATAGAGGTTTCACCTGTAAAGATCAGCCCCAATCTTGGTAAATCATGGAAGAACACATGATTAGAACTTGAGCATCGAACCATTGTCCCTTACTCCTTTCCTCATCAAGAGAAGTGGGTAAACCAACAAGTTTTAGATTTAAAAAAATATGACTGAGACATGCAACCATTAGGGATGTAATTAATGTTTATTGGGTAATGGACTTCTGGGGAGAACCTTCATATAGTTTTTTTCAAAAACAAAAAAGCCTTAAAAGTGTCTTTAAGACATGGAACAAAGGAGGTTGTGGGAGATATTTTTGATAGAATTAGGAAAGGTGAAGACTTGGTTAAAAGCCTATGATTTGAGTTGAGTGCCTCAACATATCAGGTAGAGTTAGAAGCCTTGCGTTAGGCCTTGGGAAAACTAGATGAACTCCTCATCTGTGAGGAATGCTATTACAAAGAGAGATTAGGGGTTAGGCGGCTCAAAGAGGAAGAGAAAAATACAATTTTTTTTCATACACATGTAAAATCTAGAAGGATGAGAGCTAATATTGACAAACTTAGGAAAGATAATGGGGCATGGACGATAAGTGAGGATGAAGTCATGTTAAAAGCCATTAACCTATTTCTCTAGATCCTTCACCTCAGAGGACACCTTGGATGTTGATCCATATACTAGGATCCTTGAATCATCCATCCTAGAGAATGACAACAATAGCTTGTTAGAGTTGGCTTCACAAGATGAAGTCAAAACCACTATTATGAAATGGATGTGGATACCATCCCGGGGTCAGACAACTTTACCACAACCTTCTACCAATTTTCATGGGATATAGTGAAAAACGACCTTCTTGAGTTGGTCAATCACTGCATCAAAGGAAACGGGGTACATCAAAGCCTTAGGCGTGTTAAATTGGTTCTTATCCCAAATGCGAGGCCAAAATGAATTCAAGATTTTAGACTCATTAGTATAGGCCATGTCTCCCTAAGGATTGTATCTAGACTCCTTTTATCTAGGATTTTGACCTTTGTGCCCAGAGTCATCTTCCAGAACAAACACCCTTTGTTAAAGGGAGGAACATAGATGACAACATTAGACTGGCACATGAAATCGTTCATGATCTCAACATAGTGAAAGAAGGAATGAAGAATGTAGCATATAAGGTAGACATGTCTAAAGCATTTTATAAGGTAGAGTGGAGTTTCTCAAAGAATGTGTTGTGTGCTATTGGCTTTATACATGCAGTAATGAAAACCATCGTGAACATAGTATGAGGACCTTGGTTTTCAATCTCTTTGAATGGCAGAATAATTGATATTTTCCAATCATATAGAGATTTAAGGTAGGGAGATCCCTTATCACCTATCCTTTTCATTTAAGCACAAGAGATTCTTGGGAGGTACATCAACAAAGAGGTTGAATGTGGGAGAATGACTATATTTAGAACTAGAGGCGGAGGTGTGACCCCGTCCCACCTTATGTTTGCAGGAAACCTAATTTTTTCCTTAATCTTGTTGGAGGCTCTAAAGACTGATTAGAACTGATTCTAGAGGACCATGAGCGCTATACGGGTCATAAAATCATTAGAGAAAAATACTTAGTTATGATAGGAAAAATCTCATTACATTAGAAGGAGGAACTTCTTCTAGATTGGGGTTGTAGAGTAGATAGCGACCCGATTCCCTATCTAGGCATTCCTTTCATTAGAGGTAGGATCATGATTAGACATTGTGATTACATGACAAACAAGATCACAAAGAGGATCACTTCTTGGGCCGGTAAGCTCCTCTCATTTGGTGATAGGCTTACACTTGTCAAATCTGTTTTGACAGCCATACCCACCCATTGCTTGAATGGTTCTGCTGTTCTAAAAGCAACCCTAAGAATCATAAAGAAGAGATTAGCAGATTTCCTTTGGGTGTCCAAAGAGGGTGGCATGAGATGCTATTGGGTTAGGTGGGAACTGGTGGCATCCTCCGTCCTTGAAGAAGGATTAGGTATCCAAAGACTCCAGGATAGATACAAAGCGAACCTCATGAAGGCCGATTGGAATATCTTGCAAATTCTTCTCTATGGGTTAAATTTATTGTAAGAAATATGGGAAGGACAGATGGGATATAGGCCTGACCCACCCCTAGCACCTCAAATAAGGTCAAACTTTCTCCTTGTATTGGAGGATAATCTGGGATGTTTTTCCAATGGTTATGGAGAATATTAGATGGGACATCACACTGGTGATATACCTTTTTGGAGTTCCCTATGGGGAGATGCGAGGCTAGATCTTTGGGAGATAAATGATATTCAACTCAACCCAAACATTAGGACTTGTGACCTTTTTATAGAAAATGTCTCATGGGATCTAGAGGCCCTTAGGGGCTTTATCTCAACAGAAGGTGTTAATTATTTTCTTAAACATCGTATCCTCGTCTGGATAGGGTATTACAAACCTATTTGGATGCCATGAGAAAACAAACTCTTTTTGATGAAATCGAATTAACAATTCTTCAGAGGGTCCATGTGGGCCCTCCTCCTGACATCTTTCCTCCCCACCTTCCTACCTGGATATGTCACCCTACATTTCCTATCAAGATCTCCACCTTTGCTTGGAAGCTTTCTCACTCTACCATCCCTACATATGATAGAATCATGTCTTATCACATTCAACTAGTTTCTAGATGTGAGTGTTGCAACCTCGGGGGGTGGAATACTTAGATCATCTTTTCCTTTTAGGGGATATAGCAAAATATCTGTGGACCGAATGTGAGAAAAACCTAGAAGTTAACTCCTTTAGTACTAGAGGTTCCATTAGACTAGCTCTATGACATTGTTGGTCCCTCTATGAAGGGAAATCTTGGATTAGATTTCTCAGAGGGATCCTTCCTTTGATTATCCTTTGGTGTCTTTGGACTGATAGAAGTGGGAGTAGATTTGATGGTAGAAGGACGAATGGTGAGAGGATTTGACATCGAGTGTGTCATATATGTAAAACTCTTTGTGAAAGCGCTCCTCCTAGGCTAGTAGGGGTTGATATAGGGACTCTTGGGTTTTGGAAAGAAAGGGGCTTCTCCCCTCACCTTAGGATCAAGCGCTTTGTTTTCTGACCTATTAGGTGGATGAAAGCAATAGATGGGTGACACAAACTCAATTTTTCCAGTATAGCTTGAAAGCGCAGTGGATTGGGTGAACATAGATGGGAGGTTGATGGAATCATTCAATCTTCATGGGGTGAGGCTGTTGCGGGATTCTCGAGGTCGGGTTCTAGGGAGTCATGCCTTGATTTCCTCTTCGAGGCTATCGAGATTGGGATCAGAATCTGTGATCAACCTTTGGTATCCAATATGCTTTTAGAATGTGATAACCATCAGTTGGTGTCCATCCTTGATGGGAGCTTACACCCTTGGTATTTGTGTGGGCATGTATGATGAGTTTGAGATCTTTCTAGGGCAAGAATTTTGAGTACCTCCTTCCTACATAAAGATGCTAAACGCCTGGTAGGGAGTCTAGCAAAGTATGAAACTACCCTGGATGATATATATGTATTTAGAGACCTTAGGATGATGCATCCCCCGATTAGGGGTCTGAATAGGTTAGAGTCTTGGGATATCACTTACTTGAGGCATGAGGCGATTGACAATACTCTCACATAGATCCTCTTCTCTTTTTTGAATCCTTGTTCTTGAGTCTGAGATCTATTTTGTAGTCTAGTCGATATCCCCTTTGTAATTTTTTGTGGCCCACTGGGTAACGGGATGAATATAACTCTCCATAGTTATAAAAAAGCTCATTAGCAAACTGGCAACAACACCACTCAATACATTGTCTACATGGCTGTAAATGGGTAGGGTATTACCCATTTAGCTACTACCTAGACCCTGTAGGGTAGGGTAAAAGTGAGCATACTTTTTACCAACCACCAACTTACCCTTTTCCTGCTTTACCCACATATAAATAAGGTAGGATAAAGGGATAATCATACTCGACCCACTTCACCCATTTACCCGATAGTATAAGGTTACATCTCTAATTTTAGACTCGAATACATATATCAATGCATATAAAAAAGCCCAACATGCCTCATTACTACTCTCTGAATATATATTATTTGATTTGATAAACTTTATTAAAAATGGTAGCATGTCTTACTTTTAATAATTGAAGAAAAATATTTCTCAATAAAAAATAATACACTAAAAAGGTTAGACCTTGTTGTAACAATAAGTATTATGTTGAATATTCATATTTTTGCTTTATATCACTAGAAACATGATTAGTATTAATTTTTAAAATTAGTGTAATATTTTTCTTGTGTTTGATGTGGGAAATATCATATGATGTTATCATTGAAAATGTCTTATATCTATCTTTACGTTGATTTGCCCATTTCACGCTTATCCTACCCATTTGCTCTGCGGGTATACGGGTGTGGGTGAGGGTAGGATAACGGTTTTTAAAGAAAATGTAATTACTTTGTATGTTACCCGTAATTCTAATGCAGGTAAGGGTAGAGGTTAGTCTTCACCCTACCTTACCCTACCCATTTACAGCCCTAACCAGTGGCGTAGCCACGTATTGACTTGGTATGGCTCGTGCCCTACCTACCATTTCATTGGTACATGAACCAGATTGGCTACATATCAATGGAAATACACCATATGTGCCCTACCTCATCAACTGTTTACACATTACAATTAAGTAGTGCCCTACCGGTGTATGTTTTCTGGCTTCGCCACTGGCCCTAACTATCTATCTGGCTACTGAGAACACTATCCAGGCCACTGGCCCACTGCTATCATATAAAAGGTTGCCACCTAGGTCAGCAATGTAAGTAGTTATCTGGATGTGCCCAAATTTAGGTCGATGCACGACATTCGCTTCGTGGGTGAGAGCAGGTCAAAGCATAGAAAACTAAGTGCAACTTATGAAGATACCTATCATATCTAGATTACTCTGAGTGTGAGAGGGTGTACAAATCAGTGACGAGGGTGCAGGTACATATGAAACCATTAGTATAACGGTTGCTTGGAGTGTAGAGCATTATTGCTGGCTTCCTGTGCTGTTGGTCGTCCGTGGTTGACTGCTTGCCGCAACTGCAGAGTTATCTCAACAGGGAGTGACACTCAGTAAAGCCTGGTTTTGAACTAAAGTGTTGCATAGCCTGAAATGTGGCGGTGATCGACCAAAATCAGCGCTGTCCACAGTTGCACAGGGAACGACCATCTTTTCCGGTGCCCATCGAGGCATACTTTTTACGATGGTGCACATGCGTTCAAACATGCAGGTCATTTCTAGAATCCTGATTGTGGAGTCAGATGTCGGGGCCCTAATGTGCTTACCCAGCTGGCACCTAGCGGAAAAAAAGGTGTTGCCAATGATGGATTTTGCTTCTTGCTTCAGCAGCCGACCCTAGATAGATTACTCTTATGGTTGCTGCCCACTGATGCTGCTAGAAAAAATATATATGCTTATTTTTATGTGGTTCATATAATTTTTTTGTCTATAGTTAAAATTAGTTTTAATGTGATGGTTTTTGGAATATAGGTAGTTAAAAATGAAGAAGTGTGGGATCCTCCATTCCCTTTCTGTTTAGTTTTATGAATAAACATCCACTTTTCCCACTACGGGTGATTATTCCCTACATGCTGGTTATGGAAGATGTTGTAAAAGGAGAATGGTATGGATGAAAAAAGTATTGTCACAATCTTTCCTTCTCTCACTAGCTAGAGATCAAGAAAGGAAAAGAAATGAGAGATTAAGGATACTTCACAACAAAAGGTTGCGTCAGTTGAATGTGCTAGAATAATATTAAGTTGCAATAATAAGAAGGTTTCGTCAATACAACTATAAGAGTGCAAAGATCAAGAGGAAAATATTATGTCCAACCTCTATAAGAAGAGAACACTGTAAATCTCAGACATGGATTAAGGAAAATATTATATCTTATTTGTAATATGAGTATGAATGTTTGGATGAACAAATCAGATTAAAAAGATTTTTATAATAATTTTCTAAAATCAAATCAGAGACATTTGTTTAATTAACTGATTCTCGTAGAAGTGTTCCCTATTACATAATTTCAATGTATAATAATTGAATGTTTATATAAAGGTTCACGTCAAAAACGTGTGTCTAAATGTACATATATATGTGCATCCAACTATGTATTTTGTCAATCATTCATAGTTTAATTGATGCTAGTAAAGTTTAATGGAACAATTGATAATTTTATAAATTGCTATAATATCACAGAAAGGACCATTGTTGAGATTTATAAGTTTTAAAGGAAAATTATCACGAGTACATGTGAATGTATATTTAAAGAGAACATTTGCATAAAATTCAAATATTTGATAATGTGTTAAAGTTTGTATTAGCATCCTTATTGTTAGAAATATGTGTCTTCTATTACCCAAATGTGACATAAATACATTCTATATCTTACTGCTTGTACATTCTATATCTTACTATTTATTTGAAAATTATGTAACTAAAAGCATTACTATATAGACTTGTGTAATGTTTTATATCCCCAAATATGTTTAGAGTGAGCAATGAAATGGTCAAACTCAATAAATTGGTCAATGTGGATTGGTCCAAACAAATCGAATTTCATTTGAGTGTCATGAATTTAGATATCACTTGAGTTTTAGCTGAGAAGCCTACAGACATCACAAAGACATGTACAAAAGATGAAATGACATTTTATGAGGCTCAGTAGAGGTCCAATAGTCTGTGTTTGAACTTGATGCAAATGTCAATTGTTGAAAATGTTAATCCATTAATGCAAAGAGAAGTCACATTTGAAAATAACTAACAAATTTATTACATGAAGTCTAATGAATGAGTTGATTATCAATAATTTGATTGGCCATAACCCATTCATGATCATGTAACACAAATTTAAATCTAACAACAAAACTGAAATGACTAGAAATGGATGTAAGTGATTTATTCCTTATGTAGTTATAATCATTTCACTTCCTCTTGAGTTAGGTCAGTTCCAAGTGAATTATAACATTATTTAAAAAATAAAACAAAGAAATTAAGATATGATAATTCAGGTTCAATGGAGAATTAATAATATAAGGAAAATCTACCAATATTTCAATTCATGTTGGACTAGTCGTAGTAAAATAAAATTGAAAAAAGGAAACAAAGTTAAAAAAAGGAAAGAAGAACCACAAGACTTCAAAGAAAACCAATGTAGGGTAGATCATAAAGAGAGAACATGTTTCTTTTGTAAACATGCACATTTAAAAAAGGATTGTTCCAAAAAAAGGTTTGTTTAAAAAAATATTTATTATGTCTCTATATGTTTTGAATCATATCTCATTGAAGTCCCTAGTCATCATTGGTGGTTAGACTCAGGTGCAACTAGACGTGTGTCACATGTAACACATGGATTCCTTTTGATCCAATCCATTAAAACACTGAAAAGTTTCTATATATGCAGAACATAACAAAGGCATGAATAATAGAAGGAATTGGAACTCACATATTGATCTTGAACACCGATTTCCATTTAGATATTGAAAAGTATCTCTATGTTCCTGATTGTGCTATAAATTAAATTTTGTCGGAAAGTTGGATGCTATAACGTTTGATTTTGAGATCGGAGATGGTAAGTTCTCTTTTTATAAAAAGGGTATTATTATGGTTCTAATACATTGATTGATCAACTTTATTGTTCCAATCTGATAAAAAATATGTTGATTCTCTATTTTATGTTGAGAACAATATGAAAGTAAATGTAGTACAATTGATGGAAACTTTATATCATTGTGAAAAAATTGGACATGTTTTTAATGAAAGGATGTTGAGGTTAATTCAAGATGGAATACCACCTCAATTGAATTTTACTAGATTGATATATGTTTGAGTTGTATTAAAGAAAAATAAACTAAATATACAACAAAGAAACCAACCACTAGAAACACCCAACTACTTGAGTTAATACATATTGACATATGTGGTCCTTTTTATGCTCAGTTATGGCGTGGGAAAAACATTTCATTATCTTATATATTCTTTCTCATATTATGGATTCATATGTCTATTACATAACAATTCTCAATCAATTAACTAACTAGAGGTGTTAATTAATGAGGTAGAAAGGCAATTAGATGGGATAATAAAGATTGTGAGATATTATAGCGGTGATAACTATTATGAAAAATTTGATGGAAATGGACAAAGATCATGACCATTTGTAAGATTCCTTGAAAATAGTATATACATTTCTGATATATAACGCCTAGTATACCACAACAAAATGGTTTAGCTAAAAGGCACACTCATACTCTTGTGGAAATGGTTAGGAGTATGTTAAATTATTGTTGTATACCAATATCATTATAGATATATGCATTAATGGTGGACATATATTTGAAAAATAGAGTTCCTAGTATAACAATTCCTAGAAGTCCATATGAATTGTTGACTAGAAGAAACCCCAGTTTAGAGTATCTTCATGTTTGGGGATGTCTAATTGAAATAAGGCTATATAATTCACATGAAAGGAAGCTAGATGCAAGGAACGTTAGTGGTTACTTTGTTAACTATCCTGAAAAAAACAAAAGGGTGAATATTTTTATAACCCAAACCATAGTACAAGATAGAGTTTGATAATGCTCATTTGATTGAAAATAAAAGAAAAAGTGGGAGTGAAGAAATTCAAAGATTGAATATTAAGTAAATTCACTTGGAAACTCTTGAGACCAACATGTCTCCTCAAATTGTTGTATTCCATTCTCACAACAATATTGGACAACAACGTAATACTCCAATCTCACATAATATTGTCAATGAAGAGACCCTAATGATTATCAAGTCACAAATGAACAAAGGGTATACGAATCCCAAAAAATGGCATTACATCAGTCTACATGATATACAAGATCATCCATTTTTGTTGATTACATGGTCTACTCACAAAAACATGGATGTGACTTAAGTAGAATGAGGATCCATTCACATTTCAACAAGATATGGAAAGAGAAAATTATAACGAATGGTTTAGTGCCATGAAAAAAGAGTTAGAATTGAAGGATGATAATAATATCTAGAATCGATTGAGGTTCTTAAAGGATCAAAATGAGTTGGTTGTCTTCATGACCAAAACCAAAATCTAAGGACAACACAAAGATATATATATGTCTAGGCTTTTCGCTAAAGGTTACACTTAAAATGATCACATTGACTATGAAGAAATGTTTTCTCCTTTCTTGAAGAAAGATTTTTTTTCAGAATTGTTATGGCTTTGTTGGCTCATTATGATTTAGAACTTCATGAAAAGGATGTAACGACTTCCTTTCTAAATGATGACCTAGAAGAAGTGGTATATATGGATCAACCTCAAGGGTTTATATAACATACCAAAACCTGCCTTCTCTCTGAAACCCTAATTTCCCTAAGCTGGGTACCAAAGGTCATAGTTCTTAGTTTATCACCAAATAAGGTGTAGTATATACCCTAAACTTAGATATATGATGAGTTTAGATGACTTCAATGCCTTGTTTGACTAAAGAGAGACAATAGAAGAATTATAATGTGCAAGATATGTCCTTAGCCACCCTTAATCCTAATAGGATGGAGACACCTAATAGATGGCACTAAGATGGTTAATCTTAACGAATAATAAATAATTAAACTTTAGTTAAATGAATCCTAAATCATATAATGTGAACATATCATATTCATAAAATGATCTAAGAACATATTAATCATAAATCCATGTAATACTATATTACCATTTACATAGAGTTAATAATACGTCCATTAAAATATGTTAATATGTCCCCAAACCTTAATAGGATAACTAGATGAGATTAAACATATTCATATAAATAATATGTCAAGAAAATGCATGAATAAGCCATAAAAAGGAGTAAGGCTAATGAACATTTCATTTGATTTTAATCAACAAGATAATATACCTAAATATCTTTGAAATGAAATGAAAGGTTAAGGGATGTGGATTCATATAATAAGGAAAGTCAATCATGAGAAGATAATTATAAAATAAATATAATGTCAACACATTATCCATACACATATTTATTTGGTGAGCAAACATGGAAGGAGCACCTTTTAACCCCAATCTATGAGATCATCTAAATAAACAGTCTCAAATGAAGAAACTAAATCCACATTCAAAATTCTCACGTCTTAAATGGCATATGTTCCAAGTTTCACATTAAGGGATTAATACTTGATCCCTGAAATTCATCAACGAATGAATTTCTAAGATAAAATACTAAAAGTAAATTATATAGTGGATAACCCCAAAGGTGGAAATTAATATTAAAATCTGAAATGACATGTCTTCATTAGTCTACCTTTCAAGTTTCACTATGCATGGGCATTAGTTGCTTCCCCAATTTTATTAGGAAAGGAAAAAGGATAATAATGTCATCTCACTTTATCCCAAACCCAATATGATTAAAGTTCTCAGATACAACTGTCACACAATCTAATTTCTTTTTCTTTTCCTTTTTATCTGCATGGGTCCACCAAGTGGCCAACTAGGATTATACTAGGACCATGTCTACTAGATCAAGCAATTGAGGTATCATCTTCTTCCCGATTTTTTTATTCATGCCCGCACTAGTTTCTAGAAGAATCTTCCACAGGGGATTTCTCTCTCTATATATACCAAAAAGTTGCAAGGTTTCTTCTTCATTACGTTCCTCATTCGATTACGAACCTAAGTAACCCTACTTTCACTACTAACTTCTTACCTAATGAAAAACCCTACATCTACTTCATCTGCCTTTTTTCCTAGAGGCCACAAAAGTGAATCCGATCTCTACAAGAAGGGTCCTAGAGAAACATCACCCCTTGAAAAAGAGATTCTCACATTTCATTGATTTGAAAATCTTCCTGACATGTTCATCCAATACCTTCTTCTTCCTCTGACTCCCTTGTATGGTAGTGGATCCATGGACTCCCTTAGATTGATTACCTTGGAAGAGACCATTCTCGAGTATGGTCGAAGCTTTGTAAATGGTCAATTTGGGCTGTAGTGCTACTGTGGTACTTCTTAAACTCAGCCTTGGAAGGATCACCAAAAGGGGTTATGAGGGGAATCTCAAGGTACCTCCCAGACTCCTAAAATTCATTTGGGAAGTCATAGATTGCTTCTTGGACTATTCTGACCCTTCTTCCCCCTAGCACATAGGTAAACTCAATCTTCTATTTTACTCTCCTCTATGGTATTTTCTGATAATGAGCTGGAATCGGGTGCTCTAGCCTCCATATACTTCAATTTCCTTGATGGTACTTTTCTCGAGCATAATGAGAGCCTCTCGATGATCTTTTTCCATTTAAATCATTTGTTTATGGATTCACAAGGTTCCCCTTTGGAACTCGGTTGCAAGAGGTCTTCTATGAGATGACCACTTTTTTGGGTTCTTCTAGTTTGGTAGAACATGGAGGATGTGGAGGTAGAGTTTGTTGGGTGAGATGGGTTGGGATTCTCGAGATTGAACCTCAATTTGAGATCTGACCGGTGTTGTTCGTCGTCAACCTAGATGAGAAGAATTGTAAGTGTTAGTTTAATCTGATGCCCTAATTCTTGTTTTTGGTCCTCTTACACATGAATTGACATTTATTTCTTTTCAATGTGTGCTTATTAGTCGACCTAGATATGTTTTGATATCTGGAATATCATGTTTTAACCCTGTCACATTATAACTCTTGATTAATCATACAATGAGTCAAATAATCTTTCAAAATATACTATTACCTCATTTACATTAGTTAAAGACGTGGAACTCTAAAATCTTATGAAAAAATATGTTATAGAATAGTGAGACTGTTCTCTACACGATGATATGATTATTTGCACTTAATTCTGATATAATACATATATAAATTTAGGGATTTTTCTAATTGGGTAGAAATTCT
The DNA here is from genome assembly GCA_963693085.1 of Alisma plantago-aquatica. NCBI lineage: Eukaryota > Viridiplantae > Streptophyta > Magnoliopsida > Alismatales > Alismataceae > Alisma > Alisma plantago-aquatica. The sequence continues at coordinate 493,620,909 of OY856411.1, read as the reverse complement.
AAAATTCATATCTAATAATATATAATCCAAAAAAGCAAAGTGTATGTAATCAAAAAATATTATCTATACAATAGTGTTTGTTTTATAACCTAATTCATTGATAATAAAAAGGCACTTTTTAGAGTTCATGTAACTAATGATGTATTAACCCTATTTTCATGACATATATGATCAATACATTTGTTGGAGCTCTATTGAAGATTTAGGGTTGACATAAGACACATCTCAACTTGATATGAGGTGTGTTACACTTCTTAATCATATTGAGTCAATCACCTATATTATTCTCCCTCTTGGTCTTTTATGACATATTACCCTATACATTTCTCTGACTTTTGAGATGTTGACTCGTGTGAGTGCTTAGATGATGATCTTGATCTTTTAAAAATTGTGTACATGCACATTGAACTCTGAAGTGGTATCCTGGTCATCTTATTTCATGATGTACTCCTAAATTTTGGATATCAATTATTTCACCCACTTTTGTGGTGGACGTTTCATATTAAAAAAATTGATGTGATGGAAATATCATTAAATCTATTTTATGACTATACTTCCACTTGCCTCTACATTATTTCATATGTGTTGAATCATTATCCCTATAGTTATATAGATTCTTTGATTTTTGGGTTTTATTCCCCTTCGTGAAATTTTTCATTGGGTCTTATTCCTCTACCAGATATATTATTAGGCACTGGGTTTTATTCCCCTTCCAGGGTGCGCCTTCTACCCAACTTTATATATTTGGGAGTTTGGCATTATACCATTCTCTATCAGGTTATGGGTTTTTTCCCTAATGTCCCCTGACTTTATATTTACACCAGTGTTGCATATATCTCACTTCCATACTAAAATATATGTTGGATTTTGATGATGGGTTGTGTTCCCTAATTTATTTGATTGTGCTTATGTGGAACATGTTGATATTATGATGTATGACAAGTGCACTTTAAACTATTTCTCTTTGATATCCATTTGAGTGTTCTACTTCACTCTTTTGTTTGAACCCCTGTTAAGTATATTGTTGTCCTTATTTCATAATATTGCTCAATCCCTATTTATATGCACATAGAGGCATTGTTATGTTATGTGAGAGTATTAAATTTGTCTTCTTTTATGAGTTATGCTTCCAACCCCTTAGGAGAAGAACATGGTGGACTCGACATGATGACTTGGAATTAGCTTAGTGAAGCTAACTCTTAGGAGATAGACTTGAAATAGTTTGTATATCTCTCTACTTAGTGAAGAAGTTGTTTCTTTCATGTAAACCTCAAGTGGGAGATTATTATGTATAGGGGTGAGCAGAATTCAGTTAACTAACATTCCAAATGGTAATTTTTTTGGACAATTTGGTTAATTCATTTAATTTGGTTAATTAGCAAATTTTTTGATTAAAAATATTTTTAGTTTGGTTAACTGAATTAATTGAATAGTCATAATTTATTCAAAAAAAATGTAATACACATAAGTATACCTATATAATTACACTTTTATTTCAAAAACCTTCACATTTATACACTAATAATGCTCCCATGAACTATGTACCACTATATTTATATGTAGTACTATGATAACATAACAATTGTTCAAATTTTATGAGAAGTTTCATGCAATATTATTAAAGGAGCATTATTTGGTTAACCAAATTAATCGATCAAATTAATCATTAATGATTAACTATAAGAAAATTAACTGACATTAATTTGGTTATGTTAATGGCTAAAAACTCAAATCTCAAAGTAAACATTTAACCAAACTGAATTAATCATAACATACCAAATTAACTGAATGCTCACCCCTAAATATGTAAACTTGTAAGATAAAAATACTCATGATTTTCTTTATTCCTTTGCTATTCTTATATACCATACATTTGAGAAATAAAAAGATACACATATCCCATCATACTAATTAGTGTGTTTAGATTAGGTGGGTTTATTCATGAATCAAGTAAGGAGTGTATCTCATCTAGGTTCCCACTCCTTACATGATGGTATTAGAGCCTTGACAGTCAGATTCTGACTATTTCAAGTATATCTTCCCAAGTAGAACCCCTACCTTATGTGAAAACCCTAGATGAGATGTTTATCGTTACACATACCTATGTTGTTCATGAGGTGGTGAAAGAAAGATTTGGAATAATATGAGGTACATATAATTTTTTTGATGAGTAAACCCTAATGTGATGGGACTTTTAAGCGCATACCCTAACATGTAGGTTTAGTTGTTACAAATCTTTGAATGTTATGAGTTTTGACATTAGGATGGAGTTAGGTAATGAGGATGTTAAATTAGTTGATCAGGAGATTTCCATCTCAATATGGATAATTATGACTCAGTTCTCACACTGATTTTGATCTCATCTTTAATTCGTTGCATGATTTCTCAAAGAAAAACTTATTTTCTATTATACGTAGTATATATAAAAAATGTATAATTTTATCAATTTTTTCTTGAACCAAGTCACAATAAAGGAATGCATGAAGTCTGGTAGTGAAAATCCTATAACTAGTTAGAATAGAGATCTTAAATCCTACTTTGAGTATGGAGTGATGACTAGGAAAATATGGCTTGTGATAAAGGTTTATATGACCTACCCTTTTGTCTCCCCTGAGTTGTAGAGAGTTGTACCCAATGAATTTTTACATACTCATGAGAATCTTAGGGTTGTTACTACAAACCACAATGACCTAAGACTCAACTCTAGGCCCTATTTGGTTCACGAGTGGGATTTTATAATCAAGACCAGGTTAGTCAGGGTTAGTCTCTAGATCTGGATTAGTCTGGTCTAGATCCAGTCTAATTTTGTTTGGTAATCCAATCTAGTTCTAGTCATCTGGTTAAGATTTAGTCTGATTCTATTTGGAAACCCAGTCAAGATCTGGTCATGAAATATAGTCTAATTTTGTTTGGCAACCTAATTAGGATCAGATTTGGTGTTGATATACTTGAAATAGCACAAGTATGGGTAGAACAATATAAGATCTGATTGCAATTGATATTATATTTCAGCATGGAAGAAAATATGCATACATAAAAATAGAAAATATTTAACTATGATTTAATAAATTTTTTGAGTATGACTATTTTAGTTGATCTATACCTTTTACCCATGTTTTTCCATAATACATGAAATATGCTTTGCTGTATCCATATTTAATTATATGTATCTTTCAAATATATAATGACTACATGGGTACATGAAAATAAGGTATATAATATAGCTAAAGACATGTACATTTATAAGTAAAACCAAACATACAATATGAAATACTACTATGATATCAATGCTTAAAATTACATATTTCCAAATACAAATTAATTTGCATAAGGTTAATTATATCACTATAGATAGTCATTAATTTGACTATCACTCATTGTCTTCACCAACAACGCCCTCATCAACTTCATTCGGTGAAGTAGCTCCATCATAACATCATTCAATGCAATAAATCTATCGTCATCAACTATTTGATGTGGTTGAGAGATTCTCATTTGGTCGGGTTGCTATTGTAGGCCTAGTGGGTATGTGCGAGGACTGGTCCAGAAGGTTCTTGGAACTGCATCTACAATTTTCAACACTCTCCACCTCACCCTAAACATGTTCATGTTGACACCAGTCCTCCCTATTAATGCATGAAATTAGCAAAGGGCATCACACCAAGCTTGACATAGAAAATGTTATCACATTCATATAATATTACCGGTGTCCTAAGATTATGTCGAGTGCTGCATCAAACTCATCATCCCATTGAAACAGATTCATTTTATAAGAAGTAAATGAAGCATAGGTTAAAAAATAATGACGTTAGTAGTGCATTTGTTTGTTAGCAAAAAATGTGATTGAATTGAACTAGCCATTGATGAGGACATATTTCAAATTACTTAATGGGCAAAAAACAAATTTAATCATTAATTTCTTAGATGGGAAACAAACAGTACATGCATTGATTTACTAGATGTCAAGAAAGAATACCAACAACCTATAATTTAGTAAGTTGTGCAACAAACAAAAAAATTCTTCATAAATTACTACATGAATCAGAACTAAATATTAACAATCTATCATTTTCATTGACATAAAGAAAACACTAGCTCCAACACACTAGTTCCATAAATAAAACACTACTTCCATAAAAAAACACCAGGCCATAGAAAAATAAGATGTAGTAGGTGATGTTAGATGTCTAGGTCGACACACACAAAATCACTCTAAGATGGTGACCAACTGCCGTGGTGACCCTTATGTGGTGGCAGTGATGGTTTACACTGATCCTTGATAGGGCCATCCTAGTTGTCCAACTTTAGGGCCTCATCATACTTGTCCCATGAGACCCCACCATCTTCATTCACCTCCTCTTCCTTGACATCGTCTTTTTTCCAATCAAACAACAGTGGAAAATGACAAATAGGGTGAACAATCTTGTCATTTCTTTAGTTTTCATCAATGGGTTATTCAAGGCATGCATCCATGGGCTCTTCATGCAAAGATGGGGAATGGGAGTGGGAAGGCTAGCATGACTTGCACAACATTTTAGAATAAACATTTTTTTTCAATCTTGGATCATGACATCGAGACAATAAAACATATAGAAGTATAGTGAAATAGATGTTTGATCCCATAATGATAAAAACAAACAAATGACAAAAATAGTTAATGGGAAAGTTAAATGCATATGTCACATATTTGACATCAACATTTAAAGGTATGCATCAACTAGAGCGTCATCATAATACATCAATATGAAAAAGTAAATACTATAAGATACTAATATTACATCAATATTAGTACGTGTTTGATAGATACTAATATTGCATCACACCAACTGTACTAGTTCATAATCATTCAAACAAGTAAGGTCTAAAATGCATCGAACAAACATTGTAAGTATGACCTAAAGTTGCCTAACAAATTATTTTTACATAGGGATTCTTGCAAATTCATTCATTACCTTGACCGCCAACTCCTACAGCTGCATCATTTATGTTTTTAGCATTGTCCATATGTACTGTGACTCTTGGTGGGTAAGTATGATGAGTCATCATGAAGTTGTGTGGAATCATTTTGTTGCACGCATGGCGGTTGAATAACCCATGTATTTCCCAAAATGAAATGATTTTTTTCGAATAAAATCTTTTCTGAGGTTCTTCCATCACATTTTCACCTGGTGCAAAGATAAAGGCATCCCCGTTGTATTTTGAATGTCACACAGTGTCTCCCTTCAAGCCTTTTCAGTATATACTCCATCCACACATCTCACCATGTCATATTGGTTTCTCATCACATCAAGTAGGGTTGGATCGATCTTTCTAGACAATAGACCATAGGATCTTGTGTCTTGTCCAGCCATATTACGAATTATGTGTGTAATACATTTCAAGCTTAAGGGTGCATTTCACAAATATGGGAATACAATATGAGAATTCAAATTGAAAACACAATGTGCAAAAAACATAGTGTAACTTCCACAACAATATATTATGTAACTGAATATCATCCCTGTATATCTAGGTATGACATTGGCCTATGGCATCATCGGAGGTGAAGGAATATCAAAAAGGCAATTTATATCCTGCAACTTGTTAACCGTGGTGTACAAAGCATCTAAATTGCACTGATAGGATTGGTAAACATCTTCAACTTCATGATGGAATTCAAAAAAGTTCTTCATGTTCATTGCATTCCCCCACACCAATTTGCATTCGCCAGTCAGTAACTTAATCTCAACCTGCATCAACTTAATAATTGGGGAGAGATCGTCTACCCAATGAAAGTATTTACAACGATCTTTTCCCTATAATGTATTAGGTTTGAATTAATGATAACGAACACATAAGATACTTATTAATGAGACATATGTTGTATGATTGTATTAGCAAACCTACCTCAATGAACATATGCAATACATTTTCTCCAGACGTTCACTAAGGATGCCGAAGTCATACAACCTTGCATCTTTTGTACTTATCTAATGCAACAACATTTCCACACATACATCATCACACTTCAGATACATCTGTTGACATATGAAATTGTATCATTCGTTAGTAACACAATGTGGGAGTCTTATACTAGATAAAAAATTCAAATAGAGAATTACCAACAACAATTCAAACATACAACTCATGCCATTTTTCAATTGGGACAAGTACATTACAACATATGAGGTTGTAAGTACATTATTGCCATGACATATTATATGTTTTCTCATCTGTTGAGGAACCTTTGTCTGTCAAGAGGTTCAAATGCTTGTTAAGATAGTCCCATATCCTTCTAAGGTTACTTATTCTTCTATTAGCGTATTGGTGTCTAATCTAATGGAGCATACAAAATCATAATAAGCAGACTATTGCTCACGTTCATTGTGTGAAAATGCAAGCTATGTTATCACTGCATCCATAATTGCGGCTGGAGTGGTAACGTTATGTTGAACATGTTGCGTAGGCAACATCATATTACATTTGGTTTGAACCAGACCCCCGCCACATGTAAAGTATGGTCTGTGGGACCATTGCCCGCATGTGTTGTAGCTATTTCTACTCGCATGGTGCAGGAGATGCCACACTAAAATGAGGGCATTCCTTTTTCCATTGTAGGCAAAATATAAGTACATCAGAATTAGTGTAAAACTTTTACTTCAACATCATAGCAAGTACACGACAAATCTATCTTTTGATTTAAAATATGTACTTCAAAGGAGGTGGCACAAATTTGAACAACATAAGAAGTACATATACATTCAAAGTACAAACTCATGTCACTGTGTTTTCTAAAGGAAATTGGATATTCCTTCATGCAGCTCATCACCCTCTCGAGCATAGGCTTGGGTTATTTGTTGGAGGGAGCTCAAGTTCGATCCATTGTCTGGGAGGCCAGACATTGAATTTCCTTTCAAGAATTCATCCATCATGACATCACCATGTCGTTAGCATCATATAAAGTTGTGGAGGATACAACATGCTAATACTAGACATGTTTGTGATTGCACTTTGTACGTCACACCTTTTTTCAGGTAAACAAACCTCCTCTTCATTGCACCAAATTCTATCTCAACAATATTACATAATTATGTGTGTTGATAGTTGAAAATCTCCTTACTATTATTGTATGAGTGTCTATTGCCTCTATACTTGGATATGTGGTATGTTGTGTTACGATACATGAAAAGAAACAAACGTGTGTTAGAATATTCATCATCGACTAGGCAGTACTTACCTTGTGATACTTTGAAATTGTCAATCATAGATGACATGGGGATCCTCATATGTACTATGAAACCATCCCACCCCATCAAAATATATGTAAAATCCATGCCAAAGTCTACAAAACCCATAGCATTAAGTGAGACAAACCCTTTCCTATTTTGATAACAATTTTGTTTTTCTCTACTGACCAAAATAGGAATATGTGTCCCATAAACCACCCCAATGACATCCTAAAATATGGGTAATACCGAACTCAACTAACAAAATAACCATATGACATGCATAAAAAAAATGCTCTCATATATTAGTACCTTGAAGTACAGGAAGAACCTTGGGTTTTCCAAGATGTGATGGCGTGTCATTGTAGATGTGGTAGGTACCACAATATACTCTAAGCATACCACACAAACCACATCCAAAATTCCATTAAATTTTCTACTTATGATCTCTCCATAATGGATGTAGTCCTCTACTAAAGCACGATTGGGGTGGCCATGACCAACCATCTATAGGAAGTAGCAGACGACCTCCACCGACAAAACACCCCTACTACCTTATATCAAGCCACGACTCTCAAGCTTGTTCATGATGGATATAAGAGTAGGATATTTTATTCTATATAGGTTGTACACCCTCTTTTGATATCCATTAATGATTTCTAAAACCTTTTGGTGCCTAGTCCTAATACTGATAGACTTAGGTACTATATTTTTTAAGTCCCCATAGAATGATCCGAAATTGTCCATGATGGAATATGCTATTGAGTCAGAAATAACAGTTGGTAGCCTAGACATAATATCCAAAATGTCAGTTACCAAGTCTGGTGTTTTTCTATAATTGTTACCAACCATGTTTTCTACAATTATAGTGATGACAAGGCTTGTATAGTGCACATGCAATCTTAAACATTAAGAAATATTTCTATATAAAAACCTATGAAGGATACTATTTGCAATCAACTTAATATTACAACATAATTCATTCACAATGTTTACAAAAAAACTGAATATTATAGTGGTTAGAAATTTGAGTCACATAAACTAAATGGTCCACTAAAAACCATCCCTAGTCTAAGGCTTCCTTCATCTATGGTTAAGAACCTTTGGTATTGTCACTTATGCATGCATCATCATTGGATGTATACCTCATAGATGGCATACTGGCAGTGGTCTGGTATGGTGAAGACATGGATTGTAAAGGAAATCCCTGTTGATGTGGCACATAAGAGGGTGGCATGTCAGGTGGCTATGTTGAAGTGACCGTTGTGGGGGGGGGAACCGCCATGGAACCTACTACAAAGGACATGCAACCATATCATAAGTTTGCCTGGGGTATGACAGATGTTGATGTAGATATTGTGGTATGTTGCCTTCTTCATGCCATTCACAAGAGTTGTAAAAAATTGGACATATGTATTTGGGAAAGTATCAATAAAATGTTGCAAAATCATTGAAAAGTCCTCCTTTTCCACAGCACAGGTGCCAACACTGGTACCTAGTTCATGTACCTCTTCATACATCCTGGGTGAATTCACTTACCACTTCATTGGAAAGGAAAAATCATTTAGGTTTCTATACTGTTCACTTCCTACACCTGTGACTAGGAGGATTTCTTTCCCCAAAACCTTGCCTATTCGTCATGGCATTGTCTCCCTCACTCTAGACATCAATATAATCTAGACACAAAATTAGACAAAAAGACAAACAACAAAGTAGTATAATCATACTACACTTGGGAGAAGGAAAATGAATGGATTTTCCATAATGAATTTGGCTTTGAAAATCACTGACATCTTGAAAATTCCTACTCAAAGCTCGTACTACAATTGGGAGCAGCCAAAAGAATGGAGTTCCTACTTATCTGAAGATTGACAAAGTTTCTAGTAATATTAAGCTCGTGTAATGCATAGAAACTTATGCAATCCACACAAAAGTTATCAACAATAGTATAATCCAAACAATTCAGACCATGTATGTGGTTGCTCTAATGTTGACCTTTATTTTTGACTGATCATGAATTGAACATATGCAATATATACTATTTGTAGTAGAACAATATTTTATAGTTAATCATGTATTCTATATTTTTAATTTCTTTCACCACAACCAATACAAAAATCACACACACACGCACACACACAGATATATATATATATATATATATATATATATATATAAAATCTAGTATAATGATCTTGTCAAAAAAGGGATCTATTGTTTTATATATAAGTACATAGTTATGATGTTGGAGTCTGGAGTTTATTTTATATCTACTAATTTAGCCATTCTAATGTTATGAATCTTAATCAGGATCTCTTGCTTATTGCATGTTTACAATAAGAGGGTTGTAATATATTATAAGACCAACAAGGAAAAGAGTAATTGGGTAAAAGACCTTGATGGATAGAGGTGGTAACACTGCAAACCAAATGAAGGATGTAGTATAAACAACTCCAACATGTGAGCATATGAAGCAAGGGATAAATATTCTACTGGTAAAAAACAATTGGGTACAATTTAAGATGTTGTGTTATAAACTTTGGGAATAATGCCCCTCTGATCAATGCTCTAAGAAAGACCACCTAGTCATATGGGTGGCACAAACTCCATTTATATAAAGGTTAAAAAATGAGGTGCATTATTCTATTTAGTTTCTATCATTAGGAAGTGATTTACTAAAACCTAGGCCAGTTGGGTGTAGAGGTGGCTGAGCCCAAGGGATTATATTGTTATTTCCTGGCAGCCATGTCATAATGGTTTGCTTACCCATGATAACCCTACTAATTATTAATTAGATGTGTAGAAAGTTGGAATGGATTTGGTAGACCATTGTAGTTTACAGGGCATGTAGGGATATTTTTTTTAATAACGAGGAACCCCTTCTGGGATCGATCACTATTGGACCCTACCTAGACAAGGGTAAACCTCGGAACCCACTGCGTACATGGGGGCACCGTGGCACACTCAATAACATGGGGCCTTGTTGCACCCCGAGGATTATGCAGCCAGAGTCGAACCCGAGTCCCTTCGTTGGGGATTGCCGAGCCGCACCACTGGGCTACTCCCTCACCCCCAACATGTAGGGATAATTAGAATAATGATTAGAATAAAAGAACCATGGTGGCATTTGGTTGATCATTATAGTTGAATAATAATCATAATAAAAGATCCATGGGAGGTTTCTATGTACAATTCTAGAACTATATCAGATTTGGGTTCAAAATTGGTAAGAAATAAGAGGTTGTACATTGAAAGCAAGCATGGTCCTTGTATTGAGATGTACCCAAACTATTATACATTCATACCACACTAAAAAAGCACACATTGATAAAAACATACTTACACGAATAACTCAAAAATCAACAAAAACACATTATTCCCAAAATTATGTTCACAGCCAAATACAAATGACACGAATGATACACATTGAGTTGTTTCAACAAGTAAACAAACTACAAACTAGAGGAAGATTCAATCTAGGTTAAATCAAATTGGAGAATTTGACAGAGAAGGAAACGACCCGATAATGAATGTGTCTGATATTAGGAGTAAAGAAGACCATATACATCTAGTGAATACACATGGATAAACAAAGAAACAAGGAACTCATGTCAGTAACAAAGAGGGGCAAGTGATGTTGAACAGACGAAATGCAAGAAAGAGGGATGCATACCTCTTCAGAAAGATGCAAAGGGAAGAACACATAGGATGACTGTCTTCTACTATTATTTTGTAGAAGATGAAGTGGAGAATAGGAAACTTGAGAACAACAACCTCAAGTACAAAATCAACCAATTTAACGGGCCTGGAATTCCTATGCGAGTTAGGGTTTCTCCTGGTATCACCCATTCATAAGGCACCATGTGAATGATCAAATTTAGCAGAGAACTAAGAAGAAAAAAGGGCAGGGGCGGGAGGGAAAGAGGACGACCTGGCCTATACTTTTGCCACCAAAACCACCTTTTACACTCGTGATGGCAGGGCAAATTGATTCCACCATTAAGTTGCCACATCTGGAGTCACTCTTCTCACCTTGAAACCTAGCATCATGATTGCTTCAACATCATCGATGGGAATGCGAATAGTCAAATGGGTTGTAGCCACTATTTAGGCTATGAAATACTTCACACATGCAGTGTGCCTACACCTGGCTGCTAAAGAATCAATAATAGCTATGGGGGTGGGTGGGGGTGGGGGTTGGGGGTCAAGGTCACAAGAGCATCAAGGACTGACCAGACAACTTCTCTCCCATCGTATAATGTGACAATACCAAAGTGGACTAAGATTTCTCAATCCTACTCACACCGGGACTGAGTTGGTTAAGATTTGGTTATAACCGAAGCCCAAAATGGGTCTGTTCTGGGATGAACAACCAAACATAATCCTCACTAACCCGGATTGGATTACAATGAGATGGCGTAAAATGAAAAGGGCTAATCCCAACCCAGTCCCAAACCAAAAAAGGGCTAGGTGTATATGACCTTTTAGTTGGAGGAATGACCTACATATGTCTTAAACACAGCCTTATGTTTGATCTTAAACATTGATACTATAAATAGTTTTTTAGTTTGACTTAATAGGTTAAACCTTTTTAAGGGGTGTTAGAGTCATTGGTTGACAATGTAAGGATGGATTTCTTTCATGGACGAAATCCTTTTAAGAGGTGGAGTGTTGTAACATATCTAAACATGCTTCCTAATGCCAAGAACTCAAATTTCCCTGAATTAGGTATAAAAGGGTATAATTCTTAGTTGAACATTAAACAAGGTGTTTAATACACCCTAACATGGACATATGCCGACTTTAGATGACTCTGATGATTTTTTTGCATAAAGAGAGACATTATAAATATTATAATGTGCAAAATAGGTCCTTATCCTCCCTTAGCCATAATAGGATGGAAATACCTAATAGGTAGTGCTAAGATGGTTACTCTTAATAAATAATAAATATTTGGACTTTTATGAAATAAATCCTAAATCATACAATGTGAATTAATCATATTGATATAATGAACTAAGAACATGTAATTCATAAATCCATGTAACAATATATGACCAATTACATATGATGAATAATACATGCATATAAATAGGTGATAAGTCCCCAACCCTTCATAAGATAACTATCCAACTAATATGTTTAATAGTATGGGAATGAGATTGGACATACTCATTCATAATATGTTGAGAAAATTCACGAATAATTCATTATAAGGAGATAAAGGGTAATGGAAAATTGGTTTAATTTTAATTTGAAAGATAATATTATGAAATATATTTATAAGCAAGTTGGGTTAAATAAAGGATATGGTGTCATATAATAAGTAAGGAAAGTCAGTAATGAGAAGATATTCTTAAAACAAATCTAATGTCAACACATTATCTAGAAATACATTTTCTTTAGTGGACAAATATGTAAGGAACACCTTTTAACCCCAATCTATGAGATCACCTAACAAACATTCTCAAAAGAAGAAACAAAATCCACATTTAAAACCCTCATGTCTTAATTAATTGATGGGCCAAGTTTTAAATTAAATGATTAATCCTTGATGCCTTAATTTCATTAAGGAGATAATTTATAAGACAAAATTTTAAATATTAAATGATATAATGATGATCCTGAAGGTGGAAATTAATATTAAAACCAAAATCTACATGCCTTGATTAGTCTACTTGTCATTTTTCATCTTGTTTGGGGATCAATTGCTCCCCCCAATTTGATTAGGAAAGAAAAAGGATGATAATTTCATCTCACTTTATCCCAAATCCAATATGAGTGAGTTCTTGCATATCACTATCATACGAACCATGTATTTTTCTTTTCCTTTTCCTCCACATGGGTCCATAAAGTGAATGTCTCTAGATCAAGAAATTGGGGGATCTTCTTCTTCTCTAATTTTTACTTCATCCCTGAACTCGTTTCTAGTATAATCTTCCAAAGGGGATTTCTCTCTATATTGACCACAAAATCACAAGATTTTTTCCCATTGTTTTCCTCATTCTTTTTCAAACCTAATCTGGCTCTACTTTCCCTACCAACTTCCATTCCTAGATAATAGACCTAAATATACTTCTACCTCCCTTTTTCCTAGAGGGAACAATACTAAATCACACCTATAAAAGAAGGGTCCTAAAAGTGATTCTCACATTTAATTATTTGAAAGTCTTCTTGACATGTCCATCCAATACCTCATTCTTCCTCTGACTCCCTTTGATGGTAGCTTCCTGGTGACTTCCTCAGATCGATTATCTTAGAAGAGACCATATTCATGTATAGTCAAAGTTTGTAGATGGTTTATTTTGGCTATAATGCAGCTATGGTGTGTCACAAACTCCATCGTGGAAGGCTCATCGAAGGGGTTGTGAGGGGAAACTTTAGGTACTACAAACCCTAAAAATTTGTCTTGGAAATCATATATTTCTTCCACAAACTATTTTGACCCTTTTTCCCTCTTGCACAAAGGTAAACTTTGTCTTCTATTTTAATGGTCCTCTGTGATGTTTTTTTGTAACAAGATTGAATGGGATGTGCTAGGCTTCATTGACTTTAGTGTCCTCAATTGTACTTTTGTTTGAGCATAATGAATGACTCTTGCTCTATTTCCCTCAAAAGTGTCTATTTTTGGTTTTCACAAGGTTCCTTTTAGGACCTGAACTGTCAGGGGTCTTCTATGGCTTATTGACACCTCCAACCACTTTCCTAGGTTATCTAGTCTGGAAGAATGTGAAGGATGTGGAGGGAGAGTTTGTTGGGAGAGTCGAGTTGGAATTCTAGAGAAAGAATATAGAGTTGAGATCTAGTTGGTGCATTGTCAACCTAGATGAGAAGAATTGCAAGTGTTAGTTTTCTTAAATTCCATCATTCTTGTTTTTTTCTTCTTGCACATGAAATGACATTTATGTCTTTGCATCATGTGCTTCTTAGTTGGCCCAAGAAGGAATTTATCTTCAGAATATTAAGTTGTAACCCCGCCACAATTATAAGGTCTTGATTAATCATACAATGAGTAAAATGATCTTCCAAAATATATTATTTCCTCATTTAAATTTGTTAAATATGCAAAATTCTAAAACCAATAACTAAGTACTAAAAGATGAAAGAATCATAGAAAATATGTTCTAGAATTGTGAGATATTTCTCTACATGATTGTATTATATTATCACTTTATTTAGATATAATAAGTATATATATTTTAAGGGTTTTATAATTGGATAGGGATTCTAAAATCCATATCTAATAATATATAATCAAGGAAAATAAATTAAATATGCTATGGAATAAAAAAATATTTTTTACAAAATTAATGATTTTATTAACCTAATTCATTAATTTTGATAAGGTAATTTCTAGAGTTATGTAATTAATGATATATTAACCCTATCTTCATGTATATGATTACTAGTTTTGTTGAAGCTCTATTGAAGATTTAGGGTTTACTTGAGACACAAATAGACTTGATATGAGGTGTGTTACACTTGTTAATCATACTAAAAAATCACCTATGTTTTTCTCTCTGTTGATCTTTTGGGACATATTGCCATATACACTTCTCTGACTTCTGATATGATGACTCATGTGAGTGGTTCTATGATTATATTGATCTTTTGATCTTCCTAAATTTTATATGTGCATATTGGACTCAAAAGTGATATCTTAGTCATCTTATTTCTTGATGTAATCCTAAATTGTGAATATCAATTATTTTACCCACTTTTGTGGTGGAATTTTCATAATAAAATGATTGATGCGATGGATCTCATTGAATCTAGTTTTTGGCTATACTTTCACTTGCCTCTACATTATTGTATGTGTGTTGAATCGTTAGACCTAGAGTTATATAGATTGTTTGGTTTTTGGGTTTTGTTCCCCTTCGTGATATTTTGGAATTGGGTCTTATTCCCCTACTACATATATTATTAGGCATTGGGTTTTATTCCCCTGCCAGGGTGCACCGTCCCACCCAACTTTATATATATATATATATTTAGGAGTTTGGCAGTATACCATTCACTACTAGGCTATGTGATTTTCCCTAATCTCCACTCACTTTATATTTACACCAGTATTCCATTTATCTCACTTACATGATCAATTACTTGTTGGAATTTGATGATGGGTTGTGTTCCCTAATTTATTTGATTGTGCTCATGTGGCATTGATATGTTTATATATGACTAGTTTACTTCAAATTGTTTCCTTTGATATCCATTTGGGTGTTATACATCACTCTTTGTTGGAAGCCTTGTTAATTATATTGTTGTCCTTATTCCATAATATTTCTCAATCCCTATTTATATGCACAAATCAAAATTGTTATGCTGACAACATCCAATTTGTCTTGTTTTTTGGGATATGCTTCCAACCCCTTTGAAAAAGAACATAGAGGACTTGACATGATGACCTGGACTTAACTTAGTGGAGCTGACTCTTGGAAGATAGACTTGAAATTGTTTGAATATCCCTCTGCTTAGTGAAGAAGTTTTTTATTTCATGTAAACTCCAAGTGTGAGAATATTTTGTATAGAGTTGATTAGAATTAGATTAATAACCAATTAACTAAATGATTGATTCTAAATGGTTAAATTTTCAAACAATTTGGTTAACTCTTCTAATTTAGTTCATTTATTATTTTAGTTAATTGGTTAATTTTTCAATTAAAATAGTTTCAGTTTGGTTAACCCAATTAATCGTATAGTCATAATTTATTGAAAAATATACATCTTGCACATATGTATACCTATATAATTATACTTTTATTAAAAAAAACCTTCACATTTGTATACTGATGATGCTCCCATGAACTATAAAACACTATATTTATATGTGGTGCTAGTATTACATAACAACTGTTCAAAATTTTATGAAAAATTTCATACAACATTATTATAGGAGTCAGTTAACCAAAGTAACTAACAAAATTAACCATTAATTGATTAACTATAACCAAATTAATGTGCAATAATTTGGTTATATTAATGGTTAAAATCTCAAACCCAAGTTTACCATTTAGCCAAACCGAATTAACCATAATTGATCAAATTAACTGAATGCTTTCCCTTAATTATGTAATCTTATAAGATGAAAACAGTCATGGTATTTTTATTCCTTTGCTATTCTTATATACCATCTATTTGATAAATGAAAAAAATTACACCTATTCCAACATACTTGTCGGTGTGTTTGGATTAGATGGGTTTGTTCCTTAATCAAGTAAGAAGTGTATCCTTTCTCAGTTCCCACTCCTTAAATGATGGTATCAGAGCCTTGATATGTGGATTCTGACTATTTCAACTATTCGCCCTAAGTAGAATCCCAACCTTATATGAAAACCTAGATGATATGCTTATTGTTACATATCTCTATGTTGTTCATGAGGTGGTGAAAGAACAATTTGGAATGATATGAGGTACACATAAGAATTTTGATAAGTAAACTCTAATCTGATGGGACTTTTAAGCTCATACCCTAACATGAAGGATCAGTTGTGATATATCTCTTTGGACATTATGAGTTTTTGACATCATGATGGAGTTAGGTAATGATGATGTTAAAGTAGTTTATAAGGAGACCTTTCATCTCAATATGGAAAATTATGACCGGGTTATCACAATGATTTTGGGCTCATCTTTGATCTATGTTGCATGATTTTTTGAAAAAAAAACTTACATTTCATTATACTAGTATATGAAAAAAAATATGTATAATTGTATCAATGTTTTCTTGAACCAGGTCACAACAAAGGAATGCATGAAATATGGTAGACAAAACCACATAACTAGTTAGAATAGAAGTACTAATCCCTAGTTTGAGTATGGAGTTATGCTAAAAAAATGTGGCTTGGGCTAAAGGTTTAGATGACCTACCCTTGTGTCTCCCTTAAGTTGTAGAGAGTTGTACCCAGACTTTGTAGAGCTGGTGCTCCTGCTGCCTGTGCGTAGGGCCATACCCCACTCCCGTACCATGGGGGATGGGCTCTTATTAGGGTTGTTATGTTAGAACCAAAAGGATCTAAGACTCAACCCTAAGTGTATATGACATTTTAGTTGAAGGTCATGACCTATGTATGTCTTAAAAACACCCTTATGTTCGATCTTTAACCTTGATACTATGAAGATTTGTTCATTTCGACTTACTAGGTTAAACCTTTTAAGGGATGGTGAGTAGTTGTTTTTGCAATGTAAGGATGTATTACTTTCATGGACGAAATCCTTTTAAGAGGCGGAATGTTGTAACATATCGAAACATGCCTTCCTAATCCCAGGAACCCTAATTTCCATAAATTAGGCACGAAAGGGCATAGTTCTTAGCTTACCCCCAAGCAAGGTGTATAATATACTCTAACATGGACATATGATTAGTTTAGATGAATTTAATGCATTGTTTGACTAAAGAGAGACAATAGAAATATTATAATGTATAAGATAGGCCCTTAGACACCCTTAACTATAATAGGATGGTAACATCTAATATATAATGTTAAGATGGTTAATCTTAATAAATAATAAATATCAAATAATTAGACTTTTCTAAAATAATCATAAATCATATATTGTGAATAACTCATATTCATAAAATGAAATAAGAACATGTAATTCATAAGTGCATGTAATAATATATGACTAATTACATATGATGAAAAATACATGCATATAAATATGTTAATATGTCCCCAACCCTTAATAATATAACCAACAAATATGTTTGATAGTGATGGGAATGAGATTGAACATATTCATTAATAGTGTATGTTGAGAAAATTAATCAATAAATCATAATAAGGAAATAAAGGTAAAGTATAGTTGGTTTTATTTTAATTAGAAAACATAATATTACTAAATATCTTTTTTTGATTTCCACAAACTCATCTTTTTCCGTGGGGCTTATCAGGAAACGTGTGTCTAAAACTCTTGCCGTAGTGAATCACTTGGCCTTACTTCAAGATCCATTGTGTGAGATTCTTCTTCTTCAGTCCTGTGTTGGGATGTCTAAGATGATGTTTGGTCTCAGAACAACACCACCTACTTCTATCACATCTATTTTGGATGATTTTGACAATGGCCTTCACTGCTGTTTGGAATGTATTGTGGTTGGTGACAGATTAGTGATTTATAATGGCTCTTGGATATACTTCCTATACACTTGGGGGGTTGGGCATCTATTCATCCCATGATGTCTGAAATTTTTCTTATATTTCTTCTCAGATCCACACCAAAGCGCTTCGAGATCATATTTTGTGAGAGGTTGACTCTGTTCCTGTAGAAATCTCCTTTGTCTCTGTACATACTGCCATATGTAATACATTGCCATCCTATTGTTGCTCCAAGTTGTCAAGTACACCTTATGCCACTTCAAAAACCCAGTCTATTTTGATAGACGCTTACTACAGGATAATTATTCAACAATTTACTTTAAGTCTATCCACACAAAAATATGCTATTCTCTCTTCTCTACAAATAGACCATGCACAAGATTTCTTTCTTATTTCTATCAGAAGATTTGTCTTGTCTATGTCTCCTGTTGAGTATTGATCTATCCTTCGGTACAGACTCATGATCCCCTTGTGCTCTGGTGATGAACGTTGCCCGCTTTGCAACACTATAGATCTTGATGCCTTTGGTGATCATGTTGTCCATTACAGTTCATGACCAGGATATAGGTTTTGTCATGATGTTGTTTGTGAAGCCCTTTTTGATCTTATCTCTTATGCTGGGATATAAGTACTAAAGTAAGCTCCCATGACATTTCTTGGGACACATGTTAATGGTCTCCACGCTCAACGTCGTATTAATATCTTATTGTTTGATTGGAAAGATGGCAAACACATAGTTTTGGATCTCACTGGAGTTTCACCTCTAGATGGAATCCTTTCAAACATATTTAAAATAGTCCATGTAGCATCTAATCCAGTGACACAAAAGGTCCACAAGCACGAAGCAACTTGTGAAGCAAATCATCATTACTTTCTGCCTTTTTCTTTTGATAGTTTTGGGGTGCTAGCTAATGATGCAATTTTCCTTCTTCAATACCCTCAAAATATTCTAAATAAGAATCTTATGGTTTCTTCATCTAGGTCTAATAATTTTGTTTTTAGATCCATAGGTTTCGCCACTCAGAAGCATTGGCATCCCAATTTGTTGCTCGTGCTTCTATTAAGGTATTTCTGTAATTTTTTATAATAAGAACCATTAGCAATATCTTTCAAAGGAAACATGGGATAAAACCCATCAACGAGGTAGCTTAGTTGGTAAGGGATCAGGCTCCCCAATGAAGGGACCAGGGTTTAAAACCCAAGTTGTATCCCCAAAAATGAAATTATCCTATGGTATAGGCCAAACCACTGTATGATTTGAATGCCCTCTCTGGTGTGCAGGTAGTCGAGGGGGCGTGGTTTACACTTTGTGAGTGGGGTCACCGAAGTGGCTCCTCCTCAGGGGTGGTTTCCACATATCAAAAAAAGGATATCGTCATATAATAAGAAAACCAGTCATGAGAAGATAATATTAAAACAATTCTTACGTGAACACATTATCCATAAATACATTTAGTTGGCTAAAAAATATGGAAGGAAGACATTTTAACCCCAACCCATGAGGTCACCTAACAAATAGTGTCAAAAGAAGAAACTAAATCCATATTCAAAGCCCTCATGTCTTAATTAGCCTATGGGCCAACTTTCACATTAACTGATTAATATATGTTTTAAGTTCACTAAGGAAAGAAGTTATAAGATGAAAATGATATAATGGATGACCTTAATGGTGGAAATTAATATTGAAATAGGAATCTACATGTCGTAATTAGTCTGCTTATCATTTTTCATCTTGTTTGGGCATTAATTGCTCTCCCAATTTGATTACAAAAGAAAAAGGATGATGATTTCATCTCACTTTATCCCAAATCCAATATGAGTAAGTCCATACATACCATTCTCATGCGATCTAATTATTTTCTTTTCCTTATTCTTCATGTGGGTCCACCGAGTGGATGGTTGGGATTATAGCAAGATCGTGTCCATTAGATCAAGTGATTGGGGTATCTTCTTATTCCCCAATTTTCTCTTCATGTCTGAACATGTTTTAGCATAATCTTTCATAGGGGATTTCTCTATATATAGACCATGAAATCATAAGATTTCTTATCTGTTGATTTCATCATTATATTTCAAACCTAACTGACTCTACCTTCCCTACCAACTTCCTTCTCTAGAAAAAAACCTAAATATAATCCTTCCACCTTTTTTCTTAGAGGCCACAAAAATAAATCCGACCTATAAAAGAAGGATCCTAAAGAAATATTGACCCTTTAGAAAGTGATTCTCACATTTAGTTGATTTGAAAGCATTCATGACGTGTCCATCCAATGCCTTCTTCTTCCTCTGACTCCCTAGGATGGAAGCGGCTCCATGGACTCCCTTAAATTGATTATCGTGAAAGATACCACCCTTGAGTATGGTCAAAAAGATTTGTAGATGGTTAGTTTTGGATATTGTGCAAAAATCATGTTTCCTCAACTCCACTAGAAGGACCATAAAAGGGGTTGTGAGGGGCAACTCCAGGTACTACAGACTCTGGAAATTTGTCTTGGAAGTCATAGATTGCTTCCTTGAACTATTTCAACCCTTATTCCCACTTGCACAAAGGTAAACCTGATCTTCTATTTTCACAATCCTCTTTGATGCTTTTTGATAACAAGCTTGAATGGGATTTTCTAGCCTCCATCAACCTTAGTTTCCTTAATGGTACTTTCTCCTGAGCATCATTAATGCCTCTCAAGGATCTGTTGATTTTGGTTTTTACAAGGTTCCCTTTAGAACCTCAATTGCTGGAGGTGTTCTATGGACTATTGCCACCTCTGACCACTTTCGTAGGTTATCTAGTTTGGCAGAACATGGAGGATGTTGAGGGAATTTTCTTTGGGAGAGTCGAACATGGATTTTCGAGACAGAATCTTGAGTTGAGCTCTAGCAAGTGATGTTTGTCATCAACATGTATGAGAAGAATCACAAGTGTTAGTTTACTTCGATGCCCTCATTTTGGTTTTTCTTCTTCTTGCACATGAAATGACATTTGTGTCTTTTCATCATGTGCTTCTTAGTTGACCCAGGCATGTTTTGATCTCTGGAATATTATGTTTTAACCCTATCTCATTATAAGGTCTTGATTAATCATACAACGAGTAACACTATTTTTCAAAATATATTATTTCCTCATTTAAATTAGTTAAAGATGTGAAATTCCAAAATCAAATACTAAGTAAAGGGAGCTCAAAAATTTATGGAAAAACATTTTTTGGAATTTTGAGATTTTTCTCTACATGATGATATGGTTCTTAATCTTGTTTTCATATAAGAAATATAAAATTTTTAAGGATTTTTATAATTGGGTAGAAATTCTAAAATCCATATCTAATAATATAAAAGTCAAAAAACAAATTAAAATATGATATGGAATAAAAAAAGTATCGATACAACAATTATGGTTTTATAACCTAATTAATTAATAAAAAAAGGTGATTTTAGAGTTCATGTAATTAATGGTATATTAAACCTATTTTCATGTATATGATTAATATGTTTGTTGAAGTTATGTTGAAGATTTAGGGTTTACTTGAGACACATATATACTTTATATGAGGTGTTTTATGCTTCTTAATTATACTGAGAATTCACCTATGTTTTTTCTCTCTCTTGGTCCTTTGGGACATATTACTATATACACTTTTTTGACTTCTAAAATGTGACTCACGTGAGTGGTTCTACAATGATATTTATCTTTTGATCTTCTTAAATTGTAGATATGTATATTATACTCTGAAGTGATATCTTAGTTATCTTATTTCATGATGTAATCCTAAAATGTGGATATCATCTATTTTATCCACTTTTGTGGTGGACGTTTTATATTAAAATAATTGATGTGATGGAAATCTCATCAACTCTATTTGGTGACTATAATTTCACTTAACTCTACATTATTGCATGTGTGTTAAATCACTAGCACTATATATATATATATATATATATATATATATATATATATATATATATATATACATATATATATGTTTTGATTTTTGGGTTCTATTCCCCTTTTTGAAATCTTGGGCATTGAGTTTTGTTCCCCTTCCAGGCACTAGGTTTTATTCCCATGCCAGGTTGTGCCTTTCTACCTAAATTTATATATTTGAGAGTTTTGGCAGTATTTCATCCTCTATCATGTTATGAGTTTTTCCCCTAACCAAAACTGACTTTATATTTACACTAGTGTTGCATTTATCTCACTTGCATGCTACATCATTTATTTAACTTTAACAATGGGTTGTGTTCCCTATTTTATTTGATTGTACTTATGTGCACATGTTAAAATGTTGATGTATGGAAAATGTGTGTATTGTATACTTTAATTTTTTTTATTTGATATCCCTTTGAATGTTCTACTTACCTATAGTTGGAAGCCTTGTTAAGTATATTTTTTTTCCTTATTCCATGATATTGCTCAATCGCTATTTGTACATACCAGAATTTTTATGCAAAACAACATCCCCTTTGCCTTTTCTTTGTGGGGTATGCTTCCAACCCCTTATGTGAAGAACATGGAGGATTGACATGATGATGTGGACTTGTCATAGTGGATCTGACTCTTGGGAGATAGACTTCAAATAGCTTGCATATCCCTTTGCTTACTGAAGAAGTTGTATATTTCATGTAAAGCCCAAATGAGATATTATTATGTAATCTTGTATATTAAAAATAGTCCTGGTATTTTATTTTTCTACTACTCTTGTATACCATTCATTTCAAAATGAAAATATACACCTATTCTAGCATACTTGTTAGTATGTTTGGATTAGATGGGTTTATTCCTCAATCTAGTATGGTGTGGTTCTTCTATTGGGTCTCACTCCTTACCGTTCTTAAGAATATGAAAGGAAAATGTTCTATTGGGCCCCACTCCTTACAGTTCTTAACAATATGAAAGGAAAATTTTGTTGTGTAACTCAGTATATGGACCAAAATAAGCTTCCTGGCAATGGTATATGAAATTTAACAATTCCATTACCTCATATGTTTTTTTGGAAAACGTTGCTAGTTGATGTACCTAAGTGAAGAGAAGTGGGAGTAAGTTTATTATTCTAGTCTTTTATGTTGATGAATCCTTCTTGTTGCAAATGATTTTGGTTTGTTAAATGACGTAAAGAAACTTTTCTCTAAGATTTTTTTAGGCTAAACATATGGTTGAGGCTTCCTATGGAATAGGAATAGGAATATTCTGTGACATACCTAAAATATTTTTTGGGTTGTCTTAAGAAGGATATGTAAATAAACACATTTAGTGAAATTCAATGTCTTCATAATGAAGTAGATTGCAAATCGATAAAAAAAATCCATGCACACCAGTGGTTGGGAGTATGATACATGATTAGACATGTACTCAGCTTGATATCCGCTTTGATGTTGGAATGTTAGGTTGATATCAAAGTAATTCTAGACTGGGCCACTAGAAGTCTGGAAAGAAAGTCCTTTAATTTTTTTTCGCAATTGTAGAGGATAATTTTGTCTAGCTCTCCAAAAAAATTGATCAAAAAATAATATCATTTGCCCTCCCAAATCAAAAAACTCATCCATATATATTACTGACTGTATATTTTCTGCGCAGTTACTCTTTGCACTCAGAGTTACTCCAGCATACCATATAGTTACTCTTGCTATTCAGACGGGTTACTCCAGCATACCATATAGTTACTCTTTTGACCCGAGTTACTCCAGCGGGTAGCGAAAATTCTGGCTACCCGCCGGGCAACGAATGAACAACCATATATATATATATTTATTTCTTTATTTGTATGTCCATTCTCGTTCCCCTTATCATCCTAGACACACACATATAAGTAATAGTCATCCCCATTGCCTCATCTTCATTCCTTGTCATTTTCCTCCTTTACCATTCCATCTTTTTTGTAATTGAAACAAAAAGCTTTGGATAGTCTAGGGAACCTTTCCAAGGTTTCTAAGGGGTCACCTTTGTTTTCATGCATGAGAGAGAGAGGGCTTCTCACTTGTTCCATTGTGTAGAGAATTATATTCTATGCATGAATGGATAATGATATTTGGATCTCCATAATTTGCATTCATTGGTTGGGATTGTCATGCACGAGTGGTGCAATTAGTTGATGATTTGAAGCCTAAGATAGTCTATATTTGTAAGGCTCTTGATAAGGAGCTTAGTAATTCATGTGATGATGTTTAATGGGGTAGTCCCTAGTGTAGGAAACATATCCCATTGTTAAGGTGCCTATCTAGGTGTGTAGGTGCAGGGTATGAAGAGGAGTGGTTGTTCCTTTCTTGAAGAACAACACATCAACATGAATGAGCAGTGTCTATGGTGCATTAAATCTTCTAGATGGGTGTGTAGGGAATTGAAGAAATTTCTATATATTTTGTTTCTATGCATCATTTTTATCTATTTTTGATGTTTGAAGGCTTTTTATGTGTACTCCAACCTTGGTTGACTATAAGGTTGGAAGAGTTTGATAAACAAATGAATATAATATGTAATATAAAGATATAAAAAGGAGTGTATTCTTACACAACAAAAAAAAATAATTGGTTCCCTAGACTTATGAACAACTAGCTAGGTCTCTATTATAGTAAGTTGTGGTTGTAGTATAATTGATGTGACCCATTTGTATCCCTCATGAACTTATTGAAATGCTAGGAAAATAGAGGAACATGTTAATAATTTTATTGGAAGCTTTTTGCAAAGGCAACCATATGTAGTATAAGGATTAGGTAAGAAACTGGTGTTAGTTTACATAAGGTCTAATTGAACTTCAAGAGCCTACTCCCTATAATAAATTGGTGATGCATGAGCATTGCTCAACCTAAAATTTGATTCACCCATTTTTTTTTAAACTAGGACACTTCTAGAGTTGGGGTGCTTATACAAAAGTAGTAGTTACAAGGTAGATAATGTTGGTAGTGGTAATCCCTCCCAATATTATTTTCTAGTTCAATATTTAATTTGGAGACTACCATGCAAAAAATATAGCAAAATGTAAGAGGGTGCACAATTCTAGACCATACTCTAATTGGTATGCACCTAACTCACATTTCATAAATCAAAAGTAGAGGTGCTCATTATTTCATACATGAAATAGGAAATTTGGATGGTCAAAGGATCATATATGATTCACTTAATATTTATAAATCCCTTGACCCATATTATTCTCTAATCATTTTGTTAATTATACTTGAATTCTTAATTAAGTATTGAAATCAATTGATAAAGTGAAAACCATAATTTGGTTCGATTTTCATTTTGCTTTCCCTAATTTTTATGATTCATTAAATATCATGACCTATATCAATTCATGTAAAAAGGATATAATTTGATGTTTTCTTTCATGTATTTTCCTATTTTTATCTTCTTTAGATGTTTTTGAACTTTGGGAATATGCATTTTCTTCCTTAGGTTCTAACCCTAACCCTATCTTGGTGTAGTGGTTGGAGGTGCCTAGCCTCGATGGGCAACCTTGAGCCTCGATAGCTTTGCATATCAGTAAAACTTGAAGTATACATGGTGAGGATTCCTATACATGTATGTGTATTGGGAACCTCTATCGGTTAGGATGGAGCCTTGATAGGATTAGGTAGATGGAGATTTTATGTATGTTGGAGAAGGTACCTCAATAGATTGGAAGAGATGACTTTCAATGAGAAAGCAAGGATGGACCTTGATAGGTCTTGTGGACGAGCCTTTCATGGATCTACGGGGGATGTATCTTTATAGGGTTGGACCCTTGATGGGTCACAATTGGTGGTGGGAGGTGAAGAAGCTAGATATCTCTCCTTTGCATGATGGATTTTCATGGCTTCACTAAGGAGGGTTGTTTCATACTTTGACCCCCATGCCCGATGTATACCCCTACCCATACACCCAAGCCTCATTGGAAAGTATTAGACCTTACATGAAATGGAGTAGGAAATGTGGAGGCCAAGAAGGATCTTTAGGACCTCGATATCATGGTTTACAACTTTCATGTGCATGAAAGTTGAAGATTTGGACTTGTTGGGCGGATGTAAGGCTAGGTAGATTTGTTTTTGGCATAAACTATGTAATGCCATTCTTATTTACGCTCTCTTTTTGCTTTTTACCTCTCTTTTTATTCAATTGGCCATTATCCATGGGTACACATGGCGGAACTTTCTCCAAATGGCTAAAAATTTCTCCTTTTATCTGTCTTTTCCATAGTTGCACATAGATCTTGCTTAGAGAAGCTTTCTTGTAGTTTTAGCTAGCTATTTGCATTTTTTTTGAATTCTTGGGCGTGTCTACTTTCTTAAAGACATGTGTACTTTGTAGATGTTTGTACTTTCTCTAAAACGAGTGAGATAGCATCATTTAGGTTTCTTGCCTATAACTAATGCATGCAAACCCCAAGCTTGCTAAAAACACTTTTTAAGCATAAACATGGAGTTTTATAGGCTGTTTTGGTAGCATAATTACGATTTGTATTACCTTAAATTAACTTATAATGACAACCCATGGTGATATTTTCAAGATTTATTTTGTCCATAACGCTAAAAATTCAACATATGTGTGTTTTCACTCTAAAATGTAGTTTTATAGGTTGTTTGATATTGTCTTGGCTATAATATTAAATTGTAACGTTCCTTGTTGTTTGAATGTATTCTATGGTGAAATTTTGTAAATGCTATGATGCTGAAATTTCATGGAACCTATGTTCCATATCTAAAGGTGGCTCATTTATGCCAACAAATGGCATTTTTATTCATAATCTTATTTTGATAATATCTCTCTCATACTTTGGAGTTTTTACATGACATATAACATGGTATTTTGTGGATGTGATTTGAATATGGATGCACTTGAGGAGGTAAAGTTTGAGACTTTATAAAGGCATGGTCTTGTTATTGCAAAAAATGGTAATTTGGGCTATGTATAGGCAGTTTAATACATATTATGCGATGTTTTATATCTTCCATATTTACTTATACTTGATTGGCATCACACATTTGTATCATTTTTTACCCTTGGTTGAATAAAAAAGAAGATGAGTGAAATTGAGCTAATTAATCAAGTGAAACATAATCATGTAGTGTATGTGATAGTAGGAGATATCCCAGTGTTTGAGAGTTGGGATAGCAAAATAGGTATCGTTATAGTGATCTTGGATTGTGAAAAGGTACTCCAACTCATATATTTTTTAGTATATCTTGTGATCAGAGCTCATTTTCTTTGACATCTATTGTAAATACGTATACAAGTGTGGTTAAGGCTATAGCTCGAGTGATATATGATATTGGACATGTGATATATGGGTCTTTATACCCAATATGATGAGGTGTCGTAGCATGAGTTCCCAACACATCCGAATAGTATGGGTTATATTTTGATCCCCTACTAGCATGATTTTAGTCCTTGATCCCCTACTTATTTACACTCACTCTGATTGAGGGGTAGTGGGTTCCTATGGAGACCAGTAATCCTTAGACCCTATACAACAAGCTAGGGGACTTCACATTAACGAAGTAGTGCCTTGAGTGGTACACCTTCAAATACCAAGTGTTAAATAATCAAATAAGTAGTTAAGTTGTGCGATAAGTCTAGTTAGGGGTTCCTTTTGAAAATATCATTGTGATTCTTTTATTACTCTTCCATGCTTTTTAAAGTATTACTTATTCACTCTTACACAACATCTACTTTTGTTCCTATCTTATGGAAGAGTTTTTGTTATAAATTTGTCTGCCTTTATTACTATGTAAATAGTGGATTTGTAAGCATTAGATGGTATCTGTTGTTACATCATACCATTGTGACATGGGTATCGCCTCTTGTCCATCCACATCTTTCAGGTGGTCAGTAGCACTCCTATTTTGGTGGTAATGAGGGTCCTTTTGAATGAAAATAGTAGATAGAGGTGGTGGAGAATCCGAGTACACTCAAGTTCAGTATGGGTGGTTTATGTTGGATGTATCTATGACTCAATTCTATAGCATGCATGCCTTGTATGTATTTGTTCAATCTACAAACTTGAAAGATATATCTCTATATATAGGTTGTGATAGAGGTCATAAACATAGTACATGTTAATCAATCAATGAAAACTTGGTCACTTTTATGTATAACTTGTGGATATGAATAAAAAAAATCCTAAGTTTTCTTAATCTGATGGTTGATAATGTTGTTCGGGATAAGATCAACACTTAGTTTTAATTGATCTCATTTTTGGTGGGTTTCCTCATATTCATTCACATACTACATGCAAGCCATCTTTGTATGATACTTTGTTGGTTGTACATCCTAATATAGTGTTTTTCTTCTTCCTATGACGAAGATGTTATAAGAAGATCATTTTGATTCATTACTAAATTCTTTTAGGAGGTTGTAGATAATATAAGTAACTATAGTGGTGTAAATAAAGAGAAGATCTAATAATGATAGATTTCAAAGTGTTACGTGTGTAGCTTCCCAGCTTGATGTTTCCTATCACGATAAGGCACTTTTTTATTGGAAAAAGGAATTTTTTTGTGAACATGCCATATGGATTTTATTATTGTGATGAAGCATTTTGTTATATTATTTCCCTTTTTTACTTAACCTAGATGACACTATAACTGCTATGGTTGGGGTGTGTGCATATTGTTTTGTTGTAACTATCATTTTAATAGGATGCAAAGGCTTCTAGGTTATAGATGATGTTGAAGATTCACTCCTTCCTCAACTATGGATCATTAAAATGAATAGATAATTTGAAGTTGGAATCATCAATGGAATCATCCATGACGAGATTTAGAGTATATGTGGTGGCACTAACATTGTCTTATAGAAGAAAGAGTGTCTTAGTGAAACCTTTCCAACTATAGGCAATTAAGGATTCTAAGAATAATATAATTATTTCACATGAAAATATGGGGATGCTTTTAACTTTCTTGGACAATCACGATAATATATTATATGTCTACTTCTTCTTTTATTATTTGTGTTTGTCCAATCAACACTTTCATCAATACATGCAACATATAGCTTGTACAAATACATTAGTATGTCCCTCTTTTCACGATGGTTCAATAATAGAAGGGTTTTAAATTAGAGGCTTAAGTATTTGAAAATATTCATCTCAAGGAATATCAACACTCATTGAGTGAATAAACTACAATGGTGGATTGAGGGTCAAATGTTGTAGTGTCTATGATCAATATTATACTAACATGCTTAAAGAAACCCTCAATATATACAATGATGAGGTTCATATCTAATATATTTAGAAGATATTGACTATAAGAATTAGGTTAAGATTTTACCATTTACTATTGATGACCCATTGATAGCTATAGCTACATCCTTGCACAACAAAGTTGTGATTCAATGTGCTAATGAGCTCAAAGAACACATTTTGCTAGAAAATTCGACATGCATTCATGATAAAAAAAAATAACTTGTTAATGCTTGTGTTTATAACATTGTTTATGGAATCAATTCTCCTATTCAAACACAAAAGTAGGTTTTGGGAGGATGGTACCATCCAATTCACTAATGAAGAGGTACTAAATTAATTACAATTGTCAAATGTGATTCTTAACTTAAGTAGGATGAAATGCAAGGGATATTAAGCATCACCCATCCTTGTTGGATGTGTAGATCAATACATGTCTTACCAAGTAGTCTTCATTGAAGGTGGTGTAAGCATGAGAAAATAAATTACTTTATGGCCAAGAATTTTCAAGGTACCTTTGAGATTTTCATGAAAACATTATTGGTTGAAGATCATGGATTTGTGTGGCATTTTTATGTCAAGTCCTACATTGTGTAACCTTCCACAATGTGGGAAATTCTCTCATTTGAAAGAAAATTGTTTCTTAACTTTGTTGCACTTATTTTCTATTATTAAAGTAATTTTCCTACAAGGGATATTTAAAAAAAGTGTACACAAACATCAAACCTAAATAATAACTTGATGGTTTGGATCGTTCTTGTAGAGTAGTAATAGTTGCATATACTTTGTAACTTTTAACATCCATCCTAAATCAACATACAAAGAAAAGAGAGAGTAAATATATACAATAAATGTAACAAAAACATAAGGATGTTTTTAGGATGCATGAATATTTATGGTGGTTGTGATCCTCAACATGTCCAGTGATTTTATTGTTTTTAGTGGTGACCAACCACCAAATTTTGTCTCTTCGGAAATCTCAAGAGAAAAAGGGGTTTATCAAATTGAAATTCATAACCACATCAATTTTCTATACTTGAAAAGAGAGAGTAAATTTCGGTTCCTTTTAACTCCTTCATTTAGCCTAGCCTCAATTTTTTCCTCATAACGACATAAATGTCTTTTTGTCTATGTGATTTTTATCAATCATGTTGTATGACATCTCATCTACTTGTAGTTAAATGGTTCTCAAGACATTTTATATATATAATTGTTTATGTGATTAACATCCTATGGACCAAACTTTATACCTACAAGCCATTCTTGACTCTAATTATGTTAGTTATATATTAAGTAAAAGGGTACCACTGATGTTTGCTCTTATTATAAATTTCCTTGATATGTTGGTGTAGTATGAAAAAGAACACCATTTTTTATTCACAATTGAAGTTGAGTATGTGGAGGTCAGTAGTCGTTGTGCATAAGTACTTTATATGAAACAAGTCTTATAAGATTAGGAATCTTCTTGTTTAGTTACCCCCATGTTTTGTGATTATACTAACGTCTTAAATCTTGCTCATAATTCTATTATGCATAGACAAGCTGAACATTTCTACATTCAACATCATTTTCTTAAGTAAAATATTTTCACCAACCAAGATATTCATTGATATCATGTAGACATGGAGAATTGCAAATAGAATCCATTTGTACTAAACCACTTGATTTGAAATCATTTAGGGTTGTCCAAAGCAAATTGAATATTATTCCGGTTCAATATGTTCATTTCAATCTATAAACATAATTCAATTATTGAGACTCTCTATACATTGTTCTTATCCCTTTGACCACTCTCTTATTTCTTACTCATTGTTTCTATGTGAAGTATCTTTCATGAGAGTTTGGTTCAAATATTGGTAAATTATCATGAAAATAACGTGGTTGACCAAATTTTATCCAATTGCCTTTTATCTTTATACAACTACAAACTATGATTTATTTATGCATTTTATTTCATCTTAGACCTTTTCTAACTCATTTTAACTATTTTTTATTCATTATCGTCACCACTAAAAAGCAGCTCAAATTGCATTACATGTTGTTTTGTGATTTAACTACAGCTTGACTACGTTGGTCGACGGTCAAAATATAGTTCATTGGAGGGACCCAAGGTGGTGCATAAGTTGATCAAAACTATCCTTTATATATCCTTTGCAGAACCATATCATATTACAATTTGATTAAGGTGCCTATTGTAGTCTATAAATAGCTTCTGTCTTGGCCATTTCACTCGACTCTATCCACATTTTCCTCTACTCATTATGGGTGACTTCTCTTATGATTTTTTGCCTCCTAAACTTGCTTGGTACTTATAACATGTATCCACCTTACATTGAATTCTTCGTATCTACTACTCATTTTGGTGCCACAAAAGGAACTTGGAAAATATTCAACAAGCACAATAGTAGTAATGAACAATCTCACTTTCTTCAATTTGGCTGCCAAAGACAAAATTTCTCTTGCTTTCTTTCCTCAAATCTCTTCCACAACGTTTGGTTTATTATCATTCCTTCAAATAAATTTCTCAATATCCACAATCTCTTAGAATGTTAATATCTCCTAGGTTGTAGTTCTCCATCTATTTGTTGTTGGTCTACTCCAGCCATTCACAAGTTATATGTCAATTTAGATGTTGTCTATCATGATAAACTCCACTATCTCAAGTTGACTTGCTTTAGTTTTAAAGAATCATATATTACTAAATGTATTAAAATTAATGATTCCTATCACTCTTATTACCTTGATTTGACTGCTATAATGGTATGAAAGAGTATGTTGAGGATGATTCAATGTTTCTTTCATTTATTCAACAATTCTTATTACTTCTTAATTCTACCTACCATGATACACATGGAACTTTTTTTGTTTCTCCTATGATTATGCAAGATCACATTATAAGCATCAAAGCTAGCACCATATTGTGCATCATGCTAATAAATCTGAAGTTTTATAATTCCACATGCTTCTATTTATACCATCATCAATAAGATTATGGTGAATTTTGTGACAACTATTCTCAAGGATATGCTTAACTTCAAATAGCATCTTCCTTATGCAAAGATTTTATGTTATTGTATTGAGTATTTCCTTTATTCCCCACTTTTGGACTATATTTACCTTAAAAATTTATCTACCCGTCAAATCAATGTCGCAACCTTTGACAATACAAGATTTAAGGGGATATAGTTGAAGAGGGTGCTTCCAATGATCCACCACCTCCTCCTACTCATTACTCTTGCACCTATGAAAATGATATATCTTGTTTCAAATGGTTTAATTTATCAAGTAGGAAGGTACATGAACTACAACCATCAATTTATGCTCTATCAAGATGACCTCATATATGCCTTAAATCCTAGTCTTACAAACAACTATACAATACTAGACAATACCATAGTTGTCCCATACTATATCCCTAGGGAGCATGTGGTTTAATTTGGTCCTCAGATCACAAAACATATCTCATTTAGACCCTATGAATGAATATGTTCAAGTACACATGTATTGAATGTAATAGTCATATTACCATTGATATTGCCATTGAGGTTATTTCCTCAACGAGATACCACACATGTTTTTTGTCCATACCATGTAATGAAGACTAAAAGGGATTTCACATGTACTATTGGCAATAACACACCACTTTAATAGGGTTTCAATAATACTATCATCAACCTTTGTTTAGGTAGTCATATATCATAAACTACGATTGGAACCAAGATTATTTAATTTAAGGTCATGTATACTTATTCATTGTATTATTATACCATCTGCACATTTCCACCAATGTCTTTCTCATATACAAGAAATGTTTTCTACCCACATTCATAAAATATTGAGGTGATTCATTGATGTCTTCTAATATATCATAAACTCAAACTACATATGAAACTTGTGTGTAATAAATGATCTCTTCAATTTGGTTGCATTCCAAATACAAAGTTCACCTTATTTCACATGTAGAAATGGTGAATCCACACATCATTTTATGGTTCAAAATTAGGTTAAGTCATGCTCAATGAGTGATTTTATATACAAACATTTTTTTCTAACTCCAACTACATATACAACTTGTGTTTATTAAAGAATCTCTTAAACCTGCACTAAGATGAAATTTGGTTGCAGTCCAATTACGAAGCTCACCTCATTTCACTTGTAGGAATGGTGAGTCCACATATCATTTTATGGTTCAAAAATTAGGTCAAGTCATGCTCAATGAGTGAATCTTTGTATACAAACATTTTTCCTAAATCCAATGAGTTTTAAACCATCATTAAACCAAGGAAAGTTCTTTTCTCAGGGACCCTGAGTTTGTCCACAAACTCCCCCAAAATTTCATTTCATTTTCATTTTCATTTTCTTTTCTAGTTAGATCCAAGGTGATACCTAATTCATACCTGATTTAGGGGACTATATACTTTAGTATAATCCAAAGTGGTACCACTATATTATGCATTCTTCTTATAAAAACCATTATTACATAAGTCTTTCCATTCTTTGTATAGTTCTCATGTATCACTAGCCTTTAGCCAATCCATTGGAATCTCTAGGGGTATAATTACTTATGGAGAGATAGTATCCTCATCCTCAGTTCTCATGTGCCTCTATAGGTTCCCTGCTTGACCCTAGGGTTGACTAAGGGTTGTAACTTGCATAGTCTTATTTGAAAAATCATAAACTTTATTATTTACTCTTTGTTTAAAAATAATGATCTCTAACATTGTCATGATTTTATGTCTCATCTAAACATGTTGAATAAGGTAACTCCTAGGATTAATGTATCATTATATAACTCCTTTTATTTTAAAATAATATACTAATTCATGAAATTCGTCCATCAAAAACTCTCATATATGTGTTGAAATAAATGTTCAAAACATCAAAACATGACACTATATCTTAGACTAATAGATACATTTTCTTGATACTAGTTGGTGTATATTTATTTGAGAGAAGCTTGTTATGTTCAACACCTTTAAAGTAAAAGCTACACATATTTTAGGAAACTATATGGAATCACACTAGTATGAAATTTTTATTTTGCAATCTATTTTTTTAACATCCGACATCTTGAAAATGGGCAAGATTATTGGCTAAATTAGATATCATGCAAAACTTCCTATTCTAACACTTGAAACATATCTCATTTGTGTATCTAATGTTATATCTAGTGTTTTAGGTTTCAGAACACAAATACAAGGATAAACAATAAGAATTAGTCTTACATGAACATCTTATGTTTGTAAACCATCATGTTGTAATTATTATATGCCACTTTTACAAGGAAAAATTATAATTCACTAGAATTGATATAAACTCAAGCTATGAGAAATCCCAACTATCCAAAACATGTTTTTACACTTACAATAGATCTTTATCATAGTTAGGAATACTTTAAAAAATTATTTGATAGGATTTTCAAAATTTAACTTTTCCATCTTAGTAATATTTTCGATCAAGAAGCTATTTGATTAGAGTTTAGTTGTAATCCAATTAGATTAACATATAGCTACATCTTAATTTGGTCATGGACAAGCTCTTACTCCAAACAAATTCTAACATAGAGGCACCCAATAAAAATACTATTTGATTGATGGATCATCTGTAACAACTTTCATCAGTGTGCAATTATTCATTTTCACTCCACCAACTATCAAGTGATTTTCATATTGAGCGTTGTCTAAGCCTTCCAAAAACTATATAAACACTTCCAGATGGTTCTATGTAAACATGATAGCTTAGGGAGGTTGCAAACACACTTGAGAACTAATTGAATTTTTATTTTGAGTTTAAAATAATGTCACCATTACATACTAGTGATAAATCCACTCAAGTGACTTAGTCCACCATAAAAGCCTTTGTACTAATCCATGTTGAAGTATCTCATAAGGTCTCATAGTATTGATCTGAATTGTTATTTCCTTCCTACAATCTTGTTTTAAGTTGTTATTTGCCTTACAATTGCTTTTTACAAGAATTTATCTTAGGATGTTAGCAAGGACAAGAAGGATTCTTATAAATGGTTCTCTTAAACAACCATGAAAGAAGATCTAAAGCTTGGGTTCTCTTCTAAAACCATCAAAGAATAGGTGGAAAATGATTCCACATTGTATTTTTCTTTTCAAAGTAAATACAAATAAATGGTTATGAATCATACTAAGGGACTACCAGGAGCATATGTACAACCTTTCATGTTGGAACCGCTTTAAGTCTTGTGTCTCTTCTTTTGATCCCTTGCATACTTCACACATGATTTTCCCTTATACTTGATGATATGTTTTTATAATATAATTCACTCTATTCACCCTCATCTCGAGAGCTTTCACACCCTGATGTCTGATGTTCTCTTAATTCGTAAGCCATAATTTTCTCCATTTGTGTTCATCTACATCATAAAGTTGGCCTACACGTTGTTTCGAATTACCAAGCCCTTTTAGTTTCTGTCATGGATTGAATCATGCTTCACCTTGATCTATATCATTTCGTATGTTCTCCCCAGGAAAATCATGAGGTCAAACTTTAGAAAACCATCCATAATTGTTTTACTATGTACACTCTCACTAAGGTCACTTGCTTGAACTCACCTTCAATGTTTTCTTCATGATCACAATGACTACCTCCATGAGGAATACCCTCAAGCTCTTCCATTGCTCCCCTACATTGGACAGTGTGTCAAGGTCAATAATAATTGATCATGATTGGTAAAGTGTCCTAATATTAAGCTACTCTAATTTGACCTAGGTCTCCTCAAGTTGACTTGTAAAGAAAAGACATACCCAATTTAAAGTCTCAATCTTAAGCTACTATAGGTTGACCTAGGTCTCCTCAAGTTGACTTGTGAAGAAAAGACATTCCCAATTTTCCTCAAGTACCAAGGTCAATCTACAAAAATAAATTCAGGATAAGGGTCTAAATTTCAAATAAAATGCAAGGTGGCTATCAATGGTTGTGTGTGTCTCACCAACTCATGTAACACCCAAAATAAATCCATAATAATTAGATCATATTTTCTATATGTGTATATTAATATTCATCCATAAGAAGTATCAAATGTGAATAATTGGACATATATTATTTCAACATATTCAAATCAAGAACAACACATAGCCTAAGACTAAAAAATCATAGATTGTTTGTACATGAAAATAGTAAACTTAAATATCTAAGATTATCATGTCTACTAAGCATGTGAAAACCATATCACTTGTTATGTTATCCAATTACAACACATACATATTTCTTGGGTCCATTTCCCTCCTCATCACCTAAAGAACATAAGTAATGTTTCATTTACCTATGTACATGACATAGAAGTTGTGGGCTAGAGCATGTAACCAGGGCAACAATATAAGATGTAAAGTATATATTATTATGAACTTGAAATCCTATATAATCATAAAATAAGAATACTACTTAAAATGTGACAGTATGATAGTGCCCCCTTGTAATAATCAACATATCACATGACTCCTAGCATATTTTATCATATTCATGGTTCATGACATCATAAAGAAAAACTTAAAATTTCACTTGAAATTTTGACTTATCATGACCTAGAAACATAACATGTTCATAACTTGAAAATTTGGTTTGTTAACTTGTTTACAAAAATTGGTTTGCTAACTTGTTTACTTGGTTATTTAGGTTTTTCACATATTTTTCACTATAAGTAGTATGTTTTGGAATAATTTGAGATTTCCAAATTAAAAGTAACTTATATTATGGTTTCAAATCCAGATTTATACCATAAACGTTCTTTAAGGCATAGAATATTATATCGCCCCTCATATTGAATTTCATCCATGCTTTCTACTTTACATGTACAACACTTATAATAAATTATGAAAACAACATGATATTCATGATATGCACAATCATAATCATGCATGTAAATTCTATCATAAACCTTAGAACGTCAAACCATATAATTATGATTTACATCATATAAATTATCTTGCTTAACAACATTGATATTATCAATTTTTATGGGATTCCTTTGGTTCTCTTTCTAGATATGCCTCCCTTCCATCTCTAGCAGGAGAATAGGTCATACACATGTTGAGGGTTGGTCCGGTCCTGGCGGGCTCCTCTGCTTCTTCCTCTACTAGTTGTTTTGCATCTCAACATTGGTCTGATCCTTCCATAGATGTCATAGTATGCAAAGACTGGGAAGTTATTACCTTGGCTAAACCCATGGTTGTCCATTGTAAGTTCACACTGATGGAGATACCCAGTGATCCTGAAGCACCAACCTTCAGGTTAGATGAAGAGATACCATGGATGAATTTTTCCACCCCAGTGGTCTAAATGATGGACAACTTTCAAAAGTGCTATATTAGTATTCAGATACTTGGGAAGAATTTCTACATCAAGAATCTATATGGATATATGCTTAGGTCTTGGAGACACAAAGGTGAGTTGCAACTTTCACAATTAATTGTCATGGTTTTCCTTTCTCATTTCACCTCTAACGATGATACATTGGTGGCTCTCGATCAGGGTTCTTAGTTTTTTGGCAAGTAATTGGTGCTGGCCAAAAAGTGGACACTTGAAGCTGACATCCACAAGGCATCATTTACTTTGGCATCGATATGGGTGACCCTCCAAGTCATTACCCTACACTAAACTTAGGTGTCTGATAACCATAATTAGATGGGTATAGGCACCCCAAGGTTATCAAGTTTTTGACAATGGGAAAATATGCATGAGCTTCTCATGTGTGTGTGGAAGTCAAGGTAGACAAGAAACCACCTCATGTGGCCATGATCAAAATGCCATATGGAAAGGATATTGAGATTAATGTTTTATATGATGCTCTTCCATATACATTTGATGCCTACAAGTGCTTGGTCAACTTCCTATACAGTGACTTGGGGATCATTGTGTCCATCCAGAGCCTCTTCTAGAGAGAGGTTGTGATAGGAATAGAAGACCAGGGAGGAAGCACAAGAATAAGGGCTTGAGCCAGAGATTGAAATTGATGACCAACGTTTTGGCTGATTTGGCTGTGAAAATGGAGGAGACTACAACACTTGTGGAGATGACGGATCCTAAGCCCCATAAAACCCACCTATAGTGAAACTAAGAAAGTAGTTGGGGTGGTATAGGCTATCAATGGTGGATGGGTGATTGATCCCTCAACTGTGAATGGTGTGATGGTTTCGATGGCATCCAGGGTGGTTAGAGAGGGAAGGGGACTGTAGACACTTTAGTGTCTAATTCTCTAGGTACTAAGAACTGATTCTCAATCCTTTAGAACCTAGACCCATATGAGATATTTGAGGAATTGTTTGGGGTCACAAGTGGAGGACACTTGTGGAGCGTCTGCGCCAGTGTGAGGGGGAGATGCACACCTCCTAGGATGACTACCCTTGGAGGGGGGTCTAAAAATCAAGTAATTATGATCGTCCTCAGATGGAATGTGAGGGATGCTTATCTCCCAAAATTCCAACAAAGGGTGAGGAAGGTGATTTAGTATGACTAAGCTTCTATTATTTTCTATTTAGAGACTAGAATAAGAAGCAATTTGAACAGATGATCCCATGCTTTTTCCCTGAGGGTGGGGTTGTGGTTACAATCTCCAACAGGTTGAAGGGGGTATGATTTTTGTGGGATGGAACAAATTGATTTGGGATGTACATGTAATTCTTGTGACTAAACAAGTGATGGTTGGTAGTTGCATTAAAATCGAGGTTTCCATTATGTGATCAGTGTTTTCTACAAACACAATGATTAAGGTTGTGGATACAATTGTTGGGAGATCGTCAAGAACTCCACACAACAATTGCTTCCCCACTTGGTGATTACAAATTTCAATCATGTGTACAAGGTGGATGAGAAGTATTGTGGGAAGCCAATTCCTGACTTTGTTCATAGTAGATTCAATGAAATTGTTGATGCTACCAACCTAGTTGAGCTCAACATGGTGGGTGGTGTTATTGCTTCACATAATGAAAGAAGTTTGGATTACCATATAGTTAGTAATTAAAAGTGAGGCTTAGCGAATACTACTTGGCTTGATTTCTTCCAGGAGGTCACTGTTAGTCTGGTAAGACACCCAAACAATGACCATACTTGGATGGTGGTTAAGATGAGGGATAGTCTGCATTCTAAAAGACCATTTAGGTTCCTCAACTTCTAGATTGAATGGCCTAGATTTGAGGAGGTAGCCACAGATGCCTGGGGAAGACTTGTAGTAGGTAGTCCTATATTTTCTATCTTGGATAATATTAAAAGAACAAATCATTCCCTCAAAAAATGGTCCTCCGACCTTATCAACTTGTCCAACCCGGTCAAGGAGGAATATGTCAATGTTTAGGCTTCTACAGAAGACCTTTGATACCATCCCAGGGATCTTGTGAAGATGAATGTGGAGGTGGATATTGCAGATAGGAAATGGCAGTTGGACAAAGAAGAGGAGGTTGATTTTTGGCAAAGTAGCGGGCTTGGATGGATAAGATATTGATGACACATAACAAAGATTTACTATAACTCTTCCAAAACAATTCATATGTGTGATTGCATTCATGCCCTCTTGAAGTTGTATGGGACTTCTATAGATGGTCCTAGGGAAGTTGTGGGAGCGGTTGTTAGCTATTTCCAGTACCTCTATAACAAAGTACAAGGCTTGCATCCTTGTGTGATTCTTGTGAGGAAGGTCACATATGTCATGGACTGAAATTTGTGTGGTCCTGCAACTAATCAAGATCTCAAAGATGTTGTCTTCTCCATTGGCACGTCAAAGGATCTAGGCCCAGTAGGCTTTAATGGGAACTTTTTCCAGCACAGTTGAGAGATCATCAACAAAGATGTTTGTCATGCAGTTAGATGGTTCCTTGTCGGTGGTACAATGGTTAGGCAATCTAACCATTATTTTCCGAAACTCAATCCTAAGAAGATGATGAAAGTCACACTATATGATTACCGACCCCTTATTTCTTCTTCGTGTTCTACAAATCTTGTATAATTTTCTGGCTAGGATACTAAAGCTCATCCTTCCTAATGTTGTCTCCACTAACCAACTGGCATTTGTCCATGGCAGATCCATCTTTGATGGGGCACTCTTGGTGGCTTATTTTCTAAGTGATTTCAACTCCAAGAATAAGACAAAGAGGTCATGCATTAAACTTGATATAACGAAGGCTTGTGACCATGTTAATTTGGTGGATCTATGAATGATTATGGGAGCAGTTAGCTTCTCCAACCGATGGATCAAATTGATGTAGTGTGTGGATTCTACCTCTTTCTATTTTCTTATCAATTACATCCCTAATGGCTTGTTCTCCCCATCTAATGGGCTGATATATGGTGATCCCCTATCACCCCCTTCTTTTCTCCCTTGTCATGGAGGTGTTGTCTAACCAATTCCAGGGTTCTCAAGAGGTAGATTCTCTCAGGACCTTCAAGATCAATGGAACCCCTATTCTATTTCACTTGATCTTTGTCGATGATGCCATGGTCTTCATCATTAGACACTACAAACATCTTCATAAGGGTAGAGTCCTTCTCACTAGCTTTGTTTAGCTAACCAATATCTACATAAGTGACAACAAATTAATGGTGTTCTTCTCTAGTTCATGTGATTCTAGAAGGGGTAGGCTTAGAAAGGCAGTTGAATCTCCCCAGGTTTGTTCCCTACCAAATACCTTGGTGTCCCAATATCCAGTGGTAGAGGCAAGGGACGTGATTATGTGTCTCTAATAGATGAGCTTCAAAGCACTATGGAAATATGGGAGGGGAATTCCATCTCTATATCGGGTTGGTTGGTTCTTATCAAGATTGAGTTGCTTGCCAAGTTGAGGCTCTAGAGTTGACAAGCTAATCTCCCTCTCCTAATCATTGACAAAGTC
This sequence comes from Alisma plantago-aquatica, assembly GCA_963693085.1. NCBI lineage: Eukaryota > Viridiplantae > Streptophyta > Magnoliopsida > Alismatales > Alismataceae > Alisma > Alisma plantago-aquatica. The sequence goes on along the minus strand of OY856411.1, from coordinate 493,579,612 downwards.
TGGAGCATTGTTGGCAGTTTCCAATGAGGTTGTGGAAATTGCATTTCATGGCTTGGTATACCATAGTTGGACCTTTTGATCTAGGGGGATTGAATGTTATAGACCCCATATTCCTAGGATATAGAGTGTCTCTTTAAAGAATTGATACTTCCCTTTCAAAGGATTCCTCTTCATGGAGAAGATGGATGTCCCAATGCTATGGCCGATCTTTCAAAATCCCTATGCCTACATGGTGTTCTAAAGTATGGAGATCCATGGTTAATAAGTGTCCTCTGGTGAGAGGGTATTACACTCACATGGTTGGATCTATATGGACCAATTTGGCGGAGAAGCCTTGGTTGATCCAATTGTTGGGACCTCCTATACTATGAATGTCACTAGTATGGAACAAATTACATACTTTTAAGTGGAGATTTTGTCTTTACATATGCACCATGGGATGGCTTCCCATGTTTTACATGCTTAGAAATTGGGGTTCAATACCAATCATCTATGCCTTAGGTGTAAGCCCACTGACGAGTCTCATGAACACCTTCTTTCTACTTTCCCATATATCATATAGAATGTCCCTTAAATGTACATGTAGTGTCTCACCACCTAGCAATCTCGAGGATGCCATGACGTGGATCCTTAATAAGACAATAAAGAATCATGCCTTGTAATGTTTTGGTGGTCTATGCATTACTTCTATTTGTTTCTTGACTTGGAAAGAGAGAAATAGTAGGCTTCATGTGGGTGGTAGAAGATCATTTGCAAGGTTTTTTATTTGTTTGTATATAGAATTAGAGTTGTTTGTAATCCAAACCTAAATTCTATAAAGGTTTGGACCTATTGGTGAAATAATTGTGGGGTTTTTTTAATTAACCCACCCTCTATATAGTATATGAGTATTACCATATATGCCTTTTTTAGAAATAGTAATAATTTACCTTATCTAAAATTCATTCATATTATCTTAACCATGAACAAGTCAGTATATCATCATCACATCTTATTATAATACCTTATTGCATAAAGTTTATAAGTCAAAAAGAAAAATTGATCATATCACCATAAATATCATATAGTTTATCTATATAATAAGTACCCTTAATAGACATCTCATTTAGAGTTATTCATATCATGTGATGAAGGACATACATTTGAGTAAAATTTTGAACTATTCTCCATATATCTTATCCTTAGTCTCATGCACCTACAATTAACTAAAAGAATTGTAGGGTTTTATGGGACAGAACAGGTAGTGGAAACAAAATTTTTATCTAACCACAAACTCATAACCAACAGATCGCATCAAAAACTATGTAATAGAAAAGATGGTTTAGCGAGATATACCTGGTCCTGAGGCTTCCTCAGTGATAATACCTCACAGCTAGTGCGGTCTTCAACCACCTAGTCTTCGACAGTGCATGTGCATCTCCTGGTCTTGACCCGGACTGCGGTTGACAATTGTCCTCCTAAGCGGTAGAAATCTCCCACCTCTATAGATAGTCCACACGGACCATCAGGAACTCTAGTCATCCTAAAGGACAGACTAGAAGGAGACATCCCTTTTTTTCAGCGTACTAGTCACCGACACACTCTCCCACAACTAGTTGCTTTTCTGTAGTTGTCATTCCCTCATTGTTCCTCCCTGGACGGGTAGAACTTGCTTGGGCTCTCTCAGTGACCACAACCAGAGAGAAAAAAAACTTTGTAGAGCAACTAATGTTCTGAGTTGTGTGTTCTGAGAAGCCCCCTGTACCCCTCTATTTATAGTAGAGGGTAGGGTCAAGGTTTTCAGTCTGTGCAGGAGTAGAAGGGTCCATAATTTCCATGAACTGATTGTACTACGGAAGACGAACTGGTCGTTTCACAACTCAACCATTCATTTGGGTAGGTGATCCGATCGGTTCACTTTTGAACTGGTCGATTGGGAATGTGAACTAGTCAGTTCACTTAGTGAACCAGTCATTTCACTTCCCAGACTTGTCCATAATTGACTTTCCTTATTCGTTTCTAATTAATGCAACGATTAATTCTTGTCTCAATCAAATTGAACAAGTGAAATGAAAATCTTTTCTCACAAACCGAGAAACCCGACACCTGCTTGGTTGGTCCATGTGAATTGATCGGTTCACTGGTGTGAACCAATCATCTCATTGACCAGGAGTCGATCGGTTCACCTAGTGAACCGTTCGGTTGGTGATCCAGTTTGTGCAGAACTCAGTCAATGGAGTTCTCAATCAATCTGACACTCTAATCAATTGGTTCAACATTTGAGCTTGATGATTTTGAGTCAATTCTATTGATTGAATGTTTAATTGAGTACCTAAACACTTTAGTAATCAATATAAACATCACTCATGTATAAACTCCTCTTCCAGGTTAATACTATGTGTGTGACCCTATAGGTTCCATTTCACATTGGCAGTGAATGTCCATAACTAACTTATGACTTCACAAGAAAAGAGCAGTGCCTAGTCGCACATCAGTGCTACCCAAGTGAAAAGGAAAGTTGGAAAACAACTTTCAACCTATAATCTATTATTGGTGTTATAGTGAATGTATAGTTCCTTTGTCACTAATATCCAGATTGAACTTGAGGCATGGATGTGTCATCCTATACAAACATTTAATCCATGTTTCTTGAACCAGAGCAGACTATCTGAGATATATGCAAGCTCAATATCATATATTGAATCACATGTACATTGCCATGTATTTCTCAATCTCGCTTATCAAGTGGCCAGGATATCATACTCCCTTAGGAGGGAAAAATTCCATATCTATCACTCACAGTCAAAACCACATGTGTCAAATCCACCCAATAATCACCTTTATAACAATCCATATTTCAGGACTACATTTGATGATGTAAAAGTGTACCCAACAACATGTGATCAGTGTAGTGATTTCAGGTCTAAGAACCACAGTCACCACCAATACTATAAGAGATGATCTTGACTAACCAAGTGTGGTTTCCATGCATCACTCTTATGGTGGGTCTGTCTAATACATTGTTCTCTAACATGTATCTGTGTGCTTGGTTTGATATCATATATCATGACTGATGAGATTCTGTCATCAACCAACACACACTCTAGTCTTTTATGTTATTGATGTCTATGGTTATTTCCACAATAACTACTGACTAGGGATATAACAAGAATGTATACTCTTAACATCAGTATGATCTCATTGTTCAGGTCCTTAACCTGAAGACATACGCCATTAAGAAATATGATTCTTTAGACATCTAACATGCTATATCATTATCTCAAAATAGATTAAACATATACATGAAAACTACCTTTATTATTATTCAAATCTTTTACAAAGTATGTCATTACAATCATCATATGACTGGCTCTATGGGCATACATACCAACAAGAATTTCTTGGACCAAATCACATATATATCATGATTACTACGGTTAGTACTTGTATCTACTTTTTATTTAGTTACTTTTATCCATATTTATCCCCTATAATTATTATCTTCTTATTTGTTATATTTTAATTTAGTTTATTACCTTTTTGAATTTGTTTGTAAATATAATGCTAGGAGTCAAAGTTACTATAGAGTACTTCCTTAATGAAATAGTAATGCATTATATTATTATAGTAGACAACCAAATACTTATCCACTTAGCTCAATAAAAAACCTCATTATGTGGCTTGTGGGCAACTAGTTTTTGGTATAATATTTGGTCAGATTTGTTTACCTACAAACAACATCCACATGCACAACCACTATTTCTTATGCAGTCACATAGGTGAAACTTCACCAAGTGATTTTGCTCTCCCTGATTCAATAGTTGTTATCCAGGACTTCCTTTGACTTTGAACTTAACCCTCATTCCTCATATAAAAGTTCCCTCCATGGTTCAGGAAAATCATGATTTCTCAGTCTTTCTTTCTTACTTGTGTCATTGTGGCCTACACCTTCCTAGACTTATTTACTTTTTAATTTTTTCTCAAATTACCTCTAGTTCTAAGTACATATGGCTTAGTTTAAGTCATCTACCATTTTATTATAGGTCATGCATCATTACTTCATCTCTAATTTCCTTTCCCTATATTCAACAAACATTTTCAATCTTCTTTGAATTTATTAATAAAGTGATTAGTGATATATTTGTAAGATTGGTCATCCCATATCTAATTGTTGATCATCCTTTATCCATTAATTTTATGACAAAAAAATACTATAAAATAAATTTTGTATTTCTTATTATATTACCTATTTTCACTTTAAAAATACCCCTACACATATGTGAATCCTTTTCCTCAAATTAATTAAGATTACTTAAATTTGGATCAAATCATCTCTTACATTTCCATAAAAGAGATATTAGAAATGCTAAAAACATCCAATCAAATTCCTAGATGTTGTATCTAATACTAACTACTTCCCTACCCAACTGGATTCAAATCCAAAGTATGGATTGGGAGGAAATAAATGTATGACCTTCTCTTTTCCTATACCTATCCGTAATCAACAACTGCACCCATGTAATTTGTCATGATTTGATTTAAATTAATAGATCTCCTAAAACTCCTCAAATAGTTTTGTGTTAATAGGAATTTAATATAATTAATCTAATTTTTCAAGTATAATTTACATTTCATGACAAGTTTCTAAGAGCTACAAATTTGGGTTTTTATCTATAATTTACCCTCGAGATACTAGATCTTAACTTCACATGTCATAATTTTGTTCCCAATAGTATTTATTATCTTTTTCAAAATTATTCAATAATTCAAATTCCTCAGGAATGCTTTTTAAAGGTATTCCTCATTATTACAATTTTTTCTTGGAAACTTGTTTGAGTTCAATGTTTTATGTTTATTTGAATTTTTCCTAATACATTCGTGTAGTCCATTATTTGAAGCAAAACATGCATTTATTATAATTCATGCCTCAAGACTAATTTTACAAAAATTATATAGTTTTGATTGAAAATATATAGGAAAATATCAAGAGATCTACAAACTCATTCTAAAAATTCACATTTTGGGCACACAAGTAATGAGAAATAATTACAATGTTACAATATTTAATATTCAACTTAGTTGCAATTATAAAAGTGTACCATATTGAAATATGCATGTTTAGTTCATGAGCATTTCTTATCTATAATCTAGGTAGACTTTTTAGGATAATGTCTTTCTATAATATCATTATTAGATCTAGATCCCTCTTCTTTAAATAGTGATTTTTTGACTTGCTAAGGTATGATTCGGCTCTCATGTCTTGGTAGGTTAACTATAACCTCCTTTCAAATACACCTAAGATCCAAATCATAGTTAACTAGAAAACACATTATAACCACCTTTCAGATACACCTAAGATTCCAATTATACTTAGTTAGGGAAACACATCCCCAAAATCCTAGTTATAAGAACTATCAAGTATCTACAAATTCCTATGCATATTTGGTTTGATTTTCCCAAGTTGTACCAAGTATAATAATTGAATTTAGTTTCAATAAATGCAATTTTTTCTTATACAAGTTCATTTAACATTAAATTATGACTAGTGTAAAAATTAAATAGTATATGAAGAAGTTAATATCAAATTAGGACAATATCTCTTACAAGATTGTTTCTGCATTAGCTTATTCAATGTTGATGGCAAAGACTCATCCAGTCATTTGCTCCTAATCATGACCCTTGTGTCCTCCATTAGTTGATGTAGATTTTTTTCAACCCTTGGATTCTTGGGTTTGGGCACTCACTTATATTTTTCCCTAGTTTGTGAAGTTTTATCAAGTTAGGGTGATATAATAGCACAAACTTCTTATTTATAAACTTGTTTCATGTTGGTCTAGTGTTGTGAGGCCCTTTACCATGATTTTTGGTTGAACATGATTTCTTATCATAATTAAGTTCTTAAAACCTTAATATAACCCTAATATGTGATTTTATATCATGTTACAAGCTTATGTATCAAGTTTGGTCCAGTTTGGATATTGTTTGTTCAAGTTATGTAATTATATGCTTATTTTGGGCTATTATGTAATTTACCCGTATCTGAGGTTTTTCTTGCAATTTTCCAAATTCATGTGGTACCTTATATGTTTTATTATCATGCTTGATCTTTTTATTCCATGTTTCGCCTTGCTACATCTTGGTTTGGTGGAGATACCTTTCTTGAGTTGAGTTAGGGTTTTACCCTCATAGATGAGCTACCGTGAGGCCAAAACTCGATCGTCCTCCTAGTTGGATGGGATGTGATGGTGTTGGGATCTATGGTTTTCCTTGAGGGTCCCTTTATGTGTGATTCTTGATGGTTTCCCCTATTGAGACTCCTTGGGTTGGTGGTTCACCTGGAGAGGTGCTCAAATGATGGTTTTCATCATTGTGACCAAGGTTCCAAAACCGATGGTCACCCTACTTTGAAACTCGATGGACACCGTGGTAATCCAACATCCAATGGCCCTACAGACTCCCACAACTGATGGATTTGCTTCTTTTCATAGATGTGACCCTTTAGGCCATGGACACATGGCAAACCTAGTAGGACGCCTTAGCCTTCTCTCCCCTCTCATCTATAGCTTCTTATACCTTCCCTCTTGCATGCAAACAAACCCTTTGGAGTCCCTTTATTCTTTCTTGATGTTTACAACTCTTCCCTCCTTGTCTAGGTGTAGAATAAGGTGCCCAAGTAAGAATAAGGTGGCCGATCTCCTTGCATGTGCACCAGGGTTCATATCTACCCTCTCTTGGTGCTTGTGGAGCTTCCTTTGCTTGTTCTTGACCTAAGAAAGTAAGTTATCTCCTCTTTCCTTTGTTTCTCTTTCTGGACTACCTCCTTCTTCCTTCCTCTTGGCCGGACCATCATGTTTCATGGTAGAGATTTCTCTATAGCTTAAAGAACACCTCTTTCTTGCTTCCTTGACCAAGGCTTTGCTTCCTCTTTGGAGGAGTTGTTTTGGCCGAGTGGAGAGATCAAGCTTCCTCTTTGGAGAAGGAGCTATCTTGGCCGAGTGGAGAGATCAAGCTAGGGTTTTTTTTCTCTTTTCATTGAGATTCCTTTCTGGTTGGAAATACATCTTTTTCCTATAGGCAAGTATATAAGTTTCTTTACGTTTTTTGCTTGCTACTAGCTTGCATGTACATGATCTTATTTTAAAACAAAGTTCTAAGCATAAAGATACTACCTTTGCCTAGGGTTTTAGTTATGTGATTATTTTTTAGTAGTTTACCACCATGGATGAACCATAAACCTTGCGCATGAACCTTCCTTGGTAGAGGAATCTCTAGACCTTTTCTTGCATGTGGTCAAACAATGGTTTATGCTCTTCAAATGGTGGTCACCACTTAGGGTTTTTGAGTTGATTACTCTTCTTCTTTTGCAACCCAATTGTTTGGATCTTGGTGACCTTCATGTGACAACCGATGGTTATGGATTAGTTGTGTTTTGGGTTCTCCCTTGTTCACACAACCGATGGTTATGTTTCCCCTCAATGCCAATGGTTTTATTCTCTCAAATGATGGCCCTTTGCTTAGGGTTTTGAGCTGATCTTCCTTCTAGTTTTGGAATTTGATGGTTTTGTACTTGGTGATGTTTTGTTTGCCTTTATTGCACAACTGATGGTTTTGTATTAACTTCTATTTTGGACTCCCTTATTCTCACCAAATGATGGTTTTGGTGATCCTTCAAGTGGATGAACTCGATGGTCTTCTTTCCCCTCTAATCTGATAGTTTTACATTGGAGTTTGAAGCTTGTTTCACCTCCTGTTGACCAAACTTGATTGTCATACTGGGTTCCACAACTTATGGCTCTTCTAAGCCAACAACCAAAGGATTCTTTGATTCAATGGTCAACAACCAATGGTCTTTTTTACTCAAAGAATCGATGGATTTTCTGACCAATGCTAATGAAATAATGGTTGCCATGGTTCAACACCCGATGGTGTCAACCTATGGTCGTTCTAACAACATGATATGATGGTGGTCCTATGTACGACAACTGATGGTGGTCCAATGTGTCACAACTAATGGTGGGTCGCATGCCTACTACCGATGTTTTCTTTGGGGTCAGCTAATGATGGTGTTCTTTGAGTAACAAATAATGGCTTGACTAGGTTTAGTTAGTGACTCTTTTAAGTCACAACTTGATGATTTTATTAGACATGTGGTTCAAGGTTTTGCTTTTATAGAAACCGATGGTTTTGTCTATACCACATCCAATGGTTTTAAGTAAAGGTCATGATTTCATGGTTTGGTTTGATGCCCCAACATCTGATGGTTTTGTGTGAAGCCATGATTTGATGGCTTGGCTTTGATAATGTATAAGTCATGGTTCAATGCCTTAACTTGTATACCTTTTCCCTTGTATTAATACAATTTGATGCTTAAACCTGGTGTTATGCATGGATCCATACTTGAGGGCAGTATGGGATTTGATGACAATGCTTCACCTTATGCATCCATGATCTAATGTGGATGACATGTGTCAGGGTTTGTGTTGAGTGTTGATTGGTAGCTTCAAAGTAACTTGTCTGGTTGAACCTAACCCTAATAAAAATAGATGATGGTGGTTAATCATGCTACCCTTCCTATTATGATTAGTATGATGATGGAATATTCTCCCTAATGTTTTTGTAACCCTAAGGTTCTCACTAGTGGTTATGAGCCTTATGACTAATGCTTTCTTATGCTAAACTTGTACACTACAAGTATGATGGTGGTCAATTATACCTAGCCTTCTTGTATTTTGATATTATGAAGGAATAATATTAAAGCTAAGATAGCCCTACTTGTTAGCTAAATTGGACATCTGTAAATCCCTTTGTTTTGATAATGACAAACATTTCATTCTTGTTGATCTAACGTGCTACTTGAGTGTTGCAGGAATAAAGTGGATGACAAAGCACTAGGGAATCTATATGCTTGAATGCTTGTAACTTTCATGAAATGTAATTAATTGTAAACTTGTACAAATATATAATGTACACGTACTTAGACTTCATGTAAATCAAGCGTTAGATCTTCCCTAGCTAATCACCACACTTATATAGGTCATCCCCTTCAATAGTGTCACATATGCACACTCATACACACACTTAATGTCTTTATTTGAAACATTGAAACAGGGTCTATCTCAGTCGACAAAATCCTCGACCGAGACACTCTCGGTCGACAAACTTCTCGACCGAAAAAGACCCAGGTAGCCGTTAGACACAGCTGACAAGGTGGTTGGCAGTTGGAGATGAACGTTGCAAATACTTGATCCAGAGAGCTTGTCGGTCGACAAAACGTTGACCGAGTAGGTATCTCGGTCAAAAATTTCTCGACCGAGATGGACTCTGACAGCAACTGTAGAATTAATTATCTAGCCATTGTTAATCCAACTAACTTATACCTAACGGCTAGTTAAGCACTTAGAAACCCCTAGAAAGTGTCTAGAATGCCCTTAAGCACTTGTAGGTCATTCCTATAAATAGGACATGCCTTAGGACACCTAAACACACTTGATTCCATACTTGAGCAATCTTTGAGCATACACTTGCATTAGCAACTTGTTTTGAGCAATTGAGCAATACTTGCAATTGGCTACTCTTCACCTTGCTCTAAATTTGTGTCCTATAGGCTAGTATCTCCTATCCACAGCAATCATACTTCCATATACTTTGGTTAGGAGATCTACACACTTGATATAGGAAAATCAAGCCTTGTGCTTCAAAGGATAAGTTGTAATTTCTGTTTTCCTTTCTTGTTCACTTTCATTGTTTGTACTCTCCTTGCTACTACTAGGTTGGAGGCTGCGGATTGGAGAGGGTTGTGATCTTCTTGGTGAAGAAGGAGACTTTGGACTACTTCAAGAAGGCTGGTGCAACGGGAGGTTACTTCTAAGAGGAAGGCTACTTCAAGGGGGAGCTTGGAGTTACTTCAAGAAGGCTACCTCGAGTTGGTGCATCTACTTCAAAGTGAAGGTTGTTCAAAGGGGTGTAAGAAAGTATTGTATTTTGTGTAATTCCTTGTGAAGGTAATAAAATTAATACTTTCAAATCCCGGTTGGGTAAGCAACCGGGTAGTGGACTGAATGCCTTAGTATTTGCTAAGGTAGGAACCACTCTAAATCCCTTGTCTCCTTCTTACTTTTTTATTTGTGGTTGTTTGAGTTAAATAATTGTTAAAATAACCTTAAAACCCTATTCACCCCCCTAGTGGTTTTTCACTACTATGTTATGCTATGAATATCTTTTAGCAATTTAATGCAATATCATATTAAGCCTTTGTATCACATGTATGATGATGGCTGTGGAGCCTTGTTATAAGGCATGGAAATATGATGATGATCTTACAGGGAATGATGTCATGGTCTTACTGACCTTTGGGCATGTCTTGATCCCTTATGGAGGTGCAATCCTCTTATGTTGGCAAGGCTTGGTGCCCTAGAATAATGTGATAAGGATTAATATTGTAATGAAAGTCATCAAACCGACAAACAAATCGTTACTAATTAAGCAGGATAAACATAAACAACGGATTAACAAAAATCACTAAAATTTAAAACCATTTTGCAAAAAGATCCTTTTCCAGAAAACTTTTACTGAAAGATCCAAAACTCATACATATCATGATTTACATTGTACAGCATTGTTTCATCTCATCTCAAGGACAACATATAATAGTTTCTCTATTAAAACACATACTGGAGCAACATAAAACCTTAAGGCATTCAAGCCAAAAACTCATATCATTTATGAAACCAGTACAAACCAACTCCAAGGACCTGAGAGTACAGAGACAACACATAGGACTTCTATCTACAAGTCACGACAGACAGTACACTCAACCTGAGTTGTTACTGCTGCCCCACCTATTGTTCCTCCTCTATAGAAAGGTCTCCACTGCCTCGTGCACGTCCACCTAAAAATTGTGGATCCCTCTGGGTGAGACAATTGTCCCAGCGAGAGATATAACTCTTCGCCGGCCATATTATTATTGCAGATAAACATTATAAAACTAAGCAGGGGTTCTTTTATATTTAACAGGCAGGATTAATCATTGTATGAACCAATAAGATAATCTCCTTTCTTAAGGAGAACATTGCATCTACCCATGGTAGAGTTATAAATCATCTATCTGCTTTGCAAGGAATGTAAAGAAACATAAATAACATCTATCAAAAAATATGTATAACTGTATTGCGCATCAAACAATGTTTTCCATATTCGATCCTTAAGTAGATATGCTACATGGCTGAACATATTTTACAATCACACTTATGCCCTGAGGAGATGAAGCATACCCTGTTCATCTCCAACCGACCACAAACTTCTCACAAGTCGGTACCATACAAGGTCAATGGAAGTGCCAGTTGCCATGACCTCCCTTATTTCGGTCAGTACGAGACCACTTAATCTTAGCAGGACATATTGTGTCAGCTACAATATAGTTGTGTCAGGGTACATAGGCATCCTCGCTTAGAGCTACAGCGTCAACTGTGCTCTCTTAGGGGAAACATCTACAACAACCTTCCCTAGTTACTGAGTCATGGTCACTTAGGCACCATACTCTGAGCCATGGTCACATAGGCACCATGCTCTGAGCCATGGGTCAGTTCACCGTGCTCTATTGAGACATTCTTATGAAATTACTGAGTCATGGATACTTAGGCTCCATTCCCCCACATATTTAAAAATATGCATTCTGAGTTATGTCGCGGGAAACCCATTTCACCATTCAGAAAATTTTGACGTTGATGGATCTATGGTCAGGGCAACATTTTATGGTTTCTAGTGATATATTAAGTGCATTACAACATTCTTTTAGCATCAACCAAGTTATCATTATTAATCACAACAAATTCTACAAAGAAAGGTGTAATACATCTATCACGTACTTTTCAAATCTTTAAAACACATGACACTTGGGGATCTCAGTCCCTTATCACATTACTAGGAATTCTCATCCCTTCACATCATTATCATGATTACTGGATCTGCGTATTTAAACCCTTAGATCATCACATAGCATTGTTACCTCTATAACAGGTAACCATTACCTCTAGGTCCTCAGACCAAGGTATTCATTTCACTTGTTGTACAAGTATTCACATGGCTCACAAGGCCATTACACATCTCGTCACCTCTCACTAGGCAACAACTTATTCACATGGCTCACAAGGCCATTACACATCTTGTCACCTCTCACTAGGCAAAAACTTATTCACATGGATCACAAGGCCATTACACATCTTGTCACCTCTCATTAGGCAACAACTTATTCACATGGCTCACAATGCCATTACACATCTTGTCACCTCTCACTAGGCAACAACTTATTCACATGTCTCACAAGGCCATTACACATCTTGTCACCTCTCACTAGGCAACAACTTATTCGCATGGCTCACAAAGCCATTACACATCTTGTCACCTCTCACTAGGAAACAACTTATTCATATGGCTCACAAGGCCATTAATCATTATACTTGTTATATAAGTATTTAACATGCCTTACAAGGCTTATGCAATAAGAGAAATACAACCTTCCCATCATTAGGGTTAGGGTTTCCCTTTATAGACGAATAGGGCTTCATGTTCATATTATTATAATCCAAACCCTAATTCATTGCTCAACACATCTAGGAGAAAACATTGATATCATAAGTATTCAGTCATACTTATTCTCATCATTTATCATTAAATGATTATCAACACAAAGTATGAGTTTCTCTCTCATACTTACTAGGATATTGATTACATCATACTTTATTAACTTGGAATAACCCTTTCCCAAGGCATGTTAGCCTACACTTATCAAAGTGCATTAAACTCATTACATCTTAATGTAACAATTGACATGACACACTTCAAGTGTTACTCATCCAAGTATATTGGATTTAAGGTGCATCAACCTTGAGGTGCTGGATGTGGTATTTATCATGCCTTTATGTAGCACTTCCCTCATCACTTTTAACTTACTTAAGTTCATCAACTTATCTTGTATTAGGTATATCCCATCCTAATACTTTATGCACTAACACATCACATTTATCATGTAGTGTATTGGCCATAAGTCACACATTTGAATTACCCAACTATCATCAAGTGATATGGACTCATCTCGAGTTAAGGCATTGTTGATATACCATTATCAATCACTTTAGGTATTTCATCTATCAAGGTATTAACCACATCATTATTTGGTATTACACACATCACTCTTAAGAGTGTTTTACCCTCACCTTTACAAGGTGCATCATATTGAATCATGTATGTCAAGTTGAACACATGTATTGGGTTAGGTGTATATTGATCTAGAAATCATCATATCCCTCATACCCTTACCCATCAAGGTATCAACCCTACCAATCATATGGTGTATCACCTTCACCATACATGAGTATAACGTCCTCACCTCTCTTGAAGATATTGGCCACACCATACTTTAGTGTATTGGACATCACATGTTCTAGGGTATTAGCCACCTTAACACTTTTGTCATCTAGTGTATTGGGTTACCCACCATACTATTTTAGAGATGTGTTCTCAACACCATATCATCCAAGAGGTGTATGCTTAACCCAATATCGGCTTAGAGGTGTATGCTTGCTACCCATATCACTTTAGAGGTTTATGTGTGCTTACCATATCAGGAAAAGAGGTGTGTGCTTGCTTCCATATCACTTTAGAGGTGTATGTTTGCTTACTATATCACTTTAGAGGTGTATGTGTGCTTTACACCATATCGCGCAGAGAGGGGTGTGTGTGTGCTTCACACCATATCGGGCAAAGAGGTGTGTGTTTGCTTCACACCATATCAGGCAAAGAGGTGTATGCTTTCTTCCATATCACTTTAGAGGTGTATGTGTGCTTTACACCATATCGGGCAGAGAGGTGTGTATGTTCTTCACTCCATATCGGGAAAAGAGGTGTGTGTGCGCTTCACACCATATCAGGCAAAGAGGTGTGTGTGTGCTTCACACCATATCGGGCAAAGAGGTGTATGCTTTAACCCGATATCACTTTACCCTTGATGATTTCATCACCATCAACCTATAGACTCTTGTTCTTATTGTTCTAAGTCATGTAAAACAGTCCCATGAAGCTTTTTGAACTCAAAGGATCATCAATTATTCAAGAGAAATCGAAATTGCAAATAGATCAACAAGTATGAAAAAATTGAAAGTGCATAATAATATAATTGGGTTCAAGTTATATAACCCGCCTCAAGAACAACTTCAAAGCTCCAAGATCCAAAGCTCCACGTTCCTAATGTTGAATATGAACTTAACAACTCCTCTATATGCAAAGAATCACCATGAATAAGCATTTGGTGAAGAAGAAAAGAAAGGAAGATCATAACCCTAGATCCATGCTTCAATCCAAGGTTGAAGATGGTCATGGCCTCACCTTAGGGTTAAGACTTGAGATCCTTCTTGATCCTTAGCACCTTGAACGATACCTCACTACTAATGCACGATATGCCATCACTTTTGGCCGATATCCCCCTCACTTGTGGCCAAAAACACTCCACTTGGCTGATATCAACATGTTATGGCCAATATCAACATGCTATGGTAGATACCACTTGCTATGGATGATACACAATCCCTATGCACGATACCACATCACCTATGCACGATAACATGGCACTATAAACAATATCTAATAGAAAGGAGGTGGTAGGATTCGAAAAAGTTTACTAAGGGGTGAAAGGAAGGATATATATACTTGAGGTTCATGAAAAAGTGTGTATATGAGGTGTCATCAATTTACTAGTAGTAGGTGCCACATGGCCATGCATGGATTGACACATGTACTTGCATGCACTCCATATTTATCTTTCCATGAAAAATAAAAACTTGAGGATAATTCAAGGGATAAGGGTCGGCCCCCTTTGGTTATCTTCTAGGACAAGCCACTTCCACTCATATTATTATTATATTCACAAATCAATGCAACCTTTCCTAAGGAAAGTTGCAAGCCAATAACCATTGCTTTATTGAGGTTATTAGCTCGTTTTTGAAAATTCAAAGAGTTAACAACAAAATATGGGGGTCTCTTATTTGGCTCCTTGGCCAATAGGGACTCCTATTTAATCACTACAACCTGATACACTTAATACAAGCTCAAATTAGGATTTCCATTCAACCCCTTTCTTGGTCTTTTCATCACCAAGAATACTATCACACATAAATGATTCCAGCATGGTGTATCATTCATTATCTCTCATATAAATGATACATAGAAGAAGTAGGAACACTCTAGAGGTGGTAATTTTCATATCAACCCTACATTTTGGGTAAATTACAATTTGTACCAAAATCAGTGCACAAGGTACTAGCATTATTCAAACAAGTTCAAACTTGGAATTTAGGCTTTCTACAAGACACCACTTAGAATAATTCTCTCTATTATGATGATAAAGAACTTAATTCACGTTCAACATGTGACATATTGCAATATAACCCCTCATCTTGGGTAAATTTCACTTTGACCCAAAATAAAGGAACATTGCTCAAACAACATTCAATCAGGACCAAACTTGAAACATAAGTGTGTCACATGAATACAAAACTTAGAGTATTATATTAAATTTCTAAGCAACTTACTTAGACAAAAAAAACAAGGTTACCTCATAACCCAGGTCAGGGTCATTACATATATCATGTGATGATGTGATGACAAGCATACTCTTGGATGGCAATGAAATAATATCATGTGGTGAATGAGATGAGGAAGCATGTCTCATACATTTTATATCTTATGGAGTTGTTATAGACATATTTTTGCTAGAAATAAATTAGGGTTTTGTATGTCCAGTTGTTTGATACAGAATTAATTCACCCAATTGACATAATTAATCAACTGAAACCCTAATCATGTGGTGCCCTAAGCCAGAGAACCATTCAGTGTCAGGACTTGCTAAATGGGGAAATGAGTATTCCTAAGGGAAACTTGGAGCACATACTTTTGAGTATGCGGGGTGCGAGGAGTGTACATCCTTGACATCCAGATCCCAACATTGTGGAGGATGGCTGTGATCATGCCTCGGTTTGAGTATTTGTATATGTGATGTGATGGAGGATAGTTGCAGTTGTACCTCAGATGATAGGGTGGTATATACCATGGTTTCATGTGATGTGACCTTTATACCAAGGATGGTCATTGTTTAGTATCTTGACTATATGCCACTATAGGTAGCTTCAATGTTATGTCACTACCTTTTCACTCATACTGACCGAGGGTAGGATATCTTAGGATGTTAGTACTCCTATATCTTGTACTGAACTGTATAGTTTTCCTAGATCTTGTACCGAACTGTATAGCACTTTGTAGTGGTCAGTTGGAGTTTGAGTGGTATATCTCACTATTCCCAAGGCTCAATAAGAGATGTAATATAGATGTGTAGCATATCTATTAGGGTTATACACAGCGCTTCTCATTTTACGATAACCCTTGTTTGCTCTCTTTACATAGAGATTATGTATGGTTCAATAGGAGATAGTAGATATGCTTATGTTGTAGATATGCTCATGTTGTAGATATGCACATACTGTAGACATGCTTATTATGTTTATTATGCTTATGTAACTAGACTTCTTAAACTATTAACAATGTATATGATGATAGTCAGGATAATGATGATAGTTTTATGTGTTCCCTTATATACATTATTAATCATGCATGTTATTATTCTTATATGTTTAATCTTCTTGACATGCTTAAATAAGAGGTGTTGAGAGTTATATCTCTCACTGGGACATGGATCTCACCTCATGGGTCACCACATCTTTTTAGGTGATAGGCAGCAGAGGTAGTAGACCTGTGGCAGTGAGGAGCAGTTTTGGTGATGGACCTTAGAGAAGGTTGTTTAGATGTCTAGTATGTCCCAGAGTCATCCATGTACTCTCAGGTTCGGGTGGGAAATTTTGTATATGATGTTTCAATCAACTTGAGCTTTTGGTAGTATTTTGATGCATGTATATGTGGATGATGTTCTTCTGTATTAATATGTTGTGGTTCAGGCCATAGAATATGTGTAAAAGATATTTGGCATGATATATGAATACAAGCAAGATGTTGGGCATTTTATGTAAATGTTCTTGAGTGTGTTGGTGAAATAAATCGGTTTTAATTATCACCTTTGTTGTCTATGTGGTTAATGGGTGATTGATCATGTTTTGTGTTTTCAGTAATCTCGTTTAGCATGATGGGTTCTCGTAAGTTGGTATCAGAGCTCTAAATTTGTCGAGTCTACAGGTACACTAGGACTTAGGACTAGGATGATGTCTAAGGAAGTGAACATGACATGAAAACATGATGCATACTACCTAATCTTGGTATTTGTATGCCCTAGCCATGTACTCAAATATTAAAGAAAAGGTAAGTGTGGAACTCTTAGATTGTTATATTTCTTATTACTCTAATCAAGTAGTCAATTTGAAGCAATCTAAAGAGCATAATGAATAAGAAATCATGGAGAAATATCTTAATCTTACACAAAAGAAAGATGAAAATCATGTTGTAACCTATCAAAACTTGAATGTTTGGTAACTATAAGAGATATGACACCATGAAACCTAAATCTGAATACAAATAAGTGAGTTCTTGAAACAATAATTCAATAAGATAATGAGGTAAAAGACGGATAAATCTATGCTAATAGAATGATTCAAGGTATGAAATCCACATAAGAAGAAGAGAACTCCTGATATAAGTGTGATATGAGAAGATGAATACGAACAATGACATATGGATAAAATGGAACCTGAGTTAATATCAGACCAACCTGCGCATGTAAGAAAGTGTTAAAGTAAAACTATCATGACATGTAAAGGAAATTAGTGAGGAAAATGTGAATATGACGATCTACCCCTTGGTAAGTGGTTGAAAAACATGATAATACAAGAGGACATACAGAAGAATGATGAGCAGTTAACAAGAAATGATATATGATAATCCTAATAATTCATATGTTGATGGCAAGGAACCAAATGAAAAAGGTAAAATGAAACATAAAAGGTTGTAACTTGCATGATGAAGATAGAACCGGTAACCCCCTTGCTAGTAACTCCTGGATAGTGTTGCCTTGTTGTGGGGAGTGTGTTTCCCTTCATGCTCTTTATTTCAAGGTGCATCTTTCAAGTGGATCTTATGCCAATTGGTACATGTGGATTTGTAGTAATCTTAGAAAGTGGGTACCTTGTTATAGTGTGTGGTTGTTTGGGCTATGGTTCCAAGATCTGGATGTTTTGTGATGAGTATGCTTTTTTAGCTTTCCAAGAGTTAAGAAGAATCCTCCTATATGTCTTGAGTTGGTTATGATGGTAGAGAAACTGATGATATGGGGATGAGATTTCCTTATAGGACATGAAATGGATACCAAGGTGACAAGTTCTAGTATCTGAGGTGTACCAGTAGTGTGTGAGTTTCAAGATGTTTATGCAACTTTTTGGTGTTTGTTTTCCCTCAGAGAGAGAGAGAGAGTCTGATGTTGATATCCTCCAAGTGTTGTTGGAAAGAACAATAGTGATTTTGTGATGTTGTATGTGGGATACCAACAGCTGGACAAGACCACTTCCAAGGACATATAGTTTTTTGAATCAGTTAACCGGTGTTGTGGTGTTTCTTCAGATAAACCTGAGATTAGGATAGCAATGGATAAGAATTAGAGTGTATGATGTAAGTTAAATGGTCACCATGAGTTCATGGTTATGTCGTTGGGACTAACCAATGCATCAACAACATTTGTAAACTTGATAGAGAGAGTGCTCAGGTTGTGTCCTTATGAGTTGTGGCAGGTTTTATGGATAACATCTCTCTAGATATGGTCAGCAGCCTAGTCAACATATTCTCTAAGCCTGAGGATTATTGAAGAAAGAGTGATTTTGACATTGACTAAAGTTTCTTCTTGGGGTTATGATATATCTGCTAAGTATATTATGTGAATCCAAATAAGGTGGAGACAATGTTGGAGTGGGAGAAGCCCCAGACACCGATTGAGATCTGAAGCTTCTTAAGCCTAGAAGGACACTACAAAAAGTTCATTTAGAACGTCACCCCTAACAAGGTTGATTAGGAAAGGGGTTCCTTCATGTATGGAATGATAGGTGTTAGCATTGGTGTCAACATTCCTTTTAGATGTTGAAGGATAAATTGACAAGTGTTATGGTGTCAGTGTTTCCAGAACAAAGGGAAAGATACATCATCTTATATAATGATTCAAATAATAAGTTGGGATATGTGTCGATACAATATATGGTTAACCAGGAAGTCATCTTTGTCAAAGTTTGCAAATAAGACATAGTTATTCTCTTTGATGTATCTTGAGACAGGACATGCCAACATTACTTTTGGAGGAGGATGTATAGTTGGAAGTATCTCAGTTGGCAGGATCGTGGATACAGCTACAAGTCAAATCAACACCGCTATAGCAAGAAAAATAATTATAGGTGGGTGATACCATGATGCAGCACATCATATTAGAGTAGCATATTAGGGAGCATGATAGCTTCAATAGGTCAGATGACAAGATAGTGTATGATTATACAACCAGACAATGGTTCCAGAGGTTGATAGTTTGAGTGAGATAGGACCTGAGGAGACTCATTTTCAACCCACAGATGTATCATAAGTTCAAGCACATGCAATTGCAACCAAGTATGGAATAGGGAATGGCACAGATATGCTCAAGTGTATAGTTGTCAGCAAGTCAATAAGAAACATTAGAAGCCTGCATAAATAAGGATACTAGTTAAAGTTTAACACAATCTTACATGATAGACATATGGTTAGTCAACCATTTAGATTATTGGAGAATATTCTAAGAACATTATAGTTCTTGACAGTTAAGGGATACCCACCTAACTAATTAAATTGCTTACTACGACAACCATCAGAGGAGCATAGATATGACTTCTTGTGAAGTTATATATGGTAAGAGATATAGGACATTCCATGATTGGTAAAAGTAAGAAAGTATGGATTTTGAGTGATGTGTCGATACAACAGACTATAGTGAGGTACATAGTGATTCAGCAACAGATAGAAATAGTTCAGGACAATAGCTATAGTTTCAAGTCAAAGTTACTTCTAGAGTTGTGTTGGATACACAAAAGTTATATGTTTCATGGTTAAGGGAGTGTCCCCTTGGTGCATGATAAGTGATATAGAAAATGGAGGTGGAGTTACATGAGGATGTTTTCTATGAGGAGGTTTCTACGTTGAACAAAGATGACACATATAGGAGTTGAGGGATAAGAACATGATTCCTATGAGTATGTGTTTGTGACATCACAATGAGATGTAAGTAACCATTTGGAGGTTAGTGGATGAGGTGCATGGGGAGTACCTATCTTTGTTTGGCTTGACTTTCAAGGGGAAAATCCATGTTAGGGGTTTATGGTTGTGAGACCCCTCACCTTGATTTTTGGTTGAACATTCTTTCTTATCATAAATAAGTGATTTAAACCTTAAAATAACCTAATATGTGATTTGATATCATGTAGCAAGCTTAAGTTTCAAGTTTAGTCCAGTTTGGACATTGTTTGTGCAAGTTATGCATTATATGCTTGCTTTGAGATTTTCTACAATTTACCCATATCTAAGGTTTTTCTTACAATTTGTCACACACATGCGGTACCTTATATGTTTTCTTATAATTCTTGAGATCGTTGCACCATGGGGCACCTTTTTACATCTTGGTTTGGTGGAGATACCCTTCTTGGGTTGAGTTAGGGTTTTACCCTCATGGATGAGATACCTTGAGGCCAAAGCTCGACGGTCCTCCTGGTTGAATAGGATCTAATGGTGTTGGTATCCTATTATGGTTCCTTGAGGGTCCCTTGAGGTGTGAGGGTTTATTTTTTCCCCTCTTGAAGCTCCTTGGGTCGATATTTCACCTAGAGAGGTGCTCAAATGGTGGTTTTCACCCTTGTGACCTAGGGTTCCAAAATTGATGGTCACCATGCTTTGAAACTCGATGGACACCCTGGGAAGCCAACATATGATGTCTTGTACACTCCCACAACTGATGGAGCTTCTTATTTGCATGTATTTAACCCTTTAGGCCATGGACACATGGCAAACCTAGTAGGACACCTTAGCCTTCTCTCCCCTCTCACCCATAGCTTCTTATACCTTCCCTCTTGCATGAAAACGAACCATTTGGACTCCCTTTCTTCTTTCTTGACGTCTAGAGATCATCTCTCCCTGTCTAGGTGGAGAATAAGGTAGCCAAGGTAGAAGAATGTGGCCAATCTCCTTGCATGTGCACCTAGGGTTCAGATCTACCCTCTCTTGGTGCTTGTGGAGCTTCCTTTGCTTGTTCTTGACCTAAGCAAGTAAGTTCTCCCCTATTTCCTTTATTTCTCTTTGTGGCCTACCTCCTTCTTCCTTCCTCTTGGTCGGACCATCGTGTTTCATGGTAGATCTTGCTCTAGAGATTAAAGAACACCTCTTTCCTGATTCCTTGATCTAGGGTTTGCTTCCTCTTTGGAGAAGGAGCTAGCTTGGCTGAGTGGAGAGCTCAAGCTAGGGTTTCTTCTCTTTTACTTGAGCTTCCTTACCATTTGGAGCTACATCTTCTTCCTAGAATCAAGTTATATAAATTTCTTCACGTTTATATCTTACTACTAGCTTGCATGTACATGATCTTGTTCTAAAACAAAGTTCTAAGCATAAAGATACTACCTTTATCTAGGGTTTGAGTTATGGGATGTTTTTTTAGTAGTTTATCACCATGGATGAACCTTAAAACTTGTGCACGAACCTTCCTTGGTATAGGAAGCTCTATATCTTTCTTGAATGTGGTCAAAAGATGGTTTATGATCTTCAAAAGGTGGTCACCACTTAGGGTTTTTGAGTTAATTTCCCTTCTTCTTTTGCAACCTGACGGTTTGGTTGTTGGTGACCTTCATGTGACAGTCGATGGTTATGGCTTAGTTGTTGTTTTGGGTTAACCCTTGTGCACACAACCGATGGTTATGTTTCCCCTCACAACCAATGGTTTTACTCTCTCAAACTATGGCCTTCTGCTTAGGGTTTTGAGTTGATCTTCCTTCTAGTTTTGGAACTTGGTGATTTTATACTTGGTGTTGTATTGGTTTCCTTTTTGCACAACCTATGGTTTTATCTTAGCTTTTTTATTGTACTCCCTTATTCTCATAAAACTATGGTTTTGTTGATCCTTCAAGTGGTGAACTTGATGGTCTCCCTTCACCTCTAATCCAGTGGTTTTACCTTGGAGATTGAAGCTTGTTTCACCACCTGTTGACCAAACTCAATGGTCATATTGGGTTCCACAACTGATGGCTCTTCTGATCCAACAACCAAAGGCTTCTCTGATTCGATGGTAAGCAACCAATGGTCTTTTTTACTCCATGATTTGATGGATTTTTTTACCAATGGTCATCAAACGATGGTTTCCCTGCTTCAACACCCCATGGTGTCAACCTATGGTCCTTCTAACCACATGAACTTATGGTGGTCATATGTACCACAATGAATGGTGGAACTGGACACCACAACCTATGGTGGACCAATGTTTAACAACTTATGGTGGGTCACATGCCCACAACTGATGGCTTCTTTGGGGTCAACTAACAATGGTGTTCTTTGAGTAACAAATAATGGCTTGACTAGGTTTAGTTAGTGACTCTTTTAGGTCACACCTGAATGGTTTTATTAGATATGTGGTTCAAGGTTTTGCTTTTATAGAAACCAATGGTTTTTTCTATACCACGTTCGATGGTTTTAAGTAAAGGCCATGATTTGATGATTTGGTTTGATGCCCCAACATATGATGGTGGCTTGGCTTTGATAATGTAGAAGTGATGGTTCAATGCATTCACCTGGTATTCCTTTTCCCTTGTATTAACATAATCTAATGTTTAAACCTGGTGTTATGCATGGATCCATACTTGAGGACAGTATGTGATTTTATGATAATGCTTCACCTTATGCATCCATGATCAGATGGGGATTCCATGTGTTAGGGTTTGTGTTGAGTTGATTGGTAGGTTCAATGTAACTTGTCTTGTTGAACCTAACCCTAATGCAAATATATGGTGGTGGTTAGTCATGCTACCCTTCCTTGTATGATTAATATGATGATGGAATATTCTCCATAATGTTGTTGTAACCCTAAGGTGCTAACTAGTTGTTATCATAGCTTTATGATTGATGCTTTCTTATGCTAAATTTGTACACTATAAGTATGATGGTGGTCAATTATACCTAGCCTTCTTGTATGTTGGTATAATTAAGGAATACTCTTAAATCTAAGATAACCCTACTATGTTATCCTATGAATATATTTTATCTCTTTAATGCAATATCATATTAATCATGTGTATCACATGTATGATGATGGTTGTTGAGTTTTGTTATAAGGCATAGAAAGATGATGATGATCTTGTAGGGAATGATGCAATGGTCTTAATGACCTTTGGTAATGTATTTAACCCTTATGGAGGTGTAATCCTCTTATGTTGACAAGGGTTGGTACCCTGGAATAATGCAATAAGGATTTATATCATGTAACGTACCCTGGAATAATGCAATAAGGATTTATATCATGTAATGATGTGATGACAAGCATAGTCTCATGGATGACAATTAAATAGTACCATGTGATGATTGAGATGAGGAAGTGTGTCTAATGCATTTTATATATTCTGGAATTGTAATACATATATGCTTTCTAGAAATGAATTAGGTTTTTCTATGTCCACTTGTTTGATATAGCCTTAATTCACCCAATTGATATAATTAATCAAGTGAAACCCTAATCATGTAGTGCCCTGATCTGTAGAACCATTTAGTGTCATGACTTTGTTGAATGGGGAAATGAGTATTCCAAAGGGAAACTCATAGTGCATACTTTTGAGTATGTGGGTCGTAGGGAGTGTACATCCTTGACATCTACATCCCAAGGTTATGGAGGATGGTTGTGGTCATGCCTCAGTTTGAGTATTTGTATATGTGATGTGATTGAGGATAGATACGATTGTACCTCAGATGATAGGGTGGTATATACCCTAGTTTCGGGCACCGTGACCTTTATACCAAGGATGGGTTGGTGTTTAGCAGCTTGACTATATGTCACTACATGTAGCTTCAATGTTATGTCACTACCTTTTCACTGGTACTGACCGAGGGTGGGAGACCTTAGGATGTCAGTACTCCTAGATCTTGTGCGGAACTAAATAACACTTTGTAGTGGTCAGTTGGAGTTTGAGTGGTATACCTCACTCTCCCGAGGGCTTAATAAAAGATGTAATACAGTCGTGTATCACATATGTTAGGCTTATACACAATGCTTCACATTTGATGATAACCCTTGCTTGCTCTCTTAGATAGAGATGATGTATAGTGCAATAAGAGATAGTAGATATGTGTGTGTTGTAGATATGCTCATGTTGTATATCTGCACATACAGTAGACATGCTTATGTTGCTACACTTGCTTATGATCTTAGCTATGCTTATGTTACTAGACTGCAAACATTATTAGCAATGTATATGATGATAGTCAGGATAATGATGATAGTTTTATTTGTTCCCTTATATACCTTATTAAGTATTCTTATTATTATTCTTATCTTTTTAATCTACTTTATCTGCTTAAACTGTTTAATTATTTAACTTGTTGTAATTAATTAGCATTGTTGAGAGTTATATCTCTTGTTGGGACATGGGTCTCACCTCGTGGCTCACCACATCTTTTTAGGTTATAGCAGTAGTGACAGCAGACCCGTGGTAGTGAGTAGTAGCTTTGAAGGTTGTTTAGATGCCTAGTGTGTCCTAGAGTCATCCTTGTACTATCAGGTCTGGGTGGGAAAGTTTGTATATTATGTTTCAATCAACTCAAGCTTTTGGTAGTATTTTGATGCTTGTATATGTGGATAATGTTCTTCTGTATGAATATGTTGTTGTTGAGGCCACAAAATATTTGTAAAAGATATTTGACATGATATATGAATACAGGCAAGTTGTTGGGCATTTATATAAATGTTCTTGAGTATGTTGGTGAAATATATAGGTTTTAATTATCCATTTTTTTTGGATATGTGGTTAATTAGAGATAATCTTGTTTTGAGTTTTGAGTAATCTCATTTAGCGTGATGGATTCACACAAGTGGGTTGGTTTATCACCTACATATTTCTCCTATGGTCATTATTGGTACGATGAGTGTATGGTGATCATGAGTGGGTATGTCTCTAGAACTCTAGAGACATTAACTGATGTTGTGAATCTATCATTGTGAAAACCACAAAGTATCCTAGAGTGTATTCAAACCTATTGCGGTGAGTCTGGATCCCATACCTAGTTATAATCCATTAGTGTCATTCTAACCACATCTTACCTAAAAGATAGATCTATAGAAGTCATTATTGACAACATACTCACTAATGTTCAATGTGTCTTGATTTATATTTGATAACCCCTTCTCCTTTATGATCATATGGACTCAAAGAGGTATTAGGTTAGAAAGAGTCACACAAACTCAATCCATGTAAGTGGTGTTGCATTAGGATCTCTTTGATTCACATATTATCCCACCATACCATTGATTCATCCACAATCGTGCATATCCAAAATGTAATATTTGATACATTTAAAATAGCATGCCTTCAACGATTTTATTTATGGAGAATATCATACTTTAGTCTATTTACATGATCCAATATGTTCTCCCTTTAGTTATTGTGAGGCTTTACCTTTATGAAATCAATTAGAGTAACATGCATCTCAGTAATTTTTATGTAAGTTTGTAGACTCAATCTGGACACCACCTTGTTCATCATGATCTTAGTGAATATATTTGAGAAGATATTTATTAGGTCTACCACTCCTCTCCTAGTTTGAATAGCATGTTGGAGTTGGTACTAATTGTGTCTTATTGGTAGAGGCCACTATCTTAGGTTGCTCTAGTTGAATCAGTTCTCCTTGGGTTTTCTTGTGATAATAGGGGATTCCCAGTTGTTTCTCTAGTATATCATCTCCTTCAGTAAAATCTAAGGTTAGGATCAGGTTGCATGCTATCATGAAAGGCGGTCATTGATGTCAATTCCTACTCCCGGTTGGTGTGACCACCAAAATGAATGCTTGATTATTAGTTGACTTTTATATAGGTGTGCAGTAAGATGGATACACAAATTAGAACACGCAGACAATTGGACATAATTCATTGTTATGGAAATAATTACATAAATATATTCAAGTGTAGACAAAACATAAGAGTCATAACTCATATTTTCCCCTAGCTTGTTTAATTACATGATGAAAAATGCATCATAGTAATCTCCACTAAACATGTCAAAACCATATTGCATGTGGTGATATCCCTCTCAACGAATACCTTCATAACAAAAAAAATCACCTCGAGTTCATTCTTATCCTAGAAATCTAAACCTACTAAGTAATATTTCCATTCCCCGATCATAATATATAGGATTTGTAATCATAATTTGTATTTATGATAACAATATGGATTACAATGTATATATCCTCAATAAATACTAATATTGCAACCCTAATCATTGACTCCAACATGTCACATGATTCCTATAATACCTTTATCATAATCATGAAAAACTTATTCATGGAATAGTAAATAATACATTATTTATTAAATTTTAAAAATGATCTTTAGCTTGACAATATACCTTATTCACCACTTGGAAACATAATCTGTTGATAACTTATAAACTTGGCTTCTTCCCAGTTTTCCTGGTTGTTCACGTATCATTTAGTATTGTGTCTTCGAATGAGTTAAGATTCTCATCCAAGCTTGTATCACATCATGGATTCCAATCTAGGCTTTCCATCTTAAACCTGCATTGAGGTATAAAATCCTAGATTACCCAATGTAATAACTTGTAATCCTAACTCTCTAGTTTATTTAGGTATCACTTATAAGAGATTATGACAAACCATACTCTAGAAAACTATACCAAACCATGAACTTGATATATAATGATAACAACATTCAAATAGTCACTATCATGAACCTATTACCATAGCTTAGCGTGAAACCTTATTTCTTAAAGATTATAAATTCATTAGAGAATACTTGATCATAGAACCATAATATTGTATACATTAATGAAATCATGTATACCCTTCACAATCATCTCATTAAAGCTATACATAAAATTTGATAATCTACATATCTAGTGAATTATCAACTTCTCATGTCCTTTTATTTTCTCATTGGTCTTAAATATATTATTCTGCAATTTAAATCATTAGATGATTCTAATAAATTATTATTATTATTATTATTTTCATTTACATTTTCTTTGATGCTTATTATCATTTTATATTCTTTTGTTATAAACTCTAAAAAAAATCTTTTCACTTGCTTCATTTGTTATTCATTTTATTTGTAACTTTAAAATTGAGACTCAAAGTCACTATTTTAGACTGCTCCTTATCAAAACCCTCCATAATAGACAATTGAATTATTATTATGTAGTACAAATTGATGTAAAATATGTAATCACTCTAGGAAAATCATGACCCAATAGGATTTATTATAGTAAGTTTTATAGTAATATGACACATTTAGTATGTTTCATGCGTCCTAGATTTCTCTTCATTTATTTTAGTATTATCATATATATATTATTTAATTTATAAAATCACTCTAGTTTATAACACTACTTCTCATAAACTATGACAAACAATAGATTTTAGTCAGATGTGAGATAACAAATTCTTTTTCAACAAATTCTTTTCATTATCTAATACTAAAAAATCATTAAACTACCATATTGGAGTTTATGTCAAATCAAGAGTATTTAATGAAACTAGTCGAGAGGTACCTAGTTTAGGCTACAATACATCAAAATAGACCTATCGCACTATGTTTGTATTTTTTCATCAATTTTCTTATATTTTATAATATTTAATATTACTCTCAATTCAATAAAACATAATATATTGTATTATCCTTAACTAATATTCTTAGAAAATTTCCCTAAATGACCCATCTATATTAGCAAGTCCCAAGTTACAAAATTGTAAAGATTTTTTGTGGCTTGTATGTTATTGTATTTCAATCCAATTGTCAATTGTGTATCCTATAGATGCACACAGAAAGTAAGAATACAACCATGCCAAGACATGTTCCTATGTATGGATATTAGATTTGACAAGTGTTCTCTCTCACCTTGGTTGTCCTCATTATGATCCATGACTTCCTTAGAATTTGGTTTTATCCCTCTTCATTGTTGGCCAAATGACCTTTTCTATATCAATGCAAATTGCATTTTCTCAATTTTTATCCTTTACAATGTCCTCCTTCATTCTCTACTTTTATCTCAAATTTTCACAGGTTATTAGTTCATATGAATTTTCCAAAGTTACTATAACATCCCAAACTTTTGAGGACTCGGATAAATGATCTTAAATGGGTGATTGAACTACATATATAAGTAAGGTTCACCTCCTTTTCATTTCTCCCATCAATAGGTACTTCGTAGTTAAGTGGTCTCTTCATTCAGTAGTACAAGAATGGATGGCCTCTCAGAAAATTGAACTCAAGTTGTGTGTGAATGAGGACAAAGTGCATATTTGAGGCTAGTGTTGGTCTGTGGGGCTGGTTGTCATTCGCAAAACTCTACTAGAGACTTGGGATCTGGGCCCTGGTGTTACAAATGGTATCAAAGCTATTTCCATTCTAGGAAGTGAACCACACATGGAAATGTGACACCTTAGTTCAAAGTTATGTGGTCCATACATGTTGGAAAGAATTATAAGCAGTGATGGAGCTACCCTTGGGCTGGTATTCATCATTCATAAAGCTCTGTTAGAACCTTGGGATGTGGGCTCGTTTGTTACAAACCCTATAAAATTTTGTTATTTTGTAGTAGGTGGGGTCTCTTTGGGCATGTGAGACCTTAGAACCGAGTTGTGTGGTCATGCTAGAAAGGTATATCTATGTTGAGGGAGCTACCATTGTATTGGTAGTCATGAATATGATCTAGATGTACATGGGTCATTCTGGGTCTATATTAAAATGGGGAATAGATTATGAGTCCATTTATTTTTGCCTTGATGAGGACATTAAGAGTCTAGTGGGGGAGTTTGTAACATTTTAGGATTTGAGGCCTCAACTAAAATGATCTGAAAAGGAATGATTGTATTGTCGATATAAAACAAGGTGCAACTCATTTTCATATAGCTCATAAATAGGTACTCAAGAGTTAAGCATGGTCATAGTATTAGGATGTATGACCTATCAAGAAGTTGAACCAGGTTGTGTGTGAAAGAGGAAAAAACATGAAGTTGAATCTAGTGTTGGTTTGTGGGGCAAGTCATCATTCTTGGACTTTGCAAGATCCTTCAGATTTTGTTAGCCTAGGATTTATAGTTATCTACCCTTATTTCTAGAGGATTATGAATTGATTCAAATCTAGTTACCCCTTTTCTATATTTCCTTCCTGGTCCTATTCAAAATGGAAGAACATGACACTTACCATATGTTACATTGCCCAACTGATCAGTTAATGATATTAATAATGGGACTAGAATTACCAATAACCTCCTTCATTTATTTTGAACACAAAACATTACTCATATGGTCCAAAATTGTTATATTATTAGATATCCTACTTAATTTCATATAAGGACTCATCCTAATACTCTCTACAAATTATGTAGAACTTCTCTGACTCGTGATTGATAAACTTTTAAAATTCCAACTATTTTTCTAAAGGTGGTATCATTACCCATAATTTTTTATCAAATTTTATATGTAAGACCCCTCTTTTTAAACATGCATGTTCATGAGAAGAAGCATCAATTCCATTCAAGGGTAAGGGTAGTGTCACACATATTAGAACTACTACACAAATAAGGTCTAATTTGAACCAAAATAGGATAGCATATATTCTTTCTCATCCTCAAGTTCCACAATTAAATCTTAAAATAAATCACATAAGTTGTGAAATTCAAATATTAGTAAGAAAGAAATACTTTGAAAGATTGTTATTATAATTAGCAACCTGCCATAGAAAAAATCCTAGTCCTTAAACTGGTAAACTAAGCCTATATTTATATTATCTTTCTCCTAATCCCTCTAATCCTTCTTGCTTGTGGGCATTTTGTCCCAAGCCATGCATGCAAGTAAAATAATGATAGAGTAAGCAACATTTTGTATATTATAAGGAAAACAACTTTTTGCTAGGAGAATGAGTAAACATATGAATCTAACTACACCTATTGTACATTAATTGAAATTACATTCATTAGCATTGGGTTGATTATTTTGTCATCTAGTCCAATACTTTGAACCAGAGTTCTCATGAGGCCCATTAAGGCTCAACTAATTTTTCCCACATGAGCTCATAAGGCCTAGAAAGGCCCAACTTGACATAAACATTTCTCCACTTGATATTATAGGACTAATCTGCTAGAGTGCTCATGTTACGCTCTAGGGATATCATAAGGTCATAAGGGTCACATATAAACATCATAATGACATATTAATGCAATTACTTTGTGATATTAAAGCATATGGATGGTGTTATAGCCAACTTGATCTTACATTAACATTATAGTAAATTTCTTTAATTTTATCTTTAAGGATAAGACACGATATGATCTTTTTAATGAAAATTGTGAAATATATGACTAAAATGGAGTACAATATACTATTAATATATTATGGATACATCAGCTTACAATATAGAATTAGGCATTTTAAAATTGTTAACTATATACTCAATGTGCAAGAATCAATTACTTCATATGGAGCATATCCTTAGCACTTCAATATCCACAACCTAGATATATATAATCATTAAAAAAAACCACACCAATAACTCATCTTGACCTACGGACCACACTAGGGTAGATTAGGGTTTTAGGTTTTATTTGGTTTCAAGCTCTTTAGGATTAAATTCTTGTTAGCATTCTCTTTCATTAGGTATATTCATTATGTCTTAGTTTGGTCTTTACTTCTCATCAATAGAGTTCATTTTCTTACAAGTTACTATATTTCCCCTCATGGTGTTATGGTTAATACCTAATTATAAATATGAGGTATTTGGTGTATGAATGTGACTAGGTTCACATCGCTTGCTTTAGATGTGTTATCAATCCATTGTACTAATCCAATGGTTGTGGTTTAGTTATTAGGTATTTACCTTTCATGATTCATTGTTTTCTTATTTATATCACATTATATTACAGTAGATACATATATTATGTATCTTACACCAATGTGTTTATTATATATAGTGTAACTAATAATATGATCACAACTTGTTGAACTACATTTAATTCATTATAATTTGATTATTTAGGATTATTAATTTAGAATTAGGGTTTTGAAATCATCATATGAATGAGAGGTTAAAATGGTCTAAAATTGGGATAGACAGGTTCCTCCTGTTCAAAGCTTTTCAATGAGTATTTTTGGCACTTTTCTAAGGTTGTTGAACTTAAAACCAACATGATCACATGTAGATAGACAAAAAAAAACTAAATTCCTAGGTGTATATGAAAATGAAATTAAATAATTAGGAATATAATTTAATTTTCACAACTTAAACTAGCAAGATTGCTCAAATATTACTGTACAAAAAAGACCAAACTACCCTTATTGTGTGTGTAATATATAAATTACCAATAATAAAATTAGGTAAATGCAAAATATTCTTTGATAAAACCTTGTGATCTTATATTGAATCTTTGAACATGTGATTTAATCCCAAAAGACACCACACTATATCATTAAAGAGATTTTCTAGTGAGATTTCCATGATCGCAAACATCCAATGACCCCCTGGAGAGGTCAAGATGTGCTTGGAAGCATCATCTCTAGCATCCTCCATGATTGGAGAGGTTTTGGAGACCAACTTGATAAACACAACTACCTTCTAAAATTCATGCATTGAATCAAACTGAGAGATCAAAATAGAGTTGTAGGGACATCCCCAATTTGAAAAGTCCAAATAAGTGTTGAAAACACATAAGAAACACAAAATTTGGAAGCCACTCTAAGATTTGGAATTGCCATAACTAATGGAACATATTATCTAGTCATGGCACTAGCATTGACAAGTCCTACTAGAGAGGGTGGAAAGGTTTCCAAGGTCAAAGTCTAGATAGATCATCTCAAAGACCAAATTTATTACCTAGTAAATTAGTGTTGAATGGCATAGATAAGGTAATTAATGTGGATTTTTATCACATAATAAAGGAATAAGGGAAGTCTAGGAATCTTACCATGTTGACAATTAAGTAGGGTTGACCGGACTATATGGGACAAGTTGTTGGTTTCTAGAGTTTTAACTAGACTTAATGATAACTAACTAGAGGGCTTTGGGTTCAACATATGGTGGGGGGGATATGCATGAGATGTAGAGAATATTTTGGCATAGTATTTATAGGTGTTATTATTTTTATAGCGTAGTGAGGGCTCTATTGATTCGCTTTGAGAGATGGGAAGGAGAATAATTATGTGTTTGCATATACTTGATGAAATGATATGAGTGAAGACTAGATGAGACAACGAGATTGGATGGGATTCATTTTATGAAGTGTACATATGATGTATAAAGAGAGGATTGAGGAGGATGTTGTTATCGTTTACACTACCAAGTTTGTCTGTACAAGGTAGAAGACAAAGGCATAGTCCTATTATATCACACTGACATCTTAGAATAAGCTCATACTTACCAGAAAGGAAAAGAACAATCGATAAAGCACATAAACATATCATCATTGGATCAAAATGCAGTGGTGAGGATGAAATATGATGTGGTTTTTAAATATTTTTAAGGAGTTTTCTTATGGTCTTTATTGATTTTCTTTCCCGAATTAGTGATAACACCCATTTTATGGCCATTTATAGCCTACATTTCATTGTCAAAACTGCCCTCTAAACTATTTTTCCTCTCAATTTTGTCTTGTTATTGCACAAAAATAACCTGCACTACGCCCCTGACTCTGTTCCCATCTTTTGTATAGATTTTCCCTATTTTTTCACCTAAAGTCTACAAAAGGGTCGTCCCGGCCCATCTACAACGTGCACATGCATCGACCCTTCTACTGGTCACCCGACACACCCACTTACCCGTCATGATCGCTGCCCGATATGGTAGCAACCTGATACCGCATGTTGCGCGAGGAGACCCCGACGAGCGGTACCTACCTACTTGTTGACTATTTAGGCTAACGAGTTTCAATCCAAACAAGGATAGTTTACTCAACTTAACCAATATCCGCAAGTATACGAAGGTAGTATAGTTGAGGTCAAACACAAGGAGCTTAGCTAATTCAATTGAGTGCAACAATACTAAAGTTCAACAATCTAGATCGGTTTATAAAAGGAAAAATGATGTTTATCCAAATGCAGAAAATTCAGATTCTAAAGCAGAAAATTTAGATTTAACTAGCGAAGTAAGAGCTACTAAAAGGAGTTTGGTTTCAGAATATTAAAGAATCTTGGACATTAGGATTTTGCTCACACATCATAGCAATCAAGGAAACATGATAATTTAAATATACATAAGTTCTTATTTCAAGGCAAAGTTGTGTTACACTTCACCTCCCGGCGCGAGTGTAACAATCGCAACTCAAAGTCACACTCTCGTGTGTAAATTTCATTTTTGATCACAACATATTCCTCAACTCATTCCTCTATACTCTTGTAAAGGAGGAAGAGTTTCCAAGAAGAATACTTCCATACATTCCTACTCATCTTCTCAGATGAAGCAACAAAGCAGAAAACATGCATATAAAGTGGCCAAAAATTCATGCAAGAAATGGATAAACTGGTATTTTCATGGTAGAAAAACAAGAAGCATAGTATTTAGTACAAAATTACTTGTTCCATACATGCTATGACAAGGGAGCTACTCTCCCATGCCCAAGAAATGAAGAATTACTTGTCCATATGCTTTGCAGATTTGTTACAGAAAATTCAGTTCTAAACATGATTTAGAGGGGAAAAAGACAAAGAGATCCAAAGATATAACCACAACAAGAAAGAATTCCGGCTTGAGGATGAAATTCTTCTTCTTTAGCTGTTCCAAAATGGACTAGCTCCTTTCCCAAGAAGCTGCTCGAAGTTGAGGAAGCTTGGCTGCACCTTGGAGAAGACAATGGAGAAGAAGAAGAGAAGAAATGGCTTTCTTTTCGCAAAGAACCACCTTCGATTCCTCTAAAATCGCCTTTCCATGTTCTCTTTTAGCTTTGGGATGAGAAAAACTTCTCAAAAATGACTCAACCCAACTGCCCCTTGCCTTCCCTCCTTGTTTTAAAATCGAATTCTAAATTTTCATATTTCTAAAACTGCCAGGTACACGTTGTGCATTTGGGTGCATGTCGTGCATTTGGGTGCATTTCGTGCACCTGCAGTGCGGTTTGCTTCAGGATGAACTGTGCACGGCGTACACAGAAGATATGCACGCTTTGTGACTTTCCAGAACTTTCTTTGGCTATTTTACGTTCTAGGTGCACGTCGTGCATTTGTCTTCCTGTTCATTTCTGGAAACTCGCACGTCGTGTGTGTGTACCGCGCACGCCATGCATTCTTCTGGCTGGGCGAGACACAACCTTTCTGATATGGTGCACGTCGTGCATCTGTCCTACACACTGTGCATTCTATTGTTTCAGCAGAATAAAGCTCTAAGATCAGATTTTTTAGAGTTATCTACAATACAAGTTATGCGATAAGTAAAGTGACAAAAAGATGGCAAAAGTAATATGAAAAGAGGCTAAATAGTATCAGAATGAACTAAATTTGTGTGTGATAGCATTGTGAAAAGGTGATAAAGAAATTACACAACAAATCCTCCTAAGCTTGAACTATTGCTTGTCCTCAAGCAAAAAGAACAGGGCTACATTCAAAGAGAAAAATCAAGTTCATGCTTGAAGGAAAATGAAAAGAAGGTATGCAATCAGCTCATCCAGTTGTGTACATTGTACATGTATTCATTGTTATCATCTCAAGTCTTTCAACATCCAAGATGGAGAAATTAAGTTCAGCAATTGTTGGTTCCAATTTAAATGAAGAGCTCAACTTGACAACATTAAATAGAAATTGGATACTTAGGCCAAACAATTAGTGCATGTACATTATAAAGTTTTCATCTAGTACAGATATAAGATGATGAAACCAATGCTAACATTAACAAGACTTAGTTGAGCTCTTCTTCTTAAGGATATGATGATGGGATTTTTTTGGGTTTCCGACATTCGGCTGCTAATTTAGGCTTATGCTCACTAGGAATGTTGGTTGGGGTGTTGTTTTTACCCTCTTTTGATTTTTCATATCACCTAACCATCGTTGCCAGATTGGACTCACACTAGGCTAGCATAATATGTGGGCCATTTGCCATCTTTTTTTGGGTAAATATAAACCATTAATGGTGCAACACCAAA
This sequence comes from Alisma plantago-aquatica, assembly GCA_963693085.1. NCBI lineage: Eukaryota > Viridiplantae > Streptophyta > Magnoliopsida > Alismatales > Alismataceae > Alisma > Alisma plantago-aquatica. The sequence goes on along the minus strand of OY856411.1, from coordinate 493,544,257 downwards.
GAGTCAACAAGAGTGTTAAAGTTAGCAAGATTTCAATCATTCTTTTGAAAGTTTTTCACTGAAAAAATTGATTTCACAGGCACTAAAGATTTGGCAAAATTATCCTGTATTCTAAATGTTGCAAGTTGATTAATCCGCAAAAATTTTAAACCATTACATGCATGGGAGGTCAAAGATGTAAAAGTTGAGGTTTCAAACAACAAACACAAAGCAAATTATGTACATGGGGATTTTCAGTTTTCATTTTATTCATACATGCTCTTGATTTTGCTTTTCATGTAGCCAAAACATATAAAGGACAGAGGGAATCCAGCATACATGAGGGGGTTCATTCTAACAAGATAGCCTCAAATCACATTAATTTTACCATCATGGAACAGAACATGGAATAATATGGAAAAAACTGACACAACTGACTCAAATAAGGAAAAATTGAATGAAAACTACAACTACCGGCCGGTTGTGCCCCCCTTAAGCTTGAAATCTGCAATGGCCTCACTGCATCAATCTAACTTATGGAGTTCACACCCGGGTACCTGTCATCGCTATGATCAGAAAAAGGCCCCGCCACTCCCTTGGTCAGGGAAGAACTTGTTTACAATATCTGGGATATCCATCGGTTGGGCGGAAGAGTCGGGTTGCTGCTCTGGAATATGTGGTGGATGCTACTCTGGAAACTACGGTGGCTATTGGGAATACTCAGGTTGTGGGACCTCGGTTTGCTGTCGAGGCGGTGTCTGGTATGTCGGTGGGGCTGGGTAATGTCCATGAGAGATATGCCAAGCGTCCATCCAGTTGACCATGCCGTACATCGCAGTGTACTGTGTGCTCATGTGGTCAAAATAGGTGTTGTACTGTGTGCTCATCTGGTCCATACAGGTTTCGATGTGGTCAAACCTCCGTTGAACATAGCCGTAAAGGTGTCCCATATTAGGCATCGTCCAAGTATAATCTATCTGAGTACTGGTGGATGATGGAAGCAGAGGAGGAGCTGCAAGAGTAGTTGCTGATGGCGTAGAGCTGTTGGCGCCATGGGTAGGAGTCTCCTCATTGTCCTCAGGTTGTAACGCCACCTTCCAGGTGGCCTTGTTCCTGATATCATTGTGAGCTACATCGGGGATGAGAAAGAACTATTTCTTTATGATGTAAACCTAGAATTTAGTTGTGCTATTGCCATGTCTTGAGATTAAGCCACAAGATATAAGATAGTTGATATCTATAAGGTTTTTCCCAGGTGCAGGTTCTAAGGCATCCACATCTAAACCCAACTGCATTGCAAGAATAGTGATCAGCCCACCACACATTATGTCACCTGCCTCCCTTTGCTTCTTCTTCTTAGTCTCTAGAAGCTTATTAACAATGTAATAGCCAGAACTGATTTGTTCATCATTTACCAAGCACCATAAGAAAAAGAGATCATTTTTCCCCACGACACCTTGAGTTTCATTCTTAGCAAAAGGCATTATGCTTAGTAGACGATGCACAACTCTAAAAACTATATTATGGCATTCCTAGCTTTGTGCACTGTTTCACAAGTAATTTCATACCAGAAAGAATCACTATTGAAGGCGGGAGGATAATCGGTGTAGCCTCTATAGTTGCAATTAAGTAAATCACAAAACCGTTTAAGATCCATAGAAAAGAATTTGTCTAAGAGTCAAAAACTAATTTTCGGATAAGGCACACAGTGGTTTTGTGGGTTATGCTTAGATTTGAAAGTAGTCAGAAACTCATAAACCAGGCGGGGATAGGACTTGGACACTCTAGTGCAAAGAGGGTACAAACCTAAGAACCATAGATGTCCAATTACCTCATTTTTGAAACCCAATTTGTCAAGGGTTTCTTCGCAGGCATAGTGGGATGGTAGAACACGCCTGGTGATTAGGAATTGGTAATCCGCGTCCTCCTCGGATGTGACCCTAAACTGAGTGGAGGGCACAAAGGTTGCTGGTGTCACTACGGAAGGTGTTGCATCAGTGGTGGGAGGTGCAGAGAATGAAGAAGCTCCTCCATGAAGTAGCTCTCTTTGTTGGTGCCATTTGATCAGAAGTGAGTTGCACGGCGTGTAGTTTGCGTTCACGGCGTGCAAAAGTAACTGTACTTCTTGCTCAGAAAAACTGATGCACGGCGTGTAAAAATGGTGTACGGCATGCACCTGCAACTCTGTGACAGATCTGGACCTGCGTTGAAGGATTGCGATTTTGGGGGTGATGTCGAGCACACGAGCACTGGGTGACGTGCTGCTACTGTCGCACATTGTTGGCGTGCTGGTGAAGAATTTCGATGGCTTGGGAGTTGCTTGATTTTGGAGGGCGGTGGCTTGGGAGCTGATGCTACGGCTCGCCGTTGGCCCAGCTAGGGTTGTTGTGTGAGGAAGAAGAAGAAGATAGCGGCGGCGAGGTGCATGGTGATGCAGGTGATGTTGTCAGAGTAGCTGTTGTGGTGGTTGCGCAGGGAGCTAGTGAGGTTGGTGGTGGGTGCACACAGCTTCGAGGGCATGCGGAAAGGGCGTGTGGCGGCTAGGGCGCACGAAGCTGCTGGCGAGAGGAAGAAGAAGGAGATAGTGGTGAGGTGCACAGCCGCTTGAGCGGAAGAACGGAGTGTGTTGTGCACGGGCTCGGGGTAGACAGTGGATGTGCACGGAGGCTAGGGTTAGAGTGCACGGCTGCTAGGTTGGAGAGGAATTAGGTCATGCACTCCAGCCCTTTTTGACTAAACTTTACGAAAAAGTGCACGGCGTGCACTTGAAATGCACGGCATGTACTTGTCAACCTTCCATTTTTTGAAAATCCTTAAACGATCTGGTGCACGGCGTGTGTTTTTGTTTGCACGTAGTGCACATTTCTAGTACTTGTACTCCTCATTCAAAAACCCAGGTGCACGACGTGCATATCAAAATACACGTCGTGCGAGTTTCCATAACTTTCAGTGCTTCTTTTTAAAGACCAGGTACACGATGTGCATATCAAAATGCACGATGTGCGCGTTTCCAGAAACATCTTTCACATGTGCAGCTCCCATGTGCACATCGTGCATAAAGAAATGCACATCATGTGCGTTTCCAGAAAGCCTCTAAAATCTTTAGTTCTTCAGGTGCACGGCGTACAAATAGGAAATGCACGCCGTGTTAGTTTCCAGAACTTTTTTCAATGCATTTTCTGCTGAGGTGCACGCTGTGTCATCAGAAGACACGCCGTGCATTTTGAAATTTCTATAGAAAATTGCAGTAAGTCAGCAGTAAACAAAGATGGATATGGTAGAAAGCAAGTCTAAATTATTACATTCATCCATGACACGCTTATTAACGAAATTAAAAAGTGTTTTTGACTCAATAAACTTAAAAATAAATATATCCTAACGTGGGGTCAACTCCCACAAGGTCCTTCATTTAGAGTCTGGAGTAAGACTCTTCAAATTCTTCAAGCATCTTGGAGGGAGAAAGAGGCTCCTTTCTCCACTTCATCTCTACAAGAATAGAGTTTGCAATGTTGCCCATTCACTTTGAAATTGCCATCCTTGCCTTGGAGTTCTACAACTCCATATGGAAAAATCTTTAGCACTAGGAATGCGCCAGACCATTTTGATTTCAGCTTCCCTGGAAATAACTTTAATCTAGAGTTGAAAAGTAAGACTTTATCTCCTTCTTGGAAGTCTTTCCTGTGAATTCTTTTATCATGCCAAGCCTTTGTCCTTTCTTTGTACAACTTTGCATTCTCATAAGCATCAAGGTGGAGTTCTTCAAGCTCCTGCAGCTGCAATAGGCATTTTTCACCTTCTTTCTTCATATCGAAATTTAAGAACTTAATTGCCCGCAAAGCACGATGCTCCAACTCAACTGGAAGGTGACATGATTTGTCGTAGATCAGCTTGAATGGAGTAGTCCCTATGATGGTTTTATATGTTGTGCGATATGCCCATAGTGCATCATATATCTTTAATGCCCAGTCTTTTCTTGAACTAGAGACAGTCTTTTCAAGAATACTCTTCAGCTGCCTATTTGAAACCTCTACTTGCCCGGATGTTTGGGGGTGATAGGGTGTAGAGATCTTATGAATCACACCATACTTGGAGAGAAGATTGTTGAATTGTTTTTCAGTAAAGTGTGTACCTCCATCAGAAATTACAGCACATGAAACTCCAAACCGAGGGAAAATAATCTTTTGAAAAAGCTTAATTACTGATTTGGCATCCGGTTCTTGGGTTGGAATAGCTTCAACCCATTTGGACACATATTCACAAGCAACAAGAATGTATTGATATCCACAAGAAGATGGGAATGGTCCCATGTAGTCCACTCCCCACACATCAAACACTTCAACCTCTAAGATAGAGTTGAGTGGCATGTCATCATGGCGGGATATACCTCCTGTCCTTTAACATCTATCGCAAGATTTAATGAATAGATTGACATCTTTGAATAATGTGGGCCAATAAAAACCAGCTTGTAATATTTTGGCAGCAGTCTTCTCTCCTCCGAAGTGTCCTCCTTAAGGAGAGGCATGGCATTCAGCAATAATGCTTGGAACTTCCTCTTCAACAACACACCTACAGATTATCCCATCACTTTCATGCTTGAATAACAATGGATCATCCCAGTAATAGAATTTCACATCATGAAAGAATTTCTTCTTTAGTTGATATGTTAAGTCCGGTGGGAGTTGTCCAGTACAAGAAAGTTGGCAATTTCCGCAAACCAAGGTACTTGAGTGGATGACAGTGCATAGAGCTTTTCAATAGGCAAATGATCCTCAATTGGCAATAGATCTCCAGCCTCTGTGGTCAGTCTAGAAAGATGATCGGCAACACTATTTTCTGTACCTTTCTTGTCTCAAATCTCAAGATCAAACAATTATAGAAGTAATATCTAGCGAATAAGGCGTGGCTTAGCATCTTTCTTGTTCAGCAAATACTTTATGGCAGCATGATCAGTATATACAGTCACCTTGGATCCTACCAAATATTGTCGGAACTTGTCAAATGTGTATACAATTGCAAGCATTTCTTTCTCTGTGGTTGTATAGTTGATCTGTGCTTCATCAAGAGTTTTGCTAGCATAATAGACGGTATGGAGTTTCTTATCTCTCTGTTGTCCTAGAACAGCTCCCACAGCATAATCGCTTACATCACACATTAGCTCAAAAGGAGAATCCCAGTCTGGAGGTTGAATAATTAGGGCTGAAATGAGGGCCTCTTTGAGCTTAGAAAAGGCCGCATGGCAATCATCATCAAACATGAACTTTGCATCTTTTGTAAGTAGGGAACACAGTGTCTTTGCAATTTTGGAGAAATATTTAATGAATCTTCTATAAAAATATGCATGGCCTAGAAAACTATGGATATCTTTAACTGAAGATGGAGTAGAGATTATCTCAATAGTTTCCACCTTTGCCCTTTCCACTTCAATGCCCTTGTTAGATACAACATGTCCTAGTACTACACAGGATTGTACTATGAAATGGCACTTCTCCCAGTTTAGCACTAGGTTAACCTTTTTACAGCGGGCTAAGACTAAAGATAGGTTCAATAAACATTGATCAAAAGAATCACCATATACCCTAAAATCATCCATAAAAGTCTCCATTATATTTTCAATAAAATCGGAGAAAATGGTCATCATACACCGCTGAAAAGTGGTGGGAGCATTGCAATGACCAAATGGCATACGGCGATAAGCATATGTTCCATACATATAGGTGAAAGTGGTTTTCTCTTGGTCAGGAGGATAAATAGGAATTTGAAAAAATCTAGAATACCCGTCCAAGTAACAAAAATAAGAGTGTTTAGCAAGGCGTTCAAGCATCAAATCAATGAAAGGCAATGAAAAATGATCTTTGTGAGTCGCCTTATTCAAACGTTGGTAGTCGACACACATACGCCAGCCGATAACCGTGTGTGTCTATATTAACTCGTCATTGTCTCCCTTAATGACAGTTGCACCCCCCTTCTTAGGTACCACGTGAATGGCACTAACCCAGGGGATGTCACTTATGGGATAAATACTTCCAACATCAATTAATTTGAAAATTTCTTTCTTTACCATTTCAAGCATATTTTGATTTAGGCGTCTAGGTGGTTCAACAGTTGGTTTGGCATCATCTTCCATATTCATTCTATGCATACAGATTGAAGGATGAATGCCTTTAAGATCTTCAATGGAATAACCAATGACGTCTTTATACAAATGTAGTTTGGAAAGTAATTTACTTTCTTGATCATTGGTTAATTCATTATTTATTATAACAGGGGATGTAAATTTGGTTCAAGAAATGCATACCTCAGCCCGGGTGGAAGGGCTTTTAGTTCTACCTTTTTTGTATTTGTCCCTTCATCAACTTTATCATAAACAAGTGTAGCGCCTTAATTAATATTTTGTTCTTTAAGAATAGAAAGTGCCCCAGAATTTCCAGAATTGTTGAATTCATTCACATCATCATCATAAAGATTGACAATCAAATCAGCATTATCTTCGTTATCATTCTCAATAGGATCAATAGTGTCTAACAAACAGATTTCATTGACACGTGCGGGTGCTTTCATGGCATCATAGACGGAGAATTCCATTGCTTCTTCCCCAACTCGTAGAGTGAGCTTTCCTTCCCGAACATCAACAAGACATCTGGCAGTCCTCAAGAATGGCCTTCCAAAAAGAACGGGATTGGAAGGAGCTTCCACCATATCAAGAACAACAAAATCACATGGTATATAGAACTTCCCGATATGCACTAGTACATCTTCCAATATACCCTTCGGATATTGAATAGAATGATCGAATAACTCAATAGCCATCTTTGTCGACTTCAAATCCACAAGATCTAGTTCTTGACATAGGGTAGATGGAATGAGACTAATACTGGCATCGAGGTCTACTAGGCCTTTATCAAAAGTGGTATCATTGATCTTACATGGCAATGTAAAATCTCCCAAATCGTCAAGCTTTTGTGGAAGATGATTTTGAATAATAGAACTCACTCTTTTTTAAAGTCACTATTTCGACTTGATCAACTTTTCTTCTTTTAGTCAAAATATCTTTAAGGAATTTAGCATAAGAAGGCATATCCGCAATAACTTCAGCAAAAGGAAGTTGTACGTACATGCAATTTGTTGATAATATCCATAAATTTCCTAAACTTCTGGTCTTCCTTCTTATTGGCAAGCCTTTGAGGAAAAGGTGTAGTGACTTTTAATGAAGGCGGTGTTTCAGCTTTACCTTTGTCTTGTTGCAATTTGGAGTGTTAGACTCCTCTTCATCAACTACCTCCATGTTCTTCTCCTTGGATGGTGAAGGTCTTTCTATCTCAGCTCCACTTCTTAGAATGATTGCATGGGCTTGTTGTCTTGGATTCACTTCCGGTTGGCTTGGAAGAGAACCGGATTGCAGAGTTCTTTGTTGGTTTAGAGCTTGTTGTGCTATTTGGTTCTCTAACATCTTGGTGTGAGTGGAAATACCATCCACATTTGCAAAAAGTTGAGAAATAGCATCTTTCAGAAGCTTGTCATTCCCCCGGAGTTCTTTATTATACTGCATTTGTGTAGATATTAATTTTTCCATCATAGCTTCTAGAGAAGCAATTTGGGGTTGTTGTGGCTGTTGATAACCCCTATTGTTAAAACCCAACAGATTCCCTTGACGGTTGGCATGTTGTTATTGCGGTTGTTGCTGCCCTTGTTGGAAATTTTGAGTGTTGTGTGTATTCCGATAGGAGAAATTAGGATGATCTCTCCAGCCCGGAATATATTGATTGGAATAGGGATTGTACTGCTTATTCCCTTGCATTCCAATAGCATTGACCTGCTCAAAGTTTCCTTCAATCGCATTAGGTGCAAAACATGAAGAAGAAGTATGTCCTGCATTACCACAAGCTTCACACATTCCTTCAGCGGATTGAATCGGCAAGGTGGTCATCTTTTCAAACTTTTGTGTAAGAACATCCAGCTTGGCAGCAATAAGGTCAACGGCATCAACAGTGTGTTTTCCTCCTTGTTTTCTAGTTGAAGAACTTGTTGTAGAGGTTAACTTTTCTCCTCTATCTCCTCCCCATTGGTAGTGATTTAGTGATATGTCTTCAATAATATCATGAGCCTCTCTATAAGACTTATTCATTAATGTACCACCAGCTGTGACATCTAATGTCAACCGGGTGTTGTAAAACAGTCCATTATAGAAAGTTTGAAGTAGAATCCAGTTTGTTAAACCGTGATGCGGGAAAAGGCGTTGAAGATCCTTAAACCGTTCTCATGTGCCATATAGAGTTTCTCCTTCATTCTGAGAGAAATTGGTGAGCTGGTTTCTCAAATGGGATGTCTTTCTAGGTGGGAAATACTTTGCAAGGAATACATTAAGGAGTTGGTCCCAACTTTTAATTGAATTCTTTGGAAGAGACAAAAGCCATGCCTTGTCTCTATCTCTTAAGGTGAAGGGAAATAGCATGAGTCTAATTCCATCAACAGAGACTCCGTTTATCTTGAAGGTATTTAGATATTCCAAGAACTCGGCAACATGAAGACTTGGGTCTTCATTGGTTGTACCTCCAAAATGATTTTGTTGTATCATTTGCATCATAGAAGGAGAGATTGAGAAGTTGTTCGCTTCTATAGCAGGCAAGTCAATGGCCCCACAGATATTTGTGGCAACCGGCATCGTGAAATCCTTTAAAGGACGGTCGTCTTCCATGGTCGGATTGCTTGGTGTAGCTACCACAGAAGGTGAAGAAGACAGTGGTGGTGATGATGGTGATGGTGGAGTACCTCCTAGTAGCAGTTGTTCCACTCTTCTTGCTCTTCTCAAGCTTGAAAGATTACGCTCAACTTCAAGGTCTAACAAAGTAGATGTTTGAAGACCTCATTGTGAGCGACGCATGCAACCTGAAAATTTGCAAAAGGAATTAAGAACACAACTAAAAGGTATATGAAATTTCAAAATATGGAAATGATGATCTAGTCTCGAATTACTAAATAGTACTTATTACTCAAATTAAATTACCGTAGCTCCCCAACAACGGTGCCAAAAACTTGTTGGCTATTTAGGCTAACGAGTTTCAATCCAAACAAGGATAGTTTATCCAACTTAACCAATCTCCACAAGTATACGGAGGTAGTATAGTCATGTTCGAACACAAGGAGCTTAGCTAATTCAATTGAGCGCAACAATACTAAAGTTCAATAATCTAGATCAGTTTATAAAAGGAAAAATGATGTTTATCCAAATGCAAAAAATTCAGATTCTAAAGCAGAAAATTCATATTTAACTAGCAAAGTAAGAGCTACTAAAAGGAGTTTGGTTTCAAAATATTAAAGAATCTTGGACATTAGGATTTCTCTCACACATCATAGCAATCAAGGGAACATGATAATTTAAACATACACAAGTTCTTGTTTCAAGGCAAAGTTGTGTTACACTTCACCTCCCGGCGTGAGTGTAACAATCGCAACTCAAAGACACACTCTCGTGTGTAAATTTCATTTTTGATCACAACCTATTCCTCAACTCATTCCTCTATACTCTCGTAAAGGAGGAAGAGTTTCCAAGAAGAATACCTCCATACATTCCTACTCATCTTCTCAGATCAAGCAAGAAAGTAGAAAACATGCACATAAAGTGGCCAGCAATTCATGCAAGAAATGGATAAACCAGTATTTTCATGGTAGAAAAATAAGAAGCATAGTATTTATTATGAAATTATTTGTTCCATACATGCTATGACATGGGAGCTACTCTCCCATTCCCAAGAAATGAAGAATTACTTGTCCATAACTATACTTTGCATATTTGTTACAAAAAATTCAGTTCTAAACATGATTTAGAGGGGAAAAAGACAAAGAGATCCAAAGATATAACCACAAGAAATTCCAACTTGAGGATGAAATTCTCCTTCTTTAGATGCTCCAAAACATACTAGCTCCTTTCCCAAGAAGCTGCTCGAAGTTGAGGAAGCTTGGATGCACCTTGGAGAAGACAATGGAGAAGAAGAAGAGAAGAAATGGCTTCCTTTTCACAAAGAACCACCTTTGATTCCTCCAAAATCACCTTTCCATGTTCTCTTTTAGCTCTGGGATGAGAAAAACTTCTCAAAAATGACTCAACCCAACTGCCCCTTGCCTTCCCTCCTTGTTTTAAAATCGAATTCTAAATTTTCATATTTCTGAAACTGTCAGGTGCACACCGTGCACCTACAATGCGGTTTGCTTCAGGCTGAACTGTGCACGGCGTACACAGAAGATATGCACACTGTGTGACTTTCTATAACTTTCTTTGGCTGTTTTACGCTCTAGGTGCACACCGTGCATTTGTCTTCCTGTTCATTTCTAGAAACTCACATGTCGTGCGTGTGTACCGTGCATTCTTCTGGCGGGGCGAGGCAGAACCTTTCTGATATGGTGCACACCGTGCATCTGTCATGCACGTCATGCATTCTGTTATTTTAGCAGAATAAAGCTCTAAGATTAGTTCTTTTTTAGAGTTATCTGCAATACAAGTTATGAGATAAGTAAAGTGACAAAAAGATGGCAAAAGTAATATGAAAAGATGCTAAATAGTATTAGAATGAACTAAATTTGTGTGTGATAGCATTGTGAAAAGGTGATAAAGAAATCACACACACAACACTACCCGATAGAGAGATTTGCCTACGACGACTAATGAGTCTGACATGGGCGTGTCACACGATACACGTCACTCATCGGAAGCAACTACCTGCCAAGGTAACCTGATACGTTCACAGCCCGGCACACGATAGCCTGTCGTACCAGGTGATGCACATGTGTCGATCATCCCCGAGGCCACTTAAACGGAGTCGATGAAGGACGCATGGCCCCACAAGAACCGCAACCTCTACCAGTTGCTGCCTATAAATAGAAGCTACAGGACTTCGATGGGATGGGTCAGAACCTCATGAAATCTTACTTTGGAAAGCATCTGAAGCTAGTGTGTCGAGTCCCAAGACGTGTCGCGCGACACTAGGTGAGCACACCCCCGACCTGAGAGGGGCGGGAGTGGTTCACTTAGAACCCGTCCTGATAGCCACAGCAGCCCGATATGACCAAGAAGGCCACCCAGTGTGCTGGGCTCCTAGATGGGCTTCAACCCGAGACGGCTCACCCCCTACACCCAATACAAGGAACCCAAGAACCTAAGTCATCTATAACCTGACATGATACCAAACCCGATACGGACCAATCATTAGAGTGTGTCGCCCGATAGTGTGGCTGCCCGACACAACCGTATCGGGTGGGGAGCCCTGGCCGATACGCCTGGTCGTCATGGCATGTCGCCCGACAGGGCGGCTGCCCGACATGGGGATATCAGGTAGAGGTCCCACCCGGTACCAAGTTAGCGATGCCTTGGGAGTCCGTTGTTGTATATCAACCTCCCACATCAAGGAGGCTGATACCTATCTTCCCTTTTCAGCATTTACTTTCATTTATTACGCATTGTAACTGAACCCCTTTTTACACAATATCTATGCTTATAAATCTGTGGAATTAATACCTATTGTTCTGTGTTTAGTTCCCTTTTGTTGGATGATTTCTTATATAGCATTTGAGCTCTAGCTTGTATGTTTGGATCATGTTTTGACTAGCTATCGAATCGTGTTTCCCGTTTCAACTCCTTCGAGAGAAGGATGTTGTAAGTCTAGAGCCTGGTTCGATCCGAGAGTACGAGAGTACCTAGGGTCGGGGTTGCTTCGGTTTGCCTTCCCACTCCAACCTATGTTCATTAACTTTGAGAGAGGGTGTTGGCATTTAGTTGGAGGTACCCTCCTTGAGAGAAGAGGGTGCTAGATGTTTTCTGTTTCTGCTTGTTATTCCTAAGTTTTTTTCCTTCATGCCTTGCATTAACAATAGTTTTAACTCCTCAGAAGTTGTTGTGCAAAACTCCTAAAACCTGCTAAAGCCCTAAAACCATCATCTTTCTTGTAACTCCAGTTGGAGATAGTCTTTTGGTTTATTTTTATTTACGATGTTTCCTTGTTGTAGCATATCTATCCTTTCTTGTCTGAATATACATACCCATATAAAAATTATCCCCATGCACTTGCTTTAAACGCTTCTCTTATATGTTTAGCTATCATCTTGTGATGTTTGATTGTTGATATCTCGAGAAAGTAATATCGCTTTTATCTCGTAACATGGAGTAGCATGAATGCATGAGAGTGTCAGATTGCTAAATGCTTTAAACCATACATTTTGTTGTGAGGTTTTTGAGTTGTCATCTCGAGAGAGAGGCTTCTTTCAAGCCTAGTCCTACCCTCATCTCGAGAGAGAGTGGAATAGGTGTCTTTATGGATTTCTTGTAATTTTGATATGAGTATGTAGGAGAGAGAGATAGTATGCTTGTTGGAGGGACATTTTGGTTAGATGAACCCCGATCCGAGTTTTCCCATATTCTCATTATAGTTTGTTTTCTTTTACTTCTTTGGTTTTATTGTTCTTGTTTTCAAGTTGTTGTTCCTTGGGAAACACCTTTTAATCCTCTTTTATACCGGAGTATAGAGTGTTGATTTCACATTCTTAGCACTACCAACCTTGTCCCTGTGTTCAACCCCGATCGCTACATCGAACCCCATTATCATTGTGGGGGCCTGAGAGTCGGGTTATTTCTTTAAAAGTCTGACTACTTTAATCCGCTCTTTTTGGACGCGTGATTTAGGCTGGTCAACTAGTTTTAGGGTTAGAAGAGGTATAATTTAATTCAAGATTTCATAATTTACTTCTTATTGTGTGTAGATAATTTTCATTGGTTTTGAACATTAATTTTCATGTATAAGACTCTACCTTGAACAACTTGTTATCCAAATAACCAAACATGTAATTATTAATTCTTCTTATCAACTAGTTAAGTTAGAAATTAGTGTTGTAAATTGTATGGTAGCTTGGTTTGTGTATATTTTTTCCATATATAATTAAATCAAGATAATAAGAATGTATTATTGCTTATATATCCATTTGAGGTTAGAAGAGAATAGAGGTGAATATGTTAAAGAAATCTATTGTTCAATGTCAATATGCTTTCCCCTTATTTCACTTGATGATAGATTATGTATTATGGATTATTGGATGCACTTATTTTTTTCTATATATATTTGTAGATATATGTTATATATTGGTATTCCTTATAAAGAATTATAGTGATTGCATTTTTACATGGCAGTTTGAAGCATTTAAGTGGAGAAGAGAATGTGATTTCTTGTTTGGGCTTTGTTATTAATTTGTTTTTTAGGCTTTGCTTTCCTTTTAGTAATCCATCTATTATCCACTAAAGAATGTAGGAGAAAGAGATGATATCATATATTTATTATTTATTTTTCATTTAGAATTTAAATGCCAAGGAAAGGGAAAAGGGCTCACTAAATTAGGACTATTTGCATTGTAGTCCTAAATTAGGTATGATTTGGTCAAGACTTTCTTATAGTTTTAAGGTTTAATTGCTAGGTATTGAGTTTTAGGGATGTTATGGGTACAAGCCAACACTAATGTTAGGAAAAAACAACTTTTTATCCCTCACTTTTCTTATTTTCAGTAGTATACTTAAGTAACATGTTTACAAATATATCTCACTGTGATTCATATTATCATCCATATATTGTGCATTATACAAATTACATGATTTCCTTCAAAAAAAATCATCTAATCTTTTATACTATGCTTTTGTCATTTTATAAACAATATCTCGTGGAATTTTGATGCTTGTTTTGGAATACATGGATAAGGGGTATATTTACTATGATTTATTCAGCATCATATATTTTTAGGCATATATAAGATTCATTTACCTTTATGGAATACACTATCTATTGGATCTGGTGTTGGGTGGTCAAGTTCATGTCATGTTGCTTCCTAAGGGGTATGTCTCACTCCCATGTCTAGGTAGAGATGAGTAATTTGGTGTGGGGACCAACTGATTTAGGGCTTCCTACATTGGTTTGTATTCCCCTTCTCTCTCCTCATGCATATATCTTATGTATGAGCACTCATCCTTTATCCTTTGTGCATCACCGCATAATGGATTATGGCAAGTAAAACAAGTTCCTCAAGTCATGCTTGCTTTTTACTATCATTTCCACTAGCATCGAGGAGGAAAAGGGAACCTCCACTAAAAATCCAAGGTGTAAGGTCTCTAGGGACCTCCTTCTCCAATATCTACTTGGTCCACAATGGAGAAGGCCCTATTAGTTGGATCTTTTCCGTTTTACATGATCTTCACTCCCTCTTCCTATATCGTGATCTCTAGTGAATCCTGATGTATGCAACTACATCCTTTAATTTGAATGGGTAAATTTCAAGTAGTGGCCCAAAATCCTACTTTATCTATGGAAAGGGACTAGTTGGAGAGTAGATTCTATTGCTCCTAGCTCAAGGATAAAGCTCATGTAGGGTTTTGGGTAAAGAGTGCAGTGAAAATAGAATTCTTTTCCCAAAAAAAATCTTATCCACAGATACTTTGTAGCCATAAAATATATGTATATAAATGAAAATGGAAGGGATATCTAATATACATGGTCTCACATTAGTTTTCTAACAACTGGGAACGTATTCGGTCACTATAAAACCACCACTTTTAGATCTAGATCAAAGTAGTTGTTGTTGTTGACGCCTTGTCATCGCAGAAACACCTTGTTTTCTCTTAAAGAAGTTGCTTGTCCTCAAGCCTCCACCCAAGAGCCCCAGCCTCCACTCTTCCACAAAGATGTAGGTACTCACGGTCGACCACCTTGGTCACCAAGAGGAATTGATATTTGAAATTATTTATGTGCTAGAATCACTCACATCCTTCTCCTCCTATTGGGGGTTGTTGTCCTTATAATGAGTTTTTTCTCTCTCTTGGAGGAAGCTCTCTTCAACAACTTGTCTTACAATGTGCATTTCCCCCTTTAGACATCCACCCTGTTATATGGGAGAGACATGGTCTTAGATTTTCTATGCACTTTATTATATAGGTGAGTCATTAGCTTATATTTCCAAAAATATAACACTGCATTTTATCATTATTGACAATTACAATCAAATTGGAAAAATTAGACAGACCTCCCAATCCATTGGTTTCTTAATGAATCATCTGACTCACTAACCTAGTCGACTGAATGGACTATCCATTGGCTCTGTTCCTTTAGTCGCCACGTATAATTATAGTTTGAATTTCTCAATTCACTTCCAAGTCAGTTGAGTCTTTCCAATTCTTGTTAAACCATGATTCCATCTAGTCATCTAACTGGACTACATGTTAGCCAGTTGGTAACTTGCCCAATTGATGATTAGTCATTTGATAGACATTAAATCCAACTAGCTAATCCAAACCATTGTGTCGGCCGACTGGCTTTCCAAGTCACCCAATTTGGCATAAGTCAACTTTTACATGATTCAGAACATTCTAGTCATGTGTGTAATTGTGAAATTCGATTCCTTTAAGAAACATTATGTGTGAACCCATAGGTTTCCTTATTACATTGGTAGTGATGGTAAAAAAAACTCACAAGAAAATATTTTAATCTAGCAACACAATATTACTACCCAAGTAACATGAACAAGTTGGAGAACAATTTTGACATGTAAAGTGGCCAATGTTACCATAACTGTATAATCTCTTTTACACATATATCTAGATTGAAATTCTGTCATGGAGTTGTCTTCTTCTTAACATTCAATCTATGTTTCTTGATCTAGAGAAGACTATTGAGATATTGTGAGCTCAATATCACATATTGACTCACATGAGCAAAACCAAGAATTTCATAGTCTCACTTATCAAGTGGGTGGTATATCACTAATGGAGGGACAAATTCCATCTACATCACATACAATAATCCACAAGTGTCATAGTGCATCCAATCACTACATGTATTGCAACAAGTTGGGTAGTGTTAAAGTACACAAAAGAAATGTGATCATTCTAGTGACGGGATCGCAATCACCGCTATCACATTGAAATAGGACTTTGAACGTCATTACATGTTTCATGTGTCATTCACAAACTGAGTTTGTCCTGTAAAACTTGTTTTCTAACAAATACACATGTATCTGGATTGATATCCAATATCATGACAAAAGAGACATATTCATCATTTTTTAACACCGAGTAGTATTATGTATTGTTATTTTAATATGAGATTTACAAAAATAACTGACTAGGGACATAGAAAGAATGAATACTCTTGAGAATACATATGATATCTTCTTATGTTCCTCAACCTAAACCATATGTCATTGCATCAAAACATTGTTAGGAAATTATTACATTTTTCCATTATCTCGACACTGAAATAAATATAATAAGTGGAAATTCCTTTATTAATAATAAAATCATATACAATGTATCCCTATTACAATTATCACATTATGGCTCTTGGGACATATAGCCAATAGCCTGTGTGTAGCCTTTTGTGATCCATTCTAGTTCCTATTGTATAAACCTTCCATTCCCTCACTCGTCATTCTCCCACTTCTTACTTGTAACCTATGGTAGAGAAGGAAAAGGAAGTGGAAACCCCCCTTATCTCTCGCCCACCACCCTCAAGTGAGGGTACGGTTCTTCTACATTATTTGAGGTCAATTTCCATAATTAGAAATGTATTTAGGACTGAGATCTTTGTGCTAAAATCTATGGAAGTAGTTTGTCATGTCCTTTCTATGATGTCTGTCTTGTCTATAAGAAGAAGACAGATATGCATCCATCATGTCTACATCATAGGGTCTAGATTCCCCTAATAAAGCACAATCCACATCTAGGGTTGCATCTACTAGATTGAATATCTAAGAGTAGCACTAGGACAAGCAGCTCCTCTATCTCAAAGTTGTGTAACACAAAAAATAGAACTTAGGCCAGTGTGGTATCAAACCTTGGTCACATGCATTACCAAATGGAGTCATTTATTCACTTTCAAACATGCATACATATCTTTCAGTAGGAACATCCAAGCATTATGAATTTGAACCATATATTAATCATCACTCAAACTACAGTTAGAAGAATTTTAGTTCCATTGTAACATCGAAATTTGAATTGGAATACACCATATAAAAAGGGTACAATCATAGTTCAATAATTTTAATAGTAACTTTTGGTGATAAATAGATACACTAACACTTTACAATGACACGGAGGATACGCGAGCAACAAGACATGTTGTGACCCCTTTTTGGATATCAAAATTAATTCTCCTAAGGAATATATTCATAGATTTGGGGTCATAATGTTACTATCCATAACTTTCTGAACCCCCTTAACAAACGACAACATCTGGGATAAATTGTTATATTATTTGACCAGTCAATTCAAACATACTTAGGGTTACTATAGAAATGCCAATGGTAACTGGCATAGAACCTTCAACCAAATAATTAGGATACCTTTATATGATCAAGAAACACTTCACATATCATCTTTGGATCATAAAATTCCATAAAATTATGTATTTGCATAATTAGCCTCATAAACACATATAATGAGGCAATATGACATAATTACCACTTGTATCCATATGTACTCAAGTTAATCATGCCAAAGTCAAACTCTTGATTCACTTATCCAATTTTATATTTGAAGATCTGAAAAACCACTTCTACTCCATCATTGTCCTGCCTTTAGAGACCAACCCCCCATCCACACTACCTGCCTTTCAATGCTTCCCACTATTATCTTATTACAATGATGGACAAGGAAGCAATAACCTCCTCTCATCTATCCTTTCCCAAATTTCTCCAAAAAATCACTTCCATCACCAATCTTTAAACCATTGATGTATAGCATTCTCCTTCTAGTGTTTAATGTACCATAAAATAGGGTAAACTTATAATGTTTTTTCCTTGGAAGAGAAATATGATTAATGTGTGTGGGAGATGGTGTTTTTCATGTACATGTACTTATTACATAAATTTATCTCTTTAAGGGTGAACCTATATCAAAGAACAAATTGGTAAAAGTCCTCGGTGTGGGCTTCTTTTGGAGCTCAAAAGTTTCCAATCATGTTCTTCTAATGAACGTAGACAATTTAGGGATTGGTATCATTTTACTTGAAGAATAGTGTATGTGTCCTTTCTTCCCACTTCTGTCATAAGACATATACTGTCTTAGGTTATTTTGTCTTCATCAAATTTTGAGTGCATATTTTCATCCAGAGCATGTTAGTGAATTACAGGGTTGATAAACAAAAAGGTAAGCATTTAGTTTAGAATTTATATTTACATTGTATAACATCTTGTAATTATATCCATATAAGTTTTCATGTTAGTACATACGTTTACATTATCCTTGGTTTCTTATATTCACCATCACACATAGGTAGGAATGTACAAATATGTCGATTTAACCACCCTTTCTATAAGGTCTAGTGTTGATACATTCCTTGTATAAATTGCATATTATGACATGTTGTGGTATGTTATAATCATATTTTGAGCATATTTATATAATTCAATAGTCAATTTTATTAGTATCATGACATGTATTTGGTTTGTTTCTTTTGTCTAACAAGTGTGTTTCCCTTTTATTGATTTTAGAGAAAAATTTATGTAAAATAGTGTAATAAAACAAGAAAATATTAGGATAAGCATGCAAAGTCGAAAAAATATTTAAATAACTATTTATGTCATTATCACACGGTTAAAGGATGTACCTCTTACATAAATTTACTACTTCATTGCCACTTGGAACTAACAAACTTCAACTTTGTAAATACATTCTCATTCAGTAAGATGGTACCAATCAGTCAAATATGGGAACAACTAGTTCCTTAATATAGCTAATGACATCGAGACATGTCTAAACTTGAAGAAAATCCACTTTTCCGTTTTGAATAAGCACGCAAGAGGGGTAAACTTCCTTTTTTCAAACCTCATAAAAGATCTAGGGTCACGATGAAGGTAACTTATTCAGAAATAGAATCCTTGTATTAAATTAGTTGCTTCCAAACTAGATCGGCATTAGAAGAATTTTTGCATCTCCAGTTAGAATCACTTCCAGGGTACCTTCCATGCACACACCAAGCCCACAGAATGTCCATATCCATCTCCTACAATTTTATATCTTCAAGTAAAATCACCTTGGTAGCAATATCTATCTACAGATTGAACCACATATGTGGTACATAAGTCTTTTGGGGTATGTTTCTTTCTGTCTTTTAATCACATAAAATTGTTATCCATTAATTTACTATTTTTTATATGTTCGTTTATTGGGGAGTGAATGTATGTAAAGATTGGGACTCGAGATGGAATCCACTCAAATGGTATGATACATAGATCCATGTAATAATAAAGCAGCGGAAAACATAACTATTTTACTTCTTCTTTTTAAATACCACAAATACATTTTTTTCACCTTAAGATGATGGTAATACAAAATAAAAGAGTTACATCTATTTAGATCTGAGACCCTTAGAAGAGGGTAACTAAGTCATTCTGAGATATTTTACTTTTTAAAAATAGTTTATGCATATATTATTTTAAGATGATGGTAATATAAAATAAAAGAGTTACATATATTTACATCCAAGACCCTTAGCAGAGGGTAACTAAGTCATTCCAAGCTATCCTCATGTCGACATCCTAAAAGTGGTCATCCTTAGTCACTGTCATCTAACACTCCTACACCTGGGTGGTTTTGGGAATAACACGCAATAGAAGGAAATAAAAAAGTATGTGTCAGAACACTTCTAAGTATGTACATAATAAATAACATTTAGGAATTTTAGTGAAAAAATACCATAATTGTGGGCTCTGATCTCTAAACCATAACATAAACACGATTAAAACTTAGCGGAAGCGAATCGGTAATCAGCGGAAGACAAAAATCACGGGAAAATTAAAACTTTTCGAGATAAGAACTTGGATCCATAAAACTTCTTTCATAAAGAGAGATAAACTGTTTACATCTCAGGATAATTACTTCTCGAGTAATTATATACATCAAGATATAAAATCTCAAGATCACTATATAAAAGACTCCAAGACCTGAGAGTACAGAGGACACATAGGACTGACTCTAACTACACCACATGGCAGGACAATCTCCACCTGAGATTACTGCTGCCCCTGGTGCTGCTGCTGAGATTGATCACCTGTAGACTGGTTCCTTCGTCTCTGACGTCCACCTAAAAAGTTGAAGCCTACGGGGTGAGACAATTATACATAATTGTCCCAGCGAGAGTTATAACTCTTCGCCAGAAGCTTTATTATAACATCAAAGAATATCTTAAACAGTAAAGCCTTTAAAGCATTCTATAACAGTTGCAGGTATAACAAGATCTCAACCATTTAGGAGATATGGAGAATATAACCACTATTGCAATGTAACATCAATCAACTAACTTGGAGTTATCTCTAACAAGTTATACTACATGGTTGATTATGTTTTACAACAACATTATGCCCTGTGGAGATGAGGCTTACCACTCATACTCCAACTGATCGCTGAGAAGTCACATCAGTATCATACATAGGTCAATAAGAGAGCCGGATTCTCATGACCTTCTCCTTCCTCAGTCAGTATGAGGATCACTTGTAGGACATCTTGTGTCTCTACTATTATAGATTACCAGGGTAAACTGGTCCTTCGCTATACTAGAGTCACAGTGGCGTTCTGTACTCTCTTCGTCATCAGGAGGTTTCATATTTACCTACCACTGATACGGATATCGGTGCTTTCTTCGTCATCAGGAGGTTTCATGTTTACCTACCATTGATACGGTATGGAATTATAGTGAAGGATGGATGGATTACACATCTACATCACTTTCCTACACTAGGATGTAAGGTTCTACACATCCATGTACCCCACATACTCAAAAGTATGTGCTCCAGGAGTTCCCTGAGGAAAACCTGTTTCACCATCACTTAATCTCTGACAATGATGGATCTATGATCAGGGCTCTACATTATACTTAATTAGTTAGGTACATTCAGTATTCTTTAACAGCATACATTATTCTCCAAACAATAACAGTAGCATAGCAGCTATAAAAGAAGAATACTAAATGTAACAGGCCTAACTCATATCAATCATCATTTCTCATTATCCTCATCACAAGTCATCTCTAAGGCGTGACCTTGATGGTATTCATGGCTCTCACAGCCCATTATCAGCATAGGATGCCACTGACAAGGCATCATATTACCTTACTTATTCATAAGGCTAACAACATGCCTTTAATGAATATAACATCAACATCCATACCTGGATATAATTACCTTCATATCAGAACCTGCATGGTTAATACAACTGATAAAGGTAGTACGAAAATAAGGAATGTACTTCCCATCCTTATCATGAGAGTTACATCTCTAATTCTCATCAATTAGAGTTTAATACTCAAAAGCATGCCATTACCCTTGAATTAGGGTTTACTATTCACATTACATGTCATCACCCTTGAATTAGGGTTTACTATTCGCATTAAGGTGAATTGAACTCATAACATCATCATGTATGAGTAACATCTTCATTGATGCTCTTAGATTAGTTAAAGGTTCATCATTTATCATAATTAGGGTTTCTATGATCTCACACAGGTGGATCATACCCTAATTATGCTCATTCCTGTGCATTGAAGATGCTTTAATTGAATTTTCACCTGAAAAGGGTACTTTCTCTCTCTAGAGGTACTTTCTCTCTCTAGAAGTACTTTCTCTCTCATCATAAGGTTAGGTGATGTCAACATCACTCTAGATCAGGTCGGATTAAGTCATCATAGGCTAACATAGCCCAACACATCACTATCATGTGATTAGGGTTTGATTTGATCAAGGTATTACTTAATTTACTCTTCAGGGGTATTTTGGTAATTCACCCCATTGATCATCATCATGGTCAAAATCCTAGTCAATTAACCACTTAATATCCTAGGTTATCATTAGGGTTTGATTAGGGCAACATTGAACCATTTATATCATCAATTGATTGAATGAAGTCAACCTTGAATCATATTGATCGATCTTCAACCATCAATCTCCAATTGATTTGAGGTCGTTTGAAAGTGTTGATCGTTTAGCTAGTTTGACTTTCCAAGACCGCGAGCCCTCCTATAACTCCAAGACCGTGAGCCTCCTTAATTGGTTCAAGACCGCGAAGCTCAACCTAATGTTAAGACCGCGAGGACCAAGTTGGTATCAAGACCGCAAAGAGATGTTGACCGTTTGCCCACTTTGACCTCAGGACCGTGAGGCCCCTCGCGGTCTTGAGACCGTGAGCCCCCTCACGGTCTTGAGACCATGAGCCCCCTCACGGTCTTGAGACCGTGAGCCCTCTCACAACCTTGAGTCCGCGAGCCTCCTCACGACCTTGAGTCCGTGAGCTCACATGGTCTTAACCACTTGGACCATCAACAAGATTCGATGATACAACCGATAATGTCAACCAATGTTGAAGCCCTCAAAAGGTCAAAGATCTGTTGACCACCTATGGATTGGGTCAACTAAGGTTATGCTTAACCAATTGGTTATTCAATTTACCCTCAATTGTTGACCAATTAGGGTTGAAGTCGATTCAATTAGGGTCTATCAATGTTCACCCATCAACACTCAACAATGTGCACTGACACAAGGTTGAACCCTTCAATTGAGCTCCAAATGGGCCCAAACTTGGTCCAAACGGTCTTGAGGTCATTTGGGTGGACCCCACATGGTCTTGAGACCGTTTGCCCAAGATTTCATCAAAGTCCAAGGTGATTTGATAGGGGTTGAACCATGATTGATCCACAAACAGAATTTTGATTAAATTGATAACTTATTTGCAATTGGGTCCTCAATTGGTCAAATTTCTTAACCCTAGACATTCAAACGGTCTTGGGTGATTGTCCTCTCGGTCTTGAGACCGTTTGGATGAATTCCAAAGGGTCTTGAGACCGTTTACCCATCCAATTTTGGATTCTAGAGCAAATTCATCAAGGTCTGGCCTATTGAGTTGATGATCATATCAATATTTAATTGCAATGTAATTTGGTGTAATTGTTCCTTCAATTGGTCAACTATTCTTGACCCCAGACCTCCAAACGGTCATGGTTGATTGCCCTCGCGGTCTTGAGACTGTTTGGATGACCCCCAAACGGTCTTGAGACCGTTTAGGTCAATCAACACTAAAAACCCTAACTAGGTCACCATAAATTTCAGTACTGATTTCACCTAGGGTTAGCCCTAGTATTCACCCTTCAACTCTTAGCACGTTTGGAATTAGACCATCAAACTTGGTGAGTTGTTAATTAACATAATTTTGAACAGTAATCGCATACGGTCAACGCCTGGTCAACGACCTTACACGGTCTTGAGACCGTTTGCCCAAAAAGGCAATTTCAGACCGTTTGACAATCAGGAATAAATTCAAATAAAGTTGTTACTTAAAAAGGTCATATCTCCCGATTCCCTTGGAGTTAGCCTCCCAAATTTTGAGGGTAATTAGCCTATATAATTAGGAACAGGTTTATTATACGTTCCACGCTCGGTCAACGGGGCCAAACGGTCTTGAATACCGTTTTCCCTGTCGCGGTCTAGAGACCGTTTGCTCACCTTGCGGTCTTGAGACCGAGAGAGCAAACTGGTGAGACCATTTAAGGAAGTGAAAAGCGGTGGGTTTTTCTTGGAAATCACGCCTTCATCTCCTAGATCAAGAACAGTACGAATATCCCATGGATTTGCTCGCAAAATAGCAGGGAAAAGTAGGGAAACACTAAGATCTATCATCAAACCGCATATAAAGGATGTACATAGTAAAGCATGGGTTTAGAGTTATAAAACCCGCCTAAAGCTTGCTCCTTGAGCTCCAAGCTTTCAAGATCCAAGCTCTAATGGCGTCCTTGAGTTCCCACAGGTTGGCCAAGGTAAAAGCTCCAAGGAAAGACGAAAGGAGATGGCTAGAAAGATAGGGTTTCGAGAATTAGCCACCAAATTGACCTTGAATTCGAGTTCTAACCATGGAATTAGGCAAGAAGAGGGGTCCCAAACCTACCTTGTTTCCCTTGGTCGTCCTCCTTAGCTCCAAGGCAGTCTTCGGTCGTCTTTGGTGAAATGGAACAGTGAAGGGAACGAAGGGCAAGTTCCCTTGCTTAGAGAAGTGAAGTATACATATACTTGGGTGATGTTTCATTAAAGGCCCATAAGTTTCCCCATAATCCCAACTAAGTCCTTTCCTCATTACTTGCTCGTCCTTTCCTCTTTATTCTAAGGATAAACCTTATCTTAAGGTCTAGAAAAAGAAGGCAAAGAAGAACAATCTAATAATAAGGTACATACATAAAGAGATATTGCACATATATCCTGATTATTCAATCACAAGGTATATTTCATAACTTGATACTCAATTGAGGTGACTCCCTTATCATTTCTTCTCTAAATGATGGAAAGAGTATAAAATATACTTTAGATGATATATTTTACAATTTGGATCCCTTAGTTTGGGTAAATTGCATTTTACCCCAAATTAGGGTTTTCAAGCACCGGGATTGCTTCCACAGCTGCACCTTGGTGCCCAAGCTTGGGAAATCCCTCAAACTTCACCAAAAAGATTCTCATGATGTCTTAACATCAGAGGAACATCTCAACATGTGCAAATTGCAAGCTAACCCTTTTAACTGGGTAAATTGCACATAGGTCCATGTATATCAAAACAATGCTACAACTTTAAATAAAAAGGAGCAAATACTGAAATATATGTTTTTGAGAAACTTAATTACATGCTCAGAGTTAATCACAAAGATTTATTCACATATTTAGGAAAAACACCTAGGGTTAACTCATAACCCAGGTCAGGGATGTTACAAATTATCCATCCCTTACAAGGATTTCATCCCCGAAATCGATAAAACATACTAAGAGAAAAGGGCAGGATACTTCGTTCTCATCTCATCCTCTAACTCCCAAGTGGCTTCTTCAACACCACGGTGGTTCCAGAGGACTTTCACAAGACTTATATCTTTCTTCTTTAACTTTTTAATTCGTTTATCAAGGGTTGACACTGGTCCCTCCTCATAGGATATGTCATTATTCAATTCTACCTCCATAGGTTGTAGAACTGACTCGGTGTCTGGGTGACATTTCTTCAACATAGAAATGTGAAACACAGGATGTAACCTCTATAATTCTGGGGGAAGCTCTAGTTCATATGCTACCTTTCCAATCCGTTCAATGATTGGATAAGGCCCCATATATCTAGGAGCTAACTTTCCTTTCCTTCCAAAACGAAGGACCCCTTTCCAAGGTGAGACCTTGAGATACACTCTGTCTCCAACCTGGAACTCTAAGGGTCTACGACGTTTGTCAGCATAAGATTTCTGCCTGTCCTGAGCAGTCTTAATCTTATGTTGTATTACTTTAATCTTTTCTGTGGTTTGCTGCACCAGGTCAGGACCTAACAACTGGTGCTCACCAGTCTCAAACCAACACAAGGGTGATCTACAACGTCTACCATATAAGACTTCATAAGGTGCCATATCAATACTATGCTGATAGCTATTGTTATAGGCAAACTCTATTAAGCTTAGGTGTAGATCCCAACTTCCGATGAACTGGAGAACACATGCTCGCAACAGGTCTTCTAAGGTTTGTATGGTCCTTTCTGACTGTCCATCAGTGTGTGGATGAAAGGTCGTACTAAACCTCAGTTTGGTGCCTAAGGCTCTGTGTAACTGTTCCCAAAAATGACTCGTAAACTGTGGACCTCTGTCAGAAACTATTGTGACAGGGACTCTGTGCAAACGCACTATCTCTTTAACATACAATTCTGATAACCTTTCAGCAGAGTAGGTTGTTTTGATAGGTAAGAATTGTGTTGTCTTAGTTAACCTATCAACAATTACCCAAATGGAATCATGTCCTTTGCTTGTCCTGGGTAGGCCAACAACAAAGTCCATGGTCACATGGTCCCACTTCCACTGTGGTATGGGTAAAGGTTGCATTGTTCCAGCAGGCTTCTGGTGTTCGGCTTTAACTTGCTGACACATAGGACACCTCAGAACAAACTCTGCAACGTCCTTTTTCATCCCAGGCCACCAATACAGATATTTTAAACTCCGATACATCTTGGTGCTCCCTGGATGCATAGCATACATGGAAGAATGGGCTTCTTCCAGGACTAACTTTCTCAAGTTGTCCACATCTGGCACTATCATCCTTTCATTATAACAAGCTACTTGATCTTCTGAGTCATGGAAACCATCTTGCTTCTCATTTCCATACTCAGATCTAATCTGCTGAACTGCAGCATCACCTAGCTGTGCTTCTTTAATCTGCTCTCTTAGGGTAGGTTTAATATGCATCTCAGCTAACAAACCGGCTAACAATGACACCTTCAACTGTACATTGTCTTGCCTTAAAGAGATAAGCATATCTCTCCTAGAGCATACTAAAGAGTTTAGTTGTGCTCTATTCATGGTTGATGTTGCTGATTTCCTACTCAAGGCATCTGCAACAACATTGGCCTTGCCTGGATGGTAATCAATTGTACAGTCGTAATCCTTGATTAACTCCATCCAGCGACGTTGCCTCATGTTGAGCTCTTGCTGAGAGAAGATGTACTTAAGGTTTTTGTGGTCTGTGAAAATCTGGAATGTTTCTCCGTAGAGATAGTGCCTCCAGATTTTCAAAGCATGAACCACAGCAGCTAACTCCAGATCGTGTGTTGGATAATTCTCCTCGTGTTTCTTAAGCTGTCGGGATGCAAAAGAAAGCACTTGTTTATCCTGCATCAACACACATCCTAGTCCATTTTTGGAAGCATCACAGAAGATTACATATCCTTTTCCTTGTTCAGGTAGCACTAGCACAGGTGCACTGGTCAACCTCTCCTTCAGCTACTGGAAAGATTGTTGACACTTATCGCTCCAAGAAAAAGGAACATCTTTCCGGGTCAACTTGGTCAAAGGTAAAGCTATAGAACTAAAGTTCTTAATGAACCTTCGATAATAGCCAGCTAACCCCAAGAAACTTTGAATCTCCGTCGGTGTCTTTGGTTGTTCCCATTGTAGAACAGATTCTACCTTTGTAGGGTCAACACGAATTCCCGAGGCGGATATTACATGTCCAAGAAAAGATACCTCCGGCAGCCAGAACTCACACTTGCTAAACTTAGCGTACAACTTATGTTCTCTTAGCAAGGTCAAAGCTTGGCGAAGATGCTGCTCATGCTGCTGAGCATCCTTACTATAAATCAGAATGTCATCTATGAAGACGACAACACATTGATCAAGGAAAGGTCGAAAAACTCTATTCATGAGTTCCATAAATGCAGCCGGTGCATTGGTTAGTCCAAACGACATAACCGTGAACTCATAGTGACCATACCTTGTCCTAAATGCAGACTTGGATATGTCACTATCCTTAATACGGAGTTGATGATATCCAGACCTCAAGTCTATCTTTGAAAAGACTGTTGCTCCACGCAACTGGTCAAAAAGATCATCAATCCTCGGCAGAGGGTACTTATTCTTTATTGTTACTTTATTGAGTTGTCTGTAGTCAATGCACAACCGCATTGACCCATCTTTCTTTTTAACAAACAAGACCGGAGCACCCCAAGGTGAAGTACTTGGTCGGATAAAACCTCTCTCAAGTAACTCTTGAAGCTGTTTCTTGAGTTTTGCCATCTCGGCAGGCGCCATCCTATACGGAGTTTGAGCTATGGGTTTCGTATCTGGGATCAGATTGATTTCAAAATCAATCTCCCGAGGTGGTGGTATACCAGGAAGTTCTTCAGGAAACACATCCTCGAATTCCCTGACTATGGGAACTTCAGCAGGATTGGTCCTTTCCTTGGTAACATCTACCACATGGGCTAAGAATGCATGACATCCTTGCCTCAACAGCTTATCAACAACCATAGCTGACACAAGACAGGTGGGCAGAATCTTTCTTTCACCTTGAAAGATCCATGTGTTGCTTTCATCAGCAAACATAGCCAACTTGGACTCACAATCCAAGACAACTCTATACCTTTCTAAGGTATCCATCCCGAGGATTATATCAAATCCCTGCATATTAAGTGGTATAAGATCCACTTGAATGCGATGGTCAGAAAAGAAGAGGATGCAGGGAGAACATACCTCTTGCAAAATAGCAGACCCACTCAACGGAGTCTCTAACAACAAACTATCTGCTCTACGACTAACAGTCACATTGCAGTTACGAATCACTTCACAAGTGATGAAAGAGTGTGTAGCACCCGGATCAATCAGAACGGATACAACACAGGATGTAGACATATCAGAATATAAAAATTTCATCTGACCTGCCACTACCCGTGGATTGACCACTGCCTCAGGTGGGTTCATAGCATAGAACCTCACAGTCGCCTGGTGTTGAGGTGGTGTTGATGATCCAGCTTGAGACGCTTGCCCACGTCCTCGAGCTACTCCTTGATGTTGTCTATTCTGAGATCCCTGTTGATTCTGTCTCAGGGTTTGTTGTGTCACACCGACAGGCCTAGGACGGCAATCCTTCATCAAGTGTCCCACCTTACCACAGTTGTAGCAACTCCTCTCCTGTTGTTGTGGTCTGGGTGGTCCAGTGACTGACTCAGATGCAGAACTGTGCGCCCCTTGAAGCGGTTGACTCCGTCCTCTACCTCTGCTTGGTGTCCATTGAGTTTGAAAACTCGATCTGGGTGGTGGAGGGTTAGGTGCAGAGAATCTAGGTTTCTTGGAATCCCTAGATGAAGAACCCTGGAACTGTGGATATCTTTTATGGGTTTGTCTTTTCTCAACCACAGATCTCTCTATCCTTCGGACTGACTCAACGAAGGTAGAGAATCTCTCTCTATTTTCTAAGGCAGACACAGGGGTTGACATATCAGAATTCAAACCCTTTTCGAATCTTCTGATTCTTTCCTCATCCGTAGCAGCCATGTGTGGACAGAACCGCAACAACTCCATGAACTTAGCTTCATACTCACTAATGTTCATCATACCCTGCCTTAGTTTCTCAAACTGAGAGATCTTCTCATCTAGGAAGGTCTTTGGAAAATATCTATTGATAAATTCCCGACGAAACTCTTCCCATGAGAACTCTACTCCAGGTCTCTTCTGCTCTTCCATGTTCCACCAGTGACCCGCACTGCCTTTGAGAAGATAGACAGCATGTCTAACCTTCTCAGCTTCCGGAATCATAAGAATCCTGAAAGCCTTCTCCAACTCTCTCAACCATAAGTCAGCATCTGCAGGGTCGGCAGTTCCGAAGTACTCGGTAGCTCCGACATGACGAAGTCGTTCGAATGTCTTACCGATACCTTGTGCTTCAGGCTGGACAGGTGCCCTAGGTGCAGGAATGGGCATCCTATCGGTTATATGTGTCATGGCAGTCATGAACTGCCCGAACATCGTCTGTACAGCTGGATTACTCATGTCAGCTGGGTCGAACTGGGGTGGCTCTCTTGGCGACTCAGGTGCAGGTTGTTCTATTCTCGGAACTCTTGCACCGCCTCGAGGTGCACTAGCACTACTCTCTGCCACGTTCTCATCACGATGTTCTGACATTCTTATGTATCTTCTTCTCCTGAGGAGCAGAAGATTCTATTAGATGAGGAAGGAGTACTAAAGTTAGACTCGACATCCTAAGTCCTATGCCTCTGTAGACTCAACTGAACCTGGAGCTCTGATACCACTAGTTGTGGGCTCTGATCTCCAAACCATAACATAAACACGATTAAAACTTAGCGGAAGCGAATCGGTAATCAGCGGAAGACAAAAATCATGGGAAAATTAAAACTTTTCGAGATAAGAACTTGGATCCATAAAACTTCTTTCATAAAGAGAGATAAACTATTTACATCTCAGGATAATTACTTCTCGAGTAATTATATACATCAAGATACAAAATCTCAAGATCACTATACAAAAGACTCCAAGACCTGAGAGTACAGAGGACACATAGGACTGACTCTAACTACACCACATGGCAGGACAATCTCCACCTGAGATTACTGCTGCCCCTGGTGCTGCTGCTGAGATTGATCACCTGTAGGTTGGTTCCTTCGTCTCTGACGTCCACCTAAAAAGTTGAAGCCTACGGGGTGAGACAATTATACATAATTGTCCCAGCGAGAGTTATAACTCTTCGCCAGAAGCTTTATTATAACATCAAAGAATATCTTAAACAGTAAAGCCTTTAAAGCATTCTATAACAGTTGCAGGTATAACAAGATCTCAACCATTTAGGAGATATGGAGAATATAACCACTATTGCAATGTAACATCAATCAACTAACTTGGAGTTATCTCTAACAAGTTATACTACATGGTTGATTATGTTTTACAACAACATTATGCCCTGTGGAGATGAGGCTTACCACTCATACTCCAACTGATCGCTGAGAAGTCACATCAGTATCATACATAGGTCATTAAGAGAGCCGGATTCTCATGACCTTCTCCTTCCTCAGTCAGTATGAGGATCACTTGTAGGACATCTCGTGTCTCTACTATTATAGCTTACCAGGGTAAACTGGTCCTTCGCTATACTAGAGTCACAGTGGCGTTCTGTACTCTCTTCGTCATCAGGAGGTTTCATATTTACCTACCACTGATACGGATATCGGTGCTTTCTTCATCATCAGGAGGTTTCATGTTTACCTACCACTGATACGGTATGGAATTATAGTGAAGGATGGATGGATTACACATCTACATCACTTTCCTACACTAGGATGTAAGGTTCTACACATCCATGTACCCCACATACTCAAAAGTATGTGCTCCAGGAGTTCCCTGAGGAAAACCTGTTTCACCATCACTTAATCTCTGACAATGATGGATCTATGATCAGGGCTCTACATTATACTTGATTATTTAGGTACATTCAGTATTCTTTAACAGCATACAATATTCTCCAAACAATAACAGTAGCATAGCAGCTATAAAAGAAGAATACTAAATGTAACAGGCCTAACTCATATCAATCATCATTTCTCATTATCCTCATCACAAGTCATCTCTAAGGCATGACCTTGATGGTATTCATGGCTCTCACAGCCCATTATCAGCATAGGATGCCACTGACAAGGCATCATATTACCTTACTTATTCATAAGGCTAACAACATGCCTTTAATGAATATAACATCAACATCCATACCTGGATATAATTACCTTCATATCAGAACCTGCATGGTTAATACAACTGATAAAGGTAATACGAAAATAAGGAATGTACTTCCCATCCTTATCATGAGAGTTACATCTCTAATTCTCATCAATTAGAGTTTAATACTCAAAAGCATGCCATTACCCTTGAATTAGGGTTTACTATTCACATTACATGTCATCACCCTTGAATTAGGGTTTACTATTCACATTAAGGTGAATTGAACTCATAACATCATCATGTATGAGTAACATCTTCATTGATGCTCTTAGATTAGTTAAAGGTTCATCATTTATCATAATTAGGGTTTCTATGATCTCACACAGGTGGATCATACCCTAATTATGCTCATTCATGTGCATTGAAGATGCTTTAATTGAATTTTCACCTGAAAAGGGTACTTTCTCTCTCTAGAGGTACTTTCTCTCTCTAGAAGTACTTTCTCTCTCATCATAAGGTTAGGTGATGTCAACATCACTCTAGATCAGGTCGGATTAAGTCATCATAGGCTAACATAGCCCAACACATCACTATCATGTGATTAGGGTTTGATTTGATCAAGGTATTACTTAATTTACTCTTCAGGGGTATTTTGGTAATTCACCCCATTGATCATCATCATGGTCAAAATCCTAGTCAATTAACCACTTAATATCCTAGGTTATCATTAGGGTTTGATTAGGGCAACATTGAACCATTTATATCATCAATTGATTGAATGAAGTCAACCTTGAATCATATTGATCGATCTTCAACCATCAATCTCCAATTGATTTGAGGTCGTTTGAAAGTGTTGATCGTTTAGCTAGTTTGAATTTCCAAGACCGCGGGCCCTCCTCTAACTCCAAGACCGTGAGCCTCCTTAATTGGTTCAAGACCGCGAAGCTCAACCTAATGTTAAGACCGCGAGGGCCAAGTTGGTATCAAGACCGCGAAGAGATGTTGACCGTTTGCCCACTTTGACCTCAGGACCGCGAGGCCCCTCGCGGTCTTGAGACCATGACCCCCCTCATGGTCTTGAGACCGTGAGCCCTCTCATGACCTTGAGTCCGCGAGCCTCCTCACGACCTTGAGTCCGTGAGCTCACATGGTCTTAACCACTTGGACCATCAACAAGATTTGATGATACAACCGATAATGTCAACCAATGTTGAAGCCCTCAAAAGGTCAAAGCTCTGTTGACCACCTATGGATTGGGTCAACTAAGGTTATGCGTAACCAATTGATTATTCAATTGACCCTCAATTGTTGACCAATTAGGGTTGAAGTCGATTCAATTAGGGTCTATCAATGTTCACCCATCAACACTCAACAATGTGCACTGACACAAGGTTGAACCCTTCAATTGAGCTCCAAATGGGCCCAAACTTGGTCCAAACGGTCTTGAGGTCATGTGGGTGGACCCCACATGGTCTTGAGACCGTTTGCCCAAGATTTCATCAAAGTCCAAGGTGATTTGATAGGGGTTGAACCATGATTGATCCACAAACAGAATTTTGATTAAATTGATAACTTATTTGCAATTGGGTCCTCAGTTGGTCAAATTTCTTAACCCTAGACATTCAAACGGTCTTGGGTGATTGTCCTCTCGGTCTTGAGACCGTTTGGATGAATTCCAAAGGGTCTTGAGACCGATTACCCATCCAATTTTGGATTCTAGAGCAAATTCATCAAGGTCTGGCCTATTGAGTTGATGATCATATCAATATTTAATTGCAATGTAATTTGGTGTAATTGTTCCTTCAATTGGTCAACTATTCTTGACCCCAGACCTCCAAACGGTCATGGTTGATTGCCCTCGTGGTCTTGAGACCGTTTGGATGACCCCCAAATGGTCTTGAGACCGTTTAGGTCAATCAACCCTAAAACCCTAACTAGGTCACCATAAATTTCAGTACTTATTTCACCTAGGGTTAGCCCTAGTATTCACCCTTCAACTCTTATCCCGTTTGGAATTAGACCATCAAACTTGGTGAGTTGTTAATTAACATAATTTTGAACAGTAATCTCATACGGTAAATGCCTGGTCAACGACCTTACACGGTCTTGAGACCGTTTGCCCAAAAAGGCAATTTCAGACCGTTTGACAATCAGGAATAAATTCAAATAAAGTTGTTACTTAAAAAGGTCATATCTCCCGATTCCCTTGGAGTTAGCCTCCCAAATTTTGAGGGTCATTAGCCTATATAATTAGGAACAGGTTTCTTATACGGTCCACGCTCGGTCAACGGGGCCAAACGGTCTTGAAGACCGTTTTCCCTGTCGCGGTCTAGAGACCGTTTGCTCACCTCGCGGTCTTGAGACCGAGAGAGCAAACTGGTGAGACCATTTAAGGAAGTGAAAAGCGGTGGGTTTTTCTTGTAAATCACGCCTTCATCTCCTAGCTCAAGAACAGTACGAATACCCCATGGATTTTCTCGCAAAATAGCAGGGCAAAGTAGGGAAACACTAAGAGCTATCATCAAACCGCATATAAAGGATGTACATAGTAAAGCATGGGTTTAGAGTTATAAAACCCGCCTAAAGCTTGATCCTTGAGCTCCAAGCTTTCAAGCTCCAAGCTCTAATGGAGTCCTTGAGTTCCCACAGGTTGTCCAAGGTAAAAGCTCCAAGGAAAGACGAAAGGAGATGGCTAGAAAGATAGGGTTTCGAGAATTAGCCACCAAATTGACCTTGAATTCAAGTTCTAACCATGGAATTAGGCAAGAAGAGGGGTCCCAAACCTACCTTGTTTCCCTTGGTCGTCCTCCTTAGCTCCAAGGCAGTCTTTGGTCATCTTTGGTGAAATGGAACAGTGAAGGGAAAGAAGGGCAAGTTCCCTTGCTTAGAGAAGTGAAGTATACATATACTTGGGTGATGTTTCATTAAAGGCCCATAAGTTTCCCCATAATCCCAACTAAGTCCTTTCCTCATTACTTGCTCGTCCTTTCCTCTTTATTCTAAGGATAAACCTTATCTTAAGGTCTAGAAAAAGAAGTCAAAGAAGAACAATCTAATAATAAGGTACATACATAAAGAGATATTGCACATATACCCTGATTATTCAATCACAAGGTATATTTCATAACTTGATACTCAATTGAGGTGACGCCCTTATCATTTCTTCTCTAAATGATGGCAAGAGTCTAAAAGATACTTTAGATGATATATTTTACAATTTGGATCCCTTATTTTGGGTAAATTGCATTTTACCCCAAATTAGGGTTTTTAAGCACCGGGATTGCTTCCACAACTGCACCTTGGCGCCCAAGCTTGGGAAATCCCTCAAACTTCACCAAAAAGATTCTCATGATGTCTCAACATCAGAGGAACATCTCAACATGTGCAAATTGCAAGCTAACCCTTTTAACTGGGTAAATTGCACATAGGTCCCTGTATATCAAAACAATGCTACAACTTTAAATAAAAAGGAGCAAATACTGAAATATATGTTTTTGAGAAACTTAATTACATGCTCAGAGTTAATCACAAAGATGTATTCACATATTTAGGCAAAACACCTAGGGTTAACTCATAACCCAGGTCAGGGATGTTATAATAATAAGGGAATTCCCATTCAATAGGGGACTATTAGCAAGTAGGTAAGATTAAGATATGATAAACAAGAGAATGAGGTATATGAATGTTTGCTCAATATCTAAATAGTCTTCCTATTTCACAATCCATAATATAACAAAATAAACATCTTCATGTAGATAAATTAGACTAGAACTAAGGTAAGGGCAAGACCCCACTAAGTCATTGGCCTAAGTAAAATGGGTGGAAAGACGCACCCTGGACAGAAAGATGCTTCCATGTATATATAATAGGTGGAAAGACGCACCCCAGGAAGAAAGGCACACCTGAATGGTTATGCTAAAGTATCTACATTAGTTATCTTGGTCTAATATCACATGTAATAATAGAGGATAAGACGGGTGTCCATCGGTTACATCATCATGAGTAAATAACATTATACAAGGGGTTATAAATTCAATATAAAATGAATAGTTATACATCAAAATAAATTAGAATAATTGCCACTAAAAGAGCATGGAACTTCAAATAAAGACTAAAAATATCAAGAGGTGTCTCATTATGGAAAAGGAATATCAAAGTCAAATAAACTTCTAAATTTGAAATAGAAAGTGCATATACAAGATCTTCACAATTATGGGTTAACTCAATAGATATATTGGGTCCCCAAAGTCAAATATTCATCCTAGGAACATGTTATATAGGTTAGTCAGCTAGAAAAGACATGTGTATATACCTATTATAGATTTCCATATTGTTCTTACTCTAGTCTCGGTCACCCAATGACCTATTAGGGATTTTGATTTATTTAATTGAACATATGATCCATTGATATCTATTTTAGTTCTAATATCCATCTTTAGTCACCTAAATTTAAATATGGTTAGGATACACATATATATGGCTAACAATCTGTATTTGCCAAACTCAAGTCATATAATATCATTATGGCTCTATATTATGTGAATCCATATTATTCTAGCATCCTGCTTAGCATGTGTCTGTGTAGGAACATTTTATTATTTAATTCTTGATTATGCCATGAATGCAAGTATGTAATATAGGAAATTAGAAGTAGATCATAATACACACTTAACCAAAATGTTACCCAATCTTTTTTTTTTAGAAATAAAAAAAATGTTACCCATTTTTATGTTCATAATAATACATTCATATGCATATTTCACATTTCCTTCTCTTAAAATTGATCAATCCAGATAGGGTTCCCTAGATGTGTTTGTATTTCAAGTTATTGTCTAATACATATGTGTGTACCTAGGGTTTTAGACTCATGAAAAGGATAACATTGCATTAGGATACACTCATTATGAATCTTAATTTCATGACTTCGTAATGTATAAATAAGGAATAGGGTGATTCATCAAATGGTTTGAATTATCAATATACCCATGTTTTATAAATATCTTCTTTTTGATATCTAGACTCCAAGATGATGCATCATTATGGATTGGCTTCATGCAATTAAATGTTAATCATGTGTACACCCTAAGATTGGTAGATAAACTGATTAACCAGTTCATATTATGGCTTTACTAGGCTGTGTATATAGATATCTAGGTTATCGTCTACTTCATGCTTACCATATCTTTATAATCTATTTTCTACAATCAGAACTATAGAATATGAAATCTAGACGTACATGTTGAGAGTTTTCAACGTGATTTTGTGCTTGGATGATTCACAACAAGATAGTGTTTCTAATACTAATAGTTGATGGCAGTCCGTTTCTTCCATGGCCGCTGGGAACCAGGGGAAGGGTAGCACGGCTACTCAAACTACTGGAGTCATGGGGAGAACAATCTCTGGGACGAGTGACGGTGGCTTGCTGTCATCACATCGGCTGGGTGCCATGCTGGAGAGAAGAGATGAAGGACGAAGTTTGGAGGAGGAAGAAGGCATTTCTGTCAGCAGTAGAGCCTAGCGGCAGCAATCTTCTCTGTTTAGAGGAGGTCACATGGAGGAAGATGGAGGGAAGAGGAGAAGAAGGACGACAGCATGTTTTCTTGAGTGATTGGCAATCCGACCTCGTGGCTTAGTGGTAGAGACAGTGTGTACAGGAGGCAGTGATGTTTGCGAGTGATGATATGTCAAAAGACTAAAACTCACTCTCCTACAAAAGATTAAAACTGACTCTCTTAGATAATAGCAACGTCAGCCAAAGTATATCCAGTCCTCGGGATATGGGGAACCACAACAGAATTAGTTAGTTTGAGGATGGAGTGGGTTGATTGGGGAGTGCATCTTCTATATAAACATGTATTCTCCAGCCATAATGAACACACCTAAAATTGTAAAGTAGCAGCCCACGAAGCCCCCAATAACCTAACCCTGTTATCTCTCTCGTAGCCCTAGAAAAAGACAACATTGATATCAGAGCCTTCTCGGATATGACGCCGCATGTGTGTACTATGAGCCTGACACGATTTGACATTTGATGTGCTATTGCTAGAAACATTCTTGACATAACCGGCCACCCACCCGCTGGCACACCCGGTTCTCGGGAACACTGAATTGTTGTGCGTTTTGAGATGTATTAAGATACAGTACAGATTCGGCATGCTTGTTCATGCAAAAGCAATGCAAAAGTACCGTTGTGATGTCTCACTGCCCCACAAAATTTGACAAACACTCTTATTTGAAATTTCATTCCTTGCGTACAGCTTTTCAATTTTCAAAATTTTTATTGAATTATGTTGTCTTCTTGCTTCTTCGCTTTGTGTTCCTTCACAAATACGTGAGTACTGTACTTTTATCCTTTATATTGAACTGTCTTATTTATATTGTTTTGACTATCGTAATATTATTTTATTTATTATTACGAATGCATTACCTACCTTATTTGTTGAACGTAAATATACTACTAAATAGAATCAGCTATAAAATACATACATACAAATATTTGTCCAGATGGCCAATGTTGCTATGAGATTCTGTAGGTACTGTTCTTATACTTCTAGACCGGCTATACAATTATACTTTTGTAATTTACTAGGTATTGTACTTATGCTTGAGTAAATGAGTTGAAATTAACAAGTGGGTACCGTACTTATGTATGCATTTTATAGCTGATTCTTGATCTGGTGTGCACTGTACTTTTGAGATCATTAACAAGTGAGTACTCAAATTATGTCTGCATTTTGTAAAAAAAATTATGTCCAGATGACAAATGTTGCTATGGGATTCTGTAGATATTGTGATTATACTTCTAGATCAGTTATACAATTATGCTTGATTTTGTAATTTGCTAGGTATCGTACTTATAGTTACATTTTATCTTGGATTTTGTAATTTTGTAGGTACTGTACTTATATTTGAGTAACTGGGTTGGAATTAATAAGTGGGTACAATACTTATGGATGCATTTTATAATTGGTTCTTGACCAGATGTGCACTGTACTTTTTAGGTCATTAACCAGTGGGTACTCAACTTATGTTTGCATTTTGTAAAGAAGAATTGTCCAGATGGCCAATGTTGCTATGGGAT
This sequence comes from Alisma plantago-aquatica, assembly GCA_963693085.1. NCBI lineage: Eukaryota > Viridiplantae > Streptophyta > Magnoliopsida > Alismatales > Alismataceae > Alisma > Alisma plantago-aquatica. Next base: position 493,506,190 of record OY856411.1, on the reverse strand, counting down.
TCTTTAGGTATTGTGCTTATACTTTAGACCAATTATACAATTATACTTGATTTTGTAATTTACTACGTATTGTATTTATGCTTGCATTTTGTAAAAAGATTTTGTCTAGATGGCCAATGTTGCTATGAGATTCCGTAGGTATTGTGCTTATGCTTCTAGACTAGTTATACAGTTATGTCTGATTTTGTAATTTGCTAGGTATTGTACTTATGCTGAAGTAAATGAGTTAAAATTAACAAGTGGGTACTGTACTTATGGATGTATTTTTATAGCTAATTTTTGATCTAATGTGCACTATACTTTTGAGAACATTAACAAGTGGGTACTCAACTTATGTCTGCATTTTATAAAAAAATTATGTCCAAATGACAACTGTTGTTATGGGATTCTGTTGGTACTATGTTTATGCTTCTAGATCAGTTATATAATTATGCTTGATTTTGTAATTTACTCGGTATTGTACTTATGCATCAATAACTGAGTTGAAATTAACAAGTGGGTACAATATTTATAGATGTATTTTATAGTTGATTCTTGTCCAGATGTGTACTGTACTTTTAGGATCACTAACAAGTGGTGCGTGGCTGCGGGATTGTGGCGGAGTGCGGTTGTTGGAGAGTCGAGGTGCGGCGGAGCGCGGCTGCGGGAGAGGTTAGTTTCTCGCATATTGTACTGGAGAAGGTGAACGAAAGAAGTTGAATCGGAGTATATATGTACGTTTGAGAGAGCAAGATTGGTAAGAGATGAGAAACAGACGTACTATACTAACGCGAGAATGCTGGTAGGTGGAATACAACTGGAGAGAAGAATTACAAGAGAGAAAATGAATTAATAAAGATGAGAGCTGGAGAGAGAATTTCGGGAATCTTCATTTGCTGCATGGAATCAGTTGGTGTGGAGTTAATTCACATTAAAAGAAATAGCTGAGACAGACTTTTGCATACCCAAGGAATCGGATGGGGCAGCGAGTGGGTAGAGTAATTCTATTGTTGTTGACTTAGTCTGTCTGATGTGACCCTTGTTGTACGCTTCTACTCTCTTTTTTGCCTAGCTGACGGAGGGGGACCGTTCTCTTGCTGTTGTTTTTCTTGACTGCGGTCCGTCCGCTATTGTGCTAGAGCTACGATCTGTGATATTTTTAATATTATTTGTATCTAATTTCTTGGGCCAAAGCGATCGCATCGTATATAGGACTCTTGTCGAGAAGTCTTTTATAGTAAGCATATCCTTAGTTCCGGCTATGCCCTACACAATATAACTACCCTTTTCCAAAGCATTTGCATCGTATATAGGACTCTTGTCCAGAAGTCTTTTAAAATAGTAAGCAAAACTTAGTTCCGACTATGCCCTACACAATATAACTACCCTTTTTCTTTATCACACGCTATGTGTTGCACATCAACTGAGACCTATTCATCTTGTTTCTGTGCCCTTTGAATCACAAAAATACACATCGACATACTTGCTCTCTTTATAACTATATAATGTGCTTATTCCATATATATATATATATATATATATATATATAGAGAGAGAGAGAGAGAGTCAGGCTAGAATACACTCGAGTGTATCCGGACACTACTACAGAAATAGCATTCAGTGTCACTTTTCTGGGCGTCGGTTATTAAGGAAAACCGACGCCTTATATGTTAGGCGTCGGTTGTTTAAGCAAACCGACGTCTATATTCGAAGACCAGCCAGACACGTGTACCGCTTTGTATTCAGCGTCGGTTGTTTATAACAAACCGACGCTGAAAGTCGGCCGTGAAATCCAAATTTTGATCAAAAAAAATAGTGTCATTTTCAGCGTCGGTTATGTAGGTATAAACCGACGCCTATGTGCGATGAAAATTTGCGTGAAAAGTGTCACTTTCAGCGTCGGTTATCCTTTTATAACCGACGCTGAAGGTGGTTCCCGCCAAACAATTTCATGAAAATATCGTCCAATTGGACGTCGGTTGTTTAAAACAACCGACGCTAAAGATGTTTAGGCGTCGGTTGTTTTAAACAACCGACGCTATTTGGGAACTTATAACCCGCGATCGCCCGACTCTTCCCCTTTCTTCTGTTTCATTGCGAGCAATTACCTTCTCTGCTACCGGTGATTTCTCTCCGGCGATTTCTTCTCCAGCGCCATTTCTCCGACTATTTCTTCTCCGGTGCCCCCTTCTCCGGCGCCCCCTTCTCCGCCACCACTCCTCCTTCTCCGCCGCCCCTGTTGCCCGCCCCTGCTGCTCCAAGCGCCTGAGAACCGGCGCCGCCGCCACGCCTGAGATTAGGCGCCGTCTGGTGCTTTTCCACCGTCGTCGCGCCGCCGCAACCACCGCCAGAGCCACCGGAGCTGCTAGCTGCTCCTCCACCGCCGTCGCTGCTAGCTACTTCTCCAGCCAGAGCCACCGGAGCCTCTGCCTTCTTCCCTCTGACAAGGTTGGTCTTCCCGCTGCTAGCTGCTCTGCTTTTTTATGCATCGATCAAATTGTTGTGATAAAAATGCATGTAATGTATTTGATTAGAGTTAATCTAATCTGGATGTTCATAATAATGGTATGTTAAATATGATGATTAGGGATAAATATAATGTCTAGTACATAAATATTAGATGATATTCAAGAAAACCCTAGTTTGATGAGCATGTTGTTAATCATGTTAATTATGATTCTTCTATATATTCTGATGTCATTATATAATTATGTGATCCCAACATATTAAATTGAATCAGAATGATTTCATGAATTATAGGGTTTTAAAGTTGATAAACATGTACATGCGGAAATAGGGTTATTTAACCAATGGTTATAACATAGTATGATCTTAATCTGATCTGGATGTTCATAATAATGTAGTATGTTAAATATGATGATTAGGGATACATATAATGTCTAGTAAAGATTCCTAGACCTTTTGTTTGAAACTATTGATTTCTTGATTTATTATTTAATAATGCTCTGTTGATTAGGATTAACCATGTTGCCTGTACTTTATAGACATTTATTATATATAAGAATGACAACACATGTATTTGTTGGCCTAGAAACCCATCCAAGATTTACTCATTAGGAGTAAATCTTAGATAGTCCCCGGTTTGGGACTGTTCTTGAACACCTAATCTCACTTAGGATGTAAGTGTATAATGTGTATTGGGTTTTCGAGAAAATTTCGGTAGCATTTCCCCGTTTGTTCTCTAAGTACATATGTACTTAGAGAACAGCGGGGAAATGCTGCCGAAATTTTCTTGAAAACCAAATACACATTATACACTTACTAGTGAGATTAGGTGTTCAAGGATGGGATAGGTGGTACACATTTATTATATATAAGAATGACATCAAATGTGTTTGTTGGCCTAGAAACCCGTCCAAGATTGACTCATTAGGAGTAAATCTTGGATAGTCCCCGGTTTGGGACTGTTCTTCAACACCTAATCTCACTTAGGATGTAAGTGTATAATGTGTATTGGGTTTTCGAGAAAATTTCGGTAGCATTTCCCCATTTGTTCTCTAAGTACATATGTACTTAGAGAACAGCGGGGAAATGCTGTCGAAATTTTCTTGAAAACTCAATACACATTATACACTTACTAGTGAGATTAGGTGTTCAAGGATGGGATAGGTGGTACACATTTATTATATATAAGAATGACATCAAATGTGTTTGTTGGCCTAGAAACCCGTCCAAGATTGACTCATTAGGAGTAAATCTTGGATAGTCCCCGGTTTGGGACTGTTCTTGAACACCTAATCTCACTTAGGATGTAAGTGTATAATGTGTATTGGGTTTTCGAGAAAATTTTGGTAGCATTTCCCCGTTTGTTCTCTAAGTACATATGTACTTAGAGAACAGTAGGGAAATGCTGCCGAAATTTTCTTGAAAACCCAATACACATTATACACTTACTAGTGAGATTAGGTGTTCAAGGATGGGATAGGTGGTACACATTTATTATATATAAGAATGACATCACATTATACGCTTAGGTTGTAAGTGTATACCCTAATCTTTTCCTAATATATACTTGTTTCCTAATATATACTTGTTTTCTCTGATCATAGAATGGATAGATCATGGATGTCCATTCGTAATCGTTGCACCCCAGAGTTTATATCTGGTCTTGATCAGTTTATTAGATTTGCCGAGGAACATAGGAAAAAACCTACAGATAGGTTCTACTGTCCATGTAGGCATTGCGGTAACAACTTGAAAGTCAACACTGGTGAGGAAATCAAAAGTCATGTCATGTGCAACGGGATTGTACAAGGCTATACAGAATGGCACTGGCATGGAGAGATTTCAAAATCGAAACCAGTAGATGTCGATAACAGTGCTTGGGTGGAAGAAGAAATTGCCTCCGATGACGTAAATGTGAACGAACCAGTTCCAGCAGACATCGTTGATGCGATGTTGGATAGTTGTAGGGTAGAGCACACCGATCCACCTCCTATCTTTACAAACATTGTGCATGATGCTGAGATACCGTTATACACAGGCTGTGCTAAGTTTACGAAGCTTAGCGCTGTGTTGAGATTGTATAAGTTGAAAGCTAACAATAGATGGAGCGACAAAAGCTTCACTTCATTGTTGACTTTGTTGAAAGAAATGCTTCCTGAAGGAAACGAGCTTCCAATCTCAACATACCAGGTAAAGAAAATGTTGTGCCCAATGGGAATGGAGGCCAAGAAGATACACGCATGCCCGAATGATTGTGTATTATTTCAAAAGGACTATGTAGATTTGAAAGATTGTCCAAAATGTGGTGCGTCACGGTATAAATTGACGACTTCGGGTTGATAACACCAAAGGAGTTATAGTGGATGAATTGGGTTTCACTTTGGTGAACTTTGAAAAGATTGGCGAGAAGGGTGAACCATTCATATTGGCATCACAGGCGAAACAAATATTCTATATCGATGATCCTACGAATGATAAATGGTCGGTTGTTCTTCATGGTAAAAGACAATTCATTGAAGATCCTATAGATGAAGAAGAGTACTATGATAAGTATGATGACTCCAGTCCATTCTCAGTTGGGTTGCCAACTCCACAAAATATTGAAGCTAATGATGACTTATATGTGCGCAGAGATCACAATGAAGGATTGTTAATTGATAAAAGATCACAATTTTAGAGACATGTATGTTTATACAAATGCTAAATGTTTGCATTTTTCTAGTTAATACAAATGCTAAATGTTTGCCTTTTTCTAGTTAATACAAATGCTAAATGTTTACCTTTTTAATGACATTTTCAGATGGCTGACCATGATGAGCATGATGTCCATGATGAGCATTAAGTCCATGATGAGAATGCTGTCCATGACGAGCATGGCGAGGATACCAATGTAAGTTCTAAAAACATATCATGTATTTCTATAAAATTCATTATCTTCTAGTTATGTCATATATCCTATATTTCAATATTGGGCTAATTTAGTGTGTTTATTTTTGTCAAATTTTAGGTTGATGATGTACCTGTACCCACTGAAGCACTGGAGCAACTTGATGCGCAGCACCAAACACTTAACAAGAAAAGGGGTATCACTCTGTTGAAGAAGTTATTAGCGCTAAGTGGTAGTGGATCCAAATTGGTGGTGGAGTTTGATAATGGAGGAAATGCAATTGGAGTGAACCACAATAATTTTGTAAACTATCTTGGGTGTACCACTCGGAGCCATTGTGGTGTTACGTATGATAATTGGCATAAAGTTCCTCAAGGGAAAAAAGACTTGATATGGAAGGATTTATGTGTGAGTTATTATTATTTGCAATTCTATTTTGTAGATTACAAATTCTATTATTTGCAATTCAATTTTGGATACTAGTTAATAACATTTCTATTTTACAGAATCTGTTTGCATTGGATGAGAAGTTGCATCGTAAAAGTGTGATGCAACGCGCTGGAAAGATGCTTAGGAATTATAGGACAAATATGAACAGAGAATACATAAAAGAGGGTGATAAGAAGAAGAAGTCAGCCCTTGAACAATGGAACTTCTTGGACAAAGAAGATTGGGACAATTTTGTTGCTTCAAGAAAATCTGAAGAATTCAAGGTATTAGGCGTCACTCCCAATTTAATTAATATACATTGTATTCACCTATTCAAGATTAACATTTAGTGCTACTAACCAAATCATTAATGTACATACTAACTAGGCCCTCAGTGACGCACAAAAAGCAAGGCGTGCAATGAATGTGCATGACCACACTATGGGTCCAAAAGGCTATGCAAGTGTTCGCCAAAGACTACAGGCGGAGTCTGCGGCTACTCAGCATTCTGCTGCTACTCAGGAGTCTGCTCCTACTCAGGAGTCTGCCACACCCATGCCTCGCCATGATATTTGGATAGCTGGCAGGCAAAACAAGAAGGGTGAAATAAAGAAGCATGTAACTGCTGAGGCGGCTGCAAAAATGGTAAAATACAACTCTTAGAGAAATCGTTTGAATATTGATTATTAGTGGTGTTAACTTACCAATTTCTATTTATGGTGATTAGCGGGAGCTGCACGAGCAGAGGAAACAAGGCACGTTCATCCCTCAGGGTACAAGGGATGAATTGACAGTTGCTCTGGGTAACCCAGAGCATCCTGGACATGTTAGAGGTGTCGGCGCTGGTGTTGGCATCAAAGCATTCTTTGGGTCATCCCAGCGCAAACCCAGAGCGGGACTTTCTCAAGAAGAGGTAACATATTCTTTTTTTAGAATGTTACTGCAAAAGGAAATTCATTAATAAGAAGCTAATGTTTCTTTTATCCATGTATAGGAGAATAAGAGAGTTGAGGATTTAGTTGCTAAGAAGGTCAACGATGTAGTTGCTGAGAAGGTCAAGGAAGAATTGTTGCGGTGGCAGGCATCTCAGGCTTCCAATCAGCCTATGGCGACCCACTCTTCTCCTGATGCACAGATTGCGAGTAATCCTGGAGACCCATCGCCTAGCACGTCTGCTGTAAGTATTGTTTATGACATTGTAGCTAGTCTTTTCAAGATGATATGTTTTCAAGATTATATGTATATATGTATAACATTCTTTACGTAAATTTGTAGGCATTGAAGCCATGCCGCTTAAGAATGCAAGACTATGTTGTTGCAGAGGCGTAGGCTTACCAGTCCCTTCCTTGGGCAACGTTTCATGGGACTCCAATGCCGCAGGGCTACATTCGTGTGAGCCCGCTACATGTATTACCCGATTGGAGGAAAGTTGCGTTGCCATATGCCCACCCAGATATTGATACACTTGGTGAGGCAGAAGGCGGGGTCATATTGTGGCCCAAAGTAGATGTCGTCTACACGACTGAAATTGTAAGATAAATTTACATTGATTTAGACTGTTAATGTGTATATATGATGTCAACTGATCTGAAATTATATATACAGGTTAAAAAGAAGACACCAGGAGCACCTAGGCCTCCACCTCCACTTCCCGCATTACCAACTTGGGTTCCAACTGACCTAACATACCCGTTAGGTCTTGCTTGTAGGGGAATGGCATGTTGGCTACGGGCACATAATATACATTGCCCTATAATAGTTTCTTTAGATGTAGATTATGCAGGTCAATCATACGATAGCTCTTTATTTATACAAGATATTATTGAGCTGTTTATGTATGATTGGCTGAATACATCAATGATAGAGACATGGATAAGGTGAGATCTTATTTATACATCCATATACCTTGTGTAAGATCCAGTGATCTGGTTTCTTATATATTAATGCATACGCCTATATAATTTGCAGCTACTTAGTCGAAGATCATTGCAAACAATTTGCATTTGATCATGTGGGATTTTTGATTCCATCATTGATTAGTTTGGTATCTAAAGACCCTGATAATGTTCAACAATACTGTATAGATGCTTTTACAATTTTTGGTCAGCAAAAGAAGACGATAATAATAGCTCCATTCAATGTCAAGTAAGTTTACTTTATTTATAATTTGGACTTAAGAAAATTCCATTTTTATTTTGCATTTTGAGTTATTAATTGTTAACTTCTTACCTCTAGCGGTAGACATTGGGAGTTACTAGTTATTGTCCCCGGGACATTCACTGTTTATTATCTTAATCCTGCGGGGAGTACATTGAACACTAAAATTGGACACGTAATGAGAATGTCATTATTCTGGTGAGAAATATTTCATTTTATATCCGTTAACATCTTTTATTACATTACTATTTACTTATGCAATTTATTGTGTTATATTAACATGTAGGGGTTTAGATGCATTCAAAAAGGCTGGAGGAACGGTCCCAAGGAAAAAGAACCAGCCAATAAATTGGCAGAACGTACAAGTAAGTTCCCGACTCGAATATATATATTATTGATGTGAATTGTGCTTAGTTGTATTATTTTGTATGTTTCAATTTATAGTGTGCTACACAAGACAATGGCTGGGTATGCGCATATTATGTGATGCGATTTATGCAAATGATTATCAAACATGTTGCATTGGACATCGATAGCATACATGAGGTATTATATATAGTCTCATTAGTTAGTATGAAATATATCAATCTTATTTTTATATTATTACTCATATATATACATCATTCTCTTTGCAGGTGTTTAAAACTGACCACACTATAGGTAAACGCTTAAAAAATATACATGCTCCATATACGATGGAAGCATTAAATGAAGTAAGAGAAGAATGGGCAAAAGCCATACAAGCAGTGGCAACTGTAAGATATAATTGGGATGTTGATAGCGATAATGAATGATACTTTGTAAATGAATATTTCTAAATGTTAATACATGTATTTGAATGTTTCTATATGTGTGAATGTGAGAATTGAATTGATGTCTGAATGTATGTACTTGTGTGAAATTTTTCTTGTGACTTTTGCAGGTTTGCGGCCTGTTTGTAGGCTGATATCAATGGATGTCGTAAACCTGCAGTTCAGAAAACTGAACTGCAGGTTCTCATCCTGCTGACCAGCCACAGCAGGCCTGCAAACTGATATGAAAAAAAAATAGAAATAGGCGTCGGTTATTTATAGAAAACCGTCAGCAAAGACCTACAGCGTCGGTTTTTTTCAAAAAACCGACGCCTGATGTGGCCAAAGCAGTCCTGGAAATGGCGTCGGATATTCGTATCAAACCGACGCCTATTTAATCTATAGGCGTCGGTCTTTTGGTATATAACCGACGCCAAAAGTGTTCGCGCCACAGAAAATGGCGTCATCTAGGGCACTTTATGCGTCGGTTATCTACTAAAAGACCGACGCTATATTCCATATAGGCGTCGGTTGTTTAGTAAATAACCGACGCAGAAAGTGCCCTAGATGACGCCGTTTTCTGTGGCGTGAACCCTTTGGACGTCGGTTATCTACTAAACGACCGACGCCTATAGATTAAATAGGTGTCGGTTAAAAAACCGACGCCGAAGTGTTCGACCTTTAGCGGCGCTCACATAGGCGTCGGTCGGAAACCGACGCCAAATGGGGTTAAATGACCGACGCCAAAGGCCATTTCTGTAGTAGTGGGAGCAGAATACACTCAAGTAGTTTTTCATGATGCATTATATTTTTTTTGAAAATCTAATTCGTTGATCTTCTTAAACGTCTCGTGAACAACTCATACGCAAAATTTGAGCACATTTGGATATGTATAGCTCATGTTATGAAGACCGGAAAAATTATGCATTTCAAATTAGTTTCACGCGTCGATTTTGTTGCCCTTGGATGAGTGACTTACGCTCATCCAAATGGGCTCAAAATTTGTATGGAGCCTAGTTATAGTATGACAGTGAAGATCAATGGTTTACATTTTGTAAAAATTAGTCTTGATATGCAAACACACTTGAGTGTATTCGTGCGATCCGTACACTCGAGTGTATTCTAGCCTGACTCTATATATATATTGTGTCGTGTCGTGTATGTAAGTGTCTTGTTAATGCTTCTCTTATCAATCTGGGCATCTAATTACACACTTCAGATATTAATTAGCCCATCTATTTTTAACGTGGTGATCTGTGCTTTTTGATACATCTGCTATCATAACTTTTAGTCCTGTGACAACCTACTCATATTAGTCTTATCTCGTTTTTGTAGCTAGTAGTGGACGTAGCTTATTTACTGTATTATTTTTGCTTTATTGTTCTTGGTATGTGATATAACTAGTGTGTTACTTATATATCCAGGCATTGTATTTAATATTGATCTAGACGCATTTATACCTTTTCTAATGATGTGATTTTTTTTTAAGTTAAACAGACAAATTTCATTATGGAGGAGTCATACGGCATCTACATGAGGAGAAAAACAAACTAAAAGACCTTACAAAGATCAAGAACGCATACAAACTATCACAAAAACTCATATCGGAATCTGATAAGAACAATGATGTATAGATCCCTCTTCTCCTTCGCTGGCTAACACAGCTTTCTATGAGGAATACCTTCAACCTAAGTATGTATATGTGGTAGAGTACATGCACAAAATCGGTGTTCTAAAAGGATATTTCTCCCGCACTTGCTGCCATACAACACCACAACAAAATTGACCGAGAAAGAAAAATCTACTACGAGAAGAGAAAGAAGCACCGATTAACAGCGACATACAAATAAGAGAACAACCTAGTTTAAATAGAAAGTAAGTAAAAGAGAAAGGACGTAGGAAATTCGTCGTAGTCGGGTTCAACAACAGGGGGAAGAAGATTGTTACCTCCAAAGACAACACGCTCACGCACCTCCCGAATAAGAGACTCTGTTGAAGACGGGCGAGAAGAGACCAAGGGGGAGCGGGGCACCGCTTTGCAGTGGCCAAATCTCCTTCCTCCTAGCCAGCCGCCTCTGGAGGAAGAAACCCTAGTGGCGCTAGGGTGAGAGAGCAGTCGTGCCCTTGACTTTATTTGGTTCTGTTGATGTGATTTGATAAAGAACCACAGGTTATATTGTGATATGTTGATAGCGTATCTTGTATCTGTATTAGATATTTCTCTAGTCTCCAACGTGTTGTCATATTGATTTAATAAGTGACCTTTTTCTTAAATCTGGTTTGTGAACATATAATCTCGGCTTGACTAGTCTGACCTGCAGCTAGTATAAACTTACTCGTCGTGTATTTTCATGTTTAAGCTTATAAACATCTACGTTTCCTTGTTCACGAAAAGGTTAAATCATTTGTTTATTTTTCCACTGTCAGCTAAACCTATACGTGTAACAATTTGTTTTAATTGCGTCGTTGTGCATATCGTTCTCAATCATAAAATATATCTAACTATACGCTTCTTTTTATTTCATTTACAAATTTATTTTAAATTGTGATTCAGGTTCTAATGGCTGCTAGCAAACTCATCATTGTTAGTTGTCAAAAATTGAAAATTAACGGGGTAAATTTTAAAATGTGGCACCGTAAAATTCGACATGTTCTTATCTGTGACAATATGGAACACGTCATCGTAAGTGCTTTACCGAAATCTGAAAAAATTAATGCCTTTGAGGTAGAAGTTAGGAAACGGGAAAAGTTGAAGGTTGATGACAAGAAAGCAAGAAGCCTTATGCTCATGTTCATGGAGAATAGTCTCATCGTTTTTTTTAGAAATATGACTCCTCAGACAAATTGTGGAACGTTTTGAAGGAAAAGTATGACAAGACAACTAAGACAAATACCATGTTTCTCCTATAAAAGTCTCATCATTTTTTATAAAATACAAGAGGGACAAAGCTTTATTGAGCATGTTAATAATATTATTGTTATGGCTTAAGATTTGTCTATTGTAGGAACTCCAGTGTCGGAAAAATTACAAATAGCAACTATTCTTAATATCTTACCAGGATGTTTTGATATGGTAACAACTACTATGCATTCTACCCCTCCTATTCAACTTTCTGAATTGTCAACTCGGTTGGGAACTGAGCAAGAAATCATGTCACTGTAAGAACCAGGAAGTGAATCTACAAGAAGCAAATCTTGTGCACCGTGGACCCAAATATGAATATCAAAAAGGGACAGAATAGGGGAGCAGACCAAATAAGCCACAATTCAAATCCAACTATGCACAGGGAAAGAAACCTAGAGGCTCTTTTCATGTGTGTGGGCAATTTGGTTAATTTAGACCAAGTTGTCCAAACATGGATGGAAACAAGGGCAACGGCTCAGAACAAGGAGGGGCAAACAAGAAGGTTTTTATTGATGTGATTGAATGTAACAATACAGTCTTGGTTTAATACAATGCATGGTGGGTTGATTCGGATGCGACTCGACTAATTGCAAAGACAAAGTATGGTTTGGAATCTTTAAATGAACTCAACCCAGGAGAACAACGCATATATATGGGTAACAACACCTACTTTGATGTGGAAGGTGTTGGTACTTATCGTCTTGACCTTGGAGAGAGTATCATAATTCTCAAAGATGTTTTCTATACCCCTAGCATAAAGTGCAATTTAGTTTTTGTTATTGCACTTATGAAAAATGACTTAGAAGTTTGTTTTTATAATAAGAGGATGTCCACAGGAAAAGACGTGAAGGTTCTTGCTATGGGAAAATCTGTACCCAAACATGATCTTTTTTGCATTCATGTAATCATAGTGAAGTGAATAATATTAATGCTTCTTTTGATTACTCATTGTGTGCTTTGTCTGAATTTGATTTATGGCATTATAGATGAAGTCAACCTAAAAAATCTAAAATGGAACAGTCGATAAAATTAAATTTGATTCCAAATGTAACAAAGATAATTTTAACTACATGTGGCATTGTTTGGTTGGAAAATGACTAAGAAACATTTTAGAATTGGAAATAGATCCATTGAATTATAAGTCTAATCCATTCAGATTTGTGTGGACAATTAAGTGAGAAAACATATAACAACAAGGAATACTTCATAAACTTTATATATGATTATTCAAGATTTGCCTATGTCTACCTAATTTCTTTGAATTCATAAGCACTAGAATATTTTAAAAGGTATAAAAGGGAAGTAGAAAGGCAACTTTGAAGAAATATTAAAGTTCTAAGAAGAGTTATAGGTGGGGAATATAATTCAAAAGAATTTGAATCATATTATCAAGAATATAGAATTAAAAGACATCTAACCATGCCTTATATGCCACAACAAAATGGAGTGGCATAAAGAAAGAATAGAACATTAATAAATGCAGTGAGATGTATGCTATCTCAATCATTACAAACTACAAATCATGTATTGAATAAAATGCCCACTAAATATGTAATATCTACACCTTATGAAATATGGAATAGAGGAAGTCATATCTAAGTGATCTCAGGAAATGGGGGTACATTTCCCATGTCCTAATTCCTAGTCAACTAAGAAGCAAGTTGGAACCTAGAACATTAAAATGTAGATTTATTGGATATTCACGAAAATCTATGGGATACATATTTTATCATAAAGAAAAAGGGATCATAGAATATAGGGATGCAATGTTCCTAGAAAACATTGAGGATGGAGAATCTCAAAGCAAAGAGATGGAACCTTTACAAATAATAAATTTTGATTATTTAATGATACCCATGAAAATGAAGTAGTTAATGATCTAGAACACCAACAAAATATGGAAAATGAAAACATGGAAAATTGGAACATGAAAATACAGAAAATGAAAATGTCAAAAATGAGAATATACTTGAGGAAATTCAAGTAGAAAATCAACCTATTATTAACAATAAAAGACAAAGATCCTCACTGGCATGGATGTGTGACTATCATTTGTATTCATATGAGTCTTCGTGTTTACTAGTAGACATCGAAGAGGAAAATCACATAGATCCCATGACAAATAAGGAATCACAAAATACACATAAAAAGAATCATGGTATGAAGCCATGAAGGAATGAATTGATTCCATAAAAAATAAAAATGTTTGGGAATTATGTGATTTACCTAGATATAGAAAAAGGCATTGGATGCAAATCAGTATATAAGAAAAAACTTCTAGTTGATGGATATATTGATACAATTAAGGCATGATCAGTTTCCAAGGGGTTTATACACAAACTTGGAATTGATTTCCACGAAACATATTCTCATGTAGCCAAATTTTCATCAATAAGAATGATTTTGGTAATAGTTGCATACCTTGACTTGGAATTACATCAAATGGATGTAAAAACTACTTTCCTAAATGGGGAACTAAAAGAAGACATTTATATGAATCAACTGGAGGGTTTTTAGGTTGAAGGAAATGAACATAAAGTATGCAAGTTAAATAATTCAATAATATGGTTTAAAACAATCTTCTAGACAATGGTATCTCAAATCTCATGATGTAATGATTCAATTGGGATTTTTCTCAAACAAATTAGATAGTTGTGTTTATGTCTTAAAAACTGGGAGAAAGTTTATAATACTATCCTTGTATGTGGATGACATTTTTTTGTTCGAAATGATATAAACATGATAAACAACATTGAATTTGAACAATGCTCAGTATGGGAAATGGTTATGCAAGGAACAGTATCCTGGCTAGGGACAAGAACCTCTACAAATGGCACATGGGTAGGAGGTCAGAAGTTTAATGTATGCCATGTTGTGTATAAGACCGAACCTAGCATTTTAAGTTGTACTAGTGAGTAGATATCAAAGTAACCCTGATCCAATGCATTGGGAAGCAGTCAGAAGAATTATGAAATATATAAAAGGTACACTGCACCACAAACTAATATTTCAAGAAGAATCGCTTGAGGTATTAGGTTGCTCTGATGCAAACTTTGGGGTGATAAAGATGACAAAAAGTCCACATCGAGGCACTTGTTAATTTTTGGTGGTGCAACCATATCATGGAGAAGTAAAAAATAAGGAATGTGGCTAGATACACACACGAAGCTAAGTATGTTGCTTGCAGCTCAACCACTATGCATGTGGTATGGATTATAAGATCTTTGATTGATTTGGATCTTATTTAATAAATGGTTCAATACAAATATATTGTGATCATCAAGCAACAGTAAGTTTGATTAATAGAGGTGCAAATAGTTCTAAAGGAAGGCACATTGAAGTAAAATATCATTATATATGTGACATTATACAAAAGGGTGAATAGAAGTCACATATATCCCTATAAGTGATATGATTGTTGATTCATTAACAAAAGGAATTTCAGCAGAATTGTTTTCAAGCATGTTAGTTTGATAGAATTAGGGAATCATTTATAGTTCCCATGAATAGTGGGAGCATATGTAAGAGGAAAAGGAAAAGAGATGTGTAAATGCATTGAAATGAGTACTTCACATGAATAGTGGGAGGAATTATATTTAATATTTCACATGTATAGTGGAAGGGATGCTATTTAGTCCTTTGACCAAGTGGCAAATTTGGGATATGGTCAAAAGACCAAGCTAACTCTCCTAGATAATAGCAACATGAGCCAAAGTGTACCAAGTCCTCATGATATGGGGAACTACAATAGAAGTGGTTGGTTATCACGTGAACCAAGGAGGTAGTTTTTGGGGTGGAATGAATTGATTGGAGAGTGCCTTTCCTATATAAACATGGGCTCTCCACCCATGAAAAACACACTAAAAAGTGGAAAGCAATAGCCCACGGAGCCCCAATATCCCTAACCATGCTCTCTCTTATGAAGCCCTAGAAAAAGGCAACATGTGTGAGGGAGAAAGGCAATGGAGTGGTTGTTGTTAGGGTTTTAGATAAAGGAGAGAGAAAAGGATGATATAGAGAGGGAGAAGTCTGGAAAGAAGAGAAGGAAGAGATTGAGGAGGAGGGGGCCTAATGCCTGTTACGAAACAGACTACTAGTTCGTGTAAATAGAAAGCATGATGTACAAGTAGGGGAAGAAGGAGAAGTAATGTGTCGTGTTACATTGATGATGAATTAAATTAGTGAGTTGGCCAAAGTATTAATGAGGCATTAAATGTATAAAATGTAGAATTATGACCAATTAAATGAGTAGTCAATTGAAGTCCTATTGACCTAAATTTGGACATGTTTTCCAAATAAGACATAATGAATCAAACTTCAATGTTAACTTCATCTTTTGGTAACATTTGATATTTTATTTAATTACTTGTATGTTAAGTACTCAATTATATATTTGATGCCTTTGTAATTTAATTTGATGTATTATTTCACATTTACTAAATTTTTTATCAATTAGACTAATGATGCCTTTAGATTAATAAATTAGGATAAACTCTAATTAGTTAGTGAATTTATATAATTAATCTTGACTTGATGACTCAATTAAATAATTAGTCATTAATATTATATAGTCTATTTGTCATTATACTTTCTTGGATCCAATTACTCATGTTTAATCTAATTTAAGGTAAAAGTTTTAATATTCATATAACGAAGGGTGGACCTAAGCAAAAGGGAAGTTAAGTTATATAGTCAGATTCAAGTATGTTACAATGTGTTCATTCATTCAATAGGTGTTATCACATAAATTTAATTTTTGGCCCACAAAATTGGATGTGGAGTCATTCACATGAAGTTGTTGCAAATATTGGTTGCATCCAAGTTCTCCAATTTTAATTTGCATATCTATTTTAGATTGCACCATATTTTAGATCATTAATATAATTTTTATTTTATTAGTTTTTCAATAAATATTATGTACTTATTAATTGTTAAGTAATTTGTCTAAGGAGAAGATTGCACATTATGGGGGATTGCACGTGTTGAAGTGACTTCCAATTGTTCAAAAGAGAAAATTATAACATGTTCTTAAATTTTTCCTTTTTGTAATTTATCATGATCACCCTCACTAGTTGTTCTTGTGGAATTATATATTGAACAAGAAATATATACATATATATATAAGTTTTCTTCAAAAGCCATGGTGAATGTGCTTTTGTTGTGTATTGATATGTCTATATGGTGATCCTTTTAAGTAAGGTATATTGTTTGAAGTGGAACTTGATGATTTGGGGTGATGTGGCATGTAATGAATAATGATGTAGATTGTTTGGTATACATGTTGTGGTTTCTTGAAGTGGATTTGATTGTTGTAGGTACATGGTTTATTGTTTATCATTGCTTGAGGAATTTGTGATAATAATTAAAAAGTGTATTGTTCCTTGATTTTTTTGGTGTTTGTAGTTTGAAGGTGGTTTGGTTGAAGTGGTTTGAATGTTGATGTGGTTTGGGGATGTTGATGTGGTTTGGGGTGTGAAAATTACATAGGTGTGTTAATGTAGTATGCAAGTTTCATTTAGTACATGTTCATTGCAGGTACATATGATATGTGTAATAGTATAATTATTGTAGTTTTGCATATTTAAAAATCCCCCATGTTTGTATGATTAAAATAAAAGATATCTCTTTCTATGAGTAAGATCATGGTTATGTTAGTAGGTCCAATGTGACAGAATTTGGATTTTTAAAATTCTATAAAATTTCCACTAGTCGTGTCGAGTTCAGTTTATATGACCACTATAATAGACTATAGTAATTTGTTCCCATGAACATAGCAACAAATATTCAAGCAATAGTTACTTAATTGTCACTATTAGGACCACTTGTTATGGCATCCACCTAGGCTTGGATATGTAAAATTTGCAATAATTCTAGGTTTATTATCACATTTCCATATATATATTGGTGTAGGGACCTTCTTCTCTAGCTTATGCTTAGGTTTGTGATGAAGCAAGCATTGCTAGTTATATGTTCCTGATGCATTGTCCTTCATTCCTTCTGCTTCTATCATGATATCTTTTATATCTCGCTTGAAGTGACTGTGTTCTTTAATTTTAGTGGGTAAGCCTCAAGAGGTGCCCCAAGCTCATTTATATCTGGCTAGGGACTAGTTGGCCAACCACTTCCAATACACCTACATTGAGATTGAGCTTGTGGAGAGCCTCCTATGTGGTCCATTTTAGTTCTTGGTGATCAAGCTTTTACTCCCTCAAACACCCTTCTCTTTCTTCTTAAATTTAACATGTGATGGAGAAGGGAATGGAAGTGGGAGTCGATCATTCCATGTCTCTTACTCACCAGTCTTAAGTGGTGGGTCAATATACTCATCTAGAAAATTAGAAATCAACTGCTTGGCTAGAAATACCTTTAGGCCAAAATCTCTATGTTAGGAAGCATGAAAATAGTTGGTCACATCCCATACACTATGTATGTCTTATTCAAAGGTAGTAGATATATTTGTAGTCGTGTATTCTTCATCATAGGGTCTAGCTTCCCGTGGTAAAGCATACTTTGTGGTGACTTATAGAATGTAGTCGAATCCACTTGCTTGAAGATCTAGGGGCACACTTGTCCATGCATATCCTTTATTAAAAAAAACATGCAACACATCATAGCTATTTAGACTTAGGATGAAATATTAAACAATTTTCATATGCATCATCGAAAATAGTCAGTTTGTCAAATTTAAAAATATATGCCATTCTTTAAGAACATAAAAAGGTTGTGAAAATTGAACCATTTTAGCCTCATCACTCAAAATACTATTCACCAAATTTTAATGCCATTATAACATTGATTATATAGTTAACTGCTCAATACAAAATGGCATATACTTAGGACAATAAACAAAATATATTATCATACCTATCATCAAAACACACCTTAGTGATCGTCTTCATATCATAAAAGCCAATAAAATCATGTAACTTCATTATTATCCTCATTAGTACATATGATAAGGCAATGTGACATCACCCCTACTTGTATCCACGTGAATTCAGGTTAATCATGCCAAACTTAAACTCAAAATTTAGTTTTCTAATTAGGTATCAAGGATCAAAAAAATATGTTCCATCACAAAATTACAAAATAAGATTAAAGTAGGGGTTGTTACTTTCAAAAACATGAATGACACATAGATTTGCATAGTTAAATGATATGAGTACATTTTAGAGCCTCTCTTAGATGTAAGGATGTGATGCGCATATTTAAAGCCTCATATTTTGATCCCTTACTCATAGTTAGGTGAGATATTCATATTAAGTAGAAATCCTTAGATCCAATCTTATGCTTACAGTTGAATATAGAAAACCATATTCCTTAATATTAAATCTAACTAATATAGTTTCATTCTTAAATATCATAATAAGTTCCAACTCTCAAATCATCAATGAAATGTGAAAATTTAGTAAGAAGGCTATACGTGTGTGACTCTCATATATATAGTTTCCTTACAAAAATCTCATATTAAGCTATTTAGGTGGATATAAGCTCATTGGTATGTGTAACCATCATAATTTGATCTTAATGGTTCCCGGCTTGTAAAACATGGCAAAAAAAGAGATACTCATCCAAGCATGTAATCGTAACAATAGATTTTGAAATACACACATATATATCATAGATTTCACCCTCAAATCCTATAATTTTCTATCAAACTACGTAACTAATACTTGTGTGTTGTAATTAAGCATTCAAATGTGTAAACCTCTAACATTAGTGTTAAGCTAATCAACTATAGAAAATTTGACATGTAAAAATGGAGATTTTCTATAATGGGTGAAAGCCTGACGGAGAAATGTTGTGTGGAGGTAGTTCCTTCAAACCATCTGCAAGCTCCATTGAACTAATTTTATCCAAAAAAACCAATTTAGTTGGTCCAGCCATAATTATCTATGGAACAAAGAGGGAAACAAATCATGTATTAGTCTTATCAAAGGCTTTAGGACCAATGTAAAGGGATAATGTACACAAATCAATAAGAAGTTATGATCGGAATGGTTTCTTCTCTAGATTTATCTTTGAATATGATAGGAAACCTCCATCCAAGGTTGATTAGACTTGTATTGTCCTTATTATTCTTCATTGGAATTCCTCCCTAGGTTATGAGAGATATATAGAGGCTATATTATGTGTTTGGTTTGTGTAAGTCATTTGAGGTGCTTGTGTAAATTACATTTTAGTCCTTTTTAATTTTTATATGCATGACTTGAAAGGTTTTTTCAACTTTCCTACAAAGATGGTCCAACCTAGGAAAGGTCCGAAAAATTCTGGAAGTCAGTTAATCAAGTCGACCACACTTCTACTTAAGTGATACCCACATTTCTACATAGTGGGGTCACTACCAAGAAAATCAATCCAACCTACTACATAGTCATAGGCTTATCTAGACCCCAGTTCTCAAAAGTTAGTCAATTAAAATGATCGTCCACTAGTAGTCCTTGATTGTCACAAATAGGCTCTCCACCTCTGCAGTCACTATGACTATAGGAAGGTTGGTCGGACTTCTTCTTTAACATTGCTAAAAAACATAGAATTCTCGGCCAAGTGATCATTTGACCCCTCTATAGAAAATTAAAGGGCTCCACATCACTAAATAGGGTTTGAAACAACCTAACTCACTCTCAAACATGATATGTAATTATTATTTTAACATTTTGAATAAGAAAAAAATACATATAAAGACTCGTTTGTAGGAAAATGGAGGCAATAATTGCAGCAAAAGCAATAAAAAATACATATTCCTACAAGTAGATCTTATCAAAAACCATGTTGAAAGAAGGTGTACGAGATTTATCTTGTAGAATAAGGAAGTCCAACGATGTTCTCTCATGGGAATGAGCATCACTAGCGGTGATGTACGAATGGTAGTTAATGATGCCCTACCAGCACAGTCACATGTTGTATGTGTCTCTATGAAATCTACATGGATAATGATAACTCCACTTCATGTTGCTTAAGTTGGAAACAAAAGAGCATTTTTCTTCCTGGAAACATGTGTTGGCATTTCTCTCTTTCTCCTTCTCTTTCTCCCTTGAGAATAATGATGGCTAGGATTCTCATGTGTCAAAAAAATGTAACTAAAACATCGGATGTTATGCCATTTATAGAAGGTAGGAAGAGAGTAGTGTTGTTAAAACAAATCAAGAACAAAACTTCTAGTGGTTGCTTTACGTGGCCTTTTATAGAGATTCTGTTTGATTGATGAGACATAGTGGAATTGATTAGTCTATTGATTGGTCTTGTCCAGTTGGTCAACTGAACTTTCCAGCTGACTGACTACACTCCATTCAGTCATCTAGGATGATCTCAGGGTAGTCAATTGACACATCAAATGAGTCAATTTTCTAAAGTTCAATCAATCAAACGGGGCTTCTAGTTGTTCATATGGACTCTCATACTTTCTATTATTGTTCTAATTGATTACTTAATATTTTAGTAACCAAATTAACTTGTGTCTATGATTATACTCTTTTTTGCATGCATCATATGTGTGTTGTCCTATCGGCTCCACATGGCATTGGTAGTGATGCTTGTAATTATATTACAACTTCACAAGCAATGAGAGGTATTTAGCAAGATATCATTGTCAGTCATGGATTTGCATAGTTTGATAACAAATTTAACCTTATATTGTGACTAGTATTATAGTGATTGTATTATCTCATTATCCCTTATATACAGAGTATATCTAATACATTGAATAATCATCCTCTTAGTGTTCAATCTGTGTTCTTGGATCAAGAGAGACTATTTGATATACATGTGAGCTCAATATCAAATATTAACTGACATGAGAATAGCCATGCATATCATATTTTCATTCATCAAGTGTTTGGGGTATCACTCAAATAGGAGAGACAAATTTCATCTATGTCATTCACAATAATCCACATGTGTTACAATATATCCCACCACTAGTTATATGGAAACCATTATTTAAGGTCATGTTGAGTATTGTTAAAGTACAATGAACAAGATGTGACTGTTATAGTTACTTCAAGTTTAAGGACCACAATCACCACTGTCACATTAGGATATAATTCTGACTGCCATTTCTAGCTTCCATATATCACACTCAAAGTGGGTCTACCTAATACATGTGTTCATTAACAAGTGGTTTTTTATTCAACATCAAATATCATGATCAATGAGAAATAGTCTTATGTATTATTTTCATATAAGTTACATAATATATCTAACTAGACACTTAGACAAGAAGGAATACTATTAACATACATGTGATCCTATGTTCAGGTCCTCAACCCAAATTCACGTCCTTGAGTAATACATTTGTAGGACATGTAATATGTTAAATCATTATCTTATATTAAAGTAAACACAACTAATGAAAAAGTCTTTATTTTCATTCAATCAAGTAAAAAGTACCTCATTATAATCAGCATATGGGTTTGCTTTGCCAAAAACAAGCTAATAATCATTCTTACACCTAACACCATATCTTAATTGTAAAACTTGTTATGCAACTAATGAAGTGTCAATAAATGTAACCATGTAGTAAACTAGGTAATAACAAACATATCTAAGAAAATTTCAAGGTATTACACTATGGATCATGGGAGTTTCAAAAGGATCTATTTGTCTCAACAAAGGGCAATTCTTCCTTTCAATTTACAAATTAATTTACGTGGTAGGAAGAATAACTTTCATTGAAAGTGTCTCATTTTCCAAATATTTAAATTAGACCTCAATAATTTCATTCATATCCTATATCAAAGATATGGAACATATCTATCTATATATTCTCAATTATGTTACCAGAAATTTGAAATATCGTATGTAATATAAATCAAGACTCTAAGACATCGGAAATCATAGCAAAGTAATAACATATTTAAACCTATATGAATCTATATCTGTGTCTCACTCAAGCATTTTATTATGTAATATAAAAAATAGAAGGCCATTAGTATGAATAAAAATAGCATATGCAAGTTTCTTTATGCAAAACATAAACTTATACAATGAAAACTATTAGATATGCCATCGAGGCCGTAAATCACAAAATTAAGTGGAAGATGTGGTTATGTCAGGAGTTATTCTTCCTAGGTTAAACTCATTTTTAGTATTTTGGTCCTAAAATCATATCAAGTACTCTGTTTGGATTACCAACATTTCTAAACCAATAAGCACAAATATTCCTAACATCCTAGAAAAATGTCAATGAGAAGGGAAGAATGGGATATATCAGCGTATATCATTTAAAACATATAAGAGAGAATGTAGAGTATGAAGTAAAATACATTAAAAGGAGATTTTTCTAAAAAAAAGGGACACTGTATTAGTTAACAATACACTTACATGACTCATTGGGTTGAGAGAAACATAGAATTGAGACCCTACATTGAGCAAATTTGTACTTATGAGAAGCAATCATCTTTATTACAATCCATGTAAATGAATCAAATAAAGTCTCAAGATTCGGCAAGGTAAGACTTGAAAAAACCTACAACTTACAATAGCATGAAGATAAACTTAGTAAAAAAATTGAAAATTCTTAAGCCCTATATCTCTCTATCATTGTTGTCACTAGATACATGGAAAACCACCTAGGGTTTGTCCCCCCACTTAGGCTTGACTATGTGATGTCTCTTCTATAATTATCAATACTTAGGTGGTTCTATGTTGTATCTTTGTATGTTTCCTTTTCCACATTGTAGCATAGGCCTTATACCTATAAAATGAGGTAGGAGCTAATGCCACATAATGATTCATGCAACCCCAAAAAACATGAATATCCAACAACTTGCCCATTGATTGGAAATAATTAAGCCAATACGACTTATTTAGTGGTAACCTATCATGACCTTTCTTTTTATCAGATAAAATTCCAACCATTAAAAAGAAACCCTAAATTTAAACCCAAATTATAAAACCAAACAACTAATTCTCAACAAAAGCAAATAACATTGTATACAAAAAACACATATTTTTTCCTTTTCCTTTCTCATTAAACCTCATAAACCATGTTATGTTGTCATAAAACTTATTCAACTCCACTAAATTATGATTAAACCTTATTGCTCAAATACAGTTTAATTTACATCTATTACATTTACATAAAAGAAAAAACTCAATATACTACACATCCTAGGAAAGAGAGTGTACAGGGACATACTAATATAGATTATTCTATTTACATCTTCTTTGTCATGCCTCTCCATTGGATGGTATTATACCTAAAACATTTGAAACAACCTCATTATACTCATATAGAGATCCAGTGAGACCATACCACCCACTGAAACTAAGTACATGCATCGGCATTAGATTAAGTATATGGATTTTAAAAGAAATTTATATATATTGATAAATATAATAGGTAATTTTATCATTTAGTCAATCTAGTTTATGACAATATCCTAATCAATAAAAAAGGTATTCACTTAGTCCAATTCCAAATTTAAAACATCTTTAAGATCATATCTATGAGCAAATCAGTAGACATTGATTACTTCATAATGACAATTCGAATGTAGGAGTGATAAGTTAAGATATAAACAATTAGAATCATTATATAACAATAACATCATCTTTGTGACACCCCACCGGTCATACTAGGAACACATCATGCAATCTTGAAGGTGAAGTACACATAAGACGTGTCTACTAAATAGGAATATTTAAATAACAAGTAAATCCAAATCTTATTTTGAGTGAATATGAAATCCCAGCATCAACCACTTGTCTACATTTAAGATCAAATTCCAAACCAGGAAAATAAGAATATGGAATTAAATTACATTTATAAAAGAATGACTAATTTCCATAGTGAGAAATATATTCAATAGCAGCAAGTCCATTTGCTAGAAGTAAAAGTCATGTAATAAGCATTCAACTCATATTCTACACGTCTTGACATCTTTTAATTATTTGTCTTGAAACTACTTGACTTGTACCTCACCAAGTAGAAGTCGCCACGCCTGATTCTCATGTCAATGATTCATTGTCACTATATTAGGATTTAGTCGGCCTAAGATATCAACAATATCTCTTGGCCCACCACAGGGTTTCTAAAGAGGTTGATGTCCTCATCTCAAGTACACGATATAGGAACAAACATAATATCATGTATCATCATATTTTGTAGTTTTCATTTGGCTAGAGTATATTCCTCATGGACATAGACTTTCATGGTGGAAGATTTAGGGTCAGAATCACACCATATGACTCACTCATAAATATTGGTGGTCGAATCTTTAAGGTCTTGTTCTACACAATGAAAATATTTCTCATATATCTCTAATTACTACAAAGAGATATGTTTTTCTTCCCTAGTATGGACCTAGGGGAAAATTCACAGTGTTCGGGACACCTAACTACATATTTCGTCACTTCACTTGTTAATAATCCTTTTTACAAAAAAAATCTAATCATCATTTATCTTGACAAATTAGACTTATCAAGAAAGGCAATTAAAAAATAAGCACAAAATTTTGTAATTTGTAACATACATGATTCTTTCCATTTCCACGTCATTCATTTAAGTTGTTATTAGTGGGCTATCAGCTCGAAACATCATCTCAGTATCCAACATTTTCCCTAAATAGGAATTCTCAAATATAGTCAGTGCATGTTAACTTAATCACAACATATTTCTTGTCAGTTAATTCCATATCACAATTTTCCTCAAATATTCATAATACATTAGAACTAGAAACAGTCTAAGCATATAGACATCTTAAATTAATCATATTGCCCAGAGTAGGTTTATCCATAAATATATACTTATTCTCTTTGATTTCTATAGTTATGAATAAATATCAATGAACTAGCATGCATAACACATTTATCGGTCCTCTTTCACTATCTACCATTCTTTGGTTAGGGAACTATTTTTGATACATATTTGATCTCATTTGAAATCTATTAGAGTAGACCATTCTCAAAATATAAGTAATTTGACAGACATTTAAAATCTAAGAACACATTCTTATGAATTGATTCACATCCTTAAACTTCATCTTGTAATTGAACTAAACTATACTTATATACATTTCTTTATTCCATTTGTGAAGATTATTCATTATTATCACATAGCTCAAGATATTAGAGTTAGGGCTAGGTTTAGGTTCTTAGATCCAAATATTGTTGAGAGAATCCATCATGCTAAATGAGATTACTCAAAATCTTAAACATGATCAATCACTAATTAACCACAGAGAAAAAAAAGAGGATAATTAAAATTGATAAACATTCAAAACTTATCCAGAAACATTTACATAAAACCCAACATCTTGCATATATTTATATTATGCTAAGTATCTTTTACATCTATATCGTGGCCTCAACCACAACACATAGATACAGAAGAACATTATCCACATATGCCGCATTGTACAAGCATCAGAATGTTACCAAAAGCTCGAGTCAATTGAAACATTGTATACAAACTTTCCCACCTAGACTTGAGAGTACATGGATGACTCTAGGAAACACTAGGCATATAAACAACCTTATATAAGGTTCATATCCACAACTCCTCCTTTCTTACACATGACAGTTGTCGTTGTTGTAGATCACCTAAAAAGATGTGGTGACCCACGAGGTGAGACCCATGCCCAAGCAAGAGACATAACTTACAACAATTCTTATTCATCATAGTAGGTTATACAATCAAGAAAATTAAACATATGGTATTATAACAAACATGATTAACATGATGCTTAAAGGAATAGATAAAGCCATCATCATTTGAAATAGATTAAAAAGATAGCATAACAGCAAGGGTAATTAACATGATATGTAAAGGAGCAGATAAAACTATCATCATAAGTGTGACTAACATCATAACGTAAGTACCATCATTGACAGGGCTAACAGCATATGCATAGCCAAAAACAAAGCATATATAGCAGCATGAGGTAACTAACATCATAAATCTAACCAACAGTATTAGTATAGCTAACAACATAGCCATGGCTATTTTCTCTTATTGCAGTATACACATCTACATGAGAAAAGAGTAATACCAGGGTTATCATCCAATGTGAAATGTTTTGTATAACCCTAATAGATATGCTATATGGCTATATTATGTATTTTATTAAGCCCAGGGAGAGTGAGGTATACCACTTAGACTCCAACTGAACATTTCATGGTCACAATCAGTCATGTGCAAGATTTAGGAGAGACGGCATCCTAAGATCTCACCCCCTCGATCAGTACATGTGAAATGCAGTGACATAATAGTCAAGCTGCCTATAGTGACATATAGTCAAGCTGCTAAAACCAGCTCATCCTTGGTATAAAGGTCACGACCATATAGTCAAGCTGCTAAAACCAGCTTATCCTTGGTATAAAGGTCATGGTGCTCAAAACTAGGGTATACAAAACCATATTATATGAGGTACAACCACAGCTATCCTCAAACACATCATATATATAATTTATCAAAATGAGGCATGACCGTAGCCATCCACCATAACCTTCGAATCAGGATGTCAAGGATGTACACTCCCTACACCTGTGCATACTCAACACATTATTTATGTGACTTTGAGCTTCCCTTAGGTATACTTGTTTCCCCATCCAGCTGACATTGAATGGTTCTACACCATAGGGCACTACATGATTAGGGTTTCACTTGATTATTTATTGCCAATTGGGTGAATTAAGGTTGCATCAATCAAGTGTACATACAAACCCTAATTCATTTCTACCAAGCATTGATATATAACAACTTAAGAAGATATAAAATGTATGAGACATATTCCTTATCGCAACATCATAGTATACTATTTCATTACCATTTATGAGACTATATTTGTCATCACGCCATCATAGGATATAAATCCTTATCACGTTATCCTAGGGTACTAATCCTTGCAACATAAAGGGGACCACGCCTCCATAAAGGGCTCAAAACATGCCCAATAAGGCCATCACATCATTTCATGCATGATCATCATTATCTTTCAACACTTTGAAGAAGGTTCAACATACCATCACCATACTTGTGATATACATATTCATCATAACACGGCATTAAAGAGTTATGATGTTCACATGGTAGCATAAGATAAAGCATTAATCATAAGTCTATGATAACCAGCAGTTAACATATTAGGGTTACAACAAACATTAGAGAGAACATTCCTTCATCATACCATACAAGATAGCTAAGTATGATTAACCATCATTCCTTAATTTCATTAAGTTAAGTTCAACTAAAGAGGTGAAAGTGATGTTACAAATCAGCACCTCAACTAAATCATAGGTTATACACTTACTTAGGTCAAGGCACATCCTTCATACAAAACATCCCCATTGGAACATGGATATACACAAGATAAAGAATTACCATTGGAGCCCATACTATCTCAAGTATGGATCATATATAACTCAAGGTGTAACCATTGGATTTTAGCATTAAACCAAAACAATCAAACTTAGGGTTCATCAACCATACATTCACATATATGCAAATCCATTGGATGTTAGATAGGAAAAAACTGGTAGATGTATGAATTTGAGGGAAAAGGTAAGACTACAAACTCATAGACTTAAAACCTTCGATTCTAAACCATCAAATCCAAGCCATCGGGTCAGGTGCAACAAGCAAAAACCATCAAATCATAAATCGTACATAAAACCATCACATTCAAGGAAAACAAGACCATTGAATCATGTGCATTAATAACCACCATTGGATCATGAGAAGCCATAGGATCATACACCTAGATAGCCCATCATTTTTTGACTTTAAAAGCACCATCAATTGTGGATTTCAGGTCCACCATCGGTTGTGACACTATGAAGACCATCGTTTTTTATAGGAAGGAAACCATTGGTTGTTGAACCATGGGCCCATTCCAACCATTTTTTGATGAACCATCGACCTAATCCAGCCATTGGTTGATGAACCATTGACCCAGTCCAACCATTGGTTGATGAACCCTCATGTTAGGGAAACCATTGGTTGATGAGCCATCAAGTCAAGGAAAACCAATAGTTGATGAACCATCAAGTCAGGGAAACCATTGGTTGATGAACCAATGAATCCATCGAGTTTGGCACCCAGTGACACCATTGAGTGTTGTAAACAAGTGGAGAAACAAGCTTCAAACATCAAGTAAAACCATCAGATGTGAGGGGAAAGAAAACTATCGAGTTCCACCACTTGATGGAGTATCAAGACCATCATTTCTTGAGCATATGAATGTCCAAAATAGAAACTAAGTTGAACCATCATTTGGCACAAGAAAGGCAACCATAACAGCACCAAGAAAAAAAAACATGGGTTTGCATCTCAAGGAAGGAAAACAACTTAAAACACTAGAAGAGAACCATCATTTGAGAGAGATAAAAACATCATTTTCTATAAGAAAGCTAGATCTATAGATTCCAATACCAAAGGAAGGTCGTGCATAAGGTTTAGGGTCCATCCAAGAAGATAAACCACCCAAGAACTACCACTTAAGCTCAAACCCTAAGCAAAGATCAGATCTTTCTACTTAAAACTTCATTTTTAAGCAAGATCTAGTACATGCCAGCAAGGAGTAAGAAATAAACGTGGAGAAAGTTACATAACCCGCCTATAGGGAGAAGATGAAGCTCCAAACATCAATTTAGATCGAGGAAGACAGAAGAAAACCATGGCTTGAGCTGTCCACTTTGGCCAACCTAGTTCCTTCTCTTAAAAGGAAGCAAACCCTAGGTCAAGGAAGTAAGAAAGAGGTGTCTTTTGAGATCTAGCACAATATCCACCATGGAACACCATTAGAACGACCAAGAAGAAGAGAGGATAAGGTACGACAGCAAGGAAAATGAAGGAAATGAGAGAGAACTTACTTGCTTAGGTCAGGAACAAGCTAAGGAAGCTCCAAAAGAGGGTAGATCTGAACCCTAGGTGCACATGCAAGCATATGGATACCTTCTTCTACCTTGGGCTCCTTCTTCTCCACAAAGAAAGGGGTATGAAAATATAAACAGCAAGGAAGAGAAAATGTGGTCCAAAGGGTTCGTTTTCAAGGAAAGAGGAAGGTATAAGAAGCTATGGGTGAGAGAGAAGAGAGGGTTAAAGTGTCCTACCATGTTTGCCATGTGTCCATGGCCTAAAGCATCACATTCAAGCAAAGAAGAAGTTCCATCAGTTGTGAGAGTATGTAAGTCCATCATATAATGGATTCTTAGGGTGGACATAGAGTTTCAAAGCAAGGTGACCATTGGTTTTGGACCCTTGGTCATAAAAGATGAAAACCCATCATTTGAGCACCTCTCTAGGTGAACCATCAAACCAAGTAGATCCAAAGAGAAAACCATCAACCTTAACAACTATAGGTACCACCAAGGACCCCCCATAGAATACCAAAACCATTGTATCCCATCAACCAATGGATACCATCGAGTTTTGGCCTTCAAGGTAACTCATCCATGAGGGCAAAACCCTGACTCAACCCTAGGTTGATGCCATCGTCAAACCAAGGTGCATATAGGTGCCCCATGACACAAATAACTCAAGAGTGATATGAAAACATGTGTGGCACAAGAATCATGTGAAAAATTGCAAGAAAACCCCTATAAATGGGTAAATTGCTTAAAATCCCAAAGCAAGCACAAAATTGCATAACTTGCTCAAACAGTGTCCAAAGTGGACCAAACTTGAAACTTAGGTTTTTGACATGAAATAAAAGCACGTATTAAGGTCATATTAAGGTTTTAAGAATCCAATTATGATAATAAATCATGTTCATTCATTTAGCCAGTTCAAGGGTCTTACAACCATAAACCCCTAATAGGGATTCCGCCCCTAGAATCTAAGGCAACAAAAATGTGTACCTCTATGCACCTCTTCTACTAACCTCCACATGGTTACTTCCATCACAAGGTGGTGTCACAACACTCTCATAGAAATCATTTTCTTCCCCCTCAACTCATGTATGTGTCACCTTGGGTCAACATAGAAACCCTCTCATAAGGAAACGTCCTCATCCAACTCAATCTCCATTGTTTGTGTCTCTTATCAATCATGGAATGTAGAAACTCTTGTGAAACCTATACAACTCTAGTAGTAACTTCCAACTTGGAACTCTAGCTACCCATCCTGAACTATTCCCAAATCTTCTTGAATCACTGTGTCCTTTATTGTATCAGAAGCTATACTTACTCAGAAGCTATACTTGTATCAACACATCACTCAGAAGCTATACTTACTTGCTTTTAAAAATCATGGCATTTCATGTATCTCTTACCATATGTAACTTCACAAGGTATCATGTCTAGGCTCCTATGGTGGTTGTTGTAGTAAGCAACTCAATCAATCAGGCAGATATCCCCTAACTGTTAAGAACTATAGGGCATATGTTTTTAGAAGATTCTCCAATTGTCTGAATGGTTGACTAAACATTTGTTTGCCACGTAAGGTTGTGTTTAACTTCTACTTTATCCTTATTTTTTAGGCTTGTAATGTTTCTTATTGATTAGCTGGCAACAGTGCACTTGACCATATATTGTGACATAGCTTGTTCCATGCATGGCTTCCATTGCATGTTCTTCACCTTATGATACATCTGTGTATTTACTGGATACATCATATGTGTTGAAGATGAGTCTCCTTAGGTACTATCTCACTCAAACCATCAGCATCTGGAACCATTTTTTGGTTGTAGAATCATACACTTTCTTGTCACCTGACCTATGGAAGCTATCATGCTCCCAGTTGTGCTACTCCAGTCTGATGTCTTGTATCATGGTATCATCCAACTGTACTTCTCTATCTTGTTGTAGCCATGTTGATTTGACTTGTACTTGTGTCCATGATCCTATCAACTGAGATACTTCCAACTATACATCCTCATGTTGAAGCAATGCTAGTATGTCTCGTTTAATGGTACATCAAAGAGCGTAGTTATGTCCTATCTACAAATGTTGACAAAGATGACTTCCTGGTTGACCATATATCATAGTGAGACGTATCCCAAACCTATTCCTTGAAGCACTACAAAAGATTATGTATCCTTTCTTTTGTTCTAGAATGCCAATCATCAGAACACTTGTCAACTTCTCCCTTAACATATAGAAAGAACGTTGACACCAGTGCTGACACTTGGCATTCCATGCAAAAAGGTACACATTTTCTAGTTAGCCTTGTTAGGGATAAAGCAATGGTGCTGACGTTCTGAATGGACCTTCTTGTAGTGTCCTACTAGGCTTAAAAAGCTTCAAATCTCAATCAGTGTTTGGGGATTCTCCCACTCCGGTACTGTATTCACACACATACTTAGCAGATATATCATAACTCAAAGAAGATACTTCAGTCACCCCGAACTCACTCTTGTTGAACCCAACACATAGTTATTTCTATTGATGCATTGGTTAGTCTAAATGGCACAACCATGAACTCATAGTGACCATACGAATGATAGAATCCACTATGATTCCCATCTAATGATATTTCAACCTTAGGTCTATCTAGAGGAATATTGTAGCACATGTCGACTGATCAATAAGTCATCTATCTTTGGTAGTGGTTTTTTCCAATTGTTGGTAGACCATATATAGTATTATGGAATCACTCTTCTCCTTTCCAAACAACACTTGGATTATCTCAACATCGAACTCTCTCTTTCTAAGGGAAAAGAAACATCAGGAAGTTCAAAGTTTGTCTAATAAACATCTTCAAACTCACATACTACAGGTACATCCTAGATACTAGGACTCGTCACCATAGTATCCACTACATGTGCCTAGAAGAACTAACACCCTGGTCGTATCAGCTTCTCCACCATCATAACCAACTCAAAATGTATAGGAGGAGTATTCCAAAATTTTAGAAGGCTCAAAAAGCATGCTCATTATAGCACGTCATGATCTTGGAACTATAGTCCAAAGCGACCACATTCTATAGTAAGATATCCACCTCCCAGGATTATAGCCAATCCACGCACATCAAGTGGCATAATATCCACTTGAAAGCTACATCCCAAAAAGAAAGAACACAAAGGAAAATGAACTTCCTACAACACAACAACACTATCCAAGGGTGACTAGCAAGGGGTTACCGATTCTATCTTCATTATGCAAATTATGACCTTTTTATGTATCATTTTACCTTTTTCATTTGGATTACTTGCCATCACCATAGGAATTATCATAGTTATCACACTTCATTGATCTTTCTTGTTGACAATTTATCATTATTATGTGTGTGTTCATTCATAACATCTTGTTTTTCAATCATTAATCAAGGGGTAGCTCATTATTTTTTACATTTCCTCAATTCCTTTTGCATGTCATGATAATTTTACTTTAACACTTTCTTATACACATAGGTTGGTTTGAGATTTACTTAGGTTCCACTATATTCATCTTCCATTATTATTATTCATCTTTTCATATCACACTTATCTCAGGAGTTATATTCTTCTTACATGGATTTTATACCTTTAATCATTCTCTTATCATAGATTTGTCACTCTTTTACATCATTAATTCTATAATTACAGCTACAAGAACTCCTCTTTAGCTTATTTGTATTCATATTTAGGTTTCATGATATTGTATCTTTTTCTTTAGTTACCAAACATTCAAATTTTGATAGGTTACGATGTGATTTTCATCTTTCTTTAGAGTAAGATTGAGATATTTTCACAATGATATCTTATTCATTATGCTCTTTAGATTGTTTCAATCTGACTACTTGATCAGAGTAATAAAAAAGATAACAACCTAAGAGTTTCATACTTACTTTTTCTTCAATAATTGAATACCTAGCCAGGGCATCCAAGTACTGAGTTCAGGTAGTATGCATTAGGTTTACATGTCATGTTACTTATTCATCATCCTAGTCCTAAGTCCTAGTATCTTGTAGACTTGGAAAACCTAAAGCTCTGATACCGAATTGAGAGAACATGTCATGCTAAATGAGATTACTCAAAACCTAAAACACGGTCCATCACTAATTAACCGCATAATAGAAAAAAGGGGGTAACTACAATAGATTAAACATTCCATACATATCTAGAAACATTTACATAAAAGTCCAACATCTTGCACATATTCATATTATGCCAAGTATCTTTTACATCTGTATTGTGGCTTCATCCACAAGACATAGATACAAAATAACATTATCCACATATGCCAAATTGTTCAGGCATAGAATGTTACCAAAAGCTTGAGTCAATTGAAACATCATATACTAACTTTTCTACCAGACCTGAGAATACAGTAACAACTCTAGGACACACTAGAGATATAAACAACCTTCTCTAAGGTCCATCACCAAAATCCTCCTTGCTGCTACAGGTCTTTTTTCGTTGTTGTCGATCACCTAAAAAGATGTGGTGACCCATGAGGTGAGACCCATGTCCCATCGCGAGATATAAATTACAACAATGCTTATTGATTACATGATGTTATACAATTAAGAAGATTAAACATATGGTATTATAATAAACATGATTAACAGGATACTTAGAGGAACAGATAAAGCCATCATCATTTTAAATAGATTAAGCAAATAGCATAACATCAAGGGTAATTAACACAATATGTAAAGGAGCGAACAAAACTATCATCATAAGTCTAACTAACATCATAACATTACTACCATCATCAGTCGGGCTAACAGTATATTCATAGATATCATTAAAGCATATCTAGAAGCATGAGGTAACTAACACCATAAATCTAACCAATAGTATCAGAATAGCTAACAACATAAGCATGGCCATTTTCTCTTATTTCAATATACATCATCTATATGAGAAAAGAGCAATACAAGGGCTATCATCCAATGTGAAGTGTTGTGTATAATCCTAATAAATATGCTACATGGTTGAATTATGTCTTTTATTAAGCCCAGGGTAGAGTGAGGTATACCACTTAGACTCCAATTGAGCACCACTTGGTCATAATTAGTTCCGTACAAGATCTAGGAGAGTCAGCATCCTAAGATCTCATCCCCTTGGTCAGTACGAGTGAAATGCAGTGACATAACAATCAAGTTGCCTATAGTGACATATAGTCAAGCTGCTAACACCAGCCCTTCCTTGGTATAAAGGTCACGGTGCTCAAAACTAGGGTATACAAAACCCTATCATCTGAGGTACAAATGCAGTTATCCTCAAACACATCACATATATATTTCTCAAACTGAGGCATGATCGCAGCCATCCTCCATAACCTTGAAATCAAGATGTCAAGGATGTACACTCCATGCACCCGTGCATACTCAACATTTTATGTATGCAACTCCAAGCTTCCCTTAGGAATACTCATTTCCCCATATAGCAAGTCCAGACACTGAATGTTTCTAAAGTACAAGGCACTACATGATTAGGGTTTCACTTGATTAGTTATATCCAATTGGGTGAATTAAGGCTGCATCAAACAAGTGGACATACAAGCCCTAATTCACTTCTAGCAAGCATTGATATAAAACACCTTTAGCAGATATAAAATGTATGAGACATATTCCTTATCAAGACATCACAAGATAATACAATTTCATTTCCATTTATGAAACTATACTTTTCA
Source organism: Alisma plantago-aquatica (assembly GCA_963693085.1). NCBI lineage: Eukaryota > Viridiplantae > Streptophyta > Magnoliopsida > Alismatales > Alismataceae > Alisma > Alisma plantago-aquatica. Next base: position 493,471,074 of record OY856411.1, on the reverse strand, counting down.
TCACACCATCACATGATATAAATCCTTATCGCATTATCCCAAGGTACCAATCCTTGCCAACATAAATGGGTTCACACCTCCATAAAGGGTTCAAAACGTGCTCAAGGGTCATTAAGACCATCACATAATTTCCTGCATGATCATCATTATATTTCAACACCTTGAAGAAGGTTCAACATATCATCAACATACTTGTGATACACAGGTTCATCATAACATGGCATTAAATAGTTATGATGTTCACATGGTAGAAGAAGAGAAAGCATCAATCACAAGGCTATGATAACATGTAGTTAACATATTAAGGTTACAATAAACATTAGAGAGAATATTCTTTCATCATACCATACAAGGCAGCTAAGTATGATTAACCATCATTCCTTAATTGCATTAAGTTAAGTTCAACAAAATAGGTGGAAGTGATGTTACAAATTAGCACCTTAAACTAAACCATACGTTATACACTTACTTATGTCAAGTCACATCCTTCACACATACATCCCCATTGGATCATGGATATACACAAGATAAAGCATTACCATTGGAGCCCATACTTTCCTCAAGTAGGGATCATACATAACTCAAGGTGTAACCATTAGATTGTAGCATTAAACTAAAACCATCAAACTTAGGGTTCATATACCATAGATTCATATATATGCAAATCCATTGGATTTTAGATAGGCAAAATCTAGTGGATGTATTATTTTGAGGGTAAAGGTAAGACTACAAACTCATGGACTTAAAACCATCAATTCTAAATCATCAAATCCAAGCCATCAGATCAGGTGCAACATGCACAAACCATCAAATCATAAACCACACATAAAACCATCATATTCAAGGAAAACAAGACCATTCAATCATGTGCATTAATAACCACCATTGGATCATGAGAAGCCATAGGATCATACACCTAGATAAGCCATCATTTGCTAACTTTAGAAGCACCATCAGTGGTGAACTTTAGGTCCACCATCGGTTGTGACACTATGAAGATCATCGATTTTAAAACCAGTGAAACCATTGGTTGTTGAACCATCGACCCAGTCCAACCATTGGTTGATGAACCATCAACCCAGTCCAACCATTGGTTGATGAACCATTGACCCAGTCCAACCATTGGTTGATGAACCCTCGAGTCAGGAAAACCATTGGTTGATGAACCATTGAGTCAAGGAAACCATTGTTTGATGAACCATCAAGTCATAGAATATCATTGGTTGATGAACCAGTGAATCTATCGAGTTTGGCACCCAGTGACACCATCGAGTGTTGAAAATAGGCAAAGAAACAAGCTTCAAACATTAAGTAAAACCATCAGATGTGAGGGGAAAGAAAACCATTGATTTCCACCACTTGATGGAGTACCAAGACCCTAATTTCTTGAGAATATGAATGTACTAGACAACAACTAAGATAAACCATAAGTTGGCACAAGAAAGTCAACCATAACAGTGCCACGAAAAAATCATCAGTTTGCATCTCAAGGAAGGAAAATAGCTCAAAACCCTAGAAGAGAACCATTATTTGAGAGAGAAAGCCATCATTTTCCACAAGAAATCTAGGTATATAGCTTCCACTACCAAAGGATGGTCGTGCACAAGATTTAGGGACCATCCAAGAAGATAAACCACCCAAGAACTACCACTTAAGCTCAAACCCTAAGCAAAGATAGGATCTTTCTACTTAGAACTTTGTTTTTAAGCAAAATCTAGTACATGCCAGCAAGAAGTAAGCAATAAACGAGGAGAAGGTTATATAAATTGACTCTAGGGTGAAGATGAAGCTCTAAACAGAAAGGTAGCTCAAGGAAGAGAGAAGAAAACCCTAGCTTGAGCTCTCTAGTTTGGCCAACCTAGCTCCTTCTCTGAAAAGGAAGCAAACCCTAGGTCAAAGAAGCAAGAAAGAGGTGTTTTATAAGCTATAGAACAAGATTCAACATGGAACACCATGGTCACGAACAAGAATAAGAGAGGATAAGGTAGGAAAGAAAGTAAAACGAAGGAAAGGAGGTAGAACTTACTTGCTTAGGTCAAGAACAATCTAAGGAAGATCTAAAAGAGGGTAGATCTTAACCCTAGGTGCACATGCAAGCAGATGGCCACCTTCTTCTACCTTGGGCTCCTTCTTCTCCAAAAATAAAGGGGGAAGAATATATAAATAGAAAGAAAGAGAAAATGTGGTCCAAAGGGTTCGTTTGCAAGGAAAGAGGAAGGTATAAGAAGCTATGGGTGAGAGAGAAGAGAGGGTTAAGGTGTCCTACCACGTTTTCCATGTGTTCATGGCCTAAAGCATCACGTCCATGCAAAGATTCAGGTACATAGGTCGTGAGAGTCTGTAGTTACATTGTATCATGGATTCCTCGGGTGGCCATAGTGTTTCAAATCATGGTAACCATCAGTTTTGGACCCTTGGTCACAAAAGGTGAAAAATCATCATTTGAGCACCTCTCTAGGTGAACCATCGATACAAGGAGCTAAAAAGAGAAAACCATAGAAATTCACACCTCTAGGGACCACCAAGGACCCTTCATCACATCCAACACCATCGTATCCCATCAACCAAGGGATACCATCGAGTTTTGGCCTTCAAGGTAGCTCATCCATGAGGGCAAAATCCTAACTCAACCCTAGGTAGATGTCACCATCAAACCAAAGTGCATCTAGGTTCCCCACGACACAAATAACTCAAGAATGATATGAAAACATGTGAGGCACAATAATAATGTGAAAAAATGCAAGAAAACCCCTAGAAATGGGTAAATTGCATAAAAGCACAAAATAAGCACAAAATTGTATAACTTGCTCAAACAGTGTCCAAACTGGACCAAACTTGAAACTTATGTTTTTTAAATGATATAAAAGCACATATTAAGGTTATATTATGGTTTTAATAATCCAATTATGATAAAAAAAATCATGTTCATTCATTTAGCTAGTTCAGGGGTCTTACAACCATAAACCCATATAATAGGGATTTTGCCCCCGAAATCCAAGGCAACAAAGATGGGTACCTCCTATGCACCTCTTCCACTAACCTCCACATGGTTACCTTAATCACAAGATGATGTCAAAACACTCTCAAAGAAATCATGTTCTTCTCCCTCAACTCATGTATGTGTCACATTGGGTCGACATAGAAACCCCCTCATAAAAAAACATCCTCGTCCAACTCCATCTCCATTGTATGTGTCTCTTATCCTGTACTAGGGTGACACTTCCTCAATCATGGAATGTATAAAGTCTTGTGAAACTTGTATAACTCTGGTAGTAACTTCCAACTTGGAACTCTAGTTGCCCATCCTGAAATATTGCCATGTGTTCTTGAATCACCATGTCCTTTAATGTAGTCTGTTGTATCAACACATCACTCGGAAGATATACTTACTTGCTTTTAAAAATCATGGAATTTCATGTATCTTTACATTATGTAACTTCACAAGGTGTCATGTCTATACTCATGTGGTGGTTGTTGTAGTAGCAACTCAATCAATCATGTAGATATCCCCTAACAATTAAGAACTATAAGGCATATGTTCTTAGAAGATTATCCAATTGTCTAAATCATTGACTAAACATTTGTTTGCCATGTAAGGTTGTGTTTAACTTCCATTGTATCCTTATTTTTTTAGGATTCTATTATTTCTTATTGACTGGCTAACAACAGTGCATTTGACCATATATTGTGACATACCTTGTTCCTTGCCTAGCTGCCATTGCACGTTCTTCACCTTATGATACATTTGTGTATTTATTGGATACATAATATGTGTTGAAGATGAGACTCCTCAGGTACTATCTCACTAAAACCACCAGCATCAGGAACCATTGTCTGTTTGTAGAATCATACACTATCTTGTCACCTGACCTATGGAAGCTATCACGCTCCATATTGTGCTACTCCAGTCTGATGTCTTATATCATTGTATCATCCACTTGTACTTATCTATCTTATTGTAGCTGTGTTGATTTGACTTGTAGTTGTGTCCACGATCCTGTCAACTAAAATACTTGCAATTGTACATCCTCATTTTGAAGCAATGTAGTATGTCTCGTTTAATGGTACGTCAAAGAGCATAACTATGTCCTATCTACAAATGTTGACAAAGATGACTTCCTGGTTGACCATATATCATAGTGAGATGTATTCCAAACCTGTTCCTTGAAGCATTACAAAATATTATGTATCCTTTCTTTTGTTCTGGCAAGACAACCATCAGAACACTTGTCAACTACTTCCTTAGCATCTAGAAAGAACATTGACACCAGCGTTGACGCTTGTCATTTCATACAAAAAGGTACATATTTCCTAGTTAGCCTTGTTAGGGGTAAATCAACGGTGTTGGCATTATGAATGGACCTTTTTGTAGTGTCATGTTAGGCTTAAGAAGTTTCGGATCTCAATCAGTGTATAGGGATGTTCCCACTCTGGGTCTATCTTCACATTACTTGTCTTCACACACATACTTAGTAGATATATCATAACCCTGAGAAGATATTGTAGTCACCCTAAACTCACTCTTGTTAAACCCAACACACAATTATTTCTATTGATGCATTGGTTAGTCTAAATGGCACAACCATGAACTCATAGTGACCATACGAATGATGGCATCCACTCTGATTCCCATCTAATGATATTCTAACCTCAAGTATATCTGAAGGAATATTGTAGCACATGTCGACTGATCAAAAAGTCATCTATATTTGGCAGTGGTTTTGTCCATCTGTTGGTAGCCCATATACAATATTACATAATCATTGTTCTCCTTTCCAAACAACACTTGGAGGATCTAAAAAAAATCATGTGATAAACATCTTCAAGCTCACATACTACTAATACATTTCGTATACTAGGACTAGTCACCTTGGTATCCACTACATGTGCCAAGAAGAACTCACACCCTAGTCTTATCAGCTTCTCCGCCATCATAACCAACTCAGAACGTATAGGAGGAATCTTCCAATCTTTTGGAAGGAAGCATGCTCACCGTAGCATGTCATGATCTTGGAACTATAGTCCAAAGCAACCACATACTATAGCAAGGTGTCCACCTCCCAGGATTAAGCCAATCCATGCGCACCAAGTGGCATAAGATCCACTTAAAAGCTGCACCTTGAAAATAAAGAACAAAAGGAAAAATACACTTCCCACAACATAGCAACATTATCTAGGGGTGACTAGATAGGGGTTACTGATTCTATCTTCATTATGCAAATTATGACCTTTTTATGTATCATTTTACCTTTTTCATTTGGGTTCCTTGCCATCAGCATAGGAATTGCCATGGTTACCGCATTTCATTTCTCTTTCTTGTTGATGATTTATCGTTATTATGTGTGTGTTCGTTCATAACATCTGGGTTTTCAATCATTTATCAAGGGGTAGCTCATTATTTTTCACAATTCCTCAATAATTCCTTTTACATGTCATGATAATTATACTATAACACTTTCTTACACACGTAGGTTGGTCTAAGATTTACTTAGGTTCCACTTTATTCATTTTCCATTATTTTTATTCGTCTTCTCATATCACACTTATCTCAGGAGTTTTCTTCTTCTTACATGGATTTTATACCTTTAATCATTCTATTATCACATGTTTATCTCTTTTTTACATCATTAACTTCTATAATTACAGCTACAAGAACTCCTCTTTAGCTTATTTGTATTCAGATTTAGGTTTCATGGTGTCGTATCTTTCTCTTTAGTTACTAAATATTCAAAGTTTTGATAGGTTACTATGTGATCTTCATCTTTCTTTAGAGTAAGATTAAGATATTTTCACCATGATTTTTTACTCATTATTCTCTTTAGATTGTTTCAAATCGACTACTTGATCAGAATAATCAAAAAGATAACAATCTAAGAGTTCCAACTAACTTTTTCTTCAATAATTGAATACCTCGCTAGGGCATCTAAGTATTGAGTTCAGGCAGTATGCATTAGGTTTACATGTCATGTTCCTTACTTAGTCAGCATCCTAGTCCTAAGTCCTAGTGTACCTATAGACTCAAGAAACCTAAAGCTCTGATACCAACTTGAGAGAACCTCTCATGCTAAATGAGATTACTCAAAACCTAAAACATGATGGATCACTAATTAACCACATAGCAGAAAAAGGGGATAATTAAGACAGATTAAACACTCCAAACATATCCAAAAAAATTACATAAAATCCCAACATCTTGCGCATATTCATATTATGCCAAGTATCTTTTACATCTATATTGTAGCCTCAACCACAACACATAGATATCGAAGAACATTATCCACATATGCCACATTGTACAAGCATAGAATCTTAGCAAAAGCTTGAGTCAATTGAAACATCATATACAAACTTTCCTGGCCATACCTAAGAGTACAGGGACAACTCTAGGACACACGAGAGATATAAACAACCTTCTCTAAGGTCCATTACGATAAATCCTCCTTTTTGTTGTGGGTCTGTTTTCGTTGTTTCTAATCACCTAAAAAGATGTGCTGACCCTCAAGGTGAGACACATGCCCCAGTGAGAGATGTAACTTACAACATTGCTTATTGATTACATGAGGTTATGCAATTAAGCTGAGTAAACATATGGTACTATGATAAACATGATTAACTGGATACTTAGAGGAACAGATAAATCCATCATCATTTTAAACAGATTAAATAGATAGCATAATAGCAAGGGTAATTAACACAATATGTAAAGGAGCGGACAAAACTATCATCATAAGTCTAACTAACATCATAACATAACTACCATCATCATCAGGGATAACAGTATATGCATAGATATTAGTAAAGCATATCTAGAAGAATGAGGTAACTAACACCATAAATATAACCAGCAGTATGAGTATACCTAACAACATAAGCATGGCTATTTTCTCTTATTGCAGTATACATCATTTATATGAGAAAAGAGCAATACAAGGGTTATCAACCAATGTGAAGTGTTGTGTATAACCCTAACAGATATGCTACACAACTGGATTATGTCTTTTATTAAGACCTAGGTAGAGTGAGGTATACCAGTCAGACTCCAATTGAGCACTGCTTGGTCGCAATCAGTTCTATACAAGATCTAGGAGAGTCAGTGTCCTAAGATCTTACCTCCTCAGTGAGTATGAGTGAAATGTAGTGACATAAGCTTCCTGCAGTGACATATAGTCAAGCTGCTAACACCAGCCCATCCTTGGTATAAAGGTCAACGCGCTCGAAACTAGGGTATACAAAACCCTATCATCTGAGGTACAACTACAGTTATCCTCAAACACATCATGTATATGATTTCTCCAACCGAGGCATGACCACAGCCATCCTCCATAACCTTGGAATCAGGATGTCAAGGATGTACACTCCCTGCACTCATGCATACTCAACATGTTATGTATGCAACTTTGAGCTTCCCTTAGGAGTACTCATTTCCCCATTCAGGGTGTCTTGACACTGAATGGTTCTAAAGCACATGGCACTACATGATTAGGGTTTCACTTTACTAGTTATTTCCAATTGAGTGAATTAAGGTTGTATCAAATAAGTGGACATACAAAATCCTGATTCATTTATAGAAATCAATGATATATAACTTCAAAAGATATAAACATATGAGACATATTCCTTATCACAACAACACAAGATACAATTTCATTGCCATTTATGAAACTATACTTGTCAGCACACCATCACAAGATATAAATCCTTATCATGTTATCCCAGGGTACCAATCCTTGCCAACATAAAGGGGATCACACCTCCATAAAGGGCTCAAAACGTGCCCAAGGGTTATTATGACCATCACATCATTTCTTGCATAATCATCATTATCTTTCAACACCTTGAAGAAAGTTCGAAATACTATCACCATACTTGTTATACATAGGTTCAGCATAACATTGCATCAAAGAGTTATAATGTTCACACAGTAGCATAAGAGAAAGCATCAATCATAAGTCTATGATAACCACTAGTTAACATGTTAGGGTTACAACAAGTATTAGAGAGAACATTTCTTCATCATGCCATACAAGGAATATGAATATGATTAACCATCATTCCTTAATTTCATTAAGTGAAGTTCAACAAAATAGGTGGAAGTGATGTTACAAATCATCACCTCAAACTAAACCATAGGTTTATACACTTACTTGGGTCAAGTCATATCCTTCACACATAACATCCCCATTGGATCATGGATATACACAAGATAAAGAATTACCATTGGAGCCCATACTATCCTCAAGTATAGATTATACATAACTCAAGGTGTAACCATCAGATGGTAGCATTAAACCAAAACCATCAAAATTAGGGTTCATCAACCATCGATTCACATAGATGCAAATCCATCAGATGTAAGATAAGAAAAAACCAGTGGATATATTAATTTAAGGGCAAAGGTAAGACTACAAACTCATGCACTTAAAACAATCGATTCTAAGTCATCAAATCCAAGCCATCAAATCAGGTGCAACAAGCACAAACCATCAAATCATAAACCACACATAAAACCATTGTGTTTAAAGCAAACAAGACCATTAAATCATGTGCATTCATCACCACCATTGGATCATGAGAAGCCATAGGATCATACACCCAAAAAGGCATTTTCTGACTTTAGAAGCACCATCGGTTGTGGACTTTAGGTCCACCATCAATTGTAAAACTATGAAAACCATCGATTTTGAAAGTAGGGAAACCAGATTTTGTTGAACCATCAACCCATTCCAACCATTGGTTGATGAACCATTGACGCAGTCCAACCATTGGTTGATGAACCCTCGAGTTAGGGAAACCAATGGTTGACGAACCATTGAGTCAAGAAAACAATTGGTTGATGAACCATCGAGTCAGGGAAACCATTAGTTGATGAACCAGTGAAGCCATCAAGTTTGGCACCCAGTGATACCATCGAGTGTTGTAAACATATGGAGAAACAAGCTTCAAACATCAAGTAAAACCATCAGAGATGAGCAGGAAGAAAACCATTGAGTTTCACTTTCACCACTTGATGGAGTACCAAGACCATCATTTCTTGATCATATAAATGTCCAAAATAGAAACGAAGTCAAGCCATCAGTTGGCACAAGAAAGGCAACCAGAATAGTACCAAGAACAAAAGCATTGGTTTGCATCTCAAGGAAGGAAAACATCTCAAAACCCTAGAACAGAACCATCATTTTAGAGAGATAAATCTATCATTTTCCACAAGCAAGATAGGTCTAGAGCTTCCACTACCAAAGGAAGGTCATGCACAAGGTTTGGGGTCCATCCTATAAGATAAACTACCCAAGAACTACCACTTAAGCTCAAACCCTAAGCAAATATGGTATCTTTCTACTTAGAATTTCATTTTTAAGCAAGATCTAGTACATGCAAGCTGAGAGTAAGCAATAAACATTGATAAAGTTATAAAACTCACCTCTAGGATGAATGTGAAGCTCCATATCAAGGTAGCTTGAGGAAGAGAGAAGAAAATACTAGCTTGAGCTCTTCACTTCAGCCAAGATAGCTCCTTCTCTAAAAAGTAAGCAAACTCTAGGTGAAAGAGGTATTCCTTAAGCTCTAGCACAAGCTCCTCTATAGACCACCATGGGCATGACCAAGAAGAAGAGAGGATAAGGATATATACTTTTTTATGATGCATCAAGGAATGGTTTGGGTTGTGTGTTGGTGCAGGATAATAATGTGATCTCTTTTGTGTCACGATAGTTGAAGAAGCATGAGCAGAACTACCCAACCCATGATCTGGAGATGGTTGTAGTGGTTCATGCTTTAAATACCTCGAGACACTACCTTTATGTTGAGAAGTGTCGAATCTTCACAGATCACAAGAACTTGAAGTACATCTTCTCACATCAGGAGTTGAACATACGGCACAGACACTGGATGGAGTTAATGAAGGACTCTGATTGAACCATTAATTACCATCTAGGAAAGGTGAATGTCATGAAAGATGCGCTAAGAAGGAAGTCTTCTTTGTCATCATTTATGTAGAAGGCACGGTTGTGTTCCTTAGTGTGCCATGAGAGACATGTTGATCTCCTTGTGTTAGTTTAATGTGAAGCTAGAGGTTTCCTTGTTAGCAGGTTTGTTGGCACAGTTGCAGGTAAAGCTGACATTGCGATAGTAGATTAGAGAGGAATAGCATAGTGATCATGTGATACAGTAGATCCAAGTAGAGTTTGGCAGTGAGAAGTGTGATGGTTTTCATGAGGCAGAGGATGGGACATTGAGTTACCGCTGTGAAGTTGTGGTTCCTGATGCTTATAATCTGGGGAAGATGGTTCTAGAAGTGGCTCACTCTTTGATATACGATATGTACCCAGGTAGCACCAAGATGTACCATAACCTTAAGGATCTATATTGGTGGCCCATCTTGAAGTAAGATGTGGTTGAGTTTGTGGTCAAGTGTGTGGTGTTTCAATAAGTTAAGGAAGAGCATAAAAAACCTACAGGGACATTACAACATTGCCTTTATCTTATTGGAAATGGGATCATGTGATGATGGACTTTGTGGTTGGTCTCCCTAGGATAGCCAAAGGTCATGATTCCATTTGGGTGATCATTGACAGGTTGACCAAATCAGTGATTTTCCTCCCTGTGAAGACAACATATACAGAAGAGAAGCTTGCTCAAATATATGTTGATGAGATATTGTATTTGTATGGTATTCCAGCTACTATCATGTCAGATAGAGGTCCTCATTTTACAAGTTGCTTTTGGGAGCATTTGCACATAGCCTTGGGTACGCAGTTAAGGTTCAGTACTGCCTTCCACCCGCAGACAGATGTTCAGTCTGAGAGGACCATTCAGACCTTGGAGGATCTGTTGAGAGCTTGTGTCTTGTAGTTTTTGGGCAGTTGGGACATCCATCTCAATTTGATAGAGTTTTCCTATAATAACAATTATCATAGAGCACTGATATGGCACATTATGAGGCATTGTATGGGAGACATTATAGATCTTTGTTATGTTGGTATGAGATAGGTAAAGATCATCTTCTTGGTTTTGAGCTTGTATAGAAGATGATAGAGAATATCAAAGTGATTCAACAGTAGTTGAAAGTAGCACAGGATAGGCAGAAGTCTTATGTTGATAACCGACATATACCCTTGGAGTTCCAAGTGGGAGATAGGGTGTATCTCATAGTCTCTCCTTGAAAGGGTGTCTTGAGGTTTGGGAAGAAGGGTAAGTTGGCTCCCAGGTACATGAAACTTACCCTATGGTGGCACGTATTGGGAAGGTGGCTTATAAGTTGGAGTTGCCACCTGAGTTGCACATGTTGCATCTAGTGTTCCATGTATCCATGTTGAGGAAGTTCTACCCTGATACCAAGTTAGTGCTTCAGCCAGTAGAGGTTGAGTTGGAAGAAGATATGTCATATATGGAAGGACCCGTGTTGATCCTTGATAGAAGAGTGAAGAAGTTGAAGAAGAAAGATATAGTGTTGGTGAATGTTCTGTGGCATAACCGTAGCATTGAGCAATCCACTTGGGAGCTTGAGTAAGATATGTGTAGGAAGTTCCCGTCTATTTTCGCTTAGGATTGCGGGGGTGAAATCCTTGTTAGGAGTTTATGGCTTGTAAGACCCCTAACTTGTGTTTTGGGTTAACCCTGTTTGTTTTACTTGCTTAAGTTCTTAGAGCCTTTCTATAGTCCTTTAAGATGTTTTTGGAGCTTATGGCGAGCTTAAGACTCCAGTTTGAGCTTGTTTGGATGATGTTTGTGCTTTATGTTCTTATTTTGGGTCAAATTGTAATTTACCCATTTGAGAGTGTTACCTTGCAATTTGCCACACCTAGTGTCTACCTTATATTTTTTGTCTTCATGAGAGAGAGTGTGATGCTTTGTGGTGCCTTGGTGGAGCCTTGGATGAGTGATGACATCACTAGATGTGATTAGAGTTTCTAGGGTTTGCTTGGTTTCGACCTTGATATGCTTTGTTGAGTGTCTTGACCCTAGTCTTGACCTTGAGGGGGTGCCTTGTGAGTGTCTCGATTGAGACACCCTCTCTAGATGGTTTTTTCTCAACCATGATGTTCTTGGTGAGTCTTGGGTCGAGACAGTTGTCTTCTTATGAAGTATCTTGACCTAGTAAGTTGGTGAGCTTTTTGTCTCGACCGGGTGGTGCTTTGTTGCTTTTGTTTCGACCTCCTAGAGGTGTTGTGATTGAAATTAAGTGTTGGGGACATAAGTGGTCGAAACCCAACATTGGTTGTATCACCATCTCGTGCATGCATGATTTAAGTGGTTGCATGTTTGTTTCTTGGGTGGACAAGTGTCCCTTTGTAGCCCTCTCATGTTGACACCACATCTCCACCTTACTTCCCTCCTCCTTTTCTATATAAACCCTCTTCTCTCCATACAAGTGAACCTTTCAGCCTTCCTTCTTCCTCCCTCTCTTTTTATCATCCTTGGATCTTAGTGGAGCAAGGAGGGATGATCCTTGGAGCTTTGGTGATTGAGATCCCTTGCATGTGGTGACTTTGGTCATCTTCCACCCTAGTAAGTGTGTGTCTTTCTTTAGTGACGTTTTCCTTTGGTCTTCTACCTTCCTCCTTCTCTTTTCTCGGCCCTAGACCATGTATCATCATGTTGGTCGTTTTGGAGAGAAACTCCTTATCACAAGGGTCATAGGCCATGTTTTGACAAGGTGGTACCCAAGTGAGCAGAAGTTTCTTCTATCTTCCTCCCTTCTTCTTTTGGTTTGGCCTAGGGTTTCTTTCCCTCTCTTCTTGAGCTATCTTTGACCTTGGTGTCTTGTTCTACTTGAGTTGATCTTGTGGCTGAAAGTATAGCTTTTGGTGGAGCTTCATAATCCTTAATGATCATGTGCTTGGAGTTTGTGATCCTTGGAGTTGATCTTCCTTATGGTGGGTTATATAACTCTCTACCCTCTCTATTATAGCACTTTTTTTGCATGCATGTTGTTGTTTCTCTCTCTATAACATTTCTCTAATATGATAGTAGATGATATCATGATCTATAGTTTGAATGATGATGGTTATCATTCTTGGTTTGTTTAGAATCTGAAACCCTAATATGAGGTACTCGATTTTGGAGATAGATGTGTAATGGTGATTTTCTTCCTATCTATTGACCTTGGTTTTGATCACATGAATGAGGTTCGTGTACCTTGATGTATTATGGAGTTTAGGTTCTTTTGTGGAGGTGTTGAACGTGGCTTTGTCTCTCCTTTGCATGAGGTTCTTTCATAGTGGTTTCATGGCACAAGTTTTAGGGATTTTAGTTACCCTTTTTGTGTGAAGTTTCTCTCCTTGAGGATGGTGGTTTTCCTTGTAGTAATATTCTATTTCAACCATGGAATACTTCTATTTTGGATTTGATAAATCCCTATTTTGATGATGGTCTTTTGCCTTGGTGGTAGCATGACCTTTGTGGTCGATACACCATCTTTTCCTCTTGGGTCAAGACACTTTGATGTGTGGTGTTTGGTCGAGATGTTGCTCCTATTTTGGGTCGAGACAAGTGCTAGAGTTTTAGTTGAGACACATGTTTTGTGATGTTTGTGATTCTTGCTTTTGTTTCAGTCGAGACATGCCTTTGTTTTTGAGGTCGAGACATGTTTTGGTTTTAGGTCAAGACATGTTCTTTGAGGGTGGTCGAAACCCTAATCTATGTGATGGTCGAGACATGGTTTTGTGTGGTGGTCAAGACACCTAGTTGGCTGTAGTTGAGACACCTAAATATGTCACGGTCGAGACACCTTACATAAAGGTGGTTGAGACACTTGTTTCATGAGTGGTCTAGACACATATGTGTATGATGGTCGAGACACATACTTAATCATATAGTCAACACATGTGTATGTGTAAGCAAGTAATGATTCATGTATAGTGTTATTTTTGTGATTTTTTGGTTAATCCTAATCATGTTCCTTAACCCTAAGATGCTCCTAGAAAGTGGTATATGGTGTACCTAGGGTTTGGTGATTGAATGCAACTATAATTGGCTATACATGTAACCCTAACCCCAATGTTGGAAAATATGATGTGCTTGCTTGTCTCACTTGGAGTGGTTACCATGATGTGATGTTTTCACTCTCTTGTTTATGATACCCTAACCTTGCAAGTGAAATAAATGTTATAGCTTGTGCATGTTGTGGTGATAATTATGTGATATAGGGTGATGGCTATAAGCCTTGATGAGACATGATGAGATCACATTGATATGATGGGTCCTATGACTTAGTGGAGGCATGGTGCCTATTTTGAGGTGACATCCTCTAGTGATGTGATTGAGGGATCGATATCCCACAGTGATGTGACATTGGTGATGGCCTTGTGAATGGCAGTGCTACAAGTATCATGTGGTGATGGTGTGACTAGTTCACACCTTATATGTTCGATATCTTCTCGAGTTGAACCTTTCCCTTATCTATGTAGGATTTGTTTTGAATTTGTATGTTGTAACTTTATTGATGCTAAAAGTCACTCAATTGGCTTAACTAATCAAGTGAAATTCTAATCATGTAGGTGACATGTTCCATAGATCCATTCTAGTGTCAGTCTTAGTGTTGGATGGTAAAATGATTCATTCCTATGGGAAACTCAGAGAGCATATTTTTTTATATGTGGGGGTGCAAGTCGAGTATCTCCTTGCATCCAAAATTATAGGTCGTGTGAGACGGCCATGCATGAGTTGCTCTCCTTGTGATATGGATGGCCATGCGTGAGCCAATCCTTCTTTTTAGAACGGCCATGCATGAGCTTGTTCTTCTAATATCGTACATGTATCAAGGTGGGTTAAGTGTGATTATATATATGGATGGTAATGTGTAAGCTAATCCTTAAGCTTGACTATATGTTATTGTTGCATATGACTGATATGTCTCTAAGGTGTTTTCTCTTATGTTGACTAAGAGGTGTTGGGGAGGTTGTGGATTTTAGCTCTTCCATTGACCTTGTATGACACTGATTTTGACATAGTAGTGGTCGGTTGGATTTGGGTGGCACAACTCAAATTCTCAGGGCAATAATAAATGACGTAACATAGTCGTGTAGTGTATTTTGCTTAGGGTCAACTGTGAATAATATTGGTTGAGTCCTTTGCTTTATCTTTGTACTAATTTCTTGAATTATAAGGCGGTAAGAGAAGTCAACTATATTACATGTTCTTCATATTCCTTCTTAGAATATTAATTGTTCTATTGCTCAGTGGTAACTGCCTAGTTTTGTTTAATCTACTTTATCTATTGAATACATATCGTTTAGTTTAATCTGCTCAACCTGCTAAGTATTTCAATTACATGGTTAGTTATATGTGCTTTAATGGATGTTGGTAGAGAGTTATATCTCTCGTTGGGACATTTGGTCTCACCCCATGGGTTTCCACATATTTTAGGTGGTTGTGTGCGAAGAGGTAGAGATCATGCAGTTGAGGAAGAGCAGCAGCAAGAGCAGTAGCTGAGAAGGTTGGATGCGTTGCTAGTCTTTTGGTGATAGATTCATAGATGCCGTCCATGTGCACTCAGATCCTTGGGGTTGTTCTCGATGTGTTTTGTGGATACGTTATTGATACGAGGTTTTTGGGCCTGTGAGCCATGTATGTAAGATATGGCATGTGTATAGGTATATATGTGGGATAGATATTTCATGTAATAAGTTGATGACAGGAATGATGATGCACAGTGATGTAAGCATCTTGTGATATGATATGTAATGCATGTGATGGGCTTGTGTTTTTATATATGATAAGTTTTGGCTTATGGTGCTTTTGCTAAATCGGTTTCAACTTCCTGTGTATTCTGGTAATCTGCATGTTTAGTTATAATTTCATGTTTGGTTTTGAGTAATTCATTTGTGGCACATCGGGGCATCACACTTTAGGAAAACATAATGGATTAGGGTTACTTCTTCTTGCATCATAATCTCCAATCGTCTTCCCAATTCATTATTTTTTTACTTGTATAAAAGACTTGCATTCATGCGGGTGTTTACCCATTATTCCATAAATTATACTAGAATAGATGCATTAGGCTTATATCATCTTAATAAGACTTATCACCTTCAATCAAAGTATTGATACCTAGAATTGAGCATTTCATCACATTTACAAATTTATATACAAATTTAGTATTTATCTCTCATACTTATCTTAATACAAAATTTAGAGTTTTTAAAATGTCATCTTAAATGCTTACATCTTAATTCATTAGTATAAGTACTTTATTGATGCAGCCCTATTTTAGGGCTCCATCTTGTGTCTTTTTTTATATTAATCACATCTAAACATGTTAGAATGCAAGTTAATTCCCCTAATGTGTGTTTTCATATCAAATGCACTTATGGTTGCATTTTGTGTGTTTTTCAGGCATTTGCACTATGCATTGGATGAAAAGGGGAGAGAGAGAGGATCATTGGGTTTATACACCCTGAGATTGGGCATAGATCATCTCCAAACATCCCATGGATGGGCAAAAGTATTCTCAAAGAAAAGAACAATTGATTGAAGGATTTTGGAGCAAAAACATGCAGTTGGGCCCTCAAAATGGGTCGTGGTACAATGTCACGGACGTGGCCAAAATAATCACATGATGATTCCAAGCTATAGATACTCAGCCACCATAGACGTGGCCATCAATACAGTCATGGCACTTCAGAGCCACCTTAGACATGGTAGCAACCACGACCATGGTGAGAAGTGCCCACAATGACCAGCTTCATCAGAACGTTTGTGGCCGCTTCAACCAACACGATCATGCCAGACGCCATGCACGTGCCACCCTTCACCCATCATGGTTGTGGTGACCACCAGAGTCGTGCCACTAGCCTCCAAAAAACCTCCACCAACCTATCATTTTCCCCATATTCACCTCGCCCATGACCATCCACCACAGCCATGATCACCTCAATATGCCATAGTTGTAGTGACCAAAATGGTTGTGGTCACCAACAACCCTAGTACAATGTTTACACTACTTTACCCAACTACCCCCACTTAACCTAGTGCTTCCCCACCACCTATATATACCTAGCTGGAAGTTGTAGCACGAGGGTCCACCCCCCTAGCATTCATCCCTACCTTCCTTGGTGCATTCAAGATCTCCCACCTACTCCCACTCCTTTTCCACCTTCTACTACCTCAAAACCCTAGTTTTCTACCTCATTCCTTATTACATTAACTTTCAATTTGAGGAGAACGCACTCTTTGACTTGGGCTCCATTGTGAGCATCATTCCATATAGTTTGTTTGTCAAGCTCTTCCTAGAAAGAATGAAACATGTGGATTGTATTCCATTGCTATTCAATGGATCCAGAAAGATTCCTATGGGTATGGTACAAAACCTAAGAGTGTATGTGGACAATGGAATGCCAATACCCAATATATTTTCTTGTAATGGACATAAATCCGAAGTATGGGAAGAACTATATCATCCTAGGGAGGCCATTCTTATGCATAGTGGATGTGGAGATCAAAGTGCAAGTCGGCATCATGACAGTCTCTTATACGAGGAAAAAGTGAGTTATATTCATGTTCACCGCTGAAGAGATGTAGAACATAATGGATGAGGACCATTGCAACAACTTGGACTATACTTACTTTCATGAGAGTTGGATGGCAAGCAAGAGCTGCAGAATCATGCATGTTACTTGGGATGAAGATCGTGTGGTAAAACCTTTGGAAAGGGTCACTTTGGATGAGAAGGAGGACACCTTGGGTGTGGACACATGATGGTGGAAAGAACAAAAACCCTTATTTAAGGCTCTAAACTTAGCACTAGTCTGAGGCAACCAATGTCAGTTTGAGACTCTCAAAACCCCTTTTCTTATTATACTTTAGTTTTTCCAAGAAATAAACACACCCCATACTTGATAATTTTTCTATATGTGAATCATGTTAGAGTAGGCACCATGGAGAAGATATGATGCATGGAGGATCTAGCCAAATAGAAGATCAAAATTGAAATGAAAAATGAAGATCAGTGAAAAAGCTACAGGAAAGCGTCCAGCACGGCCGTTTCACACAGCATGAATGTGCTTCTGGCAAGTCAACACGGTCGTTTTACACAGCACAGCCATGGTGACCCTGCCCTGCTCACCTAATGCTACATTGATCACTCCACCTCTTGGTTTTTGTCTACCATGACTCCATACCCTATAATGTACTATTCCAAACTTCTACTTAATGCTTATGATAGAATAGTTTAAAAACTTGGGGTGATAGGGTGGTAAGCCCTTCCTTTACCTCATTTTTTCTCTATGTACCTTGCTCTAAATTTTTTTTAGATGATCAAACAGTCGAACTAATTCTTATACTTGTTCATCCATACTTTGTGTGTTTTTTTTTGCATTCATGCAAACCATGTACTTTAGTTTCATGCATTTTTGTGTAATTTTTCAAAAAATTTGCTTTTTATGCCATGCATTGCATCTCATGTAGACTTTTGGTAATTTTGTGTGTTTTAGCTAGGATTTTCTTGCTTTATGATTTGTATTTTCTAAATGTACATTTACATGTGATTGAGTGCAAGTTGGCACCATGTTGGCCAATTTCTCCCAACATTAGAATGCCTTTCCCATGAGCATGTTTTGACCTAGTATTTGCTTATTGAACTGAAAATCTTGACACATGACAAATGCACAGTACACTCCTATGTTCTATTGCTAAACAGTCTTAATTGTTGACTTTCTACATGTGAATCACTTCTCTCATGTTTTTAAATTGTTTGGTTGAATTGTGATTTGAGCAAGCTATGAACGCTTAGTGTTTGAAGAATCACATGATAAAATATGAATTTCATATTTCTCACTCATGTGGTGTGAAATTATCTGATGAATTATTGAAATAATTTTCATGCAGGAGATCTTATGTTGAAAACCACACTAGTGACCCCCGCTTTGACCTGACTTTTCTTTCATCATATTCTTACCTCTCATCCTTGAGAAAGGATGCCAAAGTGTGCATATTCAACCTTGGCCACCTCTAAAAGTTTGGGGTGGTCGTACCTATATCTCCCCCACATGACTCTCACCACCATGTACTCTAGCTACACCAAGGGCAAAGAAAAGAAAGAAAAATAAAAATAAAATGCAAAAATAATATAAAGATGCTCCTATGTAATAGAATATAAATAAAGAAAAGATGAGTGCTCTTATGTATTAGCTCTCCAACCTCCTATGCAACCTCCTTGTATTTTCATACCCACTGAGCTAGGAAACATCAAACCTAGCTCACTTCACCTTTTTCCATAGCCATGTGGGTCACATAGTGTGGTTAAGTATGAAATTGAATGCAAGAAAATGAAACAACACTCCTAGTTATCTTTGATTATCACCACCATGAAACGATCTACCTGGAGCTACATGAAAGCCATATGGATTGATTGTGCATTCTATGCTCTATATTTAAAGTTTGTATGCTCAATGCTTAATTCATGATTGGTTTGTGGAAGCGGAGAGGAGAGAGGTGGGACACATGTACTTAGTCACCATTAAGCCCATTTAGTCAATAATCATCTATTGCAATACATTTATCAATCTTGTTTGATGAAAGTAATTGAAGAGAGATTAAGTTGAAGTATACTTGAGGAAAAGTACATTTTAAGTTTGGTTGGTGATGTAGACCTATTTTAGGGCTCTATCTTGTGTCTTTTTGCATCTTAATCACATCTAAACATGTTAGAGTGCAAGTTAGTTTCCCTAATGTGTGATTTCATATCAAATGCACTTATGGCTTCTTTTGTGTATTTCCGGGCATTTGTACTATGCATTGGATGAAAAGGAGAGAGAGAGAGAGAGAGGATCCTTGGGTTTCCACGCCCTAGGATTGGACCTAGATCATCTCCATGCATCCCATGGATGGGGAAAAAAATGTTCAAAGTGAAGAGTAGCTTATTGAAGGATTTCAGAGAAAAAACATTCAGTTGGGCCCTCAAAATGGGTTGTGGTATAATGCCATGACCTTGGCCAAAATGCCTCAAATCACAAGTTGATTCCAAGCTATAGTAACTAAGCCACCACGGGTGTGGTCATCAATACGGTTGTGGCACTTTAGAGCCACCACGCCCATGGAAGCCACCACAACCATGGTGAGGAGCACCCACAATGACCAACTTCATCAGAACGCCTATGGCCGCTTCATCCAACACAGTCGTGCCAGACATCACGCCCGTACCACCCTTCATCCACCATGGCCATGGTGACCACCACGGTCATGCCATCGAACTCCAAAAAACCTCCACCAACTTGTCATTTTCCTCATATTCACTTTGCTCGTGGCCATCCACCACGGCCATGATCACCTCACTCCACCAAGGTCGTGGTGACCAAAACGGTTGTGGTGGCCAGAAATCCTAATACAATTTTTACACTGTTGTAACCAAACTACCCCCACTTAATTTAGTGCTTCCCAACCACATATATATACATAGGCGGCAGTTGTAGAATGAGGTTCCACCCCCTAGCATTCATTTCTACCTTCCTTACTACATTCAAGAGCTCCCACCTACTCCCACTCCTTTTCCACCTTCCACTACCTCAAGGCCCTATTTTCTAGCATTTTGGCTACTTCCACCACCCATTTCATGCCATCTTGTTGCCAAGGAGAAAGGAGGACGTGCTCTTGTTGTTGGAGGTGAAGAAGGATATGATCTTCCACGAGCTCCATGGCCTTTCCTTCTTCTTCTACCTCTTCTTTTACTCTTTTTGCACTATGAGTAGCTAGGCCCTTTTTGGTGGGTTTTCGGGGTTAAAATGATACTTTGATACCATGTTGGGGGAATATAACTTGTAAAGTATATAATTTCATTCTATAATTATTTTTTCTACTCCTATCTTATTTCCCATGTTGCTTCTTGTGGTTTGTGCTTGAAAACATGAATTACTTATTGTTTTATGCTTGAAACCACCTAAATCTAGGAGAAGATGGCATATGTGAGGCTATCTTGGGATTTGCTCCTAGGTCCAACTAGTGGATCCCTAGCTAGAACCCCATCCTCCCACACACATATAATCCTTCTCTTACTACTAGGTGTGAGATCTAAGTAGCTAGTGTATGAGTGTTTAGTTTAATTGCATAGGAGTTTTTTAAAAGCTAGATGGCAAGTGATGTGAGTTGAAACACCCTCACCTCTACTTCCCCCTCCTACCTTTAGCTCCAAATCACACTAACCATTCTCACCCTAGAAACCTAGATTAGTCAAATCTGATTGAAATCTCACATTAACATTGGTCCAATTGAGCCTCGTAAGGCTAGATAGGGTGTGCAAGGGTGTAATTCCCCTTCACACACTCTATTCTATCCATGGCCAACCAATAGTCTAGGGTGATTCCATTGCATTTGAGTAATTGTTTGGTTTATCAATCTAGAATGAATGGTTAGGTGTTGCATGGTATGTTTCCCCCAACTACTATCTTAGTATCATTCCCCCAAATGGCCCACCTCTCCTTAACTTTCTTAAAACCCATCTTGCTCTCTTAGCTTGTTCATGATACTTTAGTTAATTGCTTGATTGCTTTGTTAGTTAGTTTCTTAGTTTTGGATAGTTAGCCTTTCTAGAGTAGTTAGAGCTCTTTTGAGCTTGCTAGTGTTAATCTTGCTAGTTAGTGATAATCTAGGTCATTAATTGCTTTAGTGCCTAACTTGCTTAGCTAGTATAACTTAGTCTTGGTCTCTTTCTCTTGTTCACTTAGTTGTCTTTCTTTTTTAACTAGAATTACTTGTTTAGATTTAATTTAGGGTTTTTCTTATTTTTCTCCCTTTACTCATTTTCTTGCATGAACCTTAGTATAATCAAACCAAAACCAACTTTAAACCCTAAAAACCCTAGTCTATGCTTTAGGAACATAGTTTACTCTAAATAAGCTCTAGTTCTTCCTCTCTCCTTGCGAGTCAACCCTTACCTTACCTCTTACCTATATTATAAAATGACCTTGTGTGCTTACTGGTGGAGTGTGAGTAGTCTAAGTGAGTGTGTTATACTAGGTCCTTATAAATGTCGAAAGAACCTAGTGTGTGCACTAAAGGCGCATCTAATCCAAATTCAATTGGTTAGGAGTACCTCAAGTAAAAACGCACCATTTATTCTTCAACAACTTCATAAAAGTGTACATGGGTTCATTAAGGCTATTCATGACACATGGAAATCCTAGTTTCCATTTTCACACAATTCATTCATCGATTATAAGAATGATTCATTGGCTCATTTGAGTCAATGCTCGAACATTGTCTTTGTTCATGGAATACTTTTTTTTAAAACCATCATAATAATTTTTATGTACCTGGCATATATAATTATAGAAAAGATTCAAAGACAGGGTTGAGGAACTCATGTTTATTAAGTTCAAACATGATTTTGTACTTTTCAAGTAAATTTTTAAGCATGTCCTTCATTGGGATAATTATGGGCAGTATTCATATAAAATAAGATAGTTCTCTATCCATAGAATTTTTCATACAACTTAAATCAAGAGATCATGAACTAAATACATACAAATCAATGAGCAACACCAATAGCATCTGATTCCCTAAACTATTCCCAATTGATTACCCAATCACATACAATTAAAAGCAAGGATCTTAATTATTTTAGCCATATAGGATTAGGCTTTCGACATGATTACAGAGCATGACAAGGAGATAAATACTCACCTCAGTAAAAAGGTACCTTAATTTTGTGCATCAATGACTGAAATTTTAATAATGCATTCAACTCCTAGCAATCGACTTATTTTCTTCCTCCTTCCAATTCGGAAACCCTACAAAAAAGAAGGGGAGAGAAAGACTTATAAAATAGGTAATCTAATATCCTTTTTTATTCAAATCAAAGGAGGGAAGAATTTCATACATAGGAGGGAGGATTCACCATGGAAATCTATCTAGGATTGATGACTTTATATGAATTCACAAGCTTTAGGAAGTTGAAATCATAAATCAACATTTCTAATGGTTTCTCCTTCAAAATCATTATTCTCTCTCTATCTCTCTAGAATTTCGTATCTTGGATATATATGATGGGTTATGAGAGTTAATATGATGTTATGTTGATGATATAGATCAATTAAGTGCTTGCAATATTTATAAATAAGTTCAAATCTATTTTTAGTTTTTTATTTATTCAAAATGGCTAGTCGGTCAAGTTGTTACTGATAAGAAATTCATACTACACAACACTATGTATTATGCATACATAATCTAAAAAATTCTATAAACTTATTAGGATGTCTTGAATTCAGTTTACAAGCAATCGTCAAAATTTTAGCTTATTTAGACATAGAAATTAAAAGATAAAAATCAAGTACTATATTGTTATAGTTTGGCCTGAATGCATGGTTGTCTGATATTGTCATGGGAAACTCAACCGACCAACATGTTAGAAAGTACTCAAAAATTATGATATCATACAGAACGTTTATATATGATTTATCTAAGTTATATCCAGATTTCAAAAAAATTAGAGTTATGGATCGACTAGGGTTTACACTTATCAAAACCTAATTATTTAAAAAAAAATCATGCTTAGAGATTGTCATTAGGGTTGAAACGTCATAATTATACTATCATCATTGATAAATCTTAAACAATGGTTAGTCTAGTTAAGCATGCAAGCATCCAAGTAAACCTAATTAATTAGATGACTAAGTTGAAGTCAGGTCATTACATATTCCATGTTGATATTGACTGTGATACTTAGCCATTACTCATTATGGATGTGAGGCAATAACACTTTAAGTTTCTCCCCTCAAATAAGATTGACTAAGTTATGTTTCAAATCATGTCCTCAATTCTCCTAGATTAATCAGGGCATCATGTAGGGCAGCACATTTACATCCAAACAATCCCATGAGTATGTTAGTGATGATGTGCAAAGATGCTTACGTAGTTTGTATCTAAGAAGAATCTTTTATGAGTGCACATTAGGTAAGAGAGAGAGACATGATACACCATGTTATACCCTTCAATCATTTCATTAATGCAATCACTTCTCGTTTCTAGTCCACTTCCCTATTTTGGATTTAGTATCCTTTTTATGGATGTAATCCATGACTTTCAAGTTGACTATTACATTTCTAAATGTGTGTAGTGGCCTTGGAAGATAAATCCTGTTGGAATGGACTCTTCTTAAAAAAACCTCTCCAATGCATATTATCCTGATGATGTAATCGTCTAAGATAAAATTTGTCACCTTCTTTTTTCCTTCTCAATATAGCCTACTTATATTAGGGAAATGATTAACTAATAAAATTTTAGATTCAAGGGATTATGATTTGCTTCAACCTAGTAAGAATTTCAAAAGGATGACCCTAGTTAATGTCCTTTTGGAATATCTACATAGATTCATTCATATACAAGCTAGTCATGTTTTCACTTTGGGGTTTCATAGTAATTTATGACCAACATATCACCTTGATGATGTTCATGGTGTGAATAAAAGATCTAATGTATTTTAGTTACTTCTATTGAGTGATCTTACATGTTTTCTGTGGTCATTCATAATGTCTTATTTTTGTGACAACTCCTCCCCTTGGACCCTCCCAGAGGAATAAACCCTATGGCCGAATGCATGGTGGATATTGCCCTCAGTGCCGCACCATAATGTGTTTTGTCATTACAAGGGAAGGGATTTTCCTTTCATGCATTTTTTCCCTATAATCTGTCCCTAAGGAGAGTCGAACCCAGGATTTTACTTAGAAGAATGCCATTGCTAGTTGTAGAGACGATATCCCATGTCGGAATTATTACCTTCTAGATGTACACATGTTCAATTTTTGTGGCACAGAATTTAATATCCCTGCGATGAGTTTGGTAGCATCTTCGATTGTTTCAATTACATGAAGGCATATCAGTAGTTTGTCACAATCAATTTTGTTGATTTGATTTCATTCCATTACTTTTAGCTCCTTCACCATTGTTGAGATTTAAAGGGATATGTTGTTGTGCCACTCATTTAGACCCATGAAGCAGTGATCAAGAAGCAAGAATATAGTTGCACTCGATGTGCAGTGGACAAGGATCCACCACAAGTAGAAACTAGTAGCACCTTGGTATCTGGATATTGGTTAAACATGTTAGGCAAGAGGTCACACAGGCCGAGGGATTTATAAACCCTACACACATGTAAGTAATTTGATTGAAAGTCAGTCAAGTAAGGGTACATGCACGCAAGAAAACAAATTCCAAAGAGCATATCCTTCCATAGGACATCAATGGGAGAGCACCCAGCAATAAACAAGATGAATGTCAAAAACTTCATAAGGTTTGGGTAATATCTTGTTTGGTTTGCTCGAGCTTGTAGGATTGTATTATGTGATCCAGCAATACAGATCCGTACGTGGTTTTGCAAGATCAAAACAAAACAAGGATCAACATGAAGAAACTTTAGCATGAGGTGAATGTCATTGTATGGTTTCCATCTCAAATTTGAATCAAATTGTGTCATCCAAAGAATTTGGTCCTGATGTACCAAACCCGTCAATATAAAACTAGGATTTTGTATGATTTTATGGATTAAGTCTGTATTTCTTTGTAAACTATCTACATATACTAGGCCCAAATCCGTGCTACACATGTGTGTTCTATTTAAGTAAATAAATATCAACTTATAGTTTAGAAAAATAAAGCATAAGATTTATCCAGCTTCCTTTATAATTTTTCATATTAGTATAGCTAGGAACAAAAATTATGAAGAATTTTGTAACTTTTAAAATTAAATACAAATATGTCATCCATCACCATACAATTTTTTGTAAATTACATCCAACTACCTTCACATAATTTCAAATAGGGATGAACATCAGTCCCAACCGACCTAATATTTATCTAATGTGTTCGCATAATCTTCTTAGACCCAACTTTTATAAGAAAAGCCTATTGGCTAGGTCAAGGTAAACTCAAACTCAAAAACTAAAAAATTTAGATTCATTATTTATACATGTACATGTAACATTATACATATATAACATTTAACTTTGTAGGATACATCAGTAGTAACCTTTTTAAATTATGTTTTATCCAAACTATGTCTAATTAGTCATATTAATAAGGCTAAAAGAGAAATAGCGGAAAGTACAATGAAGTTATATGAATTCATATTATATTATATATATTTAAAACAATCTATAACATAATGTAACCATATATATTGGGTGTATACTACTTTATTAGATATATTTCAAAACCATCTTGACCAAATTATGGACCATTATTGAAACAAATAATGTCTTTTCTAATCAATGTTAGTTAGTAAAATTCTAAATAATGATTAGATGATTCTTTATCTTATCTTTAAAAAGCATAGGATGTAATCATAATTTTAAACTTTTCTGGTCATGATAATATCATTTCTTCTATATGGTTGGAATTAATTTATGGCTCCTAAGTTTAGTAGTTTTACAAATGGAACATATACACTCACAGGGACCATTGCGATTTAAAAAATCATGAAGAAAATTATAATATGCCCCTCTGTGGGCTTTCTTATATTGTATAGATAACTTTCCTCACACAATATATCATTTAAGAATAAAAGACAAAAGTGTAGTGTACGCTCACAAGGACCATGTTGTAATTCCATTTAGCCCCCTTTGTGAGATTTCGTATATAGTATGGATGAGTCTCCTCATACAATATATCGTTTAAAAAATAAAAGACACAAGTGGTGCATACTCCTAGGGACCAATTTGCAATTCCAAAAATAATGAAAAATTGTAATTAATCCCCTCTTTGGGTTCTCTTATATAGTATAGATAAGTCTCCCCACACAATCTAATTATATCATTTAAAAAATAAAAGACAAGTATAGTGTACACTCACAGGGACCAGCTTCTAATTCCAACAAAATGGAGAAAAATTGCACCATCCCCTTCTGTAGGCTTTCTTATATAGTATAGATGACTATGAGTCTCCTTACACAATATATCATTTAAAAAATAAAAGACAAAAGTGTAGTATACACTCACAGGGACCAGTTTGTAATTGCAAAATTAATTGAGAAAATTACAACCAACCCCTCTGTGGGCTTTCTTATATAGTATAGGTGAGTCTCCTCACATAATATATTATTTAAAAATATAAGATAAAAGTTTAGTTTTCACTCACAAGGACCAGTTTGTAATTCTAAAAAATAATAGAGAAAATTACAATCAGTCCTTTTTTCAAGCTTTCTTATATAGTATAAATGAGTCTCCTCACACAATATATCATTTAAAAAATAAAAGACAAAAGTATAGCTTACACGCACAGGGATCAATTTGTAATTCAAACAAATAATAGAAAAAAACTACAACCAACCCCTCTGCGGGTTTTCTTATATAATATAGATGAGTTTGTTAAGAAAATATCGTTTCACACTTGTCCATCGTTTATCAACATTATCCACATTTAGGTTGTGTTTGTTTTGGCGCCATAGCGCCTGCACGACAAACTAACTTGATCGGATATTTTAGTCAATATTTGTTATGCAAACTAAAAGATGGATAAGATGCCACACGGTTAAATTAATCGAAAAAATCTTGCCCAATGCGTATAACATTATTTTTGTGAGGGCATAATAGACTTTGTCTATATTAAAAAAAAAATCAGTTACACATACACCAAACGACAGACATCTTGTCGTCAAATTTATTTGTCGTTGCTCCAAACAATAATCATCATACACAAATTTAACATACCAATGGTTACAAGTAAATGTATCACGGCCGTATGCCAAACACAGCCTTAGTTGTCGACTATTTGTACGCGTATTAGCCACCCCTCCCACCACCACCTCTGCTCGGCACAACTCTGTCTGCCACCTCCACTGACCGAACTCATACAGTCCCAATGCATAAACAATATCAATCCCAATTAAAGCTGGTCAAGAAAAAACATTTTTTGGACTGTATATGTCCTTCATTTACCAACATGCATGCACGTTCTCCCTCTCCTAATTCTAGTTGTCAACCATCTAAACCCCTTGTAGTGTCTAAGTTCATTCCCTCAACCTCCTTTCCCACCACTACCACTCCTCACCAAACTCTTATTTGCCACCACATCCACTAACAGAACATCCTCTACCCTAACCTCCCTTCTTTTACGGAACCTCGTGTCATTATTTTCATCCTAATTCAGACGTTGCAAGAGGCATTGAACTAATTGTCGCTGCTACACTGACAAGAACAGGAGAAATGAGAGTGCAAGGAGAGGGGACGTTGGGTGAATGAAGGGTTGATGTTGAGGCAGAGGTCGGAAGGAGAAGGACGTGGTGGCGAACAGAGGACGTAGGCAAAGAAATGAGAGGATGGCAAAGGCTACATGGTGACATGGTAGTTGCAGGCATAGGAGCAAGGGAACAGATGACGACGCAAACGAAAGTGGCGCCAAAAAGACAAAGCAAGCAAACAATAAAACTGAGCAACCCCGCTACAGCTATTAACTGCTTAGTGGAATGTCGAAGAAAATAGGGGTTCAAAAATGGGAGGGGTGATCCAAGGGAACTGGAAATTCAACAAGGGATTGAGGTTTGATAATGTGTATTAGATTAAATGGCATTGGACAGATGATATTGCCTTAAGGTTGGACAATTTGGGTAAAATTTCATCGCAGACTTCTTAATATACCGTTGAGGACACAAATACATTGATCGCTCAAGCCCCTTTGAGCCAAACAACATAACTACCTGAACGAAGCTTTGAGCAAACATATATGGGATTCATGCAATACATATTAACCACTCAATTATCTAGAAGAAAGAAAACGAATGTTGAAGTTAAATGGGGCTGAAAAAAGGACAGGAACTTGATTAAATACTCATCCATTCCACATGAAATGTTTGAAAATAGCAAGTCGTGTTAAACAAAGGTAATGAGATGCTCCTCGGGTTCATCAGACCGTCATCACCCAAATACTGCAATGATGAGCCAATGTACTGAAGGTGATCCAAAACAACATATAGAACACCCTGGACTGAATAACTTCGCAAGCTCTACCACGTTCCTTGCGCCCCCTTGGATGGATTCTGAAAAGCGTTGAAGCCCCAGAACGTCTTTAATGAATACGGTGGATAAACAGTGGCACCTTCTCCAGTTATCTTGGCAATCTAAAAATGAGATCACAAAAGACCGTTCAGTAAGCAGCATGATGATACCAAAACGACAGGTTATTTTAAGGAAAATAAATCGTAGTATATGGCACCAAATTGATGTCACTGAACCATAAAACAAGCAAATCAAGCGAGATCCAAACCACTCCTGCTAGAACGGATTGAGGAAACATTCCCCCATACAACCAGCCAAAAGGAGGAGAATAGGAACACCACGTGAGCTATTATCTAATCAAGCAGCGAGCACAGCCGTTGATTTTTGTATAAATTAAATTTGTCACCCACAGGTACTATATAAGCAATTAATATAAAAACACCAATGCAATCAGTATACGTTATAATTATGTTTTATCACGGAATTGTACACCACAGAATGATAGTCGTATATGATATGTGACATCACATCAGTAAAATAGAAGTTTGGTAATCCACAAGATCATACATAAGCATACTGCAGGTATGGGCACTCAAATCAACATGGACGAAACATGTGGTAAGAGTGATAATCCATAAGATCGTCGATGGTGCTTTCCACAATATATTGCAAGGTACCCAGGTGTCTACCATATAAGAGGATACATTTACGCAAGGGAAAAAATAAGTGGTCCATATTGTTGACATGGAATTTGAGTGACAATCATCCTATCAAGCATACACTTGCAACAAGATTTGAGTTGCAGCTCCTCTTGAAGCACCTCCCATGTATTTTGCCTTCACTTGGTAGTGTGTTCATATACGACTTCGTACAGCCTCCCTCAATTATGTTTGCATGTTCCTTTTTCACTTATCCCCATTCCAACCAACAGCCTACCATCCCAAATGTCCATCGCGGGATTGGATCCTAGGAGTTGAACCTCTAGCAACATCCAGCAGAGGCACTGCTGCAAGTCACCATCAGCTGCATACAGCGTGTTTGTAGTTTATTACTAATTACCCAAGAGCAAAATAATCATTGCATTAACATGTGCCCTCACCGACCTACAGATATGGAGGGATGTGTATGGACCGATTGATAGCAGCACAAAGGTGATCAGGAGTACAGACCATGTCGACTTGAAAGGGTGTAGTGGCCTCTGGAATGAGTGGAGGAATGATGGCACCATTAACACTGCAATATGGCATCTTTATCCAGGAATCAATGGGGACAGAGCTTGATCTGTGCAGCCAGCTCCTCCTAGGATGAAGGCTAAAGGAGCAATACACACTTTATCAAGGTGGAGCAGCTGCCACAGGATCAGAGAATAGGGAAAAGGAGTAATGCACACTTTGTCAAAGGTGGAGCAGCTGCCACAAAATCAGAGAATAGAGGAAAGGAGTACTGTCACTTACTTCAGAGGTGGAGCAGCTGCCACAGGATCAGAGAATAGGGGAACAATATGTGATGCTTACGGCCTGTTTGGTAGGGTGTTGAATCAAAACAACTCATCGCATTTCCAGGAAAAGAGACCTGCTTTTAGCTTGGTTAGGAACTGTGCGAACAAACTCATTGGTTTCGAATGCCCAGCTGTCGCTGGTTTCCACAGATTTTCACGGACTTTGTCCCGCGCCCAAAAAGTGGGTAGCCGCGTGCAGTTGCGGTCGTCAGCTTTAGATACCGTTCATTTGTGTTAGCTGCTTAATAAAACAGATGTCAACCAAACAGATTAAAAGAAAAACACTGCATACTTGCTGCACCGCACCAAACATACAGACTACAATTCAGATTCACTTTTTTCCAATTCGATGTTTCTACAATTCATGCTTTTCCCTTCTACTACACCCTACCAAACAGGGCCTTAGTTGACAAATATTGGAACATGTGCTTCTAGGGTAACCAGATGACTTGGCCAAATATTAACAGAAACGCTACCATTTAAGATATCAAGTGCCCGGGATGAAGAAAATCAAACAATTAAAGGGAACAAGGAGGTAAACAATCCCACAATTTCACATTGGTAGTGAACTTAGTTCTAGTGCTCTCATGTCATGTTAATCGTGAAAATTTAAGGGAACATTTGACATATGAATCATGCTCCCTTGCATATAGGTAAGGGAACGTGAACATGGACAGTGATTGTAATACATGGGCTCCATGGTATACAGACCATTAGCCAGACCCATAGATAAGACCCAACAATAGATTAACGTGGATCGATTCTCTAATATATATGATGTATCACTCATGCATCATGTAAAACAAGGCCAGCCTTCAGGCCCATATTCAAATCTGTCACGAGCTATGCAAAATTATTTGATTGGGTGTGTGCTTAGGTAATAAGTGATACAAAACTGTCGTAAGTAGATTTTCTGTTCAATTATTTTTTCCCACTATCCGTCTTTAAATAAATGTCCTGTGGAAGTGTGCCGTCTTTCTATATCATGAAAAGAGAGAACTCACTCATATAAATAGGAGGCGACAGTATAGGGAAGCAAATAGAAAACCTTAACGGGCCTCTTATACAAAGGCCCATGTTACAAGATAAGTAAGAAAGACATAAAACAGAAATAAAAGACAACAGTATATCTCAATACTCCCCCTCAAGTTGGAGCATATGTCAATCAACCCAAGATTCATGTGTATTCCTTAGCAACCCAAGATTCATGTGTATTCCTTAGCAACCAGTCTAGTGTTCAATGTTCAACAGTCCCATCTGGCAAATATTTAAAAGTATACACCCAGCGACAGCCAACAGGATTGCTACCCATAGGAAGGTCAACAAGTTCCCATGTCCTACGGGATCGAAGAGCATCCATCTCCTCATCCATAGCATGTGCCCATCCAGGGTGTAGGAGTGCCTCCTGAACATTCTTTGAAATTGAAATAGCAGATAAAGCAACAGTAAATTCAGTCATGGAAGCATTCAAATGGTTTGTAGAAACATGTTAAGAAATGCAATATTTGGCACCAAACTGCTGTCCTTTCCGTAAAGCAATAGGAATGTCCAAACCAGAAATGGGAATTGAAGCAGTACAATTACCATCATCTTGTAGTAGATCATCAGTCTCAAAAGAGGTCGTCGCAGGAGATACTGCAAGTAGAGGTCTTTTGTTTCTCCGCTCATACACTTTCAGAACAGGGGTAGAAGACTTATCCAAGGGAGGTACACTGGGAGGTGGTGTATTAGGAAGTGGCACACTAGGAAAAGGCACATGTTTACTAGGTTCTGGAAAAAACGATATATCTTCAAAAAAGGTGACGTCCTCACTAACATACAACTGATGTGCAACAGGGTCAAAACATTTATATCCCTTTTGTGTTCGAGAATAGCCAAGGAAACAATAGCGAAAAGCTCGTGGAGAAAATTTATCTCGCCCAGGTTGGTGATTGAAACATAGGCAGCCAAAAAACTTCTGGTAGTAGGGTAAAAATTGGTTCATGAGGGTAGAGGAGTTGGTAGGGAATTTTATTTTGTAAAACAGAAGAGGCATCTGATTGATGAGGTAATTTGCTAAAAGAATGGCATCAGCCCAGTCAAACTGAAGAACTTTCATTTCAATTTGAAGTGTATGGGCTACATCAAGTAGATGATTGTTTTTCCTTTTTTCAGAAATGGTAGGGAAAAGATGTTTGATGAACAATTCCTTTGGAGATGTAAATCTTTTGAAAGCCATGTTGCACATATTCAAAGGCATTATCAGTGCGAACAAACTTAGGAGCATCAGAAAATTGAGCCTTTATTTTATTCAAGAATTTGGAGAAAACAATTAAAAATTCATAACGATGTTTTAAAAAATAAAGTCAAGTAGCACAAGACCAATCATCAATAAAGGTTACAAAATATCACACACCAGTAAGATTACCAATACGACAAGGTCCCCAGACATCCGAGTAAACTAAATAAGACAAACTTGGACTCCTATTGTCACGACGAGGAGACAACACATAGTGATGGTGTTTTCCAAGTTGCCAAGATTGACATGTAAAATTTTCAGAAGACAAACTGGGAAACAAAAACTTCAACGTGATGGAAGAAAAATGACCAAGCCTCAGGTGCCCACTGGCAAAGAGATGTGAACAGGGCCACAAGTGCAGTAGCATGCAAAGTTGACGAAGTCTATAGATAGTAAAAACCATCTCCACCTTCATATCCCCCACCAATCGTCTTCTTCGTCCTAAAATCATGAGTGGAGACAGTGTAAGGAAAGAAGGTTACACTACAACTTAAATATGGGCACAAATAAAACTGATTTAAGAAGGGTGTTATCAACATCCCCTATTCCAATGACCGGAGAAGTAGACCCATCCACCAAACGCACACGAGGATAGAGATGTGGATTTCTTTAGATAAATGAAGAGATTTTTATTACCGGTCATATGGGTTGTAGCACCAGAATCAACAATCAAATCTTCTTTTGTCAAAGAGGAACAAGCTTAAAGACAAGAAGGATCACCCGAGAGTTGAGCAATATTGCTTGAGGTGTGGTCATAATAGCAGAGACGGCTTTGATTAGCTTGTCAAGATCAGATGAACTTAGAGTTACCATCTGAGGAGTGGTTCCACTGAAGGCATACGTAGATTCCCCATCAGCATCAGTAGTGGAGGCTTGGTTTGCCCATTCTGGCTTTCTATGCTTCTTCCAACATTTGTCTACAATATGATTATTCTGTTTGCAAAAGGTGCAGACCCAAGATTGAAGAGAGGACCCTCTTGCATTGAATTGTTAGGAGAGGACCCTCTTCCACCATTGTTGAGACCTTTGTCCTATCCAAGAGTGGAATCACCTCGCCCTCGTCCAGGCGGTCCAGCAACAACTAGAGCAGCACGTTCTTCATTAGTAATAGGGGACACATAGCGAGATAGTCGAAGATAAACATTGTCTAGCAGGGGCAATGGTTCAAATGCCAGGATTTGTTGACAAACGGCTTCATAGCTAGGGAGGAAGAGATGCCAAAAACTGACATAGATGAACTTCATCTTGTTTTTTTTGGTAGTTTAGAGAGATCAGTAGACAAGGGATGATGGAGTTTGAGCTCTTCCCAAATACCTTTGAAGGTATCAAAGTGTGAAGCAACAATGTAGTATCTTCAAGTCTTAGAGAATGTAAATGTTTATAGAGTTCAAAAACTCGGGAGGCATTTCCCTTGCTAGAATAGACCTGAGCAATATTATCCCAAGCTTCCTTGGTTGTATCAGTAAAAAGGAGATTGGTGGAAACATGGGATTCACAACAATTTAGAATCTAAGAGAGGACTTGAGAGTCACACTCCACCTGTTTCTTGTATGTGGCTTTCTTTTTGTCTATCGTTTCATCTTTAGGAGGGGATTCTGTGAGATGCTCATAGCTTGCCCGAGGAGAGTGCATAAATTTGGAAAGAACGTGCCCATAACATATAGTTGGACCCGTTGAATTTAACAGAAGTTACACATCTAGCATGTGTCTCAAGGGTCTCAGCAGTGGAAGAGGGTGAAGCCATGATTCCCAAAAGGATAGAACAGTAGGAATAGGACACACACGAGGAGTGTGCATAAATTTGGAAAGAATGTGCCCATAAGATATAGTTGAACCCGTTGAATTTAACAGAAGTTACACATCTAGCATGTGTCTCAAGGGTCTCAGCAACGGAAGAGGGTGAAGCCATGATTCCCAAAAGGATAGAACATTAGGAACAGGACACACACACAAGGAGTGTGCATAAATTTGAAAAGAACATGCCCATAAGAAATAGTTGGACCCGTTGAATTTAACAGAAGTTATACATCTAGCATGTGTCTCAAGGGTCTCAGCAGCAGAAGAAGGTGAAGCCATGATTCCCAAAAGGACTTGCAGGAACAGGACACGCACACGACGTGTAGATAGTACACCAACAGATCATGAGCAGTGACATGGCGTGTTAGGATAAAGACACAACATGTCTAGAGTTGACAGAAGTCTCCAAAAGCAGTGACATGGCGTGTCAGAAAATGAGACGGCGTGTCCAAAGTTGACAGAAGTCTCTAGAAGAAGTGACACGATGTGGCGTGTCCAGAGTTGACAGAAGTCTCCAGAAGAAGTGACACAGTGTGTCAAGAATGCGACACGGCGTGTCCAGAGTTAACAGAAGTCTCCACAAGAAGTGACACAGCGTGTCAAGAATGTGACACAAGTGAAACAGCATGTCAAGAATGTGACACGGCGTGTGATTTAGGCCTTGTTTGGTAGAGTAAGTCGGATTCATTAAGTTGCAATGTACACTTTTCAGCTTTGTTTTCTATTTGGTTAGATGTACTCGGGTGTAGTTTTGTGGGTTTCAATTCCTTCAACTCCGCTTTAGCAGTCGAACTCCGTGAATCGGTACTGCGCCTAAAAAGGGCGCGGTACGATGCAGTTACTCCCGATCGTGTAGTTTTCGGTGAGAGAAATCATTGTGGCAACAAGCCTAACTGTATGCAACGCTCAACTTTTATAGAAATTCTACGACATCGATGTACACAGCCATGGCTTTACCGCTCCAGCTCGTGTTTTTCTATATTGTTCTGATAATCTGCCGTGTTCAACCAAATAAAAGCGGATAATTTTAGTGATCTCTGACTACATCGTACCAAATGAAACTGGAAACTCTTAAAACATAGGATTTAGTTCTCATGTTTCACAATTCATGAAACTGCACCCTACATCACCCTACCAAACAGGCCCTTAGTAGCAGGCAGCAACAGGTAATCGGTAGCAAGAGGAGACACGGCGTGTCAAGAAGAGATGGCGTGTCCGGTGTCGGGGCAATTCACTGATGCAGGAGCCGATGGCGGTGGCAGCATGCCATGTGAGTCACAAACATGTGTGCGGCGGTGAATCAGCAGAATAAGATCACAACATGCCTAGAATAAATGGCAAACATTGTAGATTACCAAGAAGAAGAGTGATATGTTGGATAGCCTCGATCATATCAATAACAAGATGGACAGAGCCCTTTAATAGGCGATCGAGGATGACCACAAAGATTTGCAAACGGTTTTCCAAAATAGCAGTCTTCAGGGCATAAAACAATTGAAAAAATCGTCGGCCACGTCCCTAGATCCTCTTGTTGGAGAAGAGGATAGGGTTAGAGAAGGGAGTAGATCCACTTGGGAGTGATCAGCAGCGGCGATGGAGAAGGGAGAAACTAGACTGAGGAGGAGACGGAAAGGGGAGAGAGAGCGGCAGCGTCTTGTTGTGGGAGGACCCGAACTAGGTATCTTGCTCTGATACCATGTGGAAGTGTGTCATCTTTCAATATTATGAAAAGAGAGAACTCACTCGTATAAATAGAAGGCAGTACAGAGAAGCAAACAGAAAACCCTAATGGGCATCTTATATAAAGGCTCATGTTACAATACACTTAAGTAAGAAAGGCATAAAACAGAAAATAAAAGACAGCAGTATATCTCAATACGTAACTCTAACCCTAACTCCCTCGACCCTCTTGATGGCGTCGGTGACTTTGTAGGAATCCCTACTTCTCAAAATTTCCATCCCCCATCTCCAAGGTTGTGCACCACCAGAACAAGCTTTCCCCTCACCTACAGATGTCGTTGTGATGTAGGCACTCTCCATGATTACCCTCTTCTAAGGCCAAGTCAGTTGTGCTTCTCCTCCCCTTGACTCCATAGAAAATTAGAAATTAAATGATCACAGGAGATGTATGAGAAACACAAATTTTGTGGTGAGAAGGTAGCATATTGAGGTGGAAGATGGACTATGTTAGGTGTGAAGCAGAGTGTTGATAGAGAAGGGGAAAGGCAGTAGCAGTGGAGCAATAGCAATAGAAATGAAGGCAGTGAGGCTGGCAGCAATTTTGAACGAGGAATGTGGCTGAT
This sequence comes from Alisma plantago-aquatica, assembly GCA_963693085.1. Classification (NCBI taxonomy): domain Eukaryota; kingdom Viridiplantae; phylum Streptophyta; class Magnoliopsida; order Alismatales; family Alismataceae; genus Alisma; species Alisma plantago-aquatica. Next base: position 493,434,285 of record OY856411.1, on the reverse strand, counting down.
GAGACGTAACTGTAACAACAAAAGGGTTAAAATTTGTTTGAGAAATAAGAGGTAAGTATAAAAATGAACTTTTTGCGTAATGTTTGCCCCTATAACACTAAATTTGATTATCATAGTAAAGACCTAACTACAAACATACCAATCATCGAGATAAATTTTTCTAGTATTCATAATTGATCCAGATGTAGGAGAATATGTCCATGTTCTACTTTGAACCCAAACCACTAAAATAGATAGTATCCAACATCTCGTACGAATTTGAATTGAGGCTTTTTAGTCCAACTAAGCATCCAAATTCATATCCTACATAAATTTCACTTTCTTTCTTCTCATGTAAATGTCCAAGCATCCCTTCATCCAGAGAAGACATGATTTTATTGGTGATCTGGAATCTATTTGCTTTTAGTGCTCTAGTTTATAATAGATAAAAAATTTATTTACTTAAGTTACCTATCCAATATTTGGTATCACAGCATGCTCGTTAATCATTATAGAACGCCATGAGCACCTTCATGTGAACTCAATTCACCACTTATGTTGAATTACGCTCTTGTTCATGTTGCCCCCACCAAACAAAGTTCCATCTTTGTGTGCCCCTACCAATTCACGTCATGGATGCAACCATAATAACAAACATCGCCGCTTTTTTCAAAAAGTCATCGATTTTTTGCGATTTTTTACCTGGCCAAATGTTATGTGCGATGTATACGTCCGTCCGCCGCTTTTTTACCGTTTTTCGTGATTTTTCGTGTTTATTCATGTTTTTGTGTTTTTGCATTCTTTCGCGTTTTTCCACACCAAAAATCGGCTTGGGCCAGATGCAGTTCGCTCCCACCCCTACACCGGTTTCCCCTCTTTCTCACCCACCGACCCCCGACATCCCTCGATCCTCCTGTAAACCCTCTCATGTCCTGAAACCCTTCTCCCCGACACCCAACGGTGGCACAAAGCCTCCCCTCGTCGGCGACAAGAGGACCACCACAAGCAAGCGGTAGCACCTACATCACCAGTGGATTTTGTGGCAACAGAGGGTGCATCGCAAGCACCGGTGATTTGTCCAGTGTCCACAACCGCAAGCTTCTCCAACTAAACAACTCCAGAAGGTTCCATTGTCAGCGGCTCTAACTTTCTCTTAACGACAGGTTAGATTTTTCTCCTTCCTTCTAGAGTTCCACTCTCCCTCCCACCGATCCTTTATTTCTTCTCTCAACCCCCCAACCCACCGTATACTCTACTTCCTCCTAACTTCTTTCCAAATTCTAGTATGCCTCTTTCCTCTCAACTCTCTGTTGACGTCATTGGGTTCCCCCCTCCTTCCTTCTTAACTCCCACATCACATTACATTCTTCTCCCTTTCTTCCACATCCTCATGCCTCCATCTTTTTTAGTTCCTTCCTCCAACTCGTCCTCCTCAGACATATATTCCCCCATTCAACCTTCTTGCCCGCTCCTTCATATTTTTTGTTTTTTGTTTAATAGTATTGTCGTAAAATAAAAAAAAGGTTGTGTGATATATCGATAAGAGGAATCTCCCTCCTTTGTATAAGAGAAGGGGAAGCATACAAACTTCAGACTAAACCTTGATGAGCCAAGACACTTGGGCCCATATACAAATAGACACAAATAACTTAAGTAATTAAATAAACCACTCTCTAATACTCCCCCTCAAGCTGAAGCTCGGGAGAATCCCAAGTCAGCTTGGAAATAGAGAGAGAGACTAAAAAAGAGGCAGAAATAAAGATAAGTCAAGCCCTTACAAGAATTTCTCCCCCTCAAGATTACAATAAAACACTCATCACTCAAATACTCCCCCTCAAGTAGATAAGACAAGCCCTTACAAGAATTTCTCCCCCTCAAGATTACAATAAAACAGTCATCACTCAAATACTTCCCCTCAAGATGAAGCTTGGGAGAATTCCAAGTCAACTTGGAAATAACAGAGATAGACTAAAAAGGAAGCAGAATTTAAGATAAGCCAAGCCCTTACAAGAATTTCTCCCCCTGAAGATTACAGTAAAACACTCATCACTCAAATACTCCCCCTCAAGTAGATAAGCCAAAGTAGGTATGCAAGAAAGTCAAATATGAATCTGAAGCATGTCACAAGTCGCAGGTGCAGGTCACAAATACGTAGCAGAAGCTTCTTGATAAAAAAGATGTGGCATTTGGAGTTGTAGTAAACAGCAGCAAAGCATCATAGTCTTCATTGCCAGTGGCGTAACCACACAGAGACTTGGGCGGGCATGTGCCCTACCTAATCATCTGAATTATACATAAATGCGCACAAGAAGAGTCATGCTTTTAGTACAAAATCACCTCCATGCCCTTCCCATTTTTCAGCTTTTACATTGGTTGACCTGCAGTTTTCAACGGTGCCACCCCTTGCTAATTTTTCTGGCCTCGCCATTGTTCATCGCAGACCGAAGAGTGTTGGTTCATAGTAGAATAGTCCAGATAGTGGTGGTTCACAGTAGAAGTAGTCAATGTGCAAAGAAAGCACGCACAAGTAAAGAGTCAACATGCACAAAGCATGGACAATGTCAACGTGCAAATAAAGCACAGACAAAAAGTAGAAAGTAGAGTAGAGATAGCCGTATAGAAGACCATCAGCTTGAAAAAGCAAACAGTAGACATGAAGCACCAGATACGAGTTCTCCAAGAGGCATATAACCAGAAAAAGACTTTCAGATGCAAATATCAGTAGTAGAAGTCCACAATCTCTTCAAGCAGTGCACAAAGATCCACAAACATATATAGAGCAGCAAAAAGCTCCTCATAGATAGAAGTAGAACAAAATTTCCTCCCTTAATCTCATTTCTCCTTTATTTCTCCCCCTCACACCAACCACGGAAAGAACCAAAAGTGGTTGGGGTGGACATTGATATTATTAAGCACTCCAGAGAACAAAGATTAGGCTGTAGCACTACTAGGGGGTGGGGGTGGCCCCCCAATTAGGGGGTCCCCTGCCCGTCAGTGAGCGGGAGTCAAGGGGAGGCCGCCCCTCGCGGGTGTTGGAGGGCAAAGCCCCCGAAGAAAAAAGGTCCACGCTGATTTTTAGTGGAAAAAATTGAGCATAAATCTAACATGTAAGTCGTTGAATAGAAGAATTAGGTAGAAGAATACTAGCATCATGAAACTCCATTGTGCTTTCACCCATATTAGCCACAGTAGCAAAATTAATTACTGAAGTTCTCGTAGTATCCGCCTATCCGGTGCCAGGCCCGTATCAAAGGAAAATATATCTAGTAGCAGGTAATCAGGGACGGGTTCCCTTTCAGAATTAGGGGAGTTGGGTTTTGGTACCTTATGTTTTCTTGACATGTACCTAGCATAGTATCTCGATGCACGTCAACTGGAAATTGCTAAAAGCGAATGCAAAGAGAAGGTTGCAGATAGTACCTTTTCAAGGTGAAGGACCCAGAGAGCTAGGAGCAAGTGCGGTGGATGGATCTTCAGGAAGGCGTTATCTCAGCCTGATTTAGGAATCCATGAGTCAAGCAAGTGGTAGCGGATTGGAGAAGTAGCGGGTGGATATCAAGAGTGATGGGATTTTTGCCTAATCACCTTCTTCGTGCGTAGGGGTCAGCCTCAAAATCCCACCGAGTGTTTCCTGGGATCTGGCCCTTGGGTCCAGGAGTTGACGTTGCATGCTCGGGGAAGACGAGGAGACTAGCAGTGCCCCACTGCTCCTAATCCCACCAATGAACGGGCGAGGAAAGACATAGGGGTAGAGCTGTGGCGGCAGCTGAGGTCCCCTCCCCAAGTCAACCATCGTTGTGTAATAAAATCTTAGGCGATTTTCCTAATCACCAAATCAGGACGACAGCAGACGGGCACACCACTGCATTGCACGGAGGGCGGATGGATCGAAAGGTCGGAGTTTGGAGCAGGAGGAATCGAAAGCTCGGAGATGATAGGGCGGGATGACGGTGCTATACTGCTAGTTTGCGATTCTGGGATTTTTGAGTCCTGCTCCACTGGAAGGGTGAACCTTTGCACCTGCAGTGGGGACCCACTATCACCTTCTCTCTCTAAAGACAAGAGGATGGCACGGAGCAAAGAGTGTCTTTGTGGCTTCCGTTTCGTTTGTGGCTTCTTCTGAACGAACCCGAATCAGGGATGCAAGGGGTGTAGTAATCAAGAAATGAGGATAAATATGAGGGGGTTGGACTTTGTGGATAAAAGATTGGGAAAAGAACCGGCAAAGACCAGAGCGGTTGGGAGATGGGAGGACGACGTACAAGAAATGGTGCAGGGCCAGAAATTGCACGCAGGTCTGGAGAAGAGTAGTTGAATGGAAAGTTGCCCGGCGGGCGGCCAAACCAGAAGAGATGGCAGCCACCAGCAAGCGGAGACAAATCTTTTTGTGTCTTCTAGGTTTAGGTTGGATCACTACTCTGATACCATGTCGTAAAATAAAAGAAGGTTGTGTGATATATTGATACGAGGAATCCCCCTCTATATAGAAGGGGAAGCATACAGACTTTAAACCAAACCTTGATGAGCCAAGACACACTTGGATCCATATACAAATAGACATAAATAACTTAAGTAACTAAATTAACCAGACATAAATTGATTTCTTCTTTGTATTGCATATGTGTGCTTTCTATCTATTGCTAAGTTGTTAGCATGTCCCCTAATTGCAGTTCTATGTAATGGATCTTATTTTGCTTGGAATTTACTGTCCATTACTCTTCTATTAGGATCCCATTTCCAATTATATTCTCATTCAATTACGTGTTGCTTTTTTTCAGTTTACTGTCGATTTGCTATAGCTTATCCATTTGGCATCTCATTACGTGTCTTTATAGTCCATTTGCTTTTGTTTCTGTTTGTTGAGTTGAGATGTTGAGATATTAACAAAAGATCAATATGGTAATGTGTAGAATATATGTAGAGAGAGAGAGAGAGAGTCAAGCTAGAATACACAAGTGTACAGATCAGATCGTACACCCCAATGGTGTTCGACTATGTAGACCATATTATTGCAAAATCTAATTCGTTGATCTTCAATTCATAGTTACAATAGTAATAGGCCACATACAAAATTTGAGCTCATTTGGATGAGTGTAAGTCACTCATTTAAGGACAACAAAATCGACGCACATAACTGATTTGAAATGGTGTGTGTGTGTATAGTGAAGCTGGAATACACTCGAGTGTACCGGAGACGCCATACACCTCAGTCATTTTCCATGATAAAGCAATTATATATATATAATATATATATGTATATATATATAGAGAGAGAGAGAGAGTCGAGCTAGAATACATTCGAGTGTCCAGATCACACCATACACTCAAGTGGTGTTTACATATCTAGACAATTTTTTTGACAAGTCCAAACCGTTAATATTCATTGTTATAATAAATAGAGGCTACATTTGGAATTTTCTAAGTCAGACTTTCATGACCAACAAAACCGACACACATGAGTGTCTTACACTCATCCAAATTGGCTCAAATTTCGTATGTGGTCTATTATTATTGTAACAATGAAGATCAATGGATTAGATTTTACAAATGTATGGTCTAGATAGGCAAACACCATTTGGTGTACGGTGTGATTTGTACACTCAAGTGTATTCTAGCCTGACTCTCTCTCTCTCTTTCTCTCTCTCTCTATATATATATAGAGAGAGAGAAGTTGGAATACACTCGAGTTACCGGAGACGCTATACACCTCAACTGTTTTCCTTGATGATACAATTATTTCAAAAATCTTAACCGTTGCTCTTCTTGAATATCTTAAGAACATTTTATATAATAAATTTGAGCTCGGTCATGCATCTAAAGGAGGAAAAAAATTATGTATTTTAAATTAGTTATGTGCATTGAACTTTTTGTCCTTGGATGAGTGACTTACACTGATCCAAATGGGCTCAAATTTTGTATGGGGCCTATTACTATTGTAACAATGAAGATCTATGGATTAGATTTTGCAAAAATGTGGACCTACATAGGCAAACACCATTGGGTGTACGGTGTGATTTGTACACTCGAGTGTATTCTAACTTGACTATGTATATATATATATATATATATGTGTGTGTGTGTGTGTGTGTGTGTGTGTGTGTGTGTAGCCGATTTATCTCATTTATTCTTGAATAGTTGACCAAACTTTGACCGAATTTTATCGATGTTTTCTCAATTTTGCACGATTTTTTCCGGCTAGCCAAAAAGTTGTTGAATCCTAAATTTGTTACTACGGATGCAACCACAGATGAAGCCCCTACCAATTCACATCACTATTGCAACCAAAGATGAATAGAACAATTATGGCAAAGCTAGCTACCTACCCTAGGAAGCACCAATTAATGGTAAAACATAAAGCTTCAGAGCCGACCTAGACTGCCGATGTCCCCCCCCCCCTGCCTCGACAATCATTAGACGTATGGCTACCGGCCTCCACACCAAGGCCATCTCTACTTGTAGCCAATCTCGTCTATGTAGGCCATTTTTCCGTACTTCCATCTCCAAGTGCTAACCATGTGGTCGGCGTCCAGTCAGCCATAAGGAAAAGGAACCTTATAGCCAACCTTCTAACCGAACAGAGAAGCCTTGCGACCGAATCCAGTAGGGGTTCAGGAAAGCCCACCACCCTTCTTGTGAAAAGAAAGCCAAAGATGTAGCAAGTTTTCTTGTTAGATTCACCTTTTGTTACCCCCCCCCTCTTTGGAATTTACCCTCAAACCACTTTCCTACTACACTGGAGATTAACCACTCCTTGTCGACAGAAACCTTTGAAAACTGGTTGTTATTCCAAAAAAGAAAAAGGAAACATTGTGATGGGATTAAGTGGGTTAAAGGTCCACGTCTAGCTCTATTAACCCTTTTCCATCAAATGTTACGTAAGTCGATTAAATCCGCGAAACATAATTACATAATAAAAATATAGTTTGTATCTATACTTACAATATTTCATAATTAAAAAATGGAAGTGAGCCTTGAAGTTTATTGCAAATTTCCAGAAAACTCTAATAGTAAAATTTTGTAGTCCATTACAAATTGTATTAGCCGATTCAGCATGTTTCCACCATAGTTCGTGTGCCAAGATGCTTTAGAGCAATTGGATGGATCAATCATGGATGTTACACTTGTGATGGAGAATGATGTAGTCATGTAGATAATTCTTTGGCTTTGGCTTAGGCTTAGTAGAAATAGCGCAAAGTCCTCCCATATTACTTACTCCCAGAGTCCCAATATAATGATCAAAACCCCAAACTCAACAAGATTACTACATATTCTCAAGTACTGTTTGAAATGGGAGCACTCCACATGCCCAGTCACAACATGGAAAGCCATTTGTGTTGTCATGTGCTTGTCCATATCCATATGTACAGGCTTATGGATCTTCTCAATCTTAGCAAGTACTCACTCTCATACAACTATGCTAGAACATTTAGAGAGAACATTTTACCAAACTCCAAAAAAAAAAACTATGCTAGAACATTTAGAGAGAACAATTATCATGGTGCATGCTCTACTAATAGGTACGCATCAAAGCCAAAGCAAGTTTATGCCTTTATGGATCTGGGTACAATGTTGTCTATGGTTACTACCACCCCAAGCCCACAGTTCATTTTTTCAACTTTTTTTTTATATTTACCATGTATCCGAGGAAATCTTGACAGAATACCAAGGTTGGACAAAGTTCAAGCAGCACTGTAGAACCTGGAACAAATATTTTACAGCTTAGCAAGATGAGAAAATTCACGTGCTATGTGCTCTACCACTTCCATCTAGATCACAGGTTGAATCAAAATACCATGGATATTTTCAAGATGAGAAAGAAGAGTTAACTATGATTCGTGCCTTTTCCATGGCTATCATCCTAGGACCGCTGTTTATTTATGGGTTCATCAATTCCATGAAGAAGCTCCTGCTTCTGTCTGATAATTACATTGAATTTCCTTTGATAATGGCCTCAGCGTCCTAGACTGAGGCTTATGCCTCAATGCAGGTAAGGCTTTGAGACATAAGCATCGGTTCTGGGTTTAATGTCTCCTGCTAAGCACCAAACATTTGAAGCTTCAAGGTAATTACATACAGTTTCTTGGTAATATTTGTCTAGATTTTAAGTAGTTGATTATCACTCTCCTTGATAATATTTATATTATAACCATTTGTAAAAGCTTTGAAATTCACACTTAATACTATTTTCAGATTTTTACTATATCCACTCCTGATTTTAACTTTTTTGCTCCCTTTAATTTACTATGTTCATCCTTATTGCTTTAAAATTTTAACTTCCATTTCCTTCCTAGTTCATATTGATTCCAAAATACATATCCAATATTTTATTTTTCAGTGCCTAGTTACCTTTAAGATTTAATACACAAAAGTATTGATCAACTGTTTTTGCTACAGAGTTTATTTTAATGTCAATGGTCCTTTTTTATTAACCTTTTCAGCTCTTTCCACTATTCTACTAAGAGATATACCATACATTCCTTTATCCTTTTTACAATAGTCTATTATATGCACGTGTAAGAATATTCATATATGTATTTATTATTTTTTTGTTTAAGATCAAAAAAAAATTGTTATATAATATGTAATAAAAATGTATATATGTCTTATATATAAGACGGATAACAGAAACATGTGCATATCTTGAACTGTTGCACAGAATATATGATACATATAAGAAGCATATACAATCTTACTTGAACGGGATCTGTTTTATAGGCTCGCACACCCCCATCCTTTGGCAAAAAAGAAGTGTATACAAACACACACCTCAATTTTGAGGCTTATGTCCTTCATACTTCTAAGACACCTTATTATGCTTCACACACTTCAAAACCTTGGGTTGGTCTATCACTAGAGTTTAAGTGATCAACTATTATAATTCACCAGTTCAGCTCAGTGATTTATTTATCCCCTACCACGCAATCTTTGGATGGGTACTATCCAAGATGATTGTAAAACTCAGAATCCAGCAAAATATCCTACTAATCTAACATATTGATAGACTAAATCTGTAAGTTGTTGTGATGTTATCCACCAGCTAAGTTGAATCGAGAAGATTTCAAATTGAGTGATACCTGAAATTTGTTGATCGAAGATCTATCTCGATATAGCAGCACAAGCAAGCACTTCTCCAGAACCTTGACAGCCTCTTCAAAGCTAAGGTCTTCACGCCATTCTTGACGGAGAATTGGCACCGCGAGATGATTACCAAACCCAGTTGCAACATGGTTATCTTCATAATGAACACCAAGCATGGTAACCTGGGCAAGGAAGTTCTATATAAGAATCAAAGATATCTTAAGCATGTGTACATAAAACCAAAATAAACTCACCACGCCAAGATACTTCACACCATTTTTCACACCACCAAGAACAAGGGAGTTCCACAAAGGATTGAACTTGTTGCGCCTATTATACATCACTCGGGTCAAATAGTTGTGAACCTCTTTAGGTCCCAGTGAGTTTTGATCATCCCACATATTATCATAAAGGCTGCAAGGTGCGCCAAAAAGTAAGTAAAAGAAAATTTTCAGTGATAATCAACACAGTTGTACAACGGCAAACATAAGCTTACATAAGTTCGTCAAGATACTTCAGTATCTCTTGAAAATCACTTATTTCTCCACTAGCACCCAAAAGAGAATGTTTGCCAATAGCTTTGATGCGTTCAACACTCTTGTAGCGCAGAGTAGAACCATAGGAGCCTGTGAGACACATGAGACGTTAACTATAAGTTCCATTATAGCACAGACATCTATGATTAAGCCCAGATTGTAATTTTCAAAGAATCAAAAGTTAGCTAGGGTAGAAGGCAATGGACTTGCACGATGACTACAACAGATTTTGCTTCCTTTCATAAATTTCTAGAAGCATAAAAGGAAATTGGTTCATGGGAGGTGTGACAATAACTGCATCCCCCCGCAGAGCTCCTAGACAGAAAGATGTTAAGTGTTGCCAGTGTGCTTCTTCTTTGTGACTCGAAAGGATCAACATTTTCCTGGAAATAAGCGGACTTCCCATGCTACTTCTTCCCTAGAAAACTTGGAACAAGGTGAAAACGAGTCACAAACATGATTAGGTCAACCATACTGTATTTAAAGTTATATTTTGCTAAGTGAGAGAACAGGCCTTCAAGGTGAAATTAACATTTTTCCTACAAAAACAATTTACTTATTTCAGTATTGCTTACCCTTATACTCCCCCACTACCCTCACCATGTAGCCAAAATGCCACCATAATCACTGCCAAGTGCCAACATAATCACTGCCTCCCTTTGCCGCCATAGCCAATTTCCACCTCAAATTGCCAGGGGAATCGTTGGAGTGTGCATTGGTCATAAGGTGTTGTTGGGGGTGTAAGTGATGGTGGTAGCAGCAACAGTGTTCAATTGCTTAGTTATGACAGTTGTGGGGGTGATTGTGGAGTTTCAAGGATCAGGATGGGGTCAGTTGTATGGAAGTGAAGCTAGCACTTCCAAGGGTGATGACATTAAGTATATATACAAATATTTCCTTGTGACAGGAAGAATACATGGCAACCCTACAAATAAGTAGGGCCAACATAACAAGCATACGAGTCTAGCTCATATATCCAATACCTAGACATGTCTGATTGTTTCATACGGATTTATGCAACAACACAGGCCAGAGTCTGACAAGACACTCGCAACATATTGCAACAGTTGACATGGTGATGAGAACAGAATTATTCAGGTTATTGTTCTGAAGGGACAATCATAGTATGACCCTAATATTTAAAGCAGCTATATGCCTTTCGCACGTTAGGCCCTCAAGGCATCGATTTAAATTTTGGTCTAAATTGCAAAATGTCAACCAAAATTTCGGTTTCGACCACTACCAGACATTGAAATCATCATGCCAAGTTGCCGAAGTTCCCGATATGCAATTTCATTAAAAAAATTGAAAGAAAGTCTAAAAAATCTTTATAAATGTGGGAACCCCCCTCAGTTAGTTGAATCCAAAATATAAGATTGCATAAGAATTGAAGTATGTGTACATTGCATGATCGAAATCCTGATCTAAACAGTTTTGTATATTTTCACTCACATGTAGGAGCCCCCCACCCTATACCAACATATGATATTATTGCATAATTAGGTGTATTTATGTATATAGATCATCATGGTAAAATTTCATGACTTAATTCCTTTATTTGGCTGTTGGATGTTGAAATTTGCTTCGAAATCTTGCGTCCACAGGAGCGGAAATATCAAAATTTCAGTCTAAATTTCTGATTGTGGACCATCAGAAACGGCATCGAAATCGACATTTTAAACTATGCTCCTATCCAATGTCATCTGCCACCATCATGTATTCCTGGAATTTTCACGGCCGAATGAATAATTTAAGTAATGAAATTTTACCAAAATGATCTAACTAGTGTAGACCTACTCAAATACGCAATCATATTTCATATTCGATACAGGGGGTCTCCTCATGCCTAATGAAGTTGAATTGTTTCGATGGGCATTTTAATAAGGAGTTTTAATGTCAAATTTCAATGGTGAAAAAAATAAATCAAGTCATTATAGTTTGCAAGCACAATATTTAGACTTCGTAGACAAAAAATTGTGCAAAGAAATTATGCTCTAGGTAGTAGTACATAGTACATTAAATAGCAGCCTCTTGTGTATGCCAACTACTATGTTTCCTTCTTGTTTTTCATACATTTGCTCATTCGAATGTAATTGACTTTTGGGTTCCTTCAAAGATAAAGCATCCTACAAGAAAATGGATATTTCAAATTTATTTCTTTTCAAATTCCTATCCATGGATTTAAATTTTTGGTCGAAATTGCAAAACTCCTACCGAAATTCTGGTCTCGACCAATACCAAACATCGAAATCAACGTGCCAAATTGCTGAAGTTTTTGATATGCAATTTCATAAAAAAAAATTTGAAAGAAAATCTAAAACATCTTTATAAAATGTGGGACACCCTCTTAGTCAGTTGAATCCAAAATATAAGAAAAACATGTTATTGCATAAGAATATATGTATGCATACATTGCATGATCGAAATCCTGATCGAAACAGTTTTGTATATTTTCACTGACACATGTAGGAGTCCCCCCATCTATTATAAAATTATTGCATAAGTAGCTGTATTATATATGTAGATCACTATGTAAAATTTCACGACTTAATTCCTTTATTTGGTCGTCAAAATTTGCATCAAAATCTTGTGTCGACGGGAGTGGAAATATCAAAACTTCAATCGAAACTTCTGTAAATTTCTATTTCTGGACCATCAGGAACGGTGTTGAAATCGACATTTTAAACTATGTTCCTATCCAATGTCGTCTGCCACCATCCCTAGTCACATGTATCCAAGGAAGAAAATGTCCGATTTCGACGACGTTTTGGTGGCCACTGAAAGGGAAATTTTGACGAATTTCAACAAAAATTTTGAGAGATGTGTTCCTAGCATTTCGACTAGCCAAATGAACAATTTAATCAATGAAATTTTGCCAGAATGAACTACTAGTGTAGACCTACTCGAATACGCAATCATATTTCATATTCGATATGGGAGATCTCCTCATGCGTAATGAAGGAAGTTGAACTGTTTCGATGGGGATTTTTATAGGGAATTTCGATGTCAAATTTCAATGGTAAAATGAATGAATTTAGTCATTATAGTTTGCAAGCACAATATTTAGACTTAAAAGACAAAAAAAAATGTATAAAGAAATTATGCTCTAGGTAGCACATAGTACATTAAATAGAAAGTCAGTGGTCAGTGTGCTTCGGTATCTGATTGCCATGGTGGAAATTTTGCCGCAAATTGCACTTGTTTCAACAAAATTTTAAACATTGTATGTATCCCACAAGCCTTAAAACTTAAAAGCATGGTGATTATGCATAAGCCAAGGATACCAGGTTTAAGGAGCTAAAAGGCAAATTAGAACTACCTACCATGACACTTCAATTGCTTTTCAAAGACGTGGATTCCCTTGAAGACTGTGGAAAATAGTATTGGGGCTAGCTAGCTGGCATTACGATTCATAACTGAGTTAAAAAATATCTAAGAAATTACATTCAAGTCCATAAAGGAATAACATGGGCTGATGACCACAATATTAGCAGCAAGTCAGCAACCTTGGCAAAACTTGGAACTAAGACTTTTCTCAAAATAATGCAGTCCATTACACATAAAATGATTCCTTAGTTAAATAAAATAAAGGCTACACCGGCTTGTTACTACAGAAGTTTTTAATTGAAGGGTGAGGTGCACAAAATGTCAAATAACTCCCACAAATGACATTTTGAATAGGGTTGGTTTTCCCAGAAAAGAAAAAAGAAACATAGAGGTTTTCCCAAAAAAGAAAAAAGAAATCTCTAACTCAGTGCAACCATTTTATACAGATTCAAATAGATTTTTTCTCAAGAATAATTGCCTACTGACCCCATTGTGTCAATCAAAGCATACTAACCTCCTGTATCTGCAGCAATTAGAACTCCATCTTTATATTTAATTCCAATCACCGATGTTCCAGTAACATACGGGTACCTGAACAATTTCAACAGGTTTAAAATACGTTAAAACGAGGTGTTAAAGTACATACAAATCACATATATAACAATGCAAGAAATGCAACGACGAAGTTTTTTACATTTTGACATCCCAAGAGGTAGTTTAAGCACACTGAGTCTGGACTCATTGCATTTTAAACAGGGATGGGCTGATGAGCTACAGTAGAAACTCTTTCAGAAAGCAGTTTTTGTTGGGTTTCTCCCTGAGTCATCTGAAATGGGATCCCAACCACTTTCCATCGAGCACCATCTCCTTTGGTTGTGATATTACTAATTATGACTTAAATGAATCAATTAGTTATGTGTTTCAGTATTTTCTAGGTTGTGACTATAAATCTAAACTATTTCGTCAAAAGCCAACAATAAAATTATTTATTCATCTAATGAATCTCAACAAATCACAAATGGGTTCATTAGACACAACAATCTTTTCAAAGTGGAATTCTCCTAGATGCCTGTCTTACATGTTCAATTGAATTAAATTGAAAAACGAAAAATCAGAAACTTATTTAAAATGTAGTGATGCACCAATATCTCACAAAGTGGGCCCATAATATCAATCACAAGACAGCGAACCGAGCCTTTCCAGCAATGGAGCCTAGGGACTGATATGATGATTGGTTAGGTAGGGCAACCAGCCTGCTATGAGCAGCTAGGTCTCCGTGTGTGTGCCCGCTGAAGACCGTCAGTAACTCTCTCTGTAATCTAGACAGGGGAAATGAAAGCTGAATTTTGCCTATATTCCTTTCAGAATTTATTGCAAAATAGTTGGTTTCTTCAGCTAGATGTATATTATTTTTCAGCATCATGCCAGCAAATGATCTCAGCATCAACTAGCATTAAGGTTGTCATATAACTTACTGCAGCATGCTGACATTTGTGAGTTACCCATCAAGTTAAAAAGCATTGTGACAAGGGTAGAGGTTTGTCTACTGGTTTTCAATTCTAAATATGCAACTGTACAAGTGTATTTGTATCAAAGAAATGGTCATTATCTCGATATCAGAACCAATGTGATGTGGCACACATCACGAGGGAGAGGAGAGGTAGGCAAAAATGAAAACAACTTTTTTTCAAATCTAATTCAACTATCGGACAGGTATCATGGTTGGATAATAATAACGTAAATGATTCAGGGTGATTGCAGGGATTATTAAGTAATTAAAACTGTAAACAAAATAATAAACTTCAAAATATGCAATATTATGGAAAACTTGAGAATTTACATAATCAATTAAACTGATTGGGTTTTCTCGGCTTTGTCTTGACCCGAACAAGGGCCAAACGAAGCTTTATATTCACGTGAGAACTGTAAAAATAGAGAGAACATGGTGGAAGAGAGAGAAGAAGAGGGAAGGCCTAACCCTCAATTAGGGTTTAGGCTCTGATACCAATTGATGAGGCATGCATCGCAAGGGAGAGGAAAGGATAGGGGAAATAAAATGTAATTTATTTCAAATCTAATACAACTGCCAAGATGATCCCTGTAGTTAAATATTCATAATGAAAACATCAAACCTTGATGACTCCGGTAATTGCAAGAATTACCAAACTAGTGAAATGCTTTTAAACAACTTTAAAAAATTGAAAATTTGCAAAGAAGTCCAAAAATGGAAAGTTGCAGATTATGAGGTTTAAATAAACTGATTGGATTTTCTTGGTTTGTTGGACCCTAACAAGGGACAAGACAGGCTCTTGTTGTGCATCACTACTCTTTGGCATTGACTCTCATTGATCAACTCCTTGCACTATGTCACCTCCCTTCTAATACAACTGCACTTTATTGAAGCCTATTAGTCTATTAGCCATGTAACACCAAAAGGATAATTGATTGTATGAACTAGACATGTCGAATGATCTGGGTGAAGTGAAGTTTATTCTTAAGCATTTAACAATAAAGAAAGCAAATCAAACCCAAGAAAAAAAAATTGTCTGAGTTTGGCACATGAACATAATTTTGACATTGTCAAAGAAGAGATGAAACTAGAAAGGATGGACACGCATAATCAGCTTCATCTTTGGTGTGCCATGTTGTAAGAGATTGACTCCAGTCCAAACTAGCTCCCAATGTATTATGTTAGATAGTCTATTTACTTAAGTTGTTAGTCTATTTACTTAAGTTGTTTTAGTCTGTTTGTAATATGGGCCCAATTGTGTATTGACCGATTAGGGTTTGTCATGTGTCTATATGCTTCCCCCTAATCCTATATATAGGAAAGGGGAGCTACCTTCTATCAATAAGAAAAAACAACTACACGAAAGGGGATTGCCCCATCATTTCGCTTTTCCATATGGTATCAAAGCAGGCTTTCCTGTGCTGCCCCCAACCCTAAGAGAGATGTGAAATGTGGTGCCGCAATGCAACGTGCAATGCAGCGTTGAGAGAGGCCATAGGCCTTCTCCCTTTTTATTAATAAGAGAAACTAGATAATTTACATAGAGGTCCAACAGGATATAGAAATTACAAAATAGAATAAATATGAAATATGTTACATTATATATTTCCTGTTTTACATAGCCTGCTATTTGTTTTGTTATTTCTCTTTTATATATGAACCTCTATGTAATTCTTTCAGTATTATATATATGAGGGTGCACACATTGTGCAACCCTAAGCTCTCCAAATCTCATTGTTTTTCACATGGTATCAGAGCGGGACGATCCACCTTAAACCTAATCCCTATCTCCACCAACCCTAGCCGCCGCCACACTCCGAAATCCCTTTTTTTCGCCGCTACCGATCGCCGTCCACCCCTCCGCAGCCCTCCATCCACCTCTAATCCCCTAATAATCTCCATCCTAGTGGCCTAATCCACCACAGGACCCTCCATCTAGCTCTTTTTCTCTTTCCGAAATCTCCGGACAGCCTCGGTAACTTTCCAGTTCTGGCACATTGACGGCGTAACAGGCTTCATCCTCTCTGTCTGCCTGCGCCTCATGGTGGAGTGATTGATCCTCCATGTTGGCGTAGGTTTTTTCTCTTCATCTGCTGCCCCTACGTGGGTTTTTTTTGTTTTAAGATCCATGCGTGGATCTTCTACCTTCTACTACTAGTCCATGTGTTGGACTTCTGCCTCTGACTGCTGACTACTCCTGCTTGTGCCTGCTTGCATGTGTCTGCCTTCCTGCCTGTTCTCATGGCGTCTTCTGGAGATGACTTCTGGAAAGACTTGTGTCGTTAAATTACCACTGTTAAACTTGACGGGCACAATTACCAGCTTTGGGTGTGCTCCTTTGTGATATATGTCAAATCACAAGGGAAGTACTCTCATCTGATTCGCACTGGTCCGCCTCAGCCTGCAGCGAACGCAGATGAAAAAGACGTCAAAACTTTTGATGATTGGGTCTGTGAAGACTCGACTGTGATGACATGGATTCTCAACAGTGTCGTTGAGAAGATCAGTGTTACTTTACTTAGGCTACCTACGGCGAAGCAAATGTGGGATCAGCTCACCAGTACCTACTCTAACAGTCAGAATCCCAAGAAGGTCTTCGACATAACCAAGCAACTGGGGCGACTCCAATTCACGGGATCTGACATCTCCGACTACTTCTCCACCTTCACCGGCATGTGGGGTGAGTTGGAGACTTACCACCCGCTGTCTACTGATATGGCGACTATGCAGAAACAGTGGGCGGAACTACAACTGATACAGTTTCTGAGTGGCTTGCCAGAATCCTATGTTGGTGTTGTGGATCAGATCTTGGCGAGTGATCCGCTCCCTACTTTGCAGAGTGTCTACCAGCGTCTCCATCGCCTTTCTTCATCGACACTGTCTCCTGAGACTGGAGATTCTACTGCCCTGGCTGCTTGGACCGGACGTGGCCGTGGTCGTGGTCGTGGTCGTTCCACTGATGGTCGTCCTCCCCTGGGTGCAGGACGGGGATGTGGACCTGGTGCTGGACGAGGAGCCCCTCCTGCTGCTACGCGTCCTCAGCAAGGACAGCGTGTGTGTACCTTCTGTGGCCGGTCTAACCATATTGAAGAAAAGTGCTGGGAAAAGTACGGTAAACCGGCTTGGGCCAATGCTGCTGCAGATTCATCGTCTACTGCTTCTGAGGCTGTTACTCCGACGCCTAAGCCAGCGACTGCGGGAGCGACAGCAGACTACATTCGTGCTGAGGTGGAACGCCTCCTTCTTGAGTGTGTTGGCGCTTCGACTGTTGTTTCTACTAGTGGAGCACATGCTGCATACTCTGGTTATGATACTGCATTCCTGAGTTCCTCCTCACCTTCTACTTCTGGTAATACCAAATGGGTGATAGATTCTGGTGCCTCTGCACATATATCTGGCAATAGATCTCTGTTTAAAACTCTATCTAAACCTGTCTGTAACTCTTCTGTTATGCTAGCTGATGGCTCAAAGTCTTCGATCTTTGGAATCGGTGATATTGTTTCTCAGTTTTGGCTCAAGTCTGCCTTATATGTGCCTAGATTTCCTCTGAACTTATTATCAGTCAGTAAAATTTTACGAAGTTTGAACTGTAGCCTAACTTTTGTTCCTGGTTCATGTGTTTTTCAGGACCTTCGCACGAGGACGAAGATTGGTGGGGGGTATGAAGGTGTTGATGGACTCTACTACTTGGACCAGTTACCGCGATCAGAGAAAGCTACTATGGCATCTGCTTTATCGGCTTCTGTTTCTGCACTGCAGTGGCACTACAGGCTGGGACATCCATTGTCAGAGAAGCTGCGTCATTTAGTTTCTAATATTGGCAGTTGTAATTTTCAGTGTGAATCTTGTCAGCTGGGAAAACAGACTCGTACTGTGTATCCTAGACGTAGTACTATGAGCAGTAAAAACATTTTTGATTTAGTTCACTCTGATGTATGGGGTCCATGCCATGTACCGAGTTTGTCTGGTTACAAATATTTCATTCTATTTATTGATGACTTTTCTAGGACTACTTGGTTGTTTCTATTAAAAAGTAGGTCCGAAGTGTTGTCTACTATCAAATATTTTTTTGCTGAAATAAAAACGCAGTTTGGTTTGCCTGTTAAAGTTTTCCGCACCGATAATGCTTAAGAGTTTGTTAAGCAAGAAGTGGCGGTTTTCTGTAAATATGTTGATACGCTCCACCAGACTTCATGCGCCTATACCCCACAACAAAATGGTGTCGTTGAGCGGAAAAATAGACACTTATTAGAAGTTACCAGGACTATCATGATGCATTCTCATGTGCCCCGCTCCTATAGGCCTGAGGCTATTTTGACTGCGTGTTTTCTGATTAATAGGATGTCATCGTCTGTTATTGGAAATAAGATTCCTGTACAGGTTCTGCAACCTGAGACTTCTTTGTTTGTTGTGCCTCCTAGAATTTTTGGGTGTACCTGCTTTGTCAGATTACTTGGACCTGCTTCTGATAAATTGTCTCCTCGAGCTGCTAAATGCATTTTTCTGGGCTATTCTAGAACTCAGAAGGGTTACAAATGTTATAATCCCAGTACAAGGAAATATATAATGTAACAAAATATATTAACACTCCCCCTCAAGCTGGAGTGTACACATCGTGTAGACCCAGCTTGTTACAAAAACTCTGGAAAGCTACTGGACTCAATGGCTTCTTAAGAACATCTACAAGTTGATCTTCAGACTTGACGTGTGGAGTCACAACAATTTTCTTCTTGATTTGGTCTCTGATAAAGTGGCAGTCAACTTCAATGTGCTTAGTACGCAATGGTTTTAAAAAAACGTACCTCAAGGCTTAAGAGGTGTACACCTCGAGGCGAGGCGGTCTCAGGTACGCCTCGAGGCTTAAGCCTCAGTCTGCCAGTGAGAGGCGTGCGCCTCAGTTTATGCGAGGCGTATCGAGGCATTAGAGGCGCTGAGGCGTTTGTGAGGCGTAAGCCTCAGATTCTGTGTCTAAAAAGAGGCTATATTATCCTATTTTGGGCTTAATAGAGGCCAAATTAACCCAAAAGTGTATGTATATAGATATATATATATATGTGCATATCTATATATGTGTATCTTTGTTTGTTGACATATATGGAAATGGTACTACTTTTATCATTTTATGTTGTCGTATGTACACATACTCCTGTGTATGTGTATATATATGCATCTGTATACTTATAACTATGCTTATACGTATAGATATGTATATATATACATGTGTATTTGAAATAGTATATGTATATCTATATATGTAGAGTCAGGCTAGAATACACTCGAGTGTATCCGGAGCGGAATACACTCAAGTAGTTTTTCATGATGCAATATTTTTTTTTAAATCTAATCCGTTAATCTTCTTAAACATCTCGTGAACAACTCATACGCAAAATTTGAGCACATTTGGATATGTATAGCTCATGTTATGAAGATCGCAAAAATTATGCATTTCAAATTAGTTTCGCGCGTCGATTTTGTTGCCCTTAGATGAGTGACTTACACTCATCCAAATGGGCTCAAAATTTGTATGTAGCCTAGTTATAGTATGACGGTGAAGACCAACGGTTTACATTTTGCAAAAAATAGTCTTGATATGTAAACACACTTGAGTGTATTCGTGCGATCCGTACACTCGAGTGTATTCTAGCCTAACTCTATATATGTATATATATTTCTGTTATATAGATATACATATATATAGATATATACCTATATATATATATATATATATATATATATATATATATACCTATATATATATATATATATACCTATATATATATATATATACCTATATATATATATACCTATATATATATATATACCTATATATATATATATATACCTATATATATATATACCTATATATATATATACCTATATATATAGCTATATATATATCTATATATACCTATATATTTATATATATATATATATATATATATATATATACGTATATATATACACATATATATACGTATATATACATATATATATACCTATATATATACCTATATATATACCTATATATATACCTATATATATACCTATATATATATACCTATATATACCTATATATACCTATATATATATATATATAATATATATAGGTATATAGGTATATATATAGGTGTATATATATATAGGTATATATATATAGGTATATAGGTATATATATATATATGTATATATACGTATATATATGTATATATATAGGTATATAGGTATATATATAGGTATATATATAGGTATAAAGGTATATATATAGGTATATATATATAGGTATATATATATATATGTATATATACGTATATATATGTATATATACGTATATATATGTATATATACGTATATATATGTATATATACGTATATATATGTATATATACGTATATATAGGTATATATATAGGTATATAGGTATATATATAGGTATATATATATATATGTATATATACGTATATATACGTATATATACGTATATATATGTATATATACGTATATATATGTATATATATATATATATGTATGTAAATCAGTATAGTTATATATGTAAATCTGTATAGTACAAAATAGAAATCTGTCTATATAGTAACAGATATATATGTATATATATATTTCAAATCTATATATATGTAAATCCGTATAGTTATATATGTAAATCTATATAGTATAAAATGATAATTTGTCTGTATACTATATACATGTATATATATGTCAATCTGTATATATGACTATATACATGTACATATATGTATTTATATATACATTATATGGGATTATATATGTATATGTACATATATGTATATATATATATATATATGGGATTATATATATATGTTTATATGTATATTTATATTATTTTTATATATATAATATATGTATGTATATATTTATATGTACGCCTCGGTACAATGTGAGGCTTACGCCTCGCCTCGCTGAGACGAAAATGCCTTGATGCGCCTCACGCACTTTAAAACCTTGTTAGTACGTTCATGAAGACTAGATTCTTAGCAATGTAGATGGCCGCTTGATTGTCACATCTGAGTTCTATAGGAGACAAAACAGGAATCTTTAATTCAGAAAGTACAGAATGAACCCACTGCAACTCACAACATGCATGTGTCATTGCTCTATACTCAGCTTCCGTGCTAGATCCTACCACAACATTTTGCTTTTTGCTTTTCCAGGTAAAGATGATTCCCCAGAAATGTGCAATATCCAGATGTAGACCTCCTGTCATTCAGATTACCAGCCCAATCTACATTTGCGTAACCAGTAAGAGACAGTGTGGATACAGGAGTCTTCGGCCTATAATAGGTGATTCCGTTACCAGGTGCACCTTTCAGATATCTTAGAATACAACAGACAGATGTCCAATGAGACTGTTTTGGAGAGCTCATATGTTGACTCACCACTCCTACAGCAAAAGAAATGTTCGGACGTGTGACTGTCAAATATATCAATTTTCCCACAATTTTCTTGTAATATCCTTGATCTGGATAATCAGTATCATCAGTCATCTCCTTCACATGATAGTCCATAGGAGTAGACACATGCTTGGACTCACTCATACCAGTTTCCTGTAGTAAATCCAGCACATATTTTCTCTGAGACAAATTGGTACCTGCATGAGATCTAAGTACTTCAATGCCCAGAAAATATCTTAGTTTTCTCAGATCCTTTGTGTGAAAGTGCCCCTGCAAGCCCGCTTTCACACGAGATATGCCTGTGGAATCACTACCAGTGATAAAAATATCATCAACATACACAGCAATAATAATAGATCCACCAAAAGAAGTAGAATAAAATAAAGAGTGATCAGTAACAGAACGAGAAAAATCCATCTTTAGCACAACATCACTGAACTTGTCAAACCAAGCTCTAGGAGATTGTTTCAATCCATAGATGGCTTTCTTCAGTCTACACACCTTCTGACACTCCCCCTGAGCAACAAAACCAAGTGGTTGCTCCACGTACACCTCCTCTTGTAGATCACCATGAAGAAAGGCATTCTTGACATCGAGTTGAAATAGAGGCCAGTCAAATGTAGTAGCCAGAGAAATAAGAATACGCACAGAATTCAGACTAGCCACTGGTGAAAAGGTCTCAAAGAAATCAACCCCATATGTCTGAGTGTACCCCTTTGCCACCAGTCTAGCTTTCAATCTCTCCACAAAATCATCTGGATTATGTTTTACTGTAAATACCCATCTGCATCCCACAACATTTTTATCTGGAGGTAAGTCAACAAGTTCTCAAGTGTTGTTCTGTAACAGAGCATACATTTCAACATGCATAGCCTGTTTCCAGCCAATATCCTTCATAGCATCAAGATGATTTCTTGGAATGACCACAGAATCAATCCCAAGAGCAAATGAGCGAGCCTGTTGAGATAACTTGGACAAACAACACACATTTGTAATAGGATGTCGAATAGTACATAAACGGGTACCTTTGCGAACAGCAATGGGAACATCAAGGTCAGATGGTTCTTCAGGAATCCCTTGAGTAGAGGAAGATGGGGAGGGCTCAGAGACTGGAGTCGCTACCTCCTCTGGGTCTTGTCTGCCTCATCTGCTATAAACATGTGAATATTGCTGAATTGGTGGACCATCTGCTGGCTGCTCTTCCTGAATTATAGTATAGTCAGGAATGATAGGTGGCACTCTCTCACTCTGATGTGGTGTTGGCACTCTCTCACTAGCAACTGATGGTGGCACTCTCTCACATAATTGCTCCCCCTTACTGAAAACACTGGAGAAATATGGAGTGGATTCATGAAAAGTCACATCTCTAGACACAAACATGCGATGAAGACTTGGACAATAACATGTATACCCTTTGCTAGTGTTGGAGTACCCAAGAAAGAGAGTCCTAATTGACCTAGGAGATAACTTATCAGCCTTATGATCAAAATTGTGGACAAAAGAAGTACAACCAAACACTCTGAGAGGAACAAGGAAAGGTTGATCCTTGGGACGTAGGACAGAGAAAAGAGTATGTCCTTGAAGCACAGAAGAAGGATGCATGTTGATAAGAAAACAAGCAGTAAGAAGGGCGTCAGACCAAAAACGCTTAGGAACATTAGATTGAAACATGATTGTCTTGCTAATATAAAGGAGATGACAATTCTTCCTCTCTGCTACCTCATTCTGCTGAGGGGTGTGAGGACAGGATGTACAATGTATCATTCCAACTGAACTACAAAAATCAGCCATAGCATTTTGAACATACTCCAAGGCATTATCAGATTGAAGAACTTTAATATTGCAATCAAATTGAACTTTTATTTCTTGATGAAAATGTTTGACAATAGATAGCACAGACTCTCGACTTTTCAACAAATAAATCCAAGTCATACGCGAGAAGTCATCCACAAAAAAGAATAACGAAAACCATTATAACTATGGTCTTTTACAGGACCCCAAACATCACTATGGACCAACTCAAAAGGACATGACACTCGTTTATTGATACGATCGAGATAAGACATTCTATGATGTTTCCCCAGTTGACAGGACTGACACTCTAGAGATGATACTTGAGACAATTCTAGTTCTAACTTTCTCAGGCTCTCTAATGAAGGATGTCCATATCTGTAGTGCCACGGTAAGGGAGAGCCACTCAACAGGATAGCTGGAGCAGGAGCAGACACTTTGCGAGGCAGACGGTCACCGTAGAAGTGGTAGAGATCACCTTTCCTAGCCCCCCCCACCAATCGTCCAAAAGTTACCGTACATTTCACAGTATCAATCAACTTAGCAATAGACAGAAGATTAAAAGGAAAAGCAGGCACATAATGTACGGATTTAAGATCAATTCCAGGAGTTAGAGAAACAGATCCACTGGCTAACACTCTCCTCACTGAACCATCTGCTATTGTTACAAATTTGTGAGGAATATGTGAGTCAATGGAATGAAGAAGTCTCCTCATACCAATCATATGTTGTAACGCCCCAGAGTCAACGACCCATGATGAAGTAGAACCAAAAGCCAATAAAGAGGTAGCCTGATTACCAGTGGTGGACGCCAAGTTGGCTGAAGATGATGATCCCAAGCTCAGATGCTGAGTAGCCAGAATAAATCTATCATATTCCTCCTTGGTGAGTGTAATGCCAGAAGGACCAGAACTCGAACCAGGAGGCTCAGTAGACTCAGTAGTGGTAGCATAGTTTGTTGCTCCCACAGGTGGTGCAGGAGGTCGACCATGCTTCTTCCAGCATTTCTCAACTGTGTGTCCAGGTTTGTCACAGAAAGTACACTTAGGGCGAATTCCACGTCCTCGGCCCATACATGTCCGTCCTCTCACTACAGCAGCTACAGAAGCATGAGAATCTCCCTGAGATGAGACTACGGTAGGATCAACAGGTTCAAAATTTGCCTATAAAATCCTTGAACATGCCTCTTCCAAGCTGGGAAGTTTATCAGAAGCTAAGATAACACTGCGGGCTGAACTGCACGAAGAACTCAGACCAGACAAGAATTTTGTTGTAATCAAGTCATCTCTGTCTTTGACTTGCTCCTGGACAGTTACTGGATGGTAGAAACTCGGCTCTTGTGCAATACCTTGAATCACTCCAAAGTATTCTTCTAAAAGTCTGTTTCCCTGTCATTCTACAAACAAGCGATCATATATCATGAACTGACGAAGTGCATTCTTCTCTTGAGAATAATGTTTCTTCACTGCATCCCAGATCTCTTTGGCGGTAGTGTAGAACATGAACCTCGAGGCAATCCCAGGTTCCATGCTCCCCCACAACCAGGTCTTCACCAGACTGTTATGACGCTTCCATTCAGCATAACCTTTGTCAGTAAGTGCAGGAGGATCAGAATCAACGTGTCTCGCCTTGTCGCGTGACTCCAATACAGTATGGACAGCATTCATCCATAAGAGATAATTCTTCCCGTTCAGCTTGATGGAGGGGATAGGAGACATCTCACTGTAGATGGTAGATGCCTTGGTGTCCTCCATGATTTGACGAGAATAAGAGTGACGGATTGATACACGTAACAAGACGATATGGGAGACGGGGAGATACACGTCACGTCACAAGATCAGATGTGTATCTGACGCATCCACAGCCCCCAACTGAAATTCTCTAATCACACATAGAGGAGATGTGATTAGAAATTTCTTACGCATCAACGGACCCTCCGGTTTGGGATTTAGAAATATGTTGGACCAACCGAAGGACCCGAAGATCCGGAGATAGAAGAGAAGGGGGGACGGCGGCTACGGCGCTTGGCCCAGGAGACGGCTGCTCCGCCCGCTTTAGGTCGGCGACGCGTCGGCCGGGGAAGGCTGGCAACATGCTCTGTTCACGCAGAAATTACTGTTCACTCTGTCGTATTGTTCACGTCGGAGTTACCGTTCACGTCGCGTACTGTTCACCGCCGGAGTTACTGTTCACGTTGGCGGCCGGAGAAGGCTGGCGGCGGGGGAAGGCTGGCAGCCGGCCGACCGGCAACGGCGCTGGGTTGTGACGGCTGGGTAGGGTTAGGTTAAGAACCTTGCTCTAATACCATGTGAAATGTGGTGCCGCAATGCAGCGTTGAGAGAGGCCATATGCCTTCTCCCTTTTTATTAACAAGAGAAATTGAATAATTTACATAGAGGTCCAGCAGGATATAGAAATTACAAAATAGAATAAATATGAGATATATTAACAACAGAGAACACAAAGGAGAGAAGCCTCCCCTTGCGGGTGGTCGGCGTTGCTAGGTTGCCCGCACGGATTTCCCAACCCTGCTTCTTCCTGGAGTCGTCTCCATAAGCCATCTCCATCTTCAACACCAAAAGCATCCACCTTGAAGTTTTTACCATATCCACAAGGCCCGCCATGCGCCCGTCAATCTTGCTTGCTAATGGAGCCGTCATTATCCTATTGCCACCATCATTACAGATCTACACTGTCGATATCTGCTCCACCGCCAATCTAATCCATGCCGCCACCTTTGAGATCTTATCCAAAATCTTGGATAAAGGTCTCCCTTTCCTGCTGATATTGGGTATACATCGCCCTATATTGTTGTGGTGGAGATTTGGAAGGGAAAATCATCTTTTTCTACTGAATCTGGGATTTTTGTGCTATTGTTTGCCGCTAACGCGGCATGCCGTTGCTTGACACGGGGTGGCGGAGATTTGCTTCATTCACAATTTCGTTAGTGAAATTTGTCTACGACGACACGGCGTCTCACTTCTTGACACGGTGTGTTGCCTGCACTATGACACGGCGTGTCACTTGCTTTCTGCCCCGAGGTTCTGCCAACTGACACAGCGTGTCACTACACGACACGGTGTGTCGTCTGCTTCCTCTCAGCTTTAACTTCTGTTGTTGTAGTATCAGACACAGTGTGTATCTTCATTGACACAGCATGTCACCTGCTATTGCATAAAACTGCCTCGACTTTTGTCAACTGACATAGCGTGTCACTATACGACACGGTGTGTCGCCTGCTTCCTGTCGGCGTTGACTTCTATTGGTGCATCTACTGATGTGCAACACGAAGTGTCTCTTCACCGACACGCTATGTCAACTGCTACCGCTGCTATTACTTGGCGTCCTTCACGATCTACATTGATTTTATAACATGGCGGAGGTGTCTATACATGGCGAGTCCCTTCTTTATGCTTACCAGCAACAATTATCTTCTCTTTCAACACTTTTATTACTATGTTTTGTTGTTTAACACCCCTACCCTTCCCAGCACTATGTACATTTTGCCTACCTCCTCAATACTTGTTGCACCCCCATATACATATTGAACCTACTGATAATCGGATCCTACGATTTTTTGACCTTGTCCACATATTTGTTTGCATAAACCCTACCTCTACCATTGTTTTTTACTCTCCACCCCAACCACTCTCTTGACTCTTTTTGTGGTTGGCGTGAGAGGGAGAATAGAGGATGATGAATAGAGGGAAGAGATGAGATGGAGATATGAAGAGAATTGAAGAAGATTTTAGTTTTGTTGTTGTATGGATCCTCATGCTACTTTTACTATTGTTATTTGTTAGAGAGTTTATATTAGCCTATTTAGTTAATAGGTTAATTAGTTAGTGGGCCTTTAGTGTCTCGGCCCGTTTAGATTACTTGGGACACAAGTCCTAGGGTTTCTCCCTTGCTCCTATATAGAGGGCAGGGGTGTCCGGTCATGTACTCATCTAATCCAATTACATTCAATACAATCTTATATTTCACATGGTATCAGAGCGTGTTCGCTCCTGAGGAAAACCTAGTAGTCGTCCTCCCTTCCCTCTCCTATCCTGCGCCCACAAACGCCCTAGACGTAGCCGCCGCCTCTCTTCGAGAGAGAAACCGCGGGCTCTCCCCGCCTGCGAGCAGACGTCGCCATGGCATAGGTCGGCTGCCCGCTAGGCACTTCCGGCCGCCATGGCCCTATTTCTCCCACTTACACATAAATTTGTACGTCGGCGCTGATTCCCGACATGCAATCTATGTTTTCCAAATCCAAAGTTGACCGCCGGCGATCTCCTTTCCGGCCTTCATGTATTCGACGCCATCGTCACCTCCGCCACATCACGCCGTCGCTACAACAACATCACGTTGCCGTCGGCAACCAACGTGGCCGCCAACAGCAGCAATCTGCGTCGCCTTAGCCATCCGCCTCTTTGCCGTTTCCAGCAGCAATCAACCGCGGCCAATAGCAAGCAGCACCATAGCCGCAAATCACAGCAGCCATTGTCTCTATCGCCGCATCCCGTCGTCGTCCTCAGCATCTGCCTTTGTCGCCGCTCATGGAGAGGCTTCGCACTTGACTCCGCATGTAGCCTCATGGCATGCAATATCTCTGGAGCCGTGCAGAAGACCAGTATTATCTCATTTGTTGCGGCCGAGTGCTACATCAGCCGAGCGACACAATCATCGTCATCTTCTGTGTCCGTCCGGTGCAGGGTTGATGCCCCATTATCCAGCAACCGTATTCCCAGCCGACGATCACACCCTTCAGTTGTCGTCGTCGTCATCCATGCCTCTGGCCGCTGCTCACTACTGCTCTCCATCTCGTCGTTGCTACCCCAACGCCATCAACTATCCCTACCGTCGGCGATCACCCATCACTCTCCACCGCTACCAAACAGCCCTATTACTGCTCCCCATATACAAGGTGCCTATCTCTATTCGGATCCTTAATCGGTCATATTTTTGCTAATCGGGTCCAAGTTTTAGCCTAATCGGATTTTTCGCGGGGGCTATCGGTTTCCATTCGCCACATATTTCTCATCTCCATATCCCAAAATCCTCTCAAATCCACCAATTCCTTTCCCACCCACCCATATCTTGTGTGTATCCCTTTCCACAGTGCGGGGGGGGTCATGTATCCATTTCTCCACACCAAACACTCACTCTTGTCGTATTTGGTGTGTTGGATAGAGAGGAGAGGAAGAGATGAGAAGAGAGAGCCAGCATGAGAGAGTATGAGAGAGAATGTATGAGAGAGAGAGTATGAGATGAGATGATGATATATGTATTCAGGTTATATATGTTCCAGGCTATTATCTTCATGGAGCTTCACGTTCTTCAGCACGTCTGTTCTCCACCTCCAGCCAGCTTCATTCAGCGTCGACACCGTATCCGTGTTCGTACCGCGCTATGTACGTCAGGTGTTGATGGTGTATTTCTTCAGTTGCATTCATATGAGACAAATGAGTGCTTCTTCATATTTTCAGAAGCTCAGAGTTTATCTTCACCGAGTTGCTTCGTCACGTCTTCTCCGAGCTGCATCTGCTGTTTCGACATCACATGTTGTTGATCATCTTGGGACTTTCCTTGATGGATGATATCTCCTTTCCTGTCAAGCCCCCAAGGTTCACGCTACAGAGTTATGGTACCTGCATCGTATCACCAGCATATCATCCGTCCTTGATCGTGCCACGTTATGCACGTCTTCTCAGACGTTTTGAAGACACCACTACTACTACATCATCATTGAGAGATCCGCGTTCGTGCCGCGTTAAGTACGTATTCCAGTGAAGTTGTTGTGGTCGTGGTATGGATGATCGTCTGCTCCAAGTGGCGAATTACTGATGTAGTATCAGGTCCATTCTTCAGATGCTCTTCAGATGCACTTCAAAGAAAGACATTCTTCAAAGCTCGAGTATTTTCAGCCTGCAGAGTCATCATCACTATATGATTCAGGGGGAGTATTAATTAAGGGGGAGTATCAAATTTTGTATGGGGAGTGATATTTATCTTTTATCATTTCTATCTTTTCTTTTATCGAGTCTTGTAACCTCCAAGCTTTGGACGTGTTTCACCCATGCTCCAGCTTGAGGGGGAGTGTTCGAGAGTCTATATTAGCCTATTTAGTTAATAGGCTAATTAGTTAGTGGGCCTTTAGTGTCTCGGCCCATTTAGATTACTTAGGACACAAGTCTCAGGGTTTCTCCCTTGCTCCTATATATAGGACAAGGGTGTCCGGTCTTGTACTCATCTAATCCAATTACATTCAATACAATCTTATATTTCACATTATTTTTTTTTTGCTATATGGAACTGATTTACTGCTTGTAAAGCTTAATCATCATCATTGATTGTTGCTATGAATTTATCTACTTCAATTGTTCTATCTATTGTTGATTTTCTATCCGACAATGTTATTCTTGCTACTTGTGCTATGATTAGCACATTTTACTTATTGCTCTGTGCTTTTACAATATCTGTTGTCCGTGCTCTATTTGCACGTTTGACCCTTTGTATGTGCCTTGCACATGTCTACCATTGATGGTGTGGCCCAGCACTCTCTGGAGACTGTGACCCAACACTTTCTGGACTGTGACATCTGCTACTAGGATGAAAATTATATGATGAGATGATGATGGTACCTTTGGTGACTTACATACTTATGATGGATCTTCATGTTTTTCTGCTACTGTTGTTCATCTTGGAGTCTTTTTGCTGCTTTCTACTTCAAGCACAATGGTCTTTTATTCGACTACGTCGTCTATTTCTGCTACTGTGTTCCAGCATTCTCTGGATTGTTTGTGTCTTGTGCATGTTGACTCCTTTCTTGTCAATGCCTTGTATGCACATTGATTTTTATGCTATTGTATTACAGTACAGTCTGGCTCGTTCGTGTCTTGTGTGCACGTTATCTGCTGCTTCTTGTGTTCCGCACTCTCTGGTCTACTTGATGATGATAGCGACTGTGATGAAGACCATGATGCCTATCGATTGATATTTTATCTACTCCGGATGCTACTTCATATTGATCAAGAAGCTCCTGCTACTTTCTTTTGGATTATCTGCTTAAGGGGGGGTATTTGAGTGTGTGAGTGATTTATCGTAACATTGAGGGGGAGAAATTCTTGTATGGGCTTGGTTATCTTTTCATTATGTTTAGTCTATCTGTCTGTTTGCAAGCCGACTTGGGATTCTCCCAAGCTCCAGCTTCAGGGGGAGTGTTAGAGAGTCTATTTACTTATGTTGTTAGTCTATTTATTTAAGTTGTTAGTCTATTTACTTAAGTTGTTAGTTTATTTACTTAAGTTGTTTTAGTCTATTTGTAATATGGGCCCAATTTTGTATTAACCCATTAGGGTTTGTCTTGTGTTTGTATGCTCCCCCCTGACCCTATATATAGGAAGGGGGTTTGCCTTCTATCAATAAGAAAAACTATTATTCGAAAGGGGATTTCCCCCATCATTATTGCTTTTCCACATATTATAAAGCAACCCCAGATGTTGCTTAAGGTGCAAGGCCCTTGGCACTTAAGATGTTTGATAGGGCGCTTTCTGGGAAATCATCTAATACCCAAGTGAATCATTAAATAAGTATTGAA
This sequence comes from Alisma plantago-aquatica, assembly GCA_963693085.1. Lineage (NCBI taxonomy): Eukaryota > Viridiplantae > Streptophyta > Magnoliopsida > Alismatales > Alismataceae > Alisma > Alisma plantago-aquatica. The sequence goes on along the minus strand of OY856411.1, from coordinate 493,403,054 downwards.
TCTACAGATTACAAAAATAAAGACCATCTTTTCATGTATGATCTATATATTATCCAAACAAAATAACAGTGTGTGTCTTATGAGTTAACGAACTGAAGGTATGAAATGTTGTTCACGGAAAGTCGATGTGGATGCACTCATTGTAACAAGAACTAAGAGAGAGCAATGAACATGCACCAAACAACAGACATGATATGTATGGTTCACCAAATTGCACTACATCCATATCTTTTACTTTCTAGAGCAGAAGAGAGTTGACAGTGGAGGGGTTAGCATTGAACCCTAAGATGGATGGATTTTGTAAGACACTTCATGCAAAGTACAAAATAGAAAACCCTCAACAAGTCCTTATAGGAATAGAACTCTCAAACAATATTGGAAAACAAACATGTCCAGTTTGGAATAAAAGCATCATTTTTCTCAACTTGCATGTCGTAACATGGAGGCAGCATCAACCATAGTCAAGCGTCAAAACTGAGACAAACAATTGTTTCAACCAAGATTGTCATAGTGTGTCGCAACCTAGATGACGTTGTCACTAGGGAGTCATGACCTAGATTGTTGTACTGACTAACATGTATATCAGGATATGAGATCTCCGCCAGTTTTTCAAATCAACGATTCTGTAGTCGGATTCATGTATTTGCAATTGAAACTAGATGAATTGCAAGCATATCAACATTTCTATGAAGATTATCTACATAATTAGATTTATGACATGATGCATGTATTATTGTAAGATCCCTGAATTTGAGGTGTTGGATAAAATGGTCTTAAAAAGAATGAATGGACTACTCATACTAATACAGAAAAAGTAACTTAAATGTTACAATTAGTGATAGGGTGTATGAATATGAATGAATGTTCCATATGGACAACATTTGACTAGTAGATATAGGATGATAATTTAAGACACTAAATCGGTTTCTAAAAGATTTCAGGTATGTTTTACATTTAAATGTAATGGAAAATAATTTAGAATATTGAGGATAATTAAGTATGCCTAGATTTGATGATATCCAAAATATAGAGGTATATTTGATCTCAAACTTGGTATCTTATCATATGATAAGGATTTAGGCTTAACTGTAAAATTTGTAAAATAAATGGTCATTCTACAATTTGTTAGGAATTTCTAAAGTTTAAATAACAATAATTAGTTTAGAGGTTTCTAATGCGCAAATCAAGAATCTAAGATAATGATAATGATCAAGGCACAATAACAAGTATATGGTTAAATTTTGATTTGATTTGGATCACCATAACTATACTATTTAATTTTGAAACAAAGGGGATTATTAACCCTAATTTACCTAGCTATGCAACTAATACGACCAACTAAACTAATTGTACCCCAGTCCCGCTTGATAATGTTGTTTTCTGGTTGTCACGCGATCTACTCGCAAGTTCCCTATATGTGATTTCTTTTGTAGCTGTTGGATGCTGATCTGAGGGCTAGTCCCTCATCCTCTACCCCTCACTTCATATGAGTCGCGGGTAAGCCAAATCATTTGTGACAATCGATCCCTGAAATCCTTGCGATAATTCCCATTATCGTGAAAGGTGAGAATTCCACTGGATGTGGGTGATAGTTTTGCACCTGGTGAGCCCTTATAAGAACCTTAGAACCTACGGAAGCAGAAACCCCCATTTTTCCTTGATGCTATCTTCAACCTTCCGCCGCACCACCTGCAGGAACTATCCTCGAGCACCTAAGGACAATTACCTAAGCCAGAACCCAAGGAAGAAAATGTCCGATTTCGACGTCGTTTCAGTAGCCACAGAAACAGAAATTTTGACAAATTTCGATGGAAATTTCGACATATGCATTCCTGGCGTTTCAACGACCAAATGATCGAATTATTTAACGAAATTTTACCAGAACAATCAACTAGTGTAGATCTACTCAAATATGCAATAATATTTCATATTGGGTACGTGAGGGGGTGAGGCTCCTCATGTGAGTGAAGGAAGCTGAACAATTTCGATGGGCATTTCGATGGAGATTTTGAGGTCAATTGAATGGTGAAATGAATAAATTAAGTCATCCTAGTTTGCAAGCACAATTTATAGACTTAAAGACAAATTTATGGAAACATAACATGATCTAGGATGGTAGGACCTCTCAGTAGGATGACAGGACGTAGTACATAAACAATGTTGCAGTGATATGTGAGTATTGAGGAAGCATGAGACAACTATGGTTTATGCATCTAGTTGAACCATGATGGTTGTCATCCTCCTTGTTGATTATACCTATCAACATATTGGCTCCTGTTTATTTTGTTTTATACAAGCATAGATGTGTCTCACTGTTAATCTCCATTTGCTTACAAGTGTAAAAATGGATACTAATGGATTAACTCAAGCATTGCTCTTGGTCGTGTGCTTTTGTAGCAGAGCCTATAGGAGGCAACCATGTAGTTAGAGGTGTGCTAGATAATGGCATACATACAAAATATCTCGATAGTCATGCTAATTTTGCGCACTATAACATAAATCATGTGACCTCAAAAATGAAAGTAGTTGGTCGTCATAGTCATAGATATCACTCCCACACACATTTTTAAATATTCCCTATGTAGATCTTTATAGAAGTGAGAGAAATAGGAGAGAGAGATAGAATTAGGCTAGGACGAGAAGAAGCATAACTTAGATTGCCCCTAGCAAGCTCAAGGAATCACATAGTAAAATCTGCAGACATCATACCCCATTTCTCAATAATAGATGTGTATCTCGAAATTTTGTCGAAATGTGGATGAAATGGGCCTTTTTTATCGAAATTTACCTAATTTCGTCGAAATTCAAAATAATTATCGAAATTTAACCAATTTCTATGTCCGAACATTGGCGGCATCGAAATAATTAGCGAAATTTCACCAATTTTGACAAAATTTTGAACATTGCCAGAACCATCCCTAAACCCATATGCATAACCTTTGACACTTGGAGCCCAACACAAAACAGTTGAACTCCCACTGACGAGCTCGCTGAGGTGCTTGTCGTTGGTGATCAGGAGATGAGGTCCAACACCACCTTACATCAGCGGCGCCCAACCATTGTCCTGATCATTGGCGTAGACTCCTTGCAATTCCGCATCTCTGAGCCATCTAGAAGAGACCGAGATATCAACCCCGACACTAACTTGAGGTGTGATCCACCAAGGTGACCTCCCCACAAACTCGTTGTGAGGTGCTTTGTATGTAGCTTGCCGCTGTGGGCATCCTTTCGTTCACAGCTTGTGGCAAGGGGATGAGAGCACCCTAGGGCCGATCATGAAGGTCTAGGTTTGGTTCTATGCCATGGGCGATCAGAAACTCATCCTGTGAAGCTCCTTCACCCGGAGCACAACGTATCAGACCGCCGAAGAGGCCATGGCGCGACACTCTATTTTACAGAGGAAACAGAGGGGACTAAGCCCAATCTGCGGGCCGCTGAGAAAGAAGGGGGTGCGGGTCAAGCGGATTCCGCCCAAGGCGGATCCTGCTCGCAACCCATTTAGCTCCACATCAGGTAAATCATGATTCGATTTATTCAAACAAGGCTTCTATGTTGCATAAATCATAGTAATTAATTGATATATCCAACAAAGTCAAGTTATATATGTATTTTGTTCAATTTTTCGAGATCTAGATGATAGGCTAAGATTCAGAGCTTATTTCGACTAGTTTCCATGTTTTAAGCCAGAAACCATGAAACCCTAGAAACCACAATGAATATAGTTATTAATGAAGGATTATTGAATGAACAGGGTAATCAAGGTCCATCAACCCCAAGAATGTGATTAGGATTCCTCAATCTAAGGAAAGTAACTCAGATTTTCTCCAAAATAGGTAAGTGGTTCAAGTCCATGAGTATTCATATTTATCAAAACATATTTTCATAAGACTTCATACTTTATGTGACCCAATGTTCTAAGATTTGGCTGGGTGGGCCCCCGGGTTTACCCTTCCAGGGGGGGTCACAAAGTGGCGCTTTCTGAGGGGGGGTTCCCGGTCATCAAAAAAAAAATGTTCCAAGATTTTATGTTAAGGTATGCAAGTAAGATTTTCACACATTCATGGGTATGTCCTTACATGTGTCAATATATCGAGAAGAGATATGTTATTAAGATTTATAAGAATGATAGAGACTCGTGAACCAGGTTCATGAGAGAACTAAAGGATCATGTTTCTATAAGAATTATTAGTAATGATTCATATTGATGAATAAGATTACAAGATAAGACATGCAACCAAGATAGTCATACATGATAAGGTGGGATAAGAATGTACTAAGATTTCAAGTAGAAATATGCCATTAAGATTTCTTAGATAGATTAATATCTAAGAACTGTGTTATTTAGATTTCTTAGAATGATTAAGATCTAAGAATTAAGTACATGATAAGATTATAACTTTATAAGAGTGAAATGCATTAAGTTATGATTAAGTTTGCAAGATAAGATTTTATCAGATTCATATTTTAGGATTTAAGAGTTAAGCTTACATGAATGCATTAATATTCATGTTAAGATGAGACTTCATGAGACTTTCAAGAAGTTGAGTTATAATGTCAGAAATCATATTTTAGATATTTACCACTTAAGTTACTTTTATATACTTAGTATTCCTATATTCAGTTCAGATTGTTTTCCTAAGCCTTTAGACTTGCATGTAATAAATGTGATATCATAATTTAATTAAGTCATTTGATCAAACAAGAGTTTCAAATTAAGATTCATCCAGATAATAAGAATATCAAATTTTGATTCAGATTTAGATTACTCAATATGTGGGTAGCCAGATATTTGATTAAGATACATGATAAGGGTTTTAGACCCAATCTCATTTTTGTAATTGAGATTATTCATATTCAGATGTAGATTTAGGTTCAGAGTTCAGTACATGTTCAGTACACAGTAGTCAGTTTCAGATAAGTCCAGATTCAGAATTTAGTACGCTTAGACTTAAGATAATTAATTCAGAATCTTCACATAGTACATTATATGATAACTCCTCATTCAGAGAGTCTCGGGACGATTCAGAGGCATCTGTTGCCAATTCATAGGAGTGTTTACTCCATTTCAGAGGGCACGTTGTGCCAACAGAGGGTGCGTTGCACCATAGAGGACACTTCGGTGTCAACAGAGGGCACGTTGTGCCAACAGAGGGTGTGTTGCACCATAGAGGACACTTCGGTGTCAACAGAGGACTCATTGTATCATGGTGGTCACAGTCAAATAAAAGTCATAAATAAAAAAGATGCATTATTTCAGAGAATGTACAGAATCTCATTTACAAATTTTGTAAAAGAGATTAAGATAAGAGGGACATGACTCAGTCCCTTTATGCAAGTCATGTGGCCCAAGGACCAGAGTGCAGGCCAATTCAAAGACATAACCCAAGCCCAGAGTGCAGGTTATGTGACCCAGGCACCTTGGTGCAAGTCATGAAACCCAGGTACCAGAGTACAGGTCTCCAGAGAAAGATAAGTAAAAAGATAAGAACTAAATTAAAGTAAGAAGAGATAGTTATGTTTCAGATTTTGTAAAGTTTTTAATGTTAGTTCTCAGTATATAATGTTTAAGAATATTTTGCAGTATCTTATTTCGTCAAGTAATGTATATGTTAGAATACTCATGCCACTTACTCTAACGACTAGTTTTCCAATGCACGGTTGGGGACGAGATGCTCGCAGGTGAGAGTAGGAGCAGATGTAGCACCCAGAGACTTAGAGAACAATAATAGAGCAGGATAAGATCTGGTAGGGTGCCAACTATAAGAGGATCCTCAGATTTATAGATTCACTTATATGTTTTCATTTTTAGATCTTTAGAGTACAAACTATGTCTCAATATATTAAGTTAGTTTTCCATGTGATAGCATTTATGTTCCTTTTGTAAGAAAAATCATGATAATGTTTTAATATTTCAGTTTGTGTGATTGATTATATTGTTATTATGAATGCCAGTTTTATGTAATGCCCCCTTGAGTGCACGAGTTATGGATAACTCAGTGTTGCTTCCGCTATGTGCATGTGTGTACTTAGGGAGGGTGTTACAACTATCCATATCAACAAGGTGCTACTCATTTTCAGGTAGTTCATCAATAGGTAGTGTTATTAGGCATACTCAGCCAAGAGTAGTACTAGGATGGTGACTTGTCAAGAAGTTCTCATGGTTGTGTGAGTGAGAACAAAGCGTGCAGCCAAAGCCTAGTGTTGGTCTGTGGGTTTAGTTGTCATTCCTGAAACTCTACACTAGCCTTGGCCTATGGCTTGAGCGTTACAAATGGTATCAGAGCCCGTCCCCTCCGGTACGTGCGACCCACATGGAAATGTGGCGTTGTAGTCGTGAGTCGCGCAGTCCAAACAAGAGAGAAAGACTACCCCATGAGGTGAGGAGCCATCCTTGTACTGGTAGCCGTGAATGGGAGTTGGGTGTACATGGACCATTCTGAGTTTGCACTGAAATGGAGAACACATTATGAGGCCATATAGTTGACTATTGACAAGGACGCCAAGAGTTTAAGTGTAACATCCCCTTAATTGAGCCTTTAAATAAAATGATCTTTAAAAAAATGAATACCATATCAACAGAGTGCCCCTTACTTTTAGGTAGCTCATCAATAGGTACCATGTGGTTAAGCATGCTCGTCCAAGAGTAATATTAAGATGGGAAACTTGTTGGAAAGTTCCCAGGGTTGTGCGTGAGGGAGGACAAAGCACGTAGTCGAGGCCCAGTGTTGGTCTGTGGAGCTAGTAGTCATTCTTAAAACTCTATTAGAGCCTTAGCCTATGGGCCCCGGCGTTACAATTACAGTATTACATATCTAGAAGAGTTTAGAAAGTCGAGTTTATAAATCCTAGAAAAATGCACAAATAAAAAACAAGTCCCCTTTGCCAAAAAGTGAATGCTAAACGGCTCTCCTAGCATTTAAGCAGTTACTATGTCCCAACTTGATTCTTGCCTTGTTCTTATTAATATATTGTCAATTTCACAGAAAGATGGTTTCATATTGGCAACCCTCTACAAGAGGTGGTTCGCTCCAATTAAGTTGTGCAGTGTGAAAGTAGTTCCCATTTGGTGTTTCTACCAAGACCTAAGTCGAGCACAGGAAGATGTTCATTCCCTTGCGCAAGTCTATTGCTTCATTTATTATATTAGGGGACAGTGAAAAAACGTTTCATATGTTTTCCATTAAATAATTTGATTAGAAGTACATGGTATATGTTCCAAAAGGAACCTGGCAATAAATGAAATGCATAATCATGACTTGGTATTATTGGAAATAAACAAATTCAAAACTTTGACTTCCATAGATTCTTGAGAGAGTTTGAGTTTGTTACAGATGATTTGATGACAACCATGTGCCCAATTCATGAGTACTCAAGCCAATATAGATATTTAGGCAACTGCACATGACATTCCTGATTTTGATGCTGTTTGACAAGCTAGACCTCAGTATTTGAAGCAGAAATAAAATCATATCGTGCCTAACATGTGCTAGAATTTGATCCTGAAAAACTTATGACTGACAATTAGTTGACAGCCAAAAGAACTTTTCAAAAAATATGGCTAAGAGGCACTCTATTTACTTATATTCATTAACATACTTACAGATACCAGTAGAATGACGATGCAAAGAAAGATCAAAACCAAATTAGTTTCCTTATTGCTAAAGATCAAACAATATTAGTTTCATTATTGTTAAATTAGTTTCCTTATTGCTAAAGATTAAAACCAAATTAGTTTCCTTATTGCTAAAGATCAAAACCACATATATGGCTAAGAGGCACTCTATTTATTTATATTCATTAATTGAGGGATGATGTGCAAGTTTAATGGTCCAATCACTAATCCAAATTCCGATGCATGACAGGGAGTACTGGAAGACCTTGGATGCACTACTTCTGACGACCATATGTGGTTGGCACTATTCCACTATGTGAACCAATGAACCATTTGCGTCAGAATTGAATCAACTCCAATATTGTGAAAGAATAATTGCAACGAACAATATAATAAAAAATTAAAAATCAATGGACTTTAGGAACGCACAGTTATGAATATCTTCACAAACGCAAATGTTGTTATGGGATGTGACACTGATTATGCGTTGTTTTCAACTTTAGTTTGGCCACTTTGATAAGATTTTCCCCTTTGTACAGATCACACGGGTTATAAAATAAAAAATAGGTTCTGCCTTATTATCAAATGCATGCTTGCCACAGACAGTTGACAGGCTGACAGCATTTTGCCTCCGTGCATGTCTGGAACTATACACATTTCTTTAGCGGATTGTAGTAGCGAAGATTCTGCTTGTGATTGTGATATTTTTATATGACTCGGATCAGATACATTGGATATTCTGTGTTTTAATTCTACTTCTGCTTGGGTTTGGGTCTAGGAAGATACAAATTCCTCTGCTTGACCGCCTGTTTCACAGAATTAAACTCAAACTCTAAGGATCCCTGGTAGTTCGTGTATATCCCGTCGCACCCCCTTTGCATTGATAAAGTTTAATAACAGTTGATAAACAATGCCGTGATATGGTTCGCCGTGATATTGTCTGTCGGTTTTTTACAGGTTAGTGTTTTGTTTTTTTTTCTTTTACCGTCACTGATACAATAGGATCAAATGAAGCATTATCGTTACAATAATCAAAAGTAACAGGTGCTTACAGAGTCCGCTGCGAGTCCATTTCAACGGTGACGAGACCGTCAGCTTTCGTGGACGATTCACGCTCATGTTCGAGGCTTGCCGCCATCGTGCGGGTGAGAGGAAAAGAGATCGCTCGTTCGGTGCGCGGCCTGTCGGAATACCAGGTCGGAGGAGGGCGTCAGTCCAGGGAAGCAGAGAAGTAGAATGGAGAGGAAGAAGGTCCGAATAGAAGAGGGGTCTGCGGTGTGCCCGTTTACTTGCAGGTGGGGTTAGTTCGGTAGAGCGATTGGCATACGCTGGCGATTCCCCACGGCAAAACTCATCCGCGATGGGGTGACACGGTAGGACATCAGTGATGGGCTGTTTACTGGTGCTCCATTTATCCAGCTAAAGAGAAAAATGAAACTACACTATAATTAATAAAAAAAATTGTGAATTGTTGAAATTCGTTTCAGTTAATGTAGACATAGTGTTAATGAAGAAGAATAAAATCACTAAAAGAGAAGCAAGAGAGTATAATTGTTCCCGACGTCCACTCGGATCCTTCTCGACGTCACATCTATCATCTATCAAGGGTAAGTCAAAACACATTCAGCTTCATAACATTGTTATTCACTCAACCTGACGTCTTGTAGACTTAGGATGCTCCTAGGTGTTCCAATTTACTTTTCTAAGCTCCTAATATATTCTTATTTTTTTATACAAATATTCATAGATGGAAACCATGTATGGTCACTTTAACATGCATGTAGTCAATACAATTTATTTGGAAAAGGATTCTAGTCATATTTTGGGAAAGTAGAAGTCTTCGTTGCTTTAAAAAAATCAATCTTTTTGTTTTTGCATTAATTTTCTTCTTCCATTCTCTTTCCTTTATAAAAGACAATCTTTTCAAGATGAATGAAGAAGCAACCGATCTAGAAGTAAATGTGATCCTCCTTTGCCTTGGAAAAAAATGATAGGCGTGGTGACCTTCCGTCAGCACAAGCAAAAGAACATGTGTCGAGATAGTTTCTCATAAACTTTATAAGGAAATATATAAAGGAGATAGTGAATGCGGTTTGATCTTTATTTCATTTTTAAATATATAATTACATATTGTGCTCCCTCTAAACTATCAATAAAGAGTTATTTTTTCAAATTTAGTTGTTAAATAGCCAACTAGGCGTCAATTGGGAATCATTTGTCTATTTCAAAAGTGGTTGCTTTATATTAACTAAAAGTTGTTATGTTCATTAAAACAAGTTTCTATTAACATTTAACTATTCAGAAATTTCAAATTAGCATAAAGTCAATTCACGTCCCCTCTCACCCTACAGAGTCTATTTTTTAACTGGTATCAAATCAGCATTTTGGTACCTTCAAACACAGATGTAACATCCTATATGTAACACCCCTAGAATTTCAGTCTACAATAAAAGTGACCAATAATGCTAAAGAACAAATGTATTTTCTTCTAATGATGTAAAACCCTAGATAATCTATGCATATGATGATGATACCTTGGTTTGTATCATAGTCAAATAATGCACAATATCTAGCCTAATTATGCCATGAAGACTGGTTAAAAGTTTAAATAGTAATTGACCCCACAATCATGCATAATACATATAGTGATTCGTTGTATGGATAATCTATTAGATAATGGGACTTCTCTCAAGTTTCGATAACATAAATATTTTTTTTAATATGAAGGCATTATTGGTACTAAGTATCAAATGATATAAATCACAGGTTTCCTATCTTAAGCCTAAAATCTAGTTTGATATTTGGATTCTTCATGATTAATTTAGCAAACTTGTCAAATTTCATTAGATTTAGATAATCCTAACTATTGTAACTAGAATAAGGAAGTAAATGTGATTAATTTTGTGGACCATCACCTAATTATATAATCGACACATTTAATTATCCTTTTTATGCCTAACGTATTCTAGATAATGGTATATGTGGATGTCACACACTCTTCTGGTACTTGTCCCTATAGACGGGCTTGCGCCCAGCCTTTGGATGCTCATCTAAGGGTTGTCACCTCGTCCCCTACCTCTAGCGTGGGGCATGTTGGGGGGAACAGAGACCCCAATGGAACAGACTCTAATCTAAATGATTTTCCACAAAATCTAGTCAATTATCGCCAAAGATAAGGATCCCAAATGAACTGGGATATGTTTTCGCTTCATTTAAACCCCAGTTTGAACCCTAGAATGCCCCGAGATGATATCCCCAATCTGTCTTCTTCTTCGGCGATACACAGCCACCATGCAACGTGACCAAATCGACTTTCTCTGACTCTCCATGATCCATAAAGCATCCTTGGACCTCTATCGACCTTTCCCCATGTTCAATTTCTAACGAAGCTTGTTGTGGAGGTGTCATCGGTGTAATCTTCTCGAAGGTCAACGACGAGCTCAATAGATCACCTCCGGCCACTCCAGACTAATTCGAGCTCCAATAAGCAACCCCAAGGAGGTGCTCAATGTGCCATATTTTGACGAAGAAGAAGCCATGCAAAGAATTTACATTGTTATCCTTTCTTTTCTAATTATGTTGTCATGCTACCAAGGGTAGTATCGAGATTTTGGCCAGCGTCAATCATGTATAGTGCTTGTTGTAATAGTCTATATTGTTGGACTCATTTGCCTTGTGTCACGCTAAAGTCATTTAGATCACACATGAGCATATTCGTATTTTGAGTCAGATTTCAATATTTTGAGATATTGATTTGAATGATTGTCCTCACTTCTGATTCGTCATATTTTATACAATCTTAGATAATTCTTAGAAATTGCTATGAGGCTCAGATGAGTTCAAGCCTTATATGAATTTCGATCAGTTTTTCGAGATCTTGCTAATGGTCTAGGTTTTGGAGCTTGATTTGACTCTGAGTCTCCCTATTATATCCAAGAATCATGAAATCCTATAAACTAAGATGAATATAATTATTAATCAATGGTTATTAATGAACAGTGTGATTAGGGTTCATCAACCCCAAGAACATGATTTAGGTTTATTCAACCTAATAAGAGCAATCAAGTTTTCTTTAAGAGAGGTAAGTGGTTCATGCCCATTAGTACATATTCATATTTATTAAGCTCAATATATTTACATGTTTCTCATATCAGGCATAATGATATATGTTCTAGGATTTTAAGTAATAGATGCAATTAAATTCTAATACCTTCATGATGGTGTTCTCATATATGCCCTATATCTTAAGTAGAGATATGTTATTAAGTTCCTTAGAATGATTAGAATTCATGAACTATGTGTTCATGAGAAAATTAAAGGATCATATTCCTATATGATTATTTAATAATGATTCATATTATTGAATATGCAAGATAAGATATGCAAGCAATACAGTCATACTTTGTAATGTGCCATAATGTTTAATTTAAGATTCCAAGTAGAAATATGCTATTGAGAAATATTAGATATATTAAGACCTAAGAACTAAGTGTTATTTAGATTTCTTAGAAGGATTAAGGTCTAAGAATTAAGTACATGATAAGATTATAACAGTAGAATGCATTAAGTAATGATTAAGTTGTAAGATAAGATTTTGTAAGATTCATACATTAAGATTTATGATTTAATGTCATAATAAGATCGTGAGATCAGAATGTATTAAGATTTATGTTAAGATCAGATTTAATGAAACTTTATAGAGTTTAGTTATGTTTTCAAAACACCATATTCCAGATATTTGATGCTTAAGATACTTTCAAATACATAACCCAAGCCCAGAGTATGGCTAGGGACATTCCATATATTTTTCTAATGCATGGCTAGGGACGAAATGTCAGCATGTGAGGAGTAAGAGCACCAATAGTAACCAGAGACTTGGAGTGCAAAGATAGAGTAGGATAAGATATGGTGGAGTGCCAACTATAAGATGATCCTAAGCTTTATAGATTCAACTTTATGTTTTCATATTTAGAACTCTAGACTAGAGACTTTGTTCTAAGATGTTAAATTAGTTTTCCATGTGACAAACTTTAAAGTTTCCTTTTGTAAGAAAAATGATCAGAATGTTTATCTTTCAAGTTTGTGTCATTGGTTATATTGTTGCTATGAATGTCAATTTTATGTAATGCCCTCTTGACTGCACGAGTTAAGATAACTTTGTGTTGATTCCGCTATATGCATGTGTGCACTTAGGGAGGGCGTTACACTATAAAATTGGGAATTTCATATCGGATTCAATAATATGGTGTGAGAATCAAAGTAGAATAATGTAGGGGAAATGATGACCTTGGTCGGTGAATGTAAGTCCTACACTTAGATTAAGTCTTCGATTTCAATACAGAAAGAAATAGTTAGTAAAGGTATATTAAGACACTTCAACTAATATAATAAGGCATCTCAAGCTCTAATTATGTAATTAAGAAGATAATAAATCTTATGAACCCTCTCGAAGGTCCAAGTATGAGCCATGGGCCTTAAAATCCAATACAAACAAAATTGGGATAGTTAGGATTTACATATGGGTCCTTGGAATACAAAATTAGGAGTAATGTGCTCCATGCTTATAATAAATATTGTTCATAATTTTAATAGGTTGATACTTTTAATATAATATTATGGAAGAAATTCCATAGGATTAAAAGTTATATTATGACCTAGTTATTTATAAGGTAATTACTCAGAATTACTTGAATGATAAAATTGGAGTAAGTAACAGATTACTTAAGATCTAGTCTTTGTCCCAAGAGAGGATAATAGCAAAAGGAAGATAATTCCAAAATTTAGGATTAAATTGAGCATTAACGTGGCTCATATCATAGATATAAAAAATGGAGTTTTATCTAAAGAAAAATATAAAAGATAACCCTGAGAGGGGGAGTCTAGTAGACCTAGACTCCCAGATCTGGGTAGAGTTGAGGCTATGGAGCTCAATTCCCTGACCCAGACTCTATGTTATTTTGTGATATAAAATAGTCCACACATGCTAATACCCTATCTCCTCCATGACCCTCCTTGTCACAATATAAAGATATCATTGACTCTGGGGGAGTCTAATGAATCCTACCAAACATAAGATTTAGGATTATCTCCATAAATCACAATAATTCCCAAATACATGGAAATCTAGGGAAAGTAGGGCTATAAGGAACCCCCTCTACCATGCCTCTCATTCATATACAAGGCATCAGGGAATTTGGTTGCAACCCCCAGAGCATGCCTCTCCCCTCAAGTGATCCCATGTTGCCCCGAGGCTACCCGTCGACTCCTGCCTTCATCATTGGCATCTTCAACAATACTATGGTGACACATGGCATCTTCAACCAATCCTCTTAGTCTAGAGCTTAGCTACGAGGCCATGAAGGTGGTGTTATCTCTAGTGAGGTGGGAGGATCTCTAGATATGTGCTTTTGGTATCTGATCTTGGTCACTTGAAGCATTTGATCGAGAACTTAACCCCATATCACCTTAGACCTCATCAAGATTCAAGGAAGCCTCAACATCACCCTGTCAGCACCCTTGACACATCTAAACTACCAGATAACATTGAATTGTTCCCCTAGTTACAATCTTTCAACCTTATGTCAGAGCCAGACCTCACAACAATGTGTTGGAAAATATGGAGTGAAAAGATGACAGTTCAGACAAAAATTTTGTTTCATGTTCCCTAACTAGTTGATCATGCCAATGATGATGTATAGAAAAGAGGGTGCAATATATACCTTATCTTAGATAAATTCCAGTGAATGTCCTTGCAAACAGATGTGATTCCTTCTTGAGAAGCACACAGACGGCGGTCGGCGATGTCCTCCTAGGACAATGATAAAGCCTCTACGCCTTTATATAGTCTACGTGGACCACCTAGAACTCCACGTTGTGTATTCTTGATTCGGTGTAAAGGAGTAACCCTTTTGTTTGTTGACGTGCGAGCATCAAGTTTTTCTCCCTTACTGTCTCCCCATTTCATAGATAATATGGCTAGTCTAACACCTTAAACAATGTGAGAAGAGGTGTGTAGAAAATCTTGGCCATCACCCCCTTTATATAGGAGTCGTGGGGCTAGGGTTTCCTAAACTCTGGGAGGTGAAAGGTCAAGTTCTCTTGGTTGGACAATGGTTGTGCATAACTATCAAGTCGATCACCTAGTATGTTGGTCGTTGGCTGCAAACAACCACTCAATTGACTAGACTATCCAAACAGTCTATTGGCATGTTGTTAGAAACACAATAGCACTAGCTTTTAATGTAATGATTAATGGTTGTTATTGTGGCTACCATTAATCATTTGACATAACCCAATTGGTCGATTCAACCCAGTAAGTCGACTTGATTCTCCAATCAGTCGACTAGCCACTCTAGTCATTGGTTGGATGACACTATCCAGTCGATCGAATGAACTCTCTAGTTGGTTGACTGATAGGTCCTATTAGCTATAGAGGATAACTTCCAGTCAGTCGACTCGATTCTCTAGTCAGTCCATTGGTCATTCCAGTCAGTCGAGTGGCCATTCTAGTCAGTTGACTGGACTTTGTAATCAGTTGACTAGCATTGCCAGTATTATTTAGTTTTCTTATATAAACACTTTAGTGACAAATTCAAATATAATTCATGATTAAACTCATTTTCCCAATGCATCCTATGTGTTTGGCCCTGTGGGCTCCATATTACATTGGTAATGATGTTCACAATCATATTATGACTTCATATGGAATGAGCGTTATCTAGTAAGAGATTGTTGTTATCCTAGTAATTGAATAAGTTGGAGGACAACTTTAACATGAACTCGTGACTAGTGTTGTAGAGTTCATATAGTTCCTTTGTCACATATATCTAGATTGATCATGAGGCATGGAGCCGTCATCCTCTTAATATTTAGTCTATGTTTCTTGAACTATAGTAGACTATTGATGAAACACCCCATCCACAACAAAATACGATTACACGCTAACCAACATATTACTGAAAATCACGGGAAATTAAAATCGATTTTCAACAAGCACCACAAGATGAAGCATATTACATATGAGCCAACACTTTTCATTTCATAACATCTTTTCAGGGTGCTATAACATAATTTCCCACCATCTCTTTACATGAAATAATTATTTGTCATGCTGCTTACATCAAGATACATACCAAAAACAATGCATCGATCATTATACAAGAAACATCGAAAAGCTACCCTGAAGACCTGAGTGTACAGGGACAACACATAGGACTCTACTGCTAGACACTATCTATCCCACCAGGTATGATACATCTGCATATCATCTGTAGCCACATGATCTTCATCTCGCCAGGCACGTCCACCTAAAAAGGGTTATTAACCAGTGGGGTGAGACACACGGTCCCAGCGAGAAACATAACCCTCTACCAACTTTATAATGATCACAGATAATTGGTATAAGAAGATTACAAGAGCAACATACTGAGCAAAACTAACTTTATTAACATTCTTACCAAACTATCAGGAGGCATATACCCAGGCATTCTGTATGGAACATGATTGACAAGATAAGCTTTATAAGATCTTATCACAAGATATAAAGAATGTACATATAATTGCAAGATATAATTGGATCATCTACACAAGCAAGCCCTCAATCAATGTTTTGTGTTTTACCTTAAGCAATATATTATATACGGCTGGATCACAATTTATTATGCCCTGAGGAAGTGATCCATCCCACTCAAATCCAACCTTCGGCTACGAAGCCCAAAACCAGTGCCATACAAGGTCATTGGGAGAGCCGGACTCCTTGACCTCACCTCTTTGTGGTCAGTGCACAAAAATCAACAAGCAGGACCGCAGTCTCTTGCTTAAGTGGCCTCAGCCACATGGTCAGTCCCACAGGCTACCCTTTTCATCATGAGCCACGGGCCTATTCACTGTGCTCCTAAGCCATGAATGCATTCATGCTCCTTCATGCTCTTATACACATCTTGAGTCCACAACCGCAGTTGCACTCTGATCCTCCTATTTTTGGCTAGGAGAAACCTCACATATTCAACAATATGCGCTCCGGGTTAACCCGCAGGAGAACCCGTTTCACCATCACCTAATTACTGACGATGATGGATCTATGGCCAGCGAAAACTACATGAAAGGTTCCACTTGCCATTAATTAATACATTTTAAGTGGATTGCAAGATTCAACCAAGTTATGTAACATGTAAACTAAAACACAAGTAAACAACATAGATATCATTGTCGGGTGTTACATTGTCACTCTTATTTTTCAAAGCCAACATTACATGTTACCACTTGGCCTCTTGCCAATCATCAAGATCCATCTCAAGGATCAACATCACTGGGACTCATTCCCATCATCACAGAATGCCACTGCCTCTCAAGGCTTACATCATCACCATGAGATAGCAATCCCTCCTCTCAACATCAGAGGATAACACATCAACTTGGAACTCAGCATTTATCTGGTCCACAGACCTTCCACATCATACTGGTGATACATGTTATCTCATCAACAAGGATTATCATCATTGAGTGTTATACAGAACACATATTCCTCATAGCTCTTACATGGCTATGAATTCATTGGATACACATGCATGGTTAGTATACATATTGAGAGAGATAACTGAATCAGACATAGATCTTTATGATTATCATGCTATTAGGACTGAAGGTACATTATTGGATCAACATCCATGATTATAACTGCATGAAGCACAAAGTTGTGTCTTGTAAACAAATTACATTATTGTAATCAAACCACGAGCATTCACTATGTCCTATATGTCATCAAGATTAAGGTTTATAGCATTGGAATATTCTTCCATCATTATGAACATATGCAACTTAATGTCATAACTGGTGTATTAATCAATACACACCACTGCTATCATGTCAGGGGTATCCCACCATACCCTACATCTCAAGTTATTAAGAACATCATCCCTAATGATTTATCATTAAGGATCATACACCATGATCCACCATCCAACTTTATCATATGTTCATCTATCATTAACCATAGGTAACCACTATACAAGGTTCACAACTTATCTCATCATAGCTCATCATAATCAAAGGTGTGAGCTCAAGATAACATACATTGTGTAACATCCCTGACATGGGTTATGCCTTAACCCTAGATGTTTTACTTAATAAAGTTAATTATATGCTTGCTCTTATCTCTTGAAAAGTAATTAAGGCTCAAGAGGAACTTATGTTTCAATTATAGTCCTTTTTGAATGATGTTGAAAACAATGTTTTGTCTATTTTGGACTAAAGTGCAAATTACCCAAGTCGAGGGGTTAACTTGCAAATGTTACATGATAAAATGTTCCTCAGGTGTTTAAGCATCATAAGAATGAGAATGATGTAGAGGTTGTTTAAGCATCATAAGAATGAGAATGATGTAGAGGTATGGCTACCACAAGCCTGGGCACCAAGAAAGAGCTTATTAAGCAATGTTTGTGCATTAAAACCTAGTTTTGGTGTAATGTGCAATTTACCCAAACCCTAGGGTTCATTATGCAAAATACCACATCTATAGAGTCCCTCATGTTTCTTGACATCATTTAGAGAAAATAAAATGAGAGGGGCGTCTCATTTGAATCACTTTGGAGGAGAGAGAATCTTGATATTAAAATAATCAAGATTTAAGCATAATTGAAACCCTAATTCAATTTAATGCAAAATAAATATATTAATGAAAGTGCCCTTCAACCAAAAATGAGATGGTTGAATTTGCATAAGTGTAAACGTTCTTGTGACTTGAAAAGTCCACGAAATATCTAAAGTGAGTGGAGAGCCCACTCACATTAGTTAAAGGAAAAGTAATATCCACTCAATTTTGGATATTATTATTATAATGGTTAAGGTGCTTAATTTGTTTTCTTTAAATTCATAGATAATGAAGAGGAATTATATGGTGGGGGATATGGATTCGTATGAAAGGGGTGGAGGGGAGTATGTGGCACCAATTTTAGGAGTTAAAGGATTTTTATATCATTTTCTCTCTCATGAAATTCCTTTACATATATCCCATTTTTCACCCACATGAAAGACTCTTTTTGACCCTTCTTTCTTTCCTTTATTTGGTCGTGCACAGAGGAGCTTAGGAGCAATAGGAGGACATGCCCCAACCTGTAGGTAAGCTCCATAGTCATCTTCAAACTTAATTTCATGGTGGAAATCAAAATTCAATGTTTAATTCCTTCTTTTCTTCATTCAATCTTCAACCTTAGCCATCCATTTCTCTCAAAGACTTGAGAATGGGCCTTGGATAGTTGAGAGAGAGCTTCATTCACCATTGAGGATGTGAAGCTTGAAGCTTGGACTCAGTTTTGAAGGCGGGTTATAAAACTTGAACCCTTAAATGTCATTATTGCTTGCAATTTATTCACTATATGTTGAACCTTTCTTCTTTCTCGATTTCCTTTTGATTAATTGTTGAAATCACCATAAGAATCACAACTGATTTCGAAGGTTTGAAGCTTGAAGATGATGATGTCATCTTAAGCACACACCTCAACAAAGTAAGGGACAAACGATTTTCAAAACCGAGGGAGCTAATTCGGTTTCAAAACCGAATGAGTTGATTCGGTTTCAAACCTGAATGGGCAATTGAACCCAAGACCGAATGGGCAATTGAACCTAAGACCGAATGGGCAATTGAACCCAAGACTGAATGGGAAATTGAACCCAAGACCGAATGGGTAATTTAATTCAAAACCATATGGGTAATTAGTTCAAGACCGAATGGATAATTAACTATAAGATTGAATGGGTAATTGAGTCCAAAACTGAATGGGTAATGGATCTCAAGATCGAACGGATAAATTGAACTTCAAAACCATTTGAGATTAATTGCTGATATGAAAGATGGAGATCCAATGGCTCAAATTGATTTAATTATAAGTGGATTCCATAATGGATGATCCATGGATTGCAAGCCCTAATCGATTGAATTGATTGAAACCCTAGTTGAGGGAATCAATTTCAAGATTGATTGACCCAAACGGTCTCAAGACCGTTTGGAGGTCAAACAGTCTCAAGACTGTTTGGAGATCAATGGTTTATAGTGGTAGATGGTTGAAGATCCAAGGGCTACAATTTGATGTACTTTCAATGATTCAATTGAGGAATGGTCCAATGAGTGCAAACCCTAAATCGATGAATTGTGGAAACTCTAATTAATGATTCGGTTTTAAGACCGAATGAGTTGATTCAGTTTCAAGATTGAATGGGATGATTCAGTTTCAAGACCAAATGAGTTGATTCGATTTCAAGATCGAATGGGATGATTCAGTTTCAAGATTGAATGGGTTGATTCGGTGTCAAAACTGAATGAGTTGTTTCTGTTGGTATATATATGCCCATAGAGCCATCCCATGTAATTGCATGGAGTTTGATATTAATTAATCAATTAATGTGATTATTTGGTTAATTAATGAATTCCAGAATATTCTAATTAATCCACAAGCGTTTTAATTAACACAGTGTTTCTGTTTGCCGATGGGTTTAGGAAACCCTACTTCCCTTTGTCTCCTATTTAAAGGAGGATTGACGGCTGATATCTATATAAGATATTGGGAGATGTTTTTCAGTTTACGCTGATGCACATAAACCCTAGCCATCACCGTCCTTAGGAGAGAAAGGAGAGCAACGCGCCGCTAGCATGCCGCCGTACAGACACGACTCCTTCCCGCCGGCTTAGGAAGCATGACGTGGAGTTCCGATCCATCCGCGTGGATGAAGTAGAGACGTAGATGCTGAGACGCCTGCGTTCGGAGGACATCGATGACCATCCGTGCACGTTACGAGCGGCGTACATCATCGCACGAAAGGAGCGTTGTCGGATCTTCCTACGACAGCGAACGGGAGAGAAGTTCCGTCCATGTAGGCCAACATCGTTGCACACCTTTGTGCAGCGGGACATCGCCGGACTTGATCCGTGATAAGGTATATCCTGCAAACACTCCTTCCAAATATGTTGTTGTTGACGAGATCCTATTTCGGGTTGAGTGGATTTTGTTGCTTCCGCCGCGCACATTTTTCTCCATAAATCCCAATAGTGGTATCAGAGCAACGTCGATCTACGACGTATTTGGATTCGTTTCAATATGATCGAACCGTTGTATATTGTTTTTATGTTGCATATGATGTGAATTAAAACTGCTAATGTGCAAATCTAAACCTAATTCCACATACGCCGTAGGCTTCTGTTTTTGACATTTTGGACGGGGTTGACTATGGAAAATATTGATTTTCCTAAGTGCACAGAAGTAAAATTCCATATCCCCGCACAGGGGCGCTGCCCCTGTGTACCCCGCATAGTCTGTGTGGGAGTCAAAAATTTAATGGAGAATGTCCTGCATTACAAGTACTGCAATTTTAATATGTATATATGTATATGTAGATATACCTATGATAGCATACACGTCGCCTTTAAAATCTGTTTTATGTGGTGAGTGCATGCACGGTTATGGCCTAGTATCCCCTTTTGTGAATGTTGTGAATGAATTTGGATGTCAATCTTGTGGATATGCTTATTTGTGAATGTTATGGATGTATAATGGTTGCATATGGATCCTTTGTATAAAGTATTCGGCTTGCATGTCAAGCCTCATCTCTTATTTCAAAGTGTAATTAATTCTTTTCTTTTATATTTGTACTCATATGATGTAATAGAGATAGGATTAGTTTTAGTCTTTGTAAACTTGATGTAAGGAGGCCACTTGAAGATCCAACTCCAAGGAGTGTCCATGGAGAAGCACCATGAATATCTAATTCCAAGAAGCAACCTGAAGATCCAACTCCAAGGAGCATCCATGGAGAAGCAACAAGAAGATCCAATTCCAAGAAGCAACTTGAAGTTCCAACCTCACGAAGCATCCATGAAGTTGTTCATTATAATGTTGATCATTACATGCTTACAGGTTGATTCATAGGTGTTGCATGAGATGCATAAGACCATAGGTGGACCGTAATCCTTTCTTGCTCCAAAGGATTACAATAGTATGGCCATAACTGATGTATTTATGTTTGTGATTGCAAGTCTATCGTTTGTGGTTGTGAAGATAGTAGTATATGATACATACTATAAGTATGTGGTGTTTGGATATGTATATGTATTAATAAAACCCCTCAATTAATAATATTAAGTTTTAGTTGCCTTCCATAAAGAAACACACATGAAAATCTTGATCGACTATGTGTGGGCACGCCTCCGCGTGGTACACTGTCTATCTCGTGGAAGTGTGATGGTGGGTGTGTGGGTCTGCCTCTGCAGGGTGCCCACTCATCGTGTTGGCTTATGGGTTGGACTTAACTAGGGAACCTTGATAGAATCAAGTACCTAGAGGCACACATATGCATCATGGGAAGGAGTTGTACATGATAATCTATCCAAGAGTTGCATATGATGCAATTGGCAAAAGTTGCCTACCTTAGTATTTGGTCTTTGATGCCACCGTTGGCTGGGCATTGATCCAATTATTTTGGGTCTTGGCTCACTAGAAGGTTGTGCGTTGCAATCTTCCACGTTGATAGTGAGGGCTATCAATTTGAATAAAATAGTGGGAGTGTAATTAATTAAAGGCCTAATTAATCTCGTTTATCAAATCTTTACAAGTCAAAATGTTTTGGACTAAATGCAAATTTTTCTTTTGTAGCAATCAAATGGCAAACAGCACTCACACTTTCTCGTTGTGATCGGTCCTTGAAAAGGACAAACTTACCGGAACCAACTTTCAAAACTGGTTTAGGATGCTGAGAATTGTTCTCACACATGAGCGTAAGCTCTATGTCCTTGAAACACCAGAGCCAGCGGAACCCGCCGTAAATGCACCCAAGGCTGAAAAGGATGCTTACAAGAAGCACCTTGATGATGTTGTGGATGTCAAGTGCCTGATGTTATGCTCAATGAACTATGAGTTGCAAGAGCAGCATGAGAACATGAATGTCATGGAGATGGTAACACATCTCAAGAACATGCATCAACATCAAGCAAGACAAGAGAAATATGATGTCTCAAAGGCTTTGTTTAAAAGCAAGATGAAAGAGGGAGACTCAGTTGGCAGCCATATACTCACTTTAATTGGGTACGTGGAAATCCTATCCAAGCTGGGATTTCCCCTAGGTCAAGAGTTGGCCACTGATGTGATTCTACAATCGTTGCCTGAATCATATAGTCATTTTGTCATGAACTACAACATGAACAATTTTGATGAGCCGTTGTCAGAATTGTTGGGCATGTTGAGGACAGCTGAAGCACAAATGAAGAAAGACAAGCCAAAGTATTTGATGATGATTAGCAAGGCAAAGGGAAAGTCAAAAGGCAAAGGCAAGGCTAATAAAGGTTCTAAAGTCGGGCAAAAGACAAAGTCATCCGCGCTTAAAGCCAAAGGTGGGATCTCCAAAGAAGGCAGTTGTCACCATTGTCACCAGGTTGGACATTGGAAAAGAAACTGTCCTCTCTACCTGGAGGAACTGAGAAAGAAGAAGCAGGGGATAGAGATCTCCACTTCAGGTATATACGTTATTGAGATAAACTTAAATACTTCTTCATCATGGGTACTGGATACCGGATGTGGATCTCACATATGTTCTAATATGCATGATCTGATAAGAGGTAAGCCTTTATGAAAGGGCCAAGTCGAGCTGTGGGTTGCTAATGGAGCAAGAGTTGCTGCCACCACAGTTGGAGTTATTAGTTTATCTTTGCCTACGGGCCTTGTAATAGAATTAGAGAATTTCTATTATGTACCTGCCATTAATAGAAATATTATTTCTGTATCTTATATGGACAAGAGTGGATTTGAATTTCACATTAAGAATGGAATTATTTCTATATCTAAAGATGAGATCTTTTATGGCAATGCCCCTATGTATTATGGTATCTACTTGTTAGAACTTGAGACTAGCATATACAACGTAAATACTAAAAGGTTAAAAATTGACAACTCAAACAAAACATTCTTATGGCATTGTCGTCTTGGGCACATAAACGAGAAGCACATATCTAGGATGGTTATCTAGACTCTTTTGATTTTGAATCATTAGAGACATGTGAGGCATGTTTATTAGGGAAGATGACCAAGACTCCTTTCACTAGACACAGTGAGAGAGCTAATGATCTGCTAGGGCTCATACATACTGATGTATGTCGACCTTTTAGATCAAATGCTAGAGGAGGCTATTAATACTTCATTACCTTCACTGATGACCTCAGTAGGCATGGCTATGTATATCTTATGAAACACAAGTCAGAAACTCTTGAAATGTTCAAGACTTTCATGAATGAAGTAGAGAAGCAACTTGGTAAGAGTATTAAAGTACTCCGTTCAGATCGAGGTGGCGAATACTTAAGCCAAGAGTTTGAGGACCTTCTGAGAGACTGTGGTATTGTATCACTATGGACTCCACCTGGTACACCACAACATAATGGTGTGTCATAAAGAAGGAATCGTACATTATTAGACATGGTACAATCAATGATGAGTTCAGCCGAACTTCCAATATCATTCTGGGGATATGCTCTTGAAACTGCAGCGTTTACACTTAACCGTGTACCTTCCAAATCGGTTCAAAAGACACCATATGAGATATGGAATGGAAATCGTCCCAATTTGTCTATGTTAAAGATTTGGGGATGTGAAGCTTATGTTAGGAAACAATTTCCTGAAAAGCTTGGACCCAAATCGGAAAAATGCTATTTTGTTGGATACCCGAAGGAAACTTGGGGATACTACTTCAACACACCAACTAACAACAAAGTGTTTGTTGCTAGGATTGTTATATTTCTTGAAAAATAATTTATTTCCAAAGGAATTAGTGGGAGGAATGTAGAGCTCGAAGAAGTTTGAGACCAACAAGAAAGCAGAGAACCTGAGGAGGTACATAAGGAACATGAAGACTCACAAATTGTTGTGGAATTTCAAGTTCCAAATGTAACACAGGAACCTCATAGGTCTAGTAGGACACGACTTGAGCCTGAGAGATTTGGATTTCTCGTGACTCAAGACAGTGACAAATTGGGCATAGCAGATGAGCCAACTTCCTATCTAGAAGCTACTAAGGGACCAGAATCTGAGAAATGGCTCGAAGCCATGAGATCTGAGATGGAATCCATGTACACCAACAAGGTATGGACCTTGGTGGATCCACCAGAAGGGGTAAAACCCATAGGGTGCAAGTGGGTCTTCAAGAAGAAGACTGACATGGATGGAAATGTTCAAACCTATAAAGGTAGATTGGTTGTGAAAGGATTCCGTCAAATTCAAGGTGTTGATTATGACGAGACTTTCTCACCAGTTGCCATGGTTAGATCCATCAGGATCATGCTTGTCATTACAGCTTATCATGACTATGATATTTGGCAGATGGATGTTAAAACAACATTCCTTAATGGGAATTTACTCGAGGATGTGTACATGACACAACCTGAGGGTTTTATCAATCCAAAGGAAGTCAATAAAGTATATAAGCTACAAAGGTCAATCTATGGATTGAAACAAGCATCTCAGAGATGGAATTTTACATTTTGATGAAGTAGTCAAGATGTTTGGCTTTAGTAAAAATGAAGATGAACCTTGTGTTTACAAAAGGGTTAGTGGGAGCACAATCGTATTTCTCATATTGTATGTGGATGACATACTATTGATGGGAAATGACATCCCTACTCTTCAGATAGTAAAAGGTTGGCTAGGGAAGACCTTCTCTATGAAGGATTTAGGCAAAGCATCCTATATACTAGGGATCAAGATCTATAGAGATAGATCTAGAAGGCTTCTAGGCCTAAGCCAGAGCACATACATTGACAAGGTGCTAAAGAGGTTTAGCATGGAGGGTTCTAAGAGAGGTAACTTGCCCATGTCCCATGGGGTTACAATCTCTAAAGCCCAATGTCCTAGTTCATGTAATGAACGGGCACGCATGAGTAAGATTCCATATGCATCAGCAATTGGATCTATCATGTACGCGATGTTATGTACTCGTCCTGATGTGTCGTATGCTTTGAGCATGACGAGCCGGTATCAGTCAGATCCAGGTGAATGTCATTGGACAGCCATAAAGAACATCCTAAAGTACTTGAGAAGGACTAAGGATCAATTCCTGGTATACGGTGGCGAGGAAGAACTTGTGGTAAAGGGTTACACTGATGCTAACTTCCAAACTGACAAAGATGACTACAGACTGCAATCTGGATTTGTGTTTTACTTGAACAACAAAGCTGTGAGCTGGAAAAGTTCCAAGCAAGAGACAGTTGTAGATTCTGCAACAGAGGCCGAATATATTGTTGCATCTAATGCTGCAAAGGAAGTTGTGTGGATTAAGAAGTTCATTTATGAACTTGGAGTGTTTCCAAGCACTAGTGATGCAATTGAGTTGTTTTGTGACAACAACGGAGCAATTGCACAGGCTAAAGAACCAAGATCGTACCAACGTTCCAAACATATTCTACGGCGGTTCCATCTCATATGAGAGATCGTACAATGAGGAGATGTGAAGATTTACAGAGTACCTAAAGAAAGCAATGTGGCTGACCCGCTCACAAAAGCACTTTCACAGCAGAAACATGACGGACATGTTTGATCACTTGGATTGAGATTCATGAGTGATTGGGTATAAGTGCAAGTGGGAATCTATTGGTATGTATGCCCATAGAGACTATCATTCGATGATTGTAATGGGATACTATGTAAATTATTTGTAATACTACATTGATCATATCAATAAAAGCAAGTTTCCAATCTATATGTTTGTGTTTTATATTGTGAGATGACCATAAAACTTATAGATGTCTATAGAATAATATACTCAATGACATATGTCTTCGAGTTGATGACCTGAATAGTGAGATCATATGTATGCTAAGAGTATGTATTCTTGTTTTGTCCCTAATCGGTTGTTATTGTGGAAATATCCATAGACATCAATAACATATACGATTAGAATGTATGTTGGTTGATGGAAGAATCTCATTATCCATGATATGGAGATATCAAACCAAATACATAGATACTTGTCAGAGAACAGTGTTTCAGATAGACCCACCTTGAGAGTGACACATGGATACCATGATTGGTAGTTAGAGTCACATCTCATAATGATGGTGGTGATTGTGGTTCTTAGACCTGAAGTCACTACACTTGTCACATGTCATTCAGTGTACTTTGACATCATCTACCGTGGTCTTGAATAAGGATTGCCATAAATATGATGTTTGGGTGCACTATGACACATGGGGATGACTGTGAGTGATGTAGATGGAATTTTTCCTTCCTACAGGAGTTTGATATTCCGACCACTTGATAAGAGACACTGAGAAATGCATGGCCATGCTGATGAGAGTCAATATGTGATATTGAGCTTACATATATCTCAGACAGTCTGCTCTAGTTCAAGGAACATGGATTGAATGTTGAAAAGGATAACAATTCCATGACTTGAGTTCAATCTGGATATCAGTGACAAAGGAACTATACAATCACTGTAACACCAGTCATGAATGATAGGTTAAGTTGTTCTCCAACTTCTCCAATTACTTGGGTGGCGATGAAGTCTTGCTAGATACCAATCATTGCTTGTGAAATCATAATATGATTATGGATATCACTGCCAACGTAATTTGGAGCCTACCGGGTCACACACATAGGATGTGTTGGAATAGGAGTATAATTGTGGATTTGATTGGAATTGCTCTGAATCACATTGATTACTAAAATGTTTATGTAATGGGTTAGAATAATATTGGAGAGACTGACTCTAAGTGCAAGTGGGATTCTGTTGATATATATATATATATATGCCCATAGAGCCATCCCGTGTGATTGCATGGAGTCGGATATTAATTAATCAATTAATGCGATTATTTGGTTAATTAATGAATTCCAGAATATTTTAATTAATTCACGAGCGTTTTAATTAACGCAGTGTTTCTGTTTACTGATGGGTTTAGAAAACCCTACTTCCCTTTGTCTCCTATTTAAAGGAGGATTGACGGTCAATATCTATATAAGATATTGGGAGAGCTTTTTTAGTTTACGCTCACGCATGTAAACCCTACCCGTCACCGTCCTTAGGAGAGAAAGGAGAGCAACGCGCCGCTAGCTTGCCGCCGCACATACATGACTCCTTCCCTCCGGCTTAGGAAGCACGACGTGGAGTTCCAGTCCATCCGCGTGGATGAAGTAGAGACGCATACGCTGAGACACCTGCGTTCGGAGGACATCGATGACCATCCGTGCGCATTACGAGCGGCATACATCATCGCACGAAAGGAGCACCGCTGGATCTTCCTGCGACAGCGAATGAGAGAGAAGTTTCGTCCGTGTAGGCCAGCGTCGTTGTACACCTTTTTGCAGCGGGACATCGCTAGACTTGCTCTGTGATAAGGTATATCCCGCAAACACTCCTTCCAAATACGCTATTGTCGACAAGATCCTGTTTCAGGTTGAGTGGATTTTGTTGCTTTCGCCGCGCACATTTTTCTCCACAAATCCCAACAGTTTCATTTTACAATTGGTCAAGACCGTTTTAAGGTCAAGGAGGTCAAAACTATTTGAAGGTTCAAAAGTGTTAAAACCATTTGGAAACCTAATAGTCTCAAAGCTAAGAAAGATCAATTAACCCTATGATTGTTAATGATGTTTATCAAATGTAATTATAATGGTTGTACCTTCAAGGTACTTAAGTAATTAGTACCTTTTGAGTGGTTAACCCTTGATGCTTGTGGAGGAAATGCCTCAATACTCTATGCTAACCCTAAATGTATACACTTGAATGAAGGGTTAACCTAATTTAATCAAGTTGAAGTGATTAAATATCCTAGAGAGGATGAGAGAGAGATAAATCCATACATGTATAATAATCATGTAATGGTTAAACCTCAACACTCTCAACATGAATAAAATATGTAATTAGGGTATGATTCTTGATAAAGAGATCATGAGACCCTAATTGAAAAGGTTGATGAGTCCTAACCCTAAATTAGGATAATGCTACATAAAACCCTTCTAGGGTAATGATGTAACCCTAATCTAGGGTGATGATATAAGAAATCCCAATTTAGGGTAATATAATGAAAAGCCCTAATTTAAGAGGATGCTTCATGAAACCCTAATTTCGGGTAAAATTACATAAAACCCTAATTTGGGGAAAAGTTATAACGAACCCTAATCGAGGGTAATGTCATATGAAACCCTAATTAAGGTTGATGCCATGTGAAACCCTAATTAAGGGTGATGCCATGTGAAACCCTAATTAAGGGTGATGCCGTGTAAAACCCTAATTAAGGGTGATGCCATGTGAAACCCTAATTAAGGGTGATGCCATTGAAACCCTAATTAAGGGTGATGCCATGTGAAACCCTAATTAAGGGTGATGTTATGTGAAACCCTAATTAAGGGTGATGCCATGCGAAACCCTAATTAAGGGTGATGCCATGTGAAACCCTAATTAAAAGTGATGCCATGTGAAACCCTAATTAAGGGTGATGCCATGTGAAACCCTAATGTAGAGAGGTAATGTGAAACTCTAATCAAGGGTGATGTCAAGTGAAACCCTAATTCTGAGATGTGATATGAAACTCAATCCAGGGTGATGCTATGTAATGCTATATGAAATCCTACCCTAATATAGGGTGAAGGTATGTGAAATCCTAATTTAGGGTTAGGGCGATGAGCGCTAGGGCGACTACGGCGGTGACACCAGAGGCAACAACGGAGACGGAGGTGGAGGCAAGCTCGGAGCCTCCAGTGGAGCCCAAACCTCCGGATCCAGAAGTGAAAGAGCCTCCTGGTGCGCGCAGCTCCATCTCCATTTCAGGCAATGTTCAAGTAGCACAGGGGTCGATCCAGTGGTTGGACTTGTTTAAGAAGGAGAGTGTGGGGCCTGTGAAACTAAGCAAAATAGAAGTTAAGATGATAAACGGCAAG
Organism: Alisma plantago-aquatica; assembly: GCA_963693085.1. NCBI lineage: Eukaryota > Viridiplantae > Streptophyta > Magnoliopsida > Alismatales > Alismataceae > Alisma > Alisma plantago-aquatica. Next base: position 493,373,537 of record OY856411.1, on the reverse strand, counting down.
CTCCAGTACCTGAAATCAATTGCTGAGAGGAATGTCGAGAGGTGGAGAAGGATGGCGACTGGCTATGTGGTCGGCCTAAAGCCACATTGGCCAGAGCTAGCTCGTCACCTTGCGACGATATGGAAAGCCAAAGGCATGATTGAAATCAGATCCAGGGGTAGAGGATTCTTCATCGTGATGTTCAACAACGAAGAAGATCTCGTGACTACAGTGGATGGGGGTCCCTGGTTTGTGGCTGGAAAACCCTTGATTATTAAAATATGGGAAAGAGGGGAGCCATTGGAGAAGCTGAAACTCACCGAGATCCTGATCTGGTTGAAGATACACAATCTGCCGTTAGAACTGTGGGATACTGAAATGTTCAATTACATTGGCTCATATCTGGGACGACCTCTTAAACCGGACAGGTTCACTGCTAAATTTCTCCGTTTGGAGTTTTCTAGGCTATAAATACTTATCCCCATGGACTTCTCATTTCCAAAAGAGCTTGAGATTATTGGGGAAGATGGACAGTGTGACACAATCACCTTCGAGTATGAGTGGGAACATGTAAGGTGTTTGTCGTGTGGTCTGTTTGGACATGAATCAACTCTGTGTGGGTTAAAAAAAGCAGAGGAGTCGGAACACAAGAAGAAACCGAGGAAGGTCTGGAAGCCTAAACCTGCTCATCAAGAAGAAGAAGTTGAAATATTTATAGATGCAAATGAGGGGATTGCCGAGGTGGCTGAAGCTCCTTTGTCCACTGATAGTATTGGTGATACTGCTAAGAATGTGGTCACCCCTCTCACTTCACCGGTTACCTCTCCTGAGACAGACTCGGAGATCAAGAAGAAGAAAGGACATAAGTCCCCTCCTAGGATGGCTCTGAAGCATACTACATGGAACATTCCTGTTATTATTAATAAGTATTCACCTCTCTCAAGCTTGGCAGATAATGTAGGCATAGATGAAGGGGAAGCCGAATTTCTGGAAGTTGAAAATGGGGACCCTCCTATAATTCCCAATGGTTAAACCTCTAACTATTGTTTCGTGGAATGTGAGGGGAGGTAGCTGCAAAGTCCCTCACATTCGTAAGGAGATTGAGAAGATCAAACCCGATGTCTTTATCTTGCTAGAATCTAGAGTAAACAAAGAGGAGGTTTCAAATTTTATTAAAAGCATTTGGACTGATGCTTTCTTTATCGATAATTCTGATTTCTACATGTATACGAAGATTATAGTTATCTGGAGGGACAGGGACATTAACATCGCTAAAGTGGGAGCTAATGAATAGGTCATCCACTGCTCTATTTCGAAGGATATTATCAATATGTCGTTGTCTGTTGTTTATGGGGTTAATGCTGATGTTGACAGGTCTCATTTGTGGGACTCCTTAGTGAATCATTCCATCTCTAATCCCTAAAATTGGTGTGTTATGGGAGACTTTAACTCTGTTAGATTTGCTGGGGACAAACTGGGTAAACACCCTCCCACTAAAAGAAGTATGAGGGAGTTCAATGCTGTTATGGAGAAGACTAGTCTTATGGAAATGAATGCTAAGGGTCCCTTCTTTACATGGGATAGTCATAGCAGGTCTGGAAGAAGCACATTTTCTAGAATTGATCGTATCCTATGTGATTTAAATTTTCTCTCTTCTTTTCCCTATTGCTGGGCTGAAGTGATTTTCTCCATCTTCAGTGATCATAAACTGCTGGTTTTAAGATTGGATACTGAAAAGAAATCTCCTACTCCCTTTCGTTTTATTAATGCTTGGATCTCTCAAGATGGTTTTATTGATGTTGTAAAGAATGCTTGGCAAAGTTCTGAGTTTATTGGCACACCCATGTTTAGACTGTACATGAAGTTAGAGCTGGTTGCTAAAGCTCTTAAACAGTGGAACAAGATTTCTGTTGGGAATTTTGTTTCGAAGGCAAAGGACTTGCAAGATATTGTTTGTTCGTTGCAAAGAGCTATAGAGGCTGATCCTAATAATCAGGTTCTTCAAGCCTCTGTGATTGAATGGAGGAACAAATCTCATAAAGCTGCTCAAGATGAAGAGAGTCTGATTAGACAAAAAAGCAGGATACAATGGTTGAAGTTAGGTGACAAGAATACTTCTTTCTTTTATGTGTCTCTCAAATCCAGAAGAATTTCGAATTCTATTAATCTTTTATGCGTCTCTCAAATCCAGAAGAATTTTGAATTCTATTAATGTGCTTCTCGATGATAATGATATTCCTATCTATGATGTTGAGATGATTCAATATAAATTGAAGGAGTACTATGAAAATCTCTTTAATAGTGCCTCTAACCATCATGTCATTTGGAAGGAGGACTGGATTGTCCCTAATATATCTAATGAACAGTATGATGTTCTAAGAAGGACTGGATTGTCCCAAGATACTGTGCTGAAAGGTGATTGGTATGTTTTGAGCGGACCTGTGATTCTGAAGAGATGGAAGCCGGGTGATGAACAAAAGAAAACGATTCTTTCTGAGGTACCCGTTTGGATCAGAATCTATAACTTGCCATTAGAAATGTCGGATCCTAGCTTTTTTGAGAGAATTAGGTCTTATATCGACAGACCGTTGAAGATGGATGAGAATACTAGATGTTTGAAGCACATAGATTATGCTCGTATTCAAGTGCTGATGACCTATTCTGCAAAATTCCCAAGTAAAGTATCCCTGATAAGCGACGAAGGGGACGAACATTCTGTTGATATTAGCTATGAATGGATACCTTTCAAGTGTTCTCAATGTGGGTTCCTGGGACACGACAACTGCGTTATTACCCCAGTGCTGATGGCAGGGTCCTCTGTAGGTCGTACCAGTGTTTTTTAGAAGAAACAATGGGTTGAAAAGAAATCTATTGCTAATCCTATTCCCGTTCAGGTTGCTGAGCGAGAAGAAGAACCTGTGTACATAGTGGAGGAAATAGAGGATGAAGCACAAATAGCTAGATTGAAGGAATTGTCACAACAAGTAGAGACAGTCGAAGACTTAAAGCTATCGCATGCAGTTAATGAAGGTTTTGGTTACGATGCTCTTGAAACTGAAGCTATCCTTCAAGATATTATTATGGAAAGTAATCATACTCAAAGGCTCATATCTTCTACTCCACCCTCTAATCTGGTTACTCCTATTGTCTCGCCTGTCAGTGTTGGAAGCTCTCAAGCGTCCTCTTTCTCTGTGGTGAATAATAAAGGTAAGAAGCCCAAGAGTCCCCCTAGATGCCAAGCTAAACTAAATGTTGGTATCTATGATAGGCTAGCAAGCTCTTCGTTCTCTTCTGCTCCAAGAGATTTTCTGCTTTCTCCTTCGAATGCTGAGGCTGTCAGCCCAACAGCCGAGAAGCAGTCATGAGTTCTTTTCAAGTCACCTCCTGGAATGTCAGAGGTATTAGCAACAAGATCACTGATGTCCAGGAGGAATTGAGGAGGGTGAAAGGTCACATCATCATCCTCATAGAAACCAAGATTAGAAGGAAAAAGGTTAATTCATTTATGAGAAGGCATTTTCCCCTATTTGATTTCTATACCAATTTGGAGTCTCATCCTCTTGGTAGAATCTTTCTTTTGTGGGATTCTAATGTTTGTTCTGTGAGAAAAATTCTGGAGACTGACCAATTAATTTATTGTAAGGTTCTCTCTGAGAGTTTTAATTTTACTCTTACTACCGTCTATGGGCACAATGATGACTATGATAGAGAAAAGCTATGGAACTCTATTCATAACATTAGCTCTATTGTTACCTCCCCATGGTTCATTATTGGAGATTTTAATGTTGTACACAAAGAATATGAGAAGATTGGAGACTGCCCTCAGTCTACTAAGTCGATGAGGGATTTTAACAACTGCATGCTTGATAATAATATTTTCAATCTTGATTTAAAGGGGCCTCAATTCACTTGGGACAACCATCAACCTGGTGAGAAGCATATTGCTACAAAAATTGATAGGATTCTATACAATGCTAGTGCTTTCAATTCCTGTCCATATTTTTTTGGTAATGTCATCTCCAATATTGTAAGTGATCACAAAATTCTCAGCCTTGTGATTGGAAACACTCGCCACATCAAATCACCATTTAGATTCATTAACAACTGGGCATCGGAGCAAGATTTTCTTAATATTGTTGAAGAAGCATGGAGTGCTAGTATTGATGTGTATGCTATGTTCAGAGTTTATAGAAAGTTTCAAATCCTCAAAAGTAAACTGATCAATTGGAACAAGAACATCTTGTGCAACTATATCAGCGATGCGAATAGGAAAAGGCAGCATGCTCTATGTTTACAGGAACAGGCTGATGCAAATCCTTTTGATCGAAATCTTTTAAAGGATGCTATTGATGCTAGAAAGTTGGCTAAGGAAGCTTCCTTGAAGGAAGAGCGTTTATTTAAACAAAAGTCCCGTGTTCGGTGGCTCAAGGAGGGGGACAATAATTCTAATTTTTTTACTTATCAATGAAAACCAGAAGACAAAGAAACCTTCTTTCTCTCAAGATCAATGAGTCTGTTACTACTAATCCTAGTGCTATTCAGGCGTCCGTTTATGAGTATTATAAAACTCTATTTAACAATAATAGTTCGCATGGTGTTTTTCAAGGAGAGTGGAGGGGAGCAAAAATCTGAGAGGCTCATAAAACTATTCTTATGGCTCCTATTACTCAGAAGGAAATTGATGATCTTATTAACACTTTGAAGGTTGACAAGGCGCCTGGGCCTGATGGCTATAATAGTTTTTTCTTTAAAAAAAACCTGGCATATTATCAAGAATGATGTTAGTGAAGCTATCATTGAGTTTTTCAATAATGGCAGTTTGCTGCAAGAAGCTAATAATACCTTCATCACCCTTATTCCTAAAGGTCAAGACAACAGTGAGCTCAAGAACTGGCGTCCCATTTCTCTTTGCAACATCACTTATAAGTTGATTTCTAAGATTATGGCCAATAAACTCCAACTCATCCTTCCTGACATCATAAGTCCGAATCAATGTGCTTTTATCAAGAATAGAAGTGTTAAGGATGCGATTATGCTTACAAATGAGCTTATCCATGATTTCAATAGACATAATGTTAGCAAAATGTGTGTCAAAGTGGACTTAACTAAGGCTTATGATTATGTGAAATGGAGTTATCTTTTCTCTATTCTTTATAAGATGGGATTTCCTATTAGATGGATTAAGCTCATAGAAGCTATGATTAAGTCCACATCTTATCAGATTCTCATAAATGGTGAACCTGGCCCTAAGTTCAAACCCTCAAATAGCATTAGGCAAGGAGACCCATTGGCCCCTTATCTTTTTGTCATTTTCATGCAAAGCTTTACTGAGCTGATCAAGAATGAGGTTGACGAGAAAAAGCTTACATCTATAAAAGTGTCTGTCTCTTTTAGTGTCTCTCATGTTATTTTTGCTGATGACCTTATGGTTTTTGCTGAGGCCAATGAGAGCAATGCTAGAACTATTAAATATTTATTTGATTTCTTTGGTGATTGCTCAGGTTTAAGAGCTAATGTCTGCAAAAGTTCTATTCTATTTAGCAAAGATGCTCCTATAGAGAATATCTTGGCTATCACTGGGTTTTCTAAATGTTCTCTTCCTTCGAAGTATCTGGATGTTCCTATGTTCATTGGAAAACTCAAGAAGTCTGACTGTGCCCCCCTGATTGATCGTGTAAGAGGTAAGCTGGAAGGATGGAAATCCAAAGTTCTTTCTTTTGCAGGGAGATGTTAGCTCATTAAGTCTACTCTTAGTACTATACATCTGTACTGGTCTTCTTCTATTCCCCTTCCTATGTCTGTTTGCAATACCATCGACTCTATATACAGGAATTTCTTATGGAACAATTCGGAAGGTAATTCCACTCTTCACCTTGTGCCTTGGGATAGGATCACTCTTCCTAAAGGTGAAGGGGGATTAGGTTTTAGGAAAACAAAAGAGACCTCTGTTGCCTGCATATGTACCAATGCCTGGAATTTGGCTAATAAAAGGATACTTTGTGGGTTAAGTGGGTCAATGAGAGATATTTTAAGAATGATTCTTTTTGGTCAGCTACTCCTAGTCCTGCTTGGTCCTGGCTCTCAAGGAAGATTGTTAAGGTTAAGGATCTCATGCTACCTCATATCAGTTTTCATATTGGGGATGGTGCTAATATTAGACTTTGGTCTGATCCCTGGATTGCTAGAGGAAAATGGATTGAAGACATCATTGGGAGAGATGGGTTTCTTAAGTCTGGTCTGGATCGCTCTTGTAATGTTAATGCTATCATTCGTGATGGAACCTGGTTTATTAAGGATAATAGAATGAATAAGAAATTCTATAATTTGATTTCCATCCAGAAGCCTCCCCGTGGGGGAGAGGACTATATTACCTTTAAGGAGGTTTCTATTCCTACTATGAGAACCTTTTGGGATACCTTCCGTTCTAATGATACTTATAGTAATATTTTCAAATGGATTTGGGACAGTAAGATACATGGGTGCTTCTCTTGTCATATTTGGAAAGCGGTTCTTAATAAGCTACCTACTGATGACTATCTCAGAAGAATTGGTATTCATGTGACTTCTAGATGTTATCTTTGTCTCACTTCCTATGAAGATACCAACCATACATTGTTCGATTGTGACTTCTGCAAGAATTTTTTTGAGTGGATTGCTAGAGCTGCTAACTTGCCTAATTTGAAGTGTGTTGACAATTGGAATAAGGCTTTGATGCTTGAGAAGCCTGCAAAGACCCTTTATTTCTTTTGTCATTATAATCTGTGGGCTGAGAGGAACAAAAGAAGTCACGAAGGTTCCTATCTGTCTGTAAGGAGCTTGTGGGATAGAATCAAAGGTGATTACTTTGGCCTCATTGTTGACCACTGATTGGTATTTTTGCTCCCCTCTCACTTGTCTTGCCAAGTGATGGTTGAGTTTGATGTCCAGCTGGTCTTCAGTCTTCTTTCTGGTTTCTTCCGTGCTTTGGCTGGGGATTTTCTTCTTTCCCCTGAAGATGATGTTGTATTTTGCTATTCAACCTGGTCCTTGGATGCCTTATATGTGGAGGATTCTCTTTCTGGGGCTCTGACCAGTTTGCTTGGAGTGTCTGCTTGTCCTTGGCTCCCCTCTCTTTCGATGAATGATGGTAGAATTGGCTGTTGATGCTGTTGTTTGGTAGCTTCTGGTTTTGAGTTCTGTTTAGACCGAAGTCTCATCATTCTTGATGATTGAGCCTTAGTTGCTTATCTTTCTCTGCTGCTTGACATCTGAAGCTGGCTTGCTTGGAGTGTCTGCATGTTCTTGGTTTTCCTCTCTTTTGACATTGCTGGAGTTTCTCTTTGGGTGGTTTGCCTATAGTGGATGAGCTTATCCCTCGGGAGTGACAGAGCTCTCTATAGGTTGGTTGGCTGGTGAGGCTTCTTTTAAGGTGGCATGGCTGTTGTTTTTGGTGGCGGTCTCTTCTTTTATGCTCTGCTTCGTCTATCCATTTGTTGCTGCAACAGCAGAGCTGTGTTTCATTGTTGTTTGCGTTATGGAGCTGCCGTTTGCTGCTGTTTGGAAGCTAGTTCTTAAGTCCTGGCTCTGTTTGGAAGATATCCCATTTGCTTCTCCTTTTGCTACCCCTGTTTCTTAGGGTGAAGGTCGAGTCCCCACTCCTTGGAGTGTCGACGCTCCCTTCTCCCTGAGTTTTTCTTTCTTCCTGTTGTGGTGTTGACAAAGCTATGTGTCTGGTGCCTATGGATGGGTGAACTTATTCTTCGCGAGTGGCAGAGTTCTCCATAGTGCATATCTTACTGTTGCTGGTGCGATGGAAGGCTCCTTCTTTTATGATGCTCCTGATCTTGAATCGCTTTTGGATGTTCCATGGTATGGGAGGAGTACTTTTTTTTCTCTCTTGCTTTGCTTTGATCTTTTGCTGAAGATGGGGCTGCGTTGAAGTTTGTTTTTTTCTGGCATTGGTTCTGCTGCTGTAGATTATCTGTGTTGCAGGTGATATATGATGTCTAGTCTCGATGCTGCTGGTTTTTCTTGAAGTGGATCTCTAGTCTCGATGCTGCTGTAGATGATATATGATGTCTTTTTTGTGGATCTGCTGGCTTCCCTTTGTTCTGTGGTTGATGGAGTATCGTTGTTCATAGAGACTAATATCGTGGCTTTGCTATCCCCTTGCTCCAATATTCCTTTCCATCTATTTTTGATTGAGGTTTCGTTGAAGATGCTTGGCCTGGGCAGTTTGTGCTTCTATTCTCCTATTTTCTCTGTTGGGGGTTTAAGTGTTTGTTAGTTGTATAGATAGTTTTTTTTTTCTTTTCTTGTTGATTCTTGTTTTGGAATAAACATGTTTTTGTACATATATTTTAAAAAAATGAAAAAAAAGCAACAAGAGTTTCGGTCGACCAAAAAAAAGTATTGTTACTTCTACTGAAATTGAAGATGTTTTGAAAGCTATGAAGAATGATAAAAGCCCTGGTCCGGACGGGTTTAATGCCGTCTTCTTTAAGACTTGTTGGGATATTATTAGTAGTGAGGTCATTGCTGCTATCAAAGGCTTCTTTAGTTCGGGGAAGTTGTTGAAGGAGTGTAACAGTACCCTTATCACTTTGATTCCCAAGGTGCAAGGTGCTAACAGCTTGAAGAACTTCAGACCTATTTCTCTCTGTAATCTTGTGTATAAGATCATCACCAAGGTGATGGCTAACAGGGTCAAGTACATCCTTCCGAATCTGATTGATCAAAATCAAGCTGCTTTTATTCATGGCAGGTTCATCGGAGATGCTATTGTTCTGGCTAATGATATGTTGAGTACTTTTGTTGGCTCCTAGAAGAACTTGTGTGTCAAGGCTGACTTAGCTAAAGCTTTTGATACGGTTAGAAGAGATTATATCCTTTTCATGCTTGATATGATGGGATTCCCTCCTTGTTGGTTGAGTTGGATCAGTGAGACCTTCTCCTCTGCTTCCTATAGGTTGTTGGTTAATGGCAACCCTTCTGGTCAGTTTGAGGCTTCTAATGGTGTGAGATAGGGAGATCCACTGTCTCCTTTTCTTTTTGTGGTGGCCATGCAAGGGTTTTCGAGTATCATCAAAGTTGTTGTTGATAAAGGTGACTTGGACCCGATCAAGGCGTCAGATAGGCTGGGTATTTCACATGTTACCTTTGCTGATGACCTCCTCATCTTCTCTAAAGCTGATGAGAGAAATGTTGCTGGTCTTAAACAAGTTCTTAAGGATTTCAGTAATGTCTCTGGTCTCCAGCTGAACAATTCCAAAAGCCAGCTATTCGTTTCTAAGAATGTCACTGCTAAGGAGATCGTGGATATTTTGGACATAGAGGTTCATTCCCTTCCGGTCAAGTATCTTGGGCTTCCTTTATTTATTGGAAAGCTTTCTAGAAATCTCTATTTGCCTATCATTGATAAAGTGAAAAAAAAGTTGGAGTCGTGGAAAGGTCGTTTCTTATCTCAAGCTGGAAGACTAGAGCTTGTTATATCTACTCTTTCTTCATACAACATTTTTTGGTCTGCGGCATTTCCCCTTCCAAAATCTGTAACGAAGGAGATAGAACAGCTGTTGAGGAACTTTTTATGGAATGATACTGAAGAAAAAAAGCACCTTCATACGATTTCTTGGAAAACTATTTGCAGACCCAAAGATGAAGGAGGGCTTGGTATTCGTTCCTTGGATGACTGGTCTAATGCTGGTATTATTAAGAACCTTTGGAATTTGGCTACTAACAAGGAAGCTCTTTGGGTGAAATGGATTCATGAAAGATACATCAAATATGAATCCCTCTGGTCTACTAAGGCTAGATACAACTCCTCTTGGTTATGGAAGAGGCTTCTAAGTCGAAGAAATAACTTGATTGATGGGGTGGATTTCATTGTTGGAAATGGAAACCAATTCCTTATTGGAGGGACCCTTGGCTCAATAACAAAAAACAACTGATTGATGAAGTCGATGCCCAATACATGCTTAGAATGGGAAAAGGTATTAATTGTAAAGTTGATTGTTGCATCTCTGATGGTGATTGGACAAATCTTGGCTTTAGGGGTGCAGAAGTGGTGATGGATATTCTTAGAACTCAAAAGAAACCTTCTGTAAAAATGGATGATTGCATTCTTTTCAAGGGTAGGAACATCCTAAAGCTTAAAGACGGATGGGAGATCATTAGGAGGAAATATACTAAGGCTGCTTGGTCTAAGTGGGTTTGGTCTTCGAAGGTTCCTAGAAGATTTTCTATTTTCTTATGGAAAGTGTTCCTTGGGAGGTTAGCTACTATGGAATATCTACAGAAGATGGGGTACAACCTGGCCTCTAGGTGCCCTCTTTGTGAAAATAGTGTGGAAGATTCAAACCACTTGCTCTTCTCTTGTGATTTCTCTGTTGAGCTTTGGCTGAGATTTCAGGAGAAGTTTGGTGAGTCACCTCTTTCGTTGGAAGATCTTATGAAGATGGAGGAGGAGAAGAAAATTCTGGCTATTTTAATCTTGTATGGCATCTGGAAAGAACGTAACAGGAGAATTTTCCTTGGATACAGGAGTAATACAACTCTTGTTTGGACACACATCTCTTCTACTCTCACTGATTTGTATAGATAGTTGGGAGAGCTTTCTTTCTTTCTTCTTTTCCTCCTTTGTACAACTCTTTTCGTTTCCTGTTTTGATGAGCCGACTGTTCTCTATTACTCTGATAGAGCAATCCTTGTAAATATTTGTTTTTGATCATTAGTAAAGAGGCACAACACCCTATTCCCCACAAAAAAAAGAAATCCTAATTTTGGATTATAGTGCATGAAACCCTAATCTTTGGCAATAAGATGATAAACCATAACCCTAATTTTGGCCTATGAGTTGAGAAACCCTATTTTCAGGTAATGCCATGTGAAACCCTGATATAGGATGATGATGTGTGAAATTCTAATATAGGGTGATGTTATGTAAGCCCTAATTGAAAAAGATGAGAAACCCTATCCTTAATAATGACTATTATATTGATAAGTGAAACACCTAAGGTGGTTGTTAATGGATGATCTTATATCAATAATGAATTAACCTGAGATGAGTCCATATCATTGAAGATAGTTGGACAATTCAAATGTGTGGCTTATGTCTAGTACATTACATGATAAATGTGATGAACTGGTGCATGAAGTATTAGGATGGGAGATACCCTAATACAAGATAAGTTGATGAACTTAAGATAAAGGTGATGAGGAAAGTGATACATCAAGACATGATAGATATCACTTCCAGCACCTTAAGATTGATACACTTTGATGTATTCTAAATCAAATATAATTGGATGAGTATCACATGAAGTGTGGCATGTCAATTGTTATAGTGAGATGTAATGCACTTTGATAAGTGCAGACTAATATGCCTTATAAAAAGGATAAGCCAAATCAATAAAGTATGATGTAATCTTATTCTGGTAAAGTTGAGAGAGGAACTTATACCTTGTGTTGATAATTCATTTAATGATAAGTGATGAGAATAAATAAGCATGATTGAATACTTATGTTATTAATGTTGGCTCCTAGCTGTGTGGAGTAATAAATTAGGGCTTGATCATTAATAATATGATCTTGAGAACCTAAAAGGGTTAATTATGGAAAACCCTAAATCTAATGAATGGTGATGATATGTAAGATAAATCCTAGCCCTAAATAAGGGAATAATGATGCTACTCTTACATTGCATAGTTGTGATATGTAATTGATATAACTATTATTATGTAATGATCATATAGGTGATCATGAGATGATGAGCATAGCCAGGTATGAACTATGATGTATTAATTATTTAAATGCTTTATGGGCCTTGTGAGCCATTATATGTATTGTTGCCTAGTAAGAGGTAACAAGAGACTAAATGGGCTTTGGGAGCCATGTGGGATGCTAGTGTAGCAAGTATCATGTTTACCTTGGTCAGATGACCTGAAGGTATTAGTTACCTGATAAGTGGTAACAAGTGTTCTTCAATGAACTGAGGGTTTGAATACCCATATTCCACAATCATGATTGTGACACACCGATCACAAAAACATGATTTACTTAAGCGAAAGCATTCATTAGCAGCGGATTATGGAAAATCACAAAAACATTAAAACCTTTTTACCAAGAGATCCAACAAAGGAAAACTTTTTCACATAGAACCAAAGTAACACATTTACTTTCTGGTTTAAAGGTACATGTCTTGGATTATCTCATCTCAAAGATTACAACATCAACTGTTCTGTTAAGCTGTATACAGACAACATAAGAACATTGAGGCATCAAGCCAAAATCTCATATCGATTCATTAAAACCAACTACGGACTTCGAGGACCTGAGAGTACAGAGACGACACATAGGACTCTATGTACATCTATACAAGGCATATCAGCTAGTGTCTCCACCTGAGAATTTACTGCTATCCATGCTTCTACTGTTGCTGTCCTTCACCTACTGAAGGATTCCTACCTCCTCGTCTGCGTCCACCTAAAAATGTGGTTCCCACGGGGGTGAGACAATTGTAAATTGCCCCAGCGAGAGATATAACTCTCTGCCAGAAACATTATTATTGCAGTTTAATAAGACAAATCTGAACAGATGAATCGTAATTGTTTAATAGCAGTTAATTCATTTTCTAATAGATTAGAACATTATTCTTATCTAAAGCATTACGACTATAACCTGATAGAGCAGCATGTCACTTATCCAATAAGGAATATGGGTATTCAAACCTTTAGTTCATCATAGAATACTTGTTACCACTTAACAGGTAACTTAATACCTTCAGGTCATCTGACCAAGGTAATCATCATTCTTGCTACACAAGCATTCTACATAACTCACAAAGCTCATTTCACCTCTTGTTACCTCTTTGAAGGCAACAAGGCATATTATGGCTCATTAACAACTTTAATAAAAGGAACATCATAGCTCATACCTGGCTATGTTTATCTTGTCAGGATACCTGTATGTTTAGTACTTCATGATAACACTTATAATGCTTACATATCAGCACCATGCAACACAAAGTAATACCACTATTCCCTTTTTAGGGTTAGGATTCCTCTTACATATCATCACCCTCCATTAGGGTTTTCCATAAATAACCATTTAGGTTCTTAAGATCATGTTATTAATGATCAAACTTTAATTCATTACTGCACAGAGCTAGGAGCCAACATTGATAACAAAAGAATTTAATCATGCTTATTTATTCTCATCATTTATCATTAAATGAATTATCACACAGGATATGAGTTCCTCTCTCAACTTTACCATAATATGATTACATCATACTTTATTAACTTGGCTTAACCTTTTCTTAAGGTATGTTAGCCTACACTTATCAAATTGCATTACTTCATAATATAACAATTGTCATGACACACTTCATGTGTCACTCATCCAAATATATTGGATTTAAAATACATCAAGGTGTATAAATCTTAAGGTGTTGGATGTGATATCTATCATGTCTTGATGTTTCACTTCCCTCATCACCTTTATCTTACTTGAATTCATCCACTTAGTTTGTATTAGGGTATTTCCCATCCTAATCCTTTATGCATCAACTCATCACATTTATCATGTAATGTATTGGTCATAAGTCACTTATTTAGAATATACAACCATTTCTAGTGATATGGACTCATCTTTGAGTTAGGAACTATTAACATAAATATTTCCATTATCAACCTCTTTAGGTATTTCACTTATAAATATATTAGTTACTATTCCATTATTAGGAATAGGGTTCAAATAACATCTTTCCACATTTGGGTTTCACATAACATCCTTCTATATCATGGTTTCACATAGCATTACCTGAAATTAGGGTTTCACATCACATCACCCAGTGTTAGGGCTTCACATAACATTACCATGTACTAGGGTTTCATATACCTTTACCCTATTTTAGGTATTAGGGTTTACCATTCACATTCAAGTAAGGTTTCTCACACCCAAATGCCCAAATTAGGGTTAGGACGCACAATTCCCATCAAATTAGGGTTACATCATCACCCAGATTAGGGTTTCACTCAGCTTTGCCCTAAATTAGGGTCAGGGCTCAATAATCTTTTCAATTAGGATTTCATGATCTCATTATTATGGATCAAAACCTAATTACATATTTTATTCATAATGAGAGGATTAGGGATTAATTATATAAGCATTCCTCTCTCTCCTTCTCTCTCTCATCCTCTCTAGGATGTTAAGTACTCCAAGATTGATCTAGGTCAGCTCTTCATTTAAGTACACACAGTTAGGGTTAACCATTATAATCGCCTTTGGAATACATCATTATTAATCAAGTAGCTAACTGACCTTTAATCATATTATGTATCCAATTGGTTTGACCAATTTTGAACATCAAATAGTCTTGGTCACTTAGACCCCAAACGGTCTTGGTCACCCAGACCTTGAATGGTTTGAAACCGTTTAAGCAAAACAATAATGAAACTGTATGGACAATTTACACTTGAAACCACTTGGGTCTCCAAACGGTTTGAGACCTTTTGGTCTCAAACGGTCTTAAGACCGTTTGGTCCAAACTCTCTCAAAACTGAATGGACCAAAAAGGTCTTCCATCAATTTATCAATTCAGGATTTCAATCATTAAACCATATATCAATTGAACCACTGATTTATTTTTCAATTGAACCATTGAATCACCCTTCAATTGGACCTTCAATTAGGGTTTTGAACCCAATTTAACTAGGGTTTATAATCAAGAAACCATCAATTAGGGTTTTGAAATTGAGGAACCATCAATGGTTGACATTGTGGAACTAGTTCAATTGAAGTCATTGGATCATCATCAAACCATGACATGACCTAAACTCAAACGGTCTTGAGGTCATTTGGATGACCTCCAAAGGGTATTGAGACCGTTTGACTCAAACCATTATTGAAATTTGTGAAAATCAATTAGGGTTCGCATCATTGACTCAATCATCAATTTAGCTATTAATTGTATTTCAATTTGATATCACTGGATCTTCAACCATCCAATCATACTTCATCATAGACTTCCAAATGGTCTTGGTTGACCTCCAAACGGTCTTGAGACCGTTTGGGTGACCTCCAAATGGTCTTGAGACCGTTTGGGTTAGTCAACCCAAAAATTAAATCAATCAATTGAGAATTTCAGCACTCAACCCGATTAGGGTTTGCAATAGGTAGATTATCCAATCATAGAACCTTTAGAAACCAATAAATTAAATCTATTAGATCATTATTAAACACATCAGAAACCCCCCCTCAAATGGTCAACCCCCTCCATTCGGTCAACCACTCCAAACGGTTTGGAACCCAAACCTCCAAACGGTTTGGTGAAACCGATTGGACCAAAATTATAAAACCATTTGCAATAGATATTTGTGGAGGTACGTGCTTATGATGATTTCATCATCATCAAGCTATAAAACCACGAAGCTTGCTGTGATTTTCATGGTGATTTCATCAATCATCTAAATAAAATTCCGGGGATAAAGAAGGAATCAACAATCGATAAAGATATGGAATCAATAACAAAGTTCAAGGGTTCAAGTTATATAACCCACCTTCAATTGAGCTTCAAATCTTCAACCTCCACATATTTAATGGTGAAATCAACACCTTTCACTATCCAAATCTCGTCCTTAAGCTTTGAGTGAAAAGGAATGGCTAGAATTGAAGATGGAATGGAGATAAGAAGAAATCATGCATTGATTTTCGATTTCTACCATGGAATCAAGGTGAAAAGAGGTCATGGAGCTTACCAACAGGTTAGGGGTCGTCCTCCTGATCCTACAAAGCTCCCTTGGTCGTTTATCAAGCAAAGAGTGGAAGTGGTTTCGAAAAAGCCTCTCAATTGAGTTGTAAAAGGTGTTTTTATAAGAAATTCAATGAGAGAGAAAATATTTTATAAAATTCTTTTAATTCCAAAATTAGTTCCACATCTCCCCCATAAATTCCTTGCATGCAAATACATCTTCACCTCCTTCGAATTCCTCTTCATTATCCATGAATTAAGGAAAAGCAAATTAAGCACCTTAAATCATATAATACTAATATCCCATTTTTAGTGGATATTACTTTTGATTTAACTAATGTGAGTGGGTTCTCCACTCACTTGGATATATTCGTGCCTTTGCAAGGCACATGATCGTCCAACCTTATCTTATTTCAACTATTACCATTTTGGTTGAAGGGCACTTCGATTAACATATTTATTTTTGCATTAATTTGAAGTAAAGTTCCAATTATGCTTAAATCTTGATTATTTTAATATCAAGATTCTCTCTCTTCCAAAATGATTCAAATGAGGTGCCCCTCTCAAATTATTTTCTCTACATGATGCCAAGAATTATGAGGGACCCTCTTGAAGTGGCATTTTGCATATTGAACCCTAGGTTTTGGGTATATTGTACATTACACCAAAACTAGGTTTTAATGCACAAACATTGCTCATCAGGCTCTTTCTTATTATTCAAGTTTGTAGAAGCCATACAACTGCATCATACTCACTCCTATGATGCTTCAAAATATGAGTAACATTTTTCCATACACAATTTGCAATTAACCCCTCAACTTGGGCAATTTGCATTTTAGTCCAAAATAAGTAAAACATTATTTCCACATTATTTAAAAAGGACTAAAATTGAAATACAAGTTCCTCTTAAGCCTTAATTACTTTTAAAGAGATAATAGAAAGCATATAATCAATTTTATTAAGCAAAACATCTAGGTTTAAGCATAACCCAGGTCAGGGATGTTACAAATTATAAACCCCTAACAAGGATTTCGTCCTCAAAATCCCAGGAAAAGGAGAGACAGATTTTATTCATTTATTATACCATCAAGTCTCCACATAACATATTAATGTCATGGAGATACCATATATCTATAATCCACACAAAGTTTCTTCCACACATGGTTATTCTAAGGAAATACTTTTTTGCTTGATAAACTTTTCAACCAATTACAATTGTTCCTTCCATTAGTTCAACCTTATCAATGTTTATGTTTATGCAGAGCATAAACCCTTAAAATATGATGTCCATATTATTTTATGTAACTAGATTTATTTCACAGTTGGCCAATATAGATAACCAACATAAATCATCTATTATTTCTCAGATACCAGAATCCTTACTTTGGTATTCATCATATGTGTTGAGAACACATCCCATCCTTATCATATTCATTTCTCTGTTGTTACCACCAAGGGTACACATGCACAAGGTATTTCTTTTATTTTAGGACATTGCTTGTTCCATATATCATTATCTTGGAACCAAAGTCCAAAGCAAACTGATACTTTTCTAAGTATCCTTCAACGAATTATTTCTAATCCATGTACATCAAATAACATAATACTTACTTGATTGTCATGTTAATGAAAGGAAGAAACATAAAGGAACATACCCCTATCATTATCCAAGGTTGTTCATCAAAGGGGAAACATATATATTTAACAGAGGTAATCCACTTCGAAATCCTTTATTTATTTGGGAAATTTCACTTAGCAAACCCTATGTGGTTGGAAAAGTTCACTTAGCAATTCCTATGTAATTGGGAAAGTTCACTCAGCAATACTTATGTAATTGGGAAAGTTCACTTAGCAATTCCTATGTTATTGGGAAAGTTCACTTAGCTATTCCTTATGTTATTAGGAAAGTTCACTTAGCAATTCCTTATGTTATTGGGAAAGTTCACTTTAGCAATCCCTGTAATATTTGGGAAAGTTCACTCAGCAATTCCTATGTATTTGGGAAAGTTCACTTTAGCAATTCCCTATATTATTTGGGAAAGTTCACTCAGCAATTCCTATGTAATTGGGAAAGTTCACTTTAGCAATTCCCTATATTATTTGGGAAAGTTCACTCAGCAATCCCTATGAAATTGGGAAAGTTTACTTTAGCAATTCCCTATATTATTTGGGAAAGTTTACTCAGTAATTCCTATGTAATTGGGAAAATTCACTTTAGCAATTCCCTATATTATTTGGGAAAGTTCACTCAGCAATTCCTATGTAATTGGGAAAGTTCAATTTAGCAATTCCCTATATTATTTAGGAAAGTTCACTCAACAATTCCTATGTAATTGGGAAAGTCCACTTTAGCAATTCCCTATATTATTTGGGAAAGTTCACTAAGCAATTCCTATGTAATTGGGAAAGTTCACTTTAGCAATTCCCTATATTATTTGGGAAAGTTCACTCAGCAATTCCTATGTAATTGGGAAAGTTCACTTTAGCAATTCCCTATATTATTTGGGAAAGTTCACTCAGCAATCCCTATATTATTTGGTTTCATTATACTCACTAGATTGTTTCAGAATGACTACTTGATCAGAGTAATCAGAAAGATAACAATCTAGGAGTTCCATACTTGCCCTATCTCCAATAATCATATACCTGGCCAGGGTATACACGTATTGAGATTAGGTAGTATGCACTTTATTTACTATCATGTTCCTCACTTTTCATATCATTATACACACATGATTTTTCATTCCTGGATTTTCTTCAGACATCACTTCTATATCTCATCTTTTATCACACAGATAAGAGAGATTATAAAGCATTTAAAAGAATACTGAGCAAAATGTAAGTTCTCATCTTCTTTGTGTCCTTATAGGACTAGTCAAAGGAGACCCAATAATAACTACTTTCTTATAGTTAACACATAGAATTATGAAATGACATATCAGAATGATACTATTTCATCTGACATGTCTCGTCTCGCAATTTGTTTGCTGCCTCAAGCCAATTCTTTTCATAGAATCTTGCCTGGGATGTCTGTCCACGTCCTCGAGTGCCACTAGAAAACTGTTTTCCCTGATAACCTCGATATCTCTGCCTCGGTGATTGGGTTACCATTGTGTTTCCAACTGGACAATCTCTTACTAGATGTCCTACATGTCTATACTGGTAATAGGTTCCAAGCTCTTGACATGGTTTAAAAGGTCCCTTACCCTTTCTGGGTAGCCCTTTCCCTAGTGCACTAGACCTTGGTTGTATTCAGGGGTACCAAAGACTTCCCCTTTTCAGAGCTACTAGGCCTCTGATCCCAAGCTTGGATAGGCCTTTTCTTAATTCTTTCCTCCTTATACTTTTCTGGACAATCTTTTCTGATATGTCCAGGCTGCCTACACTTGTGGCAATTTCCGATTTCAGGTTGTAACCCCTTCCTTTCATCATTATTCATTGCTCAAACATGCAAGTGTTGAGCAAGAATCCTATTAGAATCCAAAACTTCATCATTGGGGGCTGGTAGTCTAGGTTGTATTGCTAATATATGGTCCACCATACACATTATTTCAGTCCTAACCTGCCCAACAGTAATATTTAAAAGAAGGATTCCTTATCATGGATTGATCATCTTGGGGATTCTCAGGCAGTCGTTCTTCTCTCACCTGGTCCCTTACACCGTCTGTTGGTGCAATATTGTTGCTCTCAGCAGCATGCCCTTTGTGTGATCCAAACATCTTTAAGTTCTTCCTCTCCTTTATGAGTAGATGACACTATCAGATAGACTAGAAAACACTAGAATAGACTCAACAATCTTAGCAGTGGATTACGGAAAATCACAAAAAAGTTAAAACCTTTTTACCAAGAGATCCAACAAAGGAAAACTCTTTCACATAGAACCAAAGTAACACATTTACTTTCTTGTTTAAAGGTACATGTCTTAGATTATCTCATCTCAAAGATTACAACATCAACTATTCTATTAAACTGTATACAGACAACATAAGAACATTGAGGCATCAAGCCAAAATCTCAGATCGATTCATTAAAACCAACTACAGACTCCGAGGACCTGAGAGTACAGAGAAGACACATATGACTCTATGTACATCTATACAAGGCATATCAGCCAGTGTCTCCACCTGAGAATTTACTGCTATCCCTACTACTGCTGTTTCTATCCTTCACCTACTCAAGGATTCCTGCCTCCTCGTCCGCGTCCACCTAAAAATGTGGTTCCCACGGGGGTGAGACAATTATAAATTGCCCCAACGAGAGATATAACTCTCTGCCAGAAACATTATTATTACAGTTTAATAAGATAAATATAAACAGAGGAATCATAATTGTTTAACAACAGTTAATTCATTGTCTAACATATTAGAACATTATTCTTATCTAAAGCATTGCAGCTATAACCTGATAGAACAACATGTCACTTATCCAATAAGGAATATGGGTGTTCAAACCTTTAGCCCCTGTTTGGAAACGGCCTGGACCGGGTTTGGGCACTATCGCGTAGCGACACGTAGGCCCAAACCAGTCCGGCTCGGGCTGGGTTTCCGTTTGGCAATGAGACTGGTTCAGACCCCGTTTTGGGTTTAGTCAGTCCCATTTTTGAGCTTGACGCAGTACAGGTAGAGGCAGGATTGGAATCTCAAACTCGGTTTGAGATCCTACCCCCCGACTCACGTCTCGCGTCTTGCATCTCTCGGGCGTCCCTCGTGATGCATCTTTCCCTCCCTCTTCCTGGCGAAGCAGCCCTTCCTGGCGAAGCAGCCCGTGAAGTAAATGCAACGCATCTGCTCCCGACGCAGCTACCTTCGGCATAGCTGCTTCCTGCCGCCTGCCACCGCCGAGCTAGGTCGGTCAAAAGCAAGGTCTGCCATGCCTCATCATGTCGTCTATAGAGGAAGCCGTAGGTGGCACAGAAGAGCAATCCGAAACCCTAGTCAGTGTTCTGCCTTTAAATTGGGGGTGTGGTACTGCGAGGTGCTGGACTTCTACACAAGCTTCTTCGTCCAAGTGT
The DNA here is from genome assembly GCA_963693085.1 of Alisma plantago-aquatica. NCBI lineage: Eukaryota > Viridiplantae > Streptophyta > Magnoliopsida > Alismatales > Alismataceae > Alisma > Alisma plantago-aquatica. The sequence goes on along the minus strand of OY856411.1, from coordinate 493,352,820 downwards.
TGCAAGGTGCTGGACTTCCGCAGAAGATCGTTGCCGCTCGCTCGTGGTCTGCCGGCGCTGCCCAGGTCGACGCTTGTGCCCAGCTTCCACCTCTTCCGTCGTCACTCCAAGGAGAGATTCTGCTCAGGTTGGTCTCTGTGTAGGGTAGAGGGTTATTTCGGTGTTAGGGCACAATGTCGAATAGGGTTATTTCGGTTTTAGGGCACAATGTGGAATAGGGCACAATGTCGAATTAAGTACCAAAACATTTGTGAAATGGTGTTCTTTATCGAAACATGTACGGTTGAATCTGATGTTAGATTTTGATTTTGATTTTGATTTTGAATAGGCACAATGTTGTTGATTTTGATGCTTTTCCCTTTCCCGTTGTTTACTCTGCACAGAACATATTTGTTATTGGTTTGATGCTCTAGACGAGCATGGTCTCTGAACTGATGCTATTCAATTTATCAACTAGATTTTAAGAAAATAATCTGTTTCCATCATCTTGTTTATAGAAAGACACCGTCTTGTATAATGATCATACGAATGTATTTGTAATTACAATATAAGAAAATGGAGAGTCTCTTATATAGAAAGATGTGTAATTACTATATAACAACCCTTATTGAACCTATAATAACAACTTGCTTCTCATTATGTAGCCATTTTTCTCATTAGATCCTTGAACCCAACCCCTTTTGATCCTTAATTTGTGATGTTAGTCACGTCATTGTTCTCCCTCTCTGTCACTGTTATTGGTATTGTTGTTTTCATGGTGTTGTATTTGATAAATAGTGGCGCCACCACTTATCATATGCTCCAATACCACCTTCAGTATTTATAAATATTTTTTATGCTCACATCACAGATGCCTCCCATCACTACCACCTCCTTAATTTTCTTCCATCACATGTCTTGATACTTTTCTTTCTTCAATCACTCTCTATTTTGTTTTTGTTGCTTGTGCCACCTCTACTGTTGTTTCTTCTCTACACATAGGATTTGTCTTAATTTACAGGTGTGACATTATAGTATGTTTTAATTTACATAATATCAATGATTGATCTTTTAGAATTTGTGTTATTCAGAAAACTAAGTTGATTTTGTGCGTTGATTAAGGATAAGTGAAATGCTGGACACAAATATAGAATACAATTGACATAACAACTAGTTGAATATATTCCTTGAATATGGAAATGGTGCATCTATAATAATAACTAACTAGATACAACACATAACAACTAGTTATATCACACTTATTAAAAAATTTCAGTCTGTTTGGTTGGATGTCTCAATAGTAGGTTGCTTTTTCAATATGAAATATACTAATATGTCTTTAGTTTTCTGTTATACAATAGTAGTTTGCTTTCTATATGATGGGTACTAATATGTGTTCATTTTTCTGAAATATACTAATATGTGTTCAGTTTTCTGAAATATGTGTTCAGTTTTCTGAAATATACTAATATGTGTTCAGTTTTCTGTTATACAATAGTACTTTGCAGTCATTGATAATTGTATTAGAAGTCTACACTTATTCTGCAAATCATGATTATACATTGACATAATTTCATATGTTTGGACTTGCCGACATATCCATGGTTTAACCTATTCCTAAACAAATAGATGTCAACGGTATGAATGTCAACACTATGTGTGTTATCCATACAACAGACTATGAAGAATGCTGTAAAAAACATATGTTTGGACTTGCCGACATAACCACCAATTGACATAACAACTAGTTGAATATATTCCTTGAATATGGAAATGGTGCATCTATAATAATAACTAACTAGATACAACACATAACAACTAGTTATATCACACTTATTAAAAAAATTCAGTCTGTCTGGTTGGATGTCTCAATAGTAGGTTGCTTTTTCAATATGAAATATACTAATATGCGTTCAGTTTTCTGTTATACAATAGTAGTTTGCTTTCTATATGATGGGTACTAATATGTGTTCAGTTTTCTGAAATATACTAATATGTGTTCAGTTTTCTGAAATATGTGTTCAGTTTTCTGAAATATACTAATATGTGTTCTGTTTTCTGTTATACAATAGTACTTTGCAGTCATTGATAATTGTATTAGAAGTCTACACTTATTCTGCAAATCATGATTATACATTGACATAATTTCATATGTTTGGACTTGCCGACATATCCATGGTTTAACCTATTCCTAAACAAATAGATGTCAACGGTATGAATGTCAACACTATGTGTGTTATCCATACAACAGACTATGAAGAATGCTGTAAAAAACATATGTTTGGACTTGCCGACATAACCACCAATTGACATAACAACTAGTTGAATATATTCCTTGAATATGGAAATGGTGTTGCTTTTTCAATATGAAATATACTAATATGTGTTCAGTTTTCTGTTATACAATAGTAGTTTGCTTTCTATATGATGGGTACTAATATGTGTTCAGTTTTCTGAAATGTACTAATATGTGTTCAGTTTTCTGAAATATGTGTTCAGTTTTCTGAAATATACTAATATATATCAACAAACAAGATTCATTTACAATATTTGTGTTTGGGTTTTAATCAATCAAGCTTGTCTCATTTGTGTATATTTGTAACTTGCCTATATGCTCGTTGGTGTTTCATTATTTGTTTTTCGGTGTTAATCAATGAAGCTTGTGTATATGCTGATTGAATCAGTATTGAAGGAACACACATAAATGGTTTCTGTTGTGACTGAATTGTATTAAACATTTACACTGATTATGTCATCAAATATTGCAGCAACTACACGAGTATGCCTCCCGTCGACCCTAACCCCCATATTGTATGGACAAGAGAGTGTGATGTCGTTGTGGTGACAACATTACGTAGACAATATGACCTAGGCAGGTGTATTGATGGTAATTTTACTAGGGACTCTTGGAGGGAAATAACTTCTGATGTCAATAATAGGGTTGCCGACATGTATAAGTTAGACCAAATAAGATGTCGCTGGAAGAACCTTAAAAAGGACTACGTCCATTTGAAGGGTTTGACCAACAAGAGTGGCGTTGGATGGGATGAAGAAAGGCACAAGCCCATTGTACCGGACACCCCTGAGTGGAAAGAGGCCATTGCGGTACGCACACTATACAGAACTTTTATCCTAACAAATTGAAACTGTACATGTAAACATGATTATCTTAATACACATATTTTTTAAAGCGTAGGCAGACAGGGACCTGACTAGGTTGCTTAGGCGCCCGTTTCCCCACTACTATGACATAGAGCTAATGGCGGGGAGGAACATTGCTAGAGGACACCATGCAATGTCTTCGGCGGACAGTCAGATTCCTGCAGATGTTGCATCTGAGGATGATGTAAGTGTCGACTTAGGCGCGCCTGATACACCCATGTACACACAATCGGCAACAGACGAGCGTAGCGTACCCGCACCTACCGTGCAAAGTGAGGGTGAAAGCGTGCGGGCTGGGGGAACAGATAACCCGTCAGTTGGGGGCAGGAGTCCTTCTACCCATACGCGCAGGAAACGACAATCAACGCCGCAAGAGCGATGTAGTCTTTCCAATGAAGTTCTGGCTGAGTTCACACAGGTTTACACAAAGGTTCACGAGTTAGGCACCTCCATGATGACCAAAGCATATGAAAAAGAAGAGTTGGCAAACATTTTACAACATTTTAATGACAATTTCCTTGATGCCCCCACCGCTATTTTTACTACACTTGTGAACGCCATCAAGGACTCTACAAACCGCAACATCTACCTTAGCCTCAAAAACACCCCTGCAAAGATAACCTTGTGGTCAAACGACCTTTGTGAAAGGTCACAATTCGGTTTTGCCACATCTGTACCTCCAATGCCTTCATTTTATTTTCCGTCTCCACAACCATTCCCTTCACCCAACTTCAACAACACGTCATCTCAACAATCATTTGTGCCACCATTCCCTTCACCCAATTCCAATACCACATCGTCTCACCCACCATTTATGTCGTCTTCCTCTTCACCCAACTTCCCAGGCTATTCGTCTCAGCCACCATTTATCCCGCCACCCAACTTCCCAGGCATGCCACCGATGTGGTTTCCTTCATCCAGTGATGCTGGCCCATCGGGAACATAATTGCACAGTTTATTTCATATGCATTTGATGTTAATTATTTTCCATCCAAACATTTACATTTATTTGACTGTTGTAATAATTTACTTTCTGCACACACATTACATATCCATACAATTTCATTTGATTGAGTGTTGTAATAATTTATTTTTCACACGTTATTATGTTGTAGCAATTGGATTGTCTTATGTTGTAGCAATTATTATGTTGTTGTTTTTATTGTACATGTAGGCATCATGTCTGCCAATGACCAACCGCAAACACATGACATGCTCAACAACCTTTTATTAGATACCTTGTTGTGGCCAGTGATTCACGTTGGTGATTTAATTGCCGACTCTATTGCATACTCAATCATGGACGCAGTAGACGTTGATGCCTCCACACCACCTCGTATCCCTAGGTCAGTTAGCATCAGGAGTGGCCACATAAAGGTCTTAGAAATATTGAACGGTCACGAACAAAGGGCTTATGACCTATACCGGATGCGTCTACAAACTATAATGACCTTTGTCGACAAGCTTGAGAGTCGTGGCTTGTTGCGAGGTACTAGAGGCGTCACCTCAGTTGAGGCAGTATGCTATTTCCTGCAGATGGTTGGCCATGGACACACAAATCGTGCTTTAGCGGAGGACTACATTCACTCCGGTGAGACCATTAGCAGAAAGTTCAACGAAGTCTTGGACGCTGTTTGTGCGTTGACCCATGACTACATTGTCATGCAAACTACAACTACATGCACAACAACACATACTCACATTTTACATAACACAAGGTTCTACCCATACTTCAAGGTAATAGTTAACCCCCTAATAAATGTAATTAATTTTCAAACATTCTGTATGTTTACAAAACTATTTTGGTTTATAGAATGCCATAGGGGCTATTGACGGAACACACATCCCTGTCTTGGTCAGCAGAGACAAACAAAATCGATACCGTGACAGAAAAGGGAATGTCTCTCTCAATGTCATGGCTGTAGTAGACTTCTCCATGGAGTTTACATATGTCCTCACTGGGTGGGAGGGGTCGGCTGCCGACCAAAGGGTCCTGCAATCGGCAAGGACCCATAGCGGGTTTACAGTTCCGCCGGGGAAGTTTTACCTGGTAGATGCAGGGTATGCCAACACTTGTGAATTTGTTGCACCCTATCGCAACACAGCATACCATATTGCTGAGTACCGAGGAAACAGACATGCCTACACCAGCAAGAAAGACATGTTCAACCACAGACATGCTCAACTACGTAATATTGTAGAAAGAGCATTTGGGGTGCTGAAGAGATGGTTTGCATACCTTAAGAAGGGGCAGACATATCTTATTCATTCGCAGTGTCGCATCGTACTTGCTTATTGTATCCTACACAATTTCATCCGACGGCAAAATGACGGCGACACCATAATGGATGAACTCGCATATGAGAATTCATCGTCTGCCATTCCCCCAGCCACCGTTCCCCCGAGTTCAGGGCAAGGTTCAACTTAGGCCGATTCAAGGGAGGGCGAAGTGTTATGTGAATCCATTGCTAATCTCATTTGGGAAACTCGTTAGTAGAGTATCTGTAATAGATTGATTCCCGAATTGTTTATTTCGAACCTGATCAGAATCGTCACATTGTGTCAATATAGGCTGTCTTCAAATGGAGAACGGAATGCCTCGTTGTCAATGCGGCCTTCAATCCACTGTACGCATATATATGGATGCCAAGGATGCACAAAATGGACGTTTTGAAGACAAGAACCCACACATGCCATATTTTACGTGCGGTAGGGTTCAAAATCAAAATAGATGTCATATGAGGTTGCCCGCGCAATGGGTTGTACCCACAATTGCCACACTAACCGCCGTTAGGGCTGCAATGCTTTCACAACTTGCATATGCACGCAGTGAACGTCAACTATGGTCTTCCCAGTGTGCCTTTGTCTGTTCCAGCAGAGCAGACACTGATAGGCTACAAGTAGAAATTACAGATCTACGATCGCGGTCCCAATATCTTTGCCAACGTCTTCACATAACTAGCGACGACAACACTTCCAATGAGGACGGTTACAATACATCATAGATGTATAACATCATTGATGTCTGTCCAACATTCATAACATAAGTTTATCTGTAATAGATTTAACAAACAATGGGGCCTGTCTTGTATGTTATTGTTTTGATTTTCAATCTAACTTCATTACCATAAATCGTTTGACTGATTCAAATGCATGGTGTAGATGTCTATTAATACAACTGAAGTTGTGCGGTGTGACTGTGGGTTAGAGGCAGGCTTGCGACTTAACACTGACGATGCAGGGTTGTATGACTTTGGAATTCTCAGTGAAAGACCAGGTGAAATGTATTACATATGTCCTTCTCGCGAGGTGCACTTGTACAAACACACATATTATGTAGCCACTGTGTACGTTACACATTCATTGTCATTTACGTAAACTTCATAATATTTTTTAGGGAAAAGATCGATGCAGATACTTTCGCTGGGCAATCGATCTCAGTCCTACAATTGATTCTCTGAAAGCTAAGATTGCATTACTCACGCTCGAGTGCAAGTCATTGTGGGGTCAGACAATGAACTTGAAAGATTTTGTTGAAATTCATCACAACCACCATGATGTTTACACCAACAAAAAGTATGAGCATGAGTATCTAGAACGCTACGTAGAAGAACTGGAGGAACAATGTAGGCTTCTGTTGGACACTCCTTCACCCCCGACGATGGCGTAACGTCGAATGGCGGCCATACCTTTCATTCGCGTCATCGGTTTTCCATTTTATTTTTGTTGTTTGGAAGTTCCCATGTTAAGTGTTGTTGATTGTTTTTTGAAAACGAATATGCCCTGCTCTGTTGTTTGGAACTTACATATTAACTAATATGCTTAGTCATTCGACGCCTCCTCATTTTGTGTGGTGTTCGGAGCATGATATGGATCTCAGAGGTAGGATGAGAACCCAATATGATTTCGGAAGGTGTGTTGATGGAGTGTATACGACAGAGGCTTGGATGGAGGCAAAATCATAGAATGATAATAAACCTAATACATGATAGTAGTGAACTTAGGTGAACATAAGAGTTATTATTGTTCTTCTTGTTATTTTTGTTGTTCTTATCTTCTTGTTATTTTTGTTCTTCTTATCTTCTTGTTATTTTTCTTCTTCTGTTCTTCTTCTTATCTTCTTGTTGTTCTTGTTCTTCTTGTTTATTACAGGTAACATGGGATCTCGTTTCCCTGTAAAGGAGTATGATCTCTCAAACAGGGAGTTTATGAGACGCGTCTCCCTTCCCCTAACCTGGATGTGCGAGCCATTTAAGATAACTCATGGCTATGCTATGGTGGGGGTAGGCAAAATCTACTTTGATGTACAGATCAGGTGGTCTACACCTGAAGAAAGAATATGGAATAAGAAAGGTAAATATTTAATCATCGATGAAGGTTGGGCTGAAATGTTGGACAAACTAAAAGCCAAACCTAAATGGACCGTCACCCTACAACCAAAACCCAAGGACGACACTCGCCCTACAAGCTTTTATTTGTGGATTCGTGGTGATGGGGACAACTATGAATTGCTTAGGTATATTTACCCAAGACCAGAGGGTTATATATCATCTACTTCAGAATCGGCTGATGCCCTGTTTGTCAGAGACTGCCACCAACCACCAATCTTAATCTCCTCTAGTGATGAAGAAAATGATGTGAATGTCCCTATTGGGGACTCTTCTTCATCAAGTAATGTTTAATATGTTGCATCAACAAACAATTATTAGTTTTTTGTTTTGTGTATTGTCTTTATTTTGTTTATATAACATTACAGGCTTGTTATGGGTGCCTGCCCACTAAGACAATTTATATTTATCGAATGTAGCTGAATCTGTTTTACTTTAAAAATGATGTTCATGTTTGACTTGTTAAATCTTGAATTTTTTAATTTAGTTGGATTACTTTTAATGATGCCCCACAATACATCATTATAGTTTTTATGATTTTGTTGTTCTTGATGTCTGTTTTTTTAGAGGAGCTTATCCTAATTGGTTACGTATATGTGGTTGCATTTATCTCGGGTTAATCACAACCCTTGATGTGGTTCATCATATAGTTAGCATAAGCATAGAAGTATACATGTACTTCTACAACGAACACATATATAGTAGAACATGTATCATGATAGCTTACTAGCCACTCATATTCAAAATGTATATCGGCTACAAACGTGTTTCTTGGTCTGACGGGGTTACCTCATATCTTGGGGTATTAAACATAGCATGTTAGGCATATTCAACCTCAATGAAACAACCAAAACACCCACATAAACACCCCACAAAAGGGTAACACGGCTGACTCACATCTCAACAACAAAATGAGAGTTCTTAAACCAAAGTGATATAGATAAAAATTAATTTATTTTTAAGTTACTTTTTTTTTAAAACTTCTGTTTAAACGGCGTCACAAGGCCACATTTCTAACAATAGTTCTGTGAGAATAGGACAGATTCAGCTAATCCTGCCTACAGTTGCCAAACAGAATCAGACTAAACCCAACCTGCACAGCCAAACAGAATCAGCTTGAAACGAGTCTGAAACGAGTCCAGCCCCCCAGAATGAGACTGGTTTGCCAAACAGAATCAGACTGGTTTGCCAAACAGAATCAGACTCCAGCAGGCCTAAACCCGTCCAAGCCAGGCAGGCTTGCATAAAGCCAGTCCCGAACCAAACAGGGGCTTAGTTCATCATAGAATACTTGTTACCACTTAACAGGTAACTTAATACCTTCAGGTCATCTGACTGAGGTAATCACCATTCTTGCTACACAAGCATTCTACATAACTCACAAAGCTCATTTCACCTCTTGTTACCTCTTTGAAGGCAACCAGGCATATTATGGCTCATTAACAACTTTAATAAAAGGAACATCATAGCTCATACTTGGCTATGTTTATCTTCTCAGGATACCTGCATGTTTAGTACTTCATGATAACAGTTATAATGCTTACATATTAGCACCATGCAACACAAAGTAATACCACTATTCCCTTTTTAGGGTTAGGATTCCTCTTACATATCATCATCCTCCATTAGGGTTTTCCACAAATAACCATTTAGGTTCTTAAGATCATGTTATTAATGATCAAACTTTAATTCATTGCTCCACGCAGCTAGGAGCAAACATTGATAACATAAGCATTTAATCATGCTTATTTATTCTCATCATTTATCATTAAATGAAGTATCACACATGATATGAGTTCCTCTCTCAACTTTACCAGAATATGATTACATCATACTTTATTAACTTGGCTTAACCTTTTCTTAAGGTATGTTAGCCTACACTTATCAAAGTGCATTACTTCATAATATAACAATTGTCATGACACACTTCATGTGTCACTCATCCAAATATATTGGATTTAAAATACATCAAGGTGTATAAATCTTAAGGTGCTGGATGTGATATCTATCATGTCTTGATGTATCACTTCCCTCATCACCTTTATCTTACTTGAATTCATCCACTTAGTTTGTATTAGGGTATTTCCCATCATAATACTTTATGCATCAACTCATCACATTTATCATGTAATGTATTGGTCATAAGTCACTTATTTAGAATATACAACCATTGCCAGTGATATGGACTCATCTTTGAGTTAGGAACTATTAACATAAAGATTTCCATTATCAACCTCTTTAGGTATTTCACTTATCAATATATTAGTTAATATTCCATTATTAGGAATAGGGTTCACATAACATCTTTCCACATTTGGGTTGCACATAATATCCTTCTATATCAGGGTTTCACATAGCATTACCTGAAATTAGGGTTTCACATCACATCACCCAGTGTTAGGGCTTCACATAGCATTACCCTGTACTAGGGTTTCATATACCTTTACCCTATTTTAGGGATTAGGGTTTACCATTCACATTCAAGTAAGGTTTCTCACACCCAAATGCCCAAATTAGGGTTAGGACACACAATTCCCATCAAATTAGGGTTACATCATCACCAAGATTAGGGTTTCACTCAGCTTTTCCCTAAATTAGGGTCAGGGCTTAATAATATTTTCAAATAGGGTTTCATGATCTCATTATTATGGATCAAACTGTAATTACATATTTTATTCATAATGAGAGGATTAGGGCTTAATTATATAAGCATTCCTATCTCTCCTTCTCTCTCTCATCCTCTCTAGGATGTTAATTACTCCAAGATTGATCTAGGTCAATTCTTCATTTAAGTACACGCAGTTAGGGTTAACCATTATAATCACCTTTGGAATACATAATTATTAATCAAGTAGCTAACTGACCTTTAATCATATTAGGTATCCAATTGGTTTGACCAATTTTGAACCTCAAATAGTCTTGGTCACTTAGACCCCAAACGGTCTTGGTCACTCAAACCTTGAATGGTTTGAAACTGTTTAAGCAAAACAATAATGAAACCGTATGGACAATTTACACTTGAAACCACTTGGGTATCCAAACGGTCTTGAGACTGTTTGCTCCCAAATGGTCTTGAGACCGTTTGGACTCAAACGGTCTTAAGACCGTTTGGTCCAAACTCTCTCAAAACGGAATGGACCAAAAAGGTCTTCCATCAATTTATCAATTCAGGATTTCAATCATTAAACCATCTATCAATTGAACCACTGATTTATTATTCAATTGAACCATTGAGTCACCCTTCAATTAGACCTTCAATTAGGGTTTTGAACCCAATTGAACTAGGGTTTATAATCAAGAAACCATCAATTAGGGTTTTGAAATCGAGGAACCATCAATGGTTGACATTGTGGAACTAGTTCAATTGAAGTCATTGGATCATCATCAAACCATGACATGACCTGACCTCAAACGGTCTTGAGGTCGTTTGGATGACCTCCAAAGGTTCTTGAGACCGTTTGACTCAAACCATTATTGAAATTTGTGAAAATCAATTAGGGTTCACATCATTGACTCAATCATCAATTTAGCTATTGATTGTATTTCAATTTGATATCACTGGATCTTCAACCATCCAATCATACTTCATCATATACTTCCAAATGGTCTAGTTTGACCTCCAAACGGTCTTGAGACCATTTGGGTGACCTCCAAATGGTCTTGAGACCGTTTGGGTTAGTCAACCCAAAAATTAAATCAATCAATTGAGAATTTCAGCACTCAACCCGATTAGGGTTTGCAATAGGTAGATTATCCAATCATAGAAACTTTAGAAACCAATCAATTAAATCTATTAGATCATTATTCAACACATCAGAAACCCCCCTCAAATGGTCAAGCCCCTCCATTCGGTCAACCACTCCAAACAGTTTGGAACCCAAACCTCCAAACGGTTTGCAAACCATTTGGTGAAACCGATTGGACCAAAATTATGAAACCATTTGCAATAGATATTTGTGGAGGTGTGTGCTTATGATGATGTCATCATCATCAAGCTATAAACCCACGAAGCTTACTGTGATTTTCATGGTGATTTCATCAATCATTCAAATAAAATTTCGGGGATAAAGAAGGAATCAACAATTGATAAAGATATGGAATCAATAACAAAGTTCAAGGGTTCAAGTTATATAACCCGCCTTCAATTGAGATTCAAATCTTCAACCTCCACATATTTAATGGTGAAAGCAACACCTTTCACTATCCCAAGCTCGTCCTTAAGCTTTGAGTGAAAAGGAATGGCTAGAATTGAAGATGGAATGGAGATAAGAAGAAATCATGCATTGATTTTCGATTTCTACCATGGAATCAAGGTGAAAAGAGGTCATGGAGCTTAACAACAGGTTTGGGGTCGTCCTCCTGATCCTCCAAAGGTCCCTTGGTCATTTTTCAAGCAAAGAGTGGAAGTGGTTTTGAAAAAGCCTCTCAATTGAGTTGTAAAAGGTGTTTTTATAAGAAATTCCATGAGAGAGAAAATATTTTATAAAATCCTTTTAATTACAAAATTGGTACCACCTCTCCCCCATAAATTCCTTGCATGCAAAGGAATCTTCCCCTCCTTAGAATTCCTCTTCATTATCCATGAATTAAGGAAAAGCAAATTAAGCACCTTAAATCATATAATACTAATATCCCAATTTCAGTGGATATTACTTTTGATTCAACTAATGTGAGTGGGTTTTCCACTCACTTGGATATCTTCATGCCTTTGCAAGGCACATTCTCGTCCAACCTTATCTTATTTCAACCATTACCATTTTGGTTGAAGGGCACTTCGATTAACATATTTATTTTTGCATTAATTTGAAGTAATGTTCCAATTATGCTTAAATATTGATTATTTTAATATCAAGATTCTCTCTCTTCCAAAATGATTCAAATGAAGCACCACTATCAAATTATTTTCTCTAAATGATGCCAAGAATCATGAGGGACCCTCTTGAAGTGGCATTTTGCATATTGAACCCTAGGTTTTGGGTAAGTTGCACATTACACCAAAACTAGGTTTTAATGCACAAACATTGCTCATCACGCTCTTTCTTGTTATTTAGGCTTGTAGAAGCCATACAACTGCGTCATACTAACTCCTATGATGCTTCAATATATAAGGACCATTTTGCCATACACAATTTGCAATCTAACCCCTCAACTTGGGCAATTTGCATTTTAGTCCAAAATAAGTAAAACATTATTTCCACATTATTCAAAAAGGACTAAAACTGGAATATAAGTTCCTCTTGAGCCTTAATTACTTTTCAAGAGATAAGAGAAAGCATATAATCAACTTTATTAAGTAAAACATCTAGGTTTAAGCATAACCCAGGTCAGGGATGTTACAAATGATGATGAGATGTTAAGGGATGAGAATGCCCATGATGTGACAAGGGATTAAGATCCCAATGTTCTATAATGTTTTGAGAAGTACTTGATAGATGGATTATACTTTTCTTTGTATCATTTGTCATAATAATGTTTGAGAACTTGACTGATGCTAAAAGAATACAGTAATGCACACAATTAATCAATTGGAATCTTATCATGTAGTGCCCTGGCCATATAACCATTAGTGTCAGAATTTGTTGGATAGTGAAATGGGTTGCTCCACGGCATAACCCAGAATGCATATTTTTGAATATGCGGGGGTGATGGGCGAAAATATCCTTATGTCCTAATGAAGGAATTGATGCGAGATAAACATTAAATCTCTCATTCCTTCATTATATATGTCGGGGCAGATGTATCACTAATCCCTCGATAACGAGATGGATGTATCACAAATTTCCCGATAATGTTAATGCTGGATCGATGTGAGATAAACATGAAATCTCTCAATTGCGAAGAGAGTACAAACGCCACTATAACTCTATAGAGAAGTTTCCAGTATACCCTGGAAAGCTATTTAGCAGTGACACAAGATGTCCTGCATTGAATCTCGTACTAACCGAGATAAGGGAGGTCATGGAAGCTGACTCTTCCATTGACCTTGTATGGCACTGATTTCGACTTTGCAATGGTCGGTTGGAGTATGAGCGGTATACCTCATCTCCTCAGGGTATAAGTGTGATTGTAAAATGTAATCAGTCGGATAGCATGTTTGCTTAAGGATTGAATACGAAAATCATTGGCTTATGTTACTATTCTTTATGCATCTTTAGCTGATAGATGATATATTGATGATTCCTTGCATTCCTTGTAAAGTAGATAAATGATGTATAATTCTATCATGGGTAGATGTAATGTTTCCTTAAGAAAGGAGATTATCCTATTCTATTCATACAATGATTAATACTGCTATTAATATAAAAGAACTCCTGCTCAGTTTTATCCTATCAATCTGCAATAATAATGTTTCTGGCAGAGAGTTATATCTCTCGTTGGGACAATTTTCAATTGTCTCACCCCCGTGGGATCCAACTTTTTAGGTAAACACAGAAGAAGAGGCAGAAACCCTATAGCAGGGGGAGAGCAGCAGCAGCAACAGAGACAGCTGTAATACTCCAGGTGGAGGCTCTGGATGTCATATTTTGTATAGAAAGTCCTATGAGTCGTCTCTGTACTCTCAGGTCCTTGAAGTTAGTAGTTAGTACTTTGAATGAGTCAGTCCGAGATTTTGGCTTGATGCCTCGAGGGTCTCATGTTGCTTATGTATAGTTTTAAAAGAGCAGTTGATGTTTGTAATCCTCGAGAAGGAATGGTACAAGATATGTACTTATGAACCAGGATGTAAGTGAAATACAGTGGTTCTTGATAAAAGAGTTTTCCTGTGTATGGATCTCTTTGAAAAAGGTTTTAATTTTTAGTAATCCACTGTTAATGATCGCTTCCGCTTAGTTAACAATGTTTTGTTCGAACAATGTGTCACAAATTTAGTGGTATCAAAGCTCTAGGTTTGCTGAGTCTATAGAGACATAGGATTCAGATTGTTGAGTCTGTTCTAGTGTCTTCCAGTTTATCTGATAGTGTCTTCTACTCATATAGGAGAAGAAGAACTTAAAGATGTCTGGATCACACGAAGAACATGCTGCTGAGAGCAGCAATGTTGCACCAACAAAAGGTGCAAGGGACCAGGCGAGAGAAGAACGACTACCTGAGAACCCTCAAGATGATCCAACTATGATAAGGAATCCTTCTTTTAATATCACTGTTGGGCAGGTTAGGACTGAATTAATGCATATAGTAGACCATGTATTAGCAATACAACCTAGATCACCAGCCCCTAATGATGAAGTCTTGGACTCCAACATGATTATTGCTCAACATCAGCATGTTGGATTAATGAATATTGATGAAAGGAATGGGTTTCAACCTGAAACCAGGATTTGCCACAAGTGTAGGCATCCTGGACATATCAGAAAAGACTGTCCAGGAAAGTATAATGAGAAAAGAATTAAGAAAAGGACTATCCAAGCTTGGGATCAGAGGCCTAGTAGTTCCAAAAAGGGGAAGTCTTTGGTACCCCCGATCCAACCAAGGTCTAGTACACTAGGGAAAGGGCTACCCAGAAAGGGTAAAGGGCCTTGTAGACCATATCAAGAGATTAGAACCTGTCACCGGTGTATACATGTGGGATGTATAGTAAAGGATTGTCCAGTTGAAAACGCAGTGGTAACCTGTAGCATCCAACTCACAAAAACATAATTAACTAATGCGGAAGCGTTCACTAAGCAGCAGATTACTGAAAATCACTAAAAATTAAAACCTTTTTCAAAGAGACCCAATCATAGGAAAACTCTTTCAACAAGAACCAATGTATTACATTTACATCATGGTTCATAAGTATATATCTTATACCATCTCTTCTCGAGGGTTACAACATCAACTGCCTTGTTAAAAGCTAAACACATACAACATAATAACCTCGAGGCATCAAGCCAAAATCTCAAAACGATAAATTAAAAGCACTAAGTACTAACTCCGAGGACCTGAGAGTACAGAGACGACACATATGACTTCTATCTATAAAACACGACAGACAGCACACTCAACCTGAGTTGTCACTACTGTCCCTGTTACTGCTGATGTTCTTCCTCTGCAAGATATTATCAGACTCTTTTGCACTCGTCCACCTAAAAATGTTGGTTCCCACGGGGGTGAGACAATTGAAAATTGCCCCAGCGAGAGATATAACTCTCCGCCAGAAACATCATTATTGTAGTTTAATTAATATCAAACTGAGCAGAGGATAGGCAGTTTAGATCATTCTCATCTTTTAAAGTATTAAACCTATCTATGATTGAACAGTAATTCATCTATTCTCTTTATAAGGAAAAGAAACAACATGTATAACATTTATCTACCATACATTTTCAACATCTCAAGCTTTGCTCATATCATTCATTATTCTAATGTGTCACCCATGATTCATTCTTGTTTCTATTTGTTGGCCTTAGCCAATCTGCTAAACAGGTATTCACTTATGCCAGACATGTGATTATATATATCATCATGTCTTATTCAAGCATTAAACTATATCAATCAGGTATAAATGTTTCAGGCATTGGACTATACCAATCCTGATTACACAGCCAAGCATTAAGCCTCTGCCAGATATTTCTAATTATAGAGGCATGGATAGCATGCGAAACATAACTATCAACATGAGATATCTAGCATCATTATTATAATCAACAGTAACAGTAAGATATCAACATAAGCATGACTATTGTATGTACACATTTACAGTCTTATGCATATCCACAACATAAGTATAATTACTATCTCTTAGTTGCACTAAGCATCATCTTTATGTAAAGAGAACAAACAAGGGTTATCATCCAATGTGAAGCGTCATGTATAACCCTAAATAGATATGCTATACGGCTGTATTACATCTTTTATTATGCCCTGGGGAATTTGAATCGTACCATTCAAAGTCCAACCGACCCCTGCGAAGGGCTATTCGGTTCCGTACAAGATCTAGGAGTGCCGGTATCCTAAG
Source organism: Alisma plantago-aquatica (assembly GCA_963693085.1). Classification (NCBI taxonomy): domain Eukaryota; kingdom Viridiplantae; phylum Streptophyta; class Magnoliopsida; order Alismatales; family Alismataceae; genus Alisma; species Alisma plantago-aquatica. The sequence goes on along the minus strand of OY856411.1, from coordinate 493,336,353 downwards.
ATCTCTTCCCCTCGGTCAGTACGAGTAAACTGCAGTGACATACCAGTCAAACTGCCAACAGTGACATATAGTCAACTGATAACAACTAGTTCGTACTTGGTAAAAGTTACGACACTAGAAAACAGGGTATACAAAACCCTCTAATCTGAGGTACAACCGCAGCTGTCCTCAATCACATCAAATATTTGAGGCATGACCATAGCCATCCTCCATAACCTGCAATTGTGGATCACAAGTATATATATCCTCAACCTGCCACCCCCGCATATTCAACAATATGCGCTCCGAGTTTCCCTTAGGAATACTCGTTTCACCATCCAGTAAGTTCTGACACTGAAGATGGTTCTACGGCACAGGGCACTACATGATTAGAGTTGCACTTGATTAGTTATTCCAATTGGGTGAATTAAGGTTGCATCAAACAAGTGGACATACAAACCCTAATTCACTTCTAGTAAGCATATAAATATCAAAACCTAAAAAGATATAAAACATATGAAGCATAATTTCTCATCTCATCATCACATGATAATATTCACTTGTCATTCATGAGACTACACCAATCATCATATTATCACAGGATATAAATCCTTTTCACAATATCACAGGGTATCAACCCTTATCAACATAAGAGGAATACACCTCATTCAGGGCTCATCATGCCCATGAAACATCTTGTTACCTCTTACTAGGTAACATCTAACCATATGGCTCACAAGGCCATTAAACATCTTGTCACCTCTCACTAGGCAACAATGACATATTAACTCATGTAATATAATAGTAACACCACTATTTCCTCCATAGGGTTAGGGTTTACTATTCACATCAATTATGGTTTCATGTTCATTTTATCAATCCAACCCTAATATATTGTTCCATACATCTAGGAGCATCCATCGACATTCCAAGCATTTAATATTCTTATCATTTATCATTAAATGATCATCAACACAAGGTATGAGTTTATCTCTCATCCTTATCATGGTATGATTACATCATACTCATTTTAGCTTACTTATCAAGTATGTTAAACTCATTACATTTCATTGTAACAATTTACATAACACTCTCCTTGTGTATCTTATCCAAAAATATTGGATTTGAGATGCATCAAGGTATATCAACCCTGAAATGCTAAATGTGATATCTATCATGTCTCAATATATCACTTCCCTCATCACTTCTATCTTACTTGAATTTATTAACTTATCTTATAATAAGAAATCTCACATCTTAATACTTTCATCCACTCACCTATCACCTTTACCATGATGTGCATAGATCACACACAAGGATTGTCCAACTATCTTCAATGATATGAACTCATCTCAAGTTAAGGCATTTCTTATTATAAGGTTGCCTATAGTAAAACACTTGAGATATTTCATCCTTATAGGGTATTACCCATTATTTCATCATTAAGGTTTACTCATATCATTACCCAGACATTAGGGTTATGATTTTCATCATATTGCCCATGATTAGAATTCCATGCACTATAGCCCAAATTTAGGGTTTCACATAGCTTTACTATGTGTTAGGTTTAACGTTTCATATGACATCTACCTCAATTAGGGTTTCACATGGAATCATCCTCAATTAGGGTTTCTCATGGAATCACCCTCAATTAGGGTTTCACTAATCATCCCAATTAGGGTTTCATTCAATTACCCATAAATTAGGGATTCATTATTCATCCCATTAGGATTTGGCATTTCATTACCTTAAATTAGAGTTACCCAAGTCATTACCCTTAATTAGGGTTACACTATTACCCTTAATTAGGGTTACACTATTACACTTAATTAGGGTTACACTATTACCCTAGATTAGGGTTTTACTCAGAATTTCCCTAAATCAGGGTTAGGGTTCATTAACCTTATCAATTAGGGTTTCTTGATCTCTTTACTAAGGATCATACCCTAAATCACCATATGAATCATACTCATGTATGAATTCATTTCTATCATTCTCTCCACTTGATTTGGTTACATCAACCATCCGATCAAATACAAACAACTATGTTTGACATAATATACTGAGTTATTGCTTCCATAAACAATTAGGGTTTGCATTTTAGGGATCATTCACAATTGAAACCATTAAGATCAAACCAATTGAACCCATTGGATCAATATCCAATTACATCAGAATATTTCCTCAAATGGTCAACCATTGCAAATGGTTAACCACTCCAAACTATTTGAAACTGTTTGGTTTCAATCAATTTGTTGAAATCGTTTAACCAATTTCATTGAAACCGATTGGTCCCAAATTTTGAAATTGTTTGACTAAGATATTAATTGAGGTGTGTGCTTGTGTTGACATCATCATATTCAAGCTACAAACCCACGAAATTTTCTGTGATTTCCATGGTGGTTTCATCAATCAACCAAAATAAATTTCAGAAATGAAGAAAGCATCAACATTTGATAAGGAATTGAATGCAATAACAATATTAAGGGTTCAAGTTATAAAACCCGCCTCCAATTGCTTCAAAGCTCCAAGATCACACCAAAAATGGTGGATGAAGTTTTTTCAACTCCCCCTAGGCTCGTCCCCAAGCTTTTGGATGAAAAAGTTGGCTAGGGTTGAAGAGGAGATCAAAATAAGAAGAAATCAATGATTTATTTTTGATTTCCACCATGGAATCAAGGAGAACGAAGGTCAAGGACCTTACCAACAGGTTGGGGTCGTCCTACTGCTCCTCCACAGCTACTTAGTCGTTTTCCAAGCAAGGGGAAAGAAAATAATCCGAAATGGCCTTTGTTTTGGCTTGGTAAAGGTACTTTTATAAGAAATTTCACGAGAGAGACAATGCCTTATAAAAATGCATTTAATTACAAAATTAGTGCCACCTCTTCCCCCTTTCATTCCTTGGATACGAGGCTATCCCATTTGCCTCTTATTACTCTCAATTATCCTCAATTTAAAGAAAAGCAAATTAAGCACCTTAGATCATATTATAATAATATCCCAATTTGAGTGGATATTACTTTTCTTTATAATAATGGTGAGTGGGTTATCCACTTGCTTGAGATATTTTCGTGGCCTAGAAAAGGCACAAAGGTGTTCAAACTTGAGCAAATTCAACCATCTCGTTTTTGGTTGAAGGCCCTTCAATTATTATATTTGTTTTTGCACTAAATTGAATTAGGGTTTCAATTAGGATTAAATCTTGATTATTTTAATATCAAGATTCTCTCTCCTCCAACTTAATTAAAATGAGGCGCCCCTCTCATTTTATTTGCTCTAATTGATGCCAAGAAACATTAGGGACCTTATTGAAGTGGTAATTTACATATTATACCTTGGGTTTTGGGTAAATTGCACATTACACCAAAACTAGGTTTTCATGCACATACATTGCTTTATCAGCTCTTTCTTGGTATTTAGGCTTCCATAAGCCATACCTCAGCATCATATTTACTCTTATGATGCTTCAACACATGAGGAACATATTATCATGCACAATTTGCACTTAAACCCCTCAACTTGGGTAATTTGCACTTTAGTCCAAAACAGGCAAAACATTGATTTCAACAATGTTAAAAAAGGACTAGAATTGCAACATAAGTTCCTCTTGAGCCCTAATTACTTTTCACTAGATGATATTAAAAATTTAATCACCTTTCTTAATCAAAACACCTAGGGTTAAAGTATAACCCATGTCAGGGATGTTACAAATTATAAACCCCTAATAAGGATTTCGTCCCCGAAATCCAGATAAAGGAAGACATATGTATTTTATTCATCATACTATCTAGTCTTCACATATAATCTCCTTATTATAGAGACACCATAAAACTTTGATCAGCACCAAGTGTTTCCATACAAGATTCTCATAGAATCAACACACAAGGCACATGCCCCACTGTCCCTCATCATTGACTATAGAGTCAACTTTGTGTCAAATAACACTTTTCTTATTCAGAGAAGCATCATACATTCATTATTAGTATCATGTTTATGCAGAGCATAAACCCCTAACATATGATGTTCATATTATTTTATATAATCAGACTAATTTCACAGTTGACCACTCCGGGTAGCCAACCTAACCCATCTGATAACTCTCAGATACCAAAATCTTTCACCTTGGTATCTATCACATGTGTTGGAAACACATCATATATATCTCTTCCTTTCATCTTGGAACATTAATTGTTTCATGTGTCCTCATCTTGGGACCAAAGTCCAAGATAACTGATACTTTTCTAAGTATCCATCACATGAACACATTTATCTTATGCACATCAAGTGTCCTAAGACCCACTTGATTGCCATGTCTCTGAAAGGAAAGAAAACAAAGATTCATATTCCTCTTATTAATTTGTGTATTTTCAACTATTCATGAACCATTTACGCTTTATCTCATCCTAGGTTCCTTGCCTTAAGCATTGAAATTTGTAAGGATGATTGCATGTCATTATCCCTTTCTTTATTATTATCTAGCATGTTTATGCTTATCTCATGATCTCATCACATTTCCCATTTCCTTATTATGGGAAAGATCTTTATTATGCTGGCAGCATTATTGAACAGGGTTCATCTCCCTCATTCTTATTCTTATCTTATGAGGAGTACACTTTTAGTTCCTCATACAACATACTCATATGAGATTATCTCAGACTTCTCTTTCTTATACATGGGATATGACACATTTATTCATTCCATATTTCTGATTTCATGATACTCATTAGATTGTCTCAGAATGACTACTTGATCAGAGCAATCAAAAAGACAACAATCTAAGAGTTTCCATACCCACTTTATCATTAATAGTTGTATACCTGGCCAGGGTATATAAATATTGAGATTAAGTGGTATGCACTTTGTATACTATCATATTTCTTCTTTTCATATTATCACAAGCATAAGACTTAACATCCCTAAATTTCATTCAGGCATCTCTTCTATACCTCATCATTTCTCAAGGAGGTAAGAACAACATAAAACATTTGTAATGTTTTACTATGCAAAACATAGGTCCTCATAGGACTAATCAAGGAGAGTTCAATCAATTCCTTTCTCAATTAATCCAGGAATTCATAAAATGACATATTTGAATAACATTATCTTGTCTAACTTGTCATAATTCATGGATTATTCACTGTCTCAGGCTAACTCTGCCTCAAAGATTGATTCAACAGGCTAAGGTTGAGCACAGACTCAATTTAAGTCCAGAAATTCATAATTTCCTTTTGCTTCAACCTGTAGATGCTGATTACAAATCATGTTGATATCTAAAACATCATCATTGGGGTTGGTAATCTGGGTTACAGTGCTAATGCTTAATCCACTATATACATTATTGTTGCCCTAAATTCTCCAACAGTAATACTTAAAGAAAGATTTTCTTATCATAGATGGATCAACTAGGAGATTCTCAGGCAATTGTCTCTCTCTTACCTGCTCCCATGCACCTCTTCTTGGTGCAACATTGCTGCTCTTAGCAGCAATCTCCTCATGTGACCCAGTCATATTTAAGTTCTTCTTCTCTTATATGAGCAGAAGACATTATCAAATACACTGGATGATACCAGAACAGACTCTACTACCTTAGTCCTATGTCTCTGTAGACTCAGCGAACCTAGAGCTCTGATACCACTAAATTGTAGCATCCAACTCACAAAAACATAATTAACTAATGCGGAAGCGTTCACTAAGCAACGGATTACTGAAAATCACTAAAAGTTAAAACCTTTTTCAAAGAGACCCAATCATAGGAAAACTCTTTCAACAAGAACCAATGTATTACATTTACATCATGGTTCATAAGTATATATCTTATACCATCTCTTCTCGAGGGTTACAACATCAACTGCCTTGTTAAAAGCTAAACACATACAACATAATAACCTCGAGGCATCAAGCCAAAATCTCAAAACGATAAATTAAAAGCACTAAGTACTAACTCCGAGGACCTGAGAGTACAGAGACGACACATAGGACTTCTATCTATAAAACACGACAGACAACACACTCAACCTGAGTTGTCATTGCTGTCCCTGTTGCTGCTGATGTTCTTCCTCTGCAAGATATTCTCAGACTCTTTCGCACTCGTCCACCTAAAAATGTTGGTTCCCACGGGGGTGAGATAATTGAAAATTGCCCCAGCGAGAGATATAACTCTCCGCCAGAAACATCATTATTGTAGTTTAATTAATATCAAACTGAGCAGAGGATAGGCAGTTTAGATCATTCTCATCTTTTAAAGTATTAAACCTATCTATGATTGAACATTAATTCATCTATTCTCTTTATAAGGAAAAGAAATAACATGTATAACATTTATCTACCATACATTTTCAACATCTCAAGCTTTGCTCATATCATTCATTATTCTAATGTGTCACCCATGATTCATTCTTGTTTCTATTTGTTGGCCTTAGCCAATCCGCTAAACAGGTATTCACTTATGCCAGACATGTGATTATATATATCATCATGTCTTATTCAAGCATTAAACTATATCAATCATGTATAAATGTTTCAGGCATTGGACTATACCAATCCTGATTACACATCCAGGCATTAAGCCTCTGCCAGATATTTCTAATTATAGAGGCAAGGATAGCATGTGAAACATAACTATCAACATGAGATATCTAGCATCATTATTATAATCAACAGTAACAGTAAGATATCAACATAAGCATGACTATTGTATGTACACATTTACAGTCTTATGCATATCCACAACATAAGTATAATTACTATCTCTTAGTTGCACTAAGCATCATCTTTATGTAAAGAGAACAAACAAGGGTTATCATCCAATGTGAAGCGTCATGTATAACCCTAAACAGATATGCTATACGGCTGTATTACATCTTTTATTATGCCCTGGGGAATTTGAATCGTACCATTCAAAGTCCAACCGACACCTGCGAAGGGCTATTCGGTTCCGTACAAGATCTAGGAGTGCCGGTATCCTAAGATCTCTTCCCCTCGGTCAGTACGAGTAAACTGCAGTGACATACCAGTCAAACTGCCAACAGTGACATATAGTCAACTGATAACAACTAGTCCGTACTTGGTACAAGTTACGACACTAGAAAATAGGGTATACAAAACCCTCTAATCCGAGGTACAACCGCAACTGTCCTCAATCACATCAAATATTTGAGGCATGACCATAGCCATCCTCCATAACCTGCAATTGTGGATGACAAGTATATATATCCTCAACCTGCCACCCCCATATATTCAACAATATGCGCTCCGAGTTTCCCTTAGGAATACTCGTTTCACCATCCAGCAAGTTATGACACTGAAGATGGTTCTACGGCACAGGGCACTACATGATTAGAGTTGCACTTGATTAGTTATGCCAATTGGGTGAATTAAGGCTGCATCAAACAAGTGGACATACAAACCCTAATTCACTTCTATCAAGCATATAAATATCAAAACCTGAAAAGATATAAAACATATGAAGCATAATTTCTCATCTCATCATCACATGGTAATATTCACTTGCCATTCATGAGACTACACCAATCATCATATTATCACAAGATATAAATCCTTTTCACAATATCACATGGTATCAACCCTTATCAACATAAGAGGAATACACCTCATTCAGGGCTCATCATGCCCATGAAACATCTTGTTACCTCTTACTAGGTAACATCTAACCATATGGCTCACAAGGCCATTAAACATCTTGTCACCTCTCACTAGGCAACAATGACATATTAACTCATGTAATATAATAGTAACACCACTATTTCCTCCATAGGGTTAGGGTTTACTATTCACATCAATTAGGGTTTCATGTTCATTTTATCAATCCAACCCTAATATATTGTTCCATACATCTACGAGCATCCATCGACATTCCAAGCATTTAATATTCTTATCATTTATCATTAAATGATCATCAATACAAGGTATGAGTTTATCTCTCATCCTTATCATGGTATGATTACATCATACTCATTTTAGCGTACTTATCAAGTATGTTAAACTCATTACATTTCATTGTAGCAATTTACATAACACTCTCCTTGTGTATCTTATCCAAAAATATTGGATTTGAGATGCATCAAGGTATATCAACCCTGAAATGCTAAATGTGATATCTATCATGTCTCAATATATCACTTCCCTCATCACTTCTATCTTACTTGAATTTATTAACTTATCTTATAATAAGAAATCTCACATCTTAATACTTTCATCCACTCACCTATCACCTTTACCATGATGTGCATAGATCACACACAAGGATTGTCCAACTATCTTCAATGATATGAACTCATCTCAAGTCAAGGCATTGCTTATTATAAGGTTGCCTATAGTCAAACACTTGAGATATTTCATCGTTATAGGGTATTACCCATTATTTCATCATTAAGGTTTACTCATATCATTACCCAGACATTAGGTTTATGATTTTTCATCATATTGCCCATGATTAGAATTCCATGCACTATAGCCCAAATTTAGGGTTTCACATAGCTTTACTATGTGTTAGGTTTAAGGTTTCATATGGCATCTCCCTCAATTAGGGTTTCACATGGAATCATCCTCAATTAGGGTTTCTCATGGAATCACCCTCAATTAGGGTTTCACATTTTTTCTTCCCAATTAGGGTTTCATTCAATTACCCATAAATTAGGGATTCATTATTCATCCCATTAGGATTTGGCATTTCATTACCTTAAATTAGAGTTACCCAAGTCGTTACCCTTAATTAGGGTTACACTATTACCCTTAATTAGGGTTACACTATTACACTTAATTAGGGTTACACTATTACCCTAGATTAGGGTTTTACTCAGAATTTCCCTAAATCAGGGTTAGGGTTCATTAACCTTATCAATTAGGGTTTCTTGATCTCTTTACTAAGGATCATACCCTAAATCACCATATGAATCATACTCATGTATGAATTCATTTCTATCATTCTCTCCACTTGATTTGGTTACATCAACCATCCGATCAAATACAAACAACTATGTTTGACATAGTATACTGAGTTATTGCTTCCATAAACAATTAGGGTTTGCATTTTAGGGATCATTCACAATTGAAACCATTAAGATCAAACCAATTGAACCCATTGGATCAATATACAATTACATCAGCATATTTCCTCAAATGGTCAACCATTGCAAATGGTTAACCACTCTAAACTATTTGAAACTGTTTGGTTTCAATCAATTTGTTGAAATCGTTTAACCAATTTCATTGAAACTGATTGGTCCCAAAATTTGAAATTGTTTGCCTAAGATATTAATTGAGGTGTGTGATTGTGATGACATCATTATCTTCAAGATACAAACCCACGAAATTTGCTGTGATTTCCATGGTGGTTTCATCAATCAACTAAAATAAATTTCGGAAATGAAGAAAGCATCAACATTTGATAAGGAATTGAATGCAATAACAATATTAAGGGTTCAAGTTATAAAACCCGCCTCCAATTGAGCTTCAAAGCTCCAATCTCACGCCAAAAATGGTGGATGAAGTTTTTGCAACTCCCTCTAGGCTCGTCCCCAAGCTTTTGGATGAAAAAGTTGGCTAGGGTTGAAGAGGAGATCAAAATAAGAAGAAATCAATGATTTATTTTTGATTTCCACCATGGAATCAAGGAGAACGAAGGTCAAGGACCTTACCAACAGGTTGGGGTCGTCCTACTGCTCCTCCACAGCTCCTTAGTCGTTTTCCAAGCAAGGGGAAAGAAAATAATCCGAAATGGCCTTTGTTTTGGCTTGGTAAAGGTACTTTTATAAGAAATTCCATGAGAGAGAAAATGCCTTATAAAAATGCATTTAATTCCAAAATTAGTGCCGCCTCTTCCCCCTTTCATTCCTTGGATACGAGGCTATCCCATTTGCTTCTTATTCCTCTCAATTATCCTCAATTTAAAGAAAAGCAAATTAAGCACCTTAGATCATATTATAATAATATCCCAATTTGAGTGGATATTACTTTTCTTTATAATAATGGTGAGTGGGTTATCCACTTGCTTGAGATAATTTCGTGGCCTAGAAAAGGCACAAAGGTGTTCAAACTTGAGCAAATTCAACCATCTCGTTTTTGGTTGAAGGCCCTGCAATTATTATACTTGTTTTTGCACTAAATTGAATTAGGGTTTCAATTAGGATTAAATCTTGATTATTTTAATATCAAGATTCTCTCTCCTCAAAATTAATTCAAATGAGGCGCCCCTCTCATTTTATTTGCTCTAATTGATGTCAAGAAACATTAGGGACCTTATTGAAGTGGTAATTTATATATTATACCCTGGGTTTTGGGTAAATTGCACATTACACCAAAACTAGGTTTTCATGCACATACATTGCTTTATCAGCTCTTTCTTGGTATTTAGGCTTCCATAAGCCATACCTCAACATCATATTTACTCTCATGATGCTTCAACACACGAGGAACATATTATCATGCATAATTTGCACTTAAACCCCTCAACTTGGGTAATTTGCACTTTAGTCCAAAATAGGAAAAACATGGATTTCAACAATGTTCAAAGAGGACTAGAATTGCAACATAAGTTCCTCTTGAGCCCTAATTACTTTTCACAAGATGAGATAAAAAATTTAATCACCTTTCTTAATCAAAACACCTAGGGTTAAAGTATAACCCAGGTCAGGGATGTTACATAACCCCATCACCGAGGCAGAGACATTAAGGTCATCAAAGGAAACAATTTTCTAGTAGCACTCGAGGATGTGGACAGACATCCCAGGCAAGATTCTATGAAAAGAATCAGCTTGAGGCAGCAAACAAACTGTGAGATGAGATAGGTCAGATAAAACAGTATCATTCTGATATGTCATTTCATAATTCTATGTGTTAAATATAAGAAGGTAGTTGTTTTTGAGCTTCTTTTGACTAGTCATATGAGGACACAATGAAAATGAGGACTTATATTTTTACTCAATATTCTTTTAAATGCCTTATAATTTCTTTTATCTTTGTAAAAAGGGGATAAGATATATATGTGATGCCTGAAGAAAATCCAAGAATGTTAAATCCTGTGTTTATTATGATATGAAAAGTGAGGAACATGGTACTAAATAAAGTTCATGCTACCTAATCTCAGTACTTGTATACCCTGGACATCTATATAATTATTGGAGATAAGGCAAGTATGGGACTCTTAGATTGTTATCTTTCTGATTACTCTGATCAAGTAGTCATTTTGAAACAATCTAGTGAGCATAAAGAAACTAGAAATATGACATGGATATTTTTATCACATCCATAGTACAATAAGATGGAATCTGAAATGATCTCAGATCAATCTGTGTGTATGAGAAAGTGAAAGTATAATCATCATAATAAGGAAAATGAGACAAGGGAGATGATCCCTGTCCGATAAAGCCTGTGTGAATAGTAAAGATCTTTTCCCATGATGTGGAAATGGGAGATGTGATAAAACCACAAAATGTTCATAAATATGTTAGACAATAACAAAGGAATGAGTAATGACATGTAATCATCCTTATAATTCCTATGTTGATAGCAAGGAACCTGGGATGAAATAAGAATAAATGACTCATGAACAGTTGAAGGTTCATGTTATAATGAGAGGAGATGATAATTCTTTCTCTTTGATAAACAACCCTGGATGATGATGGGGTGATAAGAGGAATATGTTTCTTTCTGTGCTCTTCTTTTTGGGACATGGCAATCAAGTGAGTATCATGACACCTGATGTGCATGGATTAGAAATAATCCAAAGATGGATACTTAGAAAGGTATCAGTTCATCTTGGACTTTGGTTCCAAGATAAAGATATGTGTAACAAATAATGTCCCAAGATGGAAGAATGATGAGGATGTGATGTGTTTCTGAAACATGTGATAGATACCAAGGTAAGGAAATTCTAGTATCTAAGAAATATCAGGTGGTATGTAAAAGTAAAAGCATAACTCCTAATTAAATGACTTATGCTGGTTATCTGGAATGGCCAACTGTGAAATCAGTTTAATTACATAAAATAGTATGGACATCACATGTTAGGGGTTTATGCTCTGCATAAATATAACATCGATAAGGATGTACTAATTGAAGGAATGATTGTGAAATCATGGTGGAAAAAATCTTATCAAGTTTAAAATAATTCTGAAGATACCTCTAAGATAAGTTATTAATCGATAAGTAACCTCACCTTATGACAAAAGTATGTACAACTAATGAGATAGTTGGTACAAGTAATAAGAAAGTTTAGTGTTGTGTCAGTAGATCGGATGGCATAATAGATATATGATAATACTTGTAGTCACAAGCGGGTGACAAAATGTGACTCTGGTCTTTCCTTGGAAGTGAAATACTAAACTAAATGAGGAGTATGGGAGACTCCCCAGAATAAAGAATCATGTCACAAAAAGTTATAAGTTGAGAAAGATGATATATCAGTAAGATTTGATACCTGAGTTAAATAAGGTATGTATAATGTTTCTTTAACTAAAAAAAATGCTATCTGATAAAGAGTTGACTCTACAGTCAATAATGAAAAAGATAATGGAGTAGGTGTCTTGTATAATAAGTTCTATAACAACCTTGTGTGGAAGAACTTTGTGTTGATTAAAGTTCTATGGCATCTTCATGACATTAAGATGTTATGTGGAAGACTTGATGATATGATGAATAAATAATATCTATCTTCCTTTACCTGGGATTTCAGGGACAAAATCCTTGTTAGGGGTTTATGATTGTAACATCCCTGACCTAGGTTATGCCTTAACCCTAGATGTTTTGTTTAATAAAGTTAACTATATGATTTCTCTTATCACTTGAAAAGTAATTAAGGTTCAAGAGGAACTTATGTTTCAATTTTAGTCCTTTTTGAATGATGTTAAAAACAATGTTTTGTCTATTTTGGACTAAAGTGCAAATTACCCAAGTTGAGGGGTTAACTTGCAAATGTTACATGAGAAAATGCTCCTCAGGTTTTGAAGCATTATAAGAATGATAATGATGTAGAGGTATGGCTACCACAAGCCTGGGCACCAAGAAAGAGCTTATTAAGCAATGTTTGTGCATTAAAACCTAGTTTTGGTGTAATGTGCAATTTACCCAAAACCTAGGGTTCATTATGCAAAATACCACCTCTAGAGAGTCCCTCATGTTTATTGACATCATGTAGAGAAAATAAAATGAGAGGGGCGTCTCATTTGAATTACTTTGGAGGAGAGAGAATCTTGATATTAAAATAATCAAGATTTAAGCATAATTGAAACCCTAATTCAATTTAATGCAAAAATAAATATATTAATGGAAGTGCCCTTCAACCAAAAATGAGATGGTTGAATTTTCATAAGTGTAAACGTCCTTGTTCCTTGCAAAGGCCACGAAATATCTAAAGTGAGTGGAGATCCCACTCACATTAGTTAAAGGAAAAGTAATATCCACTCAATTTTGGATATTATTATTATAATGGTTAAGGTGCTTATTTTGTTTTCTTTAAATTCATGGATAATGAAGAGGAATTACAAGGTGGGGGAGATGGATTCATATGCAAGGGATGAAGGGGAGTATGTGGCACCAATTTTGGGAGTTAAAGGATTTTTATATCACTTTCTCTCTCATGAAATTCCTTTACATATATCCCATTTTTCACCCACATGAAAGACTCTTTTCAACCCTTCTTTATTTCCTTGCTTTGGCCGTGCACAAATGAGCTTAGGAGAAACAGGACGACATGCCCCAACCTGTAGGTAAGCTCCATAGTCATCTTCAACCTTGATTTCATGGTGGAAATCAAAATTCAATGCTTAATTCCTTCTTTTCTTCATTCAATCTTCAACCTTAGCCATCCATTTCACTCAAAGACTTGAGAACGGGCCTTGGACAGTTGAGAGAGAGATTAATTAACCATTGAGGACGTGAAGCTTGGACTCAGTTTTGAAGGCGGGTTATATAACTTGAACCCTTAAATGTCATTATTGCTTGCAATTTATTCACTATATGTTGAACCTTTCTTCTTTCTTGATTTCCTTTTGATTAATTGTTGAAATCACCATAAGAATCACAACTAATTTCGAAGGTTTGAAGCTTGAAGATGATGATGTCATCTTAAGCACACACCTCAACAAAGGAAGGGGCAAACGGTTTTCAAAATCGATGGAGCTAATTTGGTTTCAAAATCGAATGAGTTGATTCAGTTTCAAAACCGAATGGGCAATTGAACCCAAGACCGAATGGGCAATTGAACCCAAGACCAAATGGGAAATTGAACCCAAGACCGAATGGGTAATTTACTTCAAAACCATATGGGTAATTAGTTCAAGACCGAATGGATAGTTAACTATAAGATTGAATGGGTAATTGAGTCCAAAACCGAATGGGTAATGGATCTCAAGATCGAATGGATAAATTGAACTTCAAAACCGTTTGAGGTTAATTGCTGATGTGAAAGATGGAGATCCAATGGCTCAAATTGATTTAATTATAAGTGGATTACATAATGAATGATCCATGGATTGCAATCCCTAATTGATTGAATTGATCGAAACCCTAGTCGAGGGAATCGATTTCAAGATTGATTGACCCAAACGGTCTCAAGACCGTTTGGAGGTCAAACAGTCTCAAGACCGTTTGAGACCAAATGGTATCAAGACCGTTTGGAGATCAATGGTTGATAGTGGTGGATGGTTGAAGATCCAAGGGCTACAATCTGATGTACTTTCAATGATTGAATTGATGAATGGTCCAATGAGTGCAAACCCTAAATCGATGGATTGTGGAAACCCTAATTAATGATTCAGTTTCAAGACTGAATGAGTTGATTCAGTTTCAAGACCGAATGGGATGATTCGGTTTCAAGACCGAATGAGTTGATTCGGTTTCAAGACTGGATGGGATGATTTGGTTTCAAGACTGAATGGGTTGATTCAGTTTCAAAACCGAATGAGTTGTTTCGTTTTACAATTGGTCAAGACCGTTTGAAGGTCAAGGAGGTCAAAACCATTTGAAGGTTCAAAAGTATTAAAACCATTTGGAAACCTAATAGTCTCAAAGCTAAGAAAGATCAATTAACCTTATGATTGTTAATGATGTTTATCAAAGGTAATTACAATGGTTGTACCTTCAAGGTACTTAAGTAATTAGTACCTTTTGAGTGGTTAACCATTGATGCTTGTGGAGGCAATGCCTCAATACTATATGCTAACCCTAAATGTATACACTTGAATGAAGGGTTAACCTAATTTAATCAAGTTGAAGTGATTAAATATCCTAGAGAGGACGAGAGAGAGAGAAAAATCCATACATGTATAATAATCATGTAACGGTTAAACCTCAACACTCTCAACATGAATAAAATATGTAATTAGGGTATGATTCTTGATAAAGAGATCATGAGACTCTAATTGAAAAGGTTGATGAGTCCTAACCCTAAATTAGGACAATGCTATATGAAACCCTTCTAGGGTAATGATGTAACCCTAATCTAGGGTGATGATATAAGAAATCCAAATTTAGGGTAATATAATGAAAATCCATAATTTAAGAGGATGCTTCATGAAACCCTAATTTCGGGTAAAGTTACATAAAACCCTAATTTGGGGAAAAGTTATAACGAACCCTAATCGAGGGTAATGTCATGTGAAACCCTAATTAAGGGTGATGCCATGTGAAACCCTAATTAAGGGTGATGCCATGTGAAATCCTAATTAAGGGTGATGCCATGTGAAACCCTAATTAAGGGTGATGGGATGTGAAACCCTAATTAAGGGTGATGCCATGTGAAACCCTAATTAAGGGTGATGCCATGTGAAACCCTAATGCGGAGAGGTAATGTGAAACTCTAATCAAGGGTGATGTCAAGTGAAACCCTAGTTCTAAGATGTGATATGAAATTCAATCCAGGGTGATGTTATGTAATGCTATATGAAATCCTACCCTAATATAGGGTGAAGGTATGTGAAATCCTAATTTTGGATTATAGTGCATGAAACCCTAATCTTGGGCGATATGATGATAAACCATAACCCTAATTTTGGCCTATGAGTTGAGAAACCCTATTTTTAGGTAATGCCATGTGAAACCCTGATATCAGATGATGATGTGTGAAATTCTAATATAGGGTGATGTTATGTAAGCCCTAATTGATAAAGATGGGAAACCCTATCCTTAATAATGACTATTATATTGATAAGTGAAACACCTAAGGTGGTTGTTAATGGATGATCTTATATCAATAATGAATTAACCCGAGATGAGTCCATATCATTGAAGATAGTTGGACAATTCAAATGTGTGGCTTATGTCTAGTACATTACATGATAAATGTGATGAACTGGTGCATGAAGTATTAGGATGGGAGATACCCTAATACAAGATAAGTTGATGAACTTAAGATAAAGGTGATGAGGGAAGTGATACATCAAGACATGATAGATATCATTTCCAACACCTTAAGATTGATACACTTTGATGTATTCTAAATCAAATATAATTGGATGAGTATCACATGAAGTGTGGCATGTCAATTGTTATAGTGAGATGTAATGCACTTTGATAAGTGCAGACTAACATGCGTTATAAAAAGGATAAGCCAAATAAATAAAGTATGATGTAATCTTATTCTGGTAAAGTTGAGAGAGGAACTATACCTTGTGTTGATAATTCATTTAATGATAAGTGATGAGAATAAATAAGCATGATTGAATACTTATGTTATTAATGTTGGCTCCTAGCCATGTGGACCAATAAATTAGGGCTTGATCATTAATAATATGATCTTGAGAACCTAAAAGGGTTAATTATGGAAAACCCTAAATCTAATGAATGGTGATGATATGTAAGAGAAATCCTAACCCTAAATAAGGGAATAGTGATGCTACTCTTACATTGCATAGTGCTGATATGTAATTGATATAAATGTTATTATGTAATGATCATATAGGGGATCATGAGATGATGAGCATAGCCAGATATTAGCTATGATGTATTAATTATTTAAATGCTTTATGGGCCTTGTGAGCCATTATATGTATTGTTGCCTAGTAAGAGGGAACAAGAGACTAAATGGGCTTTGGGAGCCATGTGGGATGCTTGTGTAGCAAGTATCATGTTTACCTTGGTCAGATGACCTGAAGGTATTAGTTACTTGATAAGTGGTAACAAGTGTTCTTCGATGAACTGAGGGTTTGAATACTCATATTCCATAATCATGATGATGAGATGTTAAGGGATGAGAATGCCCATGATGTGATAAGGGATTAAGATCCCAATGTTCTATAAAGTTTTGAGAAGTACTTGATAGATGGATTATACTTTTCTTTGTAGCATTTGTCATAATAATGTTTGAGAACTTGATTGATGCTAAAAGAATACAGTAATGCACATAATTAATCAAGTAGAATCTTATCATGTAGTGCCCTGGCCATATAACCATCACTGTCAGAATTTGCTGAATGGTGAAATGGGTTGCTCCGCAGCATAACCCAGAATGCATAATTTTGAATATGCGTGGGTGATGGGTGAAAATATCCTTACACCCTAATGAAGGAATTGATGTGAGATAAACATTAAATCTCTCATTCCTTCATTATATATGTTGGGGTGGATGTATCACTAATCCCCCGATAACGAGATGGGTGTATCATGAATTTCTCGATAGTGTTAATGCCAGATCGATGTGAGATAAACATGAAATCTCTTGATTGCAAAGAGAGTACAACCGCCACTATAACTCTATAGCGAAGTTTCCAGTATACCCTAGAAAGCTATTTAGCAGAGACACAAGATGTCCTGCATTGAATCTCGTACTGACCGAGATAAGGGAGGTTATGGTAGTCGGCTCTTCCATTGACCTTGTATGACACCGATTTTGACTTCGTAATGGTCGGTTGGAGTATGAGCGGTATACCTCATCTCCTCAGGGCATAAGTGTGATTGTAAAATGTAATCATCCAGATAGCATGTTTGCTTAAGGATTGAATACAAAAATCTTGGCTTATGTTACAATTCTTTATGCATCTTTAGTTGATAGATGATATATTGATGATTCCTTGCATTCCTTGTAAAGTAGATAAATGATGTATAATTCTATCATGGGTAGATGCAATGTTTCCTTAAGAAAGGAGATTATCCTATTCTATTCATACAATGATTAATACTGTTGTTAATATAAAAGAACTCATGCTCAGTTTTATCCTATCAATCTGCAATAATAATGTTTCTGGCAGAGAGTTATATCTCTCGCTGGGACAATTTTCAATTGTCTCACACTCGTGGGATCCAACTTTTTAGGTAAATGCAGAAGAAGAGGCAGAAACCCTATAGCAGGGGGAGAGCAGCATCAGCAACAGGGACAACTGTAATACTCCAGGTGGAGGCTCTGGATGTCATATTTTGTATAGAAAGTCCTATGAGTCGTCTCTGTACACTCAGGTCCTCAGAGTTAGTAGTTAGTACTTTGAATGAGTCAATCTGAGATTTTAGCTTGATGCCTCAAGGTTCTCATGCTGTTTATGTATAGTTTTAAAAGAGCAGTTGATGTTTGTAATCCTCGAGAAGTAATGGTACAAGATATGTACTTATGAACCAGGATGTAAATGAAATACAATGGTTCTTGATAAAAGAGTTTTCATGTGTATGGATCTCTTTGAAAAAGGTTTTAATTTTTAGTGATTTTCCAGTAATCCACTATTAATGATCGCTTCCGCTTAGTTAACAACGTTTTGTTCGAACAGTGGGTCACACATAGGGTTATCGGGTTAGGGCACAACCCTCACTAAAGCATTGCATACCCTCACCAACACTTGGCAGCGACCACAAACCCTCACTAAAAGGGGTATCGAGTTGGGTACCAACCCTCACCCAAGGTTGTCGGCTACAAGCAAGACCTGTATCCATGCACAAAGGGAGGGTATCATGCAACTAGAGCTATGAGCTGTATCGTGCATCCATGTGCAAGGTGTATTGGGTAACCAAGTACCAAGGTGTGTGTCATGCAGCTCATGGGTGTCATATATTGCCCAAAACCCTATCTCCCATTAGGGTTAGGGACCCTATAACGATCAAGGTATCGTGTCATCCAAGGCTCAACTCATATCCTCCAAGATTCTATACTGCCCAAGTTCAACACATGTATCAGCCAAACCTTCAACCCTAGAACCATCTAAGTAATCAACCTCTTGCTCATGCCGGTTAACCAACCAAAAGGGGAGCATGTGTCGGGCAAGCTAGGGTGTCGGGTTATGATCTTCACCAAGGCACATCGGGAAGGGATGCTAGCATCACTCAAAAGATCAAACAAGAATAGGGTTCTCACCCAAAGTATCGTGCAAAGCCAACAAGGCCATATTGCCCAACACATCATAACGACCAACTCATCATATCGTGCAACACTTAACTAACTCGTCTATCAAACACCATATTGAGTGAGGGGTCTACAAGGTGCCATCCACCCATAATGCCCAAGAACACCACCTATCGGTCACCTAGTGTTAGAGCAACCTTATCATCCAAGGCTCCATATCGGGCAACTAGAGTTAGGATCATCCTATCGGCCTAGTAAGCTTATCACCCCAAACTAGGGTTAGAGCACCCATATCGTCCATGACACTACTTCTAGGGCTATCGCCCACCCAAAGGATTAGCTTATTGGTTTCATAAACCATCAAAGGGATCACCACCATAATGCCCAAGATATCATCCAAGGGTTAAACCCCAAGAGCATGTCATTCAACAAAGGTAGACCATCAACTCACCACTAAAGATCAGCACTTCATATCGGTCAAAGGTCCAACTAGGTATCAACCACCCATATTGTCAAACCCTAAACCCTAGGGTAGGAAAAGGATATCGGTCACCACACCATATCATCCAACAGTACCAAAAGTTGGCTCACCTCTCAACAACCAAGTGAGAGGGGTCTTGCACAACCTTTAGCATAACGAGCAACAAGGGTAGAGCAACACCCTATCGGCCAACCAACTCAACCTAACATCCAAACACCTAGACCATAGGTTCACCCTTCATCAACCAAGGAGAGAGAGGGGTTTTGCCTAAGCTACTAGAGCATGGCTCACCTCTCAAGTCCAAGGGATATCATTCATGTGCCAACAACAAAAATAAGACCTAACGGTCAAGGCACTATATCGTGCAACCATTGTATCGTCCAGGCACTCTATCGGGTGGTTCATCTTCAACCTCAAGTCACCCAAAACTGTTACGAACAAGATAAAAAAGAATAAGGAAGTAATAAAACATGATCATTTCCATTAGATCAGATCCAAAATTCCATATATATAACTATCATGGAGAAAGGTACCAAATTAATTACAAGAACCAATATGTGCACATAAGATGGGTGAACATAATAGAGATGATTAAGAGTTATGTAACCCGCCTTAAGAGGATCTCCATGAAAGGCATCAAGATTCCTGGTCCAAGAAGAAAACCCACGTTCCTCTCCAAGAACATCACCCATCCAAAGCTCCAAACATGCCTTCGGCACCATCATCATCACCTCAAGAACAAAGGAAGAAGAAGAAGAAGAAGATACCATGGTTATGTATAGATCAAGAAGAAGAAAAGAGGGGAGATAACCACGTCCTTGCCTTCTCACATCAAGGGCCTATCGATGGCCGAGAGGGGAAGAGGATGGTGAAGAAGAAAGCACAAGGAAAAGCTAGCAAAGAAGCATGACTCACCAAGGTCGGATCTTGAGCAAGGAGTTTCCATGGCCAAGGAGATCGCCCTTCCAAGCTCCATGGGAGTTTTCCTTAGCTGCCAAAGCTCCCATGCTTGTCCCAATAGGAAGGGGAAGGAAGGTGGACAAAATGTATTACTTGGTCAAGGAGGAAGGGAGTTATATACACCAAGGAAGAGAGAGGTAGCAAGGGAGAGGTGTCATAACCACATAAACCAAGGTGCCACTTGCTCTTGCACTTAACGCCACTTGTTGTCACCCTAGCAGCTCATGCATGGCCTGGTGATACACTCTAGAATGTGTATCGTGCATGTGGGCAACTTCCATGGCCTATATACCCCTCTTGGGTGACATACCTCTGAGCCCTAGCCGATATACTAAAGGACAAGGTGGCATATGCGACACATATATGTTATAAAGATCATATAGAGATGTCACTCCTCATCAAACATCCAAACAAGGTGCCCCAAACTCCATCCTCATTCTAGGTGATGCCAAATAGAAGAAAGAAGACTCTAGAGGTGATAAATTGCATATTGACCCTCCACTTCGGTTAATTTGCAATTTACACCAAAACTAGCACATAAAGCCCAAGCATCAACCAACCAAGCTCAAACTTGGAACATAGGTCCTCCACAAGGCGCCCCACAACATCATTATATTTATAATGATTCTAGAGAACTAAATTCATTCTCTACATGTGACATATTGCAATATAACCCCTTACTTTGGGTAAATTGCACTTTGGTCCAAAATAAGCAAACATTGCTCAAACAACATCCAAACGGGACAAAACTGGAAACATGAGCTTGTCACATGATATAAAAACATATTAAGAGATTAGATTAAGGTTCTAAGAACCTTTCATAATCAAAGAAAAGTGGGTTAGTCCAAAATGTGGGTCAAGGTCCCTACAAGACATAAACCCCTAACAAGGATTTCGTCCCTAAAATCCTGGGCGGAAAGAAGACGGGTGGTACTCGCGCATCGCATGATACAACTCTGCAAAACTCCTAGGTGTTATAGATATATGTCCAACATACTTGCTCTTCTCCCAGAGCCACTCAGGGTTTCCTTGTACTGGTCATAGACTCAACCCTCAGTCTCATCATCCTTTGTCTGGTAACACTCTTAGATACTGAACATCACATGCAGCTTGTATTGTTCAGGTATTAGTTCCTTTTGTTGATATAATGTCTTCCTTGTTACGTTTCCACTGAGATACTCTGATCTCACATGCTCGACACTTGATCTTCGCATAACTTGTATCACTATCCTTCTGCCATACATGTTCCAACCGTTCCTTCTTCTTTCATAAGGGATGTCTCTAATCCAAGGGAGATCTTTCTCAGAAGAGGTTATCACAAGATACATACTCTATAAAACACATGCATGCATAAGACAGGGCTCATAAGGCACATCACTATGTATCTCTTAAGGCTCAACACAAAAGGAGTTAAACATTTTGGGTTAACAAAAACCACATCATCTCAGTTTCAAGCCTATCATGTGTTCATGTCAACTCCCAAGAGCACAATGAGTACCAACTCGGATGGTAACATATATGCACTATCTCAACTGGTCAAGATAGGATTCTCAACCCTTGTTCGTCCATCTCTAACCGCTGCACATACCGCCTGGATCTTTCATTACTCGAAACTTAGCTAGGAGTTATCAAGGAATAAGACTCAACATGATAAAATTTCCCAAGATGACCTCACCACACTTCCTTTTTCTTGGGTGCATTCCTCTTGATGTCATGTTTATGCGGAGCATAAACCCCTAATAGGTGGTAGCCCTACTATAGGCACTTAACCAGGTCGAATCCAAAGCCAACTTCTCCATCTGAGACCACTTCACACCTTTCCAAGGATTTCCATTTCCGGGATTATCTTGATTCCCGATATGTCAAGTGGAAAGAGATTCACTTGACTATCAAGTCCAGGAAAAGTAGGTATACGAGAAGGATATACCTCATCCTACACAACTAGGTCATCAACAAGGTGCTTGACAACATGCTATCTCTCTCTCCTGACTAATAGGAAGGAAACATCTACCAAACGTACTACAAGCACTCAAAGGAGGGTACATCTTGAACTGGATCAACCAAAGCAGATAAGAGGCAAGAAGAAGACAAAGCAGAATGGAGTGACTCCATTCAACCTGCCAGCACACCCTAGTCATCTCACCATTTCTGGTCAGCTCATGCCTCGAGATCTAACTGTTGCATGTTGCCATCTACTGCCTGGTCAAACCATCCGGTCCTCACTTGCTTATCCTTATCAACGTTCCTCCGTGATGCTGATCTGCCACCTCGACGGTCACCACATAGATCCAAACTCCAAAACAAGCTTCCAGCTTATGGGTTCAAGGTCAAGGATGATATATCCAGACGGGTCACCATCTTACTTCTACAATCTAGGAATCTTGATTCTCAACCCCTTCTCAAAAGGCATGCCAAGAGGATCCTAATGTCATCATCTATCACAGACATCTCCATCTTGGAAACCAAAGTCCAAGATCAGCTGATACTTTTCAAAGTATCCACATAGCGATCACTTCAAGAGCACACATATCAAGTGACACAAGGTCCACTTGACTACCACTCCCTCGAAAGGAAGGGACGCAAAGGAACAAACTCCTCCCATCAACCCATCAACATCTATGGTTTCATATCAAAGGGGAGGATATTATCACTTTCTTTGATCCTTACATGAGTTTTTAGCCATTTATGCATCGTTAAACCTTGTTCCATCTGGATTCATCCTATTTCTTCTTGGTTTCCTTGCACTCAGCATAGGAAAAATCAAGACCATTACATGTTATTATTCTTGTTCTCTTGTTACCGTTTCATCATAATCATGATTGTTTCCTGATTATATCAGATTTTTTGTTTTTCACTTTGTGAAAAAGATCATTATCCTTCACATATTCTTTATTAAACATGGATTATCTTCCTTGTTCTCATTTTCTTATCCCGAATTTGCACTTCATACTTTCACATTTTTGCTTACGTTCATTGGTTGGTCTGAGATTATCTCAGGTTCCATCTTGTTTACTCATCACTAGTTCTTTTCTTTCTTCCAACTTTATCTTTGCTTTCAAGCATTTCCTTCATCTTGTATAAGTTTTACATTTTAACTTACCTTGTTATCATAGGTTAGTCTGTCTTTTGTCACGTGTATCTCTCGATATTATAGTTTCAAGAACTTATCTCATCATATTCTTATACGGATTTAGGTTTTATAGAACCATTACTTCCTCTTTTGATTATCAAGCATCCATGTATTAAGGAGTTAATGGTGCATTCATTTACCTCTTTTATACCATGATGAAGGTATTAACATCGTACTTCCTAACTTGTTATGAACTTTAGATTGCTCCAGAATGACTACTTGATCAGAGTAATCAAGGAGGAAGCAATCTAAGGCTCCACACTTACCTATGTCTTCAATATTTGAATACCTGGACAGGGCATCCAATTACTGAGATTAGGTAGTATGCACCATATTTTATGTCACGGTCTAACCTTAGACACCATCCTAATCCTAGTGTCCCTGTAGACTCACCAAACCTAGAGCTATGATACCAAACACTGAAACACCCCATCCACAACAAAACATGATTACACGCTAACCAACGGATTACCGAAAATCATGGGAAATTAAAATCAATTTTCAACAAGCACCACAAGATGAAGCATATTACATCTGAGCCAACACTTTTCATTTTATAACATCTTTTCAAGGTGCTATAACATAATTTCCCATCATCTCTTTACATGAAATATTTGTTTGTCATGCTATTTACATCAAGATACATCCCGAAAACCGTACATCGATCATTATACAAGAAATATCGAAAAGCTCTCCCGAAGACCTGAGTGTACAGGGATGACACATAGGACTCTACTTCTAGACACTATCTATCCTACCAGGTATGATACCTCTGCATATCATCCGTAGCCACATGATCTTCATCTCGCCAGGAACGTCCACCTAAAAAGTGTTATTAACCAGCGATGTGAGACACACAGTCCCAGTGAGAAACATAACCCTCTACCAATTTTATAATGATCACAGATAACTGGTATAAGCAGACTATAGGAGCAACATACTGAGCAAAGCTAACTTTATTAACATTCTTACCAAACTATCAGGAGGCATATAACCAGGTATTCTGTATGGAACATGATTGATAAGATAAGCTTTATAAGATCTTATCACAAGATATAAAGAATGTACATATAACAACAAGGTATAATTGGATCATCTACACAAGTAAGGCCTCAATCAATGTTCCGTGTTTTGCCTTAAGCAATATATTCTATATGGCTGGATTACGATTTATTATGCCCTGAGGAAGTGAGCCGTCACGCTCAAATCCAACCTTCGGCTCCGAAGCCCAAAACCGGTGCCATACAAGGTCATTGGGAGATTCGGACTCCTTGACCTCACCTCTTTGTGGTCAATGCACAACAATCAACAAGCAGGACTGCAATCTCTTTCTTAAGTGGCCTCAGCCACAGGGTCAGTCCCACAGGATGCCCTTTTCATCATGAGCCACATGCCTATTCATCGTGCTCCTGAGCCATGAACGCATTCATGCTCCTTCATGGTCTTATACACATCTTGAGTCCACAACCGTAGTTGCACTCTGATCCGCCTATTTTTCTCTAGGAGAAACCTCACATATTCAACAATATGTGCTCCAGGTTAACCTGCAGGAGAACCCGTTTCACCATCACCTAATTACCGACGATGATGGATCTATGGCCAGGGCAAACTACATGAAAGGTTCCACTTGCCATTAATTAATACATTTTAAGCAGATTGCAATATTCAACCAAGTTATGTAACATGTAAACTAAAACACAAGTAAACAACATAGATCTCATTGTCAGGTGTTACATTGTCACTCTTATTTTTCAAAGCCAACATTACATGTTACCACTTGGCCTCTTGCCAATCATCAAGATCCATCTCAAGGATCAACATCACTGGGACTCAATCCCATCATCACCGAATGTCACTGCCTCTCAAGGCTTACATCATCACCATGGGATAGAAATCCCTCCTCTCAACATCAAAGGATAACATATCAACTTGGCACTCAACCTTTATCAGGTCCACAGACCTTCCACATCATACTGGTGATACATGTTATCTCATCAACAAGGATTATCATCATTGAGTGTTATACAGAACACATATTCCTCATAGCTCTTACATGGCTATGAATTCATTGGATACACATGCATGGTTATAATACATATTGAGAGAGATAATTGAATCACCAGACATAGATCTTTATGATTATCATGATATTAGGACTGAAGGTACATGATTGGATCAAAATCCATGATTATAACTGCATGAAGCACAAAGCTGTGTCTTTTAAAAAAATTACATTATTGTAATCAAATTACAAGCATTCACTATGCCCTATATGTCATCAAGATTAAGGTTTATAGCATTGGAATATTCTTCCATCATTATGAACATATGCAACTTAATGTCATAACTGGTGTATTAATCAATACACACCACTGCTATCATGTCAGGGGTATCCCACCATACCCTGCATCTCAAGTTATTAAGAACATCATCCCTAAGGATTTATCATTAAGGATCATACACCATGATCCACCATCCATCTTTATCATAGGTTCATCTATCATTAACCATAGGTAACCACTATACAAGGTTCGCAACTTATCTCATCATAGCTCATCATAATCAAAGGTGTGAGCTCAAGATAACATACATAGGGTTATCGGGTTAGGGTACAACCCTCACTAAAGCATTGCATACCCTCACCAACACTTGGCAGCGACTGCAAACCCTCACTAAAAGGGGTATCGGGTAGGGTACCAACCCTCACCCAAGGTTGTTGGCTACAAGCTGGACCTGTATCCATGCACAAAGGGAGGGTATCATGCAACTAGAGCTATGAGTTGTATCGTGCATCCATGTGCAAGGTGTATTGGGTAACCAAGTACTAGGGTGCGTGTCATGTAGCTCATGGGCGTCATATATTGCCCAAAACCCTATCACCCATTAGGGTTAGGGACCCTATAACGGTCAAGGTAGCATGTCGTCCAAGGCTCAACTCATATCGTCCAAGATTCTATACTGCCCAAGTTCAACACATGTATCGGCCAAACCTTCAACCCTAGAACCATATAAGCAATCAACCTCTTGCTCATACTGGTTAACCAACCAAAAGGGGAGAAGGTGTCGGGCAAGCTAGGGTGTCGGGTTATGATATTCACCAAGGCACATCGGGAAGGGATGATAGAATCACTCAAAAGCTCAAACAAGAATATGGTTCTCACCCAAAGTATTATGCAAAGCCAACAAGGCCATATTGCCCAACACATCATAACGACCAACTCATCATATCGTGCAACACTTAACTAACTCTTCTATCAAACACCATATCAGGTGAGGGGTCTACAAGGTGCCATCCACCCATAACGCCCAAGAACATCACCTATCGGTCACCTAGGGTTAGAGCAACCTTATCATCCAAGGATCCATATCGGGAAACTAGAGTAAGGATCATCCTATCAGCCTAGTAAGCTTATCACCCCAAACTAGGGTTTGAGCACCCATATCGTCCAAGGCACTACTTCTAGGGCTATCGCCCACCCAAAGTATTAGCTTATCACTTTCCTAAACCATCAAAGGGATCACCAACATAATGCCCAAGATATCATCCAAGGGTTCAGCCCAAATAGCATGTCATGCAATAAAGGTAGACCATCAACTCACCACTAAAGATTAACACTTCATATCGGTCAAAGGTCCAACTAGGTATCAACCACCCATATTGTCCAAACCCTAAACCCTAGGGTAGGAAAAGGATATCGGTCACCACATCATATCATCCAACAGTACCAAAAGTTGGCTCACCTCTCAACAACCAAGTGAGAGGGGTCTTGCACAACCTTTAGCATAACGAGCAACAAGGGTAGAGCAACACCCTATCGGCCAACCAACTCAACCTAACATCCAAACACCTAGACCATAGGTTCACCCTTCATCAACCAAGGAGAGAGAAAGGTTTTTCCCAATCTACTAGAGCATGGATCACCTCTCAAGTCCAAGGGATATTGTTCATGTGCTAACAACCAAAACAAGACCTAACGGGCAAGGCACTATATCGTGCAACCATTGTATCGTGCAGGCACCCTATCATGTGGTTCATATTCAACCTCAAGTCACCCAAAACTGTTATGCACAAGATAAAAAAGAATAAGTCAGTAATAAAGCGTGATCATTTCCATTAGATCAGATCCAAAATTCCATATATATAACTATCATGGAGAAAGGTACCAAATTAATTACAAGAACCAATATGTGCACATAAGAAGGGTGAACATAATAGAGACAATTAAGAGTTATGTAACCCACCTTAAGAGGATCTCCATGAAAGGCATCAAGCTTCTTGGTCCAAGAATAAAAACCACGTTCCTATCCAAGAACATCACCCATCCAAAGCTCCAAACATGCCTTCGGCACCATCATCATCACCTCAAGAAACAAAGAAAGAAGAAGAAGAAGAAGATACCATGGTTATGTATAGCTCAAGAAGAAGAAAAGAGGGGAGATAACCACAGCCTTGCCTTCTCACATCAAGGTCCTATCCATGGCTGAGAGGGGAAGAGGAAGGTGAAGAAGAAAGCACAAGGAAAATCTAGCAAAGAAGCATGACTCACTAAGGTCGGATCTTGAGCAAGGAATTTCCATGGCCAAGTAGCTCTCCCTTCCAAGCTCCATGGGAGTCTTCCTTAGCTCCCAAAGATTCCATGCTCATCCCAACAGAAAGGTGGAGGAAGGTGGACAAAAGGGATCACTTGGTCAAGGAGGAAGGGTGTTATATACACCAAGGAAGAGAGAGGTAGCAAGGGAGAGGTGTCATAACCACATAAACCAAGGTGCCACTTGCTCTTGCACTTAACACCACTTGTTGTCACCCTAGAAGCTCATGCATGGCCTGGTGATACACTCTAGAATGTGTATCGTGCATATGGGAAACTGCCATGGCCGATACACCTTCTTGGGTGACATACCTCCGAGCCCTAGCCGATATACTAAAGGATAAGGTGGCATATGTGACACATATATGTTATAAAGATCATATAGAGATGTCACTCCTCATCAAACATCCAAACAAGGCACCCCAACCTACATAATCGTTCTAGGTGATTCCAAACAGAAGAAAGAAGACTTTAGAGTGGATAAATTGCATATTGACCCTCCACTTTGGTTAATTTGCAATTTACACCAAAACTAGCACATAAAGCACAAGCATCAACCAACCAACCTCAAACTTGGAACATAGGTCCTCCACAAGGCGCCCACAGCATAATTCTCTTTCTAATAATGCTAGAGAACTAAATTCATGCTCTACATGTGACATATTGCAATATAACCCCTTACTTTGGGTAAATTGCACTTTGGTCCAAAACAAGCAAACATTGCTCAAACAACATCCAAACGAGACCAAACTAGAAACATGAGCTTGTCCCATGATATAAAAACATATCAAGAGATTAGATTAAGGTTCTAAGAACCTTTCATAAGCAAAGCAAAGAGGGTTAGCCCAAAACGTGGGTCAGGGTCCCTACAGTTGAGATGCATATGAGCTTAATATTACATATTCACTCATATGAGCTTGGCCATGTGCTTCACAATATCACTTATCAAGTGGACATGATATCACTATGATTGGAGGGACAAATTGCATCTACATCACTCACAACAATCCTCATGTGTCACAATGTACACAAGCACCATTTATATAGCATCACTTATTCAAGGTCACTTTGAAGGGTGTTAAACTTCATTGAATGCTAGGTGATTATTGTAGTGACTTTAGGTGATAGAAACACAATCACCACTATCATATTGAGACATGATTAAATACCATTCAATAATTTCCATGTTTAATTCTCAAGGTGGGTCTATTACACTTGTTCTCTAACAAGTACCTATATGTTTGACTTGATATCCAATATCATGACTAATGAGACTTAGTCATCAATCAACACACATTCTAGTCTTCAGTATTATTATTTTCTATATAGTTTACACAATAATAAATGACTAGAGACATAACAAGAATGTATCTACTCTAATCATACATATGATTTCATATCAAGGTCATCAACATATATCATATGTTATCGAGTAGTATCATTCTTCAGACATATATTATGTTATATCATCATCTCATATTTAAACAAACATAATAATGGTAGTTACCTTTATTATTAATCAAATCAATTATATAATGTCCTAATACAATCATCACATGGTTGGTCTTAGTACATGCATACCGACAGACTCCCACTTGCACTTAGAGCCAAATCACTCATATATCTAATCCCAAGTGATTTAACATGACCATCATGATTCTATTGTGAAAGTTTTTTTGTCAGTGGGTCACCAACATTACTCTCATTAGATACTCTGCAAATATTCACATATGATTGTTGTATGATCTCTCATATGATATGGAAATGTTGAACTATGTGCTTAGAAGGCAGATGTGATCTTGTCTTGTTGGTTTATGCAATAGTTCCATTGTTGTCATAGCATAACTCTAGTGTGTTGTCAATGGTTGGAACCACCCCAAGTTCACTAATGAACTTCTTGATCCATACATCTTCCTTTGTTGTGTTTGAAGCAACAATGTACTCGACTTCTATTGCAAAATCAATAATTGTCTCTTGCTTTAAAGCTTTTCTAGCTTACAACTATATTGTTGAGGAAAACAAAAATCTAGATTGCAGTCAATAATCATATTTGTAAGTTTGGAAGCTTGTATCAATGTAACCCTTTTACAACCAATTCTTCCTCACCACCATAGACAATGAACCAATCCTTAGTTCTTATCAAGGACTTAAAGATGTTCTTTATGGCGGTATAATAAGCTCCAACAGGATCTGACTATACTTGCCATGCTTGAAGCATACAAAACACTGAGAGGAGTGCACAACATTGCATATATGATATATCCAATTGCATATGCATATGGAATCTTACTCATGTGTCCCCTTTCTTTAGAAGAACATGGACATTGGGATCTCGAGGGACTAATTCCATGAGACATGGGCAAGTTTCCTCTCTCTGAGTCTTGCATGTTGAACCTTTTCAACACTTTTTTGATGTATGTACTCCGGTTTAGGCCAAGAATCCTTTCAGATCTATAGAGATAGATCTTTATTCCTAAGAAAAGGATGCTTCACCTAGATCCTTCACAAAGAAGGTACCTCTCAACCAAGTTTTTAACATTTGTATGGTAGGGTTGTCATTCCCCCATCAATAGTATATCATGTACGTACTATATGAGGAATACAATTATGCTCCCACTAACATTCTTGTAAACACATGGCTCGTCTTCATTTTGACTAAAGCAAAACTCTTTGTTTGTCTTGTCAAATCAAAGATTCCATCTCTAAGATACTTGCTTCAATCTATAGATTGACCTTTATGTCTTATAGACTTTATTGGCTTCATTTGGAAGTATAAAACCTTAGAGTTGTATCATGTACACATCTTCAAGAAGATTCCCATTAAGTAAGGTAATTTTAACATCCATTTGCCAAATCTCATAGTCATAATAATTTACAATGGAAAGTCCGATCATGATGGATTTACCATGGAAACTGGTGAAATGGTTTCTATTAGTATGTATGCCCAGAGAGCCAATCATATGATGATTGGAATGTGGCATTAGAAACTTGATTTGCTAATGATAAAGATAATTCTATATATTATGTTTTATTGATCATGAGATGATGAGACAAACATAGTAGATGTCTAAAGAATGGTGCTACTCGATGACATAGGTCTTCAGGTTGAGGACATGAACAATGAGATCATATCTATGACAAGAGTACATACATTCTTGTTATGTCCATATTCAGATATTTCTATGGAACCAAAATAGATGACAATGATACATAAGACTAGAGTGTGTGTGTTGATTGATGACAGAGTCTCATTTGTCATGATATGTGATATCAAGTTAAACAAATAGGTACTTGTTATAGAACAATGTAGCAAACCGACCCACCTTGAGAGTGTTATATGGATACTATGTAATGGTAGTTGGAATCAACTCTCATAGTGATAGTGGTGATTTTGGTTCTTATACCTAAAATCACTACACTCATCACATGTTGCTTGATGTACTTATACACCATCCATCATGACCTTAAATAAGGGTTGCCATAAAGGTGATGCTTGGGTACACTATAACACATGGGGACTGAGTGTGAGTGATGTATATGGGATTTTTCCCTCCTACAGGAGGTTCATATCCAAGCCACTTGATAAGCGAGAATAAGAAATGTATGGTCATACTCATGTGACTGAATATGTGATATGTGAGCTTACATGCATCTCAGATAGTGCTCTAGGACTTGGAACATGGATTGAACATTGATAGGATGATGATTCTATGCCTCGAATTCAATTTGGATATTAGAGACAAATGAACTATATGATCATCATAACAATGATCACAAATTGTAGGTTGAAGTTATTCTCCACCTTTCCAAATTACTTAAGTAGCAATGATGTGTTTCTAGATACCACTCATTGCTGGTGATGTCATGAATTGTTTATGGACATTCACTGCCAACGTAATTAGTGACTTGTAGGGTCATACACATAGGATGCACTTGGAATAGGAGTTTATTCATGAATGATGTTTAACTTGATTACTAAAGTGTTTAGGTATTCAATTTAAACAACTGAGGTTGCAAATTGAATAATTGAACTGTGAACCGACCGGTTAAAGTGTTGAACCGACCGATTCAAGTATTAGGTCAATATAAACAACAACTGGTAGAATATTTTCCTAAGCTAGACATATGAAATGACCATTTCAGATTTGAAACGACCATTTCAAAAGTGAAATGACTGTTTCATGACATGAAATGACTGTTTCATGAAGTGAAACAAATGGTTCATCATCCAGATCATCTGGTTCAATAATCAATTCGATTAAATCAAGGATTATTGTTTATATCATGATTGTGCACTAATTGAATATTAAAAGTCAATATGTTTGCAAATGGGAAACATGTTGAACAAACTAATTCATCATGAACCTACCAGTTGTATAGTGAACCGACCGATTCATCATTTGTTGGTTCCAAAAAATTCTTGAAATTTCATCTCTTGGACTCCCAGATGGACTGGAAACCCTAACCCTCACCCTCATATATATAGAGGGGTACTGGGGGATTCCCATACACAACAATAAGTTCTAACAATTATTTTCCTCTCTAGTTGTGGTAACCAGAGATCCCCAAGCAAGTCCTACCTGTCAAAGGGAGGGATAACAAAGGAGAGGCAATTGGGAGAGTGAATTAGCGGTAGCATGCTGATGTGTGAAGGGACACCTCCTTCTCATTAGCTCTGGAAGCACAATGTGGAGTTCTGGTGGTCCACTTGGACTACTCTAGAGGTGAGGAGGCTATTTCCTGCTGCTAGGAGGATGTCGTCAACCATCGTCCTTGGTGTTGCACCAGGAGGTCGTTGTTGATGACTGATCGAGTGCTGCATGGAGAAGAAGTGTATTACAACTTGAAGAAAGGTGCATGCTACTGCATCAAGAGTTGTTGCTAGACTTGCTACAAGACCAGGTATAATCTTTCTACCCCTCCTTCCTAGATACATTGTTATTGACGAGATCTTTCTGATTGGGGAATCACACATTAAATTTTTGTTTCTATTGCCCCGATTTCCTAACAGTGGTATTGGAGCCATGTCAAATTATTATGTATTTGGATTTAAATCAATGTGATCAGATTTATTTTGTTGCATATTATGTGAATATTAAAATGATTAATGTGCATATCTATAAAAATACCACATACGATCTCATATATATATATATATATATATATATATATATATATATATATATATATATATATATATATATATATATATATATATATATATATAAAGCATGGCTGTGGCCAAAACCCCTATGGATCATGTGCTTGGTTGTTTGGTTTATTTCTTGTTGTTACTCAATTTGCATACCGAACCTCTCTCCTCCTTTCCAAATGTAAATTAATGTTTTTCTTCCTATTTTCCTCAAATGTAACTCGAGGTTTTCCCTTTTACAATGTAATATGGTATAGGATAGTTCTAATTTATGTTTCAATGTGAGAAGATTTTCTGCACCAGGTGAACTGACTGGCTCACTAGACAAATTGAACGACTCGAAGGATGAACCAATTGGCTAGAGGATGGAGGAGGCATGATGACAGGATGAACCAGTTGAATGGGTGGCCCAACTGATTTCATGGAGGAGTCTAGATGACATTTGAACCAGATAAGCAGATGACCATTTCAAGAAACCAACCGATCGACCAGGACGCCAACCGATCAGCTCAAGAGTTGAACCAATCAATCTTAGATTAGTTCGAGCATGGATCTTCACCAACAACAGGTTGGTATATAAGATGTAGACCTTAGGTGGTAATAATTCCTTATGGCTCCAAGGAATTACAATAGTATGGTTATAACCATCACTTGTGTTTATAATTGCATGTTTTCCTTGTGGTTATAGCATGTATATGATACATACTATAAGTATGTGGTGATTGGATATGTATATGTAATTATATATGAAATTCC
Source organism: Alisma plantago-aquatica (assembly GCA_963693085.1). Taxonomy (NCBI): domain Eukaryota; kingdom Viridiplantae; phylum Streptophyta; class Magnoliopsida; order Alismatales; family Alismataceae; genus Alisma; species Alisma plantago-aquatica. The sequence continues at coordinate 493,302,030 of OY856411.1, read as the reverse complement.
TCAGTAAATATTAAGTGTAAGATGCTTTCAATAAGTGACACACATGAAAATCTTGATCGACCAGGCGTAGGTTATGCATAAGCGTGGTGCACCGTCCATCTCATGGAACTGTGACGGTAGATATGTAGGTTCTACCAAAGTAGGGTGCATATTCTATCATGTTGGTTTTGATTCAGGCTTAACTAGGCGACCTTAATGAAATTAAGTGCCTAGAAGCATGAATATGGATCGTGATAAGGAGTTGTATACACCATCTATCAAATAGTTGCATGAGATGAAATTGACAAATGGTGTATATCTAAATAGTCAAGTTATGGGCGATCAGCTAAAGCTGACTCTTGATTTGATGAAATATGGATCTTGGCTCACTAGAAGATTGTATGCTGCAATCTTCCAGATTGGTAGTGAGTGCTATCAATTTGAACCAAATCATGGGAGCGATAATTAATTAAAGGCCTAATTAATATTGACAAAATTATCAAATCAAATCAAAATGTTTTGACAAAATTGCAAAATTCTTTTTTCAGAAACTAATGGCAAACAAAACACATTATCATTGTGATCAGTCCTTGACAAACTATATAGGATTAACTTCCATACCTGGTTAAGGACTTTGAGATACATTCTCAATCATGAGTGCAAGCTCTATGTCCTTAAAAGACCAGTGCTAGAGGAACCCAGTCTGAATGCACCTAAGGCTGAAATGGATGCTTACTTGAAGCATGCCAATGATGTCACAGACATCAAAGACCTTATGGTAAGATGTATGAAGTATGAGTTGCATGAAAAACATGAAAACATGGATATTCTTAAGATGGTAGCACATTTTAAGAATTCTGTAAAGCAGGCATGGTATAGTGTCTCCAAAGTGTTGTCTGATGGCATACTGATAGAGGGAGATCCAGTAGAGACCCATGTGCTCAATATGATTGGGCATGTGGAAAGACTAGGATTTCTGTAAGGTCAAGAGTTGACCATGGATATGATTCTACAATTGTTGCTTGAATAATATATCTAGTTTATCAAGTAACCTGGCCAAACTACTATTTGAATTGCTTGTCATGTTGATGAATGTTGAAGCACAAATGAAGATGGTCAAACCCATGATATTGATCAACAAAATAGAGTCCAAGGACAAAGGCAAGGCCAAGAAGAGTTATGAGGCTAAGCTGAAGTCCAAATCTTCCGTACTCAAGATATGGAGAAGGGTAAGTGAAAAAGGAATATGTCCTTTTCACTTAAATGATTAAGGAAGGAAGTGTCACCACTTTCAACTACCTGGAAACTAGAAAAAGGAACTATACTTTTTATAGAGGATCTTAGGAAGAAGAAGGGGATAGAGATCTCCATTTCAGGACCTAAGAAGAAGTAAGCTAGAACTGTGCGAAGCAAGATTTGCTGCCACTACAGTTAGAATTGTCATTCATCTAATGGGCATATAATAGAATTAGTGAATTTCTATTATGTACATGCCATTTGTGTGAACAAGAATATTGCGAATAAATTGATGTTTCATTTTAGAAGATGAGAACTTACGTGGAAGTCTCTTATGTCTCACAATCTATACTGGATAGTTATAGAGACAAATGTGTATGACACACATAATGAATGACTTGATGACTCAAACAATGAATACCTATATCATTGTCATCTAGAGCACATAAATGAGAAATTCATTTCTAGAATCCATAATGACGGTTATCTAGACTCTTTTGGTTATTGAACCAATAGAACCATGCAAGTCTTATTTTGGGTTATATGACAAAAGCATATTCACTAGATGTAGTGGGAGAGAAATTATTCTATTAGGACTCATACATATTGATGTATATAGACCTTTTGGAATATATATTAAAGGTAGTTACAAGTACCTCATTATATTTGCTGAACCTATCAATAGAAATGGAAGTTTGTATTTGATGAAATACAAGTATGAATCTCTTGAAGTGTTCAAGGAGATCATGAATGAGGTACCTAACCAACTTGGTAAAAGTATTAAGACACTTTGATAGGATCGATGTTGAAATATATTAAACTAAGAGTTTGAGGACCTTCTGGAGAGCCCATGAAAGTGTATCACAATGAACTCCACCTGAAACATAATGATGTATCTGAAAGAAGGTATGACACCCTGTCAAGTCATAGTGTGATTATCAATAAATCTAGCTAATCTTCCAATTTTCTTTTGGGTACAAGCTTTACACTAAAACATTGTACCGTCTAAAATGGTTCAAAAGACACCATATGAAATATGGCATGAGATGTGTCCCGATATGTCTTTTATAAAGGATTAGGATTGAAAGCTTGTGTAAGAAAATAGTTTCTTGAGAAGCTTTATCCACAAATCACATAAATGTTATTTTGTTGAATATTACATTTATAGTCCAATCTGACAAGAAAAGTGTTTTGTTGCCTGGATGGTTGTATCCCTGAAGGGAATTCAATTCCAAAAGAATCAAAGGGAGAGAAGTAGAACTCGAAAAGTTTGAGACAAATAAGAAAAAATTGAACCTAAAGAGGTACAATAGGAACAAGGAGAATCACAAATTGTTGTGGAATCTCAAGTTGCTTATGTAACACAAAAACTTCATAGATCTAGTAGTACAAGCCTTGAGTTTGAAAGATTATGATATCTTATAACTCAAAAGGTAGTGAGCTGATCATAGATGATGAGTCAACTACCTATCTAGAAGTTGTTGAGGCACCAAAACCTGAGAAATGGCTTGAGGCCATGGGATCAAAGATGGACTCCACGTGCACCAACAAGGTATGACCTTGATGGATCAACCTAAAAGGATAAAAACCCATAGGGTGCATTTAGGGTCTTTGATGCATGAGTTTTTAATCATTTTCACAGGCATAGTTTCCTTGATTTTATGTGTTATTTTGTCATTTATCTGATTAATAATGCATGAGATGCTATTAATGGCCTGTGATATTTAAATGCATCAAATTATCTTATTTTTAATGTTTAAGATGATTTAATATTTACCCTGAGTATTTATCCACGTTCTTGTGTATTTTCAAGTACAATGGACACATAGTCGATACTATCAAAAGAATAAGTCGGTGGTACCAACTTCACGTCAGTACTTGCTCAAAAAGACTCACACATACTTGATACTATTGACTACTGACACTCCAAGTCGGTAGTACCAAAATCACGTCAGGAAAGGACAAGGATGAATCGTAAAAAGTCGATACTACTGAGTTTGCAAACTTGGTACTACCGAGATGACGTCAGGTAGAAAAGGCTTGGGCGACCTAAAGACTCAGTGCTATTGAGACAAGTTGATAGTAGCGACATTGTCAAGAGTCACAGATACCCTAGGATCTCAGTACTACTAACTACCAAGTCGGTATTACCGAGTCTGCCCGATTTGGCAAATCTGAAGATGGCAATCTAATCCAACAGTGGATGTTATTTTATATCATAAGTGACTCCTATGACCTAAGGGGAGTTCGACTAGATGGGAGGAGGCAGCCATATTCCATTGCACTACACTGGAGAGAGAGAGAAGAGGAGAAAGGAACCAAAGGCTTCATCTGATACGATCTGAGCACCTCTAGAAGGTGAATCGGCAATATTCTAAAAGAAGACCGACATGGATGGTAGTGCACAGACCTATAAGAGAAGATTGGTTGCAAAGAGTTTCAAATAAGTTCAAGGTGTTGAAATGATGAAATATTTTCACCAGTTGCCATGGTGAAATCCATCATGATCATGCTTGCTATTGCAGCTTGTAATGACTATGTGATTTTGCATATGGATGTTAAAACCACATTCCTTAATGGGAATAATAGAGAGGATGTGTGGGTGACACAACTAGAAGGTTTTATAAAACCAATGATGTAGATAAAGTTTGTAAGCTAGAAAGGTCAATCTTTGGATTGAAGTAAGCATCGAGAGTTGGAATCTTTGATTTGACAAGATAGCCAAAGATTTTGCTGGGTATTATTCCCAAAACCACCCAGGTGTAGGATCTTTAAATGTGTTGACTCAGGAAGAATACTTACAGTGTGGACTTAAGGATAGCTTGGAATGTCTGGGTTTCCCTTTGTAATGGGCCTGCATGTTATTAGATATTACACACACATACACACACACACACACACACACATACACACACACACATATATATATATAATATCCGCCTAGGGTTTAAGAGAGCTATGGCGATCACGGCGGCGATCTGAGGCGATCCCACTCTCCCTCGCCGGTGGGGGCGCCTACCCTCCTCCACCACGCCTCCTTGGGAGGGTGCGAAGCCATGACTGAACCTGCACCGAAGAAACCCTGGTCCAAGGTTTTTAACGGCGCTGAACAACTCACGACGAAGCAGAAGTACGATCCTCCTGTGATCTCGGAAGGCAAGAGGTTCGTGACTATAGATGAAGACACCTACTCTGCCATGGAAAGGACTTGGGAACACACGATCTCGGTCTATACCATGGGTAAAAGGCCATACTATTATCACTTTATAGCATGGATCAAGAGAGTATGGAAACCGAAGGGAGGTTTTGATCTGTACTCAAAACCTGACAAGTTTTTCTTAGTCCGATTCAATAACGAAGAAGACAAGAATACTGTGATCAATATGGGGCCTAGATGGTTCGATGATCGCCTGGTGATTGTCAAGGACCATCATACAGGTGATGACCTGCAGAAAGACATGTTCAGTTCGATACCTGTTTGGATTAAAATACCGAGCATGGGAAGGAACTGGTCTGAGAAGGCTGTGGGCATAGTTGCTTCCGGAGTCGGCAAGTTGTTAAGAGTCGATCTCAGATCTATCCAACAGGAATCTCTGGGTGAAGCCAAAGCTCTAGTCGAATTAGAAGCGGAAGAGGATCCACCTAATGAGATATGGGTGAATCTACCAAAAAAGGACCCAATCCCTGTGGAAATTCAGTACCAACACCTTCCCAAAAGATGCAAGGAATGCAAAGTGTTCGGTCATGATGAGTCTGACTGCCCTCTTCATGAAGATGAACGACAGGCTATTAAGGAAAAGGAAACAAAGAAACCTACCAATGAATGGAAGGAGGTCCAAGGGAAGAGCTCTCGGAAATCTAATCCCAAGAACTTGGAAAAGGAAAAAGGCCAAAGCTCCTCAAGCAATAGATTTGAGAACCTGGTCGATGTTGAAGATGAAGTGATTGAGTCTGGCGAACCAACAGCTATGGAGAGCCAACCTGTCATTGCTGATAGAGTTGATAAAGAACAAGATCCTGGTACCTCGATGGAGAAAAGCCCTGCAAAGGAGAAAAACTCTGAGAAGGAAAAATCCAAGGATAAAGAGAAGAGTACCTCCAAGGGAGGTGGAAATCCTAGAGTAGCCGAGGCTCGTAAGACTCGGACCTCTGGAAAGGGTCATTAATGACCTTTTTCATGTCGAATGTTCGTGGCTCATGCAAGCCACGTAAAAGAAGAGAAGTTAGAAACGTAATTCGTTCTACTCAGGCGTCTTTGGCTGGTTTAGTTGAGACGAAAATCAAAAAAGATTGTAAACATCTTGTTAGCAAGATGTATCCTTCGGGATGGAAATGGTTTACCAACCATGATTACAACAACAATGGAAGGGTGTGCTTAGGCTGGAACCCTTTATCCTGGAATCTCGATCTACTGGACATGGATGACCAGCAGATTACAGCTAGATGCATCAACAAAGGAGGTCTCCTTATCACTGTTACAGTGGTTTATGCGCATAACCTCATGTGTCAAAGAACTGAGCTATGGAGTAAACTGGAGGAATTAGCTGGATCCATTAATGATCCCTGGCTAGTCTTTGGAGACTTCAATAATATAAGAAAAAGAGAAGAGAAAGCTGGAGGACGGGAAGTTCTTGCTGAAGTTCTCAGCACCTTCAATGTTGCTATTGACAAAGCAGGACTCACTGAAATCCCTATGATCGGCAAGGAATCTTATACCTGGCATAATAATCTGAAGAAAACAAAGCGTATTGCCTGCAAACTTGATCGTGCACTTGCAAATGATGACTGGATGGCTAAGTTCCAAGGTGCGAAGACTAAACTTCTGACCTCTTGTTTCTCTGACCATGCTGCTCTGCAGGTTAACTTAAGAGAAACTAAGAAGAAAAACAAGCCCTTTCGCTTCCTTAACCTATGGCAGGACTGGCCTGGGTTCAAGGAAATTGTTGGAAAGGCCTGGAACGAGGAATCGTATGGCAACCCTCTGTTCAACTTTAATCAAAAGCTCAAAGAAGTGAAAAAAGCTCTAAAGGCTTGGTCAAGAAAGTATGTGAACATCAACAACCTACTTTCTACGGAGAAAAAGGAACTTGATGACATTGCTAAGGCTCTTCGAAGAAATCCTCTAGATGAAGAACTGATCGAAGCCGAGGCTGTGACCATGAAAAGGATCAAAGAGCTGGACAAAGCTGAAGAACTCTATTACTGGCAAAGAAGTAGAGCCAAATGGATTGAGAATGGTGATCGTAATACAAAACACTATCACTCCATTGTTAAAAGAAGAGATGCTGTCAATACAATTACTGAACTCTTTGATGAGGATGGTAACTATATTGATAATGAAGCGGATATTGCTACAAGCTCATTGGAGTTCTTTCATAAACTCTATAATGAAGATAGTACTAATACAGATCCTATGGATATTACTTGGGAAAAACTTATTACAAATGATGACAATGAAAAGCTCTGCAGATGCCCTACTGACCAAGAAATTAAAGAATCTGTTTGGAGTATTGGAGCAGACAAGAGCCCAGGTCCTGATGGTTTCAACGGATACTTCTATAGGAACAATTGGGATTTGATCAAGAACAATCTTTATGAAGCTGTGAAATGGTTCTTCAATGGTGGGAACATGGTTAGGCAAATAAACCATGTTTTCCTTGCTCTCATACCTAAAAAAGACATAGTGTCTACCCCTGTGGATTTTAGACCTATATCTTGCTGTTCAGTCTTGTACAAAATAATCACAAAAATCTTAACTTCCAGACTTGCAGAGATATTGCCCAAGATCATATCACCTAATCAAGGTGCATTTGTGAAGGGTAGGAAAATCGAAGACTGTGGGATGTTGGCAGCGGAATTTACTTTGAATTTCAATGTTAAAAGAAGCACTCCTTCAGCCTGTCTTAAACTAGATATTACAAAAGCTTTTGACACCGTAAAATGGTCTTATCTATGGAGCTGCCTTCAAGGTCTTGGCTTCAGTGAAGACTGGATCAGGCTTGTCAAGCAATGTGTTATGACTGCTTCCTTCTCCCTTCTTCTGAATGGAGGTCCAGTGGGTCACTTTGGTAATTCCAATGGACTGCGGCAGGGTGATCCCCTATCACCCTTGTTGTTCACCATTGCTATGGAAGGACTCTCAAAACTCATGAAGAAGGCAGTGGATGAAAAGAGAATCAAGTTATTCACTATACGTAACTGCTGTGTTATGTCTCATCTGTTGTTTGCAGACGATATCTTGATGTTTGTGGAAGGTCGTGGAAGTACCCTCAAAAATGTCAAGGAACTACTCACTCACTTTGGGAATATGACAGGAATGAAGCTGAATGACAGTAAATCCCATGCCTATTTCTCTTCCTCTTGCAAGAATATTCCCGTTCTTCTCGAGGATGTGGGACTTCAACATGGGACCTGGCCTACTAAATACCTGGGTTTCCCCCTTGCTGGAGGCAACCTACGTAGAAAGCACTTTCATGGTTGCTTAGACAACCTCAAGGACATGATTAGCAAATGGCCAGGTTCAAAAATGGCCATGGCAGGCAGGCTTATCCTTCTTAAAAGTTCAGCTATGGGTTTAATCAGATTCTGGTTGAACATGGGCGAAATTCCCCCAGCTGTCTTAACTAGAATGGAAATCATGCTCTCAGACTTCTTGTGGGGCAGCTCGATTCATCCCGTTTCTTGGGGTCGTCTGTCCTATCCTCTTGATGAAGGTGGCCTGGGCATCCAATCTCTTCATGACCTTGCTGATTTCTTTACAGTCAAAAGGATTCAAAAACTCATGACAGGCGAGTCCGTATGGGCAACTTGGATGAGATCCAGATACAACCAACAACTGCATCAAGAGCTGAGGCATAGATGGGGATTCTCTACTTCCTGGAGGCGTATGCATGATATATGGCCAAAATGGAAACCTAATACAACTGATGATGATCTTTGGAGAGCCTGCAGAAGATGTCTACCTAAGGATATTGGTTCTGAGGCGTTATGGAGGCATAAACACCATCCCAGATGGAGCCTTGTTACTTTTCGTGCTTACAAGAGCTATCTGCCAACTCTTGTGAAAATAAAAAAGTGGAAACCCTACATATCCACTTCATGCTACCTCTGCAGTGAGGGAGAAGATGATTGTGATCATCTATTTGCTTCATGCAAATGGTGGAATTATCTATGGGGTCGTTGCAGACTTAAGCTCACAGCTACTGGATGTAAAAACCTTTCTGAATCTCTTACTGATATTGCTATCATGGACAAACACATTGCGACTTTCCACCTTTGGTGTCTATCATCCTGTGTTCAAGATATTTGGACTGAAAGAAACAGAAGATGGCTAGGAGAAAAGAAGAAGGATGAGATCCTGATTTTTAATCACATTGAGAGGGATATTAAATCCTTGTATCTTGTTAGAAACCTTGTTGAAATTCCCTTAATTGTTAAAAGGAATTGGAACCTCTTGTAAACCTATTTCTCACATGTGAGAATAGGATCCTTGGGTTGGGTAGGTTCAAGAATGCATGATCCTCTGTAATCTTTGTGCCCAATTTTTTGGGTTTCGGAATATAGTTACAAACAGTTCCGATATATATATATATATATATATATATATATATATATATATATATATATATATATACCTTTTTACTTTGCTATACTACCTTTTTTGGTGAGGAAAATTGTAGATGAATCATCATGTAACTTCGTAATAGTTTTGTTTCCACTGCTTAAAAAATATTATGTTGTGTGATATATATGCCATTTCGGTGATAATGAAATTCCTCCTTTCCTCCCTTTGTGGAATATGGTGGTTTTATTTCTCCATCTTTGAAGAGGTGGATCACCCAAGGGTCACCTAACCACCCAATCTTCAACAGTTGCCTTGTTGTTTCTCTAGCATGTTTCAAATATGTTGACAATGTGGATGAGGCATGAATGGATAAGAAATGTAGAATTGTGACATGGATTTAGAATTATAATGATTCCTTTAGTGATAAATGATAACCTAAACTAGATCTGTTATGGTTATACATGACTTGCCTAAAAAATGGAGTTATATAAACTTAGTCTCACCTGATGCTCACTATCTTGGAGCTGATGCTATCCTACTTACGGTTGAAATGCCAAATATACAATGATTCGTTGACATAATATATGCATTTCATTTGTTGTTCCCAGGAGTTCACCTCTCTCAATCTATTGTATAATTAGACTACCCAGTGAATAAGATGATGGGTATTTGATTGTGTAGTTCATCTTGTCATATGATGACACCATGGTTGTAAACCATCTAGTGAAGAAGGAACCCTAATTTATTCCTATACTGGTGGGATGATCATATGACTTATCTATTTCTTTAGACAATTCAGTGTAATCATGATTAGGGTGAGGTAAAAAATAAGGTTTTTGTATTCTAATAGGATATGGCGGAAGTTAATGATGTCTAACAGAAAACCTTTTCCCGTCCTTCTATGATATATGTTAGGGATATGTTGGTATGCCCTCTTAGTTGTATTAATGATTAGTCTCTTTTAGTAGAATGAAGTTAAGATAGAATAACAATATGTGTATAGTATATTGGAAATTCGTTGTCTTGATTGAATATAAACTTTGGCACCATTTTGGATTCCTATCACAAAGTTTTAGTTGTAAAAATTATTTTAATTATTAAATTATATGTACAAAGGTAAGCTTTTGGATTTTATCCAATGTTTGTGGAAGAATAAGTCACCACCAAGAAAGTTTTCAGAACTAGAGAAACTCTTTGGTGAAGAACCCTATTATTGGATAGATCAATCTTGAGACCCTAGGATTAAGTGGGAAGTAGGGAGTAAGAAGGAATTATAGGTATAATGACATAGTTGATCTACTCTTATTTCCCCTCTAGATGATTCCTTAGGATATATATTAATCCTTTTAAGGGATGGAGTATTGATGCTTATTCCTTTGGGAAAGTAACTTAACTTAGGATTATCTAAAGTAAATAGTGGTTGTAATAAATAATACATGAGTAACATCTAGTATTAAGGTCATTGGTACATAAATATGACCTATGATCGTCATCTTTGATGTGTACCTGTGATTTGGGTTGGATTATCCTCATTTCATCATCTTTGATGTGTACATGTGATCAAGATCATGCATCGGGTAAAACAACTAAAAGATGACAATTTAAGTATGATTAGAGGCTAAATGGAGAGAAATGAACTTAATTTGTGTGCAAAGATGTGCAAAAATATATATGAAATGTGCACATCAAAACTTGTCCTCAAGAAAAAGAGCATAGAAACACAAATGAAGGAATTGTCAAGTTCATGCATAGATCAAATGAAACAAAAGATGAATATGAGACCAAACCAACCATCATCAACATGTTTATACTCATAGCCTTGATTTCAACTTAAACATCCAACAAAGAGATTTTAAGTTCCACAGGGATGGTAATACATTAAATGAAACAACCAACTAGGAAACACTAAATGGAGCTTGGATGACCAAGCCAAGCAATTATTGAATCTTCAGCCAAAAGTCTCAGATATTAAGGATGCAAATGATGGAAACTTAGTCAGTGTTAATAAATTTCAGCTTTCTCTCCTTGTTTTCCAAAAGGTATGAAAATGGATCATGGGTTCTGACACTCGGCTTCTAATGTAAGCTTATGCACACATGGTGTCAGTTGGGGTATTTTACCCTCTTTTAAGGCATACCACCTAACCATCGTGGCCAAATCGAACTTACACCAGGCTAGTATGATATGTGGGCAGTTTAGCCATCTTTTCATGGGTTTATTAAAGTGAAGTAAAACAAAAGAGATTTTTAGATTATGTCGGGTTTCACATTTTTTCCCAAATATAGGATAGTTAATTGAAATTGCAACATTAGCTAGATTCCATTCATTTGATTTGAAATTTTTTACTAGAAAAGGGGTGGTAGAAAAAGCACTAAGGGCTTGGTAAAGTCAATCCGTGTTCTAAGTAGTGTTGCAAAGTTTATTTGTTCACAAAAATTGTTACCATTACATGTGTTAGGCAATCAAGGATGAGAAAGATGAAAGTTTAGGATAGAAACATAAATAAAAAATTAAACACATGTTGGTGGCCTTAAAGTTTCATTTGATTTGTGCATGCCTTTTACAATTTCTACAAATGATATTTCTCATGAGGGAGAACAATATAGTTCAACATAGGAAGAAAATCAATCCATTCCATAAGATAGGCCTCTCATCATACTAAATTTTCCATGAGAAAAGTGGATACTAAAATAGGAAATAAGGAAAAGATGATAAAATGAAACTAAAGAAACTACAACTACATTATTGACCGGTTGCACCCCCCTAAGCTTGAAATCTATAGTGTCCTCACTGCATCAATCAAACCCAAGATGATAACAACTGACTACCTATCATGGAGGAAATAAACATGAAGGGCCTAGCGCCCTCATGACTAGCTGGGAAGTACTGGTTCTGCAAATCAGCATTGTCAAAAATATTTACAGGCATCGACTCTGGAGGAGTGGGCTCTGGCTAAGGCTGGGGTAGTGGAGTGTGGGTTGCGAAGGCTGAGGCATGGCATAGAAGCTTTGAGAAATGTGCCACATATCCATCTGTTGGATGATGTCATGCATAATAGAATACTACAGACTCACAAGATCAAAATGGCTGTTCAGATGATCAAACCTTTGTTGGACATAGCCATACAAGTGTTGGGCATTAGGCATAGACCAGTTGTAGTCTGTCTGTGTGCCGGTGGAGGGAGGTGATGGAGCAACAGAAGAAGAAGCAGGTGCATCTAGTGTATCTTCGTGCTCATCATAATTAGAAATAGTCCATTTCCAGTTGTCTTTCTTCGTCAAGGTTATTTCTTCCAAATCAGGCAAGTCAATATATTGGTCATCATCAAAGTACTGTCTGAATTTTGTTTCATCATTGGGGATCCTAAGAATCAAACCAGAAGAAACAAGTAACTACATTTCAACTAGGTTTTTTCCTGGTGTAGCCTCCAAACCAGTAAAATCAACGTCAACCTTCCTAGCAATGTGGGTTATCAGACCCCCACACATGATGTTCTAAGATTCCCTCTTCTTGATCTTCTTTATGTCAAAGAATCGTCTAAGAATGAAGAAGCCTGCATTGATATGGAAGTTGTTCACCATTGCCTACAAGAAAAATAGGTCTTGTTTCCCACACCCCTGGGTTTCTTTCTTGGCAAAGACTTGTGTGCTAAGAAGATGATGTACATAATGAAAAATTGGAATATGGATGCCGATTGCCCTGGCTTTCCAGGCCTCATGGTATGTCTCACATGTGATCTCACTCCTCTTTGCTTTGCTTATGAAACACACTACTATCCTCAACAACGGTGCCAGAAAGCGTGATGCGTCCCTGCTAATGGTGTTACACACTACTTAATTGGAGTTTGAATAGAGGCAACCCCGTGAGCAGACACACACGGTGGGATCACTTTCAAAATTTATAAGTACACAAACGTACTCACATACACCAAAACACTACACCCGCAAGCGCACGGGGTCGTGTCGTGGTATAGGAGGGTGGCAAGTATAGGGTCATTTTGGGATGGGTTCCTACTGGGGAGTCTAGGGTTGAAGGGTTTTGTAACACCCCATCAACAACAAAACACAATTACATGCTAACCAACGGATTACCAAAAATCACGGGAAATTAAAACCGATTTACAACAAGCACCACAAGATGAAACATAATACATCCAAGCCAACACTTTTCATTGCATAACATCTTTTTAGGGTTCTATAACATAATTTCCCATTGTTTGTCATTGTGCTTTACATCAAGATACATACCGAAAACTGTACATCGATCATTATACAAGAAACATCGAAAAGCTCTCCTGAAGACCTGAGTGTACATGGATGACACATAGGACTCTATTGCTAGACACTATCTATCCCACCGGGTATGATACCTATGCATATCATTTGTAGCCACATGATCTTCATCTCTCCAGGCACGTCCACCTAAAAAGGGTTATTAACCTGTAGGGTGAGACACACAGTCCTAGCGAGAAACATAACCCTCTACCAACTTTATAATGATCACAGATAACTGGTATAAGCGGATTATAGGAGCAACATGCTGAGCAAAGCTAACTTTATTAACATTCTTACCAAACTATCAGGAGGCATATAACCAGACATTATATATGGAACATGATTGACAAGATAAGCTTTATAATATCTTATCACAAGATATAAAGAACGTACATATAACTGCAAGATATAATTGGATCATCTATACAAGTAAGGCCTCAATCAATGTTCTGTGTTTTGCCTTAAGAAATATATTCTATACGGCTGGATTACGATTTATTATGCCCTGAGGAAGTGAGCCATCCCGCTCAAATCCAACCTTCGGCTGTGAAGCCCAAAACCGGTGCCATACAAGGTCATTGGGAGAGCCAGACTCCTTGACCTCACCTCTTTGTGGTCAGTGCAAAACAATCAACAAGCAGGACCGCAGTCTCTTAGTTAAGTGGCCTCAGCCACAGGGTCAGTCCCATAGCCTGCCCTTTTCATCATGAGCCACGGGCCTATTGAGCCATGAACACATTCACGCTCCTTCATGCTCTTATACACATCTTGAGTCCACAACCGCAGTTGCACTCTGATCCTCCTATTTTCGACTAGGAGAAACCTCACATATTCAACAGTATGCGCTCCGGGTTAACCTACAGGAGAACCCATTTCACCATCACCTAATTACTGACGATGATGGATCTATGGCCAGGGCAAAATACATGAAAGGTTCCACTTGCCATTAATTAATACATTTTAGGCGGATTGCAATATTCAACCAAGTTATATAACATGTACACTAAAACACAAGTAAAACAACATAGATCTCATTGTCGGGTCTTACATTGTCACTCTTATTTTTCAAAGCCAACATTACATGTTACCACTTGGCCTCTTTCCAATCATCAAGATCCATCTCAAGGATCAACATCATTGGGACTCAATCCCATCATCACAGAATGTCACTACCTCTCAAGGCTTACATCATCACCATGTGATAACAATCCCTTCTCTCAACATCAGAGGATAACACATCAACTTGGCACTCAACCTTTATCAGTTCCACAGACCTTCCACATCATACTGGCGATACATGTTATCTCATCAATAAGGATTATCATCATTGAGTGTTATGCAAAACACATATGCCTCATAGCTCTTACCTGGCTATGAATTCATTGGATACACCTGTATGGTTAGCATACATATTGAAAGAGATAACTGAATCACCAGACATAGATCTTTATGATTATTATGCTATTAGGACTGAAGGTACATGATTGGATCAACATCCATGATTATAACTGCATGAAGCACAAAGATGTGTCTTGTAAACAAATTACATTATTGTAATCAAACCACGAGCATTCACTATGCCCTATATCTCCTGAACATATCTTTGATTATCATGTCATCAAGATTAAGGTTTATAGCATTGGAATATTCTTCCGTCATTATGAACATATGCAGCTTAATGTCATAACTGGTGTATTAATCAATAAAAACCACTGCTATCATGTCAGGGCTATCCCACCATACCCTGCATCTCAAGTTATTAAAAACATCATCCCTAATGATTATCATTAAGGATCATACACCATGATCCACCATACAACTTTATCAGAGGTTCATCTATCATTAACCATAGGTAACCACTATACAAGGTTCACAACTTATCTCGTCATAGCTCATCATAATAAAAGGTGTGAGCTCAAGATAACATACATAGGGTTATCGGGTTAGGGCGCAACCCTCACTAAAGCATTGCATACCCTCACCAATACTTGGCAGTGACCACAAACCCTCACTAAAAGGGGTATCAGGTAGGGTACCAACCCTCACCCAAGGTTGTCGGTTACAAGCAGGACCTGTATCCATGCACAAAGGGAGGGTATTGTGCAACTAGAGCTATGAGCTGTATCGTGCATCCATGTGCAACGTGTATTGGGTGACCAAGTACCAGGGGGCGTGTCATGCATCTCATGGGCATCACATATTGCCCAAAACCCTATCGCCCATTAGGGTTAGGGACCCTATAACGGTTAAGGTATCGTGTCATCCAAGGCTCAACTCATATCGTCCAAGATTTTATACTTCCCAAGTTCAACACATGTATCGGCCAAACCTTCAACCCTACAACCATCTAAGCAATCAACCTCTTACTCATGCCGGTTAACCAACCAAAAGGGGAGCATGTGTCAGGCAAAGCATATCGGCCAAGACATCACATCCCTAAATAGGGTATCGGCCAAGAACTTGATCCATTGTGTCGCCCAACTAGCACATACACTACATGCTTATCTCGGATTAGGGTTTGTGATATCGGCCAAGACTTCTATGGGTGTGTGTCGGGTTATGATCTTCACCAAGGCACATCGGGAAGGGATGCTAGCATCACTCAAAATCTCAAACAAGAATAGGGTTCTCACCCAAAGTATCATGCAAAGCCAACAAGGTCATATTGCCCATCATAACGACCGACTCATCATATCGTGCAAGACTTAACTAACTCATCTATCAAACACCATATCGGGTGAGGGGTCTACAAGGTTCCATCCACCCATAACGCCCAAGAACACCACCTATCAGTCACCTAGGGTTAGAGCAACCTTATCATCCAAGGCTCCATATCGGGCAACTAGAGTTAGGATCATCCTATTGGCCTAGTAAGCTTATCACCCCAAACTAGGGTTAGAGCACCCACATCGTCCAAGGCACTACTTCTAAAGCTATCACCCACCCAAAGGATTATCTTATCGGTTTACTAAACCATCAAAGGGATCACAACCATAATGCCCAAGATATCATCCAAGGGTTCAACCCCAAGAGCATGCCGTGCAACAAAGGTAGACCATCAACTCACCACTAAAGATCAACACTTCATATCGGTCAAAGGTCCAACTAGGTATCAACCACCCATATCATCCAAACCCAAAACCCTAGGGTAGGAAAAGGATATCATTCACCACACCATATCGTCCAACAATACCAAACGTTGTCTCACCTCTCAACAACCAAGTGAGAGGGGTCTTGCACAACCTTTAGCATAACGAGCAATAAGGGTAGAGCAACACCCTATCGGCCAACCAACTCAACCTAACGTCCAAACACTTAGACCATAGGTTCACCATTCAACAACAAGGAGAGAGAGGGGTTTTACCCAAGCTACTAGAGAATGTCTCACCTCTCAAGTCCAAGGGATATCGTTCATGTGCCAAGAACCAAAACAAGACCTAACGGGCAAGGCACTATATCGTGCAACCATTGTATCGTACAGGCATCCTATCGGGTGGTTCATCTTCAACCTCATCACCCAAAACCATTATGCACAAGATAAACACGAATAAGGCAGTAATAAAACGTGAGCATCTCCATTAGATCAGATCCCAAATTCCATATATATAATTATCATGGAGAAAGGTACCGAATTAATTACAAGGACCAATATGTGCACATAAGAAGGGTGACCATAATAGAGATGATTAAGAGTTATGTAACCCACCTTAAGAGGATCTCCATGAAAGGAATCAAGATTCTTGGTTCAAGCAGCAAACCCACGTTCCTATCCAAGAACATCACCCATCGAAATCTCCAAACATGCCTTCGGCACCATCATCATCACTTTAAGAAATAAAGGAAGAAGAAGAAGATACCATGGTTATGTATAGCTCAAGAAGAAGAAAAGAGGGGGGATAACCACGGCCTTGCCTTCTCACATCAAGGGCCTATCCATGGCTGAGAGGGGAAGAGGAAGGTGAAGAAGAAAGCACAAGGAAAATCTAACAAAGAAACATGACTCAGCAATGTCAGATCTTGAGCAAGGAGTTTCCATGGCCAAGGAGCTCACCCCTCCAAGCTCCATGGGAGTCTTCCTTAGCTCCCAAAGCTCCCATGATCATCCCAACAAGAAGGGGGAGGAATGTAGACGAAAGGGATCACTTTGTAAAGGAGGAAGGGAGTTATATACACCAAGGAAGAGAGAGTTAGCAAGGGAGAGGTGTCATAACCACATAAACCAAGGTGTCACTTGCTCTTGTAGTTAACGCCACTTGTTGTCACCCTAGCAGCTCATGCATGGCCTGGTGATACATTCTAGAATGTGTATTGTGCAGCTGGGAAACTTCCATGTCCGATACACCCATCTTGGGTGACATACCTCCAAGCCCTAGCCGATATACTAAAGGACAAGGTGGCATATGCGACACATATATGTTATAAAGATCATATAGAGATGTCACTCCTCATCAAACATCCAAACAAGGCGCCCCAAACTCCATCCTCATCCTAGGTGATTCCAAATAGAAGAAAGAAGACTCTAGAGCTGATAATTGCATATTGACCCTCCACTTTGGGTAATTTGCAATTTACACCAAAACTAGCACATAAAGCACAAGCATCAACCAACCAAGCTCAAACTTGGAACATAGGTCCTCCAAAAGACGCCCCACAACATCATTCTCTTTATAATGATTATAGAGAACTAAAGGCATTCTCTACATGTGGAATATTGCAATATAACCCCTTACTTTGGGTAAATTGCACTTTGGTCCAAAATAAGCAAACATTGCTCAAACAACATCCAAACGGGACCAAACTGGAAACATGAGCTTGTCACATGATATCAAAACATCTTAAGAGATTAGATTAAGGTTCTAAGCACCTTTCATAAGCAAAGCAAAGAGGTTTATCCAAAGACGTGGGTCAGGGTCCCTACAAGACATAAACCCCTAACAAGGATTTCGTCACTGAAATCCCGGGCAGAAAGAAGACGGGTGTTACTCGCGCATTGCATCATACAACTCCGCAAATCTCCTAGGTGTCACAGATCTATGTCCAACATACTTGTTCTTCTCCCAGACCCGCTCAGGGTTTCCTTATACTGGTCATAGACTCAACCCTCGGTCTCATCATCCTTTGTCTGGTAACACTCTTAGATACTGAACATCACATGCAACTTGTATTGTTCAGGTATCAGTTCCTTTTGCTGATATCTCACCTTCCTTGTTACGTTTCCGCTGAGCTACTCTGATCTCACATGCTCAACACTTGATCTTCGCATAACTTGTATCACTATTCTTCTACCATACATGTTCCAACTGTTCCTTCTTCTTTCACATGGGATGTCTCTAATCCAAGGGAGATCTATCTTAGAAGAGGTTATCACAAGATACATATTATACAAAACACATGCATGCATAAGACATGGCTCATAAGGCACCTCACTATGTATCACTTAAGGCTCAACACAAAAGGAGTTAAACATTTTGGGTTAACAACAACAACATCATCCTGGTTTCAAACCTATCATGTGTTCATGTCAGCTCCCAAGAGCACAATGAGTACCAACTCGGATGGTAACAGATATGCACTACCTCAACTGACCAGGATAGGATTCTCAACCCGTATTCATCCATCTCTAACCGCTACACATCCCGCATGGATCTTTTGTTACTCGAAACTTAGCTAGGAGTTGTCAATGAATCAGGCTCAACATGATAAACTTTCCCAAGATGACCTCACCACACTTCCTTTTTCTTGGGTGCATTCCTTCCGATGTCATGTTTATGCGGAGCATAAACCCCTAACAGGTGATAGACCTACTATAGGCACTTATCCAGGTCGAATCCAAAGCCAACTTCTCCATCTGAGACCATTTCATACCTTTCCAAGGATATCCATTTCTGGGATTATCTTGATCCCCGATATGTCAAGTGGAAAGAGATTCTCTTGACTATCAAGTCAAGGAAAAGTAGGGATACAAGAAGGATATACCTCATCCAATACGACCAGGTCATCAATAAGGTGCTCGACAACATGCTATCTCTCTCCTTACTAACAGGAAGGAAACATCTGCCAAACGTACTACATGCACTCAAAGGAGGGTACATCTAAAACTGGATCAACTAGAGCAGATAAGAGGCAAGAAGAAGACAAAGCAGAATGGAGTGACTCCATTCAACCTGCCATCACACCCTGGTCATCTCATCATTTCTGGTCAGCTCATGCCTCGAGATCTAACTGTTGCATGTTGCCATCTACTGCCTGGTCAAACCATCTGGTCCTCACTTGCTTATCCTGATCAGTGTTCCTCCGTGATGCTGATCTGCTTCCTCAAGGGTCACCACATAGATCCAAACTCCAAAACAAGCTTCCAGCTTGTGGGTTCAAGGTCAAGGATGATATATCCATATGGTTCACCATCTTACTTCTATGATCTAGGCATCTTAATTCTCAACCCCTTCTCAGAAGGCATGCCAAGAGGATCCTACCGTCATCATCTATCACAGACATCTCCATCTTGGAAACCAAAGTCCAAGATCTACTGATACTTTTCGAAGTATCCAAATAGTGATCACTTCAAAAGCACACATATCATGTGACACAAGGTCCACTTGACTGCCACTCCCTCAAAAGGAAAGGATGCAAAGGAACAAACTCCTCCCATCAACCCATCAACATCTATGGTTTCATATCAAAGGGGAGGATATTATCACTTTCTTTGATCCTTACATGAATTTTCAGCCTTTATGCATCGTTAAACCTTGTTCCATCTGGCTTCATCCTGTTTCTTCTTAGTTTCCTTGCACTCAGCATAGGAAACATCAAGACCATTACGTGTTATTATTCTTGTTCTCTTGTTACCGTTTCATCATAATCATGAATGTTTCCTGATTATATCAGATTTTTTTGTTTTTCTCTTTGTGAAAAAGATCATTATTCTTCACATATTCTTTATTAAACAGAGATCATCTCCCTTGTTCTCTTTTTCTTACCTTGAATTTGCACTTTATACTTTCACATTTTTGATCACGTTCATTGGTTGGTCTGAGATTATCTCAGGTTCCATCTTGTTTACTCATCACTAGTTCTTTTCTTTCTTCCAACTTTATCTTTGCTTTCAAGCATTTCCTCCATCTTGTATAAGTTTTACATTTTAACTTACCTTGTTATCACATGTTAATATGTCTTTTGTCGCGTATATCTCTCGAGATTATAGTTTCAAGAACTTATCTCATCATATTCTTATACAGATTTAGGTTTTATAGAACCATTACTTCCTCTTTTGATTATCAAGCATCCATGTATTAAGGAGTTATGGTGCATTCATTTACCTCTTTTATACCACGATGAAGGTATTAACATCGTACTTCCTGACTTGTTATGCTCTTTAGATTGCTCCAGAATGACTACTTGATCAGAGTAATCAAGGAGGAAGCAATCTAAGGCTCCACACTTACCTATGTCTTCAATATTTGAATACCTGGACAGGGCATCCAATTACTGAGATTAGGTAGTATGCACCATATTTTATGTCACAGTCCAACCATAGACACCATCCTAATCCTAATCCTAGTGTCCCTGTAGACTCAACGAACCTAGAGCTCTGATAACAAACACTATAACACCCCATCCACAATAAAACACGATTACATGCTAACCAACAGATTACCAAAAATCACGGGAAATTAAAACTGATTTACAACAAGCACCACAAGATGAAGCATAATACATCTGAGCCAACACTTTTCATTTCATAACATCTTTTCAGGGTGCTATAACATAATTTCCCATTGTTTTTCATGCTGCTTTACATCAAGATACATACCGAAAACTGTACATCGATCATTATACAAGAAACATCAAAAAGCTCTCCTGAAGACCTGAGTGTACAGGGACGACACATAGGACTCTACTGCTAGACACTATCTATCCCACTAGGTATGATACCTCTTCATATCATCCGTAGCCACATGATCTTCATCTCTCCAGTCACGTCCACCTAAAAAGGGTTATTAACCAGCAGGGTGAGACACACAGTCCCAGCGAGAAACATAACCCTCTACCAACTTTATAATGATCACAAATAATTGGTATAAGAAGATTATAGGAGCAACATACTGAGCAAAGCTAACTTTATTAACATTCTTACCAAACTATCAGGAGGCATATAACCAGGCATTCTGTATGGAACACGATTGACAAGATAAGTTTTATAAGATCTTATCACAAGATATAAAGAACGTACATATAACTGAAAGATATAATTGGATCATCTACACAAGCAAGGCCTCAATCAATGTTTCGTGTTTTTCCTTAAGCAATATATTCTATACGACTGGATTATGATTTATTATGCCTTAAGGAAGTGAGCCGTCCCGCTCAAATCCAACCTTCGGTTGCGAAGCCAAAAACTGGTGCCATACAAGGTTATTGAGAGCGCCAGACTCCTTGACCTCACCTCTTTGTGGTCAGTGCACAACAATCAACAAGCAGGACCGCAATCTCTTGCTTAAGTGTCCTCAGCAATAGGGTCAGTCCCGCAGGCTATCCTTTTCATCATGAGCCATGTGCCTATTGAGCCATGAATGCATTCATGCTCCTTCATGCTCTTATACACATATTGAGTCCACAACCGTAGTTGCACTCTCATCCTCCTATTTTCGTCTAGGAGAAACCTTACATATTCAACAATATGCACTCTGGGTTAACCCACAGGAGAACCCATTTCACCATTACCTAATTACTGACGATGATGGATCTATGGCCAGGGTAAACTACATGAAAGGTTCCACTTGCCATTAATTAATACATTTTAGGCAGATTGCATGATTCAACCAAGTTATATAACATGTAAACTAAAATACAAGTAAACAACAAAGATCTCATTGTCGAGTGTTACATTGTCACTCTTATTTTTCAAAGCCAACATTACATGTTACCACTTGGCCTCTTGCCAATTATCAAGATCCATCTCAATGATCAACATCACTGGGACTCAATCCCATCATCATAGAATGTCACTGCCTCTCAAGGCTTACATAATCACATGGGATAGCAATCCCTTCTCTCAACATCAGAGGATAACACATCAACTTGGCACTCAGCCTTTATCAGGTCCAAAACCTTCCACATCATACTGGTGATACATGTTATCTCATCAACAAGGATTATCATCATTGAGTGTTATGCAAAACACATATTCCTCATAGCTCTTACCTGGCTATGAATTCATTGGATACACCTGCATGATTAGTATACATATTGAGAGAGATAGCTGAATCACTAGACATAGATCTGTATGATTATCATGCTATTAGGACTGAAGGTACATGATTGGATTAACATCCATGATTATAACTGCATGAAGCACAAAGTTGTGTCTTGTAAACAAATTACATTATTGTAATCAAACCACGAGCATTCACTATGCCCTATATCTCATGAACATATCTTTGATTATCATGTCATCAAGATTAAGGTTTATAACATTGGAATATTCTTCCGTCATTATGAACATATGCAACTTAATGTCATAACTGGTGTATTAATCAATACACACCAATGCTATCATGTCAGGGGTATCCCACCATACCCTACATCTCAAGTTATTAAAAACATCATCCCTAAGGATTTATCATTAAGGATCATACACCATGATCCACCATCCAACTTTATCAGAGGTTCATCTATAATTAACCATAGGTAACCACTATACAAGGTTCACAACTTATCTCATCATAGCTCATCATAATCAAAGGTGTGAGCTTAAGATAACATACATAGGGTTATCGGGTTAGGGCACAACCCTCACTAAAGCATTGCATACCCTCACAAATACTTGGCAGCAACCGCAAACCCCCACTAAAGTGGGTATCGGGTAGGGTACCAACCCTCACCCAAGGTTATCGTCTACAAGCAAGACCTTTATCCATGGATAAAGGGAGGGTATTATGCAACTAGAGCTATGAGCTGTATCGTGCATCCATGTGCAACGTGTATTGGGTAACCAAGTACCAGGGTGCATGTCATGCATCTCATGGGCGTCACATATTGCCCAAAACCCTATCGCCCATTAGGGTTAGGGACCCTATAACGGTCAAGGTATCGTGTCATGCAAGGATCAACTCATATCGTCCAAGATTCTATACTACCCAAGTTCAACACATGTATTGGCCAAACCTTCAACCCTAGAACCATCTAAGCAATCAACCTCTTACTCATGCCAGTTAACCAACCAAAAGGGGAGCATGCGTCGGGAAAAGCATATCGGCCAAGACATCACATCCCTAAATAGGGTATCGACCAAGAACTTGATCCATTGTGTCGCCCAACTAGCACATACACTACATGCTTATCTCGGGTTAGGGTTTGTGATATCGGCCAAGACCTCTATGGGTGTGTGTCGGGTAAGCTAGGGTGTCGGGTTATGATCTTCACCAAGGCACATCGAGAAGGGATGCTAGCATCACTCAAAATCTTAAACAAGAATAGGGTTCTCACCCAAAGTATCGTGCAAAGCCAACAAGGCCATATTTCCCAACACATCATAATGACCAACTCATCATATCGTGCAACACTTAACTAACTCATCTATTAAACACCATATCGGGTGAGGGGTCTACAAGGTGCCATCCACCCATAACGCCCAAGAACACCACCTATCGGTCACCTAGGGTTAGAGCAACCTTATCATCCAAGGCTCCATATCGGGAAACTAGAATTATGATCATCCTATCGACCTAGTAAGCTTATCACCCAAACTAGGGTTAGAGCACCCATATCGTCCAAGGCACTACTTATAGGGATATCGCCCACCCAAAGGATTATCTTATCGGTTTCCTAAACCATCAAAGGGATCACCACCATAATGCCCAAAATATCATCCAAGGGTTCAACCCTAAGAGCATATCGTGCAACAAAGGTAGACCATCAACTCACCACTAAAGATCAGCACTTCATATCGGTCAAAGGTCCAACTAGGTATCAACCACCCATATCGTCCAAACCCTAAACCCTAGGGTAGGAAAAGGATATCGGTCACCACACCATATCATCCAACAATACCAAAAGTTGTCTCACCTCTCAACAACCAAGTGAGAGGGGTCTTGCACAACATTTAGCAGAACGAGCAACAAGGGTAGAGCAACACCCTATCGGCCAACCAAGTCAACCTAACGTCCAAACACCTAGACCATAGGTTCACCCTTCATCAACCAAGGAGAGAGAGGGATTTTTCCCAAGATACTAGAGTATGGCTCACCTCTCAAGTCCAAGGGATATCATTCATGTGCCAACAACCAAAACAAGACCTAATAGGCAAGGCACTATATCGTGCAACCATTGTATTGCACAAGCATCCTATCGGGTGGTTCATCTTCAACCTCAAGTCACCCAAAACCGTTATGCACAAGATAAACAAGAATAAGGAAGTAATAAAACGTGATCATTTCCATTAGATCAGATCCCAAATTCCATATATATAACTATCATGGAGAAAGGTACCAAATTAATTACAAGGACCAATATGTGCACATAAGAAGGGTGAACATAATAGAGATGATTAAGAGTTATGTAAGCCGCCTTAAGAGGATCTCCATGAAAGACATCAAGCTTGTTGGTCCAAGCAGAAAACCCACGTTCCTCTCCAAGAACATCACCCATCCAAAGCTCCAAACATGCCTTCGACACCATCATCATCACCTCAAGAAACAAAGGAAGAAGAAAAAGATACCATGGTTATGTATAGCTCAAGAAGAAGAAAAGAGGGGGGATAACCACAACCTTGCCTTCTCACATCAAGGGCCTATCCATGGCCGAGAGGGGAAGAGGAAGGTGAAGAAGAAAGCACAAGGAAAAGCTAGCAAAGAAACTTGACTCACCAAGGTCGGATCTTGAGCAAGGAGTTTCCATGGCCAAGGAGCTCGCCCCTCCAAGCTGCATGGGAGTCTTCCTTAGCTCCCAAAGCTCCCATGCTCGTCCCAACAGGAAGGGGGAGGAAGGTGTATGAAAGGGATCACTTGGTCAAGGAGGAAGGGAGTTATATACACCAAGGAAGAGAGAGGTAGCAAGGGAGAGGTGTCATAACCACATAAACCAAGGTGTCACTTGCTCTTGTACTTAACGCCACTTGTTTTCACCCTAGAAGCTCATGCACGGCCTGGTGATACATTATAGAATGTGTATCGTGTAGCTGGGCAACTGACATGGCCGATACAACCCTCTTGAGCAACATACCTCCAAGCCCTAGCCGATATACTAAAGGACAAGGTGGCATATGCGACACATATATGTTATAAAGATCATATAGAGATGTCACTCCTCATCAAACATCCAAACAAGGTGCCCCAACCTCCATACTCGTCCTAGGTGATGCCAAACAGAAGCAAGAAGGCTCTAGAGCTGATAATTGCATATTGACCCTCCACTTTGGGTAATTTGCAATTTACACCAAAACTAGCACATAAAGCACAAGCATCAACCAACCAAGCTCAAACTTGGAACATAGGTCCTCCACAAGGTGCCCCACATAATCATTATATTTATAATGATGCTAGAGAACTAAAGGCATGCTCTACATGTGGCATATTGCAATATAACCCCTTACTTTGGGTAAATTGCACTTTGGTCCAAAACAAGCAAACATTGCTCAAACAACATCTAAACGGGACCAAACTAGAAACATGAGCTTGTCACATGATATCAAAACATCTTAAGAGATTAGATTAAGGTTCTAAGCACCTTTCATAAGAAAAGCAAAGAGGGTTAGCCCAAAATGTGGGTCAGGGTCCCTACAGGTTTAAAGGTTAATTTGTTGATTACAATAGAGATGAATAAAAAAACAAATGAGGGGAAGCAAACAAGAATAATACCTAAATTAACCCTAGATAATTAATTCTAATGAGCAAGAAAAGATAAGGCAAGCAAGGAAAGAGAAAAAGTTATGCTAAGGTAGGCAAGAGGTGGTCTACACTACACTAAGCTAGCAAACATGGAAAAAGAGAAATTAAAGACCTAAACTAGAAATAACAAAGCAAGAATAAGGCAAGAAGCTAACTAAACAAGTAAAAAACTAACTAAGCTAACACTAGCTAAGCAAGATGACAATTAGGGTTTTAAAGCAATAAAGGGATGTGTGTGCTATTTTGGGGATGCACTTATCAATTAGGTTGGGGGTGACATGTGAACATTATGTTTTCATTTAGACTATCAAACCAAACAAAAAGCTAGAGTCTAATGAATTATCTTAAACTACTAACTGGTCGTGGCTATGCTAGGTTATGTATAGGGGAACTAGTCCCTAACACCCCCTACTACCCTTGAGAGGCTCAATTGGGTTAGGGTTTAGGTGTAATTCAATTAGAGTCTAAACAAGCCTAGGTTTCTAGGTTAGATGATCTTAGGATGATTAGGGGTTGAGGTTAGTAATGGGAGTGGAAGTGAGGTTTTAGGCCTCCCATCACCCACATTCTAGCCTTGAGAAAGCTCCATGCTAAGCACACTAATTTCATCTAAACTAGCTACTTAGATCTCTCAACTAGGGTTATGAGAATTGATTAGAATGTTGAAGGTGGATAGCTAGCTAGGGATCCATGAGTTGGACCTAGGAGAAAATCCCAAAATTCACACATATAACAAATTTCCCTAAGTTCCCAGGTGATTTCAAGCACAAACCAACAAGAAATTCATTAAGAATGATATATAAATAGAACATAATCATTAACAAATGCAATTATAATGTTTACATATCATTTCCCCCCAACATGGCATCAAAGTAACATTTTGACCCCAAACAACCCACCTAAGGGGCCTAACTACTCATGGAAATGCAAAATACAAAAAGAATGGAGAAAGAAGTAGAAGAAGCCATGGAACTTGGTGTAGATGGAGAAATCCTCCTCTTCAGCTACTGCAAGACTTCCTCCTCATTTCTACAAGGTGTAAGGGGCATGGGATGATGGTGGAATAGGGTCAAAATACTAGGAAATTAGGGTTTTGGTGGTGGAAATGGTGAAATGGAGTGGAATGGAGGTGGAAATGGAGTGGAATGGGTGGAATGAAAAAATGGGGAGCTAGGAGGTGGTAGAAGGTATCTAGGGGTGGCCAACCTCGACCTCTAGCTGCCACCCACACATATATATATATATATATATATATATATATATATATAGGTAGGGAGGAGGTAATAGGTCAAGTGGGAAATGCAATGCAAAAGTGTCTAGGTTTTTGTGAGTAGCACGACCATGGTGATCACCACGGTCATGGTGGGAAGGGGTGAGAATGGTCGTGGTAGTGTGGAATGACCATACTGAGAAATGGGGAAAAATCACAACAACTTGGTCACTTTTGTAAATGAAGTAGCACAACTATGGTGGGTCTAGGGTAGCACGACCGTGGTGGTCACCACGACCGTGGTGGCTTGGAAAACTCTGCCTGTTCTTGGCTCCATGGCTATTTTGCTTTAGCTGTCACACGACCGTGCTAGGTGGCACAACCATTTTGGGCCAGTCCACCACGATCATTATAAGTGGCACGACCATGGCGATTTTTGCTTTGCTTCAATGTGACTTTATTGGTTTTGGGTGAGCCAGCACGGCCGTTCTGAGGTACCACGGCCGTGGTGGTCTTTGTTGCATCACTTTGACTTGATTCCTTGTTCATTCTTGGACATCTTTACTTCAATGGAGCTTTGGCCACTAGGGGTAGGTTGAGGGAGCCTTGGACTTCACTTTAGACCTCTCCAAGGGTAGAGAAACCCTAGGATCACTCCTTCTCTCTCTCTTCTATCAAATCATGGTCCAAGTGCCTGAAAAATAGGCAAATAATGTCCATAAGTGCATTTTATACAAATATGCATATTAGGGGAAATAACATGTAATCTAACATGTATAAATGTGATTGAAATGTAATATGACACAAGATGAAGCCCTAAAATAGGGTTGCATCATGGTCATTGTGAGAACCCGTTACACTAAACAAGATTAATCAAAACATAAAAACAATCAGTCACCAATTAACCGCATACCCACAAATATGGGTAAATTAAAACCGATTTCAAGATCAACACCAGCTCAGAAACATTTGCATAAGAGCCCAACATCTTTCTTGTATCCATATGATGCCAAGAATTTGATACAAATTGTTTTATCACCTTAGCCACAACATATATACACAGGAGAACAATATTCGTGTATGCCACACAAACAATCATTAACATTCTAACAAAAGTCCAATTTGTTTGAAACACCATATACAAACTTTTCATGCCTGGACCTGAGAATACAAGGATGACTCTAGGACACACTAGACATCTGATCAACTTTCTCAAAGATTCATTGTTGTAGTTCCTCTTTACTTCCATGATTTTATTGCCATCACTACCAATTACCTAAAAAGATGTGGTGAACCACAAGGGTGAGACCCTTGTCCTAGCAAGAGATATAACCTCCAACAACACTTATTGATTACAAAATTTTAAATAGTTGATAACTGAGCAGTTGGAGTATTTAATAATCAATTTAACATATTGAACAATTTAAGTATGCTAAATAGATTAAGCAAATAATCTTAGCAACAAATATGATCATTAATGCATATATAGGTAACAAATAAATCCATTTCTCTGGATAGATATCTACTCAAATATCATCAAATTGCATCTAACAACAATCATTATCATTAATCTGACTATCATCATATTCCTTGATAACAACACAAGCAATCTAGTCGCGTAAGCATCCTTGACATCATGAATATGTCTACTAACATAACATGGCTATCAATATTGGCATCTCAAATAAAGGGGACAAATCTATATCATCAGTAGAGCTAACATTATAGCACAATTAACTGCATAGGCATGATTAGCAGTTTAAGCATTTCTAATTACATAGGCATGGCTAGAGATATTAAACATAGCTAGAAGCATCATCTTAACCATCACTGTCAGTATATTTGACAACATAAGCATGCTTACAACATGAGCATAACTACAACATAAGCATATCTATTATCTCTTATTGTACTATACATGATCTCAGTGAAAAGAAAATAAACAAGGGTTATCATGCAATATGAAGCATTGTGTATAACCCTAAACAAATATGCTACACGACTGTCTTACATCTTTTATTATGCCCTGAGGAATTTGAGGATACCATTCAAAATCCAACTGACCACTGCTAAGTCAAAATCAGTGCCATACAAGATCTAGGAAGAGTCAGACTCCTAAGATCTTCTCTGCCCCCGGTCAGTACGGGTCCGCCACAGTGACACATAAGGTCAAGCTACTAATAGCCTAGTCTATCCTTGGTACATGCCACAACACTAGTGAAAGGAGGCGGGTACGCATACCCTACCATCCGAGGTACAACCACAAGTGTCCTCCAATCTCATCACATATATAATCACTGAGACACAACAAAAGTCATTCTCAAACTAAGGGGTAGGTATGACCAAAGTCATCCTCCCTAAATACTTAGATTCATGATGACAAGCACCCCACATACTCTTAGTATGTGCTCTGAGTTTCCCTTAGGAATACTCGTTTCACCATCTGGCAAGTTCTGACACTCAGATGGATCTAAGGCATAGGGAACTACATGATTAGAATTTCACTTGACTAATTATTTCCAATTGGGTGAATTAAGGCTGAATCAAATAATTCTATATAACAATATCAAAAGATATAAAACATATGAGACATATTGTTCATCATCTCATCATACAAACCCTAATTCACTTCTAGAAAACAATGCTATATAACAATATCAAAAGATATAAAACATATGAGACATATTGTTCATCATCTCATCATTACATGATGCTATTCACTTTCCATTCATGAGACTGCACTTATCATCATACTATCACGAGATATAAATCCTTTTCACAATATCACAGGGTATCAACCCTGATCAACACA
Organism: Alisma plantago-aquatica; assembly: GCA_963693085.1. Classification (NCBI taxonomy): domain Eukaryota; kingdom Viridiplantae; phylum Streptophyta; class Magnoliopsida; order Alismatales; family Alismataceae; genus Alisma; species Alisma plantago-aquatica. The sequence continues at coordinate 493,272,071 of OY856411.1, read as the reverse complement.
AGAGGAATACACCTCATTTAGGGCTCAACCATGCCCAAAGATCATTAAGACCATCATACTATTCCCTACAAGATCATCATTATCTTTTCATGCCTTATAACAAGGCTCAACAATATCACTTACATATAATACACCAGATCAACACAATATTGCATTAATGAGCTAGGAGATATTCATAAACAATCATAGCAGGGTTACATTAACATTAAGAACATTCCTTTATTACATCCACATGCAAGGAATCTAGATATGATTAACCCTCATCATATTCATAATGCAAATGTTTAGCATAAGAAAGTATCAACCATGTGGCTATGATAACCACCAATTAACACATTAAGGTTATGATAATATTAAGGGGGTTATTTCACCATCATGCCATCATATAATAAGGTTAAACATGAATACTCATCTTTATCTATTTGCATTAGAGTTAGGTTCAATAAGATAAATTATATTAATGTTACTAATCAACACTCATACCCAAACCCTAACTCACGACGTCCCCATTGGATCATGAATGCCTAAGGAGAAGCATCACCATCACATTCCATACTATTCTCAAGTATGAATCCACACATAAATCAAGGGGTAACCATTGGATTATAGCATACTAAGGTTTCAACAACAATAAGAGAGCACTCCATGCTTGTATTAATCATTCAAGGACTATTCATACCCAACTACCATCATTTAGTTATATTAAAGCTAGGTATAACAAGCTATACCTCATCAGGGTTACCCATTAATTCATTATGATGATTGCCAATCATAATCATATAAGGGTAAGGGTAAGACTACAAGTTTAAGGCATCAAACCATCAAATTCTCATCATTATAATCATACCATTACACTATAATCTCCACCCAAAACAATAGGAATATTAAGGCATCAACTTCTAACCATTAAATGTTGAAAAGGTAAATCCATTGGTCATTTACATAAGTAAACATCTTGAAAAAACCACCTATGAAGTCATTGAGTTGTTCTCTAGAAAGAGTCACCATCTAACCCTAGAAATCCCTTGATTAACAACATAAAAAGTTCCATTGAGAGTAGGGTAAAACCCACAAGCGATTGTTTATTTAAAACAAGCCGTCAGTAAATGAGCTTCTTAAGTTGATATCATAAAGGAAACAATTTAAATCACTTTATTAGGTCCACAATTTTACATTTAGGCATCATTACAATTTATTGGATGAAGAAACATTAGATCTTAACCATTAGGTCAAGTTTATATATTAAAATCATCAATTGGAGTATAGGTCCGACCATTGCATCAAATGACCCAAGAAACCATTGGTTTAAGGCTTAATTGATGCTACAACTATATGCTTAACTCACCATAGGTTGTGGATACCTGATCCACCATCATTAGTGACCATTAAGTCACCATAGGTTGTTAGATCAGCACTATATTCATTAATCATCATCAAATATCACTAATATCACCATTGATTGATAACATCATTAGGGTACTTAGTTGTTAATCACTAAGATTCTAATTAGGCCAACACCTGACCTAAGGGGTGATTGTCAGTTGACACCTTTGGTCACCACCATCAGTTGTCATGAAGACAACACCATTGGTTATTGCAATGGTACCACCATTGAGTCATGTGTTTATAGAAGAAATCGACTTTAAACCCTAAAATTAACCATTGGTTAATAGGTGTTTAGCACCATCAGTTGTCAAACCAACCTAATACACGTCATATTATGCCTTAGGAATAATGTACACATGATCACAGGTTCATCTAGAACTGAAATCAGAACAGGAAACATTATAAAAACCGAAATCCAAGTCAAGCATAGCTTTTTAGTGCATGGGTCATCATTTAAAAGTAAGAACATGAGCTAGCAAGCTTATGGTAAGCAATAAACGTGGAGCAAGTTATAAAAATTGCCTCTAACTAGAAGATAAAATCCCAAACAGAAGAAAACATGAGCAGGTAGGGTAGGAAATCGAAGCATAAGTTGTGAACTCGTCCATCTAGCACCTTTCTTCATCAAATGAGCAAACCCTAACCATAAGGAGCAAGAAAGGTAGGGTTTTAGAGCTTTAGAGAAATTTCTACCATGGAACAACAAGGTTCTGACCTGTATAAAGGTAGGAGGAAGGATAAAAAATAAATAAATAGAGGAAAGAAGGGAATTCTTACTCATTTTGGTCAAGATCACTAGAAGGAAGCTTTTTAAACCCTAAAAGAGAGCAAAACAAAACCCTAGGAGCTTCCACCAAGAAATTTGCCTTCTTATTCTACCTTGGTCAGGTCCTCTACATCTAAACAGATAGGGAAAGAGGTTCTTATCAAGAGAGAAGTGGTGGAAGGAAAAAGTTTCATTTGGGAGCTCAAAAATAGAGATATAAAGCTCTAGGATAAGGGAGAGAAGAAGCATGAGGTGTCTAAAAAGCTCTCCATGCATCCATGGCCTTAAACTATTAAGGATATACAAGAATCCACACAAGCAACTGACTCACCATACATGGATACCTTCTTATCCCTCCTTTCTTGATTTTGCAAGCAAATCAAATAAACCATTTGCTTGATAGCTTCTAAAGGTAGCTCATCCATAAAAGGGTAAATCCTAAAATATGCTTGAGGAAAACACCTCCAAACCAAGGTTCAAATAGGCACCCCATGGATCAAAAAGCTCAAGAATGATGATATAACATCCAAAGAACATATATAAAGTGATAAATTTCAAAGAAAACCTCTCAATTTGGTAAATTGTAGAAAAGTCCAAAATGTGCATAAAATTGCATAACTTGCACAAACAGTGTCCAAATTAGACCAAACTTGAAACTTAAGCTTGTATTATGATTATAAAGCATATAAAATGGTTATATTAAGGTTATAAACATTAAATTATGATAGATAAGTATGTGAAATACTTTGAGCAAGGTTAGTGGTCTCTCAACCATAAACCCCTAACATGGATTTCGCCCCCTAAATCCAAGGTAAACAAAGATGGATACTTATCATGAACATCATCCCCAATCTTCCACATGGTAACTTTCATCTCATGATGATGTCACATTATTCTCATAGAAGTCATATTCTTCTCCCTCAACTTCTGCATGTGTAACTTTGGTTCATCATAGGAATTGTTGTACCACATGTACAGGTCTAGTAGTACCTTTCAACTTTGGGACTCGATTGTCATCTTGAACTATTCTATATGATGTATCACACATCACTCAGAGGCCATACTCGTTGTATCTTACCAAAAATAGAACATCAGATATCTCTTATCATATGCAACTTTACAAGGTTTCTTACCTATGCCCCTTTAATGGGTGTTGTAATTAACAACTCAATCAACTAGGTACGCATCTCCAAATTTTCAAGAACTATGAAGCATATATTTTTTAGAGGATTCTGTAATCATCTCAATGGTGAACTGACCATCTATTTGGTTGAAGCATCATACATTTGTCTATAACCATTAACAAATAAAACTTCCTGATTGACCTTGTTAGGAGTAGAACAACGACACTATCTTCATCTTATCAGGATTCCCACAACACACTTAACAGAGATATCATAACTCCAAGAGGATAGTTTAGTCAACCCCAACTCACTCTTTCTATATTTGTCACACACATTGTTCAGGAAAGCGGTATGCAGTGTACAGGCAGAGTGGGTACTGCATAGAGTATATGCGGTATGTGGGAGTATATACGGGAGTATATGCAGTTTTGGATTTTTTTTCTTTCAACAAACTAATTATATATAAAATTATATATCGAGATCATAAATAAAAGTATAAATATATACATTAGGCACTAATATGTATTAAATATAAACATACAAACATGTACGTTTGATATGCTTATATATGTATATATGTCGATATACAGAATGTGTTTGTAATATATGTACAAATATTAGAATGTATGTATATCAATGTATGAATGTCTGTAAATTTGAATAATTCAAAATGTATACATACATGTCCAAATATGTGTTTGTATATGCAGGTATAGCATATATGTATGCATACTTATGAAAATATCCAAATGTATTCATATAAATGTACAAATGTGTGAGGAAATTGTTGTATGTATTAAAATGTATACATATAAATAAATGACTATATAATTAGAGTTTAATATGTAATGAAATGTGTGTATATTTATGCATGTGAGTATGAAATGTGTGGACATTAGTTGTGGGATTTTCAAAAAGCGGAGTTTAATCGATCACTTAATCGGCCAAGCAGGAGTATATGCGGCCCATGACTGCTTAATGGACTGATTAGCAGTATGCGGTGCGGTAGGGTGACCAAATAGGCATAAGCGAGAGTTGATGCGGCCCTGCAGACCGATTTCCTGAATAGAGGTCACAGATAAGTACAGTTACTTCAACATTCTTAAGGTTTAGCAAAGATGTTGACCATGTTCCTGACCATCTCTAAAATACCTTGAGATGTCATCATTCAAAGCTTGCTACAACTTGTAATACATGACCTGAACAATCGATTCCTCCTGTTCATAAATTCTATTAGTACATTGGTTAGTCTAAAGGACATAATCATAAACTCATGCATAACCATAAACTCATCATGGTCATGTAACTTATTTCATACACTCTAACTCTTATTCATTGATATTTGATCCTAGGTTTATCTTAAAGGAACACGGTAGCACATGTCTACTGATCAACAAACCATCTATCCTTGATAGTGGTCTTGCCCAGCTATCACTGAACCATACACAACATTATAGAATCACTTTTGTTTTTCCTTCCAAACAACATTTATAGGGTCATCATCAACTCTCTCTCTCGGTAAGGGAGATGAATACTTGGAATGTTCATTTAATAAACATCTCCAACCTTCACATACTTCCATATTGTTGATACATCTTGGATACTAGGATTCATGTCGACCTTGGTATCCACCTCATGCACTATAAGGAACTCACATCCTTATCTCATCTACTTTTACCAACATAACAAATCTCAAGACATATAAGAGGAGTATTCCTAATTATTGGAAGGATCAAAAGTAAACTCATCACAAACTTTATGATCTTGGAACCACAGTCCAAGAAACCTTATGCTATAATAAACTATCCACCTTCATGTTTATAGTGAATCCACACATACCAAGTGGAAATGATCCACTTAAAAGTTGTGCCCTAGAAAGGAAAGTCACAAAGGGAAACACACTTCCCACGTCATAGCATAATTGTTCAAGGGTCACTAGAAAAAAGGTAACCAATTCTATTTTCATTATGTAGGTTACAACTTCTTATGTATCATTTTACCTTTTTCATTTCAGGTTCCTTGCCATTAGCATAGGAATCATCATGATTAACATGTCTCATTACTCCTTCCTTTATGACTATTTATCACACTTGGATATATTCTCTTGTTTGATTATGTTTTTCAACCACTTATCAACAGGTAAATCATCATATTATTCATTTTCTTCATTAAACATGGATCATCTCCCTTAATGTCTTTTACATGCCATGTTATTTTTACATTAATACTTTCTTATACACATAGGTTGGTCTAAGATTAACTCAGGTTCCACCTTATTCCTTTATCATTGTTCCCATTTATCTTCTCATTTTTACTTATTATAGGATTTCTCTCCATCTAATGTTGATTTCATACCTTGATTCACTTTATAAGCACAGACTTATCTATCTTTTACTTTATTATCTTCTTGAATCACATCTTCAAGAACTCCTATTTTTCTTATTTGTTCGGATTTAGATTTCATGGTGTTGTATTTTTCTCTTATAGTTACCAAACATTCAAGCTTTAATAGATAATGATATAATTCTCATCTTCTCTTGAGGTAATATTGAGTTATCTGCACCATGATTTCTGATTCATTATGCTCTTTAGATTGTTTCAAAATGATTACTTGATCAGAGTAATAAAAAAGATAACAATCTAAAAGTTCCATACTTACCTTTTCTTCAATAATTGAATACCTAGCCAGGGTACCCAAGTATTGAGATTAGGTAGTATGCGCTATATTTTCATATCATGTTCTTTACTTAAACATCATCCTTGTCCTAAGTCCTAATATCCCTATAGACTCAGTGAACATAAAGCTCTTATGCCAACTTGTGAGAACCCGTTACACTAAACGAGATTACTCAAAACATAAAAATAATCGATCACCAATTAACCACATACCCAAAAATATGGGTAAATTAAAACCGATTTCAACATCAACACCCACTTAGAAATAATTGCATAAGAGCCCAACATATTTCTTGTATCTATACTATGCCAAGAATTTGATACAAATTGTTCGACCGCCTTAGCCACAACATATATACATAGGAGAACAATATTCGTGTATGCCACACAAACAAGCATTAACATGCTAACAAAAGTCTGATTTGTTTGAAACACCATATACAAACTTTTCCTACCCAGACTTGAAAGTACAGGGATGACTCTAGGACACACTAGACATCTGATCAACTTTCTCAAAGATTCATTATTGTATTTCCTCTTTACTTCCACATTTCTATTGTTGTCACTGCCGATTACCTAAAAAGATGTGGCAAACCACAAGGGTGAGACCCATGTCCCAGCAAGAGATATAACCTCCAACAATGCTTATTGATTACAACATGTTAAATAGTAGATAACTGAGTAGTTGGGGTATTTAATAATAAATTTAACATATTGAACAGTTTAAGTATGCTAAACAGATTAAGCAAATAATCTTAGCAACAAGTATGATCATCAATGCATATATAGGTAACAAATAAATCCATTTTTCTGGATAGATATCTACTCAAATATCATCAAATTGCATCTAATAACACTCATTATCATTAATCTGACTATTATCATATTCCTTGATAACAACACAAGCAATCTAGTAGCATAAGCATCCTTGACATGAATATGTCTAGTAACATAACATGGCTATCAATATTGGCATATAAAATAAAGGAGACAAATAAATATCATAAGTAGAACTAACATCATAACACAATTAACTGCATAGGCATGATTAGTAGTTTAAACATTTGTAATTACATAGGCATGGCTAGAGATATTAAACATAGCTAGCAACATCGTCTTAACCATCAATGTCAGTATATTTGACAAGATACACATGCTTACAACATGACCATAACTACATCATAAGCATATCCATTATCTCTTATTGTACTATATATGATCTCAGTGAAAAGATAGCAAACAAGGGTTATCATCCAATATGAAGTGTTATGTATAACCTTAAACATATATACTACACAACTATCATACATCTTTTATTATGCCCTAAGAAATTTGAGGATACCACTCAAAATCCAACTGACCACTGCTAAGTCAAAAGCAGTTCCATACAAGGTCTAGGAAGAGCCAGACTCCTAAGATCTTCTCCACCCCCAGTCAGTACCGATCCACCACAACGACACATAAGGTCAAGCTGCTAACAACCTAGTCCGTCCTTGGTATAGGTCACGACACTAGTGAAAGGAGGTGGGTATGCATACCCTACCATCTGAGGTACAACCACAGTTGTCCTCCAATCTCATCACATATATAATCACTAACACACGACCACAGTCATTCTCAAACTGAGGACTAGGTATGACCGCAGTCATCCTCCCTAAATACTTAGATTCATGATGACAGGCACCCCTCATACTCAATAGTATGCACTCTGAATTTCCCATAGGAATACTCTTTTCCCCATCTAGAAAGTTCTAACACTCAGATAGATCTATGGAACATGGCACTACATGATTAGCATTTTACTTGATTAATTATTTCCAATTGGGTGAATTAAGGCTGCATCAAACAAGTGGACATACAAACCCTAATTCACTTCTAGAAAACATTGCTATATAACAATATCAGAAGATATAAAACATATGAGACATATTGTTCATCATCTCATCATTACATGATGCTATTCACTTGCCATTTATGAGACTGCACTTGTCATCATACTATCACAGGATATAAATCCTTTTCACAATATCACAGGGTATCAACCCTTATTAACACAAGAGGAATACACCTCATTTATTCAACCATGCCCAAAGGTCATTAAGACCATCCTAATATTCCCTGCAAGATCATCATTATCTTTGCATGCCTTATAACAAGGCTCAACAAAATCACTTACATATAATACACCGGATCAACACAATATTGCATTAATGAGCTAGGAGATATTCATAAAAAATAATAGTAGGGTTATATTAACATTAAGAACATTCCTTTATTACATAAACATGCAAGGAATCTAGATATGATTAACCCTCATCATATTCATAATGCACATGTTTAGCATAAGAAAGTATCAACCATGTGGCTATGATAACCACCAATTAACACATTAAGTTTATGATCATATTAAGGAGGTTATTTCACCATCATGCCATCATATAAGAAGGTTAAACATGAATACTCATCTTTATCTATTTGCATAAGAGTTAGATTCAACAAGATAAATTATATTAATGTTACTAATCAACACTCATACCCAAACCCTAACTCACAACATCCCCATTGGATCATGGATGCATAAGGTGAAGCATCACCATCACATTCCATACTATTCTCAAGTATGAATCCACACATAAATCAAGGTGTAACCATTGGGTTATAGCATACTAAAGTTTCAACAACAATAAGAGAGTACTCCATGCTTGTATTAATCATTCAAGGACTATTCATACCCAATTACCATCATTTAGTTATATTAAAGCTAGGTATAACAAGCTATACCTCATTAGGTTTACCCGTTAATTCATTATGGTGATTATCAATCATAATCATATGAGGGTAAGGGTAAGACTATAAGTTTAAGGCATTAAACCATCAAATTCTCATCATAACATGACACTATAGGCTTCACCCAAAACAATGGGAATATTGAGGCATCAACTTCTAACCATCAAATGTTGAAAAGGTAAAGCCATTGGTCGTTTACATAAGTAAACATCTTGAACAAACCACCTATGAAGTCATTGAGTTGTGCTATAGAAAGAGTCACCATCTAACCCTAGACATCCCTTGATTAACAACATAAAAAGTTCCATTGAGAGTAGGGTAAAACTCACAAGCGATTGTTTATTTAAAACAAGCCGCCAGTAAATGAGCTTCTTAAGTTGATATCATAAAGGAAACCATTTAAATCACTTTATTAGGACCAACATATTACATTTAGGCATCATTACAATTTATTGGATGAAAACACATTAGATCTTAACCATTAGGTCAAGTTCATATATTAAAACCATCAATTGGAGTATAGGTTCGACCATTGCATCAAATGACCCAAGAAATCATTGGTTTAAGGCTTAATTGATGCTACAACTACATGCTTAACTCACCATAGGTTGTGGAGACCCGATCCACCATCGATAGTGACCATTAAGTCACCATAGGTTATTAGATCAACACTATATTCATTAATCATCATCGAATATCAAACTAATATCACCATTGATTGATAACATCATTAGGGTACTTAGTTGTTAATCGCTAAGCCCCTGTTTGGTTTGGGATATCATCCGGATTTCGGCTTGTCTTCTTGTGACACATCTGCGCCACATCAGCATGATCCAGTCTGGGTTGGCAAGTTAGTGTTTGGTCAAACATCCTGAAACAGCCCCCGTTTCGGGTTCCGTTGTCCTGATATCCGGATTAAGTCAGTCATGCTAGCAGTAGGATTTCGGGAACCCAGTCCAGATTTTGCTCTATCTTTTGTGTATTTTGTTTTATATGCCAGACTGAAAAATAGAAGTTACATGGACAATCCAATTTAATGATGGGATTGGTTTGTCAAACAGATGCATGATTGACTCCAATCCGGATAATCTCGATGACTGGACTAACCCGATCTAATCCAGTCCATATTTTGTAATCTCCATCTCGAACCAAATAGGGGCTAAGCTTATAATTAGGCCAACACCTAACCTAAGGGGTGAACATCAGTTGACACCCTTGGTCACAACCATCAGTTGTCATGAAGACAACACCATCAGTTGTTGAAATGGTACCACCATTGAGTCATGTGTTTATAGAAGAAATCAACTTTAAACCCTAAAATTGACCATTGGTTGATAGGTGTTTAGCAACATCGTTTGTCAAACCAACTTGATACAATTCATATTATACCTTAAGAATAATGTACACATGATTACATGTTCATCTATAATTGAAATTAGAATAGGGAACATTACAAAAATAGAAATCCAAGTCAAGCATAGCTTTTTAGTGCATGGATCATCATTTAAAAGCAAGAACATGAGCTAGTAAGCTTATGGTAAGAAATAAATGTGGAGAAAGTTATAAAACTTGCCTATAATTAGAAGATAAAATCACAAATAGAATAAAACATGAGCATTAGGGTAGGAAATCTAAGCATAATCTTTGAACTCGTCCATCTAGCACCTTTCTTCATCAAATGAGAAAACCCTAAGCATAAGGAGCAAGAAAGGCACGGTTTTAGAGCTTTAGAGCAATTTATACCATGGAAAAACAAGGTTTAGACCTGGATGAAGGTAGGAGGAAGGATAAAAAATAAATAAACAGAGGAAAGAAGGGGATTCTTACTCATTTAGGTCAAGATCACTAGAAGGAAGCTTTTTAAACCCTAAAAGAGAGCAAAACAAAACCCTAGGAGCTTCCACTAAGAAATCCGCCTTCTTCTTCTTCTACCTTGGATAGGTCCTCCATAGTTAAACAGATAGGGAACAAGGTTCTTAGTAGGGGAGAAGTGGTGGAAGGCAAAACTTTTGTTTGGGAGCTCAAAAATAGATATATAAAGCTCTAGGATAAGGGAGAGAAGAAGCATGAGGTGTCTAAAAAGCTCTCCATGCATCCATGGCCTTAAACTATTAAGGATATACAAGAAGCCACACAAGTAGCTGACCCACTATCCATGGGCTGCTTATCCCTCATTTCTTGATTTTTCAAGCAAAGCAAATAAACCATTTGCTTGATAGCTCCTAAAGGTAGCTCATCCATAAAGGGGTAAACCCTAAAATACCCTTGAGGAAAACACCTCCAAACCAAGGTTCAACTAGGAACCCCATGGATCAAAAAGATCAATAATGATGAGAGAACATCCAAATAACATAATGAAAGTGATTAATTGCAAATAAAATCTCCCAATTGGGTAAATTATAGAAAAGTCCAAAATGTGCATAAAATTACATAACTTGCACAAACAATGTCCAAATTAGACCAAACTTAAAACTTAAGCTTGTATTATGATTAAAAAACATATCAAAAGGTTATATTAAGATTATAAACATTCAATTATGATAGTTAAGTATGTTCAATACTTTGATCAAGGTCAGGGTTCTCTCGGTCATCCTCAAACTTTAGAGTAGTAAACAATTCATAGGTGAGTCTAGGATAAGTGTTGCTCACCGCTTAATCAATATACCAGAGTCCCTGCTTTTGTAGAAACCCTAGGACTTTGTACTTGAATCCCAGTGCTATCATGGACTGCTCACATGCAAAGTGTGTAGGGAGGACCCTACGAGAGATAGTAGGTGGGATCTTCGACTTCTGTGTTGTGAAACTGAGTAGTGGAGACATAGGTGGGGGTTGAAGAAGAGTTCTCTCCATGTCAGCATGTAGATGCCTACTTTATTGGATCCATAGTTGATGAGATTGGGCTGAAACACATAGGGACATGGTTGATGTGACACAATGTCTTCTGACAGTAGCTTGAAGATGAACTGAACTGAACTGACGTGACACAGTGTGTTCTGGAAAAGACACGACGTGTCTTCTGGTAGTCGAAGGTGGCAAGGCATGGATATTTTACTAGAAGACACAATGCATTTGAAGGAATACACATTATGTACTTGTATATTTGGCATGTCTGGAGGTTGGGGAAGATGGCGGCGCTTGTCTAATCTTGCTTCTTAACGTTGAATCTACGCACATAGATGAAGGTGGAGGTGGAGAATGCTTATGGAGGCATCTTGGATGCAGATTGGTGTTTAGTTGATGACCCTTTTCATGAAGATGTCCACCAGAGAAGAATTTGATGGGTGAAGGTGTCCACTAGAGAAGAAGTTCATCGGTGATGATGAGATTCGGGGGGGGGGGGGTAGAGACTTGGGGAAGAATACAAAGAGCTTGCACGGACGGAGGAGGAGCTTGCTCTGACGAGCAATGACGGTGTGCGATGGATGAATTGGAGTTGGAAAATAGATAAGCGAGGGTGCACATGGCTGAGAGCTCTTGAACATGGCTGAGATTTGGGGTAAAATGAAGCTGGCGGCTGGGGTTAGGGTTAAAAACCCAATTTCTGATGCTCAGACACGACATGTCTTTTTAAGGACACGTCGTGTTCCAATGTACAAATTGTCTCCTCCCTTTGATATTTTCCTTGATTGAAGAGGACACACTATGTTCAAATTAAGACATGACATGTAAGTTTCTAGGAGCTCATTGATGTTCCCTGAACTGATTAAGACACAGAATGTGAAAACAAAGACAGAACATGTAAGATTCCAGTGAGTCCTTGTGACATTCCAATGAACTACGTTACACGACGTGTTTGACTTAAGACATGTTGTGTATGATTCCAGTGGACTTTGTGGATTATTTGAACTAATGAGGACACAATGTGTTCAAATAAAGACACGTTGTGTGAGTTTCCAACATCTAATTTCTATAGCCTCACACACCGTGTCGCATAAGGCACACGAAGTGTGTGTTGGAGTTTTGCTTGAATTGTCCATCTGTGAATGTGGACATGATGTAGCCCTATTTTAGGGCTCCATATTGTGCCATTTTGTACTTAAATCACATCTAAACATGTTAGATTATAATATATTTCCCCTAATATGTTTATCATTGCCAAATGCACTTATGGACGTTCTTTGCATTATTTTTAGGTACTTGAACCATACTTTGGATGAACGAGAGAGAAGGGAGGAGTCCTAAGGTTCCTCCACTCATGGAGGAGTTCAAAGAAGGCCCCAAGAGCTCCCTCAACCTACCCCAATAGACAAGAGTCGACATCTAGCAAATAAGTCCTTTGATAATGAAGTTTGAAGCTATTTTAGCACTTGAAGACCCCAGCACGGCCGTGCTGCCACCTAAAACCTAACACTTTTCACACTATTTTTCCCACAATACCCCTACTTACCCTAGTGCTTCCACCACCACCTATATATACATAGGTTGTGGCCACATCACTAGTTTATCTTCCCTAGCTGCTCCTAGCCACCATTACTCCTCCCCTCGAGCATTTAGTGCACTTCCTTTACATTTATGCTCTCCACCCACCAATTCCACCTCCATTTCACCTTGGAAACCTAATTTTCTAGGTTTTCATCCATAATACCCCATATTTTCATGCTCACCCGCACCCTTGGAGGAGATATGTCGTCCACAGCAGTAAGGAGGTGAAGAAGAAGGCTACTTCCCTGAGCTCCATGGCGTTTCTTCCCCTTCTTCCCATCTCTTTTACTATTTCTTTGACTATGTGTAGCTAAGCCCCTAGTGGTGGGTTGATTGGGGTTAAAATGTGACTTTGATATCATGTTGGGGAAAATAGCTTGTAATGAACATAATTTCTATCTATGATGATTGCCTCTTGCTTCTATCTCATTTCCTATTTTATTGCATGTGATTTGTGCTTATAACATGAATTGCTTGCTTTGAGATGTTTGATGACACTTAGCTTCTAGGAGGAATTGGAGTGTATGTGGCAATCTTAGGAATGGCTCCTAGGTCCAATTAGTGGATCCCTAACTAGCCCCCTTTGTTCCTACATACACATCCCTCCTCCTACAAGTGAGTGTGAGATCTAAGTAGCTAGTGCAAGTGTGATTAATGCAATTGCCTAGGGTTTTCTAAAGGCTAGAATGGCTAGTGGCATGAGGTCAAATATCCTCATATCTACTCCCATCTATACCCTTGGCTCTCAATTGACCTAATACCACTTACCCTAGAAACCTATACTTGACAAGTCCTACTAGAATTACACCTAACCCTAGTTACCCAACTAGTAGTATAGGGTATATTCTTCTAGCACTTGCCTTGTTGTTTGGTTTGGTAATCTAGATAGAATTGTGATAGTTGCTTGCTATGTTGAGATCCCCCACCTAATATCAAACCACATCCCCAAACGGCCCACCTACCTTAATCATCTTGTTAAAACCTAAATTGCTTTGCTCGCTTGTTCATGATAGTCTAGTTTAGTTGCTTTTGCTTAATCTAGTCAATTGCTTAGTTTTGCTCTTTAGTGTTAACTTAGGTTCTTGCTCTCGCTAGTGGTTAGTTTAGCTTCTTAATTGCTTCTTGCATTGATAGAATAGTGTAGTCCCTCTTACTCTTGCTTAGCTAGTTTGTTAATCTAGTTATCTAGTTTTGATTGTTCAAGATAACTTAGGTTTAATTTCACCTTTCTTGCTTGTCAATTAGAGTAATCAACAAACAAACCTTTTAAAACCCTCAAACCCTAATCTCTACACTAGGAACATAGCAAACACTACCCTAGCTCTAGTGCCCCCTCTATCCCTGAGGACTGACCCCTTTTCTTTCCAATCACCTATTCTACAACAGTACCCCGTGCGCTTGCGAGCGACCTGTTTTAGTTTTGTGATCGACTTGGTTAGGGCCAATATAAATTTTATAAGTTTTTCCACACGTGTGTTCCAATCTTGTGGGGCATAACTAGTCGAGTCAAATCGTCTAGTGTGTAGAACCTCTAGCGGACGCACCAAGCTTTCTGGCACCGTTGCCAGGGATATAGGTGCTCAACCTAGCTAGATAGTGTAGCTTAGCCCTTCCTTTTGCCCTCACCATTTCTATTATTTATTCTTTGTGTTACTTTTGCATCTTTGTTTGCTAACTTGGTTTGTTGTTGATTGTTTGTGTATTGTGCAGGTGACAGCTGCACATGTGCCAAACACGTTCTTCTCGTACCGACTTGGTGTTATACAACCTTGAGATTGGTAGAAGGAGGTGCCAAGCTCGCCGCAATCAGCACCGAGAAGCCGAGATGGCTGAAAACAACCTGCATCCAGATGCTCAACCGCCTCCACCGTAGCATCACCCACTCCATGAATACTTCACCATGGGGAACTACAACTCCCCCATCGCCACCTTAGTTGACCAGATGTCGGGTCAATAGTTCTCCATTCCGCCTGCACTCCTAGGACTCCTCCCTACTTACTATGGGATGGAGAATGAGAATCCCTATCATCACATTGATGCTTTCCTAGAGACGTGCTCCACTTTCCACACTCCCGCCGCCCCTGATGACTCCATCCGCAGAACCCTCTTTCCTTTCTCCCTAAAAGATAAAGATAAGGAGTGGTATGTGTCAAAGCCAGATCTGGTTACATGGAATGAAGTTAAAAATGAATTCCTCAAGAAGTTCTTTCCTATTGCAAAGCTGTCCTAGATGAGGAGGTGCAGCACTTATTTTGCTCATAAGGAGAATGAACCCTTCCACGAGGCATGGGAGAGGTTCCAAAAACTACTCCGCGACTGCCCTCACCATGAAGTGCCTTTATGGAAACTCGTTCAATCCTTCTACACTGAGCTTGAAGAGCAAAGCCAAAACAACGTCGACTCCTCCTGCGGAGGTACTTTCATGGCGAAGCTATCGAAAGAATCATGGCCCTTGTTCGAACACCTTGCTGAAAACTCACGCCATCACGTTTCTACAAAAGGGGAGCATTGCAGTAGAAGCTACATTCTTCCTCCGTGACTCCAACCCGCAATGCTACTGACGCTGATATGATGAAAATGATGGCAGACATGATGAGAATGATGAAGAATCAAGCTGGTAGCTCTCCTAGCCAACCCACCATGGCAGTCGACTATGTGGATGAGGAAGTGAATGCTTTGCACTCCTTTGGCGGCTGCAACAATCAAGGCCCCATGTCCAACACCTACACTCCTGAGTGGAGGAACCATCCAAATTTTTCTTGGAAACAATAGAATGAGGATGGACAAGGACAAGGACAAGGACAGCTGGGTCATGTTACAACTCCAAGTTTGAAGAGGAGGTGCGTTGGAGGTTAAGAAGTTTATATGGTGTGAAGAAGGATGTGACATCACATGGGTAGTCCATCAACTGCCTCGAGCAAAGATTGGATCAGATTTCTCTCTCTCTTTCAAGGAGGGAAGAAGGAAGACTTCCATCTCAACTGATGCCCAATCCAAATAATGATGGTACTTTCCTAGTGAACACTCCAAGTTCAAATGCTCTGCCATCATACCAAGCACTGCCGAACCCCTATGCTCCACCACCTCCCCAGGCACCTCTTAACTACCAATATGCTCCACCTCCACCTCATTCATACCAGCAACCACACCCGCAATACCACCCCATCCGCAACAACAACAACAACCACCACAACACCCACAACCACAATTCATCCTCCAAAACCCAAATTCACCTCACCTAAGGCCACCACCACCCCAGCAGCCACAACTGCCACCACAAGCCTCTTCTTCTACTATACATGAGCATGTGAAGGCCGTGACTATACTGAGGAGTGGCCAGATGCTAGAGAACCCCCCTCATACCGTTGTTGTTGAAAGAGGTGATAATGAGACCGGGCAGGTTGATACTGAGATGCAACCTAAGGATACTATGATGAGAGCCAGGGTTGATACTGTGATACCGGGTGATGATACTGTGATTCATGTGATACCTATTGATGATATTGCTAATTCACACCATATGGGGTCCCAACTTCCCCCGTTTCTTGAGGCTCTTAAGGAACCATCTGTTAAGAGGAGAAGGAAGAAGCACACTAAAGACATGCTTGAAACCTTTAAACAAGTGAAAATCAACATCCCTTTGCTTGATGCAGTCAAGCAAATCTCTTCTTATGCCAAGTTCTTGAAAGATCTCTGCACCTTCAAGAGAAGGACTACGGGAAGAACACCAAAGAAAGTGAAGCTCGCCAAGTAAGTGAGCTCGATCTTATAGCACACCATGCCAAGGAAAAGAAAGGACCCCAGTGCTCCTATCATCTCATGCTACATTGGGGTACACCACATAGACCAAGCTTTCCTAGACTTGGGCTCTAGTGTCAACCTAATGCCATATGATGTGTTTGCAGAGCTATAAATGGGGTATTCGAGTCCATCTTAGTGTACTTATAGTTGGCCGACATATTAGTAAATATGCCTAGAGGGTGTGTGGATGACGTGCTTGTGAGACTTGATGATGAGACGTCTTCCTTCTTCCCTGCTGATTTCATTGTCTTAGACATGGAAAAGGATGCAAGGAGGGTTCCTATCATCTTGTAAAGACCTTTCCTAGCCACCACGGATGTGATTATTCATGTGAGGATCGGTACGATGTATGTGACATTCATGCACATGAAGATCTGGCTGAACATATTTAAATCGTCAGCCACGACTGAGGTGATAGGGGCCACTGAAGAAGATTGCTATCTCCTTGAGTGCCTAGATGAAATTGTGGAGGAATGCCTACCTGCGTGGATTCAAACTGCCACTCAAGGTAGAGGTCTGGAGCTGATAGTTGAGTTTCCTGATGACGATGAAGAGAATGAGCTAGCCCTGGTGGCTGCAAGTGAAGACCTCCCGTCTATCTCTGAACCATTAAAGAACTCTCTTGAAGAACCTCCCAATGTTGAGATGAAACCACTTCCAGAAGGACTGAAGTATGCTTTTCTAGGGGAAAATGACACCCTCCTGGTGATCATTTCTTCCATTCTTTCACCGGAACAAGAGGAGGCTTTGATGAAAGTCTTGAAGAAGAACATCCAAGCAATTGGATGGTCTATAGCTGAGTTGAGGGGCATTGACCCCTCCATATGTGTACATAGGATCTGTCTAGAGGATGATGCAAGGTCGACCTGCCAAATGCAAAGGCAGTTGAATCCAAAGTTGAAAGAGGTTGTGACCCAAGAAGTTGTGAAATTGCTTGATGATGGGATAATCTACCCCATTTCTGACAGTACATGGGTGAGTCCCATCCAAGTTGTACCGAAAAAGGGTGGGATCACCGTTGCGGAGAATGTAGATGATGAGCTAATGCCGGTAAGAGAACAATCCAAATGGAGAATGTGTGTTGACTATCGAAAGCTAAATGAAAATACCAAGAAGGACCACTATCCTCTCCCATTTCTTAATTAGATTCTGGAAAGGCTAGCGGGACAAAGCTTCTATTATTTCCTTGATGGATATTTTGGATATTTCCAAATTGCCGTGCATCCTGCAGATCAAGAGAAGACAACATTCACTTTCCCCAATGGCACCTTTGCCTACCGAAGAATGCCATTTGGGTTGTGTAATGCCCCTTCTACTTTTTATAGGTGTGTGACCTCGATCTTTGCGGATATGCTTGATTCATCTTTAGAAGTGTTCATGGATGATTTCTCAATTTTTGGTAAGACGTTTGATGAGTGCTTGCTACATTTGGCTGCTATTCTTGAGAGACGTGTGAAGGTTTGCCTCATTCTATCTTGGGAAAAGAGTCACTTCATGGTACCTGAAGGCATAGTCTTGGGTGACCGGGTTTCAAAGGGCGGGATTGAAGTTGACAAGGCCAAAGTGGGCCTCATTTCTACTCTCACCATTCCTTCCACCGTAAGACATGTCCGATCTTTCTTGGGACATGCTGGTTTCTATCGCTACTTCATCAAGGATTTCAGTAAAATCTCAAGACCTCTATGTCACTTACTTGAAAAGGATGTTGAATTTCATTTTGATGACAAGTGTATTGAAGATTTCAATCACTTAAAGGAAAGACTTGTTTCTGCTTCGATTATGCAGCCCCTATATTTCTCCTTGCCATTCGAGATTATGACCGATGCATCCGATATGGCAGTGGGGGCTGTGCTGGGCCAAAGAGTTGTCTGGGTTCCTCATGCTATATACTACGCAAGCAAGACTTTAGAAGAAGCCCAAAGAAATTACACAACGATCGAGAAAGAGTTACTTGCCGTCATCTTTGCTCTTGACAAATTCTGATCATATCCCTTGCAAAACAAAGTAGTGATATACACGGATCATGCTGCACTAAAGTACCTCATGTCAAAGAAAGACTCAATGCCAAGGTTGATCAGATGGATTCTATTGCTTCAAATGTTCAATGTGGAGATTGTAGACAAGAAGGGAGTGGAAAATGGTGTTGCCGACCATCTCTCCCGAATTGATTACCCCTTTGATGATACAAATCAAATCAAGGAAACAATGCCACATGAACAACTCTTCCTTCTTTCATCCACTCAAAGGCCATGATATCAACACATAACCAATTTCTTGGCTAGTGGGAGGATACCTATCACATTGACAAGGGAGGAAAGCAAAAGGATGTTTGCCATGGTCAAGAATTATGCTTGGGATAACCCTCACCTCTTCAAATATTGCCCCGATAAGCTCATAAGGAGATGTGTTCCGGAGATAGAACAACAAGAAATCCTATCCATGTGTCATTCCGGAGTATGTGGAGGCCATTTTGGAGGGAAACACACGACTGCAAAGGTTCTTCAATGTGGGTTTTATTGGTCATCCTTGTTCAAAGATTCACATGAGTTTTGCAAAAGTTGCTTGAAATGCCAAAAAGTGGGCACTATCTCAAAAAGGGACATGATGCCTCTATCGCCCATTCATGTGGTGGAGGTGTTTGATGTATGGGGGATTGACTTCATGGGTCCTTTCCCACCTTCCTTTGGGTATGTCTACATTTTAGTCGCCGTCGACTATGTGTCAAAGTGGATAGAAGCTGTTGCAACCTGGACAAATGACTACAAGGTGGTGGGTGATTTTGTGAAATCAAACATTTTTAGCCATTTTGGCATCCCTAGAGCCATGATTAGTGACGGGGGAAGTCACTTCATTCACTGTACTATTGAAGGGTTGCTCATGAAGCATGGAGTAAACCATCGAGTAGCCACTCCATATCATCCTCAAACTAGTGGCCAAGTTGAGTTGGCCAATCGGGAGATAAAGCTCATCTTAGAGAAAACAGTGAGACCAGACCGTAAGGATTGGTCACTCCATCTCAATGAAGCTTTAAGCTTTATGGGCATACCAGACTGCATATAAAGCCCCGATTGGCACTACACCATTCAAGCTCATATATGGAATAAGTTTCCATTTGCCGGTTGAAATGCAACACAAGGCATTATGGGCTTTGAAGACTATGGATCTTGATGGAGAACACGTCACAATGAAGAGTAAGTTTCAACTCAATGAGCTAGAGGAAATGCGCCATGAGGCGTATGACATGTCCAAGAGCTATAAGGAGAGAACCAAGTTCCTTCATGATAAGATGATTAAAAAGAAGGAGTTTGAGCCCGGTAAATGGGTATGGCTGTACAATTTAAGAATGAAGTTCTTTCCCAGAAAACTCTGGTTTAGATGGGAAGGTCCCTATCTTATCAAGAAAGTATATCCATCCGAGGCTGTTGTGATATGTGAGAAAGAAGGTGTGAAAGAGTTTGCCGTCAATGGAAAAAGATTGAAACCAGTTGTTAAATTCGGCCCAGATAAGGCCAATCAAAGTTTTGATATTGTTATGCTTGTAGAAGAACAATCCGAATTCACCTTCAATTTTGTTGAACTTAACGAGAAACCTCCGTCTTCCCAGCGATGCCTGTGAGGGGTGGCAGCACTGGGGGCGATCGACGAACCCTGAGTTCTCGAGGGGGATGACAACCCCGCCTATCAAATACAGATCAGGTTCGAGTGGCAAAGACGACCAAGGAATGGGCGGCGCTCATAAAAGTTCCTATTGGTGATATCAACACGAGGATCTCACAGGAGGAAATCGTGGTCGAGGATGACACAATAATAATCCCGTAGGAGGAGGTTGATTCTATTGCGAGCTTGTGGAAAAACACCCTGGCGGGATACATCATAGGATTTTGACTCCACATTGCAACCTTGCAAGACCACCTGATTAAAACCTGGCACCCAGAAGGTGCGATGGAGGTGATGGGAAGAGCAAGTGGCAGTTTTATCATTAAGTTTCAGAATGAGACAAACATGAATAACACACTTGAGGGTGGTCCTTGGTATGTAAAGAAGAAGCCAATGATCGTTAAAAGATGGGAAAAAGGGGAGCCACTGAAACAAGAAAAACTTGCTTATGTTCTGGTGTGGTTGAAGCTACAGAATTTTCCGCTTGAACTGTGGAGCGAAAAGATGATTGCTCGGATCGCTTCATACTTGGGAAAGCAAAGGTCAGAATAGATTTTGATAGAGTCAATGTTCTTATGTCAGCCAAATCATCGTTCCCAAAATCAGTCAAGCTTAGAACTGACAAAGGAAATGATTATGCCATCCAAGTGGAGTACGAGTGGGTGCCTAAGAAATGCCCCCACTGTGGGACTTTTGGACATGATAAAGCTCTGTGCAAGCCTGCGACGTAGCTGGAGCAAACCCAGGCAAAGGAGATGGAGAAACCTGCATCGCCCACCCTTGAAGTTCCACCTATTGTACTAGGCACTCAGCCTGCTCTACAGAATGTGGAACACAGGACTGAAACACAAGACCCTCTTGTAGAGAACGCGGACGATGGCTTCATGAACCCAAGGAGGATGGCTAGTCCGAGATAGATGAGGAGCCAGAACAATATAAAGACAAAGAAAACAAATCACCAGGACAACAGATACAAAGCTCTAGAGAACAAAAATGCAAATGCTCAGGCAGGCGACAATATAGCCCCCCACTGTGTCAATGGGTAAACACCCCACCATGATAGCTTGGAATGTCAGGGGCTTTTCACAATTGGACACACATGACATGGTCCGAGTTGAGATAGGGAGAGCAAAATGTGATATTGCTTTCCTTCTTAAAGTCAAGATAAGAAGAAAAAACATAAGAAAGATGATGAGAAGATCATGGCTGGATGCAAACTGGCTCGATAATTCTCAGAGTTCAAACAAGACCAGAATCCTAATTATTTGGGAAAATCAAGCATACAAAATCAGCACCATTTTTCAATCCAGGCAGCTTCTGCACTGCAAGGTGGAGTATGAAGACACTTGCTTTGAATGCTCTGTTGTGTTCGTGGAGAATGATGATTGTAAAAGAGAAACTCTCTGGAATGATCTCATTCACATTAAATCCAGCATAACTACACCATGGTTTGTCCTTGGCGACTTCAATGCGGTCAGGGCAACTACAGAAAGAAAGGGGAGAACCCAACCTTCAGCCAGATCCATGGGTGACTTCAACCTTGCCATTGCTGCTGCAAACCTAGTGGAGATACCTGCCAAAGGACCTTTCTTCATGTGGAATAACCAACAGGAGGGTGCCAACAACTCCATAAGCAAGATTCACAGATCGTTTTGTCAGTTGCAAGTCATGACCAAGTTCCCTCAACTTTGGGTGGAAATACTACCAACTATTTACAGTGACCACTACATCCAAGTGGTTCACTTAAATGAGGAGCAGAAGCATATTAAGTACCCTACAAGGTACTTTAATGCCTAGTCAGTAAAGGAAGGTTTCAAGGAGATAGACATGGAAGCATGGGGGATCCATCAAAGTGGCAACCCGATGTTCAAGCTGTGTCAAAAGCTGAAACTAATGAAAGGAAAACTCCAAATTTGGAATTGGGAGACTGTGGGGGATATGACAAATAGTGCAGAAAACCTTGAGAGGGACGCACTTGAAGCTCAGGCCAAATCTGATGAAGATCCCGACAATCCCCATTTGTGGGAAATAGCGAGACAAAAGAAAGAAGAAGCTCTTCTTGCTAGGTCCGCTGAGGAGTCCATGATCCGACAGAAATTGAGGATTATGTGGCTTAAACATGGAGATAACAACACCAATTTTTTCTATGCATCTCTGAGAACGAGGAGAAGCAGGAATCAAATCAAAATCCTTGAAGACAATGACACACAAATCAGGGATGAGGAGCTGATTAGGGTGCATTTTATGGAGCACTATCAATCCCTTTTCAACCAGACATCTCAGGTAAGGACCCGCAAAGAACAATGGTATGGTATAAACAAACTCACTACTGAACAAATTAACTCCATATGCAGGCGAGTCACCGATGATGAAATCTTCGACATAGTCAAAAACTACAACGAAGATAAGGCCCCCAGGCCTGATGGTCTAAATTCACATTTCTTCAAGTCCACTTGGGACATAGTGGGCAAGGATTTCTGTATTGTGATAAAAGACTTCTTCGAGAAAGGTAAAATGCTCAGAGAGATAAACAAAACATTTATCACATTGATTCCAAAGGTGAAATAGCCTCAGAAGATAGGTGATTGGAGGCCAATTTCTCTGTGTAATTTTGTTTATAAAGTCATCACAAAGTTCCTTTCAAACAGACTCAAGAACATTATGCCCCACCTCATAAGTGCCAACCAGTGCGCATTTGTCAGTGGGAGGTCAATCACTAATGCTATTCTTCTAGCAAACGAAATGGTTCATGATTTTGACATGCCAAATACAAAAGAAAAAATCTATATTAAAGCAGATTAAAGCAAGACATATGATACTATTGACCGTGATTACATTCTGTACATCATGAAAGTCATGGGATTTCCCCCATGCTGGATTGGGTGGATCCATGAATGTATGAACTCAGCCTCTTTTCAGGTGCTAGTCAATGGTGCTCCTTCACAACTGTTTCATGCTTCTAGAGGAATCAGGCAGGGCGACCCCCTTGCACCATATTTATTTGTGATAGGGATGCAAGGATTCACTTCCATTCTTGATGAAGTGGTGAAAGATGGGTTAATACAACCACTAAAGGCTGGGGA
This sequence comes from Alisma plantago-aquatica, assembly GCA_963693085.1. Taxonomy (NCBI): domain Eukaryota; kingdom Viridiplantae; phylum Streptophyta; class Magnoliopsida; order Alismatales; family Alismataceae; genus Alisma; species Alisma plantago-aquatica. Next base: position 493,248,369 of record OY856411.1, on the reverse strand, counting down.
ATCTCAGGTTTCTCACATCCTCTTTGCAGATGACCTCTTGATATTCTCTAGAGGCTCTCATGAAGACATAGCTGGTATCCACAAGTGTCTATGTTTGTTCATTGAAGTTTCGGGACTAAAACTAAACCATTCAAAAAGCCAGTTTTTTGCGAGCAACTCTATCAACTGTTCTTCAACTATGGGCATTGATAAAGTGAAGTTCCCGGTAAGATACCTTGGGCTTCCCTTGTTCTCCGGAAAATTAACAAAGAGGCTCTGCTACCCTCTCATCGACAAGATAAAGGCGAAACTAGACTCGTAGAAGTCTAGACTTCTATCTATGGCAGGACGAGTAGAATTGATAGTGTCTACACCCGCATCCTACCACTTATTCTGGATAGGGGTGTTCCCTCTACCTAGAAGCATCGTGGACGAGATAGAAAGATTATGTATATCCTTCCTATGGAATGACTCAGAAGAATCTAAACATTATCATACTGTCAAATGGGATGATATTTGCAAGACAAAACTTGAAGGGGGCCTTGGCATCTGGAAAGTGGAGGATTGGATAAAGGCAGGTATGATGAAAAATCTTTGGAACATTGCAAATTGCAAGGACTCTGTCTGGATAAGGTGGATCCACTCTAAATATATCAAAAAGAACTCCTTATGGACTTGTCACCCCCAATAGTACTATAGCTGGATGGGAAGGGCGTTAATCAAATTTAGAGATGAATTCTTGCCTATGGTCAGAGTAAGAATTGGCAAAGGTGAAAATATATCACTTTCAGACGATCCTTGGGTCAAAGGTGATTTCTTAACAAACTGTGTTGAACCAGGACTTGCACTGAGAAATGGTTTAACCAGGGACAAAATTCTGAATACCATCATTCAGGATGGCGAGTGGAAAATCCCAAAGGGAAGAAGGTACAAGGATTTGGCCAACATTTGTGCCAAGATCAAAATCAACGATGAGGAGGACTTGATCTACTTCAATGGAGTCAACCCCTTCTCTCTGAAAATAGCATGGAACGCTTGCAGAAATAGAACTGATGAAACTCCTTGGGCTCAGTGGATTTGGAAATCAAAAGCTCCTCAAAGGTTCAAACTCCATTGTTGGCACGTGATGAAAGGGAAGCTGGTCACAGAGGAGTTCCTAAAAGAAAGGGGGTCTCAGTTGGCCTCTAGATGCAGCCTCTGCCACAAATAGGAAGAGTCTACTTCTCATCTGCTCTGGGGTTGCAGGTTCAGTGCTAAACTGTGGGAGCACGCTGGAAACATGCTAACCTACACCCCAGCCTGCAATGATGACATCTTGCTGATTAAAGGGATAAAGAAAAGATCCTGACAATAACTATAATCTACTATATATGGTATTATCGGAACCAAGCCATTTTTGATAGCACACCCACTTCTGCAATTGCAGTGTGGAATAGAGTATCATGTAATAGCAAAAACCTATATAGATAGATTCCTGTTTCCTTACTGTGAGACTCTCTAATCTCACCCCCACTTGTACATTTTTTTGGTTTTTAATGGAAGAGTAGCATGCTTAATGATAAAAAAAGAAGAAAAATCCTATGAAGAAATGTGCTTGGAAGAAGATGAGAAAGGAATCTACTACAAGGATGCCTTGAGGATCCGGAAGAAATGAAAGAAGTAAAAGATCAATAAGCCCAACTGAAGGCATAAAATTTAGCGCTAGTGGGAGGCAACCCACGTGGTTTGAGATTCTTGAACCTTACTTTTTGGTACTTTTGTTTTATTTTACACAAAACACACACACACACACTTGTTCTTGATAATTTTTGTTTTTTGTTTTGATGAAATGACAGGTCGGACAGGATCAAGTTGAGGATTGAGGCACATTCAATTAGGGTGGTAGATATTCCACCAAGAAAAATAATTCAAGAGAATTAAATGTTGAGTTTCTAAAAGTGTTGATGAAATTGGGAGTTTTTGAACTGATAGAGGGTAGCACGGCCGTGTTGACTAGAACGACCATGTTGGCATCCATCTAGAATGGCCGTGCTAGCACAGAACAGCCGTGCCGGTTAAAACAACATGTTGTTTTGAAATTTTGGCCGCTGGAAGCACGGCCGTGCTAACCAGAACGGCCGTGCCAGCTCCTCGCCAGCACGATCATGCTGAAAAAAAAACCACATAAATAACCTGATTCAACCCGACCCAACACGACCCTTATTTCATTTTTGCATCCCAAAACGGTCGTGCCGTGACTCCAGGCGGCTAGGGCGAGTTCCCAAAACCCCCAAATCACCTCCTCTTGCTCCCAAACTCTGGTTTTGAGTTTCCTTTGGTCCCTAATCACTTTTCCTAACCTCTAGCTTCGATTTCCACCGTCCAACACCACCAATTTCTCCACCATCAAGCAGATTTTGTCCCTACAACTCGGAGTTGCATTTTTCCAGTTCTAACTCCGTTTTTCACCAAAGAGCCTTGCAAGAATGAAGGGAATGGGAAAGGCCATCAAGAGGGGATTAGAAAAGACTATAAGCAGCCTCACCGGAAGCAAAAGACGATCCAAACGGGCACCCTATTCATAGCAGTCGGGCAGTGCCTCCTCGCCGTCCAACTCAATTTCACGTTCTTTTGGACGATTGGCGTTGATGAGCACCTCTCAACTCCACTCTTCCTCTAGTGAGCACTTCTCAGATCCAAACTAAGACAACCCTGGGGAAGAGGAGGAGGAGGAAGAAGAAGAGCTGGAAAACATTGTGGATTCAATTGAAGTCAATGCACCGACTTGTGAGTGAAGAACCAAGATGACTAATGAGGCATCTTCCTCACGCTTGCCGCCATGACCAGCTCCAACAAGGCATTCAACATCATCAGCCCGACCCAATGGAAGCAATGAAAGATTGCTCTTGAACTTGGATACAAGTTTAGGGTCACACACCTATGAAGAAGAAGAGGTGGATGACACTGAGAGCGAGGAATTGAAGGACGAACCGATGGACATCTTGTCGAGGATAGAAGAGGACAGACTAACATGGGTGGGAGAGAAATGAGAAGGAACCACTTATGGTAGAGGAATAGCAAGAAAGGAGGCAATGAAACCTCTACACCCCAAGTGCATGAAAAGAAGGGTGATTCCCGCCAGATATGCATGTGTGCCCACAATGGAAGCCATAGCGGTCAACTTTGCATTTGACAATCATTTACGACGTTGTAGACTATACAAGATTTTGACTATGGTTGAAGAAACATACTTGGAGATTACTCATGAGTTCTTCGCAACCTTAGAGAAGGTTAAGTACCAAGGAGAGGATGCTATTAGATTCAAGTTGAACTGCTCAACACATGTCCTCAAGGCTTCTCAGATCAATGCAATCTTTGCCCCCAATCCAGAAATGGCAAAGAAATTCAGTGAGGGAAGATTTGACAAGAACGGTAGAGAACATTAATCCAAGATGTGGAAGACGATCACGGGCCAATCTACTTTTTCTACAGGGAAATCCAAAATGAGCAAGATCTATAACCCTTTCTTGAGATACTTGCAAAAGGTGCTAGAAAACACCTTGCTTGGCCGCTATGATAATCAAGGATCCAGTTCTTAGAAAGACTTATTTCTTATGGCCACAGTTGTAAGTCATAGGTTTGTGAACGTTGGTGCCATGGCGATTGATCACTTGAAGACAATCCCATCCAAGAGTAAAAATCCATTCATCATGGGAGGGATTGTCACCACTTTGGCAAAGACAGTGGGATGCACTCTAGAGGGACTTACCAAGGTAGATGGGAACAAATATGTGGATCTAAACTATATTGCAAGATCCCAAATGATATCCCTTAAAGATGAAAAAAATTTCTATGTCCTGAACCCCGACTACCATGGTGTCACCCTGGAACTCCCATACCACACCGCCCTTCTTCTCAGAGATGGAGGGCCTACATATGACTTTTTAGATTTGTTATCACACTATGAGGAAAAAATCCCTAGAGAAGGGTAAAAAGCACCAAGTGTAGCCTTACCTGAAGAAGAGGGGGAGACAAATGTGCCAGAGCAGCAATGGTCACTTGAGCAGCCACGCCGCACTAGACCGAGAATGGAAGATTTTGATGCACAACCGCCTCCGACAAATGCATATGACATGGCATCTATCCATGCACAGTTGGAGGGGATTCAGAAGATGCAACAGGACATGTGGTTGGATTAGCAGCAGATGCATCATCAAATCAACCACATGTACCACTACCAGCATGCGCAAACACAAAGAAACCCCCAATGGGGGGAGGATTTCTGGGGTTCAATTTCTAGCTACCAGGAACATACCCGCCTCCACAGGCAGACTACTGGGGCCATTACTACCAACAACCTCCTCCACAGTCTGGCCCATCACAGGACCCCACACCACCAGATCTTTGACTTCTACCCTATCACCCCTACACTTTAGTTTCATGCTGAGGACAACATGGTTCAAAAGTTTGGGGTGGTAGGGCGGTAAGCCCTCAGTTTTCAGCTAATTTTGACAAGTTGCCTGTTCCACCTGATCGTGTTTGTTTGATTTTTAACTCACTTAGTGTAGATTTTCTTTTTCTTGCATTCATGCATACATGTAGTCTAATTTCATGCATTTTTGTGTAAATTTTCAAAATTTTTGTTCTTTTTGCTCTTCCATATCATGCATTGCACTCTCATGTAGTTTTTGGTAATTTCTTGTGCATTTTAAACTAGGATTTGCTGCTTTATGTTTTAAATTTCCCTAGAGTAGGTTTAGATGTGATTTAATGCAAATTGGCACCATTTTGGCCAATTTTGCCCAAATTTGAGATTTCTTGCCTAGAAAGTATGTTTTGACCCAATATCTACTGTTTTGAGTAAATTTGACGACCGTTGACAAGTGCAAGTGAAATATCATGCTTTTTTGCTAAGTGGTATCAATGTTTGACTTTTTACATGGGCATCACCTCTCTTATGATTGTGATTGATTGGGTTGAATTGTGAAGTTGAGCAAGCTTTGTACGCTTAGTGTTTGTGGAATCACTTGATTGATATATCAACTTCATCTTGTTCATTCATGTGGTGTGATATCTAGGATGAAGTATTGGATTAATTATCATGCAGGATGTCTGATTTGGAGAATCATACCTATGACCCCTCTTTGACCTGACTTTTCACTCACCATCTCCTTACCCCTACACCTCATGAAAGGATGCCAAAGTGCACATATCATCCGTGGCCACCTCCAAAAGTTTGGGGTGGCCACATCCCCATCTCCCCGCTTCACTCTATCCACCATATGCCCTACATACTCCAAGGACAAAGAAAAAGAAAAGAAAAAATAAAATAAAAGGATGCTCCTGTTTAAGAGCATTCAAATAAAGAAAAGATGAGTGTAAAAAAGCACTCCAAAATCTTACCACAATCCTTTCTTCCTTTTTCATACCCATTGAGCTAGAAAACATCAAACCTAGATCATTTTGCCCCTTTCCGCAGCCATGTGGGTAATTTTGTGTGATTTGAAACAAAAGATTAAATGCATGAATGTGAAACAATACTCCTAGTCGTCCTTAATTAACACCATCATGAAACGGTTTACCCGGAACTTGATGGAAGAAATATGGATAACTTGTGTATTCTATGCGTTATATTTGAAGTTCATATGTTGTGTGATATTTTCATGATTGGTTTGTGAAAGTAGGAGAGGAGAGAGGTGAAATGCATGTGTTCAGTCATCTTTGATCCCATTCAACAATAATTATCTTTTACATTGCATTTGTCATTTCTTATTTGTGGAAAATTCGAAGAGAGATTGAGTTGGAGCATACTTGAGGACAAGTATGTTTTAAGTTTGGGGTGGTGATGTAGCCCTATTATAGGGCTCCATATTGTGCCATTTTGTACTTAAATCACATCTAAACATGTTAGATTACAAGCTATTTCCCCTAATATGTTTATCATTTCCAAATGCACTTATGGACGTTCTTTGCGTTATTTTCAGGTACTTGGACCATACTTTGGATGGACGAGAGAGAAGGGAGGAGTCCTAAGGTTCCTCTACTCAAGAGGGGTCCAAAGAAGGCCCCATGATCTCCCTCAACCTACCCTAATGGCCAAGAGTCGACATCAAGCAAAGAAGTCCTTTGATAATGAAGTTTGAAGCTATTTTAGCACTTGAAGACCCCAACACGGCAGTGCTGCCACCTAAAACCTAACACTTTTCACACTATTTTTCCCACAATACCCCTACTTACCCTAGTGCTTCCACCACCACCTATATATACATAGGTGGCGGCCACAACACTAGGTTAGCTTCCCTATCTGCTCCTAGCCTCCATTACTCCTCCCCTTGAGCATTTAGTGCACTTCCTGTGCATTTATGCTCTCCACCCACCATTTCCACCTCCATTTCACCTTGGAAACCTAGTTTTCTAGGTTTTCATCCATAATCCCCCATATTTTCATGCTCACCCGCACCCTTGGAGGAGAGAGGTCATCCACAACAATAAGGAGGTGAAGAAGAAGGGTACTTCCCCGAGCTCCATGGCATTTCTTCCCCTTCTTCCCATCTCTTTTACTATTTCTTTGACTATGTGTAGCTAAGCCCCTAGTGGTGGGCTATTTGGGGTTAAAATGTGACTTTGATACCATGTTGGGGAAAAATAGCTTGTAATGAATATAATTTCTATCTATGATGATTTCCTCTTGCTTCTATCTCATTTCCTATTTTATTGCATGTGATTTGTGCTTATAACATGAATTGCTTGCTTTGAGATGTTTGATGACACTTAGCTTCTAGGAGGAATTGGAGTGTATGTGGAAATCTTAGGAATGGCTCCTAGGTCCAATTAGTGGATCCCTATCTAGCCCCCTTTATTCCTACATACACATTCCTCCTCCTACAAGTGAGTGTGAGATTTAAGTAGTTAGTGTAAGTGTGATTAATACAATTGCCTAGGGCTTTCTAAAAGCTAGAATGGCTAGTGGCATGAGGTCAAATATCCTCATCTCTACTCCCATCTCTACCCTTGACTCTCAATTTACCTAATACCACTTACCCTAGAAACCTATACTTGACAAGTCCTACTAGAATTACACCTAACCCTAGTTACCCAACTAGTAGTATAGGGTATATTCTTCTAGCACTTGCCTTGTTGTTTGGTTTGGTAATCTAGATAGAATTGTGATAGTTGCTTGCTATGTTGAGATCCCCCACCTAATATCAAACCACATCCCCAAACGGCCCACCTACCTTAATCATCTTGTTAAAACCTAAATTACTTTGCTTGCTTCTTCATGATAGTCTAGTTTAGTTGCTTTTGCTTAATCTAGTCAATTGCTTAGTTTTGCTCTTTAGTGTTAACTTAGGTTCTTACTCTTGCTAGTGGTAAGTTTAGCTTCTTAATTGCTTCTTGCCTTGCTAGAGTAGTGTAGTCCCTCTTGCTCTTGCTTAGCTAGTTTGTTAACCTAGTTTGCTAGTTTTGATTGTTCAAGACAACTTAGGTTTAATTTCACCTTTCTTGCTTGTCAATTAGAGTAATCAACAAACACACCTTTTAAAACCCTCAAACCCTAATATTCGCACTAGGAACATAGAAAACACTACCCTAGCTCTAGTGCCCCCTCTATCCCTGAGGACTGACCCCTTTTCTTGCCAATCACCTATACTACAACAATACCCCGTGCGCTTGCGGGCGGCCTGTTTTAGTTTTGTGATCGACTTGGTTAGGGCCAATATAAATTTTGAAAGTTTTCCCACACGTGTGTTAAGATCTCGTGGGGTGCAACTAGTCAAGTCAGATCAGCTAGTGTGTACCACCTCTAGCGGACGCACCAGGACACAACGTGTACTTCAAAAGACACGCTATGTCGTAATGAATTTCTAAATAACTTCATTTTCTTTTGCTTGACACCTGCAAAGATGATGATATACATTTATGAGGGTCTAAATTATTACATTCATCCATGAAAAATTTATTTTGGGAATGAAAATGTTCTTGAGTAATGTTAATAAGGAAATCTATTCTAATGTGGGGTCTACTCCCACAATGTCCTCCGCTTATAGTCTGGAGTAAGACTCTTAATCTTCTAATCATGCATCTCTGAGTAATGTTAATAAGGAAATCTATTCAAATGTGGGGTCAACTCCCACAATGTCCTCCGCTTATAGTCTGGAGTAAGACTCTTAATCTTCTAATCATGCATCTCTGAGGGAGAAAGAGGCTCCCTAACTGATCTTTTCTTCGTCAGTGTATAGCTTACATTGTTGTCTATTAACTTTGAAGGTGGATTTCTTGCCTTACAGCTCTATTGCTCCATATGAAAAAACCTTTACAACTATGAATGGCCCATACCACTTGGATCTAAGCTTCCCTGGGAAGAGTTTTAGTCCTGAGTTAAACAACAACATTTATCTCCTTCAACAAAGTCTCTCTTTCTGATATTCTTATCATGCCATGCCTTTGTTCACTCCTTATAGATCTTTGCATTCTCATATGCATCTAGTCTAAGTTCCTCAAGCTCTTGGAGTTGCAATAGTCATTTCTCACATGCTTTCTTCATTTTAAATTTTAGAAATTTGATTGCCCATAGAGCTTTGTGCTCCAGCTCCAAGGGAAGGTGGCAAGAATTGCCATAGATAAGCCGGAATGGTGTAGTCCCAATCGTAGTCATGTAAGCTGTATAGAATGCCCAAAGAGCGTCATCTAGCTTGAGTGCCCAATCCTTTCTCGAGATTCATCTTCTCTAAGATGTTCTTCAGCTGTCTATTTGATACTTCAACCTGTCCAGCTATTTGGGGATGATAGGGTGTACATATTTTATGCATCACCCCATACTTGGAGAGAAGATTATTGAACCATTTCTCATTAAAATGTGTCCCTCCACCTAAGATAATGGCCCTTGGAACTCCAAAGTGGGGAAATATATTTTTTTGGAACAACTTGAGTACATATTTTGCATCCAGGGCTTGGGTAGGAATAACTTCTACCCATTTTGAGACATAATCACATGAAACCAAAATGTACTTGTAACCACAAGAGGATGGGAAAGGGCCCATGTAATCCACACCCCATACATCGAACACTTCAATATTCAAGATGGAATTGAGGGGCATTTCACCGCGTTTAGATATCCCACCTGCCCTTAGCATTTTTCGCATGCTTTAACAAATGTATGTACATCATAGAATAAAGTTGGCCAATAAAAACATGCTCTAATAATCTTTGTAGAAGTCTTGTCGCCTCTAAAGTGTCCTCCATAAGGAGAGGAATGAGATTAGTAATAACTCTAGGAATTTCATCATTAGGAATACATCTCCTAATCAACCCATATGCACATTGTTTGAACAATAGAGGATCATCCCAATAGTAGAATTTTACATTGTGGAGGAACTTCCTTTTCTGTTGGTATGTGACTTCAAGAAGGAGACATCTGGTACCTAGATAGTTTGCAAAGTCAACAAACCATGGAATATCAAGAGATCTTACCACATACATCTTCTTGATGGGAAGATTATCATCAATAGGGACTTTGTCTTCAACACTAGTGAAGAGGCATGAAAGGTGATCAACTACATTATTTTCTATCCCCTTTTTGTCTTTGATTTCCAAGTCAAACTCTTGTAATAGAAGTATCTAGCAGATGAGACAAGGCTTGGCATCCTTCTTTCTCATGAGATACCTAATTGTAGCATGGTCCGTATATACAATGACTTTAGAGCCTACAAGATAGTATCAGAATTTGTCAAAAGCATATACTATACCAAGCATCTCCTTTTCTGTTGTTGCATAATTAATTTGAGCTTCATCTAGAGTCTTTTTTGAATAATGAATAGCATGGAGTTTTTTGTCACACCTTTGTCCCAGAACTGCCCTTATAGTGTAATCACTGGTGTCACACAAAATTTCAAAAGGTGCACTCCAATCTTGTGGTTGGATGATAGGGGCTGAGATGAGAGCATCTTTTAATTTTTGAAAAGCAATATCGCAAACTTCATTGAATATGAATTCAACATCTTTATCCAACAAGGAATGTAGGGGCTTTGTAATATTTGAAAAGTCTTTTATGAATATTCTATAGAACCATGCATGTCCCAAGAAGCTATGAACTTCTTTCACATTTGTTGGAGTCGACATCTTTTCAATGGCTTCAACTTTTGCCTTATCCACCTCAATCCCTTTTCTTGAAATGATGTGACCAAGTACAACTCCTGATTGTACCATAAATGGACACTTCTCCTAATTGAGGACAAGGTTTACCTATTTACATCATTACAAATCTTTAGTTAAATTTAGCAAACAATCATCAAAGGAATTGCCATAAACACTAAAATCATCCATAAAAAATTCCATAATCTTTTCTATGAAATCAGAGAATATAGCCATCATGCATCTTTGAAAATTAGCGGGTGAATTACACAACTAGAAAGGCATTCACCTATAAGCATATGTTTCGTAAGAGCATGTGAATGTTGTTTTCTCTTAATCAAGGGGTAGATAGGAATCTGAAAAGATCTAGAATATCTGTCCAAATAATAAAAATAAGAGTGATTAGCTCATTCTCCAACATCAAATCAATGAAGGGTAAGGAAAAATGGCATTTCTTGTGGCTTTGTTTAGTTTTCCATAATCTATACACATTCACCACCCCGTTATTACCCTAGTTTGAAGCAATTCATTGTTATCCCCCTTTTTCACAATGGTCCCTCCTTTTTTAGGTACCGCATGGATGACGCTCACCCATGAGATGTAACTAATGGGATATATTATGCCCGCATCTTTTATCTTAAAGATTTCTTTCTTAAAAACCTCCATCATATTTTGGTTTAATCTTCTTGGTGGTTTAATGCAAGGTTTAACATCTTCTTCTAAGGCTATGTGGTGCATGCAAATAGAACGGTTAATTCTTTTAAGATCATTGATGGAGTATCCTATCACCTCTTTATATAGCCTAAGTTCATTCAACAACTTACCTTCTTTTTCTTGAGTGAAATCAACATTTATTATAATAGGGGAAAAGAAATTTGGGTCCAAGAAAGCATACCTCAACCTCAGTGAAAGGGGTTTAAGTTCTACCATTTTCTCTAGAGTAGTGGATGTGTCACTTGCCTCCTCGTTTGTTTCTCTAGATGTTGATATAGATTTTTCTTTAATGAGAACACTTATTGACTCCTTTGGGTCTTCCTCATCTTGGAAATCATTGAAAGTTTGCTCAAGGATAGTCTTGTTGTCTTCTAGAAACGTGTCAATGTTGTTTATCAAGCAAAGATATTCTTTAGTGTTGGGTGCCTTCATAGAATCATAGATAGAGAATACAAGAGCTTCATCTCCAACTCTGATGATTATTTTTCCTTCTCTAACATCTACAACACAACCTATAATACAGAGAAATGGTCTTCCAAAGAGGATTGGGTTTTTCAGATCTTCATGCATGTACAAGACTACAAAGTCATACGGAATTTAGAACTTCCCTATTTATACATAAATGTCTTCAACAACCCCTCTAGGATATTTAATTGAAAGATCAGCTAATTGTATCATCATTGATATTGGTTTCAAATCTCCCAAGTCAAGTTTTTTTCCATAGAGAAAAGGAATCCAACTGATGCTAGCACCAAGATCAACTACGACTTTATCAAAAGTTTAATCTCCAATTTTTCAAGGGAGAGTAAAGGCACCTAGATCATCACGTTTTTTAAGCAAACAATTTTGAATGATAGAGCTTAGCCGTTCAGATAACACAACAGTTTCAGCTTGACCGAGTCTCCTTTTCTTTGTGAGAATGTCTCTCAAAAACTTAGCATAAGAAGGCATTTAAGCTATCACTTCAACTAAAGGAAGATTCACATATAGGTTATTCAAGATGTCCATAAACTTATTAAACTTAACATCATCTTTGGTGTTAGGGTACCTGTGAGGGAAAGGGACATTGGGCTTGCAAGAAGAGTCCCCTTGATGCAAATTTCCAATAGACTTCTTCCTTTGGTTTTCAACAGTCTCATCCATAGTGGTGTCAATAACTTCTTCATATTTCCTCTTAGAAGGTAGTGATGATCCTCCTATGACTACACAACTCCTTAGAGACACAGATTTACAAGTTTCCTTAGGATTCACCATCGGTTGACTGGACAAGGAGCCTGAAGGTGTTCCTTGGTTGGCAAGAGCTTGTTGAGAAATCTGGTACTCCAACATCTTGGTGTGAGTAGTAATGTCGTCCAACTTGGAAGAGAGTTGTTGGATGGCATCCTTCATTAGCTGACCATTCTAGCAGAATTCCTCATTTTGTTTTAGTTGGGCCAAAACAAAACCTTTAATAAGAGACTCCAAATTGGACTTGGGCTATTTTTGTTTGTGGTTAAAGTTTCTATCGATATTACTATTAAACCCTGGAGGATTACTTCCCATAGGCGGCATGTTCCCTAAATTCAATGGTTGTTGACCTTGATCTTGTTGTAGATTTTTAGAGTTGTTGTTGCAGTTGGAGAAATTGGGATGGTCACACCAACTGTAACATCCCTGACCTGGGTTATGAGTATATGTAATTAAATCTTTGTGATTAACTCTGAGCATGTAATTAAGTTTCTCAGAAACGTATATTTCAGTATTTGCTCCTTTTTATCTAAAGTTGTAGCATTGTTTTGATATACAGGGACCTATGTGCAATTTACCCAGTTAAAAGGGTTAGTTTGCAATTTGCACATGTTGAGATGTTCCTCTAATGATGAGACATCATGAGAATCTTTTTGGTAAAGTTTGAGGGATTTCCCAAGCTAGGGCACCAAGGTGCAGCTGCGGAAGCAATCCCAGTGCTTGAAACCTTAAATTGGGGTAAAATGCAATTTACCAAAATAAAGAGATACAATTTGTAAAGAATGTCATCTAAAGTATCTTTTTAGACTCTTGCCATCATTTAGAGAAGAAATGATGAGGAATTCACCTCAATTGAGTTATCAAGTTAAGAAATAGGCTTTGTGATTGAATAATCAGGGTATATGTGCAATATCCCTTTAAGTATGAACTTTATTATTAGATTGTTCTTCCTTGCCTTCTTTTCTATAAACTTAAGATAAGGTTCGTCCTTAGAATAAAGAGGAAGGGACGAGCAAGTAATAAAGGAAGGACTTAGTTGGAATAAAGGGAAACTTATGAACTAATGTTGAGAATCATACCCCTAGTATATATACACTCTACCTCTCAAGCAAAGAAATCTTTCCTTCATGCATATCACTGTTTCCTCTTTGCTTGGCCGACTAAGGACTATCTTGGAGCTCAAGAGGAACGACCAAGGGTGCAAGGTAGGTTTGGGATCTTCTTCTTGCCTAATTCCATGGTTAGAATTCGAATTCAAGGTCATCTTCATGGCTAACTCTTGAAACCCTACCTTTCTAGCCGTCTCTTTTTCATCCTTCCTTGGAGTTTTCACCTTGGCCAACCTGTGGGAACTCAAGGACGCCATTAGAGCTTGGAGCTTGAAAGCTTGGAGCTCAAGAAGCAAGCTTTAGGCGGGTTTTATAACTCTAAACCCATGCTTTACTATATGCATCCTTTATATGCGGTTAGATGATAGTCCTTCATGTTCCTTACTGTTCTTTGCTATTTTACAAGAAAACCCATGGGATATTCGTACTGTTCTTGAGCTAGGAGATGAAGGCGTGATTTCCAAGAAAAACCCACCGCTTTTCTTTTCCTTAAACGGTCCTAACAGTTTGCTCTCTCGGACTCAAGACCGCGAGGTGAGCAAACGGTCTCGAGACCGCGACAGGGCAAACGGTCTCAAGACCGTTTGGCCCCATTGACCGAGCATGGACCGTATAAGAAATCTATTCCTAATTATATAGGCTAATTACCCTCATAATTTGGGAGACTAACTCCAAAGGAATCGGGAGATATGACCTTTTTAAGTCACAACTTTAAATGAATTAATTACTGATTTTCAAACGGTCTGAAATTGCCTTTTGGGCAAACGATCTCAAGACCGTGTAAGGTCGTTGACTAAGCGTTGACCGTATGATATTACTGTTCAAAATTATGTTAATTAACAACTAACCAAGTTTTATGGTCTAATTCCAAACGGGCTAAGAGTTGAAGGGTGTATACTAGGGCTAACCCTAGATGAAATCAGTACTGCAATTATGGTGACCTAATTAGGGTTTTTAGGGTTGATTGACCTAAACGGTCTCAAGACCGTTTGGGGGTCACCAAACGGTCTCAAGACCGCAAGGGCAATCAACCAAGACCGTTTGGAGGTCTGGGGTCAAGGATAGTTGACCAATTGAAGGTACAATTACACCAAATTACATTGCAATTAAATATTGACATGATCATCAACTCAATGGGTCAGACCTTGATGAATCTGCACTAGAATCCAAAATTGGATGGGCAAACGGTCTCAAGACCGTTTGGAACTCATCCAAACGGTCTCAAGACCGAGAGGACAATCACCCAAGACTGTTTGAAGGTCTAGGGTTGAGTAATTTGACCAATTGAGGACCCAATTGCAAATAAGTTATCAATTTAATCAAAATTCTATTTTGTGGTTCAATCATGGTTCAACCCCTATCAAATCACCTTAGACTTTGATGAAATCTTGGGCAAACGGTCTTAAGACCATGTGGGGTCCACCCACATGACCTCAAGACTGTTTGGGCCAAGTTTGGGCCCAATTGGAGCTCAATTGAAGAGTTCAACCTTGTGTTGATGCACATTGTTGAGTGTTGATGGGTGAACATTGATAGACCCTCATTGAATCGATTTCAATCCTACTTGGTCAACAATTGAGGGTCAATTGGTTGACCAATTGGTCAAGCATAATCTTGATTAACCCAATCCATAGGTGGTCAACATAGATTGGACCTTTTGAAGGCTTCAACATCGTTTGACATTATTGGTTGCACCTTTGAGCCTTGTTGAAGGACCAAGCAGCTGAGACCATGAGAGCCTCGCGGTCTTAAGACCGCGAGGGGGCTCGCGGTCTTAAGACCGAGAGAGGGCTCGCGGTCTCAAGACCGTGAGGGGGCTCACGGTCTCAAGACCGAGAGGAGGCTCGCGGTCTCAAGACCGCGAAGGGCCTCGCGGTCCTGAGGTCAAACTAGCTAAACGGTCAACGTCTCTTCGCGGTCTCAACATCATCTTGAACCAATGAGAGGGCTCGCGGTCTTGAAGCCTAAGGGGGCTCGCGGTCTTGAACCATTTGAAGAGGCTCGCGGTCTTGAAGCCTAAGGGGGCTCGCGGTCTTGAACCATTTGAAGAGGCTCGCGGTCTTGAAGCCTAAGGGGGCTCGCGGTCTTGGAGTTAGAAAGAGGCTCGCGGTCTTGGAGGGTCAAAGTGGGCAAACGGTCAACACTTTCAACCGGTCTCAATTCAATTGATGATTAATGATTGAAATCAATCAATGTGATTCAAGGTTGACTTCATTAAATCAAATGATGATATAAATGGTTCAATGTTGCCCTAATCAAACCCTAATGACAACCTAGGATATTAAGGGGTTATTTGACTAAGGTTTTGACCATAATGATGATCAATGGGGTGAATTACCAATATACCCCTGAAGGGTCAATTAAGTTATACCTTGCTCAATTCAAACCCTAATTACATGAGAATGATGTTTTTAGTCATAATGACTCTATCCAACTTGATCTAGTCTAATGTTACCATCAACCATTAGTATGATGAAAGAGAGAGTACTCTAGAGAGAGAAAGTACCCTAGAGAGAGAAAGTAACTCTAATTACATAATGGTGATGCTTTTGGCTATGTTAGCCTATGATGACTCAATCTAACCTGTTTTAGAGTGATGTTGACATCACCTAACATTATGATGAGAGAGAAAGTACTTATAGAGAGAGAAAGTACTTCTAGAGAGAGAAAGTACCCTTTTTAAGTGGAAACTCAAGTAAAGCATCTCCAATGCACATAAGTGAGCATAATTAGGGTATGGTCCACCTGGGTGAGGTCATAGAAACCCTAATTATGATAAATGATGAACCTTTAACTAATCCAAGAGCATCAATGAAGATGTTACTCATACATGATGATGTTATGAGTTTAATTCACCTAGATGTGAATAGTAAACCCTAATTCAAGGGTGATGACATGTAATGTGAATAGTAAACCCTAATTCAAGGGAAATGGCATGCTTTTGAGCATTAAACTCTATTTGATTTGAATTAAAGATTTAACTCTTATGATAAGAGTAGGAAGTACATTCCTTATTGTTGTATTACCTTTATCAGATGTATTAACCATGCAGGTTCTGATATGAAGGTAATCATATCCAGGTATGGATGTTGATGTTATATTCATTGAAGGCATGTTGTTAGCCTTATGAATAAGTAAAGTAATCTGATGCCTTGCCAGTGGCATCCTATGCTGATAATGGGCTGTGAGAGCCATGAATACCATCAAAGTCATGCCTTAGAGATGACTTGTGATGAGGATAATGAGAAATGATGATTGATATGAGTTAGGCCTGTTACATTTAGTATTCTTCTTTTATAGCTGCTATGCTATTGTTATTGTTTGCAGGACAATGTATGCTGTTAAAGAATACTGAATGTACCTAACTAATCAAGTATAATGTAGAGCCCTGATCATAGATCCATCATTGTCAGAAATTAAATGATGGTGAAACAAGTTTTCCTCAGGGAACTCCTGGAGCGCATACTTTTGAGTATGTGGGGTACATGGATGTGTAGAACCTTACATCCTAGTGTAGGAAAGTGATGTAGATGTGTAATCCATCCATCCTTCACTATAATTCCATACCGTATCAGTGGTAGGTAAACTTGAAACCTCCTGATGACGAAGAAAGCACAGATATCCGTATTAGTGGTAGGTAAATATGAAACCTCCTGATGACGAAGAGAGTACAGAACGCCACTGTGACTCTAGAATAGCGAAGGACCAGTTTACCCTGGTGAGCTATAGTAGTAGAGACACGAGATGTCCTACAAGTGATCCTCTTACTGACTGAGGAAGGTGAAGGTCATGAGAATCCAGCTCTCTTAATGACCTATGTATGATACTGATGTGACTTCTCAGCGATCAGTTGGAGTATGAGTGGTAAGCCTCATCTCCACAGGGCATAATGTTGTTTGTAAAACATAATCAACCATGTAGTATAACTTGTTAGAGATAACTCCAAGTTAGTTGATTGATGTTACATTGCAATAGTGTTTATATTCTCCATATCTCCTAAATGGTTGAGATCTTGTCATACCTGCAACTGTTACAGAATGCTTTGAAGGCTTTACTATTTAAGATATTCTTTGATGTTATAATAAATCTTCTGGCGAAGAGTTATAACTCTCGCTGGGACAATTATGTATAATTGTCTCACCCCGTAGGCTTCAACTTTTTAGGTGGACGTCGGAGACGAAGGAACCAGCCTACAGGTGATCAGTCTCAGTAGCAGCATCAGGGGCAGCAGTAATCTCAGGTGGAGATTGTCCTGCCATATGGTGTAGTTAGAGTTAGTCCTATGTGTCCTCTGTACTCTCAGGTCTTGGAGTCTTTAGTATAGTGATCTTGAGATTTTGTATCTGGATGTATATAATTACTCAAGAAGTAATTATCCTGAGATGTAAACAGTTTATCTCTCTTTTTATGAAAGAAGCTTTTATGGATCCAAGCTCTTGTCTCGAAAAGTTTTAATTTTCCGTGATTTTTGTCTTCCGCTGATTACCGATTCGCTTACGCTATGTTTTAATCGTGTTTATGTCATGGTTTGGAGATCAGAGCCCACAACTAGTGGTATCAGAGCTCCAGGTTCAGTTGAGTCTACAGAGGCATAAGACTTAGGATGTTGAGTCTACCTTTAGTACTCCTTCCTCATCTAATAGAATCTTCTGTTCCTCAGGAGAAGAAGATACATAAGAATGTCAGAACATCATGATGAGCACGTGGCAGAAAGTAGTGCTAGTGCACCTCGAGGCGGTGCAAGAGTTCCGAGAATAGAACAACCTACACCTGAGTCGCCAAGAGAGCCACCCCAGTTCGACCCAACTGACATGAGTGATCCAGCTGTACAGACGATGTTCGGGCAGTTCATGACTGCCATGACACATATAACCGATAGGATGCCCATTCCTACACCTAGGGCACCTGTCCAGCCTGAAGCACAAGGTATTGGTAAGACATTCGAACGACTTCGTCGTGTCGGAGCTACCGAGTACTTCGGAACTGCCGACCCTGCAGATGCTGACTTATGGTTGACAGAGTTGGAGAAGGCTTTCAGGATTCTTATGATTCCGGAAGCTGAGGAGGTTAGACATGCTGTCTATCTTCTCAAAGGCAGTGCTGGTCACTGGTGGAACATGGAAGAGCAGAAGAGACCTGGAGTAGAGTTCTCATGGGAAGAGTTTCGTCGGGAATTTATCAATAGATATTTTCCAAAGACCTTCCTAGATGAGAAGATCTCTCAGTTTGAGAAACTAAGGCAGGGTATGATGAACATTAGTGAGTATGAAGCTAAGTTCATGGAGTTGTTGTGGTTCTGTCCGCACATGGCTGCTACGGATGAGGAAAGAATCAGAAGATTCGAAAAGGGTTTGAATTCCGATATGTCAACCCCTGTGTCTGCCTTAGAAAACAGAGAGAGATTCTCTACCTTCGTTGAGTCAGTCCGAAGGATAGAGAGATCTGTGGTTGAGAAAAGACAAACCCATAAAAGATATCCACAGTTCCAGGGTTCTTCATCTAGGGATTCCAAGAGACCTAGATTCTCTGCACCTAACCCTCCACCACCCAGATCGAGTTTTCAAACTCAATGGACACCAAGCAGAGGTAGAGGGCGGAGTCAACCGCTTCAAGGGATGCACAGTTCTGCATCAGTGTCAGTTACTGGACCACCCAGACCACAGCAATAGGAGAAGAGTTGCTACAACTGTGGTAAGGTGGGACACTTGATGAAGGATTGCCGTTCTAGGCCTGTCGGTGTGACACAACAACCCCCGAGACAGAATCAACAGGGATCTCAGAATAGACAACATCAAGGAGCAGCTCGAGGACGTGGACAAGCGTCTCAAGCTGGATCATCAGCACCACCTCAACACCAGGCGACTGCGAGGTTCTATGCTATGAACCCACCTGAGGTAGTGGTCAATCCACGGGTAGTGGCAGGTCAGATGAAACTTTTATATTCTGATATGTCTACATCCTGTATTGTATCCATTCTGATTGATCCGGGTGCTACGCACTCTTTCATCACTCGTGAAGTGATTCGTAACTGCAATATGACTGTTAGTCATAGGACAGATAGTTTGTTGTTAGAAACTCCGATAAGTGGGTCTGCCGTTTTGCAGGAGATATTTTCTCCCTGCATCCTCTTCTTTTCTGACCATCGCATTCAAGTGGATCTTATACCACTTGATATGCAGGGATTTGATATAATCCTTGGGATGGATACCTTAGAAAGATATAGAGTTGTCTTGGATTGTGAGTCCAAGTTGGCTGTGTTTGCTGATGAAAGCAACACATGGATCTTTCAAGGTGAAAGAAAGATTCTGCCCACCTGTCTTGTGTCAGCTATGGTTGCTGATAAGCTGTTGAGGCAAGGATGTTATGCATTCTTAGCCCATGTGGTAGATGTTACCAAGGAAAGTTCCAATCCTGCTGAAGTTCCCATAGTCAGGGAATTCGAGGATGTGTTTCCTGAAGAACTTCCTGGTATACCACCACCTCGGGAGATTGATTTTGAAATCAATCTGATCCCAGATACGAAACCCATAGCTCAAACTCCGTATAGGATGGCGCCTGCCGAGATGGCAGAACTCAAGAAACAGCTTCAAGAGTTACTTGAGAGAGGTTTTATCCGACCGAGTACTTCACCTTGGGGTGCTCCGGTCTTATTTGTTAAAAAGAAAGATGGGTCAATGCGGTTATGCATCGACTACAGACAACTCAATAAAGTGACAATAAAGAATAAGTATCCTTTGCCGAGGATTGATGATCTCTTTGACCAGTTGCGTGGTGCAACAGTCTTTTCAAAGATAGACTTGAGGTCTGGATATCACCAACTTCGTATTAAGGATAGTGACATATCCAAGTCTGCCTTTAGGACAAGATATGGTCACTATGAGTTCACGGTTATGTCGTTTGGACTAACCAATGCACCAACTGCATTTATGGAACTCATGAATAGAGTTTTTCGACCTTTCCTTGATCAGTGTGTTGTCGTCTTCATAGATGACATACTGATTTATAGTAAGGATGCCCAGCAGCATGAGCAACATCTTCGCCAAGTTTTGACCTTGCTAAGAGAACATAAGCTGTACGCCAAGTTTAGCAAGTGTGAGTTCTGGCTGCCGGAGGTATCTTTACTTGGACATGTAATATCCGCCTCGGGAATTCGTGTTCACCCTACAAAGGTAGAATCTGTTCTACAATGGGAACAATCGAAAACACCGACGGAGATCCGAAGTTTCTTGGGGTTAGCTGGCTATTATCGAAGGTTCATTAAGAATTTTAGTTCTATAGCTTTACCTTTGACCAAGTTAACCCGGAAAGAGGTTCCTTTTTCTTGGAGTGATAAGTGTCAACAATCTTTCCAGCTGCTGAAGGAGAGGTTGACAAGTGCACCTGTGCTAGTGCTACCTGAACAAGGAAAAGGGTATATAGTTTTCTGTGATGCTTCCAAAAATGGACTAGGATGTGTGTTGATGCAGGATAAACAAGTGATTTCTTTTGCTTCCCGACAGCTTAAGAAACACGAGGAGAATTATCCAACACACGATCTGGAGTTAGCAGCTGTCGTTCATGCTTTGAAGATCTGGAGACATTATCTCTACGAAGAGACATTCCAGATTTTCACAGACCACAAAAACCTTAAATATATCTTCTCTCAGCATGAGCTCAACATGAGGCAACGTCGCTGGATGGAGTTAATCAAGGACTACGATTGTACAATTGATTACCATCCAGGTAAGGCCAATGTTGTTGCAGATGCCTTGAGTAGGAAATCAGCAACATCAACCATGAATAGAGCACAACTAAACTCTTTAGTATGCTCTAGGAGAGATATGCTTATCTCTTTAAGGCAAGACAATGTACAGTTGAAGGTGTCATTGCTAGCCGGTTTGTTAGCTGAGATGCATATTAAACCTACCCTAAGAGAGCAGATTAAAGAAGCACAGCTAGGTGATGCTGCAGTTCAACATATAAGATCTGAGTATGGAAATGAGAAGCAAGATGGTTTTCATGACTCAAAAGATCAAGTAGCTTGTTATAATGGAAGAATGATAGTGCCAGATGTGGACAACTTGAGAAAGTTGGTCCTAGAAGAAGCCCATTCTTCCATGTATGCTATGCATCCAGGGAGCACCAAGATGTATCGGAATTTGAAAGATCTGTATTGGTGGCCTGGGATGAAGAAGGATGTTGCAGAGTTTGTTCTGAGGTGTCCCATGTGTCAGCAAGTTAAAGCTGAACACCAGAAGCCTGCAGGTACAATGCAACCTTTACCCATACCGCAGTGGAAGTGGGACCATGTGACCATGGACTTTGTTGTTGGTCTACCCAGGACAAACAAAGGACATGATTCCATTTGGGTAATTGTTGATAGGTTGACTAAGACAGCACATTTCTTACATGTCAAAACAACCTATTCTGCTGAAAGGTTATCAGAGTTGTATGTTCAAGAGATAGTGCGTTTGCACGGAGTTCCTGTCACAATAGTTTCTGACAGAGGTCCTCAGTTTATGAGTCATTTTTGGGAACAGTTACACAGAGCCTTAGGCACCAAGCTAAGGTTTAGTATGGCCTTTCATCCGCAGACTGATGGACAGTCGGAAAGGACCATACAGACCCTAGAAGACTTGTTGAGAGCATGTGTCCTCCAGTTCACCGGAAGTTGGGATCTACACCTAAGCTTGATAGAGTTTGCCTATAACAATAGCTATCAGCATAGTATTGATATGGCACCTTATGAAGCCTTATATGGTAGACGTTGTAGATCACCTTTGTGTTGGTTTGAAACTGGTGAGCATCAGTTGTTAGGTTCTGACCTTGTGCAGCAAACCACAGAAAAGATTAAAGTTATACAACATAAGATTAAGACTGCTCAGGATAGGCAGAAATCTTATGCTAACAAACGTCGTAGACCTTTAGAGTTCCAGGTTGGAGACAGAGTATATCTCAAGGTCTCACCTTGGAAAGGGGTCCTTCGTTTTGGGAGGAAAGGGAAGTTAACTCCCAGATATATGGGGCCTTATCCAATCATTGAACTGATTGGAAAGGTAGCGTATAGACTAGAGCTTCCCCCAGAATTACAGAGGTTACATCCTGTGTTTCACATTTCTATGTTGAAGAAATTTCACCCAGACACCGAGTCAATTCTACAACATATGGAGGTAGAATTGAATGATGACATATCCTATGAGGAGGGACCAGTGTCAATCCTTGATAAACGAATTAAAAAGTTAAAGAAGAAAGATATAAGTCTTGTGAAAGTCCTCTGGAACCATCGTGGTATTGAAGAAGCCACTTGGGAGTTAGAGGATGAGATGAGAAGGAAGTATCCTGCCCTTTTCTCGTAGTATGTTTTATCGATTTCAGGGACGAAATCCTTGTAAGGGGTGGATAATTTGTAACATCCCTGACCTGGGTTATGAGTCAACCCTAGGTGTTTTGCCTAAATATGTAATTAAATCTTTGTGATTAACTCTGAGCATGTAATTAAGTTTCTCAGAAACGTATATTTTAGTATTTGCTCCTTTTTATCTAAAGTTGTAGCATTGTTTTGATATACAGGGACCTATGTGCAATTTACCCAGTTAAAAGGGTTAGTTTGCAATTTGCACATGTTGAGATGTTCCTCTAATAATGAGACATCATGAGAATCTTTTTGGTAAAGTTTGAGGGATTTCCCAAGCTAGGGCACCAAGGTGCAGCTGTGGAAGCAATCCCAGTGCTTGAAACCTTAAATTGGGGTAAAATGCAATTTACCCAAATAAAGGGATGCAATTTGTAAAGAATGTCATCTAAAGTATCTTTTTAGACTCTTGCCATCATTTAGAGAAGAAATGATGAGGAATTCACCTCAATTGAGTTATCAAGTTAAGAAATAGGCTTTGTGATTGAATAATCAGGGTATATGTGCAATATCCCTTTAAGTATGAACTTTATTATTAGATTGTTCTTCCTTGCCTTCTTTTCTATAAACTTAAGATAAGGTTCGTCCTTAGAATAAAGAGGAAGGGACGAGCAAGTAATAAAGGAAGGACTTAGTTGGAATAAAGGGAAACTTATGAACTAATGTTGAGAATCATACCCCTAGTATATATACACTCTACCTCTCAAGCAAAGAAATCTTTCCTTCGTGCATATCACTGTTTCCTCTTTGCTTGGCCGACTAAGGACTATCTTGGAGCTCAAGAGGAACGACCAAGGGTGCAAGGTAGGTTTGGGATCTTCTTCTTGCCTAATTCCATGGTTAGAATTCGAATTCAAGGTCATCTTCATGGCTAACTCTTGAAACCCTACCTTTCTATCCGTCTCTTTTTCATCCTTCCTTGGAGTTTTCACCTTGGCCAACCTGTGGGAACTCAAGGACGCCATTAGAGCTTGGAGCTTGAAAGCTTGGAGCTCAAGAAGCAAGCTTTAGGCGGGTTTTATAACTCTAAACCCATGCTTTACTATATGCATCCTTTATATGCGGTTAGATGATAGTCCTTCATGTTCCTTACTGTTCTTTGCTATTTTACAAGCAAACCCATGGGATATTCATACTTTTATTGATCTAGGAGATGAAGGCGTGATTTCCAAGAAAAACCCACCGCTTTTCTTTTCCTTAAACGGTCCTAACAGTTTGCTCTCTCGGACTCAAGACCGCGAGGTGAGCAAACGGTCTCGAGACCGCGACAGGGAAACGGTCTCAAGACCGTTTGGCACCGTTGACCGAGCGTGGACCGTATAAGAGATCTGTTCCTAATTATATAGGCTAATTACCCTAAAAATTTGGGAGACTAACTACAAAGGAATCGGGAGATATGACCTTTTTCAGTCACAACTTTAAATGAATTAATTACTGATTTTCAAACGGTCTGAAATTGCCTTTTGGGCAAACGATCTCAAGACCGTGTAAGGTCATTGACTAAGCGTTGACCATATGAGATTACTGTTCAAAATTATATTAATTAACAACTCACCAAGTTTGATGGTCTAATTCCAAACGGGCTAAGAGTTGAAGGGTGTATACTAGGGCTAACCCTAGATGAAATCAGTACTGCAATTATGGTGACCTAATTAGGGTTTTTAGGGTTGATTGACCTAAACGGTCTCAAGACCGTTTGGGGGTCACCAAACGGTCTCAAGACCGCGAGGGCAATCAACCAAGACCGTTTGGAGGTCTGGGGTCAAGGATAGTTGACCAATTGAAGGTACAATTACACCAAATTACATTGCAATTAAATATTGACATGATCATCAACTCAATGGGTCAGACCTTGATGAATCTGCACTAGAATCCAAAATTGGATGGGCAAACGGTCTCAAGACCGTTTGGAACTCATCCAAACGGTCTCAAGACCGAGAGGACAATCACCCAAGACCGTTTGAAGGTCTAGGGTTGAGTAATTTGACCAATTGAGGACCCAATTGCAAATAAGTTATCAATTTAATCAAAATTCTGTTTTGTGGTTCAATCATGGTTCAACCCCTATCAAATCACCTTAGACTTTGATGAAATCTTGGGAAAACGGTCTTAAGACCATGTGGGGTCCACCCACATGACCTCAAGACCGTTTGGGCCAAGTTTGGGCCCAATTGGAGCTCAATTGAAGAGTTCAACCTTGTGTTGATGCACATTGTTGAGTGTTGATGGGTGAACATTGATAGACCCTAATTGAATCGATTTCAATCCTACTTGGTCAACAATTGAGGGTCAATTGGTTGACCAATTGGTCAAGCATAATCTTGATTAACCCAATCCATAGGTGGTCAACATAGATTGGACCTTTTGAAGGCTTCAACATCGTTTGACATTATTGGTTGCACCTTTGAGCCTAGTTGAAGGACCAAGCGGCAGAGACCATGAGAGCCTCGCGGTCTCAAGACCGCGAGGGGGCTTGCGGTCTTAAGACTGAGAGAGGGCTCGCGGTCTCAAGACCGTGAGGGGGCTCACGGTCTCAAGACCGAGAGGAGGCTCGCGGTCTCAAGACCGCGAAGGGCCTCGCGGTCCTGAGGTCAAACTAGCTAAACGGTCAACGTCTCTTCGCGGTCTCAACATCATCTTGAACCAATGAGAGGGCTCGCGGTCTTGAAGCCTAAGGGGGCTCGCGGTCTTGAACCATTTGAAGAGGCTCGCGGTCTTGAAGCCTAAGGGGGCTCGCGGTCTTGAACCATTTGAAGAGGCTCGCGGTCTTGAAGCCTAAGGGGGCTCGCGGTCTTGAACCATTTGAAGAGGCTCGCGGTCTTGAAGCCTAAGGGGGCTCGCGGTCTTGGAGTTAGAAAGAGGCTCGCGGTCTTGGAGGGTCAAAGTGGGCAAACGGTCAACACTTTCAACCGGTCTCAATTCAATTGATGATTAATGATTGAAATCAATCAATGTGATTCAAGGTTGACTTCATTAAATCAAATGATGATATAAATGGTTCAATGTTGCCCTAATCAAACCCTAATGACAACCTAGGATATTAAGGGGTTATTTGACTAAGGTTTTGACCATAATGATGATCAATGGGGTGAATTACCAATATACCCCTGAAGGGTCAATTAAGTTATACTTTTCTCAATTCAAACCCTAATTACATGAGAATGATGTTTTTAGTCATAATGACTCTATCCAACTTGATCTAGTATAATGTTACCATCAACCATTAGTATGATGAAAGAGAGAGTACTCTAGAGAGAGAAAGTACCCTAGAGAGAGAAAGTAACTCTAATTACATAATGGTGATGCTTTTGGCTATGTTAGCCTATGATGACTCAATCTAACATGTTTTAGAGTGATGTTGACATCACCTAACATTATGATGAGAGAGAAAGTACTTATAGAGAGAGAAAGTACTTCTAGAGAGAGAAAGTACCCTTTTTAAGTGGAAACTCAAGTAAAGCATCTCCAATGCACATAAGTGAGCATAATTAGGGTATGGTCCACCTGGGTGAGGTCATAGAAACCCTAATTATGATAAATGATGAACCTTTAACTAATCCAAGAGCATCAATGAAGATGTTACTCATACATGATGATGTTATGAGTTTAATTCACCTAGATGTGAATAGTAAACCCTAATTCAAGGGTGATGACATGTAATGTGAATAGTAAACCCTAATTCAAGGGAAATGGCATGCTTTTGAGCATTAAACTCTATTTGATTTGAATTAAAGATTTAACTCTTATGATAAGAGTAGGAAGTACATTCCTTATTGTTGTATTACCTTTATCAGATGTATTAACCATGCAGGTTCTGATATGAAGGTAATCATATCCAGGTATGGATGTTGATGTTATATTCATTGAAGGCATGTTGTTAGCCTTATGAATAAGTAAAGTAATCTGATGCCTTGCCAGTGGCATCCTATGCTGATAATGGGCTGTGAGAGCCATGAATACCATCAAAGTCATGCCTTAGAGATGACTTGTGATGAGGATAATGAGAAATGATGATTGATATGAGTTAGGCCTGTTACATTTAGTATTCTTCTTTTATAGCTGCTATGCTATTGTTATTGTTTGCAGAACAATGTATGCTGTTAAAGAATACTGAATGTACCTAACTAATCAAGTATAATGTAGAGCCCTGATCATAGATCCATCATTGTCAGAAATTAAATGATGGTGAAACAGGTTTTCCTCAGGGAACTCCTGGAGCGCATACTTTTGAGTATGTGGGGTACATGGATGTGTAGAACCTTACATCCTAGTGTAGGAAAGTGATGTAGATGTGTAATCCATCCATCCTTCACTATAATTCCATACCGTATCAGTGGTAGGTAAACTTGAAACCTCCTGATGATGAAGAAAGCACATATATCCGTATCAGTGGTAGGTAAATATGAAACCTCCTGATGACGAAGAGAGTACAGAATGCCACTGTGACTCTAGAATAGCGAAGGACCAGTTTACCCTGGTGAGCTATAGTAGTAGAGACACGAGATGTCCTACAAGTGATCCTCTTACTGACTGAGGAAGGTGAAGGTCATGAGAATCCGGCTCTCTTAATGACCTATGTATGATACTGATGTGACTTCTCAGCAATCAGTTGGAGTATGAGTGGTAAGCCTCATCTCCACAGGGCATAATGTTGTTTGTAAAACATAATCAACCATGTAGTATAACTTGTTAGAGATAACTCCAAGTTAGTTGATTGATGTTACATTGCAATAGTGTTTATATTCTCCATATCTCCTAAATGGTTGAGATCTTGTCATACATGCAACTGTTACAGAATGCTTTGAAGGCTTTACTGTTTAAGATATTCTTTGATGTTATAATAAAGCTTCTGGCGAAGAGTTATAACTCTCGCTGGGACAATTATGTATAATTGTCTCACCCCGCAGGCTTCAACTTTTTAGGTGGACGTCGGAGACGAAGGAACCAGCCTACAGGTGATCAGTCTCAGCAGCAGCATCAGGGGCAGCAGTAATCTCAGGTGGAGATTGTCCTGCCATATGGTGTAGTTAGAGTTAGTCCTATGTGTCCTCTGTACTCTCAGGTCTTGGAGTCTTTAGTATAGTGATCTTGAGATTTTGTATCTGGATGTATATAATTACTCAAGAAGTAATTATCCTGAGATGTAAACAGTTTATCTCTCTTTTTATGAAAGAAGCTTTTATGGATCCAAGCTCTTGTCTCGAAAAGTTTTAATTTTCCGTGATTTTTGTCTTCCGCTGATTACCGATTCGCTTCCGCTACGTTTTAATCGTGTTTATGTCATGGTTTGGAGATCAGATCCCACACCAACCTAGATTGTAAGTATTAGAATATGCATTATACAATTGTTTGTTCCTAGAACTTCCTACGACATTGCATTGCTCCACATTATCTTCGCCTGAAATGAAAGGAGTGTAGCTTGAAGAATCTACTTGTCCCATAACTTCACTTACATCACTAATAAGATTTACTGGCTGGGATGGTTGAGCAGTCAACCTCTCAAACTTTGATTCAAAGCATCTAACTTAGCAAAAATTAGATCAACAACTTCAATAGTGTGGACACCTGCTTGCTTACCGGAAGATGAGGGTAACTGAGTGCTTCTTTTAGAACTCCATTAGAAATGATTGATTGCCATGTCTTCTGTGATAGCATAGGCCTTCCTGTAAGACTTGTTCATAAGAGCTCCATTGGATGCAACATCTATAGATATCCTGGTGTTATACCCATTATCGAATGTTTGGAGAAGAAACCAATTCCTAAGACCATGATGATGAGAAAGATGTTGGAGGTCTTTGAACCTATCCCATGAATCATAAAGAGTCTCTCCATCCTATTGAGTGAAGTTAGTCAATTGACTCCTTAGCTGAGCTATCTTGCTAGGTGGGAAGTACTTGGCTAGGAAAACTTTGAGAAGTTCATCACAACTATTGATTGAGTTCCTTAGTAAAGAAGAGAGACACGCCTTGGCTCTATCACGTAAAAGAAATAGAGACATTTGTGGGCGTATACCATTAGGAGCAACACCATTTATCTTGAACATGTTGAGATATTGCAGAAATTCAACAACATGAAGATTGGGGTCTTCCATAGGAGTTTCCTCAAAGTGGTTTTGCTGAATCATTTGCATTATCATCGGGCTGATGGAGAAGTTATTTGCCTCAATATGTGGGCTATTGATATCCCCATTGATGTTAATTGCAGTAGGAATGATAGAATCCTTAAGAGGATGGTCATCTTCCATGATTAGTTCTTGATTGTCTGATGAAGATGGCAATGAAGGTGATGATGGATGTGAATCTCCCAAATTAGGAGCATCTTCAATCCTTCTTGCTCTTCTATATCTTCTCAAAGTGTGTTCAATATCCAGGTCTAAGAACACTGATGGTTGAAGATCACACTTAGGTCTTCGCATGCATTCCTACAAATTCACAAGTAGTGAAAATGCTCAAAAACCAATGGAAGATGAAATAGATGATATGTATGACACTGGAATGATGAAATATGATGAGTGATCTAGTTTCACTTACTAGTTAACACTTCTTACTCTAACAAAAGTACTGATGCTCCCCAACAATGACGCCAAAAACTTGTAAGCTATGCATGCATAAGTTTTAAATTTGTAAAATCGAACACTAACCCACAAGTATATGGGTGCATATAGTACTATCGAGGTCGTCCAAGGAGAAGGGTATTGTTAGGTGCAAGCATGTTACGGTTCAACAATCGAGATAGTTTTACAAAAGTTGGAATTAGTTTTGATTGAATAACTAGCATATTAAAAAGCAAGTACTAAATTAAGAAGATTTAGATCGGATTTAGGAGATCTTGCACATAAGGTTTCACCTCCATACTATCACATCATGTGTAACTACAAAATTAAACATGCCAATTAATTTGCAAAGGAGGTTGTTGTCATCATACAGCTCCCGATGACATGAGATGATTCTCATCTTCACATACCACTTCTGTGTCTATTCTTAGACTCGAACGCAACCTTGGATCCTCAACATTCTCCAGCCACACCCATGGTTAAGAGCATGTTTCAATGAGAACTACTCCTTACTCCCTCATACATTCTCCCAAATAGCACAAAGAAGCATAAAACATGTAAAATTGGTGGCCAATCAAACATACATGTAGTTAAACACCATAAAACTCATGGAGAAGCAAACTAACTAAAATTAGATATGAATTACAAGTTCACATGAGT
Source organism: Alisma plantago-aquatica (assembly GCA_963693085.1). NCBI lineage: Eukaryota > Viridiplantae > Streptophyta > Magnoliopsida > Alismatales > Alismataceae > Alisma > Alisma plantago-aquatica. The sequence continues at coordinate 493,218,626 of OY856411.1, read as the reverse complement.
CATAGAATGGGAGCTACTCTCCCATGCCCAAGAAGATGTGTTCTACTCATACATAATTAAGAAACACATGTACATTGAAGAATTTTTGGAGTTGTCCATAATTAGAGAGATGAAAAGCTAATAGTAACCAAGAGTGAAGTGAAAAGAGTAAAATTCCAGCTTGAGGATGAAGTTCCACCCTTGCAGTAGCTCCAACTTAGACTATCTTCCCTCCCAAGAAGTTTGGCCGGAGTAGAGAACCTCAGCTACACCTTTGTAGGAGAAAAGGAGAAAGAAATGATGAATAATGGAGGTTCTTTCTCAAGAAACCTCACCTTCTTCTCTAAAATCACCTCTCTCTTGCTGTACAAATCTCTCTAGTCGAAAAGTGCTTCAAATAATGAGTGATAACCTCCCCAAGTGGCTGCACTCCTTTTTAAAATGAGGGCAGTTGTTTCTAAAGTATGTAGAAATCTGACAAAGACATGAGGTGTCTTTCAAAAGACACACCGTGTGGCGTAGTGTAACTATTGCTTGAACTGCTCTTCTGAGATAAGTACATGGTGTGTTGCTGATAAGACACACCGTGTAGCTGCAAATGAATTTGATTTGGGCGAATGCTACATGCTATGTGTTAATAAACACACATCGTGCACTTTGACAAATCTTTGAATTTTGCCTTTTGAACGTGCAAACACATCGTGTCTGGGTGAACGACACATCATGTTTTTTTTGTAGTTGGATGAAGTCTTTTGGAAACTTACACAATGTGTGTTAAATAATACACAATGTGTCTTTTATTTTGTCATTGATAATTGCCCTTCCTGGAAAGGTACACACTGTGTTTTTCAAAATACACACGGTGTCTTATTCAATTTCTTCAGGATCAAATCTATATCAACTGCACATCAATAGGGAATCCAACTAAGGTTGGATTTGCCTCATTTTTTCATATTTGATGTGTACCTGTGATCAAGATCATGCAATGAGTAAAACAACTAAAAGATGGCATTTTCGGTATTATTATAGGCTAAATGGAGAGCAAACTGAACTGAATTTGTGTGCAAAAATGTGCAAAAAGTATATATGAAATGTGCACATCACTTGGTCGACACACTAAGCAACTCTTTTATCTACCTATTATGCCTCCTCTCTTCATCTCACAACTCCACTAAAACCCTAGTCACCATCACCACTCATCATCATCCACCACAAGTCCTTTTAATGGAAACCTCTGTCTAAACAACATTATGGACGAAGGAAATTGCAACAACTAAGATCGTCAGACATCCCTCCTCTCTTCACTCCTCTGCTCATCATCACTTGTAGGATAACCTCTAGCTACTTTTCTCTACCATTTTCCTTCCCTACGGCATGTACCTCCTCCATATTGGCCCAAAAGCCAATCACCATAGTCACAGTCTAATTGTAGACCAACAAACCAGGTGCTTAGCACCTGCAACCACGCTACCCTATCATCATAGTTACTTCCATCACCATTAAAGATCCTTCTCATGATCTAAAGATGATACAATCCTCCATAGCATTGGTGTAGTACATCCAATCCATAAAAAGTATCCCATTAATCATTTTAAGCAAACTAACATGAACAGGACAATAGTTCCACAATAGAGCATGCCTCACAAACCAATGACTATGTACCCCCCTACTATAGCTCCTCTTTGCCTCCAACTCCCTCCTATAACTCTCTCACACCAACTGCAATAGATAGTCCAACCTAAAGGCTATGAACTGCCAGACATGCTTGTTGTCTTGGGGAAGATCGGATTTGAAGAACTATAGATCCAACTTGACAACCACATCCAACACACTACACTACAACTCCAACTCCTCCTTATACAGTCACCACCCATCTAGTACACTCCAATGCTGGACCACCTTCAAAAAGTACCTGGAAGCTAGTGTCACATATAGACTTTCCTTTGGTGACTACAATGAAGGAGCATATCTCGATCCTTTGATTGTATCCGAATTGCGTAAACAATGTTCAGTTGGTTTTAGACCTCTAAAAGGTATGTCATCTTCCATGCATTCCAAGTTATTAAGTGCTTCACCAATGAAATCTATAAGACTAACAGAAAATGATATTATTAATATGACACCTATCTAAACACTAGATTAGTAGTTTCAAATATATTCATTGGAGTATACATCTATCTATTATGTACATGTACGCCAATTAATAATAATAGCCAAACAAAAATATGAAATCTTTGTAGGACAATACTTAGATACTCAAATTGTAACATACATGAATCTAGGTTTGTAGCTTAACCCTCCTTTTTTCTAGGCCCATTTTGATTATGATTGATATTAAGACCTTTTCCCTTAATTGAGGTAAAATTAGAAGAAACTACAATAAATAATCATAATAAGATAATAACTATCCTTTTACATGAGGTTTTGGATTGATTAAGTAAACAAATCTTCAATTGAGGTTATTTATGTAAAGTCCAAATAAAATAATTTTGACTCCATTTTGAGACTGGACTTTCATAGGATAAGAGGATGAGAAGAAATTCAGATATATGCAATATTAAATAAATATTGATTAAGAAAGGTAACAAATGTACCAACAAAGTAAACAAATGTGAATGGGAAATGTTTCCAAAATGTGATTGATGTTGATGTCTGAATCCTCATACCTTAATTAGTTTACCCTTAAATTTTCATGTTAATCAAAAATCATTTAATCCTTTAATTTAATCAAAGAAATAAATGTCAATAAACCTAATTTTTAATTAACTCGATCATTATCTACTTTGAATCAATATATAGTTTTCTTAATTGTAACATCATGTTCCCCTCGTGCTGACCCTGTCTCTAGACATGGAAACGAGCATCGTTTTTGAAAACCTGACCCACATTTGGCCCAACCCATTTGTGCCTGGCCCAAACCAAACCCGAACTGAAAAATTTTAGAATTCCAAAACCCAACAAAATCCAACCCGATAAAACCCAACCTGAGATGCGTATACTCGATACTACCTGAAATACAATATACTAATCTACTTGCGTATGTACATTACATTTATTTCCAAAACAAAACTACTTCTCTAATTTCTAGAATACAAGTACCTAATGAAATATTAGTAAGTCACACTCATTTTCAGAATAGAAGTACTTCTCTCATTTCTAGAATGCTATTTTTTTATAGAGTTGTAAGCAGAGATGATGGGAATAGATTTTTAGGAGAAAGAAAATAGGGATTATCCATTCAATAATAAAAAGAAACTTCAAATCTGGATCCTATGATCTTTTAATAAGAAAACATGAAATTAATTCATCCACATATTCCAATTCTAGGAATCATGTAAAGAGCTACATATTATCAAACTAAAGAAATTCAAGATGCAAAAATCTCCAAATATCTGAATGGAAAAATGAACTTTTTAATAACCAAATGATGGAAGTACCCCATTAGATATTCATGGGGATTTATGAAGAACCCAGTACATACAAACATAGATACATACTAGAGATCTCAGACCTCTTCACTACTTATTTAGGCTCTCCATGTCTCATTGGGGGTGATTTTAATCTTATTACTACAATCACTGACAAATACCATCCCAATCATACACCAGCCAGACTTACACATTTTGATAAATGCCTACAAAACTGCATCATAGAATATTATATGATCAACATCATCCCATCTAACACAAACTATACTTGGAACTGTGGTTCCTCATGGGAAAAAATTGACCATTTCATTTGATCTCCATCATGGGAAGATTTATATTTCCACTCTTGTGTAGTGTTACACCCAGACCCAGTTCTGATCACTTCACCATCTACATAAACACCTCCCAGATCCATTGGGGGCACAAGCCATTTTGTATAAAAAACTATTGGCTTACGAACTTATCATTCAAAAATATATGCATACAACATTGGTTACCTACACCATACTTATCCTTGGATCTCAGTTCCACATATGTAACAACGCCAAAAGAATTAGATCAACCCTCAAAAGATGGAATAGATATAAGTAGGGAAACATCCTGCACAGACTGACATACCTAGAGGACATTCATTTCTTAGCAGATAGTAATCCACATATCGACCCTACCATCACACTAGACATCAAATCTTTTATCGAATACATCCAATATAAGATTGACACCATTTTGTATACAAAGATCCAATATCAAATGGATAGTTGAAGGTGAAATACACAAAATTCATCTAAAAATGTTGCAACAACAATGATAGAACAAATATCATCACTAGTTTAACTATTAATGGGACCAACACCACAAATAAACACATGATCACAAACCACATTGTCACATTATTCCAAAATATCTTCAACACCAGTCATAACCCATACATCCTTTCATCCATTGATTGGACAACACTATGTCCTAAGACTATTGACTCTTCATAAAAATCATTGAACCCTTCACTGAAGATGAGCTCAAGAGTTCTATTTTTAGTCTAGTAAGAACAAATCACCTGGTCCTGACATTCTAAACACCAGTTCAACAAAACCATGTGGGAACACATTGAAAAAAACTCCATGCACCTTCTCAACCACATCCACAATCATGAACATATCCACAATCATATCAGAACACTAAACCACACATATATCATTATGAATTAAGAAAGCAACCCAACCAGACAACATCCAACAATTCTGACCCATTAACCTAATCTACACATCCTACAAATCTTTGCAAAGATACCGAGCAACCATATGAAAACATTCTTGAACAAAATGATAGATTGAAACTAGAATGCCTTCCTAAAAATATAAACATCCAAGATGCATACATCATGGTAAATGAGACTATACACTCTTGTCATAAAAACAAAACACCTCTCCTTGCACTTAAATTAGATTTTGAAAAAGCTTTCAACAATGTTAACTGGCAGTGCCTCCTTCACACCATGCAGGGATATAGTTTCCCCCATATTTGGATTAGCTGGATACATGCATGCATCTAAACCAATAAATTCTCCACCATTATCAATGATAACCCATTTGGTTATTTCCACAACACTAACGGTCTCAGCATGGTGACCCTCTATCCCCATACCTCTTCATTATGGTCACATCCCTTATTACAAGTATGATTAAGATTGGTACAAACAACAATCTCATTGAGTCACCAACTGAATGTTTTGGAAACATTATTCAACATGCAGATGACACCATGATCCTTATTAAACCAAAGGACTAAACAATTCTCAAAACCATTCATATTATTGGAATTTTCACATACATCTCAAGACTCAAGTTATATCTGAACAAATATTCCATCACCGGCATCCATATCCAACCAGACATCCTACATAGATATAAAAACCTACTTAAATGCAAAACTGAGAATTTTCCTCTCATGTATAAGGGCCTCCCCATCACACCTTTTCCAATAACAAAGCATACTTGAAGCCTATCATTGACAATATCACTAATAGATTATCATCATGGACAAACAACTTCCGCAACCTTGCTGGTAGACTCACTCTCCTAAATAGACCACTAACATCAATCCCTACACATTATCATAGTTGCATTCCACTGCTAGAGAAATATAAGAGAGCTATTGACATTGTTAGGAAAAAGTTCATCTGGAACCATTTTCCCACTATTATAGAAAAAACCAAAATCCACATGGTTAATTGGAAAACCATCTAAGCACCAAAAAGATATGGTGGATGGGGAATCATCGATTTCAAGACACATGCAACCTACCTCATTACAAAGATTATTTCCACCCTCTCCTCCAATACTGTCAACATCTGGAAACCTCTCATACTTCACATATATTACTGGAATAGAAATCCATGGTGGACCACAACTACAAGCATCACACCCCTCCTATGGAAATACATAAAAAAAACTTAAACCTAATAATTCACATGATCACCCCCTCCCCCCACATGTCGCCAAAAAGGATACATTTTTTATTGATCATGGTACCAAAACACAACAATATCAAATCTAGGATTAAACATCCATATACCACAAAACTTGAAAAATGTGAGCACTACAAAAGCCCTATCACTAATAACCAACAATAGAACAAACACTTTTAAATAGTCCCTTACTCAACACATCCCATATGATACTATGACAGACATCATCCATGCTCTAGAACATAACATGACAAAAACAAATCTTGGACGTGGGGATATACCTACACACCATATCAAGCTTACCACTTCCTCACATATAGGGGTATTACCAGCTGTAGTTATGAAATTTGGCATATGTCATGCCCACTAAAAATTAAGATTCTCATATGTCTCATCACACATAATAAAATCCTTATTGACCAAAATCTTATGAAAAGAGGAATCTTCAAACCATCCAGATGTTACATGTGTAAAAATAATATTGCAACCACTAACCACCTCTTCATGCACTGCTCCACCATCACCTTAATTCGAAACACCTTTTCCACAACTCTATAACATCTACCAAACTGAGTATACAATACCTTATTCATCAACAGAAACAAAAAAATGCTTCACATGATAAGAGTACACTGATGGCTGCTATCATATGGAACACTAGAATCGAAAGAAATTCTAGAAAATACAACAACACATAGAACACTCATCACCACATCACAATAAATATTGATCAAACATACACCTTATTCCTCCATTGCAGGTGTTCCCATTACAGAGAGGAAAGAAGATGAAGTGCAATAGGTGATCATCAGTAACAACAACAATGAAGGAATGTTCTTTACAGTGGAGGAGATCATGGCCGATGACAGTGGCTTTTGACTGCACACTTTCAGCGCACTTCTAGTGACCTGATCATTTTCAATTATGTTTAGTTACAGCTGAGGCCCACTATTATATTGAGATGCCTCCCCAAGACTATTTCATCCTTTCATCACAACATGTTTTATGTTTTTTATTGCCCTTCAGTTTGTGTAATCTCTTTCTCTCAGACTCACCTCTAGTGTTGTCTCAGAGAGAATCATGTATGCCCTATGATTTATAGATGGTTATGTTTGCAAATCCTTACATCTATATATTATGGAACTTTCATAAAAAAAGAATCTACACAACATAAAGGAACATTATTTTAAATTTTTCCCAAACACAGATTTGATGCTTTTGAAGGAAAACCAGTTCATGATCCGATCAAATCCTAATTGAAAACCTTACTAGAAGAAGAGAGTAGGGTGGCGAGTGACATTGGATCCAGCTAAATCACACATCAGAGATTTAGGAAAGGTACTATTGAGTGTAGTGGCCCATGAACTACTAGAATTGGGCATTCATTGGAGACACTTGGGCATGCTTTATTTGCTATAAATTGTCATATTGGATTGTATTCATAAATTCAATAGACAAAAAATTATGTTTGCTTTAGTGAAGATGTAAAAAAGAGAGAATCTTGCATTTATAGTTATTAATATAAGAGCGGTACTCTATCATCCAGTTCAAAAGGACCGGGCACCAGAAAACCACTTTCGGCCGGTGCATCTTCTATGTGTCTACTTTATCTGAACCTCTGTCCACCATTTTCAACCCTTTTTCCCAAACATAAATTTCTATTATATCGAATTCTTGAATGCCCATACTTCCTTCAACCTGGATGATGAGAATACATGATTAATAGTGATCCATCATGATAAACATTCCCTTTATGGTGAAAAATAATATGAGAGTGCTGATCATCGGCCAGTCATTGACGTTGAACCCGGATGTAGGGGAATTTCTATGTCCGCGTGCTATCAATGGTCCTCTTCTTTCCCAATTTTCTACAAATTCCAGGAGCATTTTTCTTTCGTCAGACTCACACACAAGTAATGTTCCTAATCTCCGAGCCTTCAAAGGCAAAAACACACTTGTACAGGTTTCATGGCTCGTGCAATCATACCTATGCATAAAGGGGAAAGAGGGTCACAGAAGGTGAGAACAACTATGGATCTAATGAAAATATGACAACCAATCATAAATCCCACCTGAGATGCATATAGAAGAATCCACCATCTCTGTCTTCATTAACCTTCCACCGCTACATTAACTTTCTATCCTAGTCACCTTCTCTCTATTTCCCTTTCTACTTGAACTGGGAGAGGGTGAACACCACATATGAACTAGAACTAGTGAGAAGGTCAGTCCGTTTGTTAGGCGGTGGGATCCATGAGAGAGTGGAGATAGGGAGAGGGTCATGGAAACCACTGCAAGAGACTAAGCCAGAGAGGGAGAGTCTAGGGACTGTGAGAGAGGGGTAGTCCAGAGATCATTAAATTGTGTGTGAATAAGTGTGTATGTATGGGTTGATGAGTGTCATGAGCGGGTTCAGAAACACCCACATGTTTACACATTAAGTGTTGAGTACTAAGTCCATGACTCACAAGTGTCAGCCTTCAAAACTAGTAAACCCAATAAAACCCAAGTTTTTTAGATTGGGTCGGGTTAGGTCAGGTAGGGTAGAGTAGGGTATTTCTTCCATGTCTAGGCCATCTCCTTGTCTTCTCCTTGGCATAAATGGAAAACGTGACCTTCCCTTTGGTAAAAAATGAGAGATAAACACTCCTCTCCCTCATCTTCCTCTTCTCCCATTGATCCAGGTCTCCATTTCTTCGTTCCCCTTGACCGTGCATAGGCACCAGGTACAACCACAATCATCTGGGCTAGTGTGATGCTCCTCATTGTCCCCTACTCCTTCCATTCTTACTTCTTAGTACCCTCACTGCAACAAGCCCTAGCCATCACTATAGATTCCCTTATGGCCTGACATGGCCGAGATGTCACCTGCTTGTGTGTGGATGATGGAGGCACCATGGTAGCAAGTGCAACCTACTGAGGTGGCTGCTGATGGATCTGTACATTTTGCAAGCACTAGTGGTGGCATAGCTGCACCAAGTCTGAGGGAAGTGTCATTGTATTTTCTTACTCATATTGTTCACCACCTTTCACCCTCTAAACCTCACTGCCTCCTCTCTCTCTCCTTCTCTTCTTTCTTTACTCCTCCCTCCACACAATTGTTGGATTAGAAAGCCATCCTTATACAGACCTTGAAGATCTCCTATGTAATCACTAGAGTTGAAATTTGAACCCTACAACCTACTTCCTCCTCCACCTACCACTCTGAAAACTACATTCAACCACCTACCTCTGAACTCATATAACCTACACACAACTCTCTCATCATTTCCTACCTTGTGTCTGCCACCAAGACACATGGCATCACCACTAGAACCAGTGGCAACTAGTAGGCCACTGAACCACACCCTCTTCACTGAGAAAATGCCCCCATCTTCAACCTTCAAACACCCCACCAGGATAAACACTCAGACATGTCTCATCCATGAACTTGGAGTCTGAAGAGAAAGCAAGTTCCCTGCTCGTCAACCTAAGGACATGTTATGATACCACCACCTAAAGATGATATCCCCTCCACCACTCCATTTGTCAGCTACATTCAGATGATGTTACCACCAATGCTGATTGAGTGATCATCGCCCTAAAATCCCTATCACTATTTAGTAGTTTGGGATCTACCTACCAGTGCAACACATCTCCTATAGGTCCCTTAGGTCCTTCCCAACTCCTTCTCTTCCCTATGACCTCCACTTGCTTTTTTTGTTGATCTTGGAACCTTGGATTACAACCTAGGCCTAAATATTTTACTAAGAAGAATCCCACCAACATGCTATAAGCTCTAGGATGTGTCCCTTACTTATATGAAGTTGTGAGGACTCTGATGCCATCGAGGTGCCTCCTTCACACTGGGTTGTTTACGTCCACAACAAAGAGGCTCAACCAACGACTCATGAGGTATTGAGTAAGGACTACTGATCTACTAAGAACAATGTATAAAAATCGTCTATCTACTAGTTAGATTCTCATATTCTTATTAGAGAATCTAATATTCAATAAAAAATACAAGTTAATGATAAATCAACAACCAATGAACTAGGAAACCTAGACCTTACCAAGAATGCTAGGCTGATCAACTACATGTATTCACATAGACCAACACAGTTATATACTATGTACTAATTTAGGCAGACTTATGCATATTGTTTAGATATCAAAAATTTGAAGAAATTATTTAAAAATATTATGTTACAAATAAATAATAATCTAACCTATTTGATCATTACATTTGCACTTATTATACTGGCATACATATTAGTATATTTAATTTAGTAAGTAGTAAGTTTTGAGAAGTTTTGTAATTATCAATAACCATGCCCTAAGTAGTAATTTCACTCATATTATGAATCATAACACTATACACACAATGCACACGCGCGTGCACACACACACACACACACACACACACACACACACACACACACACACACACACACACACACACACACACATATATATATATATATATATATATATATATATATATATATATATATATATCGAGTCAGGCTAGAATACACTTGAGTGTACAGATCGCACAGATACACTCAAGTGTGTTTGTATATCAAGATTATTTTTTTACAAAATGTAGACCATTGATCTTCATTGTCATGCTATAATTAGGCTACATACAAATTTTGAGCCCATTTGTATGAGTGTAAGTCACTTATCAAAGGACAACAAAATTGATGCACGAAACTAATTTGAAATGCATAATTTTTGCGGTCTTTATAACATGACCTATAAATGTCCAAATATGCTCAAATTTTGTATATGAGCTATTCACAAGATGTTTAAGAAGATCAATGGATTAGATTTTTGAAAAAATATTGCATCATGAAAAACTACTTCAGTGTATTCTGCTCTGAATACACTAGAATTATATATATATATATACATATATATATATATGGATCATCTTTATTCGCCCACTTTTTTTCAAAAAAAATTTCGTTATTGTAGAGGACAATTTTGTCTAGCTCTCCAAAAAAATTTGGCCAAAAATAATATCATTTGCCCCTCCAAAATAAAAAAACCCGTCCTTATATATATCTGTTGTATATTTTGTACAAAGTTATTTTTTTTGCCAGCAGAGTTACTTTTTTGGCCACCATAGTTACTTTTTTGACAACAGACTTACTTTTTTTGCTAGGAGAGTTACTTTTTTGGCTGCAGGGTAGCGAAAATCCAAGTTACCCGCGCGGGCAACGAATGAACTCCCATATATATATATATATATATATATAGTCAGGCTAGAATACACTCAAGTGTGTTTGGATATCAAGACTATTTTTTGTAAAATGTAAACCATTGATCTTCACCGTCATACTATAACTAGGCTATATACAAATTTTGAGACCATTTGGATGAGTGTAAGTCACTCATCCAAGAGCAACAAAATCAACGCGCAAAACAAATTTGAAATATATAATTTTTGCGGTCTTTATAGCATGACCTATAAATGTCCAAATGTGCTCAAATTTTGCGTATGAGCTATTCACAAGATGTTTAAGAAGATCAATGGATTAGATTTTTGAAAAAAATATTACATCATGAAAAACTACTTGAATGTATTCTGCTCCGAATACACTCGAGTGTATTCTAGCCTGACTCTCTCTCTCTCTCTCTATATATATATATATTTTTGTTTTGATAATATATATATATATATATATATATAGGCTAGAATACACTCGAGTGTACAGATCGCACGAATACACTCAAGTGTGTTTGCATATCAAGACTATTTTTTGCAAAATGTAAACCATTGATCTTCACCGTCATACTATAATTAGGCTACATACAAATTTTTAGCCCATTTGGATGAGTGTAAGTCACTCATCCAAGGGCAATAAAATCGACGCGCGAAACTAATTTGAAATGTATACTTTTTGCAGTCTTTATAACATGACCTATAAATGCCCAAATGTGCTCAAATTTTGCGTATGAGCTATTCACAAGATGTTTAAGAAGATCAATGGATTAGATTTTTGAATTTTTTTTGCATCATTCAAAACTACTTGAGTGTATTCTACTCCGAATACACTCGAGTGTATTCTAGCCTAACTCTTTCTCTCTCTCTCTCTCTCTCTCTCTATATATATATATATATATATATATATATATATATATATATATATACTACTACTATAAAAAGAGTGAGTTTGTATTTAAAATTACAACATTGCCATTAAAAAAACTTCTAGCCAATCAGGAAGCCAGGATTCATATTCTTGTGTTCTCCTTAACCCTCTCTCTTCTCACAATTTTTCTCCTTTTTTATCATTTCTTTTACCTTATTTTTCTCCCATGTCAGTTTGAATGGTTTGCCACTAATATACGTACCATATCACCACACCAACTCTTCTCTCTCCCACACGATCTCTTTGAAGTCTGTTTTGACTGAATTCGATTAGCCATATCTTCCCACTTGAAACTGTCACTTGAAAAAATACTGCCGCTGAACGACCCATTCGTCACCCATTATCTCAATAAAATCAGACTTGAAAACATCCCAAATAACCCACATTCAAATTCTCTCTCATGATCCCACTTTTCTCTCTAACTACCCATGATGCGGTAAACTCCTCTTTCCACCATCCTACTTAAAACGGTCACTTGACAAAATACTGCCACTACTTGAAACGGTCACTTGACAAAATACTGCCACTGAACGACCCATTCGTCACCCATTATCTCAATAAAATCAGACTTGAAAACATCTCATATAACCCACGTTCAAATTCTCTCTCATGATCCCACTTTCCGCTCTAACTACCCATGATGCGGTAAACTCCTCTTTCCACCATCCTACTTGAAACGGCCACTTGACAAAATACTATCGCTGAACGACCCATTCATCACCCATTATCTCAATAAAATCAGACTTGAAAACATCCCATATAACCCACATTCAAATTTTCTCTCATGATCCCACTTTCCACTCTAATTACCCATGATGCGGTAAACTCCTCTTTCCACCATCCTACTTGAAACAGTCACTTGACAAAATACTGTCGCTGAATGACCCATTCGTTACCCATTATCTCAATAAAATCAGACTTGAAAACATCCCATATAACCCACGTTCAAATTCTCTCTCATGATCCCACTTTTCGCTCTAACTACACATGATGCGGTAAACTCCTCTTTTCACCATCCTACTTGAAACGGTCACTTGACAAAATACTGCCGCTGAATGACCCATTCGTCACCCATTATCTCAATAAAATTAGACTTAAAAACATCCCATATAACCCACGTTCAAATTCTCTCTCATGATCCCACTTTCCGCTCTAACTACCCATGATGCGGTAAACTCCTCTTTCCACCACTTTTGGTGATAGTGTAACCCTTTAACCACGTCTCAGCTTTTCTAATAAAAGCATAAAGTGCACATGCTTTACCTAGCTGAGCAGCGAAGAAATACAAAACGAAGATGAATACGCCTCGCGCTCTTAGTTGCTGCCTAAGTTGGGATTATCTTCAACGGCCTATCTCGAATCTGCATCTCTTTGTTTGTCCTCCTTCGTCAACTGCACCCTAGACGGTTCTGCGACTGTTGCTATTGAGGATGACAGTCATACCCTGCTCCTGGGCGGTACAGATGCAACAATTCGTCGACTATTTCTCTACTGTGGTAGTATCTCTCCTTTTTGTTGATGACCGTCTTCACTCTCACTCTGCCTTGCTCTGTTGCTCTAGACCGTTGATATCCTTCAGGTCACCATACTAATAGGAACAACAACCGGCCAGAGCGTTACTCTTTGATCTCCCACACGATTTGACAATCAAATACACATTTATGGACCTGATCAAGTGTGAAAAACCATCAATACCAAGTAATGATTATCTACTCTTCTCTTGGCCTAACTTTCATATCATGTTATAGTAATGTGAAAATGACCTTTGAAGTAAGAGCTCAAGTTACTGTTGGCCCTCTGTTCATATTGCTTCAAATGAGCCTTTGAAGGTGAAAAAGAGTTATCCTGCCTTTGCGCTGCAAGCATGCTTTGGTTTTTCTCAAGTCCAATACGGAAAATCCTCCCCTGCTTTGGAGACAGCCGGCAATGATCGCAATTAGAATACCTGATACTAAACTGGTTTATATGACCACACATTTAAAGCAGTAAACTTAGCATGTGGGCAGTGGCGAAGCCAGGATTTTCAGTTGGGTGGGGCACCACATAATCTATATCTAAACACACATAATTTTTTCTTATATCTATAGGAACATAACGTTACATAAAATCATAGCTAGATGCAAATGAACAGGAAACAATTTCAGTACGATACTTAAACAAATTAAGGAGAGAATTTCTGTATGATACTTAAACAAACTATTTTTTTTGTAAAGCAAACGGCTTGAAGCCATAGAGGCATTTGACTTGCAGCTCGTGTTGTGGATCGATTTACAGTTGTATAGTACATGTAGTGTGTGAAAAAATGCTAGCATCTCGTTGTATCTAGATATCAATCTGTTTTGTTGTACGTGCTTATTCACAATATATATAGACGATCTATACACAACCACTTTTATCATTAGATCATCACTACTGCAGTTTACAATTGACCAAGAAAATCTTTTATCTTATCGCATATTTGTAACGGATGAATAAGAAAAGTCAAATCACATAAGATAGATCCTATAGAAACCATTGCTTCACGGGGCAGCTATGACATTATACATTTATTTCTATCATATTATCTTATTGTTATCCCATAAATAATCATTTGTTTCCTGTATATGTAACAGATGAACACGAAGAGCCTGCACTTGAATATATAATTTAATGTCACGCAAGTCGCCGTAACGGGTTGGGAAGAAAGAGAGAACAGATGTTACCGAAACTAATTAACTTACTTCATTCTGAACTTGAATACAAAATTTAATAGCGTGCAAATTAAGAACGAGACAACAAATGTCACCGAAACCGATTAAATTGCTCATCCCGCGCTTCAATGTAGAATTTAAATCCATCTGGTGAAAGTTCCTAGAACAAAGCATGATCAGGCTTTGGCGAGAGGAAAAGCCGTATCGGAAAATTGGGAGTTTGGTTTGCAACTTTGGCAATTAACAGTAGCCACAGGACACTGGGGTAAAAGATGGGTGGGGCACGTTTGTTATTTGGACACTAGAGAAGGTTGTTATAGTTGATGACTTAATTAATCTTAGCAAAAATGGGTGGGGCACGTGCCTAGCTGTGCCCCAATGTGCCTCCGCCACTGCATGTGGGCGTCTTCAGTCTCTCTATTATAGTTTTGCAACGCAGTGCACAAAGCTAACTCATTCGGAAGCATGTACACATCTTTTGTGCCGCCGCGTTGCTGACGAGGCGGAGTAGAGGATGTCAGGAATTGGTATACGAATAGAATGACAAACCAATATGAGAAAGTAAATAAATAAAAGTGCAAACCCAAAATTTGACTCCACGTGTATTTCGGAATCCCTTATTAGTTTAAATGAATGTTCACTTTCCTTTCAATATCTTGTTCTTTGTCTTAATTTATGGCCAAAAACTATGGCGTTAATGACGGTTAAAAAGGTAAAGAAACCATTTTCTCTCCGTCGTTTGTCATCATCTTATTTGCATATAGTCAGAACAATACATACATACAACAACATATATCTATTGTGTGTATCTCACAAACCTTTGTGACCCACTTACATTTACTCATCTATTATAGTCCATCTATTACCTTAGAAACTGAAATTACTACATTACTCTGACCAACTCCTTGCACGATGCTTGCTCACACTCAAAAAATAAAGTAAAAATAGTAAAGCATGACAACATGTGAGGAGCGTTCTCAGTGACTCTTGGTGAAGGGACAAGGGAATATAGTTCTTCAATGGCGTCTAACATAGGATATGAAGTGAGTATGCAGCCAAATATATGTTCCATGTCACTCAGGTGATGCTGTAGAAGGAACGGCCCCTTCTGAAGGTATGTATGTCAAGATGGTCCTTTTGCGGCAGGACGAAGTAAGAAACAAAGATACATAGAAGTTACTAGAAAAAACTGTGTCCTTTTGGTAAGTGCATAAATTATTAAATACACATGACAATAAGAAATAAAGATACATAAAAGTTACTAGAAAAAACTTTGTGTCTTTTTGGTAAGTTTATAAATTATTAAATACACATGACGACTGACTGCAGTCATAAAATTTATAAATAACATATAACATTTGAACCTACTCGCATATCACATAAGTCTTAATGATGGTCAAGGATGACTTCTTTCATGGAACAACATTAGAAATACGAGTCACATATCAACAATAACAAAAAATATGAATCGGTTTGACATTTATAAGTTGTCAATAAAGTAGATATAATTCAAGCTTATAAATTATACATATGTAGACTTTTGACCATACCAAATTTACAGTAATCTCACTAATTATATTTGCAAAACGCTCACACGAGATGAGATCTTATATAGTAGAAAAATTCATTTCTTATTGTGGTTTTTAATATTTTACAGTTGTATTGTAACTTTATCTAATAAAATTGAACAAATATATTATTTCACATTTATGTACACGTGTGCATATATATATATATATATATATATATATATATATATATATATATAGTGGGAGCGTTCTTTTTGTGTGAGCATGCGAGGAAGAGTTGTGCTCCGCTCATTTCTCAAGATGCGTCTTTATGATTCCCATCGCAGCACTGGTGCCAATGTAACTGCCGTACAAGCGCAAACAGTGCGCGACTCCCTGAATCAAGACACTGCGTTATGTATCACTATAAGACAAAGTGAAAAAGGTCATCCCACCCTCTTCCGTCCACTTTCTTTTGTTCCAACATTTTGCTAGCTTATTATTTTATTATGTTTCAAATCCCTACATCTTTACTTGCCGGTACGTGCATGAAGAGATCTATGCAAGTCCAATTCTCAACGATCAAAGGCCTTGTACGATGTTATAAAGGGTAGCATCAGGTGCCATAGTTCACAACGTCTATGTATCGATTTCGATGGTAATAGTTGGTAGAATGGACGTGGGAGTATCAGTATCACCATCAGGAACTACATCATCAAACAGGGAGAAGAAAGCCGTTAATGTAGAAGAATGAATGTAGAAACAGAACGCACTGTCTTGATTCAAGGAGTCGCGCACTGTTTGCGCTTGTAGGACAGTTACATTGGCACCGGTTCTGCGATGGGAATCATAAAATAATGCAGCTCCGACGCATCTTGAGAAATGAGTGGAGCACAACTCTTCCTCGCATGCTCGCACAAAAAGAACGCTCGCACCACACACACACACACACACACACACACACACACACACACACACACACACACATATATATATATATATATATATATATATATATATATATATATATATATATATATATATATATATAATCAATAACCATGTCCTAAGTACTAATTTTACTCATATTATGAATCATAACACTATATATATAATAGTGTTATAGAAAGAATATGAGTTTAGAAAGTACATTTATCTAAACCTAAGAAATTTAATTAAATTGGTATATGAGAGAGGGGGTTGTAGGAAAATCATGGTGAAAAATAAGGAAGCAGAAATAAAAATTTAAAACCTAATTCTCCTGGACAGCAAGATCGCGTCAACAATAATGTATCTAGGAAGGAAAAGTTTGTAAGGTTATGCCTGGTCATGGAGCAAGTCCAATGACATTACCCTTGTAGTGGTATCATACTTCTTCTTCAGGCATCAACTCACTCCTTCAACAACAATACTCGAATAGTCATGTCCAATGGCCTCCTAGTGTAACACCATGGACAACGGTTGACGGTGTCCTCCTAAAGATAGACTATGACCTCCTGCCTCTAGAGTAGTCCATGTGGACTGCCGAGAACTCCACATTGTGCTGCCAGAGTTAACGGAAAGGAGTTGTCCCTTTCGAACATCAACATGCTAGAGTTGATACACTATCTCACAATTGTCTCTCCCTTACTATCTCTCACTTTATCCGACATGATTTTCTTGGGCTCTCTATTGGTTACCACAACCAGAGAGGAAAACAATTGTCAGAGCAACTATCGTGTCCTGAGAAGCCCCAAATAACCCTCTATGTATAGGAGAAGCTAGGGTCAGGGTTTCCAGTATGTGCGGGAGTCGAAAGGGTCAAATTCATGAATTTTCTAGAACTTGTGCACGACGAACCGATCGTTTCATACACCCAAGTGATCGGTTGTTGTGCAAACCGACCGATTCACTCCACAAACCTGTCGGTTCACACAAGTTCCTATTCTGAATCAAATTGGTAATCAATGTACGATTAATGTAAAATATGACGTCAAAACCAATCCTTGATCCAATCAAATTGTCAAATGAATGTGGGCGATTCATCTCATGAATCGGTCAGTTGAGATATGTGAACTGGTTAGTTCACTATGTGAAACCAGTCAGTTCACTATGTGAACCAGTTGTTTCACTCCCTGGTTTAGCCATTGATCGACCAATGTTGATTCCAATTGACCTAACACTCCAAGCGATCAATTCACTACCTAAATGGTCGATTGGCAGGGTGAACCGATCATTCAGAGTCCAGTCAGTCAATTTTGAACCTTAGTTGTTTAATTGAATACCTAAACACCTTTAGTAATCAAATTAAACATCATTCATGAACATACTCCTTTAATCCGAGTGTATCCTATGCGTGTGACCCTATAGGTCCAGAATTACGTTGGCAGTGAATGTCCATAACAAACTTATGACATCACTAGCAAAGAGTGGTGTCTAGCAACACATCATTGAAACCCAAGTAATATCAAAAGGTGGAGAACAATTTCAACCTACAATTTGTGATTAATGTTACCGTGATCATATAGTTCCTTTATCTCTGATATCCAAATTAAACTCGAGGCATGAAATCGTCATCCTCATCAACATTCAATTCGTGTTCCTTGAACTAGAGTAGACTGTCTGAGATGCATGTGGGCTCACATATCATATATGTTGAGTCACATGAGTATGACCATACATTTCTCAGTATCGCTTATCAATATGCCTTGTATATCAATCTCCTATAGGAGGGATAAATCCCATCTACATCACTCACACTCTATCTCCATGTGTACAGTGTACCCAATCATCACCGTTATGGCAACCCTTATTCAAGATCTCATTGGATGATGTCAAAGTAAATGAACGACATGTGATGAATGCAATGACATTAGGTCTAGGAACCACAATCACCACTATCACTATGAGAGATGATTTCGAATACCATTCCATGGTCTCCATGTATCACTCTCACAGTGGGTCTGTCTGATACACTATTCTCTAACATGTACCTGTGTGCTTGACTAGATATCACATATCATGACTAATGAGAATCTGTCATCAATCAACACACACTCTAGTCTTATGTATTATTCTTTTCTATTTTACTTCCATAGTAATATATGACCAGGGACACAATAAAAATGCATATACTCTTATCATACATATGATCTCATCATTCAGGTCCTCAACCTAAAGACACATGTCATCGAGTAAGATTCTTATTTAGACATCTACTATGTATGTGTCATCATCTCATCCTAAGACAAACATAATAGATGGAATTACCTTTATTATTATCAAATCAGGTATTTAGTGCCACATTCCAATCATAATATGATTGGCTCTTTGCGCATACATACCAACAGACTCCCACTTACACTTAGAGCCAATCACCCATGAATCTTATTTTAAGTGATATTAACATGTCCATCATGTTTCTACTGTGCGAATGATTTTATAGAGGGTTTAGCAACTTTTAGTTCAAGTATGTATTTTGCAAGTTTCACATCTCTTTGTTGTAGGACATCTCGTATGAGATGGAAGTATCAAAGTATGCTATCATGGATTCTTTTCCTAACCAGTAGCTACATCGTTGTTACAATATTTCTACTATATCATCAATAGTTGGAACCTCACACAAGTTCACCCATATGGACTTCTTGATCCATACAATATCCTCTACTATTCATATAACATATAGAAACTCGACTTCATTGTAGAGCTAAATAACTGTAATTAGCACGAAACCCTTTCTAGCTTACAATTCTTGTTTAAGGTCAAACATAAGTTAGATTGTGATCATTTATTTGTAATTTTATAAGCTTGCATCGATGTAACCCTTTACACCCAACTTTTCCATAGCCAAGAAATCAATCCTTTTCTGTCCTTCTCAAGCACTTAAGGATGTTCTTTATGGTAGTCCAATGACCTTTATTGGAATATGATAGATACCCTCTCGCCATGTCCAATACATACAAGATTGCTAGATAGGTATATATATCCTCTCATCATGTCCAATACATATTAGATAACTGTATATCCTCTCATTATGTCCTATACATATGAGATAACGAGATAAGTACATAACATTGCATTCTAGATAGATCTGATTGTGAATGCATATGTCATCTATCCATGTGTTCATGTTCTTCATAAGAATTAGGACACTAGGCTCCTGAGAGACTAACTTCACAAAATCATGGACAAGTTTTCTCTCATTGACTCTTACATGATGAACCCTTTCAACATCTTGCCAATGTATGTGTTGTTTCTTAGGTTAAGAAGCTTTTCCAGATCTCTATCTATATATCTCAATTTCTATCACATATGATGCTTTACCTAAACCCTTCATAGAGAAGGTACTTTCCTTTCCAGGTTTAAATATATGTAGGATAAGGATATCATTCCCCATAATTATGTGGAATATAAGTATGCTCCCACTAAATCTTTTGTAATTTCATATTTCTTATTCATTCTGACTCAAGTCAAACTCTTTGACTATCTTGTCAAATTGAAGATTCTAGCTCTGAGATGCTTCCTTCAGTCTATAGATTGACCTTTTGTAGCTTACATACTTTATTTAAAATATTGGATTTATAAAACCTTTAGGTTGTGTCACGTACACATATCAATAATTATTCCAATTAAGGAATGCAATTTTAACATCCATATGCAAAATCTCACAGTCATACTAAGGTACAATTGCAAGCATGAGCCTGATGGATTTAACCATGGTAATTGGTGAAAGACTTCATCATGTTCAACACCTTGAACTTGTTTGAAGCTCATTATAACCAATCTACCCTTCCATGTTGGTCTTCTTCCTGAAGACCCAAATGCAACCAATGGGTTTTACCCATTCACGTGGATCTGCCAAGGTCATACCTTGTTGGTTGATATGGCATCTATCTTGGATCTTATGGCCTCAAGCCATTTATTAGACTTTGGTCCCTCAATAGCTTCTAGGTAGTTTTCTGACTCATCATCTATGATCAACTCATCACCTTTCTGAGTGATAATATATCATAGTCTTTCAAACTTAAGGTATGGTCAACTAGAATTATAAGTTTTTTTGTTACATAGGGAACTTGAGGTTCCACAACAACTTGTGATTCTCATTGTTCCCACTGTACATCTTTTAAGTTCTTTGTTTTCTTGTCTATCTTGAACATTTTGAGTTCTACTTTTACTCCCATCGATTCCCTCAAACTAAGTTACCCTTCATGAATACAGCCATCCCAGCAACAAACAACGTTGTCGTTGGATTGGGATAAAAGTAGTATTTCAACAAAATGACATTTATGTGATTTATGGATGACAAAAGATTTTAAGAAATTATTTTCTTGTATAAGATTTAAATCCTAATCACTACAAAAGACATACCAAGAAACCTTCCATGACATATCTCATATGGTGTCTTTTGAACCATTTTTGATGGTACATTTTTTTAGTCTAAATCATGTGCCGAAAAGAAATGGCAAGATCAACTAGATTTTATTGATAATTGCACCACGGCTTAATAGGGTGTGACACCTTCTTTTTGACACATCATTATTATTCAGGTGGAGTTCATTGTGATACATTATCATGATCTCCCAGAAAGTTCTCAAACTTCTTGGTTAAAATATTTCAACATCGATCACATTGAAGTATCTTAATACTTTTACGAAGTTAGTTACGTACTTCATTCACAATCTCCTTGAACACTTCAAGAGATTCATGCTTATATTTCATTAAATACAAATTTCATATCTAATGATAGCATCAGTAAATATAATGAGGTACTAGTAACTACCTTTAGCATTTGTTCCAAAAGGTCTATATACATCACTACACATGAGCCCTAAAAGAACAATCACTCTCCCACTACATCTGGTGAAGATGATTTTGTTATATTGCACAACAAATAAGATATGCATGTCTCTATTGGTTTAATAACCAAAAGAGTCTAGATAACCATCACATGGATTCTACTAATGCATTTCTCGTTTATGTGCTCTAGATGACACTGTTATATGTATTCATTATTTGAGTCATCAAGTCATTCACTATATGTGTCATACACATTTTGTCTTTAGAACTATCAAGTATAGTTTGTGAGACATAGGGCATTTCCATAAAACAAAAGCTCTTGTCCATACAAGATACACAGTGTTTTCATTAATGCCAGGTATATAATAGAAATTCATCAATTCTATAACATGCCCATGAATGATAGATTCCAACTGTAGTGGTAGCAACTCTTGCTCTGTACAATTCTAGCTTACTTCTTATTTGGTCCTCAAGTAGAGATCTTTATCTCTTTCTTTTTCCTTTGTTCCTTTAAGTGAAAATGACATATTCCCTTTGCATTTACCCTTATCCATATACTGAGTGCAGAAGACTTGGACTCCAACTTAGCCTCGTAACTCTTCTTGGCCTTGCCTTTTCCCTTGGACTCACTTCCACTGATCACCATCATGGATATGTCCTTCTCCTTCCGTACTTCAACATTAATCAACATGCATGCATTTAATAAACTGACTATATGATTCAGGAAATGATTTTAGAATCATATATGTGGCCAACTCTTGACCTAAAAGAAATCCCAAGCTTTCCACATGCCCAATCATATTGAGCACATGGGGCTCGACTGGATATCCTCTGTCAGTTTGCACTCAAATAGCGCTTTGGAGACATTATACCTTTCTTGCTCTACATGATTATTTATATGTGTCACCATCTTGAGAATGTCCATGTTATCCATACTGTTCATGCAACTTATAGTTCATACAACATAGCATAAGGTACTCAATGTCTATGACATCATTGGAATGCTTCAAGTAAGCATCCATTTCAATATTAGGCACATTTGAAGCGGGTTCCTCTGGCTCTGGTCTTTCACGGACATAGAGATTTCACTCATTGATGAGAACATTTCTCAAAGCCCTTAACCAGTTGTAAAATTTTATCACGTTTTGTCCTTTCTCAAGGACTAATCACAATGATAACATGTTTGTGTTTATCTACAAAAAAATTTGCAACTTTTCAAAACATTTTTCATTTGTTTGATTTGATAAGTTAATGATATTCATTAGGCCATAATTAATTATCGCTCCCACTATTTTGTTCATATCGACAACCCTTATGTATCAATTTGGAAGATTTCCAGTGTACAATCTTCTAGTGTGCCAATATCCATATTTTATGAAATCATGAGTCAACTTTGGCTGATCGCCCACAACTTGACTATTTAGGTAGAAAATGTTTGTCAATTGTATATCATGCAACTCTTAGATAGATGGTGTGCACAACTCATTTTCATAGTCATATGTATGCTTCTAGGTACTTAATCCCATTAATATCACCTAGTTAAGCCTGACCCAAAAGCTAACATGATAGAGTACGTACCCTACTTTGGCATATCTACATACCTACCATCACACTTCTACAAGATAGACGATGCACCACACTTTGGCGTAACCTACGCTTGGTCGATCAAGCTTTTTATGTGTGTTGTTTATGGAAAGAATCTAAGACTTAATATTGTATTTAAGGGTAATTATATATATAAATACATATACATATCCAATCTCCACATATTTATAGTACGTATCATATACATGCTATAACTGTTGGTATGTATGCCCAGAGAGCCAATGATATGATGATTCAAATGGAATAACATGTAAATGATTTGATTAATCATAAATGCAAGCTTCCAATTTATTTTGTATATTCAGTTATGAGATAATGAATAACATAATAAATGTCTAGAGAATTATATTACTCAATGATGTATGTATTCAAGTTAATAACATAATAAATGTCTAGTGAATTATATTACTCAAACGCAGTCCTAAAACATGGCTGTTATAAAGGTGATGATTGGGTGACTTTGACATATGGGGATTGACTATAGATATGTGATTTGTCCCTCCTACAGGAGTATGATATCTAAGGTCTCTTGATTAGAGAGACTAAGAAAAAGTTTGGCCATACACATGTGAGTCAATATATGATATTGAGCTTACATATATCTCATGCAGCCTGCTCTGGTTCAAGGACCAAGAATGAATAATAATGACTAATTTGAGTGTAAACTGACAAAGGGAGGTCCAATAGAACCCCATGTGTTCAATATGCTTGGACATGTAGAATGAATGGGATTTCTCTTAGGTCAATAGTTGACCATGAATATGATTATGCAAGCGTTGCATGAATCATATAGTTAGTTTATCACATGCTTAGCATGTTTATGCCAAAGCAAGGAAGAATAAGGACAAATCCGTGATGATGATTAGTGGAAGTGAGTCCTACGGCAAAAGGCAAGGCTAAGAAGTGTTCCGAGGCTAAGATGAAGCCCAAGTCTTCTGCACTCAATATATGGAGAAGGGTAAGTGTAAAAGGAATCTATCCTTTTCACTTAAAGGATAAAGAAAAGAAAATGCCACCATTGTCACTTGTCTGTACATTGTAATGGAATTATACTCTTCATAGAAGATCTCAGGAAGAAGATAGAGATAGAGATCTTCACTTCAAGACCTGAGAAGAAGTAAGATAGAAATGTGCAGCGCAAGGGTTGCTGCCTTTACAATTGGTAATTGTCATTCATGGGCACATAATAGAATTAGAGAACTGCTTTGAGTACTTGCCAAACATCATATGTTTTGTATGAAAATAACATTATGATCTTTTATGGCCATGCCCTATATCTCACAAACTATACTTAATAGTTGTAAAGACAAATGTGTATGACACATATATTGAATGACTTGATTACTCAAACAAATTTAATACCTATAGCACTGTCATCTCGAGCGCATAAATGAGAAATGCATTTCTGGAATCCATATGATGGTTATATAGACTCTTTTAGTTATTGAACCAATAGAGTCATGCATGTCTTATTTATTGTGCAATATGACAAAAGGATCTTCACTCGATGTAGTTGGAGATCGACTATTCCATTAGGACTAGTACATAATAATGTACATAGACCTTTTGGAATGAATGCTAAAGGTAGTTATAAATACCTCATTGTATTTACTGATGGGATCCGTGGATATTGAAATTTTTATTTAATGAGATACAAGTTTGGATCTCTTGAAAGTTCAAGGAGATCATAAATGAAGTATGTAACTGACTTGGTAAAAGTATTAAGATACTTTGATGTGATTGATGTTGAACTATTTTAAACCAAGAGTTTGAGGACCTTCTGGGAAATCATGATAGTGTATCATGATGAACTCCACCTGAAGCACAATGATAGTGTATCTGATAGAAGGAATCACACCCTGTCAAGTCATGGTGTGATTATCAATTAAAATCTAGCTAGTTTTACAATTTCTTTTGGGAACATGATTAAACACTAAACAATGTATTGTCTAAAATGGTTCAAAGGACACCATATGAGATATGGAATGGGAGGTGTCATGATGAGTCTTTTATAGTGATTAGGATTGAAAGCTACTATAAGAAAATAGTTTCTTAAAAGGCTTTATCCACAAATCACATAAATGTTATCTTATCAAATACTTCTCTTATCCCAATCCGACAACAAAGTGTTTGTTTGTCTGGATAATGATATTCCTAAAAGGGAACTTAGTTCCAAAGGAATCAGTGGGAGTAAAAATAGAACTCAAAATCAAATGTTTGAGATAAACAAGAAAATATTTAACCTAAAGAGGTATAATAGGAACATGGAGAATCACAAGTTTTTGTGGAATCTCAAGTTTCTTATGTAAACACAAAACTCATAGTTCTAGTAGAACACACCTTAAGTTTGAAAGATTATGATATCTTATAACTCAAAAGGCAGCGAGTTGATCATACAGATGAGTCAACAACCTACCTAGAAACTATTAAGGGATCAAAATATGAGAAATGGCTTGAGGCCATTAGATCAATAATGGACTCCATGTGACCAACAAGGTATGACCTTCATGGATCCACCTGAAGGGGTAAAACCCATAGGGTGCATGTGGGTTTTGTAAGAAGACCAACATGGAAAGGAAATTTGGTTGAAAGGAGTTTCAAACTAGTTCAAGATGTTGAACATGACGAAGTCCTTTCACCGGTTACCATGGTTACCATGTTGAACATACTTGTTGTTGCAACTTAATATGTTTGTGAGATTTGGCATATGGATGCTAAACTACATTTCTTAATTGGAATAATAAATAGGATGTGTACATGACATAGTCTAATGGTTTTATAAATCAATTAATGCAAATAAAGTCTATAAGCTATAAAGTTCAATCTATGGATTGAAGCAAGCATTTCAGAGCTGGAATCTTCTATTTGACGAAACAATCAAAGGGTTTACTTGAGTCAGAATGAAGATGAAATATGTGATTATAAGATATTTAGTGGGGGCATATTAATATTCCACATAATGATGGGGAATAACATCCTTATCCTGCATATGTTAAGACCTGTCAAGGAAAGTGACGTGGTTTATTATCACACTAACAAATTCACTCAAGGTTGAAATCCCTGAGCTTTTACCAAAACCTTGTGCAATAATACCACCCACAAGCGGATGGGTCTTATCACAGTATAGTTAAGGATCGAATCCCAAGGTATAACATTTTTAAGAATCATAGCTAGTCTAGTCCGGTTCAAGTAAGGCTAATATTTAGAACAAAGGTTGATTTGAGATTAATTAAACTAAGTGCAGGAAAGTAAAGAGCAGAAATAAAGTTGATCTAGATTAATGATATGGAATCGCTGGGATGGTCCCGGGTTTCACCACCACTACACATGCAAACACATCCAAACATCAAACATCCAGGCAAGATATAACCATCCAAATAGAACTGTTGCGAACCCTCCCTGAGTGATGTTTAGGTTCGCGTGAGCATCACCTTAGGCATCAGATGTCTCGTCACCATATGGATCATGCACTTACGGTTCTGAAGATACATATTTCCAACTGAAGCTGTGGCCCTCCCTGAGGGATGTTTAGGCACACAGAAGTGTCACCGTGGGCTAGATGGCTCATCCCCTCACGGATCATACACTTACGACCTCAAGGAATCCCATTCTATTTCTAGTTTGGGAGTCAACCATCTTAATCGACAAGCAAGCAGGCGATTAATCTACAAGCAAACATCGACGATTAACAATGAAAATATAGATATCCAACTGAAGCTGTGGCCCTCCCCGAGGGATGTTTAGGCCACAGAAGTGTCACTATAGGCTAGATGGCTTGTCCCCTCATAGATCATACACTTACTACCTCAAGGAATCCCATTTTATTTCTAGTTTGGGAGTCAACCTCATTAATCGACATTCTACCATACATATAGAAGTTCTCACAACATAGGGAAGAACAAGGTAAAAGCAAGTAGGTAATCGATCTACAAATAATAACGATTAATGACGAAATGAAAAGTTATATACATTGCCATGTAATGTTTAACAAGAGAACATGCTTGCATGGGCAGCGGGGCTAGTCCCTGCACCCCAGCGAAAAGGAACTACTCACTCATGATGTGAGAAACAAGAAGAATAAGAGAGAGGGAAGAATCCACCATGAGCATGATGCAGTAGGTAGTCACAACTCAGTGAAGATGATGCGATCTTCTACGTCGTGTCAGAGCAGATCTGGATGAGCAGGAAGAACCACCAAGGCAGACCAGACAGATCTTCTTCTCCACCTTCTTTCTCTTCTCAATCTCCTTGCTCGCAGTAGGAGTGGAAGGCGAAGTGGCAATGGTGTGGATGTATGTGGACCAAACCTGTGTTCAAGCAGCCTGTCGACGTCCTGGGTCCGATGCCAAATGAGGACCATTGCTATTCTATTTATAGGCACTGGTCAGGTCCTCATGTTTTTTGGCGTGAGTCTGCTTCACACGGTTTGGAAAACCGTTTGCTTCTTGTTAATAGTTTAGGACTCACGTCCAAACGGTCTTGGATACTGATTAAAATGCTCACGGTCTTGTATACTGACCAAACGGTCTTGGGTTTGATAAACCCTCACGATTTGGAAACTGTGAGGCTTCCTCATGGTTTGCTACCTCCGATCGGTCTTGTGCGTTCACTTGCTCTTCACAGTTTGCATCCCCCTAACGGTCTGGTTCTCCCATCCATACGGTCTTTGAGACCGTTCAAATCTTAACGATCTTCATTCACGCATCCAGTGAGTTCCAATCGGTCTCACAGTCCTCAGTCCATCCGGTCTTCAGCGTTTAGTCGATCCAAACGATCTCATGGATCGATGGCCTCCAATCGGTTTGGAGACGAATCACTGCTTAACAGTTTGTGCCTCTCGCTATCTCGCTCATCTGAACGGTCTCACAGTCTTCTTGTATAACGGTCTTGAGACCGTGTACTGCCAAACGGTCTTGAGGATCGTCTGTCATCAAACAGTTTCAGATGATCAAACGGTCCTGGGATCTTCACGATCTTGTTTGATCAGTTTTGGAGATCGATTACGCTTTCACGGTCTTGCTGTCCATTTGGTTTTGGGGGTTGATCGCCCA
This sequence comes from Alisma plantago-aquatica, assembly GCA_963693085.1. Lineage (NCBI taxonomy): Eukaryota > Viridiplantae > Streptophyta > Magnoliopsida > Alismatales > Alismataceae > Alisma > Alisma plantago-aquatica. The sequence continues at coordinate 493,189,986 of OY856411.1, read as the reverse complement.
AACGGTTCAGAGACCATTTGCTTCTCACGGGTTGAGGACCATTTGGGCTTACACAGTCTCAAGACCATTTGCTGCCCATGCGGTCTCAAGACCATTTGCTGGTAGCGAGGAGGATCGTATAGGTGAAACCGTTTGGGGAAAGGAGAGCAAACCGTGTGGATGCAAACCGAATGGACTAAGACATTTTGTTCGAGACTGAGGCTGAGAGGATCTTGAGTGAAGGTGAGTTCCAGTTGATGGTTCAACCTCAACATGACCTACATAATCTGCATGAAATCCATATAAAACTAGTTAATAACTTGATAATCTGATCAACCAATGAAAATTGCACATTGTAAGTTTCAAGGAGATGAAATCGAATGTATTTAGTCGAATTGGCCCCAAAATGGCAACTGAAAATCGTGATGAATTTGGATTCAACAAAATACCCCAAACTTAAACGTTTCTCATCCTCGAGTAACACAAAATCTAAAATAGTCGTTATATTAATGAATTCAATTTGTGTGACTGCCTCAGCTTCACATCATGATTTGTTTCCTTTCTGCATAGTATGGCTAAGCATCTCAACTTCCTGAGACCACTGAACACATCTTACAATATCTTCGTTCCTGAGCCTATTTTCCAACATCACTTTCTCCTCAAATTTTCCAACAAAAAGCATTTCTAAGAGTTTCGTAAGAGTCCATAGATACCCGCAGAGCAACAAGTGTGCATCTGATCTGACACTGGTGTATTTCAGGATAGTGGAGGCATTCATTGTGCCTTTAGGTGGAAAAGGGAGTGAAGGGTGGTATGGAAGGAAGAAATAAATCACTTCTCTATTTAACTTGAGATTTTTATTTTACGATTGCAATTTCGTTGATTGCATTTTCTGTGTGAATCTCTCCTCTATTCGACTCGAGATTGCATTTTCTTTTTGTGTGCACATTGACATCTTTTCTTGGTGGTATACCCCTATTTATTAGCGAGGGGTACAGAAGAAGTAGATATAGAGGGAGGTGGTGTGCCACCCCGAACTTAGGGTTTGACACTATTTTGGCTATTTTTGTTTCTTTTTGATGGATGGAGGGGTACGAAGATGATAGAAGTAGTGTAGAAGAGAGTTCAGATCAGAATGCAACTTGATTTACAATTTAGTTCACCGGGTGGTTCTCTTTATCGTACTCTGCTCAAATAATGACTTGATGAGGATCCAGTAGATATTCCATGTTATTGTTCCACTTATCAGTTAGGAAGCACGACATGTTTGATCCCTATCAATTCGATAGACACTTGCCATTTTTGCAGAGGGACCACAATGTTAGGACTCATAAGCTTCACAAGATGATTTCAATCAATAGGCCAATTTTTAGAAAATGGCCCTTTTGAGGATCTGCTTCGAATAAGGAGGGTATGATGATTCAAAATGCAAAGTTGGCTGGGTAATGGCTTTTAATGAAATAGAAAGCGTCAAAAATTCATCAAGTATCTGTTCAATTTCTTTGAAAACTTTAAAAATTTTGTAAATTTAGATCAAGAATGCAACGATGAAATCTTAAGTCTGAAATAGATGGGTGAAGGTGGAAAGTAAAGTACGTACCACCCGCCCTCCACCCCAAACTTAGAAATTTGCTCGTCCTAAGCAAACTCTAAATCTGAGGTGGAGGGGAAAATTCATGCCGATTGGACCATCAGATGTGGTTGCGTTCCAATCAGCGTGCATCCTCCATCTGAAAATCTCAAAAATGAAGACTAGTTAAAGCTTAAGATAGCATCTCACGATGTGATTTTTATTTAGTGCAAAATTTTCTAAAAAGTAAAAACAAAATTAAGGAGATTTTCTAATTCAAAACTAAAAGTAAAAACAAAATTATTGATTGGGTTGCCTCCTGACAAGTACCTTTGTTTTATGTCGATGGCTCGACATGGATACTATCACCATGGTGGGGCTCTAGGTGGAGCTTGAGCTGGATTGACATATTCGTTTGGTGGTTTCTTTCTCAGCCATTCATTTATCCTTGCTTTGATTCTGGCCTCTTGTATTCTTCCCCATAAAGAACGAGCAATGTCAGAGCACATAGGGAAATAAGTTGAGTTGTGTGGAATTGTTCTCTTTTGCTCAATCTAAGGTGGAGAATAGTTGTAGGGGATCTGAACAACTTCATTGATAAAGTAGTGTTGTTGAGACATCTGCTCTATGCAATCAATAAGATAGACTTCTTCTTGCATGTTTGGTTTTTTCATATTTTCAAAAACTTTGAACTCGAGAGTTTCTTTTCCTAGTCGAAAAAGCAAGGTTCCTGCTTCAACATCAATTAGATCTCTTGCAATGGTGAGGAACGAACGTCCAAAGATGAGAGGATATCTAGCGTCTTCTTTTATGTCCATAATGACAAAGTCACATGGAACATATGCATCCTTGCCTACCTTAACCGAGACATCTTTGAGGATTCCTAACAGATGTTTTATCGAATTGTCTGCAAGCTATATAGTTATGCCAGTAGGAAGAAATTCTAAAAATCCTAGCCTCATACAAAGGCTAAGCAACATGATCAAAATTCTAGCACCAAGATTAGCTAGTCCCTTCTTATATGTAGAATAACCAATATGGCATGAGATACCAAAAGATTCAGGATCTTTCTATTTCTTGGGCATCTTGCTTTGAATAATATCGAAAGTAATAGTTGCCAGTTTAACCATCTCAATTTCTCCAGTTTTGTATTTCCTTGTGAGGAGAAACTTCAAGTACTTTGTCCAGGCTGGTATCTCTACCAGCGCATCTAGAAAGGGTATATCAACATGGAGTTTCTTCATGGCTTCTTTGAATTTGTTGAATCGAGTGTCAAGCTTTGTCTACCTCGAACGAGCTGGGAAAGGTATACGAGGCTTGTACACTGGCACATCTGGCTCAGGTGTTTCTTCAACTTCTATAACGGTAGGTTCTTTAGAACTTGCCTTGTCCATTTTATCAGTAGTTACTGCCCTTTTTGGTTGGGACTCAAGTGTTGTAGAGTCTTGGACAATCACAGAGTCACCCTCATCAGTAATAACCACATATGTCTTGACAAGGGTATCTGAATAGTTTTTTCTAGACCTGGTGGTGACAACCTTCAGTTGTTCTGGGTGCTTAGGATTGTTTTCTGGTTGTCCAACAAAGGCTCCAGCTGGTGGCTTCATGCTAGCCGCAAGTTGAGCTAGTTGGGATTCAATGGCCTTCTGATGGGCTTGCTGGTTAGCTATCATAGTTTGCTGCGACTGTAACATCTTCTCAATGACTGACAACTTGTCATCAGGAGAGACTGGACTGGCTTGTTGCCCTTGTTGTTGGTTCTAGTATGGGACTTGGTTGAGATCCTAGAACTAGGAATGGTTTTGATAATTATTGTAGTTCCTATTCTGAAAGTTACCCCTAAAGTTTCCTTGATTCCTGAAATTTTGTTGTTGGTTATATTGGAATCTTGGTGGGCCTTGTTGCTGATTATTTGAATCAAGATGTCGTGAGTTTTCCGCTCCTAAAGGATTTCCGTATTGAAAATCAGGATGGTTTCTATTCTGATTTGAATTGTAATATCCTTGACCAGGGATGGTGTTGACATCATTAAGATTTTCCATTTGACTATTATCTCCTTGGTCATAAACATTGATTAGAACAATATCATAAAGAACATTGTAGGCTAGCGTAGAATGATTAGTGCCTTTACATGCTTCACAGAACAATGAAGCTGACTTGATATGTTCTTGTTGTTGTGGGAGTGAGTGTCTTCTTTCATAGGCAGCAAGGGATGATTCAATATGGTCTTGCTTGGCAACTAAGAGTTTGAGGGTTTCAATGATAGACTTGTATTCAGGAATGGCTTCATCCATATCCACCTTCAATACTCCTTTGCCTACAGATCTACCCCAATTAGCTTGATTTTCAAATCCCAGGGTGACAACCTTCCATGCGCTATCATAACTTTTACGCATGAAGTTTCCTCCAGACGAGGAGTCTAAGAACCTCTTGATATCGTGATCCACACCCCTATAGAAGATCTCAATGAGTTGATTCTTAGGAATGCCATGGTGTGGACATTTGCGTAGAAGCTCTTTGTATCTTTCCCATGCTTCAGCAAGGGACTCTCTAGGGACTTGAGTGAACATTGTTATTCGACCCCTAATTTCATAGGTGAGAGAAGGAGGATAGAATTTTTCCAGAAATACATTTTGAAGTTATTCCCAGGTGGTGATGGGTTCGCATTGCAAAGAGTTGTACCAACTTATAGCTCTATCAACAAAAGAATACTTGAAGAGACGGAGTCAGATGGCATCGTCTGAGACTCCATTTTTCTTTGTCATGGCACATAGATCAATAAACCTCATAAGATGTTCCTGACTATCTTCTCCTTGCTTACCATAGAATGGGCTGTTTTGAAGCAAGGTGATCCAATGTGCCTGGATCTCAAAATTTGGAGCGTTGATGGGAGGAGGTTGTACTAGGTGGTGAACATCAACAACTTTAGGAATGGAGAACTCTCTAAGGTCCTTCTGTAGTTTTGCTACTTGCGTTGCTCAGATCTCCGTTTCAACTGTAACTTTGGCTTCTTGCATAAGCCTATCTCATTGTGCAGCAAGGGCTTGAGCAACCCTTTGGGCTATTTTCTCCTCTTGAGCCATCCTTGCTTGGTTCTCTCTGTTCTGATGATGAAAAGTTCTATCTATCTCAGGATCAAAGCTAGCAGTGAGACCATGACTATTTGAGCGGTGCATGCACTAGTCTTTGTTGGTACCTGGGATGGAAAGATTTTTCAGAAGTGAGATTGATAGAGTAGAACCAAATTCAAGTGAATGATCAATTGTATCAAAAGAAAAAAAAGCAAAATTCTAGATTAGCCTTAATGGAACTAGATTTGACTAACTGATTCCATTGTCCCCAACAACGGTGCCATAATTTGACGTGGTTTATTATTGCACTAACAAATTCACTCAGGGTTGAAATCCCTGAGCTTTTACCAAAACCTTGTGAAATAATACCACCCGGAAGCAAACGGGTCTTATCGCAGTATAGTTAAGGATTGAATCCCAAGGGACAACATTTGTAAGAATCATAGCTAGTCTAGTCCGGTTCAAGTAAGGCTAATATTTAGAATAAAGGTTGATTTGAGATTAATGTAACTAAGTGTAGGAAAGTAAAGAGTAGAAATAAAGTTGATCTAGATAAATGATATGAAATCACTGGGATAGTCCCAGGTTTCACCAACACTACACATGCAAACACATCCAAACATCAAACATTCAGGTAAGATATAACCATCCAAATAGAACTGTTGCGAACCCTCCCTGAGGGATGTTTAGGTTTGCACAAGCATCACCTTAGGCATCAGATGTCTCGTCGCCATCCGGATCATGCACTTACGGTTCTGAAGATACAGATTTCCAACTGAAGTTGTGGCCCTCCCTAAGGGATTTTTAGGCACACAGAAGTGTCACCGTGGGCTAGATGGCTCGTCCCCTCACGGATCATACACTTACAACCTCAAGGAATCCCATTCTATTTCTAGTTTTGGAGTCAACCGCATTAATCGACAAGTAAGCAAGCGATTAATCTACAAGAAAACATCGACGATTAACAATGAAGATACATATATCCAATTGAAGATGTGGCCCTCACCGAGGGATGTTTAGGCCACAAAAGCGTCACCGTAGGCTAGATGGCTCGTCCCCTCACGGATAATACACTTATTACCTCAAGGAATCCCATTCTATTTATAGTTTGGGAGTCAACCTCGTTAATTAACATTCTACCCTACATATAGAAGTTCTCGCAACATAGGGAAGAACAAGATAAAAGCAAGCAGGTAATCAATCTACAAACATTAACGATTAACGACGAAATGAAAAGTTATATACATTGCCATGGAATGTTTAATAAGATAACATGCTTGCATGGGTAGCGGGGCTAGTCCCCGCACCCCAGTGAAAAGGAACTACTCACTCATGATGTGAGAAACAAGAAGAACAAGAGAGAGGGAAGAATTCACCATGAGCATGATGTAGAAGGTAGTCGTAGCTCGGTGAAGATGATGTGGTCTTCTACATCATGTCGGAGCATACCTGGATGAGGAGGAAGATTCACCAAGGTAGACCGGGCAGATCTTCTTCTCCACCTTCCTTCTCTTCTCAATCTCCTTGCTCACAGCATGAACGGCAGGTGAAGTGGCAATGGCTTGGATGTACGTGGACCGAACCTGTGTTCAGGCAGCCTGTCGGCATCTTGGGTCCGATGCCAAATGAGGACCTTTGCTATTCTATTTATAGGCACTGGTCAGGTCCTCATGTTTTTTGGCATGAGTCCGCTTCACACGGTTTGGAAAACTATTTGCTTCTTCTTAACGGTTTAGGACTCACATCTAAACAGTCTTGGATACTGATTAAAATGCTCACGATCTTGTATACTGACTAAACGGTCTTGGGTTTGATAAACCCTCATGGTTTGGAAACTGTGAGGCTTCCTCATGGTTTGCTACCTCCGATCGGTCTTGTGCGTTCACTTTCTCTTCACGGTTTGCATCCCCCTAACGGTCTGATTCTCCCATCCATATGATCTTCGAGATTTTTCAGATCTTAACGATCTTCGTTCACGCATCCTCGCGGTCTGTGGCTCCAAACGGTCTTGCTCTGATCAGTTTTGATCGTCCAATTGGTCTTGGAACGATCATCCTCACGGTTTGAGTGTCCAAACAGTCTTGAAGACCGATGAGTTCTAATCAATCTCACAGTCATCATTCCATCCGGTCTTCAACGTTTAGTTGATCTAAATAGTCTCGTGGATCGATGGCCTCCAATCGGTTTGGAGACCAATCACTTCTTAACGGTCTATGCCTCTCGCAGTCTCGCTCGTCTGAACGGTCTCACGGTCTGCTTGTCTAACGATCTTGAGACCGTGCACTGCCAAACGGTCTTGAGGACCGTCTGTCATCAAACAATTTCAGATGATCAAATGATCCTAGGATCTTCATGGTCTTGTCTGATTGGTTTTGAAGATCGATTACTCTTTCACAGTCTTACTGTCCAATCAGTTTTGGGGGTTGATCGTCTAAACGATTTAGAGATTGTTTGCTTCTCACAGTTTGAGGACCATTTGGGCTTGCGCGGTCTCAAGACCATTTGCTGCCCATGCAGTCTCAAGACCGTTTACTGGTAGCGAGGAGGATCATATAGGTGAAACTATTTGGGGAAAGGAGAGCAAATCGTGTGGATGCAAACTGAATGTATCAAGACCATTTGGTCAAGACCGTTTGGTCAAGACTGAGGCTGAGAGGATCTTGAGTGAAGGTGAGTTCCAGTTGATGGTTCAACCTCAACATGACCTGCATAATCTGCATGGAATCCATATAAAACTAGTTAATAACTTGATAATCTGATCAACCAAGCAAAATTGCTCATTGTAAGTTTTAAGGAGATGAAATCGAATGTATTTAGTCGAATTGGGCCCAAAATGGCGACTAAAAATCATGATGAATTTGGATTTATCAGAAAGTACCTTCTACTTGAAGGGTTTAGGCAAATCATCCTATGTGATAGGGATTGAGGTCTATAGAGATAGATCTAGAGAGCTTCTTGACCTAAGGAAGAGCACATACATTGGCAAGATGTTGAAGGGTTCAACAGGTAAGGCTCAATGAGAGAAAATGTGTCCATGCTCCATGGAGTTAGTCTTTCAAGAGCCCATTGTCCCAATTCTTATGAAGAATTTGAACACATGGATAGATGCCAAATGCATCCACAATTGGATCTATCTTGCAATAGTATGTACTTGTCCTGCTATCTCGTATGTATTGCTCATGATGAGAACATATCCACTGATCTTATGTGTATTGGACATGAAAAGAGGATATCCAGTCATCTCTTATGTATTTGACATGATGAGAAGATGTATATATACCTACCTAGGAATCTCATATGTATTAGACATGAGGAGAGGGTATATGTCAGATACCAGTGAGAGTCACTAGACTGCCATAAAGAACATCCTCATGTGCTTGTGAAGCACTTAAAGGATTGGTTCCTTGGTTATGGTGATAAGGAATAGTTGGATGTAAAGGGTTACACCCATGCAAGCTTCCAAACTAACAAAATAATTGCAATCTAAATTTATGTTTGATGAAAAATGAGAACTGTAAGCTAAAAAGGGTTTTGAGCTAATAATAGTTGTTTGAATCTACAAAAGAAGCTGTGTATCTCTGTGTTATAAGAATAATAGAGGATATTGTATGGATCAAGAAGTTCATACATATGAACTTATATGAGGTTCCAACCATTGATGACACAATAGAAACAATGGAGCTGCTAGTTAGGTTGGGAATCTTAGATAGCATGCTACATCACTTCCATCTCATACGAGTAGTCGTACAATGAAGAGATGTGAAAATTGCAAAATACTGACTTAAAGCAAACATTGCTAAACCCGCTATAAAAGTACTTGTGCATCAGAAACATGATGGTCATGTTAGGTCACTCGGGATAAGATATGTAGGTGATTGGCTCTAAGTGCAAGTGGGAGTATGTTGGTATGTATTCCCAGAGATCCAATCATATGATGATTGCAAAGGGCGTAACATGTAAATGATTTGATTAATCATAAAGGCAAGCTTCCAATTTATTTTGTATATTCAGTTATGAGATTATGAATATGATAATAAATGTCTAGAGAATTATATTACTCAATGATGTATGTATCCAAGTTACTAACCTTGTGGATGAGATCATACAAATGTTAAGAGTTCATATAGATATTCTCATTAGGTCTCTGATCGGTTGTTATTGTGGAAGGTTGATAGACAATAATAACACATAAGATCAGAGTGTGAGTTGGTTGATGACTAAATATCATTAGTCATGATATGGCAATATCAAACCAAGCACACATATACATGTTAGAGATCAGTGTATCGGACAGACCCACCGTGAGACTGACACATGGAAGACATCATCATGGAAGTCATAGTTGCTCTCACAGCGATGGTGGTGGCTGTGGTTCTTAGACTTGAAATCACTACACTCAACACATTTCGTTGGGTACACTTTGACATCAGCAAACACAATCCTAATAATGGTTGTTATAAAGGTGATGATTGGGTGACTTTGACAAATGGAGATTGACTGTGAGTGATATATATGGGATTTCTCCCTCCTATAAGAGTATGATATCCAAGTCCTCTTGATTAGAGAGACTAAGAAAAGTATGGCCATATGCATGTGAGTCAATATATGATATTGAGATTACATATATCTCATACAGTCTTCTCTGGTTCAAGGAACAAGATTGAATAATAATGAGGATGACTACCCCATGCCTCTAGTTCAATCTAGATATAAATGACAAAGGAACTACACAAACATTATAACACCATATACATATTGTAGGTTGAAGTTGCTCCCCAACTTTCCATTCACTTGGGTAGCAATGATGTGTGACTAGGCACCACTCATTGCTTGTGATGTCATAAGCTAGTTATGGACATTCACTGCTAACGTGATATGGGACCTATAGGGTCACACACAGGAACTCATCTAGAATAGGAGTTTGATCTTGAATGATGATTGAATTAAATACTAAATTATTTAGGTATTTCAATTTATTCAAAGGATCAGATAACTAGACTTCCAAACAATCAATTCAAGTTTTGAGACTGTTGTTTAGAATGTCAGGCTGATTGTATTGTACATTAGTTGGAATGCTGCCTGATCAGGCTGCGAGATGCCTATCTCGCTTGTGTGAAACAACTATATGGCTTGGTGCAAGATGCCCATCTTAGTTGCACCAAATGCCCATTTTGGGGGTGCAACTCGATTGCACAAAGGATTGGTGTTGACATCAAGTTGAGTACTAATTGGAATTGAATTTCCAACATATGTGCAAAATTGGAAACTATAAAATGATCATTTCACTTTGCGAAATGACCATTTCACATTCGAGATGACTGTCTTGCTGGGCGAGATGATCGTTTTGCATGCGATATGACTGTCTCATTGGGTGAGATGACCGTTTCAGTGCACGCAGGTTGTGAAACTTCCAAAATTATTGCAAAAATTCAAGATTTTCCAGTCCTTTCCACTCCCACTTTAGTCCTGCATTAGCTGAGGACCAGGAACCCTGACCCTAACCCCTCCTATATATAGAGGGGTACTGGGGGCTTCCCATAGAACAACTACTATACAAACAATTGAGAATCAGTTGCTCTGATAATTGTTGTCCTCTCTTGTTGTGGTAACAAAAAACAACCCAGGAAGTCCTACTCGAGTAGGGAGGGATCCATTGAGAGAGAATCAATTGAGGATTATTGTTGTGGGAGAGCATGTTGGCGACTAGTATGTCAACGGGAGGGACAACTCCTTCTTGTCTGTCTTGCATGACGACAAGAGTTCTAGTTGGTCCATTTGAACTACTCTAGAGGAAGGAGTCTTTTGGCTGCTACTAGGAGGGCAACATCAACTCATAGTATGTAGCGAGATCTGAGGATCCACTGCAACAATTGTCCGAGTCATGTGTCCATGGAGGAGAAGTCAGATGATTCTGAGTACATATAGGAGTTGTACAGCCACCGTCTAAGACAAAGTGCACATCTTCATCAATGAGGATTGTCGCTGGACTTCCTCTAGGACCAGGTATATCTTCGTGAAACCATCCTTCCCATTGCATAGTTATTGACGCGATCTATTGGTTAATGGGATATATTTCAGTAAATTTTTGTTTCCGCTGCCTATCTGATGTCGTATTTCCCTACAATAACCACAAACAAAAACATGCAATAACTAAAACACACAACTGATGGTTATGACCATTCTATTGTAATTCCTTGGAGCCACAAGGAATTACTACCACCTAAGGTCCACACCATATGCAACATGTTGTTGATGAAGATCCATGCTTGGGCCAATCTGGGTTGATCAATTCAACTCTTGAACCAGTCAGCTCGCCTCCTGGTCGCTCAATTGGGATCTTGAATGGTCATCTGGTTCTCAGGTCCAATCCATATCTGGATACCTCTAACCAATCAGTTGGGCCCTCGGTCCTCCGATCAATCATTTTCTCTCACAGTTGGTTTGTCTGGTGTAGAACGTCTTCTCATGATGAAACATGAATGAAAACTATCCTATTTCTTATTACATTTTATAGGGGAAAATCTCGAGTTACATTTTAGGGAAAATAGGAATAAGAACATTAATTTACATTTAGAGAGGAGAGAGATGCTTAGTATGCAAACCGAGATATAAATAAGAATAAACAACCACAACCATGCAAGCACAGATCTAGGGTTATTGGCCATAACCATGCTAAACATCCACCATAAAAACCAATTTTAGGGCGACACATGTGAATTACATATATATCATATCATATATATTAGTTTTTGAGTCATATGTGAAATTTAATTTGATATGCACATTAACCAGTTTAATATTCATATCATATGTAATAAAAATAAATCTGATGATATCAATTTAAATCTAGATACATCATAAATTGATGTGGCTCTGATACCATTGTAAGGAAATCAGACACATATATAGGCAGCGAAAAGAAAAAAAATTTAAACGCCCCAAACCCTAACTAACATAATCACGTCAACAACAATGTATCTAGGAAGGAAAGGTCTGAAAGGTTATACCTGATCCTGTAGCAAGTTCAACAACATTACCCTTGCAGTAGTATCATGCTTCTTATTTAGGCAGCAACTCACTCCTTCTTTAGGAACAACACTCAAACAATCATCTCCACCGCCCTCCTGGTGCAACACCATAGACAATAGTTGACGGTGTCCTCCTAGCGACAAACAATGGTTTCCTACCTCTAGAGTAGTCCATGCGGACCACTAGGAACTCCACATTGTGCTGCCAGAGCCAATAGGAAGAAGTTGTCCCTTTTGAATGTCAACCTGCTAGAGTTTATACACTCTCTCATAATTTTCTCTCCCTTATTATCCCTCCCTTTATCAGGTAGGACTTGCTCATGCTCTCTATTGGTTACCACAACTAGAGAGCACAACAATTGTCAGAGCAACTGTCGTGTCCTAAGAAGCCCCCAATACCCCTCTATTTATAGGAGTGACTAGGATCATGGTTCCTAGTTTGTGTAGGAGTTGAAAGGATCCAATCCACAAATTTTCTAGAACATGCACATAGTGAACCGGTCATTTCGCACATCCAACCGGCCGGTTGGTGTGCAAATGGGTCAGTTCATCCAAGAACCGATCAGTTCACTCCAAAAACTGGTCACTTCACTCAACGGACCAGTCGGTTTGTGTTGTTTCCTATTCTGAATCAAATTGGTAATCAATGTATGATTAATGCAAAACATGAAGTCAACACCAATCCTTGATCTAATTGAATTGACAACTGAAATAGGCAGTTCATCCCATGAATGACCCTCAGTTGGGATATGTGAACCGGTTGATTCACTATGTGAACCAGTCATTTCACTCCTTGGTTCAACCATTGATCAGCCAATGTTGATTCCAATTGACCTAACACTCCAACCGATCAGTTCACTACCCAACCGGCTAGTTGGTAGGGTGAACCTATCGGTTTAGAGTCCATTCCATCAATTTTTAATGTTGGTTGTTTAATTGAATACCTAAACACATTTAGTAATCAAATTAAACATCATTCATGAATATACTCCTTTAATCCAAGTGTATCCTATATGTGTGACCCTATAGGTCCAAAATTATGTTGGCAGTGAATGTATATAACAAACTTATGACATCACAAGCAAAGAGTGGCATCTAGAAACACATCATTGCTACCCAAGTAATTCAAAAAGTTGGAGAACAACTTCAAACTACAGTCCGTGATTAGTGTTACTATGGTCGTATAGTTCCTTTGTCTCTAATATTTGGATTGAACTCGAGGCATGGAATCACCATCCTCATCAACATTCAATCCATGTTCCTTGAACTAGAGAAGACTATCTGAGGTGCACATGAGCTCACATATCATATATGTTCAATCACATGAGTATGGCCATATATTTCTCAGTCTCACTTATCAAGATTCCTTGGATATCAATCTCTTGTCAGAGGGACAAATTCCATCTACATCACTCACACTCTATCCCCACGTGTCATAGTGCACCCAATCATCACTGTTATGGAAACCCTTATTTAGGATCACGTTGGATAATGTCAAAGTACATGAACAACATGTGATGAATGTATCATCTTTAGGTCTAAGAACCATAATCACCACTATCATATGAGATATGATTTTGACTACCATTCCATCCATGTATCACTCTCATGGTCGGTCTGTTTGACATAGTGTTCTCTAACATGTACCTATGTGCTTGACTTGATATAACATATCATGACTAATGTGATTCTATCATCAGTTAACACACACTCTAGTCTTATGTATTATTGTTGTCTATTTTGCTTCCACAGTAATATCTGACTAGGGACATATAAGAATGTTTGTACTCTTTTCATACATATCATATCATCGTTCATGTACTCAACCTAAAGACATATGTCATCGAGTAACATCATTCTTTAGACATATAGTATGTATGTGTCATCATCTCATGCTGAGAAAAACATAATAGATGAAATTACCTTTATTATTATCAAATCAGGTATTTAATGCCACATTCCAATCATCATATGATTGTCTCTCTGGGCATACATACCAACATAGGTTTGTAGAAGAATACTGAAATTACATATATGAGTATGAGTGACTCATGATGACATGGTTTGGACTATATTATTCATATTTATCTAAGATCATATCAAATGCATACTTGTGTTCATGGAATATTCAAGAACTAGATAATAAAATGTTAATACCCACCAATATACATGCTAATTATCATGTTATGAATAATAATGATTCACATAATATATAGAGAATGATATTACAAGACCTATAATTTATGAATGCACATTATTTCCAACATATATATGCAACCTAGACATATCCAAACTTATGTGACTAAAGATGAATCTTAGGACCAAAATCAATATCTAGTGGATCATATATTTTCTCAATAAGATTAAAAACCTTAAAATACCATTAGAAGATCCACACTAGGATGAGAACAATATGAAACATTATAATCAAAATGTATGCACATTTTAGCTTTGGTTTGTATAGCATACATAATGAGTTCCTAGAATGAATACTCGACTTCGGAGACCAAGTATATCATTTGGGTTGACCACTATTTGTGAAAATTAGGTACGTGCAATACCTATTTTATTTTGGGAATTATCAAGACTATGACATAAATTTCTATATTGAGGCATTTACGTGACTATAAATTCCTATACTGGTGGATTTACTTGTCTACTGTCACTTTTCAGAAATCCAAAGTTGAACATCCATATTTACTTATTGGAAATCTTGTGAAATTTGTTGGACATTGAATTATTATGTTCAAAGGGGTCCTTTGACCCCTCTTGCTATGATTTGAATAGTTGATGTTAACAATGACTTGAATGGTAGTCTTGCCACTCTAATTATGCATTCTATATGTTTGACTATAATATCTATAATAGTGATATTTATGTACAACTATACACATATATAGGGTACACGTATTCCACCCGGGATGTGCATTTCCACCCTTCCTTTTTAGGCCATGATCATATGGTGTTATGAACCTATTTTAGGTATATTTAGTCTACATTATCTATGCATGCAAACATATATTATTTATCTGGTAATTATGAATGTTTGCAATGGCAAGACATTCCTTTTATTTCAAATATTGCTCTCCATAATTATTATGACTCAATCTCGTGATTTTACTTTTGTTGAACTGACTAATTTCTATATAGCCTCTTTGACAGGGGAACATCCTCTTTATACTTGTCACCCAATATAATGCCCAAATGTTGTTTATGTGCACATACTCACTCTTTACTGATACATGCCTATATTTCCTATTTTCTAAGTGATGTTCTCCTTCCACTCAGGTGTAGGTACATTAGAGGACATAGATTCAAGAAGATCATTTTCAAGATTTTGAAATTGAGGATATTTTCAAATGGATAATTTGCCCTCTACAACGGGTCTTGCATGTCATTAAATTTATTATATGTATGCCATTTTACTTATTATACAACTTTTTCTGGCGAGAAATGATTGTATAATGATACACCTTGTAACTTTGTTATAGTTTTGTTTTTACTGCTTTATTATTACATGGTTATGTATTGTACCATATGAGTGGATCCCCTATCGCGTCCCGCTCTTTACAAGATAATAATTAGGGTGTAGCTCTTATCTATAACAATAATAGAAATCACTTGTTAAACACCCTAGTAATTCCATCTTGGACTTTAGTCAACCTAAACATATTATAGAGGAAATACAATGCAAATGATAATGGGTCCAATACTCTTTTGAAAAACTAGAACCCTAAGAATGGATAGTAAATATATCCATGCCAATTTATTAGCAATTATTGAGACACTAGATTACAATGGACATATCTTTATGGAAATATGAAATCTAGAAATAAGGAACTAGTTTTAAAATATAGTTTTATGGGTGACTTGACATTTTTTGAGTACGAGCATAGATGACACTTCATTCATACTCACATATAAAGTTCCTATAGTTATATATATACCATAACGGTTGGATAAATGAATGACCTTGATATATTCAAGCTTATGTAGAGAAAGATAATGATAGAAAGAGAAATCATCATAGTAGAATGAACTAATTACAAATTATGAATTTTGACAAAGAATGATTTAAAATACTAGTATATAACCTTATATGACAATGAGATACATATATAAGGTATTACTAGATTTAAAACCCTAACTAGACATTAGGCAACTATTATTAGGTTTAGATATACTTTCAATTTTGAATGGGTAATTACAAACTGGTATATTAACTTTTAGTTTGAGAAGTATGGATGGTGAATTTCACCCCTTGAAATAGGGTTAGTTGTGAAGATCATGTATATGCAAATCCCTATTTAAGTTTGGGTATTTCATGGACTATAATTCCTAATTTCCTACAATGAGGCACTAATAACACCCAAATTTAGGTGTTTATGCTAAGTATTTATCTATAGTTTTGTTCCGTTATAGCCTTAATGTGCCCAAAATAACTTTAGATTCTCATCCTTTTGTAATTCATATATTTATGAAGATAAAGTTGCACAACTAGACAATTTTAGGACTTCTAGGCACCGAACTCAAGAAGACATCAGTTCTCCAGATTCTACCCGATGAACCTAGTTAAGTTCATCTAAACCCGGTCAGATTCAACCCCTAACTTTTTCCAGCAGTGCACGTCAAGCGCTCCAAATGACTCCTTTTTTTCTCTCAAACCCAGCGGTCGAGGAAGACCCATCGGTTGCCAAAAGGAGAAGACCCATCGACCACTGAATGAAAAGAGGCAAAAATTGTCGAATATGATCCAACGGCCGTTGAAGATGCAGACTAACCTGGTGGGTTCACCCGAACCCAGTCAGGTTCATTGATGAATATCATAAGAGTGGAGTCAGGGACTGCTGAGACTCCACATCATCTATGACCTCTGAGACTCTACATCCCCATCGACCACCAGCCGGAGGATTCATAGCCATAAACAACCATTAAGACTCCACATCCTGAGTGACCAACTTTTGAAGGACTGAACCCAGTCGGGTTCAACCCCACTTAACATGTACACTCCACCCATCCCTATAAATACCCGCCCCTTGCTACCGTCTAAGAGGGTTCTGTTCCTAGAGTTTCTGCATACTTGTGTAGTTCCAACTATTAGTTCCTAAAGCTTTGTGGGAGAACTTCAAGGCCCGAGAGGGATGAAGAGAACACCCTAAGTCTACCCCTTCAGTTTGCCTCCATCCACCATAATTTTCCATCATCTTCCACCCCACCCAGCCATTTCCATCCATCTTTTACCTCTATACATCCATCAAAACTGTTGTTTCAGGAGGAATCAAAGAGAAAAGAGGCCAAGGAGTCTAGAAGATCAAGGAGGATGACCCCAAGGATGACATTTAGCCTTCTTGAGGCTAAGGAGCGACAACAACCTCACTTCCATAGGCTAAATCTCTTCTTCTACTTTTCTGCTTTGTTTCGATACAAATGATAAACTTCCATCTTTTTTCAGTGCCAACTATGCTTGTCCATGGCTAGTTGAGCTCCTTATTGCCTATGTTGTCCATTTTGGGCATGTTAATGTACTTTTACCTTAAGCAAGTCATTTTATTCTCGATCTAGTACATTTTCTATTCTATCCTCTTTTTGGTCATGATTGTTGGTTTCATTGATCTCTTTCTTGATTGAACTTCCATTTCTACCAAGATTGAGAGATCAATTGTAGAAATGGATAAGACAATGTAGTTTGGGCTGAAATATAAAAATAGGACGCCCAAGGGAGGACTTGCACATGGAACCTATCGGAGAATTCCAATCTCAACCTTGAAACTAGTCGGGCTCAATTGGATTTAGTTAGGTTCAATCAAACCCGACTGAGTTCATCTCCACCCACCCTGGTTCACAGTTTGTATTCTCCATAGATTCTCTATTGTTTTTAACCTCTTTAAATATTTTGGACCTGAGAAGGTATCTAGAATGTTAAGGGGTTTTGATTCATTATCCTTGACAGAGGTTTTGGATCTTCGATGGTGTGTTAGTCATGTTGTACAAGAGCGAGTGGGATGACCCCCATAGGGACAGTTACTACGATACATACTATATTTGGAGGTTAAACACTTGATAGGATGTTCAAGGATTGTCTATGCTCGAGAACATGTTTATAAACTGTCCGACTTGTGGTTACATAGCCAGGAGCTCCTCTTTATCTATAGGATATCAATAGACTCTATTTTCATTACTTTGTTTTGTTTTGTTTCGTATCATTTTGTTAGACTAGTTCTAGTTCTTTACATACATCAACTACTGGTTATACTGATCTGACATAAGAGCATGATCTTAAGCATCCTAAATGTCCCCACATCCCTAGTTTTGACCCCATATATCTACTTTCACCCCATATTGAGTTGCAGGGGTCCTTGAAGGTTTTGAGTTATAAATTTAAAGTTCTATCCTTTTGAATCCACCTCTCTTTATATGTGCCATTTGAACCATATCAACTTTTGGTGCCTTTTTTGGGGACATGGTTTTCTACAATTACACGCCCAAAGATTTTGTTCTATCAGCATAAGCTTATACATATATGCATATTTCTTCTTTTGTTTTGCACATACTTGTTCATACATACTGAATAGTTTTCCTTTTCTTTTACTTTCCATCCATGGACCTTGCTTCAGCAAGGCAAGCTATCTTGTCCACCTGTCCTCCCAAAATTTTTTGAGCCCCGACTACTAGAGAATAATTGAAAGCCATGCACTCCAACCAGCCGAGCAAAATTCACCCCACCGTCGTCATATGTAGACACTCCAAGAACAACTTTTTTTTATCATCCCTCAACCTCCACATTATCGTGGGATCAAGAATTGATCATAGAAGTGGCGTTAGTGAGAGAAAGTTTTAATGCACTCATATCTTCCGCACCACCTGATCTCCAAGATAAATAAGATCAACTTCAAGAGCTACTCAAAAGACAAGATTATCATCTTCGAGTAGCCACCAAAATTGTGGACCGCAGTAGAAATATGCTTCAAACTGTTAAACACAAATTTATCCAAGTACATCATTTTGACACAGTGGATTTTTGACAATAGTGCATTACGAAATTGGCAAATCTTAAAAGCACTATCCAAGTCAAGAAACTTCATGAAGCAGATGTTGAATAAGGTAGAAGAGTTCAAGAACTCATCTTATTTAGTTACCACATGATTACAAGTACCACAACACAATAATGAAGACATCAATCATCAAACCATTCCATTGGGACTGATGCAGAACTTACCATACCAATTTATTCGGGCTATTAGCTGGATTCACTGATATTTTTTGTGAAGACTCATTTATCTAGGGAAGCTCTTCATTTCGTCTAGATGATTCATCTGAGCAACCAATGGAGGGCACACATGTTTTACATGAATGGTTTGATGACAATGACTTCCACCCTTCTCAAGGCATCCAAAGAACTCTTCAACTAGAGGTTCGGTTCATGCAAAACCCAATTCAAATTCAACTCCAAACCGGGGTGATACCTCTCAAATTGAGACCTGTCACTTTCTTTTAAGAATCATTGATACTATGGTTTGAAATAACTTGTTTGAGGAGTATGAAGACAATATCTCTAACTGGGAAGTGAATATAGTGATGGTGACAATTTGGAGCATCATGAGTCGACATTCTCTACCATTCCTTTATAAGGATGGGTAGGCATTGAAGGGGCAGGATGGACAATGCAACACAACATGGTTGTTGAGCATGAAGATACCCCAAACCCCATAGAACGTGACAAGATTGGGGGTGTTAGAACCATAAATAGATTCACTTGGG
This sequence comes from Alisma plantago-aquatica, assembly GCA_963693085.1. Taxonomy (NCBI): domain Eukaryota; kingdom Viridiplantae; phylum Streptophyta; class Magnoliopsida; order Alismatales; family Alismataceae; genus Alisma; species Alisma plantago-aquatica. Next base: position 493,170,580 of record OY856411.1, on the reverse strand, counting down.
GGATACTTCTTGTTCAGAATATGACTGGGTGACTTGGATTGACAACAAAGATTACTCTCAGCATACAACCTCAAGTTTAGAGGTGGAGAGAGAAGAGAGGAGTCCTCTAGAAAACTTTTAGCCTCTCCTCTCCATCTCATCTTGTGTCAACATCCTATGGCATGCCTATTTAGATTCATACCTTTATGGAAACCTTGAGGATGCTCTGCCAAAGAATTCATTTCAGTGCAATTCAAATAAATTCCAGCATAGAGATGACTTCACTGTGTCACCAGATTTTATTCCTCTTCTTTAGACTCGGAATGGCCCACTTCTCAGCCTCTTCTTCTGCTACATGATTGACTCCAATGGCAAGACACAAGTGACACTTATCCCAAAACTTAGGATTTGAGATCCCAATGTTGGTATCATGGGGAAACCACCCCTTTCTTTTACTGATTTCTTTTCTCTTTTTTATTAAAATACATTTTGTTTTTCACTTTATTTCTTAGATAGTTTCTTTCCTCTAAAAACTTAAACATTTCCATGCATACATGCATCATTTTAGGACTTTAATAAATTTCTTTTATATACATTCATGCATTCCTTACCTATTATCCAAGTTTAAATCTTTCTCAGAGACCAAAAAAGTTTTAAGCTTGGGGTGGTAGGGCTATTCACCCTTCTATCTCTTCATTTTTCATGCATACATGTCTACTTCCTACATTTAGGCATAATTTCTAAAATTTTCAAGATTTTAGCCTAGCTTTACAACTTTGTAAGACTTTGTTCTTAATTTGTGGTTTTACAATTAAGGTTATGTGATGTGAATCTTATAATTGTAAAATCACAATTAAGGTTATGTTATGTGATGTGAATTTTATTTGCAGAAGAGGCTTGGCCACCCATAAATCTTCCAAAAAAATTCAAAAATAATTCTCACCCAAGCCCACAAATTAGAATTCATAAAATAAATCCTGAGTGTGAATAAATATATGAGTGTTTATTTTCTATTTCAAGATAGTCGAGGATGGTGCCCAATAGGTGTATGACTATTCTCATGATCATATATATACCGTGCTTGGTAGTGCCACCCCAAAATCTCATTAGAGATTCCTTAGGAACCCCGAGGAGACCTATGAGATCATCCTATTAGTAAGGTTGGTTCGAGAACAATATGAGGAGTTCATCTCACTACTTTGGGCCAACTGGCTCGGACTGCATGGGTTGTTTGCTTATTACATGGACCAACCTAACGTAGATCAGGATCCTCATAAGTCATTAGAGTCTTTTTCTTTTTGAATGCTTCTTAGGACCCGAATAAGTGGGATGCATTCTGTGTCTGCTAGGTGTACATGAATACATGATAAAAGCTCATTACTCACCTCCATAACCCTCCTGATCACCCATGTTACAAATTCTTTGATACTAAAATATTATGTTTCAAACCCTCATGAGTATCTCCAAGTTGCAGTGAATTTGTTTAACTTGCTTGGATGCTCTTTGATCTTACTTTATCAGGTTTTGCTCAATTGGTGGAGGTTTGTTCCGAAATAACGTGGATAAGGAGAATTTTTGTTTTAGGCTATTTTTCTTAACCTTAGATTTCATAGCCAAGATTAATTTAAATGTTATACTTTTATTATTTGAGCACAATATTGCTTGATGACAAGCAAAGTTTAAGCTTGGTGTGGGTGATAACACTCAAATTTAGGCATTTATGCTAAGTATTTATCTATAGTCTCATGCCATTATAGCCTTAATATGCCCAAAATAACTCTAGATTCTTATCTTTTTGTAATTCATATCTTTTTGAAGATAAAGTTTCTCAACTAGACAATTTTGGGACTTGCAGGCACCAAACTCAAGAAGACATTGATTCTCCAGATTCTGCCCGATGAGCCTGGTCAGTTCACTTGAACCCAGTCAGGTTCAAACCCTAACTTTTTATAGCAGTGCACGTCAAGTGCTCCAATTGACTAGTTTTCTTCTTCTAAACCTAGTGGTGACTGAGGAATACCTAGCGACCATTGAAAGGAGAAGACCCAATAGTCACTGAAGGGAAAGAGCCAGCGGTCGCTGAGAAAGATTAAGCGATCATTGAAGATGCATACTAAACCCAGTATGGTTCACCAATGAATATCACAAGAGTGGAGCCGTCGACCGTTGAAACTTTACATAAACTGTGATTGTCGATATTCCACATCCCCCATGACTGACAATCGAATGATCCATTACCATTAGTGACTGCCAAGACTCCATATCCTTGGAGAAAAACTTTCAAAAGACCAAACCTGGTCGGGTTCAGCCCCACTTAACATGTACACTCTGCCTATCCCTATAAATACCCGCCCTTTGCTACCATCTAAGAGGGTTCCATTCATGGAGTTTCCACATACTTGTGTAATTCCAACCATCACTTCCCAGAGCTCTGTGGGATAGCTTCAAGGTCTGAGAGGTCTGAAGAACACACCCTACATCCACCCCTTCAATTTTCCTTCATCCACCATCATTCTCCATCATCTTCGACCCCTATCCAGCCATTTTCAGTCATCTTCCACCTCTATACACCCACCAAAGCTATTGTTTGGGGTGGAATCAAAGAGAAAGGAGGCCAAGGAGTCTAGAAGATCTAGAAGGATGATCCCAAGGAAGAGATTCAACCTTCCCAGAGGCAAGGAGCAAGAGCAACCTCACTTCCATGGGATACATCTCTTCTTCTACTTTTCTCCTTTATTTCTATACAAATGATGTACTTCCATGTTTTTAGTGCCAACTATGCTTGTCTATGGCTAGCTGAGCTCCTTCTTGGATATATAGCCCATTTTGGGCATGTTTATGTACTTTTACCTTAAGCAAGTAGTTTTATTTTAGATCTATTACTTTTTCTATTCTATCTTCTCTTTTTGGTCATGATTGTTGGTTTGGTACTTGAACTTCCATTTCTACCAAGATTGAGAAATCAATTGTAGAAAAGGATAAGAGAAGGTAGGTTGGATTAAAATATAAAAATAGGACTTCCCAAGGAGGACCTACATAGGGAACCTATCAGAGACTCCAACCTTAACCTTGAAACCTATCGAGCTCAGTTGGATTCGGTCCAGTTCAGACAAACCCGATCGATTTCATCTCAATCTGCCCAAGTTCATGGTTTGTGTTCTCTACTAATTCTCTAATGTTTCTAACATCTATGAATATTCTGGACCTGAGAAGGTATTCAGAATATTAAGGGATGTTGATATGTTATCCTTGAGAGAGGTTTTCGGTCTTCAATGGGGTTTTAGTCATGCTATGCGAGAGCGAGTGCGATGACCCCCACGAGGACAATTACGAGGATACATACTACATTTAGAGGTTTGACGCTTTCTAGAGTATTTGAGGGTTGTCTACTCCTGAGAAGAGGTTTATAGACTACCCAACTTGTGGTTACATAGCCAAAAAATCCTTCTCCTGGTTAGTAGGATTTGATAGACTCTATTTTCTTTACTTTGTTTTGTTTTTTTTTGTTTTGTATCATTTTACTGGACTAGTTCTAGTTATTTACGTATATCAACTACCGGTTTTTCTTAACTGACATAAGAGTGGGATTTTAAGCATCCTAAACATCCCCACATCCCTACATTTGATCCCATATATCTACTTTGACCCTGTATTGAGTTGCGGGGGTCCTTGAAGGTTTTAGGGATATAAATTTAAAGTCTGATCCTTCTGAATTCACCTCTTTTTAGATGCACAATTTGGACCGTATCAAGCACATTGTTGAACATTACTCCTTTTTTTGAAGTTTTGTTCTCTTGAAATGATATCATCTGATGTGCTGTAAATGTTGAGCTCTTATCTTATATGGGCCTTTTGACCCCTCCTACCATGCCTTTGAAACCCTTGATGTGATTATTACTAAATTTCTAATATTGTCACTCTATTATGCATGCTAAATGCTTTGATTGACATATCCAAAGTATTGTTAGTTTTATACAACCATACGCATATAGGGTGTACATATTCCATCCAGAGTGTGCATTTACACCCTTACTTTTAGGCCATGGCCCTATGTCTTTTGGCCCTATTTTAGGTATCTTTAGTCTACATTGTTCATGCATGTGAAATTTTTATTAGTGTGATATAGTGAACGAATATTATGGAAAGAATGTTGATCTCAAATATCTTTTAGAATTTTATGCCTAATTCTTTTGATTATTTCTTTGAAACTTACATAAATTGTTCATAACCACACCCTTCTTGTGAATATCCCTTTTTGTACTTGTAATCTATGAGAATGCCCAAATATTATTTATATGGACATATTTAAATGTTCTCATTGTTTTCTTTTGTTGGGTGTTGTTCCCATAACCTCCCATGTATAGGATATTTAGATGTCAATGACTAAGGATGATTACTTATAAGACATGAAATTAAGAATAGTTTGACATGGTTGAGTTTCCCTCTCAATAGGGTTGCATGTTACTACATTTGTTAGATGTATACCTTTTCACTTTTCTATATACCTTTTATGGTGAGGAAAATTGTAGATGAATCATCATGTAACTTTGTAATGGTTTTGTTTCCACTGCTTATAAAATAGAAAGGGTTTAAGGCTGGACAAAAATTTTCAAAACTTAAGGAATAATGAGGAGTGGCTAACGGATGCCATTGTCACTATTGTCACCAGGTTAGACATTGAAAGAGAAATTATCCTCTCTACCTAGAGGAATTGAAGAACAAGATAAGAAGTACAAGATAGAGATCTTCACTTTAAGTATATATGTTACAGAAATAAACTTATCTACTTCTTCACTATGGATATTATATACCGTATCTGGATCTCACATATGCTTGAATATGCACAATCAAAAAAGAAGTAAACCTTCGAAGAAAGGGGAGGTGGAACTATACTTTGTAAATGGAGCAAGAGGTTATGTCACTGATGTATGCACTTACTATTTATCTCTGCCAAGTGTGCTTTTAGTAGGGTTAGAAAACTGCTATTGTGTAGATACCATCAATAGAAATATTCTCATTATACATTGTCTAGAAAACACTAGCTTTCAATTTTTGATAAAGAAAGGTTAGATTTCTATTTCAAGAGATGATATATTTTATGGTAGTATTGAATGTCTTATGGTCTCTATTTACTAGACTTGAAACAAATGCATATAACATAAATATCAAGAAATTGAAACTTGACGAATCAAACAAAACTTATCTATGCATTATCGTATGGGACACAAAAATGAGAATCACATATCTAGACTCCATAAAGATGGATATATGGACTCATTTGATTTTATATCAATTGAGATATATGATTCTTTTTTTTTGGTCGGTCAAAACTCGTGTTGTTTTTTTTTGTATTTTTTCTTAGTTTCTGTACATAGCTATCCATCTTCAAAAACTGAAGATGGTAAAAAACGAAGGAAAAATACAAGAATTAAACTAGGCAACGGCTAACCCCAAGAACAAAGAAAGAAATAGATCCAAACAACAGACGCTGCCATAAGACACTGGAGCACTGAAACCCTCAGCAAGCATCAGGCAAAAAACACTCAATAAAACAAGAACCAGTTGAACCCTCCTACCATCAACATAATCTTAACCACCATCATAAGACTCCTAAGCCAGTCATCTCCAGACTACCCATCAGAGCAGCAGACGGTTGAGAACCTCCAACAGCACAAAGCCCACAGAACAGAACTGATTCTCAGCCCAAAAACTCAACCATCACAGCTGTGAAAGCCAGCCATGAGAGGGGAGCGAGAGACCCAACACCACAGCAGCCATCTCTTCAAAGAAAAAAAGACATAAACCATCCAGGGCACAAGACCACACCCAATGCAGGATAGAAACTAAGCCAGATCCAGAAGGACTCAAACATCATAACTAAAACCCCGCTATGAGAGGGGAGCAAAAAACCCAGCACCACTGCAAACAACTCATCACAGAAGAACGAGGATATAACCTGCTAGAGAACAATGAACATGCCTCTATCATCATCTAACAGGAAGACACAACCATCACAACAAAGAGAAGGTTGTGAGAGGGGAGCACCATACCCATCCCAGGGCCTGAGATAACTCGACCATCACTGCATACAACAGTGAGAGGGGAGCAACATCACACATCATCAAAGCCATCAAAGAAAAATAGGCACAAACCGCCAACCATCATATCAGCATGCGCTAGACAACATCCAGCAGACAACCCAGAATAGAACCAAACACGATCCCAAAGAGCTCAAACACCATTACTTTAAGAACCAGCTATGAAAGGAAGCAAAACATAGCCGCAACATCACCACCCAAACCACAAAAGGTCCTCAAACATCCTCGTAAGAACACCAACCAGAAATAGACAGACCAAACCAAAACAAAAGGAGAACCAACATCACCAGAACGCCCTCCAAGGGGAACCATAGACATAAACAGCCCTACTCCATCACAAGCATCAACAGGTTAAGCCCCAAAGAACAACAAAAAGATCATTTGAACCAACCTTCCACCGAGAACATCTAGGATCAACTGCTCATAACACAACAACAGGAAACACAACACAACCACCTTCAGGAGATCACCATCAAAAACCCAGAAGAAAAACACAGAGCGGCCAACGAGGGACTCTGCCAAATCCATCAAGCGCCAAGAACAGTTAGCAGCCAAGTAGACACCCGACATCATCCAACCAAAGAAAAGAAAGAAAACCCAACAGCCCCATGAGGAAACCGACTCAACCACTTATCATGATGTTTTAATCATTCTCAATGCTCATCCACAAACTGGAAGTGTCTTTAGAACTGTTATCATGGACTCTCCTGTTCCTATCCAACCAAGTATGATAAAGCAAAATAGGATAGAAGATACCAACATTCTTCTACTGGAAATAAATGAGATCGTTCCAACTTAGGGGAATGACAGAACAAATTCCTTTGCTAACAACCACCCTCCACAACTCTTTAGTATAGTAACACTCAAAGCAAATATGGTTGGTATCCTCATAACCATTCATACACAAGACACAAATAGACACCACAGAAATCCCCCTTCTCCTCGAGTAGTCATTAGTGGACAGCTTGTTATGCATCTCTTTCCAAGTATGGACAATACTATTCAAGTGAGCCTTGCTTTTCCACAACCAGGAGAACTTAGGGTTGGCCTCCTTCTTAGTTCTTATACTGTCCCAAACCAGTTTGAAGCAAATCTTCTTCTTCCCCATAAACAGCCAATGGTCCTCATCACTATCACTACAGATAGGAACCTCTTTCAGCTTGCTTAACAGATAATCCGAGCATCTAGAGTCGTTCACACACCATTCCCTGTTGCGAATAATCTTGCCAAGGAGGGCATCTAGAGGAATCCCAGCCCTAATCACAATATTCTTATCAACCACATCATGAAAGAATCTGCCATTGACCCAAGGATCTTTCCAAACCATGATATTCGACCCCGATCCAATCTTTAGAGAAATGAGATGTCTTAACTTAGCTTTACATCTCAACATGGAATTGAACATCCAAGAGTGGTTAGGAGAGATATCACAGCTCCAAATAGTATCCTTTTTCAAGTATTTCTCATTAACCCATTTTACCCAAAGAGAGTCCTTCTTTCTCGCAACATCCCAAGTGTTTTGAATAAGACAAGCTTCCGCTACCTCTTTACTACTTCTGATACCTAAACCTCCCTCATCTTTAGGTAGAGTGATATCATCCCAGCTCACAAGATGAAGATTCCTTTTATTATCAAAAGACCCCAAATAAAGTCTCTACTAATCTTGTCAATTTCCTCCAAAATAGATTTGGGAATAGGAAACGCCATAACCCAGAACAAGTGAATGGTAGATAGAGTAGATTTTACCAATTCCACCCTCCCAGCAAAATAAAGCATCTTTGACTTCCAACTTTCCAGCTTCTTTTTAATCCTATCAATCAAAAGCTCGCGTTGCTTCTTTCTTATCTTTCCCAAAAAAAGAGGGATACCCAAGTACTCAGTGTTATCAAAACTCAAAAAATTCAGGTCAAGGATATCAGCCACATCTCTATTATGATTCTTTCCGTAAGTAAAGACAAAACTCTTCTCTTTATTAACAGGTAAGCCCGACACTCTTCCAAACTCATCCATCAACCTCCTAATACCTTCAGCATTAACAACAAAAACCTTCGAGAAGAACATCAGATCATCAGCAAAGACTAAATGCGAGCAATGAGTAGTTTTAGAAATGGCAATAGGGGCAATGTCTTTATCCTCTACATATTGCTTAATCAGCTCAGAGAAGCCTTACATGGCAATGATAAAAAGATAGGGTGCAAGAGGATCACCCTGTCTCACTCCATTAGAAGGGAAGATGACATGAGAAGGCTCACCATTCACTAACACCTGATATGAGGTAGTACTAATAATAGTGTCAATCCAGCTTATCCATTTGGTAAGAAACCCCATCTTGAACATGATAGAAAACAAATATTTCCAACTGACTGAATCGTAGGCCTTTGAGATATCATCTTGAATGCACATACTAGGGCAACTTGTTTTATTAAACTCACTAAGGATCTCATTGGTAAGAAGAACGACATCTTTAAGGCTCCTACCCTTGACAAAGGCACATTGATTAATGTCAATAATGTCCGGGAGTACCATCTGTAACCTATTAGCAAGAACCTTCAAAATAATTTTATAGAACACATTGCATACAGCAATAGGACGCCAATTCTTAATGAGAGAAGAATCATTCCCTTTAGGGAGAAGAGTAATGAAAGTCATGTTCGCTTCCTTCAAAAGAGAGCCATTATAGAAGAACCCTTTCACCACATCGTAAACATCTTCCCCAATAACAGGCCAAGCGTTCTTATAGAAAAAGTTGTTGAAACCATCAGGACCAGGACATTTGTCCGTATTCAGATCTTTAATAATGTCATCTACCTCCTTTCTAGTAATGTCTTTAGTGAGCAGCTGCTTATGGACACTGGAAAGCTTGGACCCTTTCCACTCATTCCTCCATGCCTCCCCATGACTCTCTTTACAAAACAGATCTTTATAGAAATAAGCAATAGCATCTTTAATATCATCCAGACTCTTAGAAATAGACCCATTGATGTTAAGGCACTTGATCCCATTTCTTGACCTCCTGGATCTCAAAGAAGAATAGAAAAAACTAGTATTAGAGTTGCCTTCTTTCAACCACTACACTCTAGATTTCTGCCTATATAAAACTTCTTCAATATCGGCAGCAGCCTTAGCCTCTTTTCTCTTGACGTTAGCTTCCTGTCTGAGATTAATATCGCAAGGATTCAAGTCAGCTAGGCATTGAGATTCAATAACAAGGTTCTTAAGAATAGCAGAATTCTCATGGACATCCCCAAAAAAATCCTTATTCCAAATGCGGAGTTTACTTTTTAACAATTCTAGTTTTCTATAAAGTCTGAACATATCAAAACCGGACACCTCAACCTTCCAACTATCCTCCAAAATGCTAAAAAAATCTTTGTGTTTCATCCACCCATTAAAGAATCTGAAAGGAGTCTTCTTTCTACTCTGCTTTCCTAAGAAAAGACATATTATTCTGTGGTCACTAACAATATTCGAAATACATTCACCATGGAACTCTTCAAACTTCGAATGGAATTCAGCATTAAAAAGGATTTTGTCGATCTTAGAAGCAAAAAATCTGTCACCTTCTTGCTTGTTGTCCCAGGTAAAAGATGGGCCATTCAGATCCAAATCAAATAGACCATGATCTAACACAAAATTACTAAAATCGGCCATCGAATTCACCGAGGGGGATCAATACCAAACTTCTCCTCCGCTTTCCTAACCGCATTGAAATCACCCATAATAAGCCAGGGACCATCAACCTTACTCGTGAAGCGACCAAGATTAGTCCACAACCCTTCTCTATCATAATCCCCATTGTGACCATAAACAACAGACAAATAGAAACTCGTATCATCTTTAACCACCTTGACATTCACTGCTTGATCGCATTCATCAAGAACGCTTAACTGACATGACTCCTCCTTCCAAAGCACAACGACCCTACCAAGCGGGTGCGAAGCCGAATTCGAAACCCACATATAACCTTCAAAATGCTTCCTCATGAATTTTTCCACCTTCTTCCCTCTTAACTTAGTTTCATTGAGGATAACTACATCATAGTTAGCCCTCCTTATTTCCTCTTGAATGCCAAGAATCTTATTATTGATACCTCTGACATTCCAAGAGGTGATAGTGGTAGTAAAATTCATCTTTCACTTGGGGCTATTGAACTGATAGCCTCAGTGTTTTTAGAAATTAGTTCAGGCTCCCTTTGACATGGTGAAGACCCCGAGTAATCCAAACTATGTTTAGTTCCCAGATTCAACTTAGACTGGCATTTTGGATGGTCCTTTCTTGATTTCTCCCCAGAGATTAGCTTCACTGAATTTGAAGAAGCCTGCGAGCTCTGTTCACTATCTGGGGATACCTTAGGAATGGCTGTAACAACAGGAGGAGTAGCGGGGTCAGTTCCTCCCACTGTCATCAAAATTGTTCCCTCAACCGTCTTCAATGTATCTCTAATTTGGGATGCTTGATAAAACCCCTCATTTACTTCTCTTGATAATCTTTCATCTTCTATAACCAACTCCTCTAGACTAGTGCCGGCATAAGCCCCCACCACCTCTCTAGTTTCAGCAGCTCCCTCCAGAAAGAAGATACCATCGTCACCCTCCCTCATAACCACTGGCATTTTCTCAGTCAGGTTGTCCGTGTTTGGTTTTTTGACTTCCCAGACTAGATTCCTCTCAACGTTTCATCTCTTGCTCTGATTACCAACAAACTTGTTCAAAATATAGTCATCATGCCCCAAGAAGCCACAATGCCTGCACTTATATGGAACCCAATCATAATCTAACAGAATAGCCTTATCTTCTCCATCATCACTACTCAGAACCAACCTTCTCGGATACGAAGCATTATGCTTCATTAGAACTTGAATCCTTTCCAGATCAAGTCTCCTCCAATTCAACGTCGCCTCATCCATCCTCAAAGGAACACCCAGAAATGACCGTATTCTCTCGAAAATTCTGATATCCCAAAGCTCAATAGGAAGGTTCCTAATGTTCACCCAAACCGGAATGCTTGAGAGCACCATCTTCTCCTGCCTGTCTCCCATTTTCCAGTTCCTCAGAATGACCGGCCTTCCTAAAACATACCAATCGCCTTTGAGAACGGTGTCCAGGTCCCCTTGCTCCGCAAATCTTACGACAAAGAAACCTTCACCTCTGTCGAAAATTTCAAATGGCCCTTTAGTCCTCCAAACAGATTCAAAATGATTAGCCAGTGTGGGTAAATGCGACTGGAAATCCACGACATAGCCAATGAGACACTTCTTCCATCTATTAGCATTCTCCTCCGCCTCTTTCCTCGGATAGATAATCTTCCCGTCCACTACATTGACTTCAGCTTTCCTTAGACCGGATGCTCCTCCCGCAGAAATAGGCTTGAAGCTCTCCCAGCTTTTTAGACCCTTCAATTCGTAAGGAACTGACACCTTGACTACCTCTACAACTTCATGTCCTTGCCTACTCAGATCACGGATCGACGACTGGTTTACGCCTGCCATCGTCTCCGTCTCCTTCTCGCTTGCGGCATCTGGGGTCACGAGAGAAGCTATCATTATGCTCGAGATATATGATTCTTATTTATTAGGAAAGATTAAAAGGACACCTTTTACTAGAATCAATGAAAGGGAAAGTAACTTATTAGGACTCATACATACTGATCTATGTGACCATTTAGCACAAATGATAAAGATTGATATCGATACTTCATCACATATACTCATGACCTCAATAAATTTGCCTACGAGTGTATAATGAAATACAATTCAAAATCCATTTAAGGTTTCAAGGAATTCATGAATGAAGTATAAAATCAACTTGATAAAAGAATTAAAAGCACTTTGATCATATCTGAATGGTGAAAACTTAAGCCAAAAGTTTGTTCCCTTCAAAGGGATTGCAGTATTGCATCACAATGGACTCTGCATGGAACACTACAACATAATAATGTATCCAAAAGAAGGAATCACACCCTGTTGGACATTGTACAATTTATGATGAGTTTTTTTTATTCTTCCAACTTTCTTTTAGGGATATTCTCTATAAACTACAATGTCACACTTATCCGCATACCTTCTAAATCAGTTTTAAAGACACCATATGTGATATGGACTGGGAAGCATCCCAATATCTCTTTCATGAAGATTTGGGTATGTGAACCTTATGTTAGGAAACAATTTTCTGAAAAGCTTGGACCCAAATTTGAAACATGATATTTTATTGAATATCCTAAGGAAACCATGTGAAAACAAAGTGCTTTTTACTAGAAATGTTGTATTCCTCCAAAAGGAATTTATTTCTAGATGAACTATTGGGAGGAAAATAAGAAGTTCAAGTCCGACAAGATAACATTGTGCCCATGGAGGTCAATGAGGATCAAGAGGATACACAAATTGTTGTGGAATCTCAAGTTCTCATTGTAACACAAGGACCTCCAAGGTCAAGTAGGAAATACCTTGAGCCAGAAAGATATGTATTTCTCATGACTCAACAAGACAATATGTTAGGTATTGATAATGATGAACCAACAACCTACAATGAGGGTATTGAGGGACTAAATTTTGATAAATATTTTGAAGCCATGAAAACTAAGATGGACTCCACTAGGTTTGTAAATGGTGCAGGTACAGAGTGGGTATGACCATACCCATTTAGTTTAGTGGGTACGGGTACGGGTCCGGACCTGTATTATTTAAAATTAGACCCGCACCATACCCGGACCCATATTTTATGCGGGTTTATGGTGCGGGTCCAAGGGTACACAATTTTTCACTCATTTAACTATGGAGATGTCACATTACATGTTGAATTAAGAAGAGTATTGTTCATTGTTCATTATTGAATTTTCTAGTCCATTGTGCATCAGTAAACTGATGCTTTATTTTCTCTATTCATTTGTTTTCATATTGGACAAAGATCTACAACTGTTATAGAAGAAGAATAGTGATATAGAGACAAAGCAAGCCCACACAACAACAATTTTGGAAAAAAACATAGTGCAGATCAACAGAAGCAAATAGAAGAATAAAAGAAAGAAAATATAAAATGGGAGGAGTTTACAGATCTGACACCTAGGATTGAAATGAATCAAAGTAATAAGTAGAGGAGGAGGTCACAGACCTTTGTAAGAGCAATATATGGACAATCAATCAGATTTTTGGGAGGAAGAGAGGCTTTGGCACGCAGCTTCCAACTAGACTTGACTTTCCAGATCAGGAAGCCAGGGAGTATCTAAATGTCGCCACCAATAGATATAAACTCATAGATTAGGTAGGAATCATGATTGGGGTGTCTGGAAGCTGTTGTGGTCGGGATTGGGAAGCCAACATGATCTGATGCCTTGACAAGCTTTGATTGGGGCATCTAGGGTTGGTGATGCTAGAGGTGACAACCCATGGAGTTGCCAGTGTGTGTAGTCAATGTCTATGAATGTTGGTCGGCAGGTCAGAGCTCAGGTGTCCATTGGCATCTGTGTTGGGACGTTGAGTTGGTCGGGCATAGATTTATTCACCTAGAAATGAAAGTAGTAAGAGGGGAGGCAGAGACGAGGGTTCTAGGAAATGGGAGTCAGAGGCATAGCAACTGCAGTCAACACTGGTGTGACTTTGTTCATATTTGCCTTAGGTTTGTTAGGGTTATGTCTTGGTATTTGATGTTGGCCATTGGATGATATAAAAGGTTTCAGGCTGTTGGATTCAAAGTAATGTATGCATTTAGAATATATGATATGTATAAATATTTTTTAATTATTAAAATAGTAATGTGGGTATGCGGGTCTAACAGGTACGGTATAAATATACCCATTGGTGGACCCGCTTGAATACGGGTCCACGGGTATACAGGTCTGCGGGTTTGAAAAATTAGACCCGTGACATGTTTTAAAGGGTCTGAATTTGTGAGTATGCAGGTATACCCTGACCCATTTACATCCCTAGACTCCACGTATGCCAACAAGGTATGGACCTTGGTGGATCCACCAAAAGGGGTTAACCCATAGGGTGAAAGAAGGTATTCAAGAAGAATATCGACATGGATGGTAATGTATAATCCTATAAAGGTTAATTGGTAGAAAAAGGTTTTAAACAACTTCAAGGTGTTGACTTGATGAAACTTTTCACCAGTTTTCGTGGTTAAATCCCTAGGGGTCATGCTTGACATTGCAGTTTATCATGACTATGAGATTTGGAAAATGGATGCTAAAATTGTTTTCCTTAGTGGAATCTTCCATAGGATGTGTACATGACATAGCCTGAAGGTTTTATCACTCTAAATGATGCCAATAAAGTCTATAAGCTACAAAGGTCAATCCAAGGATTGAAACAAGCATCTTGGAGCTGGAATCTTCATTTTGATGATATATTCAAACAATTTGGCTATATTTAAAATGAAGATGAACCTTGTTTTTACAAGAAGGTTAGTGGGAGCATAATTGTACTCATATTACACATTAATGACATGTTTTTTATGGGAAATTACATCCCTACTCTACACTTGGTTAAAAACATGGTAGGGAAATACCTTGTCCACAAAGGACTTATGATAAGCATCCTATATACTCGGAATCAAGATCTATAGAGATTGACATAGAAGGCTTCTTGGTCTAAGAAAAGTACATACATTGAAAAAGTGTTGAAAAGGTTCAACATGCAAGATTTTAATAGCGAAAACTTACCCATGTATCATGGAATAAGTCTCTCTAGATTTCAATGTCCTAGCTCTTCTAAAGAGAGGACACACATGGATAATATTTCATATGCATATATAATTGAATCGATCATGCGTGCAATGTTGTGCACATGTCTTGATGTCTTGTATGCTTTGTTCCTGACAAGTAGGTATTACTCAGATCCTGGTGAAGGGCACTAGTTTTTGTAAAGAACATCCTTAAGTACTTGAGAATAACTAAGGATCAATTCCTAGTTTATGGAGGTGAGGAAGAATTGGTCATAACAGGTCACATCAACACAAGCTTCCAAACTAACAAGGAAGACTATCACCCATGTGAAGATAAATTCTAAAAAATGAAAGGATTAATATTATAAAGAGCCATATGTATAGCCTTGTATCAAGGTATGATGTGATGTAGACACAAAAAAACATAATCTGAACCAATGTTAATGGGCATGAGTATAGGAAGCCCAATTTTAGCTAATATAAGAGAAAGTAAATAACATAAAATATCACCAACATTCCCCCTCAAGATGGAGAGTATACGTTGTGTATTCTCATCTTGCCACACATGTAGGAGAAGGATGAAGGTGGAAAAGGCTTGGTGAAGATAACATTAGTCTATTCTACAATATTTACATATGGTGTAGTGATCTTCTTATCACAAACCATGTACTTCACAAAGTGGTAGTCAACCTCAATGTGCTTGGCACATTCATGAAAAATAGGATTATTAGCTATATGAATAGCTACCTAATTATCACACTTGAGAGTTCTTAAAGAGGAGAAAGAAAAACCTAATTCATAGAGAATAGACACCACCCATTGAATTTCACAACATGCATGTATTATTGCACAATATTCCACCTCAGTGTTGGATAGAGCCAGAACAGACCGCTTCATACTCCGTCATCTGTCAGGATGACCACCTAATAGAACACAAAGGCAAAAATATATCTCCTATAATTCACATCGCTGGCCCAATCAACATTTGCATGGAAGGTCAAAGAGATGTATGTGATTGTGATTTCTTATAGCAGAGACCTCTGCCAGCTACATTTTTCAAATAGCATAGTATACGTTATACCTGACTCTAGTGCTACACAAGAGGTTTAGCCATGTCTTGACTAACAACACTAACAACAAAGGCAATATCTTGTCAGGTAATTATAAGATAGATGAGTTTTCCAACCATGCATCAATATTATTTGAGACCAAAAATGACCCCTCCCCATATAGAACTTTGTTGTGATAGTCCATATGTGAAGAAATAGGCTTAGAATTTAGCGTACCAAAAAGTCTTTCAATAGGTCGAGGATGTACTTTCACTAAGATAAACAAGTGCCCTAATGAGAACATTGTGCCTCTATGCCCAGGAAGTAGCAAAGTTGTCCTAGAACCTTGGTATGAAAATGGTGTTAGAGTGCTTGTTTCAATTTTGAAATCCCATGGGTATCACTACTGGTGATAATAGTATCACCAACATAGACATCGAGAATGATTATTCTAGTTTGAGAAGAACTAAAGAAGATATGCGATCATAAGACAATTTGGAAAAACCAAATCTAGCAAGAACTCTACTAAGTTTTGTAAACCAGGACCATGGTGATTGTCTGAGCCCACAGAAAGAGCATTTGCGATGACACACTCTTTGTGGAAACTCCCCTTGAGTATGCATTCTTGGAGGTTGTTTCATATACATTTCCCCCTCTAATCACCATGAATGAAGGCATTTTTATGTCAAGTTGGAACAACATCCATCCCATTTGAGTGGCAAGGGATATTATAATCCTAACAATAGAAATGTGAGTAACCAGTTAGAAGGTTTCAAGGAAATCTACACCATATGTTTGGTTGAATCCTTTTGCAACAAGCCAAGACTCAATCCATTCCACTGATCCATCTGAATTAAATTTTATAGAGAAGACCCATCTATAGTTGATAATATTTTTGTGTTGAGGATGAGTGATAAGATCCTAGGTCCCGTTCTCTCACAATGCTATCATTTCCTTGAGCATCATAACTTTCCAACCAGGGTGTGGAAGTGCCCATCATATTCTATAAAAATATAGATAGAGTGAAGTTGATGGGTGATATAGGTAGTAGTATGGGGAAGCTTGGATATAGGGCAATAAAGAGTACAAGAGTGTATACCTTTCTGAAGAGGCACATGGTGTGATAGGTCCTCAGACCTGAATGCTGGTGTTGGGTCTTGTGTTGGTGTTGGAAGAATGATAGGGGTATTGATGATGGGTTCATTATCCACTGGGTCAGAAAGATCAACCTCCATAGACTTAGGTGGAGGTTGAGGTTGAGGCAGAGAGGACATCGATGTAGAATCATAAAATATTTTGATTCATGAGAAGTAATTCGACAAAGTCATACATAGGACAATGTTTTGGATCATGAAAATGATAATATTTATGAAAGGTAGAATAACCAGGGAGAACCGTTTTGATAGAGTAGGGATCAATTTTATCTACTTTTGGATCAAGTTTATGCACAAAAGTAGTACAATTGATAATTCACAAGTAAGATGAAAATCCATTTCATGAGAAAAACAACTAAAAGGGGGTATTTTTCCAAAGAATTAATGATGATTTTTGATTGATAAGGTAGCAGGCTGTGAGAATAGTCTCAAACCAATAAGGCTTAGCAAAACTTCCCTAAAACAATAAGAACACAAGAAATGCCACACAAATGATTTTTACATTCTAACACCCCATTTTGTTATGGAGTGTGATCACAATAACATTTTTAATGGTTATATTTATAGAGTAAAATGAAGAAACTCGAGATGAAACATATTCTAAAGCATTTTTGGTCCAAAATATTTTAATGGATTTACCAAGTTGTGTTGAAATCATTTTATGAAATTTTTGAAGAGGATCAATCATCTCATCATGGGGTTTTGGTAGATATAACCATGTTATGAGAGAGAGAACAAAAGTAATGAAATAACAAAATCCAGTAAAACTAATGGTTTGAAAAGGACCATAAATGTTAGTATGAATGACATCAAAGACTACTTTATAACATAGACTAGTTTTTTTGGTAAAGGAACTCCTATGATGCTTACCAAACTCACATGAGTCATATGGGAGGGTTGTTAAAATAGACAAAGAAGATTTTAGGTGGATCAATTTCTCAAGAGAGGAATGACAGTAACACTAGTGAAGCTGAAGAGGTGTGTTAACAAGAAAGGTGGAAGTGGGAACAATGTCATCAAAGTAAAGGTCACTCACTCTAGAACCCAATCCATTCCTTCTAGAAGTATAAGAATCTTGCATCAAAAAATTGTTCCTACCAAAGGTGATGTTGCAGGTAAAGGCATCAACAAACTTAGCAACATACATTAAAGGGGAAATGAGGAATATAGTGAACAAGTTTAAATTTGAGACAAGGTGAGATACAAACACTCCCATGTTTCTTAATAGTTTTAATGGACCCATATTCCAGAGTAACAAATGAGCTAGGAATATGGTTCAATGGATGAAAGGAGGTGTTTCATACCAGACATATGTTGGATGGCCACAAAGACAAAAATCTAGGAAGAGCTTAATGCCAACATGGAGGCCCGAACATTACCTTGGTTGGAGGCCAATGTGTTGCAGATGCCACATCAAATTTCATGGTCACACCCACGTCCTATGGATTGTATTTGTGAAGGATCCTATTGAGGGGTCTACAAAAGTTTCTCATACTCAACTAAAGAGATGGTGATAGAAAAATTGTATGATCCTTGGGTAACATGGTAAGTTCTAGTTCCATGACTGTGCCCATAGGGATGATCATGTTTATGATATAACTTCTCCTCTAGGTGGCCTAACTTGTTGTAGAAAGTGCATTGTGACTTTGGAGGACATCCATGCACATCCACATCATGAGCAATGGTAGAAAATGCCAATTGTGATCCTAGGGGAGTGGAAGACAAGTACCATACATCACACTACTAGAGATAAGAAAAGACATCTTCTAGAGTGGAATGTTGTTGTATGCCAAGATATTACCACAGACTGGAGCATAGGATGGATGAAGGCCATTGAGAAATTTGGCTGTGATAAGATCATTGCTCTTTGGTTTGGTCCTTAGAAGAGATAGCACAAAAAATTTCAAAGATTCATCAAGGGTTGTATCGCCCTAATTTTCACCTAACTTGATCCCAAATTTTATAAAGCCTCAAACCATTATTTTCTTATATGTATTGACAAAAAGTGGCATCTCACAGTTGCTTCACAGTTTGTAAACATGTACTTGGAGGCAATAGAAGGTTCCATGTTGTTTCATAGCTAGCTTTTGACTTGGCTTTTCCCCCATTTCCATTCAAGGGTATCCCCAGTCGATTTTCTATGAATTTCACCTTGTCTCTAGGATCTGGGATGATTATAGAATTCATTAGTAGAAGGCAACTATCTACATTAAACTTCATTATGGAGATAGAACCATTGTCATTATAGACAATGGCCATGCCTTCAAACAAGAAAAAAAGTCAAAATACTTGGATGATGATGGAGAAATATGTCAAAGTAGTCACACCAATAGAATGACAGTGGAGAAGGATATCATAGTATCATACTAGTAGAACAACTATGGATATAGTCAATCACTAGTAAGATGCATAGTGAGAGAAAAAAGCCGGAAAGAAAAAAAACTTAAGCACTATAACATGAATGATGAACTATGATAGGAAATAAATAATAATTCCCTAACGATTAAGGACACTCACCCATGTACATATGGAAAATATATGGGCATGGATTGTAACAAAGAGAGGGGTCAAGGTTGTTACAACCCTATTTTGTTAAACAGATCCCCATTGTTCCAAAATCAACATGTTGCCAGTCAAATTTGGTGGGTGATAGAGAAGGGGAGGAGTACCATTCAGATTCACAGAGATGTTGTGACAACAAAAAGCACCCAATCAAGGGGCCACATGTGCAACTCTAATGGGGACAATGACCTATGACTCCCCTACCAAAATATTGGGTGATCCAAATTCCCTACATGAAGCAAGAGAGAGGGAAAAGCACTCAAAATCACATCCCAAAACTGTCGGCCTAGGACCCACCCTGTGGGCACTGATAGTGGGTGGTGTGCTAGCATGCAACTGCCGACCATTAGTGATGGCTAGCCACACACACCATTATTGCAAGAGATAACAGGATAGGGCACAAGAAGTGAGAGGAATGGGTGGGGTGGGGAGGAAAGGAAGAATAAGAATAAGAAGAGGAAGAAGAAATAACTGCATTGGGGAGAGAGAGAGGTTGGGACTGCTATCTGAAAACCCTGAGATTTAGACAACTGGTCTTGATACCATGTGAAGAGATATTCTTGTTATGAATGGATTAGTGTGATAGAGAGTCATATATGTATAGACTTGTCCCAAGGTATGATGTACATGAGACACAACAATGTATAGACTAAACAATGCTAATGGAGATGAGTAGATGTAGCCCAATTAGATAATATTAGAGAGATAAATAACATAAAATACCACTGACAGATTGCAATCACAATTTGTGTTTTTCCTAAATGGCAGAGTTGTAAGGTGTAAGAGTGAAACAATGGTTGATTCTACAATACATTCTTAGTATATTATTGCATACAATATAGTGAAGGAAGATGTATGGATCAAGAAGTTCATTGGTGAACTAGGAGTGGTTGCAATCATTGACAATGTAGTAGAGCTACATTGCAACAACAAGTGGATCCATTACACTAGCTAAGGAACCCAAATTGGATCCATGTTCCAAGAACATACTCAAGTTCTAACATCTCATATGAGAGATTATACAACAAGGAGATGTTAAGGTTTGCATAGTACCAAATGAAAGCAATGTTGTTGATCCTTGACAAAAGCACTTTCACAGCATAAGCATGACGGTCATGTTAGATCAATTGGATTATATTTGTGGGGGATTGGCTCTAGTTCAATTGGGATACTATTGGATGTATGCCTTGAGAGCCATCATGTGATGATTATAGTAGGTATACTTTGTATATAATTTTATTCTTAATAGGATTTCCACTTTTTAGGTTTGTTCAAGCATTGAGATAATGAACAAACCTAATTATGTCCTAAGAATGTTTTGATTCATTGACGTATAGTTTGAGTTGAGGACTTAAACATGAGATCATATGTATACTTGGAGCACTCATTCTTGTTATGTCTCTAGTAAGTTATTATTGTGGATATTATAGGATAGTAATGATACATAAGACCAGCATGTATGGTGAGCGATGACTATGTCTCTTTAGTCATGATAATGGATATGAAATCAGATACATGGGTACTAGGTAGTGAACAAGTTGTAGTGGAAAGACCCAACTTGAGAATGACACATGGAAGTCACACAATGACATGCAAGAGTCATATGTCAATGTAATAATGGTGACTTTGATCCTTAGACTTGAAGTCACTATGAAAGTCACATATTGTTCTTTGTACTTTGACAGTGACCTGATTTGACTCTGAATTAGGGTTTCTAAGAAGGTGGTGATTAATTGAACTATGAAACCTATGAATTACTCTGAGTGATGTAGATCAAAATTGTCCCTCCTTTAGAGTGATATCCCATCCAACTGATAAGCAAGACTAAGGAAATACATGGCCATGCTCATGTGAGTCAATATATGATATTTAGCTCACAATATCTTGAATAGTCTGCTCTAGTTCAAGGAACATAGAGTGGATGATAAGAGGATGACAATTCCATGCCTCAATTTCAATCCACATATATGTGATATAGGGATCTTATAATTGTGATAAAAATAATCACTTTACAAGTTGAAATTGTTATCCAACTTCTCCAATTACTTAGGTGGAGATGAAGTATTTCTAGATACCAATCATTATATTGAAATCATAATGTGATTATAGATATCACTACATATGTAACTTTGAGCCTATAGTGTCACACACATAGTCTACATAGGGAAAATGATTATAATCATGGACGTATGATTAATTGATTACTAAAATGTCTAGGTAATCAATTAATTCACCAATAGACTAAATGGAGGCCCAGACAACCGAATGGAAAATCCAGCTACCCAATTGGACAGACTTGTCAACTGACTAGATGGTCTAGTTGTTTGAGAATGTCAAGGACCACCCAACCGATCAACGAGCTAGCCCAATCAGTTGAATATTAGATAAGCTGATTGGCCGTATGGACTGGGTCCAGTTGTTGGATTGGTGTGGATCTACAAATCACTCTAGACCATTCTGAACTAATCTAATTGGTCTACTAGACTAGCTAGTTGGTCAGTTGGAAATATTGGGTGGGCCACTATAAGGCATCCCACCCAGATCGATTAGGCAATTGGACTAAGCTAGTCAGCTAACTGGATGTTTGTGGGTAGGTTGTTGAAAAGCGACTACTACCTTTTTGTTTCCTAGGGTTTATTAGAAACCCTAATTCCTTACCTTTCCTATATAGGGGCATGCTAACTAGGGTTTAAATAGAACCTTTTGACACACATTTTGGACTAGCCATAATTACCCACAAGGAGAGTGTAAGGAGTGGGAGCTGAGAGGGGATCCACTCCCTACTAAAATTTTAGGAATGAATCCATCTATTCTAGCATACTTAAAAGACATGCTAGATTAGATGTATATTTTTTCTTTATTTTTCAAGATGATATAGAAGAATAACCAGAGTGTAGTGGAGGAATAATATTTCATGACTATATTTGATTTAAATAGGATTACAAAAGTACATCATCATCTCCTATAAAGGATTTACATGAAAAACAACTACGTCAAGATCTAAGTAGAGGGATGTCTAATCTACCTCAACTCTATCTCATGTTAACAATCTTCTCCATCATCTAGATTTATGACTCCATGCAATGTCCTCCATGGAATACACCTTAGTTGTGCTACCTTTGGGTGGGTTGAAAAAAAACACCCAGGAAGAGGAAAACAAAAGGGAAGGACATCAACAAATGCTAAGTATGTGCAATAATAACTAGGTACTACTCTAGAAAATTCAAAAGAAGAGCATAAAAATAATGGATGATCAAAAGAAATAATTTTCAAGAGAAATATCAAGTCAAGAGATGAGGCATGTCTAAAGAATATCAAGTCTCACCTGTAAAATTTTTCCATTAACAATATCAAACATAAATTATGCATGTAATAAACAAAGACTAAAATTATTTCAAGCAGGGCTGGGACACCATTGGATCTCAACCTAATATAAATAATGGGTGGAAATAGCACACAACGGGCGGAGATAGCACACCGCTTTAAATAATGGGTAGAGATAGAACGCCCTAGGCAGATATAACACACCCATGTATATATGGTTGTACGCATGTACCACTACAAGAAATAAAGGTTCTCTAATCATGCACTTAAATAGGGAAAGACAAGTATAAGTTTAGTAAATGTGAAATAATAGGATGAGAACATCCAACATATATCATGTGGGGTCAGAGGACCCATAAGCATTATCCAAGAAAATAAAATTTCATAATGATGAAAAAAAAGAATATCTACTCATGCCTCATAAGGGAAAATAATATTTGGTCATGATAGTAGTAACTAGACAATAGAAAAGATGCACATACCTCAATTTGAGTTGTTAAATCAGAGATTGAATCCTACCCCTTCCAAGTCTAGAGTCAACTCAACCTACATGCATGATTAGGTCCATCAATTAGGATTTAGGTTCTATGTTTTGGTTCATTACAACACTCCACCCCTTAAAAGAATTTAAATCTCAAAATATAAACCTACATTCATTATCATCCAACTACTCTCCACCCCTTAAAATGTTTAATTTAATTAGACAACTATGATAGACATCATGGTTACTTATACATTTTTTGATCATGTACACTTTTTATGTTGTTCATGCATCCAATTAACATGTCATATACACCTAGGGTTGAATTTTAGGTCCTTGTGATTCTAACCTAGCAACCGTAAGGTTCACATCTCAAAACTAAAGATTCACCTAGTACTACTTTACACATATTATAGGGGTAAGGAAGTTAGTCCCACTAAATTTGTTTTTAATACATGCTAAATCTTCCTAGCGTAAACATACTAAGGGAAACAAGATTGAAATATTTAGAAATCCGACCACTATGGATTTGATACCATATTGTAAGGAGTGGGACCATAGGGAATCCACTCCCTACTAAATTTGAGGAATGAATCCATCTATTAAAAATACTAAATAGACATGTTGGATTAGATGATTTTTTTTCTTTATTTCTCAAATGATAATATACAATAATAACTAGAGTGTGGCAGTGGAATAACATTTCATGACTATATTGAAACATGATTGTAAAAGTACATCATCATATACTATAAAAGGTTTACTTGAAAAACAACTACATCACAATCTAAGTAGAGGGATGTCTAATCTATCTCAACTTTGTCTCCCATTAAGAGTCTTCTCCATCAGCTAGATCTACACTTCCAACAATGTCCTCCATGGACTATCTTAGGTTTTGCTACCTCTGGGTGGGTTGAAGAACAACACCTGCGAAGTGGAAAACAAAAGGAAAGGACTTCATGAAACGTTGAGTATGTGCAGTAAATAACAACTAGGAACTACTTTAGAAAACTCAAAAGAAGAGCATCAAAATAATGGATGATCAAAAGAAATAAGTTTAAAGAGAACTATCAAGTCAAGAGATGAGGCACGTCTAAAGAACATAAAGTAGGGAGTTTTGCCTTTAAAATTTTTCCATTAACAATATCAAACATAAATTTTGCATGTAATAAACAAACACTAAAATTATTTCAAGTTGGGTTGAGACACCATTGGGTCTCATCCTAAAATAAATAATGGGTGGAGATAACACATCCTGGTCTGAGATAGCATGCCCGTGTAAATAATGAGTGGATATAGCACACCCTGGTTGGTGATAGCACACCCCTATATATATGTTTGTATGCATGTACCACTACAAAAAATAAAGATAGTCTAAGCATGCACGTAAATAGGGAAGGCAAATATAAGTTTATTTGACGTGAAATAACATGATGAGATCATCCAAAATATATCATGTGGGTCATAGGACCCATAAGCATTATACAAGAAAATAAGAATTTCATAATGATGGAAAAAAAGAATATCTACTCACGCCTCATATGGGAAAATAATAATTGGTCATGATAGTAGTGCCTAGATAATAGAAAAGATTAACATACCTCAACTTGATTTATTAAATTAGAGATTAGATCCTAACCCATACAAGTCTAGATTCAACTCAACTTACATACAAGATTAGATCCATCAATTAGGGTTTAGGTTCTAAGTTTTGATTTTTGGAAAATAGTGTGCACAAAGGTATAATATTTGTCCCTTCCTTGTCATTAGTTGACCAATGTCTTATAGCTATGAGGGATCCTATGACTAAGGCAAAATGAGAAGGAATCTTTTTTTATTTTTCTGTTATGCCACCCTCCTAAAACCTTACATGATAACCCTTCTTAGGTTATGTAAAAACTAGCACTAATTTAGATGTTAGATTCTCCTTTAATAGTTGGAATATTTGCTAACATTTATCAGTTCATTTAACCAATATAACCTTCTTTATTAACCTATTCAAAGGCAAGGATATCACTCTAAAGTCCTTGATGAACTTCCTATAATACCTTGTCAACCCCTGGAAGCTTCTCACAAATTGGCCACTTTGGTTTTGCCCATGAAAAAATTGACTCTAGTTTCTTGGTATCTACATAGATCCCTTGACCAAAGATGACATGGCTCAAAAAAGATACTCCAGTCAACCCGAATTCACACTTGTTGAACCTAGTGTAAAGTTGTTGATGCCTCAAAATCTCTAAATTTAGACAAATGTGTTGCTTGTGCTGCTCCACATCCTTGAAGTGGATCAATATATCAATCCATAACGATGACTACCAACTGATCTAGGTACAAACTAAACATCCAATTCATCAAGTTCTTAAAACTTGCAGGTGCATTAGTTAGCCCAAATGACATAACCACAAATTCATAAAGTTTGTACCTAGTCCTAAAGGCTATTAAGAATGTATTTAGCCTTAATACTCAACTAGTGATATTTTGACCACATATCTATCTTATAAAACATAATATGCCCCTTTAACTAAACAAACAAATTGCCAATCCTTGGAAATGAGTATTGTTTCCTTCATGGTGACCTTATTCAACTACATGTTGTCTATGCATAACCTCATAGAGCTATCCTTCTTTTTAATGAAGAGAATAGGTGCGCCCTAGGGATACAAAATTGATGTTGGTGCTATCCTATTAGGTGCTTGCACTATGGGTTGTGTACCATGAACAAGATTGATCTTAAAATCAATCTCTTGAGGAGGTGGAATGTAACACCCCATCCACAACAAAACACTATTACATGCTAACGAGTGGATTACCAAAAATCATGGGAAATTAAAACCGATTTACAAAAAGCACCACAAGATGAAGCATAGTACATCTGAGCCAACATTTTTCATTTCATAACATCTTTTCAGGGTGCTACAACATAATTTCCCATCATCTCTTTACATGAAATAATTGTTTGTCATGCTGCTTTACATTAAGATACATACCAAAAATAGTACATCGATCATTATACAAGAAACATCGAAAAGCTCTCCCAAAGACCTGAGTGTATAGGGACGACACATAGGACTCTACTTCTAGACACTATCTATCCCACTGGGTATGATACCTCTGCATATCATCTGTAGCCACATGATCTTCATCTCGCCAGGCACGTCCACCTAAAAAGGGTTATTAACCAGCGGGGTGAGACACACAGTCCCAGTGAGAAACATAACCTCTACCAACTTTATAATGATTACAGATAACTCAGATAAGCAGATTATAGGAGCAACAAACTGAGCAAAGCTAACTTTATTAACATTCTTACCAAACTATTAGGATGCATATAACCAGGCATTCTGTATGGAACATGATTGACAAGATAAGCTTTATAAGATCTTATCACAAGATATAAAGAACATACATATAACTGCAAGATATAACTGGATCATCTATACAAGCAAGGCCTCAATCAATGTTCTGTGTTTTGCCTTAAGAAATATATTCTATACAGCTGGATTACGATTTATTATGCCCTGAGGAAGTGAGTCGTCCTGCTCAAATCCAACCTTTAGTTGTGAAGCCCAAAACTGGTGCCATACAAGGTCATTGGCAGAGCCGGACTCCATGACCTCACCTCTTTGTAGTCAGTGCACAACAATCAACAAGTAGGACCGCAATCTCTTAAGTGGCCTCAGCCACAGGGTCAGTCCCGTAGGATGCCCTTTTCATCATGAGCCATGGGCCTATTCACCGTGCTCCTGAGCCATGAACGCATTCATGTTCCTTCACTATGAGCCATGGGCATGATCACCATTCTCTTATACACATCTTGACTCCACAACCGCAGTTGCACTCTGATCCTCCTATTTTCAGCTAGGAGAAACCTCACATATTCAACAATATGCGCTCCATGTTAACCCACAATAGTACCCATTTCACTATCACCTAATTACTGACGATGATGGATCTATGGCCAGGGCAAACTACATGAAAGGTTCCACTTGCCATTAATTAATACATTTTAAGCGGATTGCAAGATTCAACCAAGTTATGTAACATGTAAACTAAAACACAAGTAAACAACATAGATCTCACTGTCAGGTGTTACATTGCCACTCTTATTTTTTCCAAAGCCAACATTACATGTTACCACTTGGCCTCTTGCCAATCATCAAGATCCATCTCAAGGATCAACATCACTGGGACTCAATTCCCATCATCATAGAGTGTCACTGCCTCTTAAGGCTTACATCATCACCATGGGATAGCAATCCCTTCTCTCAACATCAGAGGATAACACATCAACTTGGCACTCAGCCTTTATCAGGTCCACAGACCTTCCACATCATACTGGTGATACATGTTATCTCATCAACAAGGATTATCATCATTGAGTGTTATACAAAATGCATATTCCTCATAGCTCTTACCTGGCTATGAATTCATTGGATACACCTGCATGGTTAGTATACATATTGAGAGAGATAATTGAATCACCAGACATAGATCTTTATGATTATCATGCTATTAGGACTGAAGGTACATGATTGGATCAACATCCATGATTATAACTACATGAAGCACAAAGCTGTTTCTTGTAGACAAATTACATTATTGTAATCAAACCACGAGCATTCACTATGCCCTATATCTCATGAACATATCTTTGATTATCATGTCCTCAAGATTAAGGTTTATAGCATTGGAATATTCTTCCATCATTATGAACATATGCAGCTTAATGTTATAACTAGTGTATTAATCAATACACACCACTACTATCATGTCAGGGGTATCCCACCATACCTTGCATCTCAAGTTATTAAGCACATCATCCCTAAGGATTTATCATTAAGGATCATACACCATGATCCACCATCCAACTTTATCAAAGGTTCATCTATCATTAACGATAGGTAACCACTATACAAGGTTCACAACTTATCTCGTCATAGCTCATCATAATCAAAGGTGTGAGCTCAAGATAACATACATAGGGTTATTGGGTTAGGGCACAACCCTCACTAAAGCATCGCATACACTCACCAAAAATGGTTATCGGGTAGGGTACCAACCCTCACCCAAGGTTGTCGGCTACAAGCAGGACCTGTATCCATGCACAAAGGGAGGGTATCATGCAACTAGAGCTATGAGCTATATCGTGCATCCATGTGCAAGGTGTATTGGGTAACCAAGTACCAGGGTGTGTGTCATGCAACTCATGGGTGTCACATATTGCCCAAAACCCTGTCGCCCATTAGGGTTAGGGACCATATACCAGTCAAGGTATCGTGTCGTCTAAGGCTCAACTCATATTGTCCAAGATTCTATACTACCCAAGATCAACACATGTATCGGCCAAACCTTCAACCCTAGAACCATCTAAGCAATCAACCTCTTGCTCATGCCGGTCAACCAACCAAAAGGGGAGCATGTGTCGGGAAAAGCATATCGGCCAAGACATCACATCCCTAACTAGGGTATCAGCCAAGAACTTGATCCATTGTCGTGCCCAACTAGCACATACACTACATGCTTATCTCGGGTTAGGGTTTGTGATATCGGTCAAGACCTCCATGGGTGTGTGTCGGGCAAGCTAGGGTGTCGGGTTATGATCCTCACCAAGGTATATCGGGAAGGGATGCTAGCATCACTTAAAAGATCAAACAAGAATAGGGTTCTCACCCAAAGTATCAGGCAAAGCCAACAAGGCCATATTGCCCAACACATCATAACGACCAACTTATCATATCGTGCAACACTTAACTAACTCATCTATCAAACACCATATCGGGAGAGGGGTCTACAAGGTGCCATCCACCCATAACACACAAGAACACCACCTATCGGTCACCTAGGGTTAGAGAAACCTTATCATCCAAGGCTCCATATCGGGCAACTAGAGTTAGGATCATCCTATCGGCCTAGTAAGCTTATCACCCCAAACTAGGGTTAGGGCACCCATATCATCCAAGGAACTACTTCTAGGGCTATCACCCACCCAAATGATTAGATTATAGGTTTCCTAAACCATCAAAGGGATCACCACCATAACGCCTAAGATATCATCCAAGGGTTCAACCCTAAGAG
Source organism: Alisma plantago-aquatica (assembly GCA_963693085.1). NCBI lineage: Eukaryota > Viridiplantae > Streptophyta > Magnoliopsida > Alismatales > Alismataceae > Alisma > Alisma plantago-aquatica. The sequence continues at coordinate 493,141,198 of OY856411.1, read as the reverse complement.
CATGTCGTGCGACAAAGGTAGACCATCAACTCACCACTAAAGATCATCACTTCATATCGGTCAAAGGTCCAACTAGGTATCAACCACCCATATCGTCCAAAACCTAAACCCTAGGGTAGGAAAAGGATATCGGTCACCACACCATATCGTCCAACAATACCAAAAGTTGGCTCACCACTCAACAACCAAGTGAGAGGGGTCTTGCACAACCTTTAGCATAACGAGCAACAAGGGTAGAGCAACAGCCTATCGGACAACCAACTCAACCTAACGTACAAACACCTAGACCATAGGTTCACCCTTCATCAACCAAGGAGAGAGAGGGGTTTTGCCCAAGCTACTAGAGCATGGTTCACCTCTCAAGTCCAAGGGATATTGTTCATGTGCCATCGACCAAAACAAGACCTAACGGGAAAGGCACTATATCGTGCAACCATTGTATCGTGCAGGCACCCTATCGGGTGGTTCATCTTCAACCTCAAGTCACCCAAAACCATTATGCACAAAAATAAAAAGAATAAGTAAGTAATAAAACGTGACCATTTCCATTAGATCAGATCCCAAATTCCATATATATAATTATCATGGAGAAAGGTGCCAAATTAATTACAAGAATCAATATGTGCACATAAGAAGGGTGAACATAATAGAGATGATTAAGAGTTATGTAACCCGCCTTAAGAGGATCTCCATGAAAGGCATCAAGATTCTTGGTCCAAGAATCAAACCCACGTTCCTCTCCAAGAACATAACCCATCCAAAGCTCCAAACATGCCTTCGGCACCATCATCATCACCTCAAGAAACAAAGGAAGAAGAAGAAGATACCATGGTTATGTATAGCTCAAGAAGAAGGAAAGAGGGGAGATAACCATGGCCTTGCCTTCTCACATCAAGGGCATATACATGGCCGAGAGGGGAAGAGGAAGGTGAAGAAGAAAGCACAAGGAAAAACTAGCAAAGAAGCATGACTCACCAAGGTCGGATCTTGAGCAAGGAGTTTCCATGGCCAAGGAGCTCGCCCCTCCAAGCTCCATGGGAGTCTTCCTTAGCTCCCAAAGATCCCATGCTCATCCCAACAGGAAGGGGGAGGAAGGTGGACGAAAAGGATCACTTCTTCAAGGAGGAAGGGAGTTATATACACCAAGAAAGAGAGAGGTAGCCAGGGATAGGTGTCATAACCACATAAACCAAGGTGCCACTTGCTCTTGCACTTAACGCCACTTTTTATCACCCTAGAAGCTCATGAACGGCCTGGTCATACACTCTAGAATGTGTATCGTGCATATGGGAAACTGCCATGGCCTATACACCCCTCTTGGGTGACATACCTCCAATCCCTAGCCGATATACTAAAGGACAAGGTGGCATATGCGACACATATATGTTATAAAGATCATGTAGAGATGTCACTCCTCATCAAACATCCAAACAAGGTGCCCAACCTCCATCCTCATCCTAGGTGATGCCAAACAGAAGAAATAATTCTCTAGAGCTGATAAATTGCATATTTACCCTCTACTTTGGGTAATTTGCAATTTACACCAAAATTAGCACATAAAGCACAAGCATCAACCAACCAAGCTCAAACTTGGAACATAGGTCCTCCACAAGGCACACCATAACATCATTATATTTATAATGATTCTAGAGAACTAAATGCATGCTCTACATGTGACATATTGCAATATAACCCCTTACTTTGGGTAAATTGCACTTTGGTCCAAGACAAGCAAACATTGCTCAAACAACATCCAAACGGGACCAAAGTGGAAACATGAGCTTGTCACATGATATCAAAACACCTTAAGAGATTAGATTAAGGTTCTAAGAACATTTCATAAGCAAAGAAAAGAGGGTTAGCCCAAAACGTGGGTCAGGGTCCTTACAACATAAACCCTAACAAGGATTTCGTCCCCGAAATCTTGAGAGGAAAGAAGACGGGTGTTACTCGTGCATCGCATCATACAACTCCGCAAAGCTCCTATGTGTCACAGATCTATGTCCAACATACTTTCTCTTCTCCCAGAGCCACTCAGGGTTTCCTTGTACTGGTCATAGAATCAACCCTCAGTCTCATCATCCTTTGTCTGGTAACACTCTTAGATACTGAACATCACATGCAACTTGTATTATTCAGGTATCAGTTCCTTTTGTTGATATCTCACCTGCTTTGTTACATTTCCGCTGAGCTACTCTGATCTCACATGCTTGACACTTGATCTTCACATAACTTGTATCACTATCCTTGTACCATACATGTTCCAACTGTTCCTTCTTCTTTCACAAGGGATATCTATAATCCAAGGGAGAACTATCTCAGAAGAGGTTATCACAAGATACATACTCTACAAAACACATGCATGCATAAGACATGGCTCATAAGGCGCCTCACTATGTATCGCTTAAGGCTCAACACAAAAGGAGTTAAACATTTTAGGTTAGAAACAACCACATCATCTCGGTTTCAAGCCTGTCATGTGTTCATGTCAGCTCCCAAGAGCACAATGAGTACCAACTCGGATGGTAACAGATATGCATTATCTCAATTGATCAGGATAGGATTCTCAACCCTTGTTCGTCCATCTCTAACCGCTGCACATCCCACCTGGATCTTTCGTTACTCAAAACTTAGCTAGGAGTTGTCAAGGAATCATGCTCAACATGATCAACTTTCCCAATATGACCTCACCGCACATCCTTTTTCTTGGGTGCATACCTTCTGATGTCATGTTTATGCAGAGCATAAACCCCTAACAGGTGATAGCCATACTATAAGCACTTAGCCAGGTCGAATCCAAAGCCAACTTCTCCATATGAGACCATTTCACACCTTTCCAAGGATATCCATTTCTGAGATTATCTCGATCCTTGATATGTCAAGTGGAAAGAGATTCGCTTGACTATCAAGTCCAAAAAAGTAGGGATACGAGAAGAATATACCTGATCTTACACAACCAGGTCATCAACAAGGTGTTTGACAACAGGCTATCTCTCTTCTGACTAATAGGAAGGAAACATCTGCCAAACGTACTACAAGAGCTTAAAGGAGGGTACATCCTGAATTGGATCAACTAGAGTATATAAGAGGCAAGAAGAAGACAAAGCAGAATGGAGTGACTTCATTCAACCTGCCAACACACCCTGGTCATCTCATCATTTCTGGTCAGCTCATGCCTCGAGATCTAACTATTGTATGTTGCCATCTGCTGCCTGGTCAAACCATCCAGTCCTCATTTGCTTATCCTTATCAACATTCCTCCGTGATGTTAATATGCTGCCTCGAGGGTAACCACATAGATCCAAACTTTAAAACAAGCTTCCAGCTTGTGTGTTCAAGGTCAAGGATGATATATCCAGACGGTTCACCATCTTACTTCTATGATCTAGGCATCTTGATTCTCAACCCCTTCTCAGAAGGCATGCCAAGAGGATCGTACCGTCATCAACTCTTCATCTTGTATAGGTTTTACGTTTTAACTTACCTTGGGGCCTGTTTGGTAGGGTTCTTGTTGGGTTCAATGAATTCAAAAGACGTGTTTTTATCTTTAAATTTGTTTGGTATGGCCCGATGCAGTTGCAGTTCAATGTTTTAGAACCTCGTCGGACTGCACTTTTGGACACCAACTCCAGGAAAATGTACCACACCCAAATCGCGGGTGGTCGGGTGCAGTTGGGAGAGTGCTACATGTGTGGGTCCTAGTAACATGTCTTTCCAGCGAACAAACGAATAACCAGACTTATTGTTGTGCAGTGACCTGTTCTCACGCTCACTTTACAGTTTGGCTGCTCCATGTCTGTACTCTCTGAAAAGTATGAACAGGTACCCGGTACAAGACAAAGACACGAGAAAAGGCTGGTGTTGTTAACTTTTTACTCACCAAATAGTTCTAACAAAAGCCCTGGATTTCTCTTGCGTCGTACCAAATAAAATTTGGATAGTGCAAAAGACATGAATATGTTTGATTTGTTTTTATAATCCTAAAACTACAAACGACTGCATCGTACCAAACTAGCCCTTGTTATCACAGGTTAATCTGTCTTTTGTCATGTGTATCTCTCGAGATTATAGTTTCAAGAACTTATCTCATCATATTCCTATACGGATTTAGGTTTTATAGAACCATTACTTCCTCTTTTGATTATCAAGCGTCCATGTATTAAGGAGTTATGGTGCATTCATTTACCTCTTTTATACCATGATGAAGGTATTAAAATCGTACTTCCTGACTTGTTATGCTCTTTAGATTGCTCCAGAATGACTACTTGATCAGAGTAATCAAGGAGATAGCAATCTCAGGCTCCACACTTACCTATGTTTTCAATATTTGAATACTTGGCCAGGGCATCCAATTACTGAGATTAGGTAGTATGCACCATATTTTATGTCACAGTCCAACCTTAGACACCATCCTAATCCTAATCCTAATCCTAGTGTCCCTGTAGACTCAGCAAACCTAGAGCTCTGATACCAAACACTGTAACACCCCATCCACAACAAAACATGATTACATGCTAACCAGCGGATTACCAAAAATCACGGGAAATTAAAACCAATTTACAACAAGCACCACAAGATGAAGCATAGTACATCTGAGCCAACATTTTTCATTTCATCACATCTTTTCAGGGTGCTACAACATAATTTCCCATCATCTCTTTACATGAAATAATTGTTTGTCATGCTGCTTTACATCAAGATACATACTAAAAACCGTACACCGATCATTATACAAGAAACATCGAAAAGTTCTCCCGAAGACCTGAGTGTATAGGGACGACACATAGGACTCTACTGGTAGACACTATCTATCCCACCGGGTATGATACCTCTGCATATCATCCGTAGCCACATGATCTTCATCTCGCCAAGCACGTCCACCTAAAAAGGGTTATTAACTAGTGGGTTGAGACACACAGTCCTAGCGAGAAACATAACCCTCTACCAACTTTATAATGATCACAGACAACTGGGATAAGCATATTATAGGAGCAACATACTGAGCAAAGCTAATTTTATTAACATTCTTACCAAACTATCAGGAGGCATATAACCAGGCATTCTGTATGGAACATGATTGATAAGATAAGCTTTATAAGATCTTATCACAAGATATAAAGAACGTACATATAACTGTAAGATATAACTGGATCATCTACACAAGCAAGGCCTCAATCAATGTTCTATGTTTTGCCTTAAGCAATATATTCTATACGGCTGGATTATGATTTATTATGCCCTGAGGAAGTGAGTCGTCCTGCTCAAATCCAACCTTTGGCTGCGAAGCCCAAAACCGGTGCCATACAAGGTCATTGGGAGATCTAGACTCCATGACCTCACCTCTTTGTGGTCAATGCACAACAATCAACAAGCAAGACCGCAATCTCTTGCTTAAGTGGCCTCAGCCACAGGGTCAGTCCCGCAGACTGCCCTTTTCATCATGAGCCACATGCCTATTCACCATGCTCCTGAGCCATGAACACATTCATGCTCCTTCACACTGAGCCATAGGCCTTATCACCATGCTCTTATACACATCTTGTGTCCACAACCGTAGTTTCACTATGATCCTCCTATTTCTGGCTAAGAGAAACCTCACATATTCAAAAATATGTGCTCTGGGTTAACCCGCAGGAGAACCCGTTTCACCATCACCTAATTACTAACGATGATGGATCTATGTCCAAGGAAAACTACATGAAAGTTTCCATTTGCCATTAATTAATACATTTTAAGAGGATTGCAAGATTCAACCAAGTTATGTAACATGTAAACTAAAACACAAGTAAACAACATAGATCTCATTGTCGGGTGTTACATTGTCACTCTTATTTTTTTCAAATCTAACATTACATGTTACCACTTGGCCTCTTGCAAATCATCAAGATCCATCTCAAGGATCAACATCACTGGGACTCAATCCCATCATCATAGAATGTCATTGCCTCTCAAGGCTTACATCATCACCATGGGATAGCAATCCCTTCTCTCAACATCAGAGGATAACACATCAACTTGGCACTCAGCCTTTACCAGGTCCACATACCTTCCACATCATACTGGTGATACATGTTATCTCATCAACAAGGATTATTACCATTGAGTGTTATACAGAACGCATATTCCTCATAGCTCTTACCTGGCTATGAATTCATTGGATACACCTGCATGGTTAGTATACATATTGAGAGAGATAACTGAATCACCAGACATAGATCTTTATGATTATCATGCTATTAGGACTGCAGTTACATGATTGGATCAACATCCATGATTATAACTACATTAAGCACAAAGTTGTGTCTTGTAAACAAATTACATTATTGTAATCAAACCACGAGCATTTACTATGCTGATGCGATGATTTTGAGTCGCATTTATAGACCTTTTTCATATGTGTTTTGTGCTCTAATTACTCATTTTTATGGATAATATTGCATAATTCTCTCATTTCGGTCTTTGCCTTCATATTATGTCAAATCCCCTTTGTTTTACTATTTTGAGCATTATTTATCATAATATTATTATTTGTGTGGATTTACTTGGTCTTGTTGTGAGATTTCAGGAAAAACAAGTATTTGCTTCCGTCGATACCATCGACGGAAGTCGATACCATCGACCAAGCCACAGATTTCCAGACGAGAGGAGCAGCACAGAGTCGATACCATCGACACCCAAGTCGATGGTATCGAGATCCCTTCAGATTGCTGGCGAGGAAACTGTCGATACCATCGACCCAAGTCGATGCCATCGACACATGGAGAGCTACAGCGTCGCTAAACGACAACAACCGACGCTAAAGAGAGTCGATACCATCGACCCAAGTCGATGGTATCGAGATGACCACAGGCGCTCAGACTAAAAGAAAGGAAAGCTGCCGCTAATCCGCTGGGTCGATACCATCGACCCGCGTCGATGGTATCGACGCCGGCAGATATGCGTTGGATCTGTTTTGATCTCGATCGGACGGCTGTTGTTATTTGACGACCTAATTAGGGACTTATACCTAATGACGGCCGCCCAGACGAGAGAGGGATCTCATATCGCATTGCACGAGTGCCGAGGAAGGAGAGAAAGGAGAACGGAGGCCAGAAGCTCATCCTGGGTGATTCGGACGCTGCCGAAGACGATTTCCACCACCGACAGGCGGGGAAGCTCGTGTTCTACGCCAAGGATCTACCGGTTCTTCTCCGTTCAGGGGTTTTCCCACTTGTTTCACGTTTTTCTTATGAAATCCCCTATTTCTACCATGTACTCGTGTGAGATGAACATGAGAGGCTAAAACCTTCAATCTTTAGGACCGGGAGTAGCCCGGGAATACATTGTATGACATTTTTCTATTGATAATTCATAGTTTCTCTATCAAATCCGTGGTATAGATTCATTTTCTCCATTTCTATTGTTATGCTTGATCACCATAATAATAATTTAACACCCTTAATCACTTCGATAGAAGGATTAACGGTTGAAAAGAGACGAATTCTACATTAATCAATAAAACCCTTGACAAAGGAGTTGTAAAATTAATGGTGGGAACTGAGGGACCGTTTATAATGCACTTAGTTTAGGGGAATGATTACTACGACGGTGGAATCAACCTAAACCTAAGTAGTGAATTACACCACGACAGTGGGTAATTCTGTATTCAGGACACTACCCGGATAGAGAGAGAAGTGTGAGGAATTATATGAAACCTAATACAATGTTGACCCGCGGTGAAACCGCCATCCTAAAGATATCTCTTTGAATTGATTAAATTAACCTTTAATCGATTGTTTTCTTTGTTTGATTTTTATTTTCTTTTAATTTCAACAACAAAACCCTACTTTGTTAATCGGTCTAGCTGATTGCGATTAGTTAGTAGAAGTCTCCAATAATTCACGTATCCCTGAGTTCGACTCGGGCCTCACAAGGCCTATATTACTCGACGCGTATACTTGCGTTTAAGCGCGTAGTAAAATACACATCAAGTTTTTGGCGCCGTTGCCGGGGATACGGCGAATTATTGGCACTTTGAGTACTAAGAGCGGCCACTCTAGGCCACATTTTTTTTTATTTTCTTTTAAAACAATTTTAAAAATTCCTATATTTCTCTATAATTGTGTTTACTCGTTCAAAGCATTGTACTGAACCCCGATTTTCATATTTCAGGTACTTTGCATGGTACATACGCATAGTACCGACTACGCGAATTGCACACCTGAGGTTCCATCTGCGGGACCAGAGGACGAGGACTACTACGAGCAGGAGCACCAAAGTGATATAAATTCTGAATCCGAGCAAGAACAAGAAGAAGCAATGGCTGAAGCACAGACAATATGGGAGAAGATCAAGGCGTCTTCTTCCTCGGCATCAAAGGGGCCTATAAAGAAACAGGGGCTAAACATTCCAACCTACAAGATCAATCCAGCATTGATTAACCTGGTTAAATCAAACGCATTTCACGGACTGAAAAATGAAGATCCAGTGGCACACATTAGTCAGTTTGTTGAAAATTGTGATATGGTGAAGATAGATAGGTTCCCACAGGATGTTCTGTACCTCAAGTTATTCCCAAGTTCCCTGGCAGGAATAGCTAGAGAGTGGCTACATAACCTCGACGATGAGTTTGTTGAATCATGGGATCATATGGTAGAGGTTTTCTTCGAGAGGTTTTTCCCTCCTGAGAAGACCAATGACATGATTAGGAAGATTCACAATTTCACCCAACAGGCGGGTGAAACATATTCTGAAACTTGGGAGCGATTCCAGGTCATGTTGAGGAGATGTCCACATCATGGACTGGACAAGGAGACACAGGTGAAGATCTTCTATTTTGCTCTCTCCGAGCATGATAGAAGCAACTAAGACTCAGCCGGTTCAGGATTTTTCTTGAACAACACTGATACGAGATGCTGGGAAATACTGAAGAACATGGCACAGAAGCAATCTTGGGGAGAAAGAGAGAGAGGCCCAGTTGAGCAAGCAAGAGTTGCCAGTGAGTCAAAGGCAATGAGAGAGTTAAATGAGAAGATGGATCTTCTCGCAAAGAAGCTACTGCAGAAGGAAGACAATGAGTCCGAGGAGGAGGCTCAAGTCAAGTACATGAGGAAACAACAAGGGTACAGGAACAATGACTATTCATGGCGAAAGGACAAGAAATTTTCATGGAAGGATCCAAATAATTTTCTGCAGGATCCGGATGCCAAGCCACAGCCAAGAGTCGAGGATAAGAACACTGAACTACTGAGTCAAATGGTACAGCAAAACCAAGAGATGATGGCCATGTTTGGTAAGCAATTGCAATCTCAAGGTGATATTCTAACCAAGTTTGGGCAGACGCTGCAAAGCCATGGAGCACAAATGCGGGCATTGGAAACCACCGTGGCACAGATTTCGAGTGAAGTGGCGGCCATCAAGCACGCCAATCAACAGAAACCAGCCGAGAATGCAAATGTGGCTCAGGCACACCAACAAGTCAAGTACATATCTGTGGTAAGCACTAAGGAGGAATCTCAGGTGCAAGAAGTTGTAGAAGAAAGAAAAATGACTTTCAATGTGCATGCAACACCGGCGATACCATATCCACGCACGTACTATGGATTGCCGGGCGGAAACCCTTTCTTCAGAAAATCACAAAAAGTTGTGAATATTGTATCTCCACCTAGGCAGGAAGAACAAGTGCAAGTTGTTTGTGCACATGTGGAGACATCTAAGGCGAGAGAGGAACCACAACAAGCTGCTACTATTGAGGATGTCTCGCCAAAGCCCACGTCGGAGAGAGTGATTGAAGTAAGCTTAGGGGAGGTACCCCCGAAAAGCACGTATGTGCCACCTCACAGGCGTGCTGATGCAGCTGATGTTTCAGATCCGGTAAATTCTAAGTCAAAGAAAGAGCATCGTCATTTTAAGAAATTCCTGAAGATATTCCGAAAACTCCACATAAATATTCCATTAGTGGAGATGATCGAAAAAGTACCCGCCTATGGGAGGTTCATCAAGGAAATCATCAATAAGAAGAGGCAGATAAAAGACGATGAAATTTATTGGATGAATGAGACAGTGAGCTCTATGATTCATGGGAGTTCACCAAAGAAGAGAAAGGACCCAGGAGGTTTTTACATACCGTGCTCAATAGGTGGTCAACATTTTCCTAAAGCGCAATGTGATTCTGGCGCTAGCATAAATCTCATGCCTTTGGCGACATTTCAAAAGCTGGGGTTAAAAGAGATAAAGAAGTTGGCCGCAACAATTGAATTGGCAGATGGGTCTATCGTGAGACCATATGGAGTGTGTGAGGATGTGCTCGTCAAAGTGGATAGATTCATATTCTCGGTAGATTTTGTTGTTATTGATATGCCACCGCTCCAAGGCTGTGAAATTCTTCTAGGAAGACCGTTTCAAGGAACAGCAGATGTCGTTACTGCCTTAGGGAGAGGTACTTTGTCTTTGGGAATTGGAGGAGATCGAGTTGAATTCAAATTACCGAATGATCCTCTAAGTGCAGTTCCCAAGGTGAAAAGATGATGATTGTCACACCGTCTAGCCTAAGACGTTAAATAAGGGCGCTTGTTGGGAGGCAACCCAACCATTGGTACATTAGGATAGTTTAGTTGTAGTTATAGATTGCTTTTATTTCATTTAAATTTTAGTTTAAAGAAGATACCTTGATCCATTTGTTTAATGTGCAGGCACAGGCAGGGTCGATACCATCGACACAATGGTCGATGGTATCGACATGGGTTCAGGTTGACAGCTGCAAAAATCGCACTGAATCGATACTATCGACGGCCTAGTCGATGGTATCGACCTACCTACAGGCAGATCGCAATATCAAAGTCGATGGTATCGACATGCCAGTCGATACCATCGAGATCTCTGGAGATTTTCAGAAGAAATTGACTCAGTGGAGTCGATACCATCGACGGGTCCGTCGATGGTATCGACATTTTCAAATGAAAAAGGCGGCGGCCAGACTCGCGAGGCAGTTGCCCTAATCAGTGAGTCGATACCATCGACTTCCGTCGATGGTATCGACGGGCACACAACAGTGTCGGTGTCAGTTATTCAAGACGGGGTTATTGGTCAAATGAAGTCACATCATCCAGAGCAAATCCGGACCCCACGACCCTGGCAGTATCCGCCTCCACAGGATTGATCAGGGTATCTCTGTTCCACCCTTAGGTTTGTTTTTGACTATGAGGCCATAGTCGGAATCAAGCTTAGGGGGGTAGCTGGAACAACTCTATCTTTTCTTTTGTTGTTTTTAGTGTTTAGGATCCACATCTATCTAGTGTAACTGTGGAGGTCGTAAAAATTGTCATCTCACTGTTTTCATGGGAAATTTAAGGGAATTTTAAAATTTTTGTGTCTTTTGGATAGCTTGACTTGGTTGTCCTTGGGGAACTTATCCTATGAAAATGATTGATTATGTCAACTTTAAAACAATATGTCACACTTATAATCCCATTGACTCATGAAAAGTGGATAGCAACGGTTGTTTGAGCCTAATCTAATCAAATGGTAATGAGACCTTAATAGGATGTAAGAGAGAGAACCCTCTAAACTACTACACATGTCAGTAAGGAGGGACACATAATATTCTTCTAAGGTTCAGTCATCTAATCTTGTGATCATTCCACTTCGTTTTACATAATTCACTTAAGAATTGGAAGTAAAGTACAGTTTTAATTCCTTTTTGTGTGCATAGCATTTAGATAGGAGTTGCATTGATATTTTCCATACCTTTGCATAAAAAGAAAAAAATATATAGGGATTCATGCACATTACCTTTAGGTGCATGCCATGTAGTTGCACTCATGAATCTCATGATTTCCATGTGTAAAGTACACCATGTATCTCAATTTCTCTTAAAAAGTGATCTAAACTGTTCCATACCCTCGAAATAGTACAAAGAGTTCCAATCATGAAGAAAATAGCTCAATACATGTATCTCTAAGCAATTATGGATATGTGGGCTAAAAGAAAAAAAAATTCTGAAGATCTGAAAAAATTTGAGAAAAGAAAAAAAAAAGAAAGAGAATTTAGAAGAAAATGGAATAAGAGGGAGAAAGGAACATGATATCACTCGCATTACAGGAAAATTGAGTACATGATGTGGCTTAAGTAGATTTCCATCTCATTTTGAGGTGGAAGGGTAGTGCATGCATCATTTCACCCAATTTTAGGCATTAGGGCATTTCTAATGTGCATTTGCATCATTTAGGACATTTTGTTTTTAAGCATATTGAAACTGTGCAATACTTCCAAGTTCTTCCATGAACCACCCATTCCATCCACCCGTTGCTCGGATTGGTAGGCCACCGTGTATTTCTCCTCACTAATGATTATCAGGAGAACTGCTTCCATGTAGATGGTAGTGAGGGCGAGCAATGTAGTGTAGGCGATCACAAGATGCACCAATGCTGAATCGGTGAATTTTATTATGTTAACTGCCTTATGTGATAGTGTTCATCGGTTTTAAGGATAATTTCTCTTATTGATGATTATTGTCGCCTTTAGGGTAATTACTGTTCTGTGGTTAGAGAAGGCCGGTTTGAGAACGTTCAGTGGGAGTCACATGGGATGTGGGTTGGTGTGTTGATTTTTAGTTGACATCTGCAATTCTATTCTAAGGATTAGTTGCTCGAGGGCGAGCAATGTTTAAGCTTAGGGGAGTTTGATGCGATGATTTTGAGTCGCATTTATAGACCTTTTTCATATGTGTTTTGTGCTCTAATTACTCATTTTTATGGATAATATTGCATAATTCACTCATTTCGGTCTTTGCCTTCATATTATGTCAAATCCCCTTTGTTTTACTATTTTGAGCATTATTTATCATAATATTATTATTTGTGTGGATTTACTTGGTCTTGTTGTGAGATTTCAGGAAAAACAAGTATTTGCTTCCGTCGATACCATCGACGAAAGTCGATACCATCGACCAAGCCACAGATTGCCAGACGAGAGGAGCAGCACAGAGTCGATACCATCGACACCCAAGTCGATGGTATCGAGATACCTTCAGATTGCTGGCAAGGAAACTGTCGATACCATCGACCCAAGTCGATGCCATCGACACATGGAGAGCTACAGCGTCGCTAAACGACAACAACCGACGCTAAAGAGAGTCGATACCATCGACCCAAGTCGATGGTATCGAGATGACCACAGGCACTCAGACTAAAAGAAAGGAAAGCTGCCGCTAATCCGCTGGGTCGATACCATCGACCCGCGTCGATGGTATCGACGCCGGCAGATATGCGTTGGATCTGTTTTGATCTCGATCGGACGGCTGTTGTTATTTGACGACCTAATTAGGGACTTATACCTAATGACGGCCGCCCAGACGAGAGAGGGATCTCATATCGCATTGCACGAGTGCCGAGGAAGGAGAGAAAGGAGAACGGAGGCCAGAAGCTCATCCCGGGTGATTCGGACGCTGCCGAAGACGATTTCCACCACCGACAGGCGGGGAAGCTCGTGTTCTACGCCAAGGATCTACCGGTTCTTCTCCGTTCAGGGGTTTTCCCACTTGTTTCACATTTTTCTTATGAAATCCCCTATTTCTACCATGTATTCGTGTGAGATGAACATGAGAGGCTAAAACCTTCAATCTTTAGGACCGGGAGTAGCCCGGGAATACATTGTATGACATTTTTATATTGATAATTCATAGTTTCTCTCTCAAATCCGTGGTATAGATTCGTTTTCTCCATTTCTATTGTTATGCTTGATCACCATAATAATAATTTAACACCCTTAATCACTTCGACAGAAGGATTAACGGTTGAAAGGAGACGAATTCTACATTAATCAATAAAACCCTTGACAAAGGAGTTGTAAAATTAATGGTGGGAACTGAGGGACCGTTTATAATGCACTTAGTTTAGGGGAATGATTACTACGACGGTGGAATAAACCTAAACCTAAGTAGTGAATTACACCACGACAGTGGGTAATTCTATATTCAGGCCACTACCCGGATAGAGAGAGAAGTGTGAGGAATTATATGAAACCTAATACAATGTTGACCCGCGGTGAAACCGCCATCCTAAAGATATCTCTTTGAATTGATTAAATTAACCTTTAATCGATTGTTTTCTTTGTTTGATTTTTATTTTCTTTTAATTTCAACAACAAAACCCTACTTTGTTAATCGGTCTAGCTGATTGCGATTAGTTAGTAGAAGTCTCCAATAATTCACGTATCCCTGAGTTCGACTCGGGCCTCACAATACCCTATATTACTCGACGCGTATACTTGCGTTTAAGCGTGTAGTAAAATACACGTCATATGCCCTATATCTCATGAACATATCTTTGATTATCATGTCATCAAGATTAAGGTTTATAGCATTGGAATATTCTTCCATCATTATAACTGGTGTATTAATCAATACACACCACTGCTATCATGTCAAGGGTATCCCACCATACCTTTCATCTCAAGTTATTAAGCACATCATCCCTAAGGATTTATCATTAAGGATCATACACCATGATCCATCATCCAACTTTATCATAGATTCATCTATCATTAACCATAGGTAACCACTATACAAGGTTCACAACTTATCTCATCATAGCTCATCATAATCAAAGGTGTGAGCTCAAGATAACATACATAGGCTTATCGGGTTAGGGCACAACCCTCACTAAAGCATCATATACCCTCACCAAAAAGGGGTATCGGGTAGGGTACCAACCCTCACCCAAGGTTGTCGGCTACAAGCAGGACATGTATCCATGCAAAAAGGGAGGGTATCATGCAACTAGAGCAATGAGCTATATCATGCATCCATGTGTAAGGTGTATTGGTTAACCAAGTACCAGGGTGCGTGTCATACAACTCATGGGTGTCACATATTGCCCAAAACCCTGTCGCCCATTAGGGTTAGGGACCCTATACCAGTCAAGGTATCGTGTCGGCCAAGGCTCAACTCATATCATCCAAGATTCTATAGTGCCCAAGATCAACACATGTATCATCCAAACCTTCAACCCTAGAACCATCTAAGCAATCAACCTATTGCTCATGCCGGTTAACCAACCAAAAGGGGAACATGTGTCAGGAAAAGCATATCCGCCAAGACATCACCCTAGGGTATCGGCCAAGAACTTGATCCATTGTGCCACCCAATTAGCACATACACTACATGCTTATCTCGGGTTAGGGTTTGTGATATTGCCAAGACCTCTATGGGTGTGTGTTGGGCAAGCTAGGGTGTCATATTATGATCTTCACCAAGGCATATCGGGAAGGGATGCTAGCATCACTCAAAAGATCAAACAAGAATAGGGTTCTCACCCAAATTATCATGCAAAGCCAACAAGGCCATATTGCCCAACACATCATAATGACCAACTCATCATATCATGCAACACTTAACTAACTCATCTATCAAACACCATATCGAGTGAGGGGTCTACAAGGTGTCATCCACCCATAATGCACAAGAACACCACCTATCACTAACCTAGGGTTAGAGCAACCTTATCATCCAAGGCTCCATATCGGGCAAGTAGAGTTAGGATCATCCTATCGGCCTAGTAAACTAATCACCCCAAACTAGGGTTAGGGCACCCATATCATCCAAGGAACTACTTCTAGGGCTATCACCCACCCAAAGGATTAGCTTATCGGTTTCCTAAACCATCAAAGGGATAACCACCATAACGCCCAAGATATCATCCAAGGGTTCAACCCCAAGAGCATGTCGTGCAACAAAGGTAGACCATCAACTCACCACTAAAGATCATCACTTCATACCGGTCAAAGGCCCAACTAGGTATCAACCGCCCATATCGTCCAAACCCTAAACCCTAGGGTAGGAAAAGGATATCGGTCACCACACCATATCGTCCAACAATACCAAAAGTTGGCTCACCTCTCAACAACCAAGTGAGAGGGGTCTTGAACAACCTTTAGCATAACGAGCAACAAGGGTAGAGAAACACCCTATCGGACAACCAACTCAACCTAACGTCCAAACACCTAGACCATAGGTTCACCCTTCATCAACCAAGGAGATAGAGGGGTTTTTCCCAAGCTACTAGAGCATGGATCACCTCTTAAGTCCAAGGGATATTGTTCATGTTCCATCAACCAAAATAAGACCTAACGGGAAACGCACTATATCGTGCAACCATTGTATCGTGCAGGCACCCTATCAGGTGGTTCATCTTCAACCTCAAGTCACCCAAAACCATTATGCACAAAAATAACAAGAATAAGGCAGTAATAAAACGTGACCATTTCCATTAGATCAGATCCCAAATTCCATATATATAATTATCATGGAGAAAGGTACCAAATTAATTACAAGAACCAATATGTGCACATAAGAAGGGTGAACATAATAGAGATGATTAAGAGTTATGTAACCCGCCTTAAGAGGATATCCATGAAAGGCATCAAGATTCTTGGTCCAAGAATCAAACCCACGTTCCTCTCCAAGAACATCACCCATCCAAAGCTCCAAACATGCCTTCGGCACCATCAACGTCACCTCAAGAAACAAAGGAAGAAGAAGAAGATGCCATGGTTATGTATAGCTCAAGAAGAAGGAAAGAGGGGAGATAACCATGGCCTTTCCTTCTCACATCAAGGGACTATCCATGGACGACAGGGGAAGAGGAAGGTGAAGAAGAAAGCACAAGGAAAAACTAGCAAAGAAGCATGACTCACCAAGGTCTGATCTTGAGCAAGGAGTTTCCATGGCCAAGGAGCTCGCCCCTCCAAGCTCCATGGGAGTCTTCCTTAGCTCCCAAAGCTCCCATGCTCATCCCAACAGGAAGGGGGAGGAAGGTGGACGAAAAGGATCACTTGGTCAAGTAGTAAGGGAGTTATATACACCAAGGAAGAGAGAGGTAGCAAGGGAGAGGTGTCATAACCACATAAACCAAGGTGCCACTTGTTCTTGCACTTAACGCCACTTGTTGTCACCCTAGAAGCTCATGCACAGCCTGGTGATACACTCTAGAATGTGTATCATGCATCTAGGCAACTGCCATGGCCGATACACCCCTCTTGGGTGACATACCTCCAAGCCCTAGCTGATATACTAAAGGACAAGGTGGCATATGCGACACATATATGTTATAAAGATCATGTAGAGATGTCACTCCTCATCAAACATCCAAAGAAGGTGCCCCAACCTCCATACTCAAACTAGGTGATGAAAAACAGAAGCAAGAAGACTCTAGAGCTGATAAATTACATATTGACCCTCCACTCTGGGTAATTTTCAATTTACACCAAAACTAGCACATAAAGCACAAGCATCAACCAACCAAGCTCAAACTTAGAACATAGGTCCTCCACAAGGCACCCCATAGCATCATTCTCTTTCTAATGATGCTAGAGAACTAAAGGCATGATCTACATGTGACATATTGCAATATAACCCCTTACTTTGGGTAAATTGCACTTTGGTCCAAAACAAGAAAACATTGCTCAAACAACATCCAAATGGGACCAAACTGGAAACTTGAGCTTGTCACATGATATCAAAACACCTTAAGAGATTATATTAAGGTCCTAAGCACCTTTCATAAGCAAAGAAAAGAGGGTTAGCCCAAAATGTGGGTCATGGTCCTTACAAGACATAAACCCCTAACAAGGATTTCGTCCCCGAAATCCCAAGCGGAAAGAAGACTGGTGTTACTCGCGCATCGCATCATACAACTCTGCAAAGATCCTAGGTGTCACAGATCTATATACAACATACTTGATCTTCTCCCAGATCCACTCAGGGTTTCCTTGTATTGGTCATAGACTCAACCCTCAGTCTCATCATCCTTTGTCTGGTAACACTCTTAGATACTGAACATCACATGAAACTTGTATTATTCATGTATCATTTCCTTTTGTTGATATATCACCTACCTTGTTACGTTTCCACTAAGCTACTCTGATCTCACATGCTTAACACTTGATCTTCACATAACTTGTATCACTATCCTTCTGGCATACATGTTCCAACTGTTCCTTCTTCTTTCACAAGGGATTTCTCTAATCCAAGGGAGATCTATCTCAGAAGAGGTTATCACAAGATACATACTCTATAAAACACATGCATGCATAAGACATGGCTCATAAGGCACCTCACTATGTATCGCTTAAGGTTCAACATAAAAGGAGTTAAACATTTTGGGTTAACAAAAACCACATGATCTCGGTTTCAAGCCTGTCATGTGTTCATGTCAGCTCCCAAGAGCACAACGAGTACCAACTCGGATGGTAACAGATATGCATTATCTCAACAGATCAGGATAGGATTCTCAACGCTTGTTCGTCCATCTCTAACCACTGCACATCCTTCCTGGATCTTTCGTTACTCGAAACTTAGCTAGGAGTTGTCAAGGAATCAGACTCAACATGATAAACTTTCCCAATATGCCCTCACCGCACATCCTTTTTCTTGGGTGCATACCTTTTGATGTCATGTTTATGTGGAGCATAAACCCCTAATAGGTGATAGCCATACTATAGGCACTCAGCTAGGTTGAATCCAAAGCCAACTTCTCCATCTGAGACCACTTCACACCTTTCCAAGGATATCCATTTCTGGGATTATCTTGATCCTTGATATGTCAAGTGGAAAGAGATTCACTTGACTATCAAGTCTAGAAAAAATAGGGATATGAGAAGGATATACCTCATCCTACATAACCAGGTCATCAACAAGGTGTTCAACACCATGCTATCTCTCTCCTGACTAATAGGAAGGAAACATCTGCCAAACGTACTACAAGCACTTAAAGGAGGGTACATCCTGAACTGGATCAACTAAAGTAGATAAGAGGCAAGAAGATGACAAAGCAGAATGGAGTGACTTCATTCAACCTACCAGCACACCCTGGTCATCTCATCATTTTTGGTCAGCTCATGCCTCGAGATCTAACTGTTTCATGTTGCCATCTGCTGCCTGGTCAAACCATCTAGTCCTCACTTTCTTATCCTTATCAACGTTCCTCCGTGATGTTGATCTGCTGCCTCGAGGGTCACCACATAGATCCAAACTCCAAAACAAGCTTCCATCTTGTGGGTTCAAGGTCAAGGATGATATATCCAGAGGGTTCACCATCTTACTTCTACGATCTAGGCATCTTGATTCTCAACCCCTTCTCAGAAGGCATGCCAAGAGGATCGTACTGTCATCATCTATCAAAGACCTCTCCATCTTAGAAACCAAAGTACAAGATCAACTAAGACTTTTCAAAGTATCCAAACAATGATCACTTCAAAAGCACACAAATCAATTGACACAAGGTCCACTTGACTGCCACTCCCTCAAAAGGAAGGGACGCAAAGGAACAAACTCCTCCCATCAACATCTATGGTTTCATATCAAAGGGGAGGATATTATCACTTTCTTTGATCCTTAAAGGAGTTTTCAACCGTTTATGCATCGTTAAACCTTGTTCGAATTTGTACAAGTGAAACAAATTGTATTTGCAAAATAGTCTTCTGACTTTCCAAACGATCTCCGTTAGACTAGTTGAGCCGATCGCCTCAACCCTTAAACCGGTCGTCTCAGCCTATCTTGAGCCGATCGGTTCATCACATGAGTCGATCAGTTCACCAAGCTGAGTCGATCAGTTCAACTCTTGATCCGATCGGTTGGGGTAGCAGACTTGTGCAAATTAGTCAATTACAGTTTCAATCAATCCGATACTCTAATCAATCGGTCCAACACCTTGAACACTATGATTTTGAGCTATCAATCAACTGAGTGTTTAATTGAACTACTAAACTCCTTTAGTAATCAATCTAAACATTGTTTATGGATAAACTCCTCTTCCAGGTTAAATCCTATGTGTGTGACCCTGTAGGTCCATTTCACGTTGGCAATGAAAATCCATAACACTTATGACTTCACAAGCAAAGGGCGGTGCCTAGTCGCACATCAGTGCTACCCAAGTGAAAAGGAAAGTTGGAGAACAACTTTCAATCCTACAATCTGTGAATGGTGTTACAGTGAATGTATAATTCCTTTGTCTCTGATATCCTGAATGAACTCAAGGCATGGAACCGTCATCCTGTCAACGTTCATTCACTTTCTTGATTTCAGAGTAGATTGGAGGAGATATGTATGACATCAATATCACATATTGATTCACACATGTATGCACACGCCTATCTCAATCCTACTCATCAAGTGGCCATGGATATCAAACTCCCTTAGGAGGGACAAATCCCATATCTATCACTCACTCCTCAAAAGCCCCATGTGTCAAAGCCACCCAATCATCACCTTTATAACAACCCATGTTTTAGGACTGCGTTTGATGATGTCAAAGTGTACCCAACGACAAGTGTTGAGCATAGTGATTTCAAGTCAAAGAATCACACTCACCACCATCACTGTGAGAACTGACTGTGACTACCATGTCATGGTTCCATGTGTCAAACTCACAGTGGGTCTGTCCGGTAAACTTGTTCTCTAACAAGTACCTATGTGTTTGGTTTGATATCTCCATATCATGACTAATGAGATTCTGTCATCAACCAACACCACAATCTAGTCTTGTGTGTCATTGTTGTCTATCTACCTTCCACAATGACATCCGACTAGGGAGATAATAAGAATGTATAAAGTCTTAGCATCTGTATGATCTCATTATTCAGGTCCTGAACCTGAAAGCATACGTCATTGAGTACTGTCATTCTCTAGACATTCAATATGTTCTATCATTATCTCATATGACTGAACCAGAAAGAATTGGAAGCTTGCCTTTGATGTTCATCAAATCAATATTAATGTATCCCACCAATCATCCCATGATTGGATCTCAGGACATACATACCAACAGACTCCCACTTGCACTATGAGCCAATCACCCTTGAATCATATTCATAGCGATCTTCAAACATTTCCCACATGTTACTGTGCTCTAGTGCTAAGATAGTGAATTATGGCAACACCTTGCCAAAGTCGGTATTAACTGCATGTCTCTCATCTCTTCATTGTACATCACATGTATGAGATGGAGTTACTATAATATGCGATATAGTATTCCTTTACTAACCTTTAGCCACATTGCATGACCAAGTACTCCTTACTTGTTATCAATGACCGAAATATCTATAAGTTCATCTCATGAACTTCCAGATCCATATAGTATCCACTAATGTTCTCTAACACATGGATACTCAACTTTTCCTTTTAAACAACTTTTTTGGAACGTTTCCAATTATCAACAAACATTCACTATTATATATCTCATATATTTATTTTGCAATTAATTTTCTGTCCTTTTCGGAAGTTCACATCAGTGTAACTCTTTATAGTGAACCCTTCCTTGATTCCATAGAACTAGTACTTCTCAAGTTCTCATGTTATTCGAGTAACCTTTACTGGAACTAGACATACATCCACTCGTCATGTCCCACATACGAGTTATCAAGATCAGCACATCATATTGTCATGTCCTACATACAAGATGATGAATGTGTTTTGTTCTTGTCATGTCCATACATGCAAGATAATGGGATGATTACATACATGATAGATCCATATCTATTCTTGTGTTCCCATTCTTCATAAGAATTGGACACTTGGCCTTGGGATACCAACTCCATGTAACATGGACAAGTTTTCTCCCACTGAATCTATGAACACTGAACCCTTCAGTATAGATTACCAATGTATGCTCTCTCTTTTCAGGTCAAGAGGTTTTCGAGAATTATCTCTATAGATATCTATTCCTATTTCATAGGAAATGTCTCTCATATTCCCTAAAGATAAATTCCACTTTGGATTTCCATTCTAGAACTTTTCCATTTCACATCAACATTTGGAATGTGAATATGCTCCCACTAAATCACATATCCCTTCTTTATCTTTGACATATCAGTCAAACCTTTTGACTATATCATCAAAGTAAAGATCCAGGTCTAAGTTGCGTGTACTTAATCAATCACAATGATTAATCCATTGTAACTTATAGACTTCATTTGCATTAATGGATTCATAAACCTATAGGTTGTGTCCCGTACACATCCTAGTTTTATTCCTCAAAGGAATGTGGTTTTAGTATCCGTATGCAAATCTCTTAGTCATTAAGTTGCAATCAACAAGCATCATCCTTCTCAAAATGTTATCCATGTGTCTTAACACTTAAGACTCATTTGCACTTATGGATTTGATAACCTCCAATTTTGTGATGTTATCTTAGTATTTTTCTTCAATTTCTCACATTCTTTCTTAGATAAATTAGATAGAATCCCT
Source organism: Alisma plantago-aquatica (assembly GCA_963693085.1). Classification (NCBI taxonomy): domain Eukaryota; kingdom Viridiplantae; phylum Streptophyta; class Magnoliopsida; order Alismatales; family Alismataceae; genus Alisma; species Alisma plantago-aquatica. The sequence continues at coordinate 493,118,979 of OY856411.1, read as the reverse complement.
AGTTATCCTCTTTTATTGCAAATATAATGTTAGATTAACTTTTCTCCTTTTTACCTATAGAAAAAGACACACAAAAATCACAAAACCCAAACGGTCCCAAGACCGCATGGAGTCACACGGTCCTAAGACCGCATGAAGTCAAATGGTCCCAAGACCGCATGGAGTCACACGGTCCCAAGACCGCATGAAGCCAAACGGTCCCAAGACCGCATGGAGTCACACGGTCCCAAGACCGCATGAAGCCAAACGGTCCCAAGACCGCATGGACTCACACGGTCCCAAGACCGCATGAAGCCACACGGTCCCAAGACCGCATGAAGCCAACCGGTCCCAAGACCGTATGAATCCAAAAGGTCCCAAGACCGCATGGAGTCACATGGTCCCAAGACCGCATGAAGCCAAACGGTCCCAAGACCGCATGGAGTCACACGATACCAAGACCGCATATAGCCAAACGGTCCTAAGACCGCATGGAGTCACACAGTCCCAAGACCGCATGGAGTCACACGGTCCCAAGACCGCATGAAGCCATACAGTCCCAAGACCGCATGAAGCCAACCGGTCCCAAGAGCGAATGGAGTCCAAACGGTCTCGGGGTCCAAACGATTTCAGAGTGCAAACAGTCTCGGGGTCCAAACGGTCTCGGGGTCCAAACGGTTTCAGAGTCCAAACAGTTTTAGAGTCCAAACGGTCTTCAAGACCGTTTGGACCCAAAATTATCCAAACCGTTTGGACTTCACTTAAGGCCTATAAATAAGACCCAAGGGGTCCTCCCAAAGACATCAAGTTTCAGACGCCCAGAGGCTGCCTCTACTACTCCAGAGCTTTTCCAACCTCCATCCTCCGCCCAAAGGATGCCGGTCTGAGATCCATGCTCCATCCTAAAGCTACTTTCTCTCTCTTCGCCAAAGAAGGTGGGAAGAGGAGACCTCATCATCGAGCAACCTGTGAAGTTTGAAGATCGTCACTCTCTCTCTTTCTAAGGGGTTGAATTTCCTCTCTCCTTTGTGGGGATGACGTTCTCTCTCTCTCTCTTCTCACCTCCTTCCTTGTCCTAGCTTTGAGAGAGTAGTCTCTTTCACTGGGGTGCGGGGAGTAGCCCCGCTACCCATGTTTTCATCTCATGTAATGTAATCCATAGTTTGCAATATAGAGATTCTTTCTTTTCAGTTCAACATCAATCGCTTAATGAATGCTTGTTGCTTGATCACCAACTTGTGTTATCTTTTATCTTTTAGTATGAATTGTCTATGTTTGTACTACTAGATTCGAAACTCGATTGAATGTTGGTTCTTGATGCATGTATCCACCATGCATCTGTTTCGGTATCTAGGAGTGTTTTTCAAGAAGTGGAGTAAACTCACTACCAATGTTGTACTTCCATACTATGAAATGGAATCAGTTGACGTGTGAAAGTACAACCTTGGTAAGTCCAGAAACTCACTTTGCGAAGGGAATGATGCAATGTAGGTGACCATTCGTTCGGGGATGGCTGACTTTGCAACACCCCCACACCCCTCGTAGTTAGCTCTCTGAAAGGAAGCTAAATCTACAAAGATACTAACTGTCTGGACTCTTTTTGCAGGTTATGTTTTATGTTGCATGTTTTGATCCGTGTATAGTGGCGGTGAAAACCGATCACATCCTAGTGGCTTTTTGTCATTGTTTAACATCTTTAAATTTACTTGCTTGCTTTACTTCACTTTCCCTTAGTTTAAAAACAACCAAACCAACCCTTTTAATTTAAATACCAACTATTAAAGAGATTAAGTGAAATTCCAACATTTTCCATCTTGTTGCTCCCAACAAGACCATTGTCCTATGGATTCGACCCTTAACTATACTACGATAAGACTTCCACGTATCTTAGCATACGTGGGTGGAGTTCTCGATCTAGTATAAGCAAGGATAAACTTAAATATTTACCATCTTTAGGATTTTTAGTGGTGCACGCAATTCCACGTGAGTGGAAGCTCCATCAAAAATTGGCGTCGTTGTCGGGGACAACGGAACGTTTTAATTTCATTTAGTATCTTGCTAGTTGGTTAGGGTTTTACACTTTGTTTTAATCATTGATCCATATCTTCTTGAATTCATTGTATCTCTGGCATCATCTAAAAGGTGTGTTCTTTTCTCTACTCAGGTAGAAGACGTGTATGCAATCATCGCATAACCTCAGATTCTCCCCTGATACAGAGTACGACTCTGAGGTAGAGAGAAGCTTCCACCACCACATCAGACTTAACCATCAAAGAGCCAGGCAAATGGCTGAAGATCAATGCCAAGCTACACTAGTCATGGAAAGGGTCAATGCCGCCATAGCCGCTCAAAGAGAACAACTCATCGCTGACACCCGTACTCAGATTCAAGCGGAGATCCGAGCGGAAGAACAAGCCCGCATCCGAGCTGAAAACGAAGAAGCTAACCAAGCTTCCCAGTTAGAGCTAAGAAACAAGCAATTGAGGGATTATGTGGTCCCTAAGAACTACAAAGACAATCATCCAGTTCGGCCTCTAATCATCAACATACCCAACTTCGAGATCCGGACACAATGGATTTAGATCATGCAGGGCATCTCATTCTCTGGAGGTTCTGGAGATGACTGTATGGATCACTTGAAGAGGTTCAAGGCACTTTGCCGACTGGTCCCACAGGCTGGAGTTGCTTTCGACGCAATAATGCTACATCTTTTCCACTTCACTCTATCAGGAAGAGCTTTGAGCTGGTACAACTCGCTTGATAGGGAGCCAATAATCACCACATGGGCTCCCTTGGAAGAAAAGTTCCTGGAGAAGTTCTTCCCCCCTTCGTTAACTTACGAAATTAGGGGGCAGATTAACCACTTCACCCAACTTCCTTGAGAATCACTCGCAGAAGCTTGGGAAAGGTTCAAATAGCTTCTAAGAAAGTGTCCTCATCACGGTATCTCCCAAAATCAATTAATAGAAACATTCTATAGGGAAGTGAGTGATGACATCAACTAATTTCTGGATTCCTCATCTGGAGGAAATTTTATGAGAAATAACTACGAGGATGCTTGGAAAATTGTCACACTTGGAGCTGAGAATCAATCCAATTGGGGACGATCATCTGGCAAGGGAATCCTCAAAGTTTATAAAGCTGAGGAATCAATGGAAATGAAGGCTATTGCTGAAGCCTTAAAGACTATAGCACATAAACAATAGGCTCTTGAAACTTCGCTTGGAGAATTCGATAAGAAGAAAAACCCTCAAATTCAACAGGTTAAAGCTGCCACAGGGACCCATGAAGCCTGTCACGCATCCGATCACCCAACTCTATCATGCGATCTGCTTTACAATGTGATGATGGATATGCACCCACCACAACAGCAGTACGAACCAATCATTGAACAAACTGAAGAGCAACTACCCGAACAAGTTAATTCCATTCATTCCATACCGGGACAAGCTTACTATAACCCAAGCCAACCAAGAAACCACCCCGGGTTTCAATATGGAAACCCTACGAGGACTGCCAATCCACAACACCAAACACAAGGAGGATCTTCTAATAGACTGCCACCAGGATTTCAAAGCAACTTTAACCAAAATGAAGGGAACCTTAGAAATAACCTACCAAGATCCACCTACCAAAGGAATCCCTCCACTTACTACCAATACACCCATCCTCCTCTGCACCCACAACTACCCCCTCAGCTGCAACAATCACTGCAGCCTCAGTTAGTACCACCTCCACAACAGCCACATCAAGGACAACAACAATTTCAACAGAAAAATATCCCTTCCCAGCCCACTGATGAGATAACTATGATCAGGAAAATGCTACAATCACAACAAACTATGCTCGTTAATCAAAAAGCTCAGCAGAAGGCTGTAGAGGCTCAATTAGCACAAATTGATGCCCAGTTGAAACCTCCAGTAGGCACTTTTGCTGGCCAACCAGAGTCGAACCCAAGAAATGACCAGAATAGACTGGAGCAACTGAATGCTGTCACTACCAGATCAGGTCGTGTCCTTCACGAAACTACTAGAATCGCTCTTGATGATGATGATACACCTGTCTTTATTCCAAACACAAGCCCAAACCTAGGAACTGAGAAGTCTGCAGAGAACGTGAGAGGCAAAGAAAAAGAACAAGCCTCCAAAGAGCCAGAAATCCCGCAGTATAAACGAAGGATACCATATCCGGGAAGATTGTGAGAGGCAAAAATGGACACTAGGTTCCAAAGATTTAAGGAGGCGATGAAGAAACTCTATATCGACATCCCGCTCCTCGATGCTCTCTCTGAAGTACCGACTTGGGCTAAATACCTCAAAACTTTGTTATCAAGTAAATACATTACTGAAGAATAAGAAACTGTCAAACTAGCCCAAACCACCTCCGATATCATCCTTAATAAAATGCCAAAGAAAAAGAAGGACCCAAGTTCCTTCAGTATTCAGTGCTATATTGGAAATGCCTCAAGCAAAAAGGGATTAGCTGACCTAGGGGCTAGCATATCAATTATGCCCTATTCCATGTGTAAACGATTAGGTTTCACTGACTTGCTTCCCACAACGATGACAATTCAGTTAGCTGATTCTACTATCACTCCACCTCTAGGAATTATCGAAGATATTCCAGTCAGGATAGGCAAAGATGACTATGTCCCGTGCGATTTTGTCATCATGGATATCAAGGAGGATTTAAGATACCCGATAATATTTGGCAGACCCTTCCTTGCCACCTCCAGGGCACTCATTGATGTTGAAGCGGGTACAATCATTCTGAGACTGGGAAAAGAAGCAATTCAGTTCTGAGTCCTCAACAGCATGAAAGGACCCATCATTCAAGAGGAGGTTTTTCTCCTTGATGCAATTCACCAAATGTCCCAATTGGAAATATCTGAGCCATCTGATGAGTTAGAGAATGTTCTAACAAACCCAGAAGTCGAATTCTCGGCCAGTGAATTGGTTCAACAATGCTTGCAACACTTAGAGAAAGCCAAAGAAGTGCCAACGACCACCTTTGAGGAGCTCAAATCTGTCACCGTTTTAGAAACAACAGAAGCACCCAAGGCTCCCGAGATGAAGACTCTACCCACGGGACTTAAACACGTCTTCTTAGACAAAGAAAAATTATGTCCAGTTATCATCAGTTCCACACTGATAGGAGACCAAGAAGAAAGGCTTCTCGACGAATTAAAGAAGCACAAGAAGGCCATTGGGTACAAAATAACTGACTTGACAGGTATAAACCCTGCCCTATGCATGCATAGACTGCCCATGGTCGAGGAATTCAAGCCTTCAAGAGAGCACCAAAGAAAGCTGAACCCCAATCTTAAGGAGGTGGTCCGCCTTGAATTCCTCAAACTGCTAAAAGCCGACATTATTTACCCAATTTCAGATTCCCAGTGGGTCAACCCTGTCCAAGTGGTCCCCAAAAAGGGGGGGGACCACTGTCGTGCTAAATGACAAAAATGAGCTAGTGCCTACAAGGACTATGATAGGGTGGAGGATGTGTATCGATTACAGGAGATTAAACAAATCAACGCAAAAAGATCACTACCCTCTAACCTTTCTCGACGAAGTCCTTGAACACTTAGCTCATCAAAAGTTCTTCTGTTATCTAGATGGTTATTCTGGGTTCTACCAAATCCCTATACACCCGGAAGACCAAGAGAAAACCACTTTTACATGTCCCTTTGGGAGCTATGCTTTTAGAAGAATGCCATTCGGGTTGTGCATCGCACCTGCCACTTTCCAAAGATGCATGTCTGCTATCTTTGCAGGATTAATGGAATCTATAATGGAGGTATTCATGGATGATTTTTCAGTTTACAGAGACTCCTTCGACAACTGTCTACTCAACTTGGGCCAAGTTTTACAAAGACGTGAGGAAACGAACCTCATCCTAAATTGGAAAAAATGTCATTTTATGGTAACTGAAGGTGTCGTCCTCGGACATAGAGTGAGTGACAGAGGGATTGAGGTGGACAAGGCAAAGATCGATGTTATCTCGAAATTGTCACCACCTAAAGACGTAAAAGGGGTACGAGCTTTCTTAGGTCATGCTGGGTTTTACAGAAGATTTATTAAAGATTTCTCAAAAATAGCAAAACCCATGACCCAACTGTTGACCAAAGACACCGAGTTTAATTTTAACCAAGAATGCTTGCAAAGTTTCACAACTCTGAAAAATGCCTTGATTTCCGCACCCATACTAAGAGCCCCGGATTGGTCACAACCTTTTGAAATCATGTGTGACGTCAGCGATTATGCCATAGGGGCCGTGTTAGGGCAAAGAATTGACAAGAAACCTTATGTAATTTACTACGCATCTAAAATGCTCGATGAAGCACAGAAGAACTACACTACTATAAAAAAGGAGTTCTTAGCTGTCATCTATGCATTCGAGAAATTCTGCTCCTACTTGATTGGAGCCAAGGTCATCGTCTACACTGACCACTTCACCATATGATATCTAATTCAGAAGCAAGATGCAAAACCGAGACTTATCCGCTGGGTATTGATGCTTCAGGAATTCGATTTGGAAATCAAAGATAAAAGCGGCATGGAAAACATCGTCGCCGATCATCTCAGCCGTATTGAAGTCGGGGATGAAGATAAAATACCTATCCGAGACTCCCTTCCAGATGACCAACTAATGAAAGTTACCAATGGATTCCCCTAGTATGCCGACATCATTAATTATCTGGCTACTGGAATCATTCACCCTTTCGCCTCTCATCACGACAAAAGGAAATTCCTTCACGATGTAAAGCAATACTATTGGGATGAACCTTACCTTTTTTGCCTTTACACAGACGGACTTTTCCGTCGCTGCTTACCCGAAGAAGAGATTACCCTCGTCTTGGAGCATTGCCATTTTGGCCCCACTGGCGGACACATGAGTGTAAAGAAAATCACTATAAAAATTTTGCAATCAGGATTCTTTTGGCCAACCATAGAAAAAGACTCCTATGATTTTGTGAAATCTTGCTACAAATGTCAATTTTCTGGCAGCATATCTAAAAGGAATGAAATGCCCCTCACCATGTGGCAAGAGATCGGACTTTTCGACGTGTGGGGGATAGACTATATGGGCCCCTTTCCTTCTTCTTATGGTTTCTCCTACATTCTGGTTGCAGTAGACTATGTCTCGAAATGGGTCAAAGCTATACCCACAGTGTCCAGCGATTCCAAACCAGTTATTAAGATATGTAAAGATATCATTTTCCCAGATTTGGAGTCCCCCGAACTGTCATATCTGATGGTGGAACCCATTTTCTGGAGCGAAGCTTTGAAGATCTCTTAAAGAAATACGGAGTCAATCATAAAGTTGCCACGCCTTACCATCCACAAATGAGTGGACATGTTGAAGTTTTGAACAGACAACTAAAGGCAATCTTAGAGAAAACCGTAAATAGACATCGTACTGACTGGTCCACCAAGCTTTCTAGTGCCCTTTGGGCTTACCGAACAGCTTATAAAACACCAATCGGGACAATCCCGTTTCGTTTGGTATATAGGAAGTCATGCCATCTTCCAGTGGAACTGGAACATAAGGCTTGGTGGGTCATTAAACAACTGAATTTCGATTTCAACAGTGCCAGAAAAAACAGACAACTCCAACTACAAGAGCTAGAGGAGCTCCGAATGACCGCGTATCAAAGTGCCAAGATTTATAAAGAACAAACCAAGATGTGACACGATGGTCATCTAAAAAGAAAAGACATCAACATTGGAGATAAAGTCCTTCTTTTCAACTCCAGTCTCAAAATGTTTCCCGAGAAACTCCACACAAAGTGGTCCGGGTCTTTCACCATTAAACATATATACCCGACCGAAGCCATCATAATTGTTGACGGAAATGGAGGAGAAAGGACAATCAATGGACATCGATTGAAAAAATATTATACTCCAGCGGACAAAATGCCGAGACAGACCATTGAGATCAGAGACCCCACAGTGACAACATAACAATATCAAAACTTCGTCGAGCCAGCGACGTAAAACCCAAGCGCTACTTGGGAGGCAACCCAAGATCTGAGTACCACCGTTTATCTTTTATCTTTATTTCCTGTTCCTTTCGTTAACTTAGGTGTATCGTCTGAAAAATATAAAAATTCACATAACCAAAACAAACATAAAAATATAAATATAAAAATAACCTTAACCCTCCCAAACGGTCTTGAAACCGTTTGGAGCCAAACGGTCTTGAAACCATTCCGTTTGGAGCCAAATGGTTTCAAGACCGTTTGGCTCCAAATGGTTTCAAGACCGTTTGGGAGGGTTAAGGTTATTTTTATATTTATATTTTTATGTTTGTTTTGGTTATGTGAATTTTTATATTTTTTAGACGATACACCAAAGTTAACGAAAGGAACAGGAAATAAAGATAAAAGATAAACGGTGGTACTCAGATCTTGGGTTGCCTCCCAAGTAGCGCCTGGGTTTTACGTCGCTGGCTCGATGAAGTTTTGATGTTGTTATGTTGTCACTGTGGGGTCTCTGATCTCAATGGTCTGTCTCGACATTTTGTCCACTAGAGTATAATATTTTTTCAATCGATGTCCATAAACAGTCTCAAAACTGTTTGGAGTCAAACGGTCGCTAAACCGTTTGACCTAGGGTTTTTGTAAGGTCAACCCCCGAATCCTATAAATACAACCCCCCCACTTTCTTCTTTCTTTCGATTCCCGAACTCCCTTAACCCTCAGTACACTGTTCAATCTCTGATGAAAGTCTTCTCCATTGCCGTCGCTCCATCTTTCGCACGTCTTCACAACGATCATGACTCGCCCACTTTTGCGCTCCCCTTCGTCGTCGTCTTCCTAACCCGCAGCTGCAAGGTAGACGAGCCGCCATCGCCAACAACTGCAACGCCCACTAAGGCTCCCTGTTCTATCAAACTATCGTCCTTTTCACCTTAGCCATCATCTTTACCTTTGTCGACGTCTTCGACGCCCCTGCGACTTCTTTTTCTACCACTACCGTCGCCCTTATCTTCGGCGCCGCCGCGGAAACCCCCTTCCTAGCCATCGTCATCCTAATCGCCGCCGTGCGCCCCCCGACGCTTCACCTGCCAAACGGTTTTGAAACCATTTGGGACCAAACGGTCATCAAACCGTTTGGGACCAAACGGTCTTCAAACTGTTTGGAACCATACAGTCTTGAAACCGTTTGGAACCAAACGGTGTTGAAACTGTTTGGGACCAAACGGTCTTCAAACCGTTTGGGACCAAACGGTCTTCAAACCGTTTGGGACCAAACGGTCTTCAAACCGTTTGGGACCAAATGGTCTTCAAACCGTTTGGGACCATACGGTCTTGAAACCCTTTGGGACCAAACGATCTTGAAACCGTTTGGAACCAAATGGTCTCCAACCCATTTGGCTTTTCAAAACCGCTTGTTTTTCGTTAAACCATAAAAACACATAAATAAAACCCAATTTTTCTTATTATAAACTTGTTATTCTAACACATGATTTTCCATTTTCAGAAATGGCTTCACCAGCAAAGCAACCCACTGGAACCGACGACGCTCCCTTCTGGACAAGGGAACAACTGATAGAGGATCGAGCCAGGCTCCAAAAGATTGTCGATAACTACAATGAGACTGGCAAGACCCCTCCAAAGGTCATCATCATAGCATCCCTGTGCGAAATTGACTGCATCAACAAATGCCTAGCCAAGGAGCCCGATGAAGAAGTGGAAGAAATCTCTTCCAGTGATGAGGGCTCATAATATGAGCCAACTCCCGAGGCAGAATCCCCCATCACAAAAAGCAAAGGGAAGAGGAAGGCCCAGGAAGCCACTACAACTCAACAACTAAAGAAATGGGCAAGGAAGCAGGTTCATCCCGCCACCGCAAGGGAACAAACCCTGGCAGGATACATTCCACTAACCACCACATATGCTGCCATTTCCGCCACCATCACCGTTCCTGTTTTCCCTCTCATCACCACTACAACACCACCACCAGAAAACCTATACATCCACACCCTACCATCCATTAATCAATCCCTTAAACCTACAAAGTACGTCTGCTCAAGTGTACTCCTCAAGATGGGGATCTACGACAGATTCCTCACCATGCTAGACAACGCTAATCTCTCCTGACCTTGCTTTGTCCCCAAAATTGCATATGTCGAACCCACTATAGAATTCTTCACACATCTTACCAAAGAAGATGTTGACATTATTGATAGATCAAGGGATGGAGGTGACCGTAGGCTGGTCACCAAGCTCTTTGGCAACAAGGTTGTCATCACAGAAAACATGCTGAATGAAATCTTTATAGACAACCAGGAGCAGCTCAAGAAAACCAAAGCTGTTGGAATAGAGAATACCAATTTCAACAGACATAACTTCTGGAAATCCCTGACAGGGATCCCCACCTACGAGGCGAAGACATGCATGGCCTCAAACATACAATCTGGATTTGTGCGCACGTTGCATAAAATTCTCATAGGCGTACTTTTCCCCAGGATGGAGGGCGGGAATGTCATAATTTTAGATCTTTTTGTCCTCTGGTCAATCCTACATGGGATTCCAATCAACATTGGACGTCATATGATCCAGAAGCTATCTGCTTACGCCCTGGGGAAGGAAATTTGCATGGGGGGTCATATCACATCCATTATCAAATATCTCAAGAAGGACAGACCTCTACCAAGATGCAAGTAGATAAAGGGCGACATCCTAACCAATGAACAAACTTTGAAAATTCCTACATCATCAAAGATAAGGATGCAAAGTTATATTACATTTTCTGCCCTACAGTCAAATCATCTAGAACCCTGCTACTGCTCCCGGAGCTTGCAGATTACGACAAGGAAAAGCTCCTCTTCACTCACGAGGAGCTTACAAAACTCATAGTTGCGGTGAAGGCACCAGAACAAAAAGAAAAGGCGGGGTAGACAGAACTTAGCATAACCGCCCTGACAGCTAGGGTAACAAAAATTCCAGTAAAACGTCCCTCCAAAAGACTTTTGCAGAAACAACAGCTGTCGGGGACACCAGCATCAAAACCGCATCCAGAGACAGAAACCCCCCTCCCCAATGAACAAATCACCACCTCATCTCTAGACTCCTTCATTATGATTCTAAATGCTGATCTTACCACCACCACCTCACCACCCTCCACCTTTCCACAATCCACCACTCTTCCATCTTTCTCCACAACTACACCACCACCCGCATCCTCCTCTTCACCCTTTTTCTCTTTGGGCATCCCCTTCTCCACTCCTACGCCCGACTTCACCACCTTCACCTCCATCCCCACAGTCTTTCCCCCAACACTATCAATCCCACCATTTTCACCAGATATACCACCACCTTTCCCGTCCATTACCACCCCGACACCGCTGGTGACCCCATCTATAGTCACCACACAGTTTGCAGAACCATCAACAATGTCTCTTCCGCAAGACACTACAACCTTCCCACCCAAATCCCAGCCACCCCACCCTTCCATAACCGGGGTCCCTTTCACAAATGTCGGTGAGGAATTCAGACGTCAATTTGACATCATCCGAAACCTCCTCACCGACCCTTCTAACATAATGCATTCCATTTTTTCTTATGTGCAGGGAATATCTAAACATGTCGCCAAGATCGACGAGAAAAACCGTGCCTTGCCATGCATCCTCTAAGGTTTTCAGCAACGACAAGATGTAGTGGCCAGGCAAGTTGATCACATCGACAGCCACTACAACAACTTGCCCGAGCTAGTCCTTGGAGTAAAAAGCCAGCAAGAAGTGATGGCCAAGAAAGTCGATGAGATCTCTATGCAGACTCAACCTCTGCCTGAGACTCTCCGTGAGCTCAAGCAGCAACAAACAGCTCTTAGCACGCGCTTGGATAACATCAGCAACACTCTCACACAACTCAACAATCACCAAGAGGAGTCGACAAACAATGAAATCCAACAATTACAAGCTACAGTAACATATCTTACAACGCGACTCCTCTCTGCCGAGGGCCGATACAAAGATCTCAAGGAAACACACGACGCACTGCTCAAAACACACGAGCATGTGCAAGTGGCGTTTGACGAGTTACAAACCATCCATTGGCAGTGTAAAAAGACAACACACAAGAAGCTAACAGACAAAGCAGCAGCTGACAAAGAAGGCGATGATGAAGACGAATATAACTCCGACTCCTCAGCTGATTCTAATGACGATACCACCTCCTTAGATGAAAAATCTGATGGCCCATACAATGCTGGGGAGGGCCCAAGCCAAGGAGCAGAACCTTCTCATAAAGGATATGACAAAGACCACCAAGAAGGTGGACATCATCCCAAGTCCCCCACCCACAACTAAAATGTAAATATATCATATGGGGACCAATTCCTCAATTAATCTGCCTTGGGATCCATAGGGGAGTCTGCAAAAGATGCGGCTTTTGCTGAGTTCCACCAATGTATTTTAGGAACCAGCGCAAGCCCACCAACAACAGCCACTCAACATTTTTCCGCACTTGACCAATCAGTGCCCTTTCCCCCATAACAGGAAGAATCAGAACGAGTACATTTAGATACAGATGAAGAACTCGATTCTGCTTTTGATTCAGATGAAGATCTGCAAGGCTATATAGAAGATTTGGAACAAACTTCTTCACCCCCTCCGTAGGAGCTTCCCCCACCACCACCTCTATCGCATAAGATGCACGATTTAGATATGGTGGCCATCTCTACACTAGATGCTTAGGACATCTTTATCCTGAACACTATTGTCGACGATGCCAAAGAGGGGGGAGACATCATCTACCAAAATACAAAGACTAAGCGCAAGTTGACACGTGAAGATTTCCGCAACATCCTGCGACCACGGTCAACGATGTCAATGGCAATTTTCTGTGTCCTACTTGCCAACTGCATAGAAGTTTACAGAAGCTCAAAGAGGCAACAACTGGTATTTAATGCCTCACCTGCTCTATCTATAGGCTTGTTATACAAAGAAATACGAGCAAAGTCAATAGAGCGGCTGCGTGCTGGTTTAGCACGGAGGGCACGATATCTTACCATGCCATTTCAAGTTTCCGATCACTGGTTGTTTATGATTGTGGACACCGAGGCTCGAGAAGCCAAGGTGTACACTTTTTGTGCCAATGAGCTACCAGCCGGAACAATAAATATTGTTGGAGAAGAAGTAGGAGAGGCAAGATGTATACCTTTCCGGCTTCTTAAGCTAATTTGGGTTGCGCGCTCGTCCCTCTGTCAGGACTGGAGCCAACCCTGGTTCCAAATAATAAACCCGCAAGTCCAAACTACCGAGGGATATGGGGATTGCGCTTTCTGCACTATCCGTCACATTCAAGTGCTAAACCAAGAAATCCCCTTTACCGAGCAGGTCGCCAAAGATTTTCACTCCCTGTGAGGGCGTTATGCCATGGAGCTTATTTGTGATAGAAGGTTCTTCAAGGACCCAACAATGGCACCAGATGACGTCCCCCGTTACCTCTTTTCAGCAATCCAACGTCTGCAAAGGTGACCTTTCAGACAAACTTTAAAAGAATTGGAGAAAAACAAACAACCAGCCATAGTTCCCGAGCAAAGAAAATGGGACCCTTCCCACTTTGATCTGGCGTAGGATAAAAGGGACATAGATCTTTTGTCAGGGGCAACCATTAGGAGATTGCGATCACAAATGGTGCCCCTATCTGCCATAGAACCAACTTTCCCATATTTCAACCTCAGTGCTTGCAAAAGTCTCTCCGACAATGAACTCCGTCTCATCATGTCAAGGCTTTATGCCGAGAAAGATGACCTCGTTTTCATGTCCGGTGACATTTTAGTCATGGCAGACGTGTTACAAGAAACTGTACAGTTCAAAGGGTCTCTATCCGTGAGCTTGATGGCTGCCTATCAATTTCTTCTCAGACAGAATCACCCTACAACCTATATGGCATCTGCATATATGAAGGATGATCTCCTAAAGCTAAAGAACTTCAGAACAACTAAAGCACTAATTTCCTTCCTACAACATACAACACCGAAGTTTATCATGCTACCCTTCCTTCACTATGAGCACTGGATGCTTCTGGCAACAAACCTACCCGAAGGAACAACTACCATCTACAACAGTTCTGACAGCCAGTTCAATCCACGGCAGAAGAAATATGTAGTGACACCAAAGACGCCCACAGAGGAAGTGGCGAAGGAATGTGCAGACAGACTAATCAATATTCTAAGTCAGCACACAAGGGCATACGACAAAGAACACTTTCATCGCCCATCCTTCAACCACAAATATCCCCAACAAATTCAGGAATCAAACGACTGTGGCTTCCACGTCCTCTATTGGATGTACACCATCTTGGTCCTTCAAAGACCAGTAGAGGATATGACAGGCACGGATTACCACGCCCTACGTGGAAAGTTTGCAGCTAATCTACTCAGAATACCAGGGGCAAACTCAGGATTAACAGAAGCTTGCCGCCCTTGTCCTTGTACTTCTCAACCTATCACTTTGACACTATGAGGACAGAGTGAGTGATAAGTTAGGGGGGGAGCACATTAGACAAGGGTGAGGTATCATTTCTATATCCTTCTTTCTCCATCTTCTCTTTCAATTTTGTACAAAAATTTTCTTAGTTTCCCTTACACATTTAGTTTTTGTTTTAAATAATTCATCCGATAATAAATCTTTGGAATAAAGTCATCCCCCGCTAACTTTAGAATCAAGTCAGTCTTCAAGAATAATAACTAGAATAGCACTTAGACATATAATTGTGACTTAATAATTTCTCTTCACTCTTGATCTTCATGCTTTTGTTTCACTTCTACATCTGACTCTCCACAGGTCAATATCAAGGCCGAAATAAGCCAAGCCCTCAAGGATGAGAGGGGCATCAGGCGACATCCAAATCAAGAAGTCTCGCAAGTGTACCTTTAAAAAGAAACCAAATAAGTGCATGTTGAAAAAATATAAGAACAACTTTCCTCTCTTCAAATAAAAGAGGCTTGGCCACCCAAAATAAATTCCCTAAAAACCCCAAATCCTAAGCTTGTGAGTCTACGAATAAAAGCTAGAGAGTTGAATAAAACTATGAGAGTTGTGCCATAAATAAGGATCTATATAAAGAACCAATGAAGGTCTCACCCGGCCGGTACATTCAACTGCCCTCACGAAGGCAGATGTGTCGTGTCCGGTAGTGGAACCCTAAGGTATTTTAATATATGAAAGGCTTATAAGGGACTCACCTAGCCGGTACATTCAGCTGCCCTCACAAAGGCAGATATGTCGTGCTCGGTAGTGAACTCCTAGAAGCATAGACAACCCCTCCCCCACTTGAATGGGGAGTTACACATCAAGCCTTTAGCCAACCCTCATACCCACTCTAGCTTCCAGTAGGTCTTTGAGAAAGGTATAAAGCTGATTAGAGTCAACAACATGCACAAAATAAAAAGTGGTCCCAATGCAGGCTACGAGATACGGAAGAAACCTGAGACCTAAGCAACTCTCAAATACCTGAAAGAGTTAAGGCAAGCAATAAGACCTGATACGACCTTAGGAGAGCTCGGGTTTATAACTGAAGCAAGAATATGGAAATCTTAACTAAATAACATCGCCTCGCCATTACATGCCTCAGCTCTATCTAACTTGAGGACAAGCTAGACTCTAAGTTAGGGGGGGTGATAACCTCCAATTTTGTGATGTTATCTTAGTATTTTTCTTCAATTTCTCACATTCTTTCTTAGATAAATTAGATAGAATCCCTAGTTATCCTATTTTATTGCAAATATACTGTTAAATTAACTTTTCTCCTTTTTACCTACAGAAAAAGACACAAAAAAATCACAAAATCCAAACGGTCCCAAGACCGCATGGAGTCACATTGTCCCAAGACCACATGAAGCCAAACGGTCCCAAGACCGCATGGAGTCACACGGTCCCAAGACTACATGAAGCCAAACAGTCCCAAGATCACATGGAGTCACACAATCCGAAGACCATACGAAGCCAAACGGTCCCAAGACCGCATGGAGTCACACGGTCCCAAGACCGCATGAAGCCACATGGTCCCAAGACCGCATGAAGCCAACCGGTCCTAAGACCGCATGAAGCCAAACGGTCCCAAGACCGCAAGGATTCACACGGTCCCAATACCGCATGAAGCCAAACAGTCCCAAGACCGCATGGAGTCACACAGTCCCAAAACCGTATGAAGCCAAACGGTCCCAAGACCGCATGAAGCCACACGGTCCCAAGACCGCATGAAGCCAACCGGTCCCAAGACCGTTTGGACTCTGAAACTGTTTGGACCCTGAAACCGTTTGGACCCCGAGACCGTTTGGACCCCGAGGCTGCCTCTACTACTCCAGAGCTTTTCCAACCTCCATCCTCTACCCAAAGGCTGCCGGTCTGAGATCCATGCTCCATCCTGAAGCTGCTTTCTCTCTCTTCGCCAAAGAAGGTGGGAAGAGAAGACCTCATCATCGAGCAACCTGTGAAGTTTGAAGATCGTCACTCTCTCTCTTTCTAAGGGGTTGACTTTCCTCTCTCCTTTGTGGGGATGACGTTCTCTCTCTCTCTTATCGCCTCCTTCCTTGTCCTAGCTATGAGCGAGTAGTCTCTTTCACTGGGGTGCGGGGAGTAGCCCCGCTACCCATGTTTTCATCTCATGTAATGTAATCCATAGTTTGCAATATAGAGATTCTTTCTTTTCAGTTCAACATCAATCACTTAATGAATGCTTGTTGCTTGATCACCAACTTGTGTTATCTTTTATCTTTTAGTATGGATTGTCTACGTTTGTACTACTAGATTCGATACTCTATTGAATGTTGGTTCTTGATGCATGTATCCACCATGCATCTGTTTCCGTATCTAGGAGTGTTTTTCAAGAAGTGGAGTAAACTCACTACAAATGTTGTACTTCCATGCTATGAAATGGAATCAGTTGACGTGTGAAAGTACAACCTTGGTAAGTCGAGAAACTCACTTTGCGAAAGGAATGATGCAAAGTAGGTGACCATTCGTTCAGGGATGGCTGACTTTGCAACATCCCCACACCCCTCGTAGTTAGCTCTCCGAAAGCAAGCTAAATCTACAAAGATACTAACTGTCTGGACTCTTTTTGCAGGTTATGTTTTATGTTGCATGTTTTGATCTGTGTGTAGTGGCAGTGAAAACCGATCACATCCTAGTGGCTTTTTGTCATTGTTTAACATCTTTAAATTTACTTGCTTGCTTTACTTCACTTTACCTTAGTTTAAAAACAACCAAACCAACCCTTCTGATTTAAATACCAACTATTAAAGAGATTAAGTGAAATTCCAATGTTTTCCATCTTGTTGCTCCCAACAAGACTGCTGTCCTATGGATTCGACCCTTAACTATACTATGATAAGACTTCCACGTATCTTAGCATACGTGGGTGGAGTTATCGATCTAGTATAAGCAAGGCTAAACTTAAAGATTTACCATCTTTAGGATTTTTAGTGGTGCACACAATTCCACGTGAGTGGAAGCTCCATCAGGATTTCATCCCAATGGGTTCTACCATCAAGGTCATACCTTATGGTTCACATGGAAGTCATTTAGGATGTAATGGTCATAAACCATAACTCAAAATCCAGTTCCTCATACTCATCTAGATAGTTGATTCATCACATGACCAACTCATCATATAGATAATCGAGGTATATCTGTCAAGGATATAAGAACTCACAACTCCTTGTGATTCTTAATGTCCTTTATTAGTGTGGGGTATTCTTTATTTAAGAAGAAATTAGTTACTTGATAATCATTCTCTAACTCCTTAGAGTATGACTCCTTGTTGATTTAGACATCACCATGCCTTAATAATGAGTTCACTATGATACACTATCATAATCACTCACAAGGTTCTCAAACATTTGGTTCAAGTATTTCATTCATTGATCTAATCAAGAATTAACACTTTACCAAATTCGTACTTCATCTATGATATCCTTGAACACTTCAAGATATTCATATTGGTATTTCTCTAAACACCATTTGAAGTACTAGCATTAAGTCCAATAGGTATATAAATACATCACATGTATTATACCTAATAGGATGATCATTCTCCCACTACCACTAGTGAAGATTGATTTATCATGTTCAAGAGATTCATGTCTCTTATTGGTTATCTAACTAAAAGAGTCTAGATTTATCCATCATATGGAAACTAGAAATGAATTGTTCATGATTTATGCTAATTTGAGTTATCAATAACTTTTAGGTATCATTTTATCTTATGAATACCAAGTACCACAAGATAAATGAGGCATTGCCATAAAGATCATATCTTTGAAATAGAAACTTTATTAATTTCTATCATTGTTATACAATATGCAAAAATAATGTGTTTCTATCCATTGGCAAATATGAAATAGTAGTTCATAACTCTATTACATACCTTCATGGCTGAAAATAAACTAAATTACTCCTATTGATGGCGGAAACACTTGCCTCATTTATTGAGTGCTTTACATTTTATATCTTGGTATCATATACCTCAAAAAAATGTTACAAGTTTATTTCATGACACCTCCAGGTGGAGACGTTCGTCGCCTCCTTCTTCTTTAATTCTTCCAGATAGAGAGGGCAATTCCTTTTCCAATGTCGTAGCTTTTGAAAATGGTGGAAATTGCCTCTGTTGGTCACGCCTCCCTTGGCCTTGAGAGTTGAATACGACTTGGGCTGCTGGCTAGCATCAGAACCTTTCTTAGCCTTGCCTTTCCCCTTGTGCTTGGACTTGCCTTTCTTGTCACTGATCATCATCACAGACTTAGGCTTGTCCTTCTTCATCTGTCTCTCAGCTATCCTCAACATGCCTAACAACTCTTTCAATGGCTTGTCAAAGTTTTTCATGTTGTAGTTCAACACAAATTGACTGTAGGATTCTGGCAACGATTGCAGTATCACGTCAGTAGCCAACTCTTGGCTCAGAGGAAATCCCAATCTCGTCAGGTTCTCCACATACCCAATCATCTTGAGCGTGTGAGGATCAACTGGATCTCCTTCTGTCATGACACACTTGAACAATGCCCTGGAGACATCATATCTCTCTTGCCATGCTTGATCTTCATACATGTTCTTGAGATGCTGAATCATCTCAATGACACCCATGTTCTCGTGTTGTCTCTGCAACTCGTGGTTCATGGAGTACAACGTCAAGCACTTTACATCAATGGCATCATCAGAATGCTTCTTATAAGCATCCCTTTATGCCTTTGGTGCGGTAGGAGCAGGTTCCTCTGGAACTGGAGTATCCAGGACATAGAGCTTTCGCTCTTGAGTGAGAACAATTCTCAATGTCGTAAACCAGTCGTGGAAGTTAGTCCCATTCAACTTGTCCTTTTCAAGGACCGATCGCAATGAGAAGTGATTGTTGTTTGTTGTCATTTGTACTACAAAAATGAAACATATGCAATTTAGTCCAAAACTCATTTTTGATTTATTTGATTGATTTGAAAGGTTGATGATATAATTAGGACTTTAATTAATTATCGCTCCCACTATTTTTGTTCAAATTGATAGCCCTCACCATCGATTTGGAAGATTGCAATGAACAACCATCTAGTGGGTTAAGATCCTGAAATCCTCTGATTCATGGACCAGCTAGGGCTGTCACCCACAACTTAGATCTTCCAAGTAGGCAACTTTTGCCAATTGCATCATATGCAACTCTTGAAAGATGTCATATGCAACTCTTTGCCATGATCACCTCCATGCTTCAAGGTGCTAGATCCTATCTAGGTCACCTTGTTAAGTTCGACCCAAAGCCAACACGATGAATATGCACCCTTCAAGGGTAGACCCACATATTCATCCTTCACGCTTCCATGAGATAGACGGTGCACCATGCTAGGGCATGCCCACACTTGTCCGATCAAGATTTTCATGTGTGTCACATTTGAAAGGCATCTAAAACATTAATATTTAATGAGGGATTTGGTTTTTATAGGTACATATACATATCCAATCACCACATTATATAGTACGTATCATATACATGTTATATCCCACAGAAAACATGTGAAACGATAAAAGTGATGATTATGTCCATCCTAATGTGATTCCTCGAGCCAAGAGGAATCACGGTCATCTAGGTGTACATCACATGCAACCTATACAAGATGAAGTTCTATAGCCATCCAAGTTCATCAACTCATCACATGAATGACCTGCTCACCTTGGCCGGTCGTCTGGGTGCCACCAGCCGATCGGTTGGCTCCTCCAACCGTTCGGTTCACCTGGTCGGATTGCATCTCCTCATGGCCACCATCCGATCATCTCGCTCCTCGAACTGGTCATCTGAATCGCCAATCGATTGGTTCACTCCATGAACCAATCATCTCAGCCGTCGTCAGGTTGTCCGTCATTCTTTGACATAACAGGAAATAAAAGATCTATCCTAGTTTACATTTAAATTGGGAAATCCCGAGTTACATTTGGGGGGAGCAAATGTAGGAAAGAAATCTCGAGTTATCTAGAGTTACATCAGGAATAAGGAGGTAGGGAATCGATGCGTAGACCGAGATGCAAGAAACCACATACAACCAAGCACACACATAGGGTTTATTGGCCATAACCACGATATACATACACCACAAAACTCATTCAAGGGTGACATGTATCGAGTGCATTCACATTACATATCATATATGTATATTGGGATTTTGTGGATTTAGGATTGGACATGCATAAAGCCATTATTATTCACATCGTATGCAATAATTAAAGGCGACAAACCAAAATCAATCATATCGATAATCCTAAAGCATAGAGTAGTTGACGTGGCTCTTATACCACTGTTGTGTTTTATGGGAGACAGAGAAGGCAGCGGAAACAAAAATTTTCTACTCCCAAACCCAGAACAAAGGAAACACATCAACGTCTATGCAATAGGAAGGATGGTTTGTGGAGGCATACCTTGTCCCGAGGCTTGCTCGGCGACGTTACCTCGCAGCTTGCGTGGTCTTCAGCTCTGGTCTTGGACGGTGTCTATGCAGCTCCTGGTCTCACTGGGACTGCCCGCTATCATTAGGATAACAAGTGAACAATAAAATGTGCGGAAGCAATCATTAACAACGGATTACTGAAAATCACTAAAAATTAAAACCTTTTTCAGAGAGATCCAATCGTAGGAAAACTCTTTCAATAAGAACCAATGTATTACATTTACATCCTGGTTCATAAGTACATATCTTATATCGTCTCTTCTCAAGGGTTACAACATCAACTGCCTTGTTAAAAGCTAAACACTGACAACATAAGGACCTCGAGGCATTAAGCCAAAATCTCAAACCGATTTGTTAAAAGTACTAACTACTGACTCTGAGGACCTGAGAGTACAGAGACGACACATAGGACTTCTATCTACAAACACGACAGACAACTCACTCTACCTGTGTTGTTGTTGTTGTACCTGCTGCTACTGAAGTTCTTCCTCTGCAAGATGTTCTCAATGTCCTTCGTACTCGTCCACCTAAAAATGTTGGTTCATACGGGGGTGAGACAATTGAAAATAGCCCCTACGAGAGATATAACTCTCCGCCAGAAACATCATTATTGCAGTTTAATTAATATAAAACTAGGCAGAGGATAAGCAATTTAAATCATTCTCATCTTTAAAGTATTGCAACTATCTATAATAGAGCAGGAAATCATCTATTCTCTTTATAAGGAATAGGAAGAACATGTATATCATTTGTCTATCATACATTTTCAAAATCTCAAACTTTGCTTATGACACTCATCATTCTGATGAGTCACTCATGATTCATTCTTGTTTCCATCTGTTGGCCTTAGCCAATCTGCTAAATAGATATTCAATTATGCCAGTCATATAATTGTATATCATCATGTCTAATTCAGTTATTGGACTACACCAATACTTAGTTATAGACTCTGTGCCTTTTCTAGGTATTGGACTTAGCCAATCCTGTATAAACAATTCAGATTATGTCATTATAAATCTTGTACAACCATTCCAGGTATTAGACTATGCCATACCTCTGCATCTATTCCAGGTAGTGGACATGCCAAACCTGTGCAATTATTCCAGGTATTGGGTTGTTACCAATCCTGTGCAGTTATTCCAGGTATTGGGTTGTTACCAATCCTATGCAGTTATTCCAGGTATTGGGTTATGACCAATGACCAATCCCATGATGTTATTCCAGGTATTGGGTTATGACCAATCCTGTGATGTTATTCCAGGTATTTGGTTATGACCAATCCCGTGATGTTATTCCAGGTATTGGGTTATGACCAATCCCGTGATGTTATTCCAAGTATTGGGATTTAACCAATCCTGTGATATTATTCCAGGTATTGGGATTTAACCAATCTTGTGATATTATTCCAGGTATTGGGATTTAACCAATCCTGTGATATTATTCCAGGTATTGGGATTTAACCAATCCTGTGATATTATTCCAGGTATTGGGATTTAACCAATCTTGTGATATTATTCCAGGTATTAGAATTTAACCAATCCTGTGATATTATTCCAGGTATTGGGATTTAATCAATCATGTGAAATTATTCCAGGTATTGGGATTTAACCAATCCTGTGATATTATTCCAGGTATTGGGATTTAACCAATCCTGTGATATTATTCCAGGTATTGGGATTTAACCAATCCTGGTATATTATTCCAGGTAATGGACTATGCCAATCCTGTGCATCTATTCTAGGTAGTGGACTATGCCAATCCTGTGTATCTATTCCAGGTAATGGACTATGCCAATCCCGTGTATTTATTCCATGCCTGTTTACACAACACTGGGTACCTCATTCTTCTACTGACATGTAAACTTTGGCCATGCCATCATGCTCAATCACATTCTTTATGTAATACAAGTATCCCTCTCTTCTCCATGCTTATATAATCAAAGTTCCATCATTATTATTGTATCCTTTTGTTATAATTATTATGTCACTAAGTTTCCATTCTCTTGGTTTATTAAAAACATTATCATTTCTTACAGGGGACTTTTATAATTATCTTGGCAACTTTCACTAGGTAACAACTTACTCATGTGGTTCACAAGGCCTATTAAAATATCTAGTTACCTATCACTAGGTAACAACTAATCTCATGGCTCATAAAGCACATTTAACATCTTATCACCTTTCACTAGGCAACAACCATTCTCATGGTTCATAAAACACATTACATCTTGATGTAATGATTAGGATAGCACTCTTTATATGTTACTCATCCAAGTATGTTGGATTTGAGATGTATTAAGGGATATCATTCTTAGAGAGCTAGATGTAATATCTATGATGTCATGATATATCACTTCCCTTAGCACTTTAAACTTACTTGAGTTTATCAATTTATATTGTATTAAGGTATCTCCCTATCTTAATTCTTCCATACACTAACCTATCACCTTTAATGTGAAGTGCATAGGTCATAAAACACACATAAGGATTGTCCAACTATCTTCAATGATAGGGACTTATCTCATATTAAGGCATTGCTTACTATAAGGTTGCATAGAATCAACCACCTCAGGTATTTCCTTTATCAGGGTATTAGCTACTATTCCTTTATTAGGGTTAGGGCTTCACATACCGTCACCCAAAATAAGGGTTAGATTTCCATATTAGGGTTTCTTATAGCCTTACAAAGCTTCACCCTAAATTAGAGTCTCACATCACATCATTGTATCAAGGTTTCACATGACTTCACCCTAGATTAGGGTTTCCATTCAATTACCCACAATTAGGGTTTACTATTCATCCCAATTAGGGTTTTGCATTGTATTACCCTAAATTAGGGTTACTCATGTCACCACCCTTAATTAGGGTTACACTATTACCCCAGAATAGGGTTTCACTCATAATTGCCCTGAATTAGGGTTAGGGTTCATTAACCTTCTCGATTAGGGTTTCATGATCTCTTTGTCGAGGATCATACCCTAATTACATACTCTACATGATTGACACTCATGTATGAATTCCTTTCTATCATCCTTTCAACTTGATTAGGTCACATCATCCTTTCAATCAAGTACATACAACTATGATTGACATAGTGTACTGAGTTATTGCTTACTTAAGCTTCAAGGATTAACTCATTTAAGGATTATCAATCACTTAGAATCTTAAAGGTACAACTCTAATGATTATCTTTGAGATAGATCAGTAACAATTATAGAGTCAATTGGTCCTTCATCACAATAAGTTTTCAATTGATATGATCTCATTGAATTACTAAACGATCTTGACCCTTACTCTCTAAACGGTTTGAAACCGTTTGGGCAAAAAGTGCATTGAAACCGAATGGACTTGGGTTTCCAAACGGTTTGAGATCGTTTGGACCCAAATGGTCTTGAGACCGTTTGGACCCAAACAGTCTTGAGACCATTTGGACTCTAATAGTTTTAAGACTGTTTGGCCCAAACCCTCTCAAAACTGAATGGACCAAAAAGATCTTTCAACACATAATCAATTCAAGGTTTCCCTCAATGAACCGACTATAAATGGAATCCTTGATTCATTCATCAATTGAACTATTGAATCATCCTTTAATTGGACCATAAATTAGGGTTTTGAACCCAATTGAACTAGGATTTATAATCAAGAAACCTTCAATTAGGGTTTTGAAATCGAGGAACATTCAATGATTAACATTGTGGAACTGATTCAATTGAAATCAATGAATCATCATCAAATTATGATATGACCTGACCTCAAAAGGTCTTGAGGTCGTTTGGATGACCTAAAAATGGTCTTGAGACCGTTTTCCCCATCCCATCATTGAAATTTGTGAAATTCAATTAGGGTTTTGATCATTGGATTGATCATCAATTGAACTATTAATTGCATTTCAATTTGCTATCTCTGGTCCTTCTATTACTCAACCATACTCAACCCTAGACATACAAATGGTCTTGGTTGACCTCCAAACGGTCTTGAGACCATTTGGGTGACCTCCAAATGGTCTTGAGACCATTTGGGTTAATCAACCCAAAGTTTTAAATCCACCAAATGAAATTTCAGCACTTAACCCGATTAGGGTTTCTAATTGGAAGATTGTCCATATACTGAATCAATCAATTGGATCCATTATATCATCATTCAACATGTACTAGGGTCCTGACCTCAAACGGTCAACCCATACAAATGTTCAACCCTTCCAAATGGTTTGGGATCCAAACCTCCAAACGGTTTGCAAACCGTTTGGTCTGGTGAAACCGTTTGGACCAAAAGTGTTGAAACCATTTGCAAATAAAACTTGTTAATATCTATGATTAAGATGATTTCATCATAATCAAGCTTCAACCCCACGAATTCTACTACCATTCCCATGGTAGTTTCATTAATTATTCAAAGGAATTGCAAGAAGAACAATTGAACATAATGGATTAAGAGATTGAATTCAATAACAATGAATAAGGGTTCAAGTTATATAACCCGCCTCCAATTAAGATTCAAAGCTTCAACCTCCACGTATTTAATGGTGAAAGCAACACCTTCAACTATCCCAAGCTCATCCTCAAGCTTTGAGTGAAAAGGAATGGCTAGAATTGAAGATCGAGTGAAGATTAGAAGAATTCAAGCATTGATTTGTGATTTCCACCATGGAATCAAGGTGAAAGAAGGTCAAGAAGATTACCAACAGGTTGGGGTCGTCCTCCTGTTGATACAAGCTCCCTTGGTCGTTTTTGCAAGCAAGAAGTGAAGGTGGATTCGAAATTACCCATCCAAGCTAGGGATAAAGGAGCATATATGCATTTGATTAAAAATTCATTTAAGAGAGAGAAAGTAGGGATTGTCTCCTCCATTTCCTTGCCACTTGCCCCCTTCTATTCCTTATATACGAGGCTATCTTCCTTGCCTCTTATTTCTCTCAACTATCCACGATTTAGAGGAAAAAAAATTAAGCGCCTTAAATCATATTATAATAATATCCTAAAGTTAGTGGATAAATTTTTTTCTTTTAATAATGTGAATGAGTTATCCACTTCCTTTAGATATTTTCGTGCCTTTGCAAGGCACATGGTCGTCCACATATATGGATTTCAACCATTTCAATTTTGGTTGAAGGGCACTTCAATTAATATAATTATTTTTGCATTAAATTGAATTAGGGTTTCAATTATGCTTAAATCTTGATTATTTTAATATCAAGATTTTCTCTCCTCCAAAATGACACAAATGAGACGCCCCTATCATTTTTTTTTCTGTACATGAAGCCAAGAAACATTAGGGACTATTATGAAGTGATAATTTGCATATTGAGCCCTGGGTTTTGGGTAAATTGCACATTACACCAAAACTAGGTTTTAATGCATAAACATTGCTTTATCAGCTCTTTCTTATTACTCATGCTTTCCCAAGCCATACCTCTACATCATCTTCATTATCATGATGCTTAAACACATGAGGAACATTTATCAAGTAACATTTGCAAGTTAACCCCTCACGTCGGGTAATTTGCACTTTAGTCCAAACTAAACAAACATTGTTTCAACATTATTCAAAAAGGACTAAAATTGAAATATAAGTTCCTCTTGAACCTTAATTACTTTTCCAAAGATAAGAGCAGGCATTTAATTATCTTTCTTAAACAAAACACCTAGGGTTAAAGCATAACCCAGGTCAGGGATGTTACAAGTTATAAACCTGTAACAAGGATTTCATCCCCGAAATCCCCGATAAAGGGAGACAGATATTATTCATATATCATCTCAATGTCATGTTTATGCAAAGCATAAACCCCTAACATATGATGTCCATGCTATATAATATAGCTAAACTAATTTCACAGTTAACCCCTTCTAGGTAGTCAACATAAATTATCTGATACCAGAATTCCTTACCTTGGTATTCATCACATGTGCTGGAAACACATCACATTTTCATCTTTCATCCTGAGTCATTACTTGTTATATGTCTTTTTCTTGGAACCCAAGTCCAAGACAAATTGATACTCTTCTAAGTATCCATCAAATAAACAATTTTAATTTATGCACCCCAAGTGTCCTAAGACCCACTTGATTGCCATGTCCCTGAAAGAAAAGAAACAAAGGATCATATTCCTCTTATCACCCTATTATTATCCAAGGTTTTTTATTCATGAGAAGAGATTATCATCTCCTCTAAACATTACATGAACCTTCTATTGTTCATGAGTTATTTACTCTTATTTCTTTCTTAGTTCCTTGCCATCAGCATATGAATCATATGGATGATTACTTGTCATCATTTCTTAATATCATGTTCACCATGATTACTAGATATAGGTATTCAAACCTTTAGTTCATCACTGATGATTGTTACCTTTCATCAGGTAACTATTACCTCTAGGTCTTCAGATCAGGGTATACATTATACTAAACATCTTCTTTTATTTATAAATTGATTTACAATTAAATCAAATTCCTTCATATATCAATTAGAATGTGGTAGAAATATCCATGCCACATCTCCTACTTATTTCTTAAGATTGTTTAAGAATGCTTACTTGATCAGAGTAATAAGAAAGATAACAATCTAGGTATGTCATACTTACCTTGCCTTCAATAAATGAATACATGGCCATGGTATTCAAGGACTAAAATTAGGCAGTATGCATTTATTTTATTTTATGTTTTTGTTCCTTTAAATTTGATATACTTAATATCTTAGCTTTTCTCTAAGTTCCTTTTACATCTCTTCCCTTTATTAATGAAGAGAGAGAAATTTCGACATATCAAAAAAATATTTAACTGAATATATATATATATATATATATATATATATATATATATATATTTCCATCCTTTTCATCTCTTCTTCTTATTTTTAAAGAACTGAGTGTAGAAAGCTTATTAATAATCACCTTACTCATAATTAGTAGGCAGAGAGAAGAAAAAGGAAAGATAATTTAGAATGAAAGTTTTATTCTACGTGTTACCTTTACATATTATCTATTATCTTTGTCCTCTACTACCAGAAGTAGATGGACCAAACTGTGACACTTGTCTTCATCCTGCACCTTCTTCTCTACTGGACTGAGGTCCTTGTGGATTTTGCATATTATGCCTTGACTGTTGGGTTACCTCACTATTTCTCCTTGGACATTATTGTCTAAAATGTCCTAGCTGTCCACATTTATGACAAGCTCATACCCAACTTGATGACCCTTGCATAGGTGCACTATATCGTGGTTGAACTGGTGAAGATTTTGGTTGTTTATTGCCACTACTCCACTATTCTCGTGACTGTGTAGACTTCCTTTTAAGGTTTGTCTCATGTTTCTTTATTGTAGATCTTTCTATCCTCCGTATAGACTCCATAAATGTGGCAAACTTCTCTCTACTTTTTAGGGAAGATGTCGGGATGGACATCTCAGCATTCAATCCCTTCTCAAAACGTCAGTTCTTCTCCTCCTCAGTAGCTGCCATTTGAGGACAAAATCACAAAAGTTCCATAAACTTAACCTCATATTCATTTATCGACATGGCTCCCTATCGAATCTTCTCAAACTGTGAGATCTTTTCATCTAAGTATGTTTTTGGAAAATACTTATTGATGAATTCTCGACAAAATTCCTCCCATTCAACCTCTTCATCATTCCTTTTTATTTTTTTTTATAGCCCACCAGTGTCCATAATTACCCTTCAAAAGGTACATCACATGTTTAACTTTGTCGGCCTCTGGAATACTAAGGATCTTAAAGACTTTTTCTAACTCAGTGAGCCAGAGATCAACATCTGCTGGGTTAGATGTTCCAGCATATTCTATGGCTCCTACACGATGTAGTCATTTAAAGGTCTTACCAGACCCATATCCCTCATTGGAAACTGGTGCCCTAGGTTCCGGTGCTGGCATCCGGTCTACTGTATACCTCAGTGTGGTCATGAGTTGCCCAAAAAGATTATGAACATCTGGGTTTCCTCTCATGACTTCATCAACATGGGGATTTTCAGGCACTGGTTCCTCCCTTGCCTAATCCCTTACACCTCCCACTGGTGCAGCAACATTTCTCTCAGCAACGTGTCCCTCATGTTCTTCAGACATCTTTGAGTTATATATCTTCTTCTGCATAAGCAGAAGGCACTATAAGATATACTAGAGTACACTTAGAACAGACTCGATACCTTAGTCCTATGTGTCTGTAGACTTAGCGAACCTAAAGCTCTGATACCACTAAATTGTAACACCCGCTATCATTAGGATAACAAGTGAACAATAAAACATGCAGAAGCAATAATTAATAGCAGATTACTGAAAATTACTAAAAATTAAAACCTTTTTCAGAGAGATCCAATCAAAGGAAAACTCTTTCAACAAGAACCAATGTATTACATTTACATCCTGGTTCATAAGTACATATCTTGTACCATCTCTTCTCGAGGGTTACAACATCAACTGCCTTGTTAAAAGCTAAACATTGACAACATAAAGACCTCGAGGCATTAAGACAAAATCTCAAACTGATTTGTTAAAAGTACTAACTACTGACTCCGAGGACCTGAGAGTAAAGAGACAACACATAGAACTTCTATCTAAGAACACAATAGACAACTCACTCCATCTGTGTTGTTGTTGCTGTACCTGCTGCTATTGAAGTTCTTCCTCTGCAAGATGTTCTCAGTCTCCTTCATACTCGTCCACCTAAAAATGTTGGTTCTCACAGGGGTGAGACAATTGAAAATTGCCCCAACGAGAGATATAACTCTCCACCAGAAACATCATTATTGCAGTTTAATTAATATAAAACTGAGCAGAGGATAAATAGTTTAAATCATTCTCATCTTTAAAGTATTGCAACTATCTATAATAGAGCAGGAAATCATCTATTCTCTTAATAAGGAATAGGAAGAACATGTATATCATTTGTCTATCATACATTTTCAACATCTCAAACTTTGCTTATGACACTCATCATTCTGATGAGTCACTCATGATTCATTCTTGTTTCCATCTGTTGGCCTTAGCCAATCTGCTAAACAGATATTCAATTATGCCAGTCATATAATTGTATATCATCATGTCTTATTCAGGTATTGTACTATACCAATCCTTAGTTATAGACTTTGTGCCTTTGCTAGGTATTGGACTTAGCCAATCCTGTATAAACAATTCAGATTAAGTCATTATAAATCTTGTACAACCATTATAAGTATTAGACTATGCCATACCTGTGCATCTATTCCAGGCAGTGGACTATGCCAAACCTATGCAATTATTCCAGGTATTGGGTTGTTACCAATCCTGTGCAGTTATTCCAGGTATTGGGTTGTTACCAATCTTGTACAGTTATTCCAAGTATTGGGTTATGACCAATCCTGTGATGTTATTCCAAGTATTGGGTTATGACCAATCCCGTGATGTTATTCCAGGTATTGGGATTTAACCAATCATGTGATATTATTCCAGGTATTGGGATTTAACCAATCCTGTGATATTATTCCAGGTATTGGGATTTAACCAATCCTGTGATATTATTTCAGGTATTGGGATTTAACCAATCCTGTGATATTATTCCAAGTATTGGGATTTAACCAATCCTGTGATATTTTTCCAGGTATTGGGATTTAACCAATCCTGTGATATTATTCCAGGTATTGGGATTTAACCAATCCTGTGATATTATTCGAGGTATTGGGATTTAACCAATCCTGTGATATTATTCCAGGTAATGGAATTTAATCAATCTTGTGATATTATTCTAGGTATTGGGATTTAACCAATCCTGTGATATTATTCCAGGTATTGGGATTTAACCAATCATGTGATATTATTTCAGGTATTGGGATTTAAACAATCCTGTAATATTATTCCAGGTATTGGGATTTAATCAATCCTGTGATATTATTCTAGGTATTGGGATTTAACCAATCCTGTGCATCTATTCCAGGTAGTGGACTATGTCAATCATGTGTATCTATTCCAGGTAATGGACTATGCCAATCATGTGTATCTATTCCATGTCTGTTTACACAACATTGGGTACCTCATTCTTCTACTGACATTTAAACTTTGGCCATGCCATCATTCTCAATCACATTCTTTATGTAATACAAGTATCCCTATCTTCTCCATTCTTGTATAATCAAAGTTCCATCATTATTATTGTATCCTTTTGTTATAATTATTATGTTACAAAGTTTCCATTCTCATGGTTTATTAAAAACATTGTCATTTCTTATAGGGGACTTTTATAATTATCTTGGTAACTTTCACTAGGTATCAACTTACTCATGTGGTTCGCAAGGCCTATTAAAATATCTTGTTACCTTTCACTAGGTAACAACTAATCTCATGGCTCATAAAGAACATTTAACATCTTATCACCTTTCACTAGGCAACAACCATTCTCATGGTTCATAAAACACATTACATCTTGATGTAATGATTAGGATAGCACTCTTTATATGTTACTCATCCAAGTATGTTGGACTTGAGATGCATCAAGGGATATCATTCTTAAAGAGCTGGATGTGATATCCATGATGTCTTGATATATCACTTCCATCAACACTTTAAACTTACTTGAGTTTATCAATTTATATTGTATTAAGGTATCTCCCCATCTTAATACTTCCATACACTAACCTATCACCTTTAATGTGAAGTGCATAGGTCATAAAACACACATAAGGATTGTCCAACTATCTTCAATGATAGGGACTTATCTCATATTAAGGCATTGCGTACTATAAGGTTGCATATAATCAACCACCTCAGGTATTTCCCTTATCAGGGTATTAGCTACTATTCCTTTATTAGGGTTAAAGCTTCACATACCATCACCCAAAATAAGGGTTAGAGTTTCCATATTAGGATTTCTTATAGCCTTACAAAACTTCACCCTAAATTAGAGTCTCACATCACATCATTGTATCAAGGTTTCACATGACTTCACCCTAGATTAGGGTTTCCATTCAATTACCCACAATTAGGGTTTACTATTCATCCCAATTAGGGTTTTTCATTGTATTACCCTAAATTAGGGTTACTCATGTCACCACCCTTAATTAGGGTTACACTATTACCCTAGAATAGGGTTTCACTCATAATTGCCCTAAATTAGGGTTAGGGTTCATTAACCTTCTCGATTAGGGTTTCATGATCTCTTTGCTGAGGATCATACCCTAATTACATACTCTACATGATTGACACTCATGTATGAATTCCTTTCTATCATCCTTTCAACTTGATTAGGTCACATCATCCTTTCAATCAAGTACATACAACTATGATTGACATAGTGTACTGAGTTATTGCTTACTTAAGCTTCAAGGATTAACTCATCTAAGGATTATCAATCACTTAGAATCTTAAAGGTACAATTCTAATGATTATCTTTGAGATAGATTAGTAACCGTTATAGAGTCAATTGGTCCTTCATCACAATAAGTTTTCAATTGATATGTCTCATTGAATTACTAAACGATCTTGACCCTTACTCTCTAAACGGTTTGAAACCGTTTGGGCAAAAAGTGCATTGAAACCGAATGGACTTGGGTCTCCAAACGGTTTGATATCATTTGGACCCAAATGGTCTTGAGACCATTTGGACTCAAACGGTCTTAAGACCGTTTGGCCCAAACCCTCTCAAAACTGAATGGACCAAAAAGATCTTTCAACACTTAATCAATTCAAGGTTTCCCTCAATGAACCGACTATCAATGGAATCCTTGATTCATTCATCAATTGAACTATTGAATCATCCTTTAATTGAACCATCAATTAGGGTTTTGAACCCAATTGAACTAGGATTTATAATTAAGAAACCTTCAATTAGGGTTTTGAAATCGAGGAACCTTCAATGATTAACATTGTGGAACTGATTCAATTGAAATCAATGAATCATCATCAAATTATGATATGACCTGACCTCAAACGGTCTTGAGGTCGTTTGGATGACCTCCAAATGGTCTTGAGACCGCTAAATCAAGTGTTGAGGTACAAATGTAGATGATGAATGCTACTCCAAGTCTTGCATTGAAATTTGTGAAATTCAATTAGGGTTTTGATCATTGGATTGATCATCAATTGAACTACTAATTACATTTCAATTTTCTATCTATGGTCCTTCAATTACTCAACCATACTCAACCCTAGACCTCCAAACGGTCTTGAGACCATTTGGGTGACCTCCAAATGGTCTTGAGACCGTTTGGGTTAATCAACCCAAAGTTTTAAATCCACCAATTGAAATTTCAGCACTTAACCCGATTAGGGTTTCTAATTGGAAGATTTTCCATATATTGAATCAATCAATTGGATCCATTAGATCATCATCCAACATGTACTAGGGTCCTGACATAAAATGGTCAACCCATCCAAACGGTCAACCCTTCCAAACGGTTTGGGATCCAAACCTCAAAACGGTTTGGTGAAACCGTTTGGACCAAACGTGTTGAAACAGTTTGCAACTAAAACTTGTTAAGATGTATGCTTAAGATGATTTCATAATCATCAAGATTCAACCCCACGAATTCTACTACCATTCCCATGGTAGTTTCATTAATTATTCAAAGGAATTGCAAGAAGAACAATTGAACATAATGGATTAAGAGATTGAATTCAATAATAATGAATAAGGGTTCAAGTTATATAACCGGTCTCCAATTAAGCTTCAAAGCTTCAAACTCCACGTATTTAATGGTGAAAGAAACACCTTCAACTATCCCAAGCTCATCCTCAAGCTTTGAGTGAAAAGGAATGGATGGAATTGAAGATCGAGTGAAGATAAGAAGAATTCAAGCATTGATTTGTGATTTCCACCATGGAATCAAGGTGAAAGAAGGTCAAGAAGCTTACCAACAGGTTGGGGGTCGTCCTACTATTGCTTCAAACTCCCTTGGTCGTTTTTTCAAGCAATAAGGGAAGGTGGATTCGAAATTACCCATCCAAGCTAGGGATAAAGGAGCATATATGTAGTTTTATTAAAAATTCATTTAAGAGAGAGAAAGTAGGGATTATCTCCTCCATTTCCTTGCCACTTGCCCCCTTCTCTTCCTTAGATACGAGGCTATCTTCCTTGCATCTTATTCCTCTCAATTATCCACGATTTAAAGGAAAACAAATTAAGCACCTTAAATCATATTATAATAATATCTTAAAGTTAGTGGATAATTCTTTTTCTTTTAATAATGTGAATGAGTTATCCACTTCCTTTAGATATTTTCGTGCCTTTGCAAGGCACATGGTCGTACACATATATGAATTTCAACCATTTCAATTTTTCTTGAAGGGCACTTCAATTAATATAATTATTTTTGCATTAAATTGAATTAGGGTTTCAATTATGCTTAAATCTTGATTATTTTAATATCAAGATTCTCTCTCTTCCAAAATGATACAAATGAGACGCACCTCTCATTTTCTTTGCTCTAAATGATGCCAAGAAACATTAGGGACTATTCTGAAATGATAATTTGCATATTGAACCCTGGGTTTTGGGTAAATTGCACATTACACCAAAACTAGGTTTTAATGCATAAACATTGCTTTATCAGCACTTTCTTGTTACTCATGCTTTCCCAAGCCATACCTCTACATCATATTCATTCTCATGATGCTTCAAAACATGATGAACATCTATCAAGTAACATTTGCAAGTTAACCCCTCACATTGGGTAATTTGCACTTTAGTCCAAACTAAACAAACATTGTTTCAACATTATTCAAAAAGGACTAAAATTGAAATATAAGTTCCTATTGAACCTTAATTACTTTTCAAAAGATAAGAGCAAGCATATAATTATATTTCTTAAACAAAACACCTAGGGTTAAAGCATAACCTAGGTCAGGGATGTTACATGGACTATTGAGATTGACAGTTGTCTTCTGAGCGGCAGAAGTCTCCCGCCTCTGAAGTAGTCCACACGGACCACCTGGAACTCTGATCTCCTTGTCCCACAAGGAATCGGAAGGAGTCATACCCTCCTATTGGTGTACTAGTCACCGACACACTCCCCTGCCACCAGTCGCTTTCTGCAGTTGTCTTTCCCTTGCTGTGCCTCCCTTATCGGGTAGCACTTGCTCGAGCTCTCTCTCGGTTACCAAAACCAGAGAGAACGACAACTTTGCAGAGCAACTGGTACACTGAGTTGTTGTCCTGAGAAGCCCCCACTACCCCTATATATAGGAGGGTCATGGGACACGGTTCTCTACCCCGGGCAATGCGGGATTAATGCAGGAGTAGAAGGGTTCAAGATTTTCCACAAAACAACCAACTGCGCCACCTGAACCGATCGGTTGACACCTCAACCGATCGGTTGGGACACCTGAGACGATCGATTCACTTATGATCTGATCAGTTCGTGGTCCTGGTTCAACTCAAATTGACTTTCAAATTTGTTTCTGATTAATCAAATATTAATCTTTGTCCAAATCGAATTTATACAAGTGAAACAAATTGTATTTGAAAAATAGTCTTCCGACTTTCCAAATGATCTCAGTTAGACCAGTTGAGCTGATCGTTTCAACCCTTGAACTGGTTGTCTCAGACTGTCTTGAGCCGATCAGTTCATCACATGAGCCGATTGGTTCACCAAGCTGAGCTGATCGGTTCAACTCTTGAGCCGATCGGTTGGGGCAGCAGACTTGTGCAAATCAATCAATTGCAGTTTCAATAAATCTGATACTCTAATCAATCGATCCAACACCTTGAACACTGTGATTTTGAGCTATCAATCAACTGAGTGTTTAATTGAACTACTAAACTCCTTTAGTAATCAATCTAAACATTGTTTGTGGATAAACTCCTCTTCCAGGTTAAATCCTATGTGTGTGACCCTGCATGTCCATTTCATGTTGGCATTGGCAGTGAAAATCCATAACACTTATGACTTCACAAGCAAAGAGCAATGCCTAGTCACACATCAGTGCTATCCAAGTGAAAAGGAAAGTTGGAGAACAACTTTCAATCCTACAATCCATGAATGGTGTTACAGTGAATGTATAATTCCTTTGTCTCTGATATCATGAATGAACTCAAGGCATGGAACAAACATCCTGTCAACGTTCATTCACTTTCCTGATTTCAGAGTAGATTGGAGGAGATATGTATGACATCAATATACCATATTTATTCACACATGTGTGCACACGCCTATCTCAATCCTACTCATGAAGTGGCCATGGATATCAAAATCCCTCAGGAGGGACAAATCCCATATCTATCACTCACCCTTTAAAAGACCCATGTGTCAAAGCCACCTAATCATCACCTTTATAACAACCCATGTTTCAGGACTGCGTTTGATGATGTCAAAGTGTACCCAACGACATGTGTTGAGTGTAGTGATTTCAGGTCAAAGAATCACACTCACCGCCATCACTGTGAGAACTGATTGTGACTACCATGTCATGGTTCCATGTGTCAAACACACGGTGGGTCTGTCTGGTAAACTTGTTCTCTAACAAGTACCTATTTGTTTGGTTTCATATCTCCATATCATGACTAATGAGAGTCTGTCATCAACCAACACCACAATCTAGTCTTGTGTGTCATTGTTGTCTATCTACCTTCCAAAATGACATCCGACTAGGGACATAATAAGAATGTACAAACTCTTAGCATCCGTATGATCTCATCGTTCAGGTCTTGAACCTGAAAGCATACGTCATTGAGTACTGTCATTCTCTAGACATTCAATCTGTTATATCATTATCTCATATGACTGAACCAGAAAGAATTGGAAGCTTGCCTTTGATGTTCATCAAATCAATATTAATGTATCCCACCAATCATCCCATGATTGGCTCTCAGGGCATACATACCAACAGACTCCCACTTGCACTATGATCCAATCACCCTTGAATCATATTCATAGTGATCTTCAAACATGTCCCACATGTTACTGTGCTCTAGTGCTAAGATAGTTAGTTATGGCAACACCTTGCCAAAGTCAGTATTAACTACATGTCTCTCATCTCTTCACTATACGTCACACGTATGAGATGGAGTTACTGTAATATGCGATCTAGTATTCCTTTGCTAACCTTTAGCCACATTGCATGACCAAGTACTCCTTACTTGTTATCAATGACTGGAATATCTATAAGTTCATCTCATGAACTTCCAGATCCATATAGTATCCACTAATGTTTTCTAACACACGGATACTTGACTTTTCCTTTTAAACAACTTTATTGGAACATTTCCAATTATCAACAAACATTCACTATTATATATCTCATATATTTAATTTGCGATTAATTTTCTATCCTTTTTGGAAGTTCGCATCAGTGTAACTCTTTATAGTGAATCCTTCCTTGCTTCCATAGAACTAGTACTACTCAAGTTATCATGGTATTCCAGTAACCCTTACTGGAACTAAATAGACATCCACTCATCATGTCCCACATATGAGTTATCAGGATGATCACATCATATTGTCATGTCCTTCATACAAGATGATGAATGCATTTTGTTCTTGCCATGTCCATGCATGCAAGATAATGGGATGATTACATACATGATAGATCCATATCTATTCTTGTGTTCCCATTCTTCATAAGAATTGGACATTTGGCCTTGGGATACCAACTCCATGTAACATGGACAAGTTTTCTCCCACTGAATCTATGAACACTGAACCCTTCAGTATAGATTGCTAATGTATGCTCTCTCTTTTCATGTCAAGAGGTTTTCGAGAATTATCTCTATAGATCTCTATTCCTATCTCATAGGAAATGTCTCTCATATTCCCTAAAGATAAATTCCACTGTGGATTTCCATTCTAGAACTTTTCCATTTCACATCAACATGTGGAATGTGAATATGCTCCCAATAAATCACATATCCCTTATTTATCTTTGACATATCAGTCAAACCTTTTGACTATATCATCAAAGTAAAGATCCAGCTCTGAGTTGCTTGTACTTAATCAATCACATTGATGAATCCATTGTAACTTTATAGACTTCATTTGCATTAATGGATTCATAAACCTTATAGGTTGTGTCACATACACATCCTTGTTCATGTTGTAGTTCATCACAAACTGACTGCAGGATTCTGGCAACGATTGCAGTATCACGTCAGTAGCCAACTCTTGGCTCAGAGGAAATCCCAGTCTCATTAGGTTCTCCACATACCCAATCATCTTGAGCATGTGAAGACCAAATGGATCTCCTTCTCTCATGACACACTTGAACAGCGCCCTGGATGCATCATATCTCTCTTTCCGTGCTTGATCTTCATACATGTTCTTGAGATGTTGAATAATCTCAATGACACCCATGTTCTCATGTTGTCTCTGCAACTCGTGGTTCATTGAGCACAACATCAAGCACTTTGCATCAATGGCATCATTAGAATGCTTCTTATAAGCATCCCTTTCTGCCTTTGTTGTGGTAGGAGCAGGTTCCTCTGGAACTAGAGTATCCAGGACATAGAGCTTTTGCTCTTGAGTGAGAACAATTCTCAATGTCCTAAACCAGTCGTGGAAGTTAGTCCCATTCAACTTTTCCTTTTCAAGGACCGATCGCAATGAAATGTGATTGTTGTTTGTTGTCATTTGTACTACAAAAAGGAAACATATGCAACTTAGTTCAAAACTCATTTTTGATTTATTTGATTGATTTGAAAGGTTGATGATATAATTAGGACTTTAATTAATTATCGCTCCCACTATTTTTCTTCAAATTGATAGCCCTCACCATCAATTCGGAAGATTGCAACGAACAACCTTCTAGTGGGTCAAGATCCTGAAATCCTCTGAGTCATGGACCAACTATTGTTGTCACCCACAACTTAGATCTTCCAGGTAGGCAACTTTTGCCAATTGCATCATATGCAACTCTTAAAAGATGTCATATGCAACTCTTTACCATGATCACCTCTATGCCTCAAGGTGCTAGATCCTATCTAGGTCACCTTGTTAAGTTTGACGCAAAGCCAACACGATGAATATGCACCCTGCTAGGGCAGACCCACATATTCATCCTTCACGCTTCCATGAGATAGACGGTGCACCACGCTAGGGCGTGCCCACACTTGGCCGATCAAGCTTTTCACATGTGTCACATTTGGAAGGCATCTAAAACTTTAATATTTAATGAGGGATTTGGTTTTTATAGGTACATATACATATCCAATCACCACAGTATATAGTATGTATCATATACATGCTATATCCCACAAAAAACATGCAAACCGATAAAAGTAATGATTATGGCCATCCTAATGTGATTCTTTGAGCCAAGAGGAATCATAGTCATCTAGATCTACATCACATCTAACATGTACAAGATGAAGTGCTATAGCCATCTGATTTGATCAACTCATCAAATGAATGACTTGCTCGCCCGGCCGGTCGTCTGGGTGCCACCAGCCGATCGGATGGCTCCTCCAACCGATCGGTTCACCTGGTCGCCGTGCATCTCCTCATGGCCACCACCCGATTGTCTCATTCCTCGAACCAGTCGTCTGGATCGCCAACCGATCGGTTCACTCCTTGAACTGGTTGTCTCAGTCATCGTCAGGTTGTCCGTCGTTCTTTGACATAACAGGAAATGAAAGATCTATCCTATTTTACATTTAAATTGGGAAACCCCAAGTTACATTCGGGGGGAGCAAAGGTAGGAAAGAAATCTCGAGTTATCTTGAGTTACATCAGGAATAAGGAGGTAGGGAATCAATGCGCAGACCGAGATGCAAGCAAACACATACAACCAAGCACACACATATGGTTTATTGGCTATAACCACACTATACATCCACCACAAAACTCATTTAAGGACGATGCGTATCGAGTGCATTCATATTACATATCATATATGTATATTGGGATTTTGTGGATTTAGGATTGGACATGCATAAAGCCATTATTATTCACATCGTATGCAATAATTAAAGGAGACAAACCAAAATTGATCATATCGATAATCCTAAAGCATAGAGCAGTTGACGTGGCTCTGATACCACTATTGGGTTTTATGGGAGACAGAGAAGGCAGCAGAAACAAAAAGTTTCTTCTCCCAAACCCAGAACAAAGGAAACGTGTCAACGTCTATACAATAGGAAGGATGGTTTGTGGAGGCATACCTTGTCCCGAGGCTTGCTCGGTTACGTTACCTCGCGTCTTGCATGTTCTTGACCTCTGATCTTGGATGGTGTCTGTGCAGCTCCTGGTCACACTGGGACTATCGAGATTGACAGTTGTCCTCCGAGCGGCAGAAGTCTCCCGCCTCTGAAGTAGTCTACACGGACCACCTGGAACTCTGATCTCCTTGTCCCACAAGGAATCGGAAGGAGTCATACCCTCCTGTCAGCGTACTAGTCACCGACACACTCTCCTGTGACCAGTCACTTTCTACAGTTATCTTTCCCTTACTATGCCTCCCTTATCGGGTAGCACTTGCTCGGGCTCTCTCTCGGTTACCAAAACCAAAGAGAACGACAACTTTGTAGAGCAACTGGTGGATTAAGTTGTTGTCCTAAGAAGCCCCCACTACCCCTATATATAGGAGGGTCATGGGACATGGTTCTCTACCCGGAGCAATGGGGATTAATGCAGGAGTAGAAGGGTTTGAGATTTTCCACAAAACAACCAACTGCGCCACCTGAACCGATCATTTCAAGCATGAAATGATTGGTTGGGGAGCTGAGCCGATCGGTTGACACCTCAACTGATCGGTTGGGACACCTGAGTCGATCGGTTCACTTCTGAGCTGATCAGTTCCTGGTCCTAGTCCAACTCAAATTGACTTTCAAATTTGTTTCCGATTAATCAAATATTAATCCTTGTCCAAATTGAATTTGTACAAGTGAAACAAATTGTATTTGCAAAATAGTCTTCTAACTTTCCAAACGATCTCAGTTAGACCAGTTGAGCCGATCGGTTCAACCCTTGAACCGGTCGTCTCAGCCTGTCTTGAGCCGATCGGTTCATTACATGAGTCGATCGGTTCACCTAGCTGAGCCGATCGGTTTAACTCTTGAGCTGATCGGTTGGGGCAACATACTTGTGCAAATCAGTCAATTGCAGTTTCAATCAATTCAATACTCTAATCAATCGGTCCAACACCTTGAACACTATGATTTTGAGCTATCAATCAACTGAGTGTTTAATTGAACTACTAAACTCCTTTAGTAATCAATCTAAACATTGTTTGTGGATAAACTCCTCTTCCAGGTTAAATCCTATGTGTGTGACCCTACAGGTCCATTTCACGTTGGAAGTGAAAATCCATAACACTTATGACTTCACAAGCAAAGAGTGGTGCCTAGTCGCACATCAGTGCTACCCAAGTGAAAAGGAAAGTTGGAGAACAACTTTCAATCCTACAATCCATGAATGGTGTTACAGTGAATGTATAATTCCTTTGTCTCTGATATCCCGAATGAACTCAAGGCATGGAACAGTCATCCTGTCAACGTTCATTCACTTTCTTGATCTCAGAATAGATTGGAGGAGATATGTATGACATCAATATCACATACCACATGCGTGTGCACGCATATCTCAATCCTACTCATCAAGTGGCCATGGATATCAAAATCCCTCAGGAGGGACAAATCCCATATCTATCACTCACCCCTCAAAATCCCCATGTGTCAAAGCCACCCAATCATCACCTTTATAACAACCCATGTTTCAGGACTGTATTTGATGATGTCAAAGTGTACCCAATGACATGTGTTGAGTGTAGTGATTTCAGGTCAAAGAATCACACTCACCACCATCACTGTGAGAACTGATTGTGACTACCATGTCATGGTTCCATGTGTCAAACTCACTGTGGGTCTGTCCGGTAAACTTGTTCTCTGACAAGTACCTATGTGTTTGGTTTGATATCTCCATATCATGACTAATGAGATTCAATCATCAACCAACACCACAATCTAGTCTTGTGTGTCATTGTTGTCTATCTACCTTCCAAAATGACATCTGACTAGGGACATAATAAGAATGTACAAACTCTTAGCATCTGTATGATCTCATCATTCAGGTCCTGAACCTGAAAGCATATGTCATTGAGTACTGTCATTCTCTAGACATTCAATCTATTCTATCATTATCTCATATGACTGAACCAGAAAGAATTGGAAGCTTGCCTTTGATGTTCATCAAATCAATATTAATGTATCCCACTAATCATCCCATGATTGGCTCTCAGGGCATACATACCAACAGACTCCCACTTGCACTGTGAGCCAATCACCCTTGAATCATATTCATAGTGATCTTCAAACATGTCCCACATGTTACTGTGCTCTAGTGCTAAGATAGTGAGTTTTGGCAACACCTTGCCAAAGTCGGTATTAACTGCATGTCTCTCATCTCTTCGTTGTACGTCACACATATGAGATGGAGTTACTGTAATATGCAATCTAGTATTCCTTTGCTAACCTTTAGCCACATTGCATGACCAAGTACTCCTTACTTGTTATCAATGACCGGAATATCTATAAGTTCATCTCATGAACTTCCAGATCCATATAGTATCCACTAATGTTCTCTAACACACGAATACTCGACTTTTCCTTTTAAACAGCTTTATTGGAACGTTTCCAATTATCAACAAACATTCACTATTATATATCTCATATATTTATTTTGCGATTAATTTTCTGTCCTTTTCAGAAGTTCACATCAGTGTAACTCTTTATAGTGAACCCTTCCTTGATTCCATAGAACTTGTACTTCTCAAGTTCTCATGGTATTCCAATAACCCTTACTGGAACTAGACAAACATCCACTCGTCATGTCCCACATATGAGTTATCAGGATGAGCACATCATATTGTCATATCCTACATACAAGATGATGAATGCGTTTTGTTCTTGTCATGTCCATACATGCAAGATAATGGGATGATTACATACATGATAGATCCATATCTATTCTTTTTTTTTTGGTCGGTCAAAAAGCGTGTTACTATAAAACCAAAAACTTTAGGCACAGAGTACCCCATTACATCACAAGGAGCTAATAAGCTCGACCAGGAACATATACCCCACATGCGGGGTATAACACTACAACTAAAGATAATAGTCACTGAGAAGAACATCAAAACTAACAACACTAACTACCAGGCAAACCTACCAGGAGAACGATGTACAACCTGCAGATACATGCAAAAATCCCACCCACAAATAGTACCTACATATTACAAAAAGTCAACCACCTGGTAACCCTGCCTGTAACAACATCACTAACATCAGATCTTCTCATATCGCAGAACCATAGCAAGCCACCAATAGAGAGCTGCGAGCCTAAGAGATTCGAAACAGTCCTATCCTTCTTGGCACGGTACCAACTATCTAATAGAAACACCCACAAGGTGTGGTCCTATGCCAAAAAGACAGAGGATTCAACTCACTCCGAAGCCACACAACCAACTGTTGATGTTCTGAAATAGAAAACAACAACCAACATCTTGCGAAGAGGTTGGTCGCCAACACCTTGGAGGTGTTCCTACATCCAGCAATGAACTAACATGGATACCGGAGCAGCAGGGCCCTGTCAGAGCTTCTGTTTGCACATCAGCAAATCGCCGAACG
The DNA here is from genome assembly GCA_963693085.1 of Alisma plantago-aquatica. Classification (NCBI taxonomy): domain Eukaryota; kingdom Viridiplantae; phylum Streptophyta; class Magnoliopsida; order Alismatales; family Alismataceae; genus Alisma; species Alisma plantago-aquatica. The sequence goes on along the minus strand of OY856411.1, from coordinate 493,075,549 downwards.
CCTGGAAGGCATTCCTCTACTGTGTTGGGGTCGAGACCTTTTGCTGAAGGGTCAGAGCTCCCCCAAACCCTGCATAACAGTCTGGAGTAGACCAGAGCAAGCCGGGCTCGGTATGCTGATAACTAGAAGTGACAGGTTGGCATTGATGATCTTCAAGTTCTTGCATGAGTCCATTGAGGACCATGTCTACAAACTCGAACAGTTGGTTTACCCAACTTCACCTGCACATCCCTCTCAGGCGGAAGATGGACAGCTGACCCCAGATCTGAAGCACCCCCAAGAAAGGAGCGTCTCCGCATCACATACAGTGGTAAGAGATAATAGCTGCCGCTAAGGCCTCCACCCGAGGCAGTAGCTTCAGGGGGGCAACACCAGAGCACGACTGCTTGTAGGGCCGCCGCCAGGGAATTGGGATCAGACTCAGGACAAACTTTCCACCGACCAAGCAGCCAGGAAGAAGCTTAGCATCGAAGACGAAGTCAGAGGTCCACCAACAACCTGGTTAACCGGAGTTAAGAGATGCAAGGAGGAGAGGCGGGCGAGAAAACCCCCTTTCTCCGCCTGCAACGAGGCCGAGCAGAGTAGAAAGATGCTTCGGACTGGGCGGGAACACCCTTCTCCATACGTCTCTCCTGGATAGGATATGAGGTCGACCAGGTCAACTGTGCGAACCTCTTAGCCCCATCCTAGCTCCCATACTACTCCGCTCACCTCTTCACCCAGCGCCGCCAAGAAGGGGAGTCCCTCTTACGACTAGCATCAAACCTTCTCCAGGGAATCGCTACTGTCCTCACCAGGGAGATCTTCCATTTGGGAGCCAGGGGGAGGAAGACACCGAGAAAGCACTCCCTCCCTCCAACGGCACCGCCAGGGAGACTAGAGAGAAGTCATAGTGGAAACCTAGAGAGGGAAACTAGAGAATCCATATCTATTCTTGTATTCCCATTCTTCATAAGAATTGGACACTTGGCATTGGGATACCAAATCCATGTAACATGGACAAGTTTTTTCCCATTTAATCTATGAACACTGAACCCTTTAGTATAGATTGCCAATGTATGCTCTCTCTTATCAGGTCAAGAGGTTTTCAAGAATTATCTCTATAGTTTTCTATTCCTATCTCATAGGAAATGTCTCTCATATTCCCTAAAGATAAATTCCACTTTGGATTTCCATTCTAGAACTTTTCCATTTCACATCAACATGGGGAATGTGGATATGCTCCCACTAAATCACAAATCCCTTCTTTATCTTTGACATATCAGTCAAACCTTTTGACTATATCATCAAAGTAAAGATCCAACTCTGAGTTTCTTGTACTTAATCAATCACATTGATTAATCCATTGTAACTTATAGACTTCATTTGCATTAATGGATTCATAAACCTTATAGGTTGTGTCACGTACACATCCTTGTTTTATTCCTCATAGGAATGCGGTTTTAGTATCCGTATGCAAACTCTTAGTCATTAAGTTGCAATCAAAAAGCATCATCCTTCTCAAAATGTTATCCATGTGTCTTAACACGTAAGATTCATTTGCACTTATGGATTTCATCCCAATGGATTCTACCATCAAGGTCATACCTTATTGTTCACATGGAAGTCATTTAGGATGTAATGGTCATAAACCATAACTCAAAATCTGGTTCCTCATACTCATCTAGATAGTTGATTCATCACATGACCAACTCATCATATAGATAATCGAGGTGTATCTGTCAAGGATATAAGAACTCACAACTCCTTGTGATTCTTAATGTCCTTTATTAGTGTGGGGGTATTCTTTATTTAAGAAGAAATTAGTTACTTGATAATCATCCTCTAAATCCTTAGAGTATGACTCCTTGTTCATTTAGACATCACCATGCCTTAATCATGAGTTCACTATGATACACTATCATAATCACTCACAAGGTTCTCAAACATTTGGTTCAAGTATTTCATTCATTGATCTCATCAAGAATTAACACTTTACCAAATTCGTACTTCATCTATGATATCCTTGAACACTTCAAGATATTCATATTGGTATTTCTCTAAACACCATTTGAAGTACTAGCATTAAGTCCAATAGGTATATAAATACATCACATGTATTATACCTAATAGGATGATCATTCTCCCACTACCACTAGTGAAGATTGATTTATCATGTTCAAGAGATTTATGTCTCTTATTGGTTCTCTAACCAAAAGAGTCTAGATTTATCCATCATATGGAAACTAGAAATGAATTTCTCATAATTTATGCTAATTTGAGTTATCAATAACTTTTAGGCATCATTTTATCTTATGCATACCAAGTACCACAAGATAAATCAGGCATTTCCATAAAGATCATATCTTTGAAATAGAAACTTTATTAATTGCTATCATTGTCATACAATATGAAATAGCAGTTCATAACTCTATTACATGCCTTCATGGCTGAAAATAAACTAAAGTACTCCTATCTATGGCAGCAACACTTTCCTCATTTATTGAGTGCTTTACATTTTATATCTTGGTATCATATACCTCAAAAAAAATGTTACAAGTTTATTTCATGACACCTTCAGGTGGAGACGTCTGTCGCCTCCTTCTTCTTTAGTTCTTCCAGATAGAGAGGACAATTCCTTTTCCAATGTCCTGGCTTTTGACAATGGTGGCAATTGCCTCTCTTGGTCACACCTCCCTTGGCCTTGAGAGTTGGGCTGATGGCTAGCATCAAAACCTTTCTTAGCCTTGCCTTTCCCCTTGCGTTTGGACTTGCCTTTCTTGTCGTTGGTCATCATCACATACTTAGGTTTGTCCTTCTTCATCTGTGTCTCGGCTGTCCTCAACATGCCTAACAACTCTGTCAATGTCTTGTCAAAGTTGTTCATGTTGTAGTTCATCACAAACTGACTGTAGGATTCTAGCAACGATTACAGTATCACGTCAGTAGCCAACTCTTGGCTCAGAGGAAATCCCAGTCTCGTCAGGTTCTCCACATACCCAATCATCTTGAGCATGTGAGGACCAACTGGATCTCCTTCTATCATGACACACTTGAATAGTGCCCTGGAGACATCATATCTCTCTTGCCGTGCTTGATCTTCATACATGTTCTTGAGATGCTGAATCATCTCAATGACACCCATGTTCTCATGTTGTCACTGTAGCTTGTGGTTCGTGGAGCACAACATCAAGCACTTTGCATCAATGGCATCATCAGAATGCTTCTTATAAGCATCCCTTTCTTCCTTTGGTGCGGTAGGAGCAGGTTCCTCTAGAACTGGAGTATCCAGGACATAGAGCTTTCGCTCTTGAGTGAGAACAATTCTCAATGTCCTAAACCAGTCGTGGAAGTTAGTCCCATTCAACTTGTCCTTTTCAAGGACCAATCGCAATGAAAAGTGATTGTTTTTTGTTGTCATTTGTACTAAAAAAAGGAAACATATGAAATTTAGTCCAAAACTCATTTTTGATTTATTTTATTGTTTTGAAAGGTTGATGATATAATTAGGACTTTAATTAATTATCTCTCCCACTATTTTTGTTCAAATTGATAGCCCTCACCATCAATTTAGAAGATTGCAACAAACACCCTTCTAGTGCATCAAGATCCTAAAATCCTTTGAGCCATGGACCAGCTAGGGTTGTCACCCACAACTTAGATCTTCTAGGTAGGGAACTTTTGCCAATTGCATCATATGCAACTCTTGAAAGATGTCATATGCAACTCTTTGCCATGATCACCTCCATGCCTCAAGGTGCTAGATCCTATCTAGGTCACCTTGTTAAGTCTGACCCAAAGCCAACACGATGAATATGCACCCTGCTAGGGTAGACCCACATATTCATCGTTCACACTTCCATGAGATAGACGGTGCACCACGCTAGGGCGTGCCCACACTTGGTCGATCAAGCTTTTCACATGTGTGTCATTTGGAAGGCATCTAAAACTTTAATATTTAATGAGGGATTTGGTTTTTATAGATACATATACATATCCAATCACCATAGTATATAGTACATATCATATACATGCTATATCTCACAGAAAACATGTGAAATGATAAAAGTGATGATTATGGCCATCCTAATGTGATTTGTCAAGCCAAGAGGAATCACAGTCATCTAGGTCTACATCACATGCAACCTGTACAAGATGAAGTGCTATAGCCATTCGAGTTGATCAACTCATCACATGAATGACATGCTCGCCCTGGCCGGTCGTCTGGGTACCACCAGCTGATCAGTTGGCTCCTCCAATCGATCGGTTCACCTGATCATCGTGCATCTCCTCATGGCCGCCACCCGATCGTCTCGCTCCTCGAACCGGTCGTCTCGATCACAAATCGATCGGTTCACTCCTTGAACCAATCGTTGTTGGCTAAATGGACATCTGTAAATCCCTTTGTTTTGATAATGACAAACATTTCATTCTTGTTGATCTAACGTGCTACTTGAGTGTTGCAGGAATAAGGTGGATGACAAAGCCCTAGGGAATCTATATGCTTGAATGATTATAAATGTCATGAAATGTAATCAAATTGTAAACTTGTACAAATATATAATGTGCAAGTACTTAGACTTCATGTAAATCAAGCGTTAGATCTTCCCTATCTAAACACCACATTTAGATAGGTCATCCCCTTCAATAGTGTCACATATGCACACTCATACACACACTTAATGTCTTCATTTGAAACATTGAAACAAGGTCCATCTCGGTCGACAAAATCCTCGACCGAGACACTCTTGGTCGACAAACTTCTCGACCGAGAAAGACCCAAGTAGCTGTTAGACACAGCTGACAAGGTAGTTGGCAGTTGGAGATAAACGTTGCATACACTTGATCCAGAGTGCCTGTCGGTCGACAATCTCTCGACCGAGTAGGTGTCTCGGTCGACCATTTCTCGACCGAGATGGTCTCTGACAGCAACTGCAGAATTAATTAATTAGCCGTTGTTAAAGCAACTAACTTATATCTAACGGCTAGTTAAGCACTTAGAAACCCCTAGAAAGTGTCTAGAACGTCCTTAAGCACTTGTAGGACATTCCTATAAATATGACATGCCTTAGGACACCTAAATTCACTTGATTACATACTTGAGAAATCTTTGAGCATACATTTACATTGAGCAATATGTTTGTGAGAAATTAAGCATATTGGCAATTGGCTACTTCCTCTCCTAGCTCAAATTTCGTGTCCTATAGGCTATCATCTCCTAATCCACAGCAATCACATTCCATACACATTGGTTAGGAGATCTACACACTTGATTTAGGAAAATCAAGCCTTGTGCTTCAAAGGATAAGTTGTAATTTCCATGTTCCTTTCTTGTTCACTATTATTGTTTGTACTCTCCTTGCTACTCCTAGGTTGGAGGCTGTAGATTGGAGAGGTTGGAAGATCTTCATGGTGAAGAAGGGGACCTTGAACTACTTCAAGAAGGCTGGTGCAACGGGAGGTTACTTCTAAAGAGGAAGGCTACTTCAAGGGGGAGCTTGGAGTTACTTCAAGAAGGCTACCTCGGGTTGGTGCATCTACTTCAAGTGAAGGTTGTTCAAGGGGTGTAAGAAAGTATTGTATTTTGTGTAAATCCTTGTGAAGGTAATAAAATTAATACTTTCAAAATCCCGGTTGGGTAAGCAACCGGGTAGTGGACTAACAACCTTAGTTTTTGCTAAGGTTGGAACCACTCTAAACACTTGTCTCCTTCTTCCATTTTCAATTGTGGTTGTTTGAGTTAAATAATTGTTAAAATAATTGAAAACTCTATTCACCCCCCCTCTAGTGTTTTTCAATTGGTATCAGAGCAGGCTTCAAAGAACCTTAACAAGGTCTTGAAGAATGGGTGACGGGGTGCTTAACAACCTTAACCTTGAAGGAACACTTGTTGCCAGACCTCCAGCGTTTGATGGAACAAACTACACATATTGGAAGAGAAGGATGCAGTTCTACTTCCAAGGCATCAATTGGGACTTATTGAGGATGGTGTCAACCCCATACGAGCTTCCTCAAACACAATATGCAGAGTGGGATGCAAATACGGTAAAGTTGGCTCAAATGAATGCCAAAGCTGTAAGCATTTTATATTGTTCAATTTCAGTAGGAGAATTTAATAGGATATCAAACTGTGACACAGCCTATGAAATTTGGCATAGACTGTCCATAACTTATGAAGGTACAGTTCAAGTCAAGAATTCTAAAATTAGCATGCTTAAACAAAAGTTTGAACACTTCCGTATGGATCCAAATGAATCTATTAGTGAAATGTTTGCAAAATTCTCTTATATTGTTAATGGTTTAAATGCCCTAGGAAAAACTGTTCTTGAAGAAGACCAGGTATCAAAAATCCTTCGATCACTTCCTCATAAATACAAGCCAAAGGTGACAGCCATTGAAGAAGCTAATGACCTCACTCGACTGAAAATGGAGCAACTCATTGGCAATCTCTGTTACGACCCCATCTGAGCTTAATTGGTAAACTAGGGTTTACCTAGACAATCGCAAAGATTAATTAGAATAATCATTCTTGAAATCTAATTAATGACAATAACACAATTAGGATGTTTTAACTATGATAAGAAGTCTAATTATTCTTTTGTCTTGAGAATTAGGGTTTGAGAAGCATAAACCCTAATCGGCCCAAATAGGGTTTTAATGATGCATGAATACAGAATTTGATAAGTAGAATGTCTCACTAAATGATTTTTAGTATTTTATGTGTAACTCTGATTTACTTAAAATTTGGATATGATTTGTATATATAAAATGTGAACAACATTGGAAAATATCAGAATTTTTGAAGAATGCTCTGACCTGTTGATCGGCCGAGTTTCAAACTCGACCGATCACAATTTCAGAATTTTACAGCAGTGTGGTAATTGAATTTTATCTTTTTATTGGTATATCCAATTGATCTCAAATTTTAAATTTGCTTGAAAAACACAGTTTTAGACACTCTGTTAAATTGGCATAATTTTTGGATGACTTTTGAATCCCTACAGTAAGGGTGTCGGTCGAGTTTGTGCAGGACAAACTCGGCCGAATATATTCTGCAGACTGCAATATAGCAGTGCACTGTTATATTTTTAATTATTTATTGGTAACTCCAAATGATCTCAAATTTCAAATGAAGCTTTATAGACCAATTATTAACAACTTTCTAAATTCCCATAATTATTGGAGAAGGTTTGTTCTCTGAAATAAACGAATTACAGTAACTTTTGTATAACTGAATATTCAGCCAATATAATTAAAGTTAAGTGTTGGGTCAATATGCAATTGACCCAAGCAGCTCAATTGACTTATATGAGCAACCACACACACACACACAGCTCTCATTCTTCGTCATTCACTCCAGAGAAACGAAAATCTAGAGAGAGAGGGAGAGTTAGGGCTTGAGTGGAGAAAGAGGAGGAATTGCTGAATTAGGGTTTTGCGATTCCAGGAAGGGTGAAATCAAGTAAGTTTGGATCCTTTGCATAGACTTTTATGGTGGATCTTCTCTCTCATGTCAAGATTCCGTCCATGCTCTGATTTGATCCAAGATGATGTCGAAATTTCCTCTTTTCTCACCCTTTCTTCATAATCCCTCATTTTCAAGGTTTCCGAGTTGAATGGAAGAAGAATTGGGAGATTTGCTAGGGATTTGATAGGAATTCGAGATTCCCTGAGTTGAGCTGCGGTTTTGAGGTGTTTTCACACCTTAGGGTGAGTGGGTTCTTCCTTCAAACATTCTAATGCACGAATTTGATTATAACATCCAAATCCCTAAATGCTTAGCAAGTATTCTAAATCCTGAATGTCCATTTGATTTAAGTTATTGTAAATTTGATATGATATGGATTCCTCCTCTGTTTGAATGACTCCTAATTGGTAGATTCATATCAGATACGTATACAACACTTCCTAGTGAGGATGCTTTTAGATTTATATCAAATGATGTAATTAGGGTTTGACCTAATTGAGATATCGCTAGAGTTTCAACCTTATTGAAAAGGACTAGTCATCCTATAAGTGGTTAGGATGTACCTCGTGGGTTATCTTAAGTGAATCTTATTCTGGATACATGATATCGCAGTGATGATATGGAAAACCTAAATTTAGTTAAATTTCCATGGTTTCATGTTTATATTGATTGCATACGATTTGTTGGAAACAATCTTTATTTAGTGAATGCTTATATCCTATGAAATCCTTATGAGAGCCATGTGACAAGTGAATGAGGTAAATGAAAAAGTGAATGAGGCAAATGCAACCCTAAGAGTAGGGTGTTGGCATGTGATGAATGAATAAGACAAATGAAACCCTAAGGATAGGGTGTTCAATGAATCATGCTATGGTAATATGAAAGGTCTCGATATGAGATGTGGTGATGCTTAATTGTTAAATTGTATGTTTCTAGTGCATTTAACTTTATATGCTTGTTCTCCCTGAAATGATATTTACATACTGCAGGGCTTCTTATATTTCAATAAATATCTCGTAAATTGCAGGTGATGAGATATGACATGCCCTAGAAAGGGATGTTACTGAGACATGGTATATGTTGAATACATGAGCTAAGATATTTACATGTTAATCAAGTATAGACCTAAGTGCCCTAACACCGTAGAACCCCTTAGACGGGTCTGCAACTTTGGGGTGAAACTCGTGTCCAACATCAACCGGTTGAGTAATTCTGGTGGCACGAGGATGGAAAGAAAGGCAGTGTCTAACAACAATTGTGCTTGTGTCACAATGGCACTGCGATAACAAAAGAAAACTTGGTTATCTAACACCATTCGTGCTTGTGTCGCGAAGGTAACCCTGTGACTCTCCGCCGGTGTACTCAGGTTTAAGGAGGAGTCGAGAGCACACGTGGTTGTGCAGCACACGTGGATGTGCGATGAGGTCGTAGAGCCTGTGTCCTGTGCAGACCAGGACGAGTAGTCAGACTTAGCACTTCCCGGGTGTGTCGCTAAGTCTTGTACGGTGGGATCGTAGCATGAATTTGTTACGGATCTTCATATGCAGAGTACACTGCATATGTTTAGGGCATAATCTAAAATATGATCATATAGGTTCACAGAGTTCTTTATAAATGAAAGAGTTAAGGAAGACTAGAAGCGTAGTCTTCTTGTAGTTATTCTTTGGATGCAATATTTACATTCTTTAATATTTCAATTATATTGTTTTAGAACTGCTCAGTGTAGTATTAACTGTTGTTAAATTTCATATCGTTTATTCAAACTATATCTGTAATCACATTAGTGCATTAGTCTGTTTCCATGAAGTACTCATTCACTGAGCGAGTAGGCTCACCCCTCTACTCAAACATTTTAGGGTTAACCGCGTGGACTTGAAGATGATCAGAGCGTCAGTGTAGACCTGCCACAGGAGTCAAGTATGAGATTAGTTGAGTCAGTCGGTCCTTGTCACTCTAGGTCCTCAATAAGAGTTTAGAGAGAGAGAGTTGTAATTACAATGTGTAATATTGTTCCTCTTTGATATGTATGCTAATTAGCAAGTTTAATGTGCATAATGTGTGAAAGACATCGTGAATGCTTATACATGTATCTTTACTATTAAAGTCTGATTAGTAAAAGAAATGTTCAGATTCCTTTGTTAAGATGATATGTGGTTTAATGCGATGAAACAAGAGTTTAAAAGAAAAGAAAAAGTTAAGGGTGTTCTTTGTATTACATATAAATCCTATCTTATGCCCTAATCTCATGATTTGAGGAAATTGTGAGATCGGGGTGTAACAATCTCGAAGCTCATGAAGCAACCCTAGAAGAGGAAGAAAGAAGAGAACGTGAACTTCAGCAAGGAAAGAAGAAGGATGTGGCTCTAAAAGCTTCAAAGATAAAGTGAGGAGTCAAGTGAAGAAGAAGAAGAAGAAGAAGCATTGATTGTCAATGGTAAGAAATATAGAAGATTTAAATCTAACAAAATTTCTAGCTATTCTTCTTCTCCTCCTAGGTGCTTTGAGTGTGGAAAGAAAGGACATTTCAAAAATGAATATCCTAAAGCAAAGAAAGGAAAGAAAAGCTCACACAAGAAGAGGGGAGAAAAAGCCTATAAAGCTGCATGGGAGGAGTCAAGTGAAAGTGAAAGCGGAGAAGAAAAGGTGGAATGTCTAATGGCAAGAGAAGATGATGAAGACTCTCAAGAGGTAAGCCTACTTGATCTTCCTAAAGAAGAGTTAATTACTAGTTTACAAGAAACTCATGATAAGTATGTTGATGTCAAGAAGAAACTAAAGAAGGTTATCAAAACAAATGATGAGCTATATGCTAAATTAAATGATCTCTCTTCTGAAAAGAACAACATTGATCTTGAGAATTTGTCTTTAAAAACATCTTTAAATGATTACACTAAAAAGCTACTCACTCTAGAAACAAACGTTGATCTTCTCTCTCAAGAAAAGACTGAATTATTATCTAAACTAAAAGACTTTCAGACTCAACCAATTCTGTGTAACCATCTAGACTATGAAAATGTTGTAAAAGAAAGAGACTCCCTATTATTTGATTTAGATCAAGCTAGAAAAGATTTACACAAGAAGATGGATGACATTGCTAAGCTACAAAGAAACCTACATGAGTTAAGAAGAAAAGATATCCTTGACAACATCCTAAAAGCCTCCTCTAGTTTCAATGGAAGAAAAGGTTTGGGATATGATCCAAAGAAAAATCAACCCAAAAGAACTCAGACTATGTTTGTACCTAAGAACACAATTCCTAGAAAGAGAAATGAAGTTGACTCTATTACTTGTCATTTTTGTCTACGTCTTGGACATTATTCATTTTCATGCCCGTATAAGACCAAGGATTCCTACTTAGTTTGGGTCCCAAAATCCCAAACTTAGTAGAGTCGAATGCAATTCAGCTGAGATATGATCAAACGCTTAATTTTTCAATTCATATTATTTTATCTCAACTTAATAAAAGGTTTTATGCATTATGGTAATTTTCTGAACTGCTATACTGAAATAGAAACTTAGTCGGTCGAAGTATTGTCGACCAAAAATATAATCGATCGAACTTTTGTCGACCGACCAAATGCCTGTGACAAATCAAAATCAACAGCAACTATTTCGGTCGAAAATTGGTCAACCGAGCTGAATTTCTGTTTTTAATTTACAATACAGCAACCTTCTCGATCGACGATTAGTCGACCGAGAAAGATGTCGGTCGAACAATTGTCGACCGACTGAAGTTTTGAATCAGAATTTTTATACAGTCTCTACTTAAATGCTTCTAACCATATCGGACCATCACATGGGTACCAAAACCTACATTCTAACGCAGGATTGGGTGGTTGACAGTGGATGTTCCAAACACATGACCGAAAACAAAGATGCATTTCAAACTTTTGAAGAAAAGAAGAGTGGAACAGTCACTTTTGGAGATAACGGTAAAGGTAAAATTGTTGGAATAGGTAACATTGGTACAAACCTCGAAATAAAGAATGTTCTACTTGTTGATGGTTTGCACCATAACTTAATAAGTGTAAGTCAATTATGTGATAGTGGCTATGATGTTTTATTTAACAAAATATGCTGCAAATTATTAATAGAAAACACTACAAATGTTGTCTATGAAGGAAAAAGAGTTGGAAATCTTTATATTCTTAGACCTAACTCTATGAAATATGTAGTAGGAAAATGCTTGCTTGCAAATGAAAATACTTTACAATTATGGCATAAAAAGCTAGGACATGCTAGTTCACATGTTATCAAAAAGTTAGTGAAATATGATCTTGTTCGTGGTTTGCCTACTTTATCCTTTGATCAAGTTGAAAATTGCGAACCATGTACATTGGGAAAGCAAATAAAAACCTCTTTTAAACCTAAACATGTACTTAGCACCTGTAGATCTTTAGAATTAATTCACATGGATTTATTTGGACCTATGAGGACACAATCTATCGGTGGCAAAAGATATTGTTTTGTTATTGTTGATGATTATAGTAGATATACATGGGTATATTTTATTGCAACCAAAGATGATACTATTCATGCTTTTATAAAATTTTGCTCTATGATTGAAAATCTATTACAAAGCAAAATATGTACCATTAGAAGTGATCATGGTGGAGAATTTGAAAATCATGTATTTGAAGAATTTTGCACATCTCAAGGGTACACTCACAATTTTTCTGCTCCACGCACTCCACAACAAAATGGCATAGTTGAAAGGAAAAATCGATCACTACAAGAAATGGCTAGAACTATGATGCTCGAACATAACACCCCCAAAACCTTTTGGGCTGAAGCTGTAAACACTGCATGCTATGTGTTAAATAGAGTAACTGTTCACTCTCATTTGAAGAAAACTCCGTATGAAATAATACATTCTAAGAAACCTAGAGTTGACTATTTTCATACCTTTGGATCTACATGTTATATCTTAAATACCAAAGATGATAGAGATAAGTTTGATTCTAAATCACACAAAGCATTCTTTTTGGGATATTCTACCTCTAGCAAAGCATTTAGAGTCTACAACACTATCTCTAGAAAAGTTGAGGAATCTATTCATATCTCTTTTCATGAAGAGTCCAAATCAGAAAATCTAGAAATAATTGATCTTACTAATCAATTCGAAAACTTAAACATACCATATGATAGTGAGAAAGATACTACAAACAATAACCAAGGTGAAACACAACCTATACCTAGACTTATTAAGGATCATCCTCAAGAATTAATTATTGGAAATCCAAATGATAAAGTAAAAACTCGGTCTTCCTTTAAGGATGTCGCAAACATGGCTTTTGTTTCTATCATTGAACCTAAGAAGATATATGAAGCTCTTAAAGATGAGTATTGGATAATATCAATGCAAGAAGAATTAAATCAATTCACAAAAAATGATGTATGAGATTTAGTTCCTAAACCACAAGATAAAACCATCATTGGAACTAAATGGGTTTTTAGAAATAATCTCAATGAGGCAGGAGAAGTAATAGGAAATAAAGCTCGGTTAGTAGCACAAGGATATAATCAACAAGAAGGAATAGGCTTTGATGAAACGTATGCACCAGTAGCTAGACTTGAAGCTATTAGAATGTTACTAGCTATTGCTGCACATAAAAACATCAAACTCTACCAAATGGATGTAAAAAGTGCATTTCTAAACGGAATCATTCAAGAAGAAGTATATGTTGCCCAACCACCTGGTTTTGAAATACCGTAAAAAGGTGACTATGTTTATAAACTTAAGAAAGCACTTTATGGTTTAAAACAAGCACCTAGGAACTGGTATGAAAGGCTCAAGACATATCTTTTTTATAATGGTTTTTCTATTGGAAATTCATATTCTACTTTATTTTTCAAAACATATACATCTAATTTTCTTGTTGTTCAAATATATGTTGATGATATTATTGTTAGAGCTTCAAATGAATCATTGTGCACACAATTTAGTGACATTATGCAAAAAGAATTTGAAATGAGCCTCATGGGTGAACTAACCTTCTTTCTTGGTTTCCAAATTAAACAAACGCCTGTCGGGATTTTTATAAGCCAAGAAAAGTATACTAAAGAACTCTTAAAACGTTTTGGGATGGATCAGTGCAAACATGCTACTACTCCTATGGCCGCTTCTACTAAAATTGATAAGGATGAAGATGGGGAACCTATTGATGATTCCTTATATAGAGCCATGATTGGTAGTTTGCTTTACTTAACTGCTTCTAAACCGGACATCATGTTTTCCGTTGGTCTTTGTGCTCGATTTCAATCACAACCTATGCACTCTCATTTTCAAGCAGTTAAACAAATTCTTCGATACTTAGCCGACACTATATGTTTTGGTTTATGGTATCCAAAAGGACAATCCTTGGATTTTAAAGCTTATACTGATGCTGATTATGCTGGTTGTCGACTTGATCGCAAGAGCACTAGTGGTGGTTGTTTCTTGTTAGGGAGAGCTTTAGTATCTTAGTTTAGCAAGAAACAAAACACGGTTGCCCTTTCTACAACTGAAGCTGAATATATGGCAGTCGGATCTTGTTGTGCTCAAGTGCTTTATATGCAACAAGTATTAAACGATTATGGTTTTACTCTTTCATCTAGACCTATCTTTTGTGACAACACAAGCGCTATAAACTTAGCACACAATCCTATCTTACACAGCAGAGCTAAACATATTGAAATCCGTCATCACTTTTTAAGGGATCATATTTCTAAAAATCATGTTTCTCTTCATCATGTTGATACGGAAGATCAATTGGCTGATATTTTTACAAAACCACTTCCACTAGACCAATTCCACAAAATAAGGAAGCAATTGCTTATCACTCCTTTGGAAGATGTTTTCTTTGATATTTGTGCTTCCTAACACTGTTGTCTATTTGCATCATTTTGGTTTTTAATGGACATCTTTGTCATTGAATTTGGTATTTGTTGGGACATCTAATTAAGGGGGAGTTTTATTCTTAAACGGATATCTTTTTGAAATGACAAAAGGGGAGAAATAAATATAAAACTTAGTAATTGTGCAAAACTCAATCAATGAGTTTCATAAACTCTTGGCTTTACATTGAAAGTTGCTATATTCCCTAAAGAATTGGATTTCACGTTCCATAATTCATGGGGAATAATAAGCACACATTTTATAAACAAGAGAAGAAATTTACAAAGGTAATCTTCAGGTATGAAACTCACATGTTTTTATACTTTCTTATTTTATATTTAGGAAATGTTTGTCATCTTGAAAACGGGGGAGATTGTTGGCTAAATGGACATCTATAAATTCCTTTGTTTTGATAATGACAAACATTTCATTCTTGTTGATCTAACGTGCTACTTGAGTGTTGCAGGAATAAGGTGGATGACAAAGCCCTAGGGAATCTATATGCTTGAATGATTATAAATGTCATGAAATGTAATCAAATTGTAAACTTGTACAAATATATAATGTACAAGTACTTAGACTTCATGTAAATCAAGCGTTAGATCTTCCCTAGCTAAACACCACATTTAGATAGGTCATCCCCTTCAATAGTGTCACATATGCACACTCATACACACACGTAATGTCTTCATTTGAAACATTGAAACAGGGTCCATCTCGGTCGACAAAATCCTCGATCGAGACACTCTCGATCGACAAACTTCTCGACCGAGAAAGACCCAAGTAGCCGTTAGACACAGTTGACAAGGTAGTTGGCAGTTGGAGATAAACGTTGCATACACTTGATCCAGAGTGCCCGTCGGTCGACAATCTCTCGACCGAGTAGGTGTCTCGGTCGACCATTTCTCGACCGAGATGGTCTCTGACAGCAACTGCAGAATTAATTAATTAGCCGTTGTTAAAGCAACTAACTTATATCTAACGACTAGTTAAGCACTTAGAAACCCCTAGAAAGTGTCTAGAACGTCCTTAAGCACTTGTAGGACATTCCTATAAATAGGACATGCCTTAGGACACCTAAATTCACTTGATTACATACTTGAGAAATCTTTGAGCATACATTTACATTGAGCAATCTGTTTGTGAGCAATTAAGCATATTGGCAATTGGCTACTTCCTCTCCTAGCTCAAATTTCATGTCCTATAGGCTATCATCTCCTAATCCACAACAATCACATTCCATACACATTGGTTAGGAGATCTACACACTTGATCTAGGAAAATCAAGCCTTGTGCTTCAAAGGATAAGTTGTAATTTCCATTTTCCTTTCTTGTTCACTATTATTGTTTGTACTCTCCTTGCTACTCCTAGGTTGGAGGCTGCAGATTGGAGAGGTTGGAAGATCTTCTTGGTGAAGAAGGGGACCTTGAACTACTTCAAGAAGGCTGGTGCAACGGGAGGTTACTTCTAAAGAGGAAGGCTACTTCAAGGGGGAGCTTGGAGTTACTTCAAGAAGGCTACCTCGGGTTGGTGCATCTACTTCAAGTGAAGGTTGTTCAAGGGGTGTAAGAAATTATTGTATTTTGTGTAAATCCTTGTGAAGATAATAAACTTAATACTTTGAAAATCCCGGTTGGGTAAGCAACCGGGTAGTGGACTGACAACCTTAGTATTTGCTAAGGTTGGAACCACTCTAAACACTTGTCTCCTTCTTCCATTTTCAATTGTGGTTGTTTGAGTTAAATAATTGTTAAAATAATTGAAAACTCTATTCACCCCCCCTCTAGTGTTTTTCAATCGTCTCAGTCGTCGTCAGGTTGTCCGTCATTCTTTGACATAACAGGAAATAAAAGATCTATCCTATTTTACATTTAAATGGGGAAACCCCGAGTTACATTCGGGGGGAGCAAAGGTAGGAAAGAAATCTCGAGTTATCTCGAGTTACATTAGGAATAAGGAGGTAGGGAATCAGTGTGCAGACCGATATGCAAGCAACCACATACAACCAAGCACACACATAGGGTTTGTTGGCCATAACCACACTATACATCCACCACAAAACTCATTTAAGGGCAATGCGTATCGAGTGCATTCATATTACATATCATATATGTATATTGGGATTTTGTGGATTTAGTATTGGATATGCATAAAGCCATTATTATTCACATCATATGCAATAATTAAAGGCGACAAACCAAAATCGATCATATCGATAATCCTAAAGCATAGAGCAGTTGACGTGGCTCTGATAACACTGTTGGGTTTTATGGGAGACGGAGAAGGCAGCGGAAAAAAATTTCTTCTCCCAAACCCAAAACAAAGGAAATGTGTCAACGTCTATATAATAAGAAGGATGGTTTGTGGAGGCATACCTTATCCCGAGGCTTGCTCGACAACGTTACCTTGAGGCTTGCGTGGTCTTCACCTCTAGTCTTGGATGGTGTCTATGCAGCTCCTGGTCTCACTGGGACTGTCGAGATTGACAACTGTCCTCTGAGCAGCAGAAGTCTCCTGCCTCTGAAGTAGTCCACACAGACCACATGGAACTTCAATCTCCTTGTCCCACAAGGAATCGGAAGGAGTCGTACCCTCCGGTCAGCATACTAGTCACCGACACACTCTCCTACCACCAGTCGCTTTCTGTAGTTGTCTTTCCCTTGTTGTGCCTCCCTTATCGAGTAGCACTTGCTCGGGCTCTCTCTCGGTTACCAAAACCAGAGAGACCGACAACTTTGCAGAGCAACTGGTGCACTGAGTTGTTGTCCTGAGAAGCCCCCACTACCCCTATATATAGGAGGGTCATGGGATAGGGTTCTCTATCTCGGGCAATGTGGGATTAATGCAGGAGGAGAAGGGTTCGAGATTTTCCACAAAACAACCAACTGCGCCACCTGAACCGATCATTTCAAGCATGAAATGATCGGTTGGCGAGCTGAGCTGATCAGTTGACACCTGAGCCGATCAGTTCACTTCTGAGCCGACCAGTTCATGGTCCTGGTCCAACTCAAATTGGCTTTCAAATTTGTTTCCGATTAATCAAATATTAATCCTTGTACAAATCAAATTTATACAAGTGAAACAAATTGTAATTGCAAAATAGTCTTCTGACTTTCCAAACGATCTCAGTTAGACCAGTTGAGCCGATCGGTTCAACCCTTGAACCGATCGTCTCAGCCTGTCTTGAGCCGATCAGTTCATCACATGAGCCGATCGGTTCACCAAGCTGAGCCGATCAGTTCAACTCTTGAGCCGATCGATTGAGGCATCAAACTTGTACAAATCAGTCAATTGCAGTTTCAATCAATCCGATACTCTAATCAATCGGTCCAACACCTAAATTGTAGTGTGGAGTTGAGTAAGAATGTCAGTGATCATGTAAGCTAAGAATGATAGAAGGGCCCAATAACCACAAGACAGGATGAGAATGAAAAGGAAGATGCCACTAGAGATGCATGATATTATACACAGCAAAATTAGTAGCAAACAACATATTTCTTGATTCCTAAGATGTGGAGTTAGAGAATCTTTCTACATATAGGATCAAACTCAATTGTGGAAGCACAACAAACCATGGTTTATTGGACTAAGGAGGAAGTGGAAGCTGACTCTTCTTCACACCACTATCTCAATCTACAACATAGTCATCTTTTTTTGGTCAGAAAAGTGCAAGTCTATTATTATTAGCAAACTATGGGTACACACATAGATGTAATTGTACAACCTGAAATGAGAAAACAATCATGTAAACTATAAGGATTACAAACAAATACAACCACCTATCTACTGACTAAGTACCTCACAGGGGATATACAACAAAGATAAACATTATTCCACATAGGGAGTACATCTCCAACAAGGAACACAATCACACCTAATAGAAAACCAAACATGAAAACCATTGTAAGAAATCTCTTAAGGAAATACAATACAAAAACAAAAGATTCATATAAAAAATAAGAAAACCAGTGCAAGATAACAAAGAATCGACTTTGACTAACAAACTTACAATAGTCAGAAGAATGTCCCTTGATTTCCAAATATAATAGAATAGAAACAAATCATAATTTTCTCAAACAATATCAATGAATTTGTCAAAGTCAACAAAGGGGATGTACAAGAGTTTGTTTTTCTTAGGCCTTTTATTCTTCTTCTCTGATCTTGGATCCTTATTGATCTTAAACATCTATATTAGATTAGGTTTTGAGTCCTACAAATCAAAAGATAAGCCTTCTTCATCCAGGTCATAGTAGACTTTCTCCTTTTGTTGTTAATCCAATAGTAGACCATAGCTCTACATTTTTTTACCCATAACTCTACACAACATTCTCAATGTAACATGATTTTACCACTTCTTGGGTAATATGAACATGTAACTTCAAATCCAAGTTAAAACCACCTATATCCAACACAAGAGAATAGAACATCTCCTGATCAACCATAGTAAAGTTAGTGGTTACTTGGGATTAGTACATATGTAATGAATTGTTAGCCACATCATTCCCCAAGACATCACCAATCTCACGTGAAGTAGGAGACACCTTCTCGCTACACTGGTATGACATTGAAGGTCTACCTACATCACATGGAGGAGGTTGTTTTGGGACTGAATCACCTATATCTCCACTTATAGACTTTCTTGTTCACATTTGTGAAGCCCAATTAGCCTTAGAGCCATTTCCATGACCAATAGTATAGTGCTTCCCGACCCTTAGATGTAGGTCATTACTAGGATTATCCTAGAAGAAAACCAAAGGAAAAGAATTGAGCATGTGCCCAAAAATTTTATAACCAGAGCATATCATAGGCTTTGCAAGGATCTCCACCTTCAAGAGAGACAGATTTCCATCAACCTCCACATGTGTAGCTTTAGGAAAAGACTTGGTAGACAACGACACCAATACCTTAGCATCACCTAAGAAACCAATTGAGAGTGTAGTATCATCAAAGTTAAGGTGTAATGACCTAGCCTCCTGGTAACCCCCAATCAAGGGAAACCAAAAGGTCAGATTCGCTATCCCAATAACTCAGGATCCATGGTTTGGCATTTAATCAAAAATAATTATTAAATTCTACTAATGCTATACTGGAAAGCTGGAATAAAATAAATGTTTTGCATACCTTGTAAAAATTTATGATTTAGACTTCTATCCACATATAAAGTCTATCTATCTAGTCCTCCTTGAACTGATTAATTGTATCTTCACAATATTTCAATTTATTATTTGTCCTTTTCAATAATTGTACCTAAAATGCCGAAAAACAAAACATCGATCAGTATATTTCTATATCAGTATGCGTGGGACAATCACAACATCACAAATAGTTTCTAACAACCTAATTATCACAAATAAGTTATTAACAATCCAAATTATGCTTTGAATATGACATTCTCAGCCACTTTTTCCCTAAACCCTGGATTACCCTCTCTTAGGGTTTTGTCTTTACAAGGGACATAAGGCCACCTTCTCCATCCTAAGCTTGATGCCTGGGGTCACCTCTCGAGGTGCCCAATGGTCTTCCCTCTAGGGCTTGACTGAATCAGACCTTCCCTCTGGGGCTTGGTCTTGCACTCATACATCAGAGTGGCATGTAGGTTCAAGAATACACATACATAATTAATTGTGATACTCATAGGGACTTTATAGGATTGCAGAATTGAACATCCAAAAGTTCAGGGTGCAATTAATTGATAAAATGTTTGGGAAATGCCGTGAAACTAAAGGCAATTATTCATAAGTAACCACATACATGTTCAGTCGAATCAACAAGCTAATAGTAATCCAAGCAAGAAAGTATCCAGACAAGCAGTTCAATCCGCACACATAAGCAAGAACCCTAAAAAGTACATGTATCTAATTACTATTCACTTTCTTAGATTACACTCATATGAACTTGCTTCCTAGGGATTCCTACTTCCTACTTCCTTTTAGGGTTTCATTAGGGTTCATCCTTATTATTGACACTATAAACCCTAAAATAGCAAATATAATCACAAACCCTAACTAGCTTGTTATATTCTTCCTAATAGGCTTAGGATCAACTCATAATTACACTATTCCATGGAATCTCAAATTAACCACATTAATCATCTTTTACCCTAAGTTAGGGTTTCTATATGCATTATCATATATTCATGTGTAAAACTCTATAGCAAGCAAATTAACATCTAAATCAGATTCAATTCTTACTTTTTCTCTCAAGAGGTTATTATAACTCAAAATAACCTATTTAAGACCTTAAATCTAATTTCCAAACATAATTAGGGTTTCAACATAGTTTAATGCATTATATGATCCACTTAAGGTACTTTTGGAATTAGAAACAAAATCAAGTTCTAATAACTATTTTAACAATTTCCTCATATTTTTCAGATCATTATTCATACATTACATGTATTAATACGAGCTACCATTTATTTTCTATGAATTTTGCAAAATAGTTACCTTCCGACCAATGGTAATCCACCACATCAGTAGAGTGGCTTGCTCTTTCTTTTCCACGTGAGTCAGGGTACAGCGAATCAGGCTTCACCATCTCAGCACACGCTTTACGTGAGTGAGACACTCAGCCAGTCGGTGTGTATGATTTTTCCTCTACACCTATCGCCTGCTATTCTTGCATTCCTGAGGGTAGAGGAGTAATTTTACTCCTACCTGTATCCTTCCTCTCGCTCACCTCCCACTTATGAGGCAGACCCTGAGATGAGTCAACCTAGTACTTGACTCCGAGTTCTAGGGTGTTGGAGGCCAAAGCAAAGGTGTCACCACCATCGCCGGATTGAGGCAAACTCACTGGCAGCCTCAGTTGTCAATCTAGCGGCGTGAAGTGAGAAATATCACAAAGTTTCCATGGCCGACATGGAGGGAGCAACTTCCATGGAAATTCTGGCTCTACTCGCAAAATTGGTACGAGGGACGCCTACTAGAGGCCTTGTGGCATCCTGCGATTGGTTATGTGCCCTCGCGGTGAGCTCCCATACCCTCTTTTATAACTTGGGTGTCCGGATTGGTGTAGACATCCCTACAGATTGAGGAAACATGGGTTTATCTCCTAAAACCACTAAAACTCGGGGTCTATCAACTCAAAAAGGAGTTCTAAATGCAATGGGGTTGTTTGCGCAGATGCTCGTGCATCGATCAACGAAGAAATCATCCTTAAAACCTCGTTTCCCTGTTCTTCTATTTTGTTTCCTATTTGTTGTGTGCACAGAATAGCCACCGTTGGATCCTAGATCCAACGGCTCTCAGCCGCGCGCCAAGAACAAGGATCCTGGTTAAATTGAATAAATGTAACATTTAATACATTATAAGGATTATCTCCACACTTTAGGATAATTTGCAAAATCCATAACTCTTAAACTGTATATCATTTTAATCCCAAATTTTAGGGGAATGTCCATGTTGACCTATCCACTTGTGTACTAAATTTGAGTCCCAAATTCCAAAGGAAAAGGGCATTATCTTCACGTGCAAGTTTTCATTTAATAAGTTTATTTATTTGGTATTTTCTCTTTGTTATTCCATTATCTTTGCAACTTGGACATCCTTCAGACCCAAGGAATCCCAAAGATACTAAATCCACCTTGAAGGATAGTTCTTAGCCTTCTAGATGCTTCTACATCTTTCTTTTTTCATTATCTTGGTTATTCCTTTACACTTTAGGAAACTTACAAAATTTGTATCTCCCAATACGTTTATCCTTTTAATCATAAATTTTAGAGAGAAGTCCATGATGACTTAAACTTCATGTGTGCAAAGTTTGGGACTCAAACTCGAAAGTATGAGGGACTTTTCTTCATATGCAAGTTATCTCTTAATAAGACATATTTTAAGCATATTTTCTCTCTCTTAATATTTTATTTTCTTTATTTAGATTCCTTTTACCATTGGAAACCATGTGGACTCAAAATCTCATCCATGATGATTCCATTATCCATATTTCCACATATTTTTCATATTTTTATCATTATCTCAAATTTCCTTCTTAATATTGCATTATTTGATTTCTTCTTTTTCTAATAATCCTGTTGGACTCATTAATATATTATTCATGAAATCACATGCAAAAAGGGAATATTGCAAAGGGAATCCATTCAATACATATAATTCAGACAATTCCCATAATCATACATTTATTGGGGAAATTGCATTTCCCACCATATGAACCCAAAAATTGGGGTTGTAACACGAGGGGTCTTCCCAATGTTGTATCAATATGATACAATCGATCTAGATTCTAAGAACGCCTCCAATTCACAATCTTCATTTATATGGGTGTCAGCAAGAATAATAAGGGAGGAAGTAAGGAACTCGATGCCCATGCCTCAATGATGACAAGCATGCCATCCATCATCCATGCATCCTATGCTAAGATTCAATCCTTCTCCTTTGTAGTTGGCAATTTGACAACAAACCCCTCTTTCTCCTAAGGCGCAATCTCAAGCTTATCACTAGACCTCCACAACCTTCGAATCCAACCCACTAGTTATCCTCTGAATTTTTTCCTACATATGGGTCTTATCAAAACAAATTCATTCCAATCAAGAGCCTCATCTTCCTGACTCAAAACCTTCACGCATTTGATACCATTTTGCATTATCGGTTCCATTAAATTAATAGTCACAACCTTTGCTCCGTTTAGTGATTATCGACTTGCCAAGATCAACAACCATTGTGGCAGGGGCAGTCAAGTTGATTACAAGATTAGATGTTGCTTGGACTTATTTAGAGGGATGTGGAGTAGGAGAGGAAGAAGTTGAGGGAATCAGAATTGCTCTCACATTTTCCTCCCCCATTTGGTGTTACGCAGACGACAAACACCCAAGATTAGAGGGTAAGTGGGATGGACATTGGGGAATTTCTTCTCCATTTGTCCCTCTTGAACAGGATGGAGGAGTCAAATGAGACGACTCTGGAACCACATCTCCTCCTTAGCTTACCCTTCCCCTAGGCCTTCACCCACCACACCCTCTCCCCCATCCATGGCTTTTCCTCGCCATCAACGAGAAGGGAACATGCCAAGAGGGGGAGTGTTTGATATTGGGTTAATATAGAGGTATATAGGAATTTGAAGCAAGAATAAGAAGACAAAGAAGAAGAAGAAGAAGAAGATGAAGAAGAGAGAAGTACAATCGTGGAGGCCGCGAAGATGCAACCACACTAAGAAGAGATGGTGGTCATCTGCATGCGATGTCTCTCTTGTTTTCTCTATAGGGTTAGGTTTAAGATCAATGGTCTTAACAATATGTGAAAAATTACATACATGTTGTATTCATTATTAATAGGGGACAAACTCATGTCCTACATATAAGCGAGAATTCAAGTACAAAGAAGCGGGCTTAACCCTGATGAGCCAAGACATTTGGGCCCACATTACAATCAGACCTATTAACTAATATGCTAATAATATTAATGCGGGGCCCTAAATGTTATCAAAGGGGAGGAATATGGAGGCTTTGAAGAATTGTCCAACGGTACGGACCAAACACTATGCATGCTCTACTGCGGGCGTGTGAGTCAAAATTTCACTATCAAAGTTGGTGGAGTAGAACTGTGGTGGTATATGGTTGAAATCGGCCTTGTGGCGAGATCTGGCTGATGAATAGTCGTTGAACCAACTTTTCATTTCCTTTCTTTGATTGGTGGGTCATTGAAATAGGGTGTTACAACATAATATAGATGTTCACACGGAAGTTCAGTTTAACATAATTCCACTCCTCTCTACTAGAAGGAAAGAAACCACCACGGACTATATATCAGCTCTATCAGGTTTTGGGCCTGTGGCCCGGGTCGTTACTGGAGTCATGCAGTTCCCGCCACAAGAAGTAACAAAGAAGTGCACGTATAGCATGAGGTGCGTGTTGTGCGGAACTGCTTTATTTATTTTTTACTTGGGCGAGGATTCCAAAGAGGCGAATCCAAATGAAGTGAGAAATGGAGGTAGTGTTGTGGCCAAGATTTTACTTTTCAAGAAAAGAGATGATGGGATGACGGGTCAATTAATTCATAATTTTTGTTGGGGGTGTTCACAGAAAACTAGCCGAAACGCAGTTGTGCAGGTAGCGTGCCGGTGGAGCAACGGAAGACCAATCGATTATAGGTTGGAAGGGAACAACTCCGAGGACCAGATAGTCCTAACGGGCTGGGGAGGTTATCTTGTATGTTGACGCAAGGCACATTAAATCAGACATCATCAGCTAGATGCAAATTTTCTGTCAGCAAGTAAACCGGTAATTCAGAGAAAAGTAACCCATACTTCATCAATTACGTGGTGATAAATTCGATCCAATGTTTTGGACGTCTTTTCTATAGGAGTCCTCCTACAGAAATATTTTCTATAGGACTCTCATTGGTTGCGTATGAAATTAGTAGGCCTCTAGTACTACCATCTTTCCCTATGTTTTAGTCTTCGGCTAACAAGGCATTTACCACATGATAACATGTGATTTAGATATCGCTACTCAAATGAGGAGGGAGATTGGATTTGAGAGTGCGCGTAACTGCCAATTAGTCATGCTAGTTTACATGGTTGCTTGCGACGTCGGCAAGTCATATGTACAATTCTGGCAGAAAGAGGGAGTACTGGTTCGAAAAAAGTGTCCATCTTCGGAGACGGTTCTGCAATTTTCGGGTGCATGAGTATATATAGATCATGAGCAATGTTTTTCCGTTCCATTCCACATTTCATTTTCCAATCCATTGCTCCAGGGAATTAAACTCGCACCACCTTTTAGCTAGATTAATTACGAACTCCCCACCTGCGTTCAGTAGCCAGAGTTCCTCCCGGCCGGATATAGGATGGAGCAGCCAGCTGCGTTTTTCCAATTCTTCTCCATCGTCGTTTTCTGCATCCTTGCCAGAGCCGCAGGTACGTAGCCATGCATTCGTCTTTTCTTCTCGGCGTCGTTTGATTATGCCAGTTGATCCATCTTCTCAGTCTCAAACTGACGCTTGCTATCAGAGGTGGCAGAGTCAACAACGACGTTCCAATTCACGAACAACTGCGGCTACACGGTATGGCCCGGCACGCTGTCGGGCGCGGGGACCCCGCCTCTCTCTCAGACTGGCTTTGAGCTCCCTGCTGGCGCATCCGCATCCCTCACCGCTCCCCCAGCCTGGTCGGGCCGCTTCTGGGGCCGCACACGCTGCTCCACTGACGCCTCCACAGGACTCTTCAAGTGCCTGACTGGCGACTGCAACACGGGAAAGCTCGACTGCCAAGGCTCCGGATCCGTCCCTCCAACTACCCTCGTCGAGATCACCCTCGCAGCGTCTTCCGGCGGAATGGACTTCTACGACATCAGCCTCGTGGACGGCTACAACATCCCTGTGTCCATACAGACGACACGGTCAGCGGTCGCAGCCGCGGGCCCCAGCTACAGCTGCGGCATCGCGGAGTGCGCCGGAGACCTGAACGCCGCTTGCCCCGCGGAGCTGAGGGTAGTCGAGCCATCTACGGGCGCCGTCGTGGCCTGTAAGAGCGCGTGCTTAGCGTTTGGCGAACCCAGGTACTGCTGCTCAGGAGCGTATGCTAATCCAACAGCATGCGGGCCGACGAGCTACTCCCAGATATTCAAGGCCGCGTGCCCGCTGGCGTACAGCTACGCCTTCGATGATGCGAGCAGCACCTTCACCTGCCCTTCTGTGGCACCGGCAGGGGTGACACAGGGTGATTCCTACGTCGTCACCTTCTGCCCGTGATGCCGTTTGATTTGAATAGCTTTCGCCGGATGCATTAACGCAGTTGGATTCTTTATATTATTATTATCCTTCTTCTGTACACGAATATGTCTGTCCATGCAATGGGTGATACATCAACAACGAGTATTGTAATTGTAAAACAGTTAAAAAGGTTACTCAATTGCTTGGTTGGTTGGCTGCTTGTTTGACATAGCTCTGCGTTGCGACACCCATTCTTCCATCTGGCTAACAACCCCCAACAATCAGTCCATGTGATTCTTGCTTCACACCTGTTTCTGCTCAGGAAAAGCTTTGTATAGTAGAACTCCAAAAGAAAAGAGCAGCTAGCTGTACCACCGCAATATTAACAGGGTAGCAGTCCATCACATCACACGTAGTAGTAATATAACAGCGAGCAGCAAAGAAGGCAGATGACACATATTGCGCCGAGGGTCATGTTGCATCTGGTGGTAGTGATCTGCTATAGTCATGCCCTCCTAATAAACAGAGGCACATCACTTGCAACCTGGAGGGGTAGTAGTAGTTGCATTTTGATAGCGATATTGTTACAACCCTGATTTTGGGTTCTTTTGGTGAGAAATGTAATTTTTCATATTAATAATATTTGAACAAATAATGATGTAATGTATTTGGAATAAATGAATTTTGTTTACAATAGCCTTGATGATTGTGTTGTGGGCTTTATTGGCTATTGGGCCCAAATAATGAGAAAATTCAATTAGTGAATGAATAATTGAATATTTGAGAAAAAATGAGATGAAACCCTCTAGAAGGCAAATCTAAAGAGGGATTTCGTGCCTCTTGGGTTCCTTGGGTTCCAAGGAGTCCAAAGTTGCATAAAGAGTGTGATACGAAAAGAAAAGATCAATTAAGTATTTCTTTAGTAAGAAAGAAATTGAAAATAATGTTAAAATGTTGGAAATAAGTGGAAAAAGGTATAATTGGGTTATCCTTGGTGGAATTTTGTATTCCAAGGATTCCTAATGATAAAAGGAATACCAATGAGGAAAATAAAAGAAAAATAAAGAGAAATGATCAAAAAGAAATATTTTAATAAGAAATATACATGATAATGAAGAGTAATGCATTTAGATGCATCTAGAAGGATAATAAGTATCCTTAAAAAGTAATTTCAAAATAATAGAGTTTCTTGGGATCCAAGGAGTCTCAATAAAGAGGAAAGAAAGAGAAAATACCAAACTTGTAAAAATAAAAGGATAATGGGAATACATAATAATGAATTATGTGGTTTTGTTAAGAAGAAAGTATTTTCTACTTAAGGAAAATATAATTTCGAGGCCAATGAATTAAAAGGCATGAATGAAGAGAATAAAAGAGAGGATTTTCGTATTTCTAATTATCCATACAATAAAGAATATCAAGAGGTAAGTAGGAGAGAGAATTTTGCTTCTCATTAAAGGAAAAGGAGTTCTAATGGGAGTGGGGCTTGTTTCCTCTTAAAGGGGCACGTTAGGGCGTGGATGACCTCCCATATTTAAGGGGTAGACCCTTAGGGTTGAGTTACAGAGAGATCCCACGTCTCCCACTCTCTTCCTCATCTTCTTCTCGTTTGAAACCCTAACCAAGAACGCATAGGGTCATCTTGGCGGCTAGCAGATGTAAAGGGATCTCGGTGGAGGCACGAATCATCTTCGAAGTTCTAGGGTGGTTGGCCACCTTTCCCTGCCCGCCATAACTATGCAGCACCTGCAGTGCGGCCACCAGGCCGACCACGGTTTGCAGGCCCGGCCAGCGTAGGCGAGCCGCCTTGGCTGCGAGGAAAGGGTACCAATAGGTGCGGAGGAGGGAGACGGAGGAGATGGAGTGGTCGCCGGTGCCCTGGGGACCAAGGGATGGAGGAAGGAAGCCCTCCTCGAGCTGCTGCAGGCGGAAGCGTAGGGCTTCACGAGGAAGAAGGAGCACAAGAGGTGTTGGACGCTTCTACCCCTCCGCGGGCTAAAGCGTTGCTCACTTGCGTGGGGGGGGGGGGTAGTTTTGTAATTCGGTTATGTTCTCAACTTATAAGGCACGTTGCATGGAAAGGGGACACATGGCACCCCCTGATTGGCCAAAAGGTATTTTTTACTTGCAAAATTCATAATCAAATATGGGTAACTCTGATTAGGACAAGTAATATATGAAAATTGATCCTCAGAATGAGAGGAACACAAAGAAATTATGTTTGAAGCCTAATTCTGCTTGAAACTCAAAAAGTATAGGGTTTTACATCTTTTGATGCATTAATTGATAGGAAAACCCTAGAATGATATAAAAACAAACATGATGAATCTTTTATATGTTTTTTATCAATCTTAACCTATTAAGAATAAAAGGAATGGTAAAATCATAAAAGGATGATTAGTATGTTGGTTTTAGGGTTTTATGATCATGAACATGGTTTAATGGACTAAAAACCCTGATTTGAGTAAACATGAGTTTTAGTGGTCATAACGCGATATTGCAAGAATACAACTGTAATATAATGATTCTTGAACATAGTTTGGATTAGAGAATCCTTAATGAAGATAATTAAGATGATTAGGATTTTGTAAGAAACCTTAGAAACCCTAATTTAGGGTAAAAGAGGATAAGATCATATATGTTTTGCAAAAGGGGAAAATACGTTGTGGAATGATGGTTCTAAGTTATTTGCACATAAAAGTCCTTAATTTTGGATAAATACTCTATATGTAGTGATTGGGGTTTTCTCATGAATAAAAGGTAGATTGATGGTAAAATGAGTTCATATGTTAATTAGACCCTAATGAACTTTGAATTAATGATAGATGCGTATAATGATCTTGTCATGGATTAAAAGGATAAAAATAGTAGCTTTAATGAAAAGAAGCTTGATGAAATTAATTAATGATTAATGTGCCTTTAATATGGAAATAGAGTTGTATGTTGTTAAGATAACCTTAATATTGAAGAATAGATGAGATAATTAGGGTTTATGAGTAATGGCATCAAATTAGGGTTTAATATGGTAAAAGATGAAGGGAAACCCTAATTGAAAAATGAAACCCTAAAATGGATACAAAAACCCTAGAAAGTGAATCCAAGTCAATAAAGTAGATTCTTGATAAAGTGTGTAACAAATAGAGTCCATATTCTTTTCAAGAATTATGTGATTATTGAATTGCTTGCTTGGATTGCATTCTTGGTTGGATTTTCTTAATGTTGTGAAATCATCAAATCAGGTATTTGGTTACGCTTATGATTATCCCGACTAGTTTTCTGAGGATTTGATCAATGTTTCCCTCATGGCTTGAAATAACTGTTGGATGCTTTTATTTCATGCAACTATAGAGTGACTATGACTATTACTATGACTATACATGTATAACTGGCTAGATATGAGTCCACCTCTGTGGCTTGTAGAGGCTAAAAGGGGTAACCTAGAGAAAGGTCTAGGTTATCGCGGGTTAGAAATTGGGCTACCAAGTGTAGTGCCATGAGACCCATTAGTCTGTCATGAGTTAAGGAGTGGGCTACTTACGAGTAGTGCCATGTGACTCAACCCTAGAAACTGGTTCACCTATAGGTGGGACCATGAGGGGTTTAATGGGGATCTACCTTAAGGAAGGTAGTATCCAGGTCCACTGTAGGGATAGCACAGAGGATAGGGTACTCATGGATCGTAGAGTTATATTTAAAACGTAATCTTGGTTGTTTAATGATTAATTGAATGATTATATTGTTATCATAGTTGCACGTTTATTGTTTCCCCCATATACCAACTTCGGCTGACCGACATTTTGTTTGTCGGCGTTTTAGGTTCAAGCCAAAAGGACAAACAATAAATCGTCATATTGCGAAATACATGAAGTAAAATACAAGGAGGATTAGTTAGAATAGAATCCATAAGTGGATAGAAGTTTAGAGATCCAAGTTTTCAAAAAGGTATGCAAAAGTTTATTTTCTTACAGCTTTTCAGTATAGATTGTTTAAATTTAATAATTGTTCTTGGTTAAGTGTCGAACCTTTGATCCGGAAGTTATGGGTACAGCTTCGACCTCTCGGTCTCCCTTAATTGGGGGTTACCGGAAGGTGGGGTCGTAACACATATCCTCACATACCTCCGTCTCCTCCACCTTCAAATCACTATTTGATGTGGTTATTGAAGTAGGTTGGTAGGAATTCGGACATAGTGATGATCATCTAATCGTCATCGTCCCCATCCTCATCTCAGCCCCAATCACAATAATGTAGACATAGGCTGCATGGATAACCTTTTTTTTCAACAAGCTCTAATATTGGTTATTCCTCAAGAGATCTTTTGTTATGATATATCATCTTTTTAACGTTCTTTGTCAACTCATCAACGATAAGAATGAACATATATGGGATCAAAGGTTGATTCCTCGTGTAGATGTTTCTCCTATATGAATCCTAATACCTTGCATTCCAAGTAACATAACATACATTTATTTGATTAATGCAATGTATCGGGTTGCCAGATATTTGTCTCCAAAATCCAACACAACACTCTCTATGTACACAATCATAAACCTTTTCCAAAACAATAAAGTTCACGAGAAGGTCTCTCTTTCTATGTATATATCCATAAGCCTTCTTATTTTATAAATAGCATACACATTCGGTCTACCAAGCATGAAACCAAACAAGTTGTCTGATATTTGCATTATCTACTCAATATTCCTCCTCTAGAGCTCCACAGTGGGACTCATCAACTTGATAACTATCTAGTTTGAGCAAATTTCAACATCATTTTTTGTTCTTATAGATGGGGATTGTGGTAATGTTTCTTCACTCATTCATCTCTATCATTCTTCATAGTCATATTGAAGAAAGTCAAGAACCACACAACTTCTTCATTTGTTATACTCTTCCATAGATCAATAGGAATACCATCCAGCTCACATGACTCTTCTACTTTGGTCTCCTCTTAAAGAATTATTAACCTCTAATTTTTTAACTCATCATGTTTAAGTGATATCTCATGTATTCATATCAAATGAGTCTCTTGCATTCTAAAAGATATCCCCATTTAAAATTTTATGAAAATACGTCTTCCATTGGTTCATGATGTCATCATTTCTCTACCATCTTTACTCTTGATGCATTTCACTTGAACCAGGTCTGGTTGTTTTACTATATCTTATCATGGCCATGTAGTATGTATCATTTCCCCCTTGTATAGAATCCTACTTATATATCTCTTCAACGTATCTAGCGCAAGACTCATGAACTAATTTCTTATCATTTATGTTTTTTGTCTGTAAAAACTTGCATCATCTCAAGGTTTGGTCTAGTTTGTATAAGCCTCCCTTTTAAGGTTAATAACCTTATGTACTTCATCTTTCCACCATAAAGTTTTCTTTCGTGGAGGCCTAAAATCATTATAGTCCCCAAAAAATTCCTTAGTGATTCTTGTTATGTAGGAGACAATATTATGCCTCATAGTGCTAACATCTAAATCCATGTTCCAGTTTCCCTCCTCGACAAGTTTACCACAAAAAGTGAACTTATTTTCTCCTCTAAGACATACTAACTTGATTCTTTTATGTTAATATTTGGTATGCTTATTGTTTTTTATCAACATGGTACAATCTAAAATCAGCAACCTATGTTGGATGTCAATTTATTCTCCAGGATTCACTTCACGATCCTTGTATACCATTGGCCTTGTAAGGAAGAAATTATGTTTTTTACAATTTTGGCCACTCTTGAAATTAATCATATGAGAAAGAAAGTCATATTATGGAGTCTTATTCTTAGACATAGAGTATTAGAAATTTCAAACAACATGGCGATAAGTACAACAAAAATGAAAAATAAATCATGTTAAATTGAGCTCCCCTTTCACAGCAGGCCCACATGGAACCAATGCTAATTTTCATGTTACAAATTCTTATTTTCTTCTTTGATTGATTTAATGGATCTATGTTACAACCCATGTAGTTTGAATCTTATAAACAATCCCATCTTTTCATATTTCACCCCTACTATGATAAGGAATATATTATCATATCAAAAGTTTGTGAAATTTAGAAGTAATAGAGAAGGGAAAAGAAAAAAAGGAAGATGGAACATAGTGCACAAGAGTAATGTTTCACATTGTATAATGTCATTTTGGAAGATCAATCGATATGTGTATATGTTTCATCATCTAATCATCATACCCTAAAAATACTTATGTGTCCTCTCCCGGGTGACTATCATATGTAGCTAATAAATAACTGGTAGGAATGAGTATATGAATTGATACATTAGTTTGGTTTACCTGGTAGAACGAGTGGTTTATGCCTATTGGATTTAATCAAGTATCCTCCTTGTAGAGTGTACCAACCTTAACTATTCTTCATTCTCATAAGAATCCAACCTTATTTCTTCTAGTTCTTTGAGTAGCAATAGTCTTTTCTCGACAACCTTCTTCATATCATAGTTGACAAATTTCACAAGCCAATACACTTGGTATTCTATTCTACCAACAAGTGGGAATACTTATAGTAGAGGAATCTGAAAGGAATGATCTCAATTGGTGTCTTTAATGTTGCACAAAATTCCCTAGGACATCATCTAGATTCAATGCCCACACTTCTAATGAGTTTAAAATCATTATTTTGAGGATTTCTTTGATTTGAAGGATGGAAATTTCAACTTGTCTAGAGGTCTCTGGATGGTATGGGGTTGATACTTTATGAGTGACCATGTATTTCTTTAGCAGAGTGTTGAAATTTCTTTTGATGAAATTGGGTACCCCTACCACTTATCACCACTTAGGAACTCCAAATCTAGGGAAGTTGATCTTCTTGGAATGTTGAATGATAGAATTAGCATCACAATGTTGAGTGTCAAAAACTTCCTCCCACTTTGTGACATAATCCACTCCAACTAGTATGTATTGCTCCCAATGGATTAGGGAAAAGGCCCTATGTGGCAAATTCCCCCAACATCAAATATCTTAGCTTCAAGAATACTTCTAACGAATTGGCTAATGTTCTTGATTATTATAGACTGACATGCATAATATTTGAAGTTGTCTTATCAGTGGCAAACTATCCTCCATAAGGGGTGAAGTGGAAACAACTAATGACTTTCTTTGTCTCTTCATGTGGGATGCATCTCCTAAATACACCATTAGAACATCCTTTGAAAACCAATGGATCAAATAGGAATTGAACTTCACTTCATTGAAGAATTTATTTCGTTATTGATATGTAACGTCCGGACGAAGCACTCTTGAGGAAATAGAATTTTTAGAATCAATATACAATTGCATTACTATTGTCTACATAACATGCAAATTTTCAGTTGGAAAGTCATCCTTGACAAAAACACCATCATCATTCAAAAATCAGAGTCGCGATGATTAATTATAAGTTTTTAAGCCCATTTTTATCCCAAATTCACATATTATATTCTTATCATAAAAGGATCCATACATTAACATGTCTTAGCATCCTTTTTACTTTACGATAGCATGATCTATGTGCACATGACTTTGAGACCACCAGGTGTTGTCAAACAAATTAGAAGGGCAAAATGATCACCAAGAGATCCTTATCTATGGTGGCATAATTTATTTAAGCATCATATAAAGTTTGTTGGAATAATAAATAGCATGGAGTTTCCCTCATTCCTTTATCCCAAAATAGCCCAACGACAAGGAAAATTGCATCAAACATTAGTTCAAATGGTTCTTTCCAATCTAGAAACTAAATAATAGGAGCAATAATAAGATATTGCCTGAGATGATTCGATACTTTAGAATAAATCTTCTTGAAATTGAAGTCCACATTTTTTGCAACAACATAAAAAATTAGCTTGGCTATCTTAAAGAAGTCATTGATGAACCTCCTAAAGAATCTCGCATGTTCTAAGAAGCTACAAATGTCCTTTACATTGGTTGATATTTTCATTTGATCATCACCTCTATCTTTTCCTTTTCTACCTTGATGCCCTTGCCTGAAACACATGAATGAAGACAAATCCACATTGTACCATAAAGTGGAACTTTTTTGAGTTCAACACTAAGTTTACCTGTGAGTATATATGAAAAAATTTGGACAAATTGGACAAGAAATCATCAAATAAGTTTTGATGGAAACAAAGTTCTTTCGTTCATGTCTAGTTATTTAATAGAATGTATCACTACCTCTACATGTTTTCTCTTCATTTCTTTCGAGATCACAAGGAATAAGCTATAACCTTACCATCTTGAAGGAACACACTTCCTAATAATCTTCTAGATGCATCACAAAGCATGATATAACCTTGATTATAATCATGTAAGATCAAGACATGCATCATTTTCAACCTCTATTCCAATATTTTAAAACACTTTTCATAAGAAACAAACCAAACAAAAGGAAAGTCTTACCTTGTCAAGAGATGTGATATGACAAAAGTTCCTTGTGAATCTTCAATATTATCTAGGACAAGACAAAGGAAACTTCTAACCTTAGAAATATTGGGTAATTCCCACTAATTATGCTGATTCCACCTTCTTGGGATCCATGATGACCCTCCTTTCTTAAATCATTTGTCCCAAAAAAGCAAGTTTTATTGACTAGAGCTCACACTAGATAATTTCACATTATGAAAATATTTACTTGTCAGCTATAAAGTCATTCACAAGTGATCCTACTTTTCTCCACATCTCAATCATATAGCATGACATCACCTATGAACATGACTGTAAACTGATTGAAGTACTTCTAAGACTCAGGACATCATATATGAAAATTACATGGGATTTGTTAGTTCAAAACTAATATTATAGTTTATGATATTCCATAATGAGTCTAAAAAGTGAATCTTAATGCTTAAATGATGGTAAAATAAATGTAGAAAATCCATAAGCTCCAAGAAGTTGATCAAACATATCATGGATTGTAGACAAGGGCTATTTGTTCTTGATTGTGATCTTATTCCATTACATATAATTGATACATGCACACATCATACAATGTTCTCCATCACAGAAAGCTCTAGATCTCCTCATAATAAAATTCTAAGTTCAAGAGGTCATGATATTTAGGAATTCATGTAATTAAATGTTCCACTCTATAAACTTTATCGATCCCATTTCATAAGAAAGAAGTGCTATAGGGTGGTGGCATGAGATCAATTTTATACTCAAAATTGAGAAAATTTGGAAATGTATCAAGGAATAAATCTAGAACTCACAAACAACTGGTACATATATCTTATCTTTCTCTACTTTGGCATCAATATCATATTCCAAGAAATCTTCACAACCCTTCCTCGTCATCTTATGGGCCAATACCACCATATCATGCATGTAGTCATGCCCTTCCCATCTCTAATTTTGACACATAAAAATCCCCACGTTAAAGTGTAATCTCTTTCTATGAGAAATCAACTAAAATCATCTAAGCTACAAGTCAATCCATACTAAAGAATTCCAAAATAATTCATAAGAAAGGGAACGAGAGTAATCACAATAGTGTGCACATTGAAATTTTGGGTTATAACATTCAAATGGTTTACAAGTGAGTGGTGGATAAAATAAAGTTTTCTTTTATGATATATCAAAACATAATTTTATATGTTATTAAAGATACACATCTCAATTGTGATAACTATTGAAATAAATACTCCTTTGTAAGGTGTTGATGTGAAAGAAAACTATTGCAACCCTACCTCTATCATGTCATCCTTGTTGTGTGCTACCACTGGGTGATCCCCTTATATAACCACATACTATTGTATAATTTCCAATCTAGATGGAACCTTTCAATGTTTCTTATAGTAATATGATTATAAATTATGAGGATATTTTTAAATATTGGCATTTCTCTTTTTAAAGTTTCCTGTCTATCTAAAATACTAGAAACTTTTGGTTCTCTTATCTCCTTAGCATTAACTACTGTAATATCTACCACATGTGTTGCAATGGGGAGTCTTTATCTTTTATGGAACACTCACAATAAATAACTTGATGGTATCTCAAAGGGTGTCCATCTTGGTGGAGAAGGAGACCATACATATTTGGACCTTCCCTTGTTGTATGAAGAGAGAATGACATCATAACTTGGTCTATGCCATCCACCAAAATATACCATCCATATGCTAATATTATGAAAGAAACTATCACTACACTAGAACCACTACCACCCTGAGAGCCTCTACCAAAATCTCATGTATGATTCCTAACCTCAAAGTGCTTTGAATATTTCACTGACTCTTAATCTGATGTCGCACCTTGATGAACTTTCTAAAGTTCTCTCAATACCGTTGACTAACTACATTAAAATGTTCTTTATCTATACGTTCCAACCAATCTTAAATTTTCTACACTTTCCAATGTCATTCAAAACTATTTTTTCGATAAAATATGACTTATTTTATGAACACAACCTTGTTCTCTCTAACAAACAAGATTCCTTTCCTTCGATTACGAAGATGTCATACATTACTAATTAAAATGTGGGATGGAGATACTTCATATGAAATTCATCAGTGAAGTACTTCAACATTAGTGTTCGTCCTCTCGTCTTAGATTCCACACCTTTTCACCATAGCTCCAAATGAGATTTCAGTAGATAGAATATGTGATTTTTGTATTTAGCTTGTGGTAATTACATTAACAACATTGTTTTTGTTTTTCTCGAATCCATTCATCATCCTCCGTCGGGTCTGTAGTACCAATGTTTTTTTCTTCCTCTAGTTTTCTTTGGAATTTGGTAGGATCTCATCAACTCCTTTGTTTTTTGTGATGATGATACACTTTATATATATGTGAACATCCTATTCTCTTCAATATGTATCCTAATAAGGTTTCGAGTTATCAAATAAACTTTGTATTCTATCATCTTAGCAGTAGGAATTTTCTTAGGTACAAAGTGGATTTTAGCTTGCTCCTCACCTTCTATCCTCTTCATGTATTTGCACGTCAATATCAAATATCTATATTAGGTAACCACAATTAAAAAAGTAAAGAGTCCTCGTCCTACTGGCATCTTTATATCTATGTCCCCAAGCCTACATTCTGATGCCAAAGTCGATGCGACCAAAACCCACTACCATAAATTCATATGTTTTGAGATGGGATTAAAGGGACAACCTTTCTTTTAATCAAACTAAATATTCTCTTTTTTATAATTTAATTAAACTACACACATTAAATAAGAAATGTACCCTTCTCATAATATCAATTGGGATTGTTACATTAGAAGAAGTATTGTAAACTAAATTTGTTATTATAGTCATACAACATGAAAGAGAAATATAGTACATTATTATACTAAATATTTAATCTCACTCACACCTATGAACAAAAAAATAACAAGGGCCCTTTAAATATAACTAAACTATATATAATGCAAACACCTCTACTATCTAACTACTACACTTATTGACTTACTTCTTATTCTTCTTGATGTTGTTGAGCATGACCAATGTTTTATTCTCAACATATCCTAAAATATTGGATCAATGTATGCAAACATTTAATTAACTAAAATTTTACAAAAATGAGACAACTCTAATCATATAAGAGTAATCACAAAATTAGTATATGTGTTTCCATGGTTTGTTGGGTGAATTCTCAAGAGCTGGCCATATGATGATTGCAATGGGATAGTTTGTATTTATTTTTATTATTAATGGGTTTAATTTCATTTGTTAGATTTCTTTCAAAATAAATAACAATGCAACATAATAAATGACCTAAAAATAATTGTCTTAATGGCATATGATTTTGTATTGGAGACTTCAACATGAGATAATGTGTATGTGATGCTAGATGCTTTTCACTTGCAAATTGTCTAGTGATGAAATAACTAGATTTTACCTAAACCAATAGATGAGACAATCCCATTCACATGTGGACCTGACCATATCACAATATACTTAGGATAAAACCAAAAGGACAACATTTTAAAGATATAACATGATCAAAATAACCATGCAAGAACTATCATTTATAATAAGAATTTGATTGTTTGATTATACTAAGATTACAACAATTAAAAGTGTGGATTAAAGTTTGGGATTTATCAATAGATGGAAACACTAGCGTGACCATATTTCACCACCACTAGCTATGATTTCTCTCTCTCACTACATCATAATTAGAATGAATATTCAAATGTTAAGTCTCGTTAATACAACCTTTTAGAATTAGGATTAAACCCAAATAGATATTATTCTAAGCTTGATGTTGCATTACGTAGAGGTCATATACCTATCCAAAGTTCTCATTATGTATTAACATAAAACAAATGATATCTTAAATATTAAGTTTGAAGTTATTTACATCCAAATCTGATACACACACAAAACTGTCAGACAAACTATATTTGCAAGATTAAAACATTTGATTCAAAACTTAGCATGGTTAATACACGAATATATGTTGTAAAAGAAAAAATGGGTAGCAGGGATACTATATGTTCCCTACCAAGAGGAATACCCCTCATGGAAACAATAATGAGATTAACATAAAAAGAAAAAAAGAAGGCCACCGACACAATATATGATGAAGGATATATGTGGTGTGCATATGTCTCTTTTTATTTTCAGAATGGTGTCCAATACAACAACAATATTACCCCTTGGCATCCATTAGTGGTGGTCTCGAAGGTGTCTACATCCTAATTTGTGAACTTGTCAGTTGAGAAGTAGGTGGTCTATGATGATGGGGACTTCCTTAGACGGTGAAGGGCATCATTTATATGTTCCTCTTTCAAGGTTAGGACAATAAGCCTTCACAGAGGTGGAGGTGATCACCAATTGATGTGAGTGATTAACTAATTAAAACCACATGGAGACAAATGCTAAGTATGGATTTTGACAGCCTAGTGGCATCAAAATGATTCTATGGGCTTAAGTCGATCAACAAGTCCATTGATGAAGAAAAACCCAATGAAAGGGTAGATCAATGAAAATATTTCCATTACCAAAATTTGATTTTGGCTACTAGCCTAATCTCATGTGAATGGACTGAAGCTTGAACCTACCATAAAAATCAAGGAATTGGGTCAAAAGTCTAACAAATTAATATAAAACTAAGGAAAGATAAATGTAAGCTAATTCTAAAGCTAAATGGGAAAATGAAATGCAAAACTAGACTAGAAATGTGATTAAAACTAGAACGAATATGCATTCCTCGATACCCAAAGAGTATTATTATGGAAATAAAGATAACAATAATACATCAAGACTAGTGTGTGTTGTTACTGGTGACTATATCTATTTGATCATGATATTGGATATCAAATCAAACACATAGGTACTCATTTCAAAACAAGTGTACTGGAGTGACCCATTTCTGGAAGGATACATGGAGTTCATGGAACGTCAATTAGATTCAAATCTCAATGCGGTAGTGGTGGATGTGATACTTAGACCTATCATCACTACAATGATCACATATTGTTCAATGTACTCTACAACTATTTAGTGTGACCTTGAAAAATAGTTACCATAAAAGTAGTGATGGGTACATTGTGACACATGTGGATTATTGTGAGTGTTGTAGATGGAAATTTCCCTTCTATTGGAGTTGCATCTTGGACACTTGATGAGTGAACAATGAAACGCATGGCCATTCTCACACATGTCAAAATTGGATATTGAATTTCTGTGTAGTCTACTCTAGATAAAGAAAAAAAAATTGAATATTAAGGGGATTATAATTCCATGCCTCATATTAATTATGTACACTAGATACAAATGGATTATGCATTCATGTTAGCACTAGCCTAAAAAAGGTTGAAGTTTTATTCAACTTATTGAATTGCTTAGATGGAAATCATGTGTTGCTTGATGTTGCTGATAGCTTGTAAAGTCATAATATTATTATGTACATCATTACCAATGTAATGTGGAACCTATAGGGTTGTGCACATAGGATAATTAAGGAAGATGAGTATAGTTGTGGAAATGATCAGAAATGTTCCAATTGAAAAAATTGTAAATTGCATTGGTTACTAAATGTCTAGAAAATCAATTATGTCTACACTAGGTTGTCCAAAACCCTAGACATATGGCAAGAGGGCCTAATTGATCGATTAGATATTACACAATCAACTAACGTGGTTATGTAAGGGTTACTGCTAGACAAACGACTACACCATTACCCATTGATGAGTATAACTAAAGATCTAGGCTATCTATACCAACAAGGTTGTCATCAACATCATCATCCTTGGGATTTGGTTGGTAGTCCTCATCTCCATCAGATGATGCATCATTGGCATCTGGAGTACGCTCACCATCATCACCATCAAAGGACTCCACCAGCTTTATCAACATCCTCAACACCCTTACCATCTCTAGCATCTTCCTCAACATCCTGGTTTGGCATCTCCTCATCATCAAGGGGTCCAAAGGCACGAGTACCATGCCACTTGGCATTCTACATAGGCCAAGACATGACTCAAGTGTGTAATGCATTTGCTTGATCAAAACTAGGAGTACAAACTTCATCATGGCTAGAAAAAAAAGTGGAGTTAGGGGCAATGGGAAGAGCCAGAAGCGGAAAAGCACATGGGCTGGGTAGGTCTACCATCAGGAGCAGTAGGGGGTACAATGGAAGTAGTAGGTGGTGGGCTAGGGTAGATCTGACTATATACATAAGAATCATAGTCAACATCTAGATAAGCCTGCTAGGGTGGGTAGGGATGGGTGCAGGATAGGTTCATGTATGACATGATACGAACAAGGTCTTGGTGGATGTGGTCCTAAACCTAGAGGTTGTACGCCTGTTGATGTATCATGTATCCATGAGGGCTTCATTGGATACAGAAAATAAGGTGCGGTCAGGTCAGGGTGGTGGCGGTGAAGGGGAATGGGTGAAGGTAGATGCACCTAGTGTGGTGAAGGAGGTAGGAAGAAAGGTTTTCTTGATGTTTGTCTCACTAATGCAAACTCCTTCTTGACTTGATTTGTAACCAAGGTTGTGGAAGAGAGATTTTTTAGCATGAACAACAAACACACCACATATGAGGTTAGGATAAGGGAGATGGGCACCAGTGGTGTTCTTCCCTGAGTTGAAGTAGGTTATATGATGAAGAATATAATGACTCATTTGACTACGATATCATTCAAATGACAATACATGAACACTGCAACATTCTCTACAATATTCGTTTGATTCCTCTTGGGATTGATATTGCAATTGACAACTAAATTGATAAGATGTGTCTTGATATTGAAGAAAAAGGAGGGTAAGGTGGACTTCTTCCGGTATGCGACATCATGCTTCTACAAGAACTTATAGATATCAAAAAGGGTAAGTGTAGGCTAGCTTTTATATAAACCTTTAGGGTCCAACATGTCATGGTATTGAGGATAGGAAGCCACCCTAGAATTGATAAAGTCAGTACTAGAGAAATAGGTATTCAATGAATCCTTAGAGATTAAAATCTTGGCATCGGCTATCATTGACTTCAAGATGACTTGGGCATTAGGGGGTGTCACATTGGTGTTGTAGTTCCACATAAGATTGGCATAAAAGTTTTGGACAACCTTCATTTTAGACATAGAATTTGCAAAGCATGAACGCTCTACACACAATGCACTAAGATGATGTGCTTTGAACACCTTCGAAACCTCTATAATCACCTCACTTGTTGCAAAATGAGGTTCAAACAAAGAACAAAAAGGAAAGGGAGTCCTAGGAAGGAGTTCCTTGTAACTATTCAGGACTTGAGTTGGGATGAAGGAGGTTCCATCAAAAGATACATGGCGAGGAGCAGTGAAGGAGGAAGGAGCTCCAGTTGGTGCAGATTGCTTCCTATAATTGGAAGCCATCTAGGTCGGATTGAGATGAAATGACCACCAAACAAGAAGGAAAACACAATAAGCAAGTTACCAAACCACTTAGGCCACGATTGGGAGAGGCAAGGTGGGCTGATTGGTGGCTAGGAAGGGTGTAGGAAAGGTTGGGCTAGCCTTGGGTAGGAGGAGGAGCACTGGAAGCCAATTATCGATTGACTTTCTCTAGTTGAGAAGGAGAAAGTTAGCCAAATGTGCTTTTTCATTTGCATCCAGTTGCATGGTCAGTCGAGTTTTGTGTGTAGGAAACTCAAATGATACTTCATTATAG
This sequence comes from Alisma plantago-aquatica, assembly GCA_963693085.1. NCBI lineage: Eukaryota > Viridiplantae > Streptophyta > Magnoliopsida > Alismatales > Alismataceae > Alisma > Alisma plantago-aquatica. The sequence goes on along the minus strand of OY856411.1, from coordinate 493,033,477 downwards.
CTCGATCCTCAACTAGGGATCATTCGCATTTCTCTATCTCAATCTCGATCGATCGGTCAACCTGTCCAAAATATAGAAAATTTAATTCTAAGCTTCTAGAGTGTTATTTAAATTTATTTTTCTATCCTATTATATATTTTTAACATATTGAGGCACATTTTACTCATTATTGGATACTATTTTGTGATAAAGCATGCATTTGTGAAAAATAGCCAAAAACAACCAAAACAAGGTGCACACATGGCAATTATAGCACTTTCAAGTAAAACATGACCAATTATAAGCAAGAAACATATAGGAATGATAATATCTAGCTATATTGCATGTAAATATCATCAAGAGAAGTTATGAGCAGTTTTTTGATCTAATAAATGTAAATTTCTCTCTAGCTATAGGTTTTGTAAAAATGTTCGCAAGTTGATTTTCTGTGCTCAAATGCGGGATATAGATATCCTTCTTGGCAATGTGGTCACAAAGAAAGTGATGGCAGACCTATATATGTTTATATCTACCAAGCAATATAGGATTATAAGAGAGATTAATTGTAGTGATATTGTCATAATAGATAGGAGAATCATCAAAATGAATGTTAAAATCTTGGAGCATTTGCTTCATCCATAGGACTTGGGCACAACAACTCCCAACTATGATGTATTCGACATCGATAGTTGAAAGAACCATTGTGCTTTGTTTCTTAGAAAACCAAGAAACCAAGCATGGTCTTAGGAAGAAGCAAGTGCCACTTGTGCACTTCTATCTATCAAACACCCTACGTAATCAACATCACTATAGGGAGTAAGAGTAAAGTCCCTTGACTTGGGATACCATAGTCCAAAATTTTGAGTTTTGTCTAGATACCTTAAAATACTCTCAACCACTATGAGATGTGATTTTCTAGGACTTGATTGAAATTGAGAACACAAGACAAAACTAAACATTATGTCAAGTCTAGAGGTAGTCAATATAGAAAACTTCCAATGATACCTCTATAGAGTTTCTCATCCACTTTCTCACCTTCTTTATCTTTATCAAGCTTGGTGGTGTTTTACATGGAGGTATCCATCAGCTTGGTATTCTCCATCCCAAAGTGCTTCAAGATTTCACTTGTATATTTTCCTTGGCTGATGAAGTTACCTTCCTTGGTTTGCATAATTTGGAAGATGTGGAAGAAAGTAAGCTCCCCCATCATGCTCATCTGAAACTCACTCTACATAAGAGAAGTTAACTCCTTGTAAAGATCATGATCAATTCCTTTAAAAATAATATCATCAACATAAATTTGAATGATCCAAAAATTGCTAGAATTGTGTCTAGAAATAATGTAGAATCAACTTTGCCCATGATGAAGCCATTGTCTAGCAAAAAGTTCTTTGATTTCTCATACCAAGATATAGGGGCTTGTTTGAGTCCATAGAGAGCTTTTTGCAACATATAAACATGGTTAGGCAATTTGTCATGTTCAAAACTAGGAGGTTGAGCCACATAGACTTCCTCTTCGATTGTACCATTCAAAACCACACTTTTAACATCCATTTGATAAAGAAATAAATTATTATAGCTAGTGAAGGCAAGTATAATTCTAATAAATTGAATTCTAGCAACAAGAGCATAAGTTTCATCAAAATCAATACCTTCTTATTGATTGTATCCTTAAGAAACTAACCTTGCTTTTATTTCTTACCACTTTGACACTTTTATCTAGCTTGTTTTGGTAGACCCACTTGGTGCCAATGATCTTCCTATCATTTTGTCTTAGCACTAAGGTCAACACTTTGTTCCTGCCGAACTATTCTAACTCTTCTTGCATAGCTAGAATTCAGTGATCATATTTAAGAGCTTCTTTCACATTCTTGGACTCAAGTTGTGAGATGAAGGAGTTTTCAGCTTATTCTTTGTTGTATGCTGCCCACGTCTTCACCTTTACAAAAGGATTACCTGTGATGAGCTCTTTAGGATGATGTTTTGCAAAATGGGGAGTTGGATACTTCTTTTCTTCTTCTTTCTCTTCTTTATCAACCATCACCTCTTTTACTTTGTCAACAGTGTTGAGCTGGGATCACCTCATCTACAACGTCATCATTCACAATATACTAGGAAATAGAGGGTTAGTTTCAAAAAAATTAACATTATAGATTCTTCAACTTTAGACAATTCAATGTTAAACACACTATAAGCCTTTCTAGTAGTGTTATAGACAAGAAAGAAAGCCTTGTAATTTTTCACATCAATCTTGTAAAGGGAATTCTTGGTGTTCAAAACAAAACAAGGACAACCAAAAATATGAAACTAATTCATGCAAGGCTTTCTACCACGCCATAACTCATAGGGGGTTTTCGTTAAAGATGGATGAGTGAAAACCTAGTTTTGCGTAAAACATGAAGTACTAACGGCTTCAACCCAAAACTTCTTCGGAGTGTCATACTCTAGAAGCATGGTCCTAGACATTTCATGTAGCGACCTATTCTTTTCTACAACCCCATTTTGTTGAAATGTTTGAGGTAAAGAAATGTTATGTGCATACCCATATTCCTCATAAAAATGTTCAAATAATTCATTTTAAAATTCTCCCCCCTATGGTCACTGTAGATAGAGATGATCTGGCAAGAAGCTTCATTTTCAACATGTTTGCAAAAAGTCGAGAAAACATCAAGTATCACTTTTTGAAACAAGAAAGAAAGTCAAAGTAAAGCAAGAAAAGTCATCGACAATCACAAGGAAATACTTGCTACCATGAAGCGATTGAGTTCTCATTGGTCCAAATAGATCAATGTGAAGAAGTTCAAGAGCTCTCTTAGTATTAGGACTCCTTTGGATTTTAAGGAGGGTTTGGTTTGTTTCCTTGGGTACAAGATTGGCATTCCTCATCCTTCTAAAAATCTAGTTTTAGAAGACCTTTGGCCAATTCCTTTTTTATCAACTTCTTTAAATGATGCATATTTACATGACCAAGCCTACAGTGGCACAAAGATATATCTTTCAAAATGACAACAAGACATCTACCAACAATATGATTAATATAGTCAAGAAAAATAGCATAGATAGTACCATTTCTAGTTCCCCTATATATAACATTGTAGGAGAGGGAATGTAGGAGAAAGCATTCTAGTAAGGTAAAAAACAATATAGCCATTATCACATAAATGATGAACACTAATTAAATTGTGATGTAGGCCATCCACAAGGAGAACATTTTTGATGCATAGTGAATCACCTGCATCATCCTCACCTATTACTTAAACTTTGTTGTTGTCACCAAAAGTCATTGATCCTCCTTTCTTCTTTGTGAATAGGTTGATTTCACCTATCATGTGCTTTAAGAAACCACTATTAATGATACATTTTCCTTTTACCTACAAGAAAGGAAGATTTCAGTACCCAATTCAAACCTTGGGATTCGGTTTTACCTTGGGGAGCCATTTCATCTTTGGGTTGGTCCCCTTATCTATAAGGACAATAAGTAGAGCAATGATCATCACTCTTGCAATGAACACAAACCATAGGGTTCTTAGAGCTGGATGACTTTCCATGTAAAATAGGAGGTTCCTTGCTCTTTTTCTAACCCTTTCCCTTTCTCTTTCTCTTTGGAGATCATATCCCAAACCACTAGTACCAACTTTTTTGGTAGAGAGATCTAAAACTTCATTGCTGGACTTTTTCGCTTTAAGGAATTTCTACAAGGAAGCTCTAAATTTGTGATGGTCATCACTAAGAGTAATGACAATAGAAGATAAGTTAGCAAGATCATCTTGTGCATGCAGTAAGTCAGCCTCCAAAAAGAGGGATTTAGTATGATTAGAATCTATATCAAGCGTAATGCTTGCTACTTGATTACTAGGCAATAGAGGTGTAGAAGAAAGATCACTAATTTGATCAAGCAATCTAGCATTTTCACTTCTAAGCATGATAAGTTCATCAAGATAGATTCTATTTTCATCTTTAATAGCATAACAAGCATCTTTGAGATCATCATGTTCAGTTCTAAGTAAAAGAAGCTCATCAAGGTGGGTTTGGTTTTCCCCCTTAAGACTATTAATGTTCTTACCATTTTGTACTTTAACTCCATTGTATTGGAGCTCAAGATCAAGAAATTGTCATTGCAAAGAATCTATACTATCAAGTTGAATTTTCTCATTTTGATCAAGGATATCAAACTTAACATAGAAGAAAACAATGATTTTCCTCAAACTATTATTCTTAGATTTGCATTCAGCAAGAGAAGAGCGGGAAGCATTAAGCATACCAAGGAGGGTTTCTTTAGATGACTCATGCAATCTTACCTCACTTACCTCACCAGTGTCTTCACTAGTAGAGGCCATGAGCGCAAGATGGCATTCTCCATCATTGGATCTAGAATCACTAGAAGAAAAATCCTCCCATACAACATGGGTTGCATCCTTGATTATTCTTTTGTTCTTGTCCTTTTCCTTGTACTTTCCATCCTCATTATAGTCCTCCCTTTTCTTGGAGTTGCTCTTGTGGCAGGACTTCTTGGCCTTGGGGGACTCATTATTGTAGTGTCCCTTTTGCCCACATTCATAGCACCTTGGAGTGGAGGAGGAGGATGGATTTCCTTTTATGTGATTCCCCTTGGAGTAATTAGCTTCATGATCACTAGGGGCTTCATCTTCATTTTCAAAAGGAGGACATGATTTACAAGCAAGTTGTTGTTGGAGAATAATTGCCTCCACTTGAGATTTTAATGCATTGTCTTTAATATTCTTTGATTCCTTCTCTTCTTGCTTCTCATCTTGTTTGTTAACTCTTGACTCATGAGCTTGAAGATTCCCAATGAGATCTTCGGTGCCTATGTCAAAAAGGCTTCTAACTTCTTTAATGGAGGTCACCTTGGATTCCCATCTCTTGAGGAGAGACCTTAGAATCTTGGAGTTTATGGTCCCTCTATCCATGGTGTGGACCAAATAAGCAAGTCCTTTGATGATGGTGTTGAGCCTTGTGTACATATCTGCCACTTTCTCCTTCTTGCCCATCTTGAAGTTTTAAGGAGAGCCTTGAGCATGTATATATTGGAATCCTTGACTTGATTTGTGCCTTCATAGGTGATGCATAACTTGTTCTATATCTCATGGGTTGAGTCCTAAGAGGAGATACAGTTGAACTTGGAGGGAGTGAGGGCAACATAGATGATGCTTATAGCCTTTGCATTGAGATGCGTCATCTTGAGTGTAGCTTCATGCCAAGTAGATACAACTATCACCGGCTCCTTGTAGGGAATGATGATGACTTTTCACATGTCGTAGCTCATCCCTTAAAGGTAGAACTGCATCCCTCTTTTCTAATTGAGGAAGTTTGTGTTGTCATAGATTGGGGATCTCATGGCTAATTTCTATTGGTCGATTTTATAAAATTAATAACTAATTAAATACTGAACAGAAAATTACAAATAAATAGTCATTGGATTCAGAAAAATAAGGGCTATCTTATGGTGTTGATTTTGTCATCTGATTCTGATGTTATAAAGTGGTAATTTTAATAGATTAATCTAAATATGTAATAACTTGTAAAATTCATAACTAATAATTTAGAAGTCAGAAAAATATAATAGAATATGCTTTGGAATCTTAATAAATTAATATATAATGTGGAATGGTTTTTATAACCTAATTCACATAATGGTAAAAAGGTGGTTTTTAGGGTTTCGATAATGTACATGAAATTGATACAAATCTACCTATATGTTTAATAGGTTCTTTGGATGCCTAGGCTTGGACATAGAAGTGACTTTGGATCGTTTGACTATGAAGTTGAGGTATGTTGTATCCCCTATTCATCCATATTGAGCAATTCACCTACTTTATCATTCTTTTGACTTTTGCCTACACATGTGTCTATTCTCTTGATATCATGGTTTGTGTGAACTATCTTTCTTGTTTTGGACTTGGATATTTTCTTGATATCTTATCTTGTGCCTTGGTGCATGTTGGTCTCTTACATTGGTATGTGCCACTTGGAAGTGGATGTTATATGGTTTGTGTTGTCCATTGTGTGATGGCAACCTTTGTATCATCTTCTGACTAAACTATTTACTTGCCTCTATATTTACATGCAATGTGAATCAGTAGCACTAGAATAATGTAAATTACTTTGGTTTTTGGGTGTGTGCCCTTTTTGTTTATGGGATGGTGGTGGTGGTGCCCCATACCTGAGTTTCAAGGATGTGAAGCATTGGATCAACTTTTATATATATTGGGAGTTTGACGGTGAGTCATTCTCTATCAGGTTTTTAAGGATGTGAAGCCTTGGCCGCCATTGTGTTTATATTGTTCTAGGGCTATGTTTATCTCACATGCATGAAAGTTTGATGATGTTTGCGGGGTGTGTGCCCTACTACCTATCTATGTTCTTTTGTTGCACAAATTTTTATTGTTTTATGGCAAGTATTCCTTTTTCTATGATTATTTTCTTTTATACCCAATTGGGTAGTCCTTATCTCTTACATGGGAAGACTTTTATTTTTGATGTCCCTTATCCTTTATAATTTTCTCAATTTTCTTTTTAGTATGCACATACCAGTCTTTGCTGATGTTTCCTATTATTTCTCTTTTGCTGGGGTATGCTTCCAACCCTAGGTGGAGGACTTGGATGCAAGGCATGTTAACCTGGACTTAGATTGTGATGATGAAGGTCGGAGACAATCTTGAGGTGGTTTAGATTTCCTCTACATGGATCCTTGTGATGTAAGTTTGTAACCCTTTGTTTTATAATTGAATATAGTCATGATTTTATTCCGCTACTATACTTTGGTCTTTTGTTACCATTATATAAAGATTTGAAAATTTTACACCCACGCCGTCATACCTTCTGAGTGTGTTTGGAGTGGAGGTTTTATTGTTCAAATTTTTAGTATAGAGGTGATTTCACTTCTTTATAGCATGGTATCAGAGCCCATGGTAGTCAAAAGTTGACTATTTCAATTTTGTCTCCCCATAAGAACCCTTGACTTTTCTAGTTAGCTCTAAGTGAGATGTTCACCCTAGTGTTGATCAATGATGATCTTTATATGCAATTTGGTTTGATTTGAGGATGAGATTAGGTTATGAGGAAGTATTCATATGGAAATATTGTGACTTGGTTCTCGTATTGATTTTTAGTGCGCATGTTAGTTTTACATCGCAAAGTATTTCATAAAAAAAATATTTTCATTATACTACTATATGTACAAAACAATTTCTTTGGTTTGTCAAAGTTTTCTTGGGCTAAGTCACAATGAGGAGAAACTGTAGTTTGAGTAGAATCTAACCCTAGTTTTATGACTAGGAATGATATAATGGTGTAGTTGACCTACCCTATGACTTTTGGATGTTCATGTAGGGTTGATAAGTTAGAGGCACGAGGACCTAAAAAACTCAACCATAGATGGTGACTTTAGTTGGATACATGAGAAATATTAATCTCCAAAAACTTTCATAACTAAGAGATGTGGGTAGCTCTAAAAAGTTGTTTAGTTTGACTTGTTAAGTTGAACCTTTTTAAGGGGTGGAGAATAGTTGGTTATTTATGTTTGGATCTATTTATTTCGAGGACGAAATCCTTTTTAAGGGGTGGAGTTTTGTAACATACCAGATCTCGAACCCTACCCTAGAAGTTTGACCTTTTGGGTTTGACCAAACTAGGTTGAGGTTAGAGTGATCCTAATAATCTAATGCATGGAAAATGTAATCTAATATGTCACATAATTCATTTGGATGATAATAAGAAATTAAAGAACTTAATTAGATAAAATGGGCCACTAATGGGCCATATGACCTATCTCATAAAAAGAAGTTCCAAAAATAAAATCTAAGTTTAATTTCGTGTTCCTTGGGTCCCAATTACCTTGGGAGTCAAGTTTCACATCATTCACATAATAATAATTCATTTAATTCAAATTGGAAAAGAAGATCTATATTTTCACAAAAATATAAAATAAAATAATAAATGACTCCAAAAGAAGAAAATAATCTTGGATTTGTAATCTATATAATAAATATAGCCTTTGGGTGAATTTTCATCCAATTTGGAGAAAGTTTGCTTAAAAGGTAAAATCATGAGAGAGAGAGAGTGTGTAGAACCTTCAAAATATTAAATAAAGATACAAACAACTTCAAAATGTAAAATTGATGGAAAATTTGTATTCAACGCATTAAATATGACTTGTAGGTCAAGTTTCATAAAAATTGGATAATCTTAATGCCATTAATGTAGGAGGAAAGAGAAAATGGTATTTGATTTATTTGACATGTTAAAAGTTTCTAAAAGGCAAAACTAAGTGCAGAATCAGAATCTACATGTTTTAATTGACCTCTGTGCAAAATTTTACTTAATTTGGATAATATTTGAGCCCTCAATTTAAGAAAAAGAAAATAAGGAAATAATGATTTCTAACTTTGGTTTAATCAGATTCGATTTTGTATTTCAATATGTCACACTTGGCTTCCAGTTTCCTTTGATGTGAGATCGCTCCTCGACCGTCTGATTCTGATCGGACCGCTCTGGCTCATCTCCTACCTTGGGTAGGAGACTTCCGTTGCGGCTCCTGAAGATTGGTTTCCTTGCGCCGAATCTTTCCTCTCCTCTATGTTTCTCTTCCCACTCTCTTTTCTCCTGGATTCCTCATTCTTCTCCATGCGGCCCAAGCCCTATATATAGGGGTTTACCTTCTTCGAGTTTTCAGACGCCTTGGGTGAACCTGGTTCCCCTGTCTTGCCCTGTTTCCCGTTTCTTTTCCTTCTCCCTGCTGTATCAAGCCATCGGACCTCTAGGGAATCGATCCCAGGCCTCCGTCGGGATCCCAGGTGCTAGTTTCCTGCCTTGGTTCGGCTTCCTTAGACTCTGTGCATATTTCCTTACTCTGGCTGTCTGCTTGGTTTTCTGCCTTGTGGAGAGGCATTCGGCTGTTTGCGAGGACACCAATGTTTCGTTCCTGTGGTCTGAGTATTTCGTGGTGTTCAACCAGAGATAAGAACATCCTCAATTTGATGTTTTGGCCATGATCCTAGTTTTGCTCAATCTACTCAATGGAGCAGTTCTCGCGCAACGGCCATGGCGCGTGAGATGGGAGATGGGCTATGGTATTTTCCCCCAATCTACCCTCATGCTTTTCTATTTTCTTTGTTTTCTAGCTAAGGGCATAATCATCTTTTCGCTCTCTGTTTTCCTTATCTGTGGGCGAGGTCAACCAAGAGGCTGACTGGTGACACGTCCACTTCCTATTGGGCCAAGTCACAGGTCGGCCCCACTCTCTCTTCTCTCTCTGCTTGCTTCGCTGACTTAGCATTTTGGTTAATTTATATTGGTTGATTTTATAAAATTAATAACTAATTAAATAGTGATTAGAAAATTACAAATAAATAGTCATTGGATTCAGAAAAATAAGGGCTATCTTATGGTGTTGGTTTTGTCATTTGAATCTGATGTTATAAAGTGGTAATTTTAATAGATTAATCTAAATATGTAATAACTTATAAAATTCATAACTAATAATTTAGAAATCAGAAAAATATAATAGAATATGCTTTGGAATCCTAATAACTTAATATATAATGTGGAATGGTTTTTATAACCTAATTACATAATGGTAAATAGGTGGTTTTTCGGGTTTCGATAATGTACATAAAATTGATACAAATCTACCTATATGTTTAATAGGTTCTTTGGATGCCTAGGCTTGGACGTAGAAGTGACTTTGGATCATTTGACTCTGAAGTTGAGGTATGTTGTATCCCCTATTCATCCATATTGAGCAATTTGCCTACTTTATCATTCTTTTAACTTTTGCCTACACATATGTCTATTCTCTTGATATCATGGTTCGTGTGAACTTTCTTGCTTGTTTTGGACTTGGATATTTTCTTGATATCTTATCTTGTGCCTTGGTGCATGTTGGTCTCTTACATTGGTGTGTGTCACTTGGAAGTGGATGATATATGGTTTGTGTTGTCCATTATGTGATGGCAACCTTTGCATCATCTTCTGACTAAACTATTTACTTGCCTCTATATTTACATGCAATGTGAATCGGTAGCACTCGAATAATGTAAATTACTTTGGTTTTTGGGTGTGTGCCCTTTTTGTTTATGGGATGGTGGTGGTGGTGCCCCATACCCGAGTTTCAAGGATGTGAAGCCTTGGCTCAAACTTTGATATATATATTGGGAGTTTGATGGTGAGTCATTCTCTATCAGGTTTTCAAGGATGTGAAGCATTGGCCACCATTGTGTTTATATTGTTCTAGGGCTATGTTTATATCACATGCATGCATGTTTGATGATGTTTGTGGGGTGTGTGCCCTACTACCTATTTATGTGTTTTTTTTGCACAAATTTTTATTGTTTTGTTTTATGATAAGTATTCCTTTTTCTATGATTCTTTTATTTTATGCCCGATTGGGTAGTCCTTATCTATTGCATGGGAAGCCTTTTATTTTTGATGTCCCTTATCCTTTATAATTTGCTCAATTTTCTTTTTAGTATGCACATACCAACCTTTGTTGATGTTTCCTATTATTTCTCTTTTGCTGGGGTATGCTTCCAACCCTAGGTGGAGGACTTGGATGCAAGGCATGTTAACCTGGACTTAGATTGTGATGATGAAGGTTGGAGACAATCTTGAGGTGGTTTATATTTTCTCTACATGGATCCTTGTGATGTAAGTTTGTAACCCTTTGTTTTATAATTGAATATAGTCATGATTTTATTCCGCTTCTATACTTTGGTCTTTTGTTACCATTAAATAAAGATTTGAAAATTTTACACCCACTCCATCATACCTTCTGAGTGTGTTTGGACTGGAGGTTTTATTGTTCAAATTTTTAGTAAGGAGGTGATTTCTCTTCTTTACATTGTCTCCCACTTTCTTTTCTCGTATGAGACTTTCTAGAGAAGGTCGTGACTCTTATACCACTTGTTGGATGAAGGGGCTCTAGAGAGGGGTGAATCGAGCTAAAAACACTCACACAAGAATTGTTAGACCTCAAGTTAATTCAACAATAACTATTGCAAAAGGGGAATTTGAATTGCTATCTACACATACATAGCAAGGATGATAAAATTTGAACACACACAAAAAATATATAGAGAGAAGTTCCAATCTCCAAACTAGGAGAAAGCCAATACACTATCTAGAGAGGTCAATCTCTAGGATTTTGCAACAAATGTATACTTATACTCCGTTACAAGACATCCTTTTCCAGACCAAGGATACCCAACCTACTTTTTAAGGACCAAAAGGAACCAATAAACCAACCAAGGACTTACCTATCCTTTGATCTAGAGTCTTCTACATCTACAAGGTCTTACCCAATCTTACAAGCAGTTGGACACCTTCGCCCACCGAGTCTTTTGCCTTGAAGGATTTATCTACTCTACTCCCGAATCTTCATTCTTGGCCTTCTCCATCACGTTGGAGAAGCTTTTACACCTTCTCCTTCACCTTAGAGAAGCTTTCCACTTTCTCCTTTACTTGAAAAAGCTTTCACCATCTTGATCTTAAAGAAAGGGGTTGGCAAAAGGGAATATTTGAGAGCTTTACAAGATTACAATGAAGTAGATCTCACATAAATATGCTATCTCACTCATATGGATGTTTTGATTTGCAAAAATAAAGAGAAATGGGCTCAAGTGGACTGGATACCCTCTACTATAGCTAAGAGCTTGAATAGCATGAAGGAGAAACCTTAGAATGAATTCTAAGAGGTCCTATTTATAGTTGGGGTGTCCACTGGAGGCTAGGAGTAGTAAGGAACATTTTCTATCCATTTGGGGTGTTGCAACATATATAATTTTGAGTTTGCAACACTAAAATGGTTAGAATCACTTTTTCTACACTTACTGTACAATGCATTGGGTCGAGTTTTAATAAAGGTAACTCGACTGATTGCACTATATGAAAAAGCAAATTTTGAAGCATTGGTCATGTTTATCCAGGATGAAACTCGTCAAATCACTTGAAATTAGTTTTATCAGTGCAGGGTGTCGGTTGAGCTCTATGTATTGAAACTTGACCAAACCTAAACATTCTCATAATGCATCAAGGGTGTCAGTCGAGTTTATCACATGAGAAAAATGACCGAATATACACTCTGTGATGTATTTTAGAAAATGTCATTAAAGTTATTAAACATTTTAATTAACAACTCATGATTTTTCTCATCTTATTAACAAGCCATAGCATCAATACAAATGATTAAAAAATTATCCTAAGGGTTTTAGGGTGTTTTCCAAAAAAGTTCATTTGCATTTCTTTTGACTTGAACTTTATCAAGTTAGGTCTTGATTGAATTGATCCTTTTCATGTACTTAATACCAAAAATCAATCTCAAGTAGACATATTGGATAGATATGAATGGAGTGGTTAAGTCATTATCAATATATGGACAATGTGTAACTCTCAGATCAACATCAACATCTGGAACCAACGTTCTATTGTGGAAAAAAACTATCCCATCCTCTAACTCGCAAAAGACATGATACTTCTTACTGCCAAACTTGTCCTTGATATTCTATATGATAGTATCATTCTATTGTGCATCCCTAATCTACTTCTTCAAGGTAGGCTTCACTTGAAACTGTGCTAAGAACACTGCTAATAAGGAAACTTCCAACTGTATGTTCATCTTCCGAAGCGACACCAACATGTCCCTCTTATGACATACTAAATCTTGTATCAGGGCCTTGTCTATAGATGATGATGAAGATGAATTCTTACTCAAAGCATCAGCCACCATATTCACCTTCCATAGTTGGTAGTCTATCACACATTTGTAGTACTTGATCAACTCCATCCATTTACTCTGCCGCATGTTCAACTCATGCTTTGAGAAGATATATTGAAGTTTCTTAGGGTTGGTGAATATCTGACATTTCTCCCCATATAGATAGTGCCTACAAATCTTCAAGGCATGAACCACATTTGCAAGCTCTATATCATGGGTCAAGTTGTTCTTCTCATGTTTCTTGAGTTGTTGTAAAGAAAAATAAATCACCTTCTTATCGTGCATCAACACACATCCCAAACCATTCTTCAAAGCATCATAGAAGATGATGTCTCCTTTCTCTTGATCTAGAAGAACTAAGACTGGAGCACTGGTCAACATCTCTTTCAATAAATGGAAAGAATGTTGAAAATTGTCATCCCAGACAAAAGGAACATCCTTCCTAGTTAGATTGGTTAGGGGTAACACTACAACACTGAAATTGTTAATGAATCTCCTATATTAGACATACAAACCCAGGAAACATTAATCATTGGTTAGTGTCTTAGGTTTCTCCCATTCCAACACTGACTCAACCGTCTTTGGGTCTACACAAACACCCTTATAAGATATCACATGACCCAGAAAAGACACCTCGGTCAACCTGAATTCACACTTACTAAACTTGGCATACATCTGGTGCTACATCAACAAAGTCAACACCTGGTGAAGGTGCTTCTCATGCTATGAACTATCCTTGGAGTATATAAAGATGTCGTCAATGAATACAACTTTAAATAGATCTAGATACAACCTAAACACTATGTTCATTAGATCCATGAAAGTTGTCAATGCGTTGATTAGCCCAAACGGCATAACCACGAACTTGTAGTGACCATACCTAGTCCTAAAAGTAGACATGGCTATGTCATCCACCTTGATCCTCAACTAGTCATAACCTGACCTTAGATCTATCTTTGAGAATATTGTGGTACTTCTCAAGTGGTCAAACAAATCATCAATCCTCGACAATAGGTTCTTGTTCTTTACTGTAACCTTGTTCAACTTCTAGTAAGCTATGCTAAGCCACATGAAACCATCCTTCTTGTTCACAAACAACATAGAAGCACCCCAAGGGGAAGTGCTTGGTCTGATAAAACCCTTCTCTAAATGACTATGCAATTATTTCTTCAACTCCTACATCTCTATTAGTGCCATCCTATAGGGTGACTATGCTATGGGTTGTGTTCCAAGAACAAGAATGATCTCAAAACCAATCTCTTTATATGGGGAACAACAAGAAAACTCTTTGGGAAAGACATCCTTGAACTCTTGTACTATTGGTACCTCCTGGATATTAGGACCTCTCCTCTTGGTATCCACAACATGTGATAAGAAAGCCTCACATCCCTATCTCATCAACCTCTCCACTATCACACCTAACACAAAACATGTATGAAGAATCTTCCTATCTCCTTGATAGATCCTCTATACATCTTCATCACAAAATGTCACCACCTTGGAACTACAATTCAAAAAAACCTTATACTTCTCCAAGGTTTCCATCCCTAGGATCACATGAATTCCATGCATGTCAAGTCACATAAGATCCACTTGAATTTTGCGTCCCAAAAAACAAAGAACACAAGATGGACACACCTCCCACAACTCAACGGAACCAACAAGAGGGATTTTTAGCCAAAACTATCAACTCTACTACAAATGGGTAGATAACAACTACTTATCACCTCTCTGGTGATAAACGCACATGGGTCAACCAAAAAGATACAAAAGAAGAAGAAAATAAGTCAGAATGAAAAAGTTCCATTTGACTTTTCACAACGTGTGGATTGACCAATCCTTCAGGATAAATCATGACATAGAATTCATCTGTTGCCCATTGTCATCTGCATCTTCTACTAGCTGGTCCAGAAGACCCTACCTACCATGTGTGATCGCATCCTCTATCACCACCACTTCTATATTGTTGTTGATGTCAACGTTGTTGACTCTACCTTAGTTGCTATGTCACTTATTCATCTTTCATAGGGAACGTCCACCTGATACTCCCTATTTTTCCACACTTGTGACAAGTCCTCAAATCATATTGTCACCTATTTGGCCTTGTCACTGACATAGATGTTGCAATGCATGCTCCTGCTGGCAAAAAACTGTGACCTCTGCTCTTGCTCAGGGACCACTATGATGGAACTCATGATATCATCATAGAGAACAATGACCTCTTCTGTGACTACAGTGACAAAACCCCTAGCATCTTAAGCCCCCCAGACGATTGTCCTTGGAACTGATTCGGCCTCTTCTTAGCATTGGCTTTACGCTTCTTGATAGCAGACCTCTCAATTTGCCTCACCTTCTCCAAAAAGGTAGAGAACCTCACTCTATTCTTTGAAATAAATGCTCCATATGATCTTTTGAGACCTCTTTATCCTCTCCTTATATGTCACTTCTATATGTGGAGAGAACCTCAAAAGCTCCATAAACTTCACTTCATACTCATTGATAGACATTGAACCTTGGTGTATCATCTCAAAATGGACTATCTTCTCATGCAGGCACGTATCCGAAAGCACCGACTCACAAAATCTCACCAAAACTCTTCCCTTTGGGTCACGTCTCTTCTTCTATGGCCCACCAATGGCCAACACTTCCCTTCAACAGATAAACCACGTGCTTCACCTTGTCCTATTAAAAGATATTGAGGATCTTCAATGCCTTTACAAGCTCAGTAAACCACATATCAACATCATCTGGGTCTATTGTACCTCCATACTTGTTAGCCCTAGCACGTCTAAGCGTCTCAAACGTCTTCCTGGAACCCAGAGATAAAACATTAGGGATGACATCCCTAGCTTGAGGTACATGCTCTCTGTCTACTATATGTGTAATTGTCGCCATGAGTTGTCCAAACATGGACTAAAAGGCATGATTTGCCATGGTTGTAGGGTCAAACTGAGGCACCATGGGCTGCCACAACCCCCTCTCAATAGGGATGGAAGAAATCCCCATTCCCCATCAACCCACTGCGACCCACTATGCTTCGGCCCAATTATTTTGGGGTTAAATGGGTTTTAAGTAGCGATTGGGTATCAATGGGATAATAGCGACATACCCATTTTTCGTATGGGGACCCACTGTAACCCATCGAGACCCACTAATACCTAATTTCCCTATGCCTTCGGTTGCGAGGTACGATCATTGCATTGTAGTCGTGGTGCCCCCTTTCCTCTTCCTGATCTAGTGAATCATGAATCGTAGTGGATGTTCCACCGAGTCATTGCTGTCAAGCCTGTCCACGGAGCCGTCAACTAATCGCCAGGGGTTCCAACTTCTACAGATTCTCCACTGCCTCGGAGGCGGCTATGGAGTTAGAGAAGTAGTGCTTCGAGCTACTTATGACGACCAAGAGGAGCTGCAGGATGAAAGTAGCGGCTCGGAGTCCAGCTGCGGCAGCTTAGCTCATTCGTGGCAGTGGAAGCAACGCCAGCGTGTGGACGTCGATGAAGGGGATGATTGTCTACCTTTCACGGGATAGGTGATGCACTGTTTGACGACAGGGATCTTCATGGTAGTGAGGTAGGATGGGGACCCTGCCACCGCCGCCGCTGATGAATAGACTAGTGATGCTTCTGAGATCCCAAAAGTTGCACGTGTACCAATGGCTCAACTCCGACGGCTATGACTGGCGGCCCATCATGTCTTCTTGCCTCTCTGCTGTCATGATCCCAACTCAGTTGCAGACCTTTCCCACTACTCATGTGCCGTGATCCAAACTCCACAAGTTGATGTTACAGTACGAGCTTATATACTTCACCTATGTCAACAAGGGGCTTCCCCATCGAAAGTTTCTGCCCAAATCGTTTACCCTGCTTACCCCTATCACTGTGTTGCATGCCTACTATCACAGATTTCCCGAGATTTCATTTATTTTCACCATTACATTTGTTCTACATGCACCCTCATAGCCTGTCGTGTGGAAGGTGTTTGATAATATTCCCATGACAACGTGCAAAGCGTGAACCAACTTCCTACAAAAGATGCTAGTGCAAGAGTTGATCTCAAACTGATTCGTAAATAGATTTAAGGAGATTCTAGTTTACTTTTGATAAACATTGCACGACTGCATGTAGCGTGAATATGCATGTACTTGGAGTTGTTTTCAGAATCATTTGTACTATGTAGAAAAAGTTATAAAAAGATATTTTTATAATTTTCAAAGTTTTTTATTATGTTTGTACTTCAGAGTAAAATTAAATCCACTCATTCTCATCCATTCAATGATATTACTCCAAATGGGTTATTTTGGGTCCCCACCACCCATTGGGGTGGGTATGAGTATGACATAGTATAAATTTTTTTTCAATGGGGCGGGTATGGGTTGGTCCAAAATCTAAATGGGTATAGTGGGTATGGGTATGGGTTGGTCAAACCCACCCATTTGCCATCTCTACCTCTCAAGCACTCTATCATCATATGCTTGCCTCCTAGAACCACTTTCTGGCATGATGTATCTACTTTCAACATGTTCTTCACGTTCTCTAGACATATCTACATAAGAATAAGCTATGATCAAATATGTTAGATAACGTAAGAACACACACAAAACCTAAGTCGTATGTCCCCATAGACTCAGTGAACCTAAAGCTCTAATACCATCCTAAACTGTGATGCCTGCCTCATTGAACAAGATTACTAAAATAAAACATGTGATCAACTACTAATTAACCACATCACAAAAAAAGATGGTAAACTTAAACTTATATAAACATTACCATACTATTCAGAACATTACATAAGGTTCCAACAACTTGTATATCAACACATTCCATAACATGTATGTACATGTATATCCAGTAGAAATCTTCCACAACATGTATACAAACACATGTTTCACATATACATGACATATACAAACATCGACACACCACAAAAACTTGATTCAATATACATAACATCTACAAAAACATCCCATGCCCAAACCTGAGAGTACATGGATGACTCTAGGACACAACTAGATACTATCCAACCTTCATTTCCTACTCTCCTAGTTTTTTTTTGTGAACCCAGCGTGTTTCTCTTCCATTAACCAAAAGCAAAAGTATGTACAATGCCTATAGGTAAGTCCTAAGGCAGAGAGACCAAAACAAACTAACTATCTGTACACAAAATCAATATGCAAGCTTAAAGTGTCTAAGTAAGCTATATCCCAGCAATCCTTAGGGCTTCGCCTAGGACCACCAAAAATCCGCGCATTCCTCTCGAGCCAAATCCTGTGAATAGACAACCCAGCAGCAGTCTTTTTCTGTCCGTGCAGCATCAACAGATCCTCCATCTGCCAAGGATTCCTGCCAAAGTTACGGCTGAACTGATTCCAGAGCTCACTGTTGTAGGGGCATTTGAAGAAGATATGAATAAGGTCCTCTTCAGTAGAACGGCAAAGGACACACCTTGAAGCTAATGAGAACCCAATCCTCTGCAGATACTCGCAGGTCGTGAGCTTATTGAGGAAACATCTCCAAAGAAAGCAAGCAATACTTCTCGGGAACTTACTACTCCACAACCAAGAACCCCAGGTCACATTGACATGCTTCTTCCTGACCAACTCCCAACCGTCCTTCAACTTGAACGAAGTACCACCTTTAAAGTGAAGCACATCAGCACCATTACCAAGAGGCGGCATATCTTTAAGGACAGAACTAATGGAGTCCACGCCTCTAACATCAGGAAGGGACCAGCTGCTGTTCAAAACACAAGATGAGATAACACCATTCAGGCCCTTTCCAAAACGAAGAACCATATGAGCATCACAGCAATCTAGCAAACATTTTCTTCCAGGGAGCCACGTGTCCTTCCAAAATAAGAATCGATCCCCATTACCCACCTTGAGAGACGTATTAGCCTTCAGAATATCTCTCATACCTAGAAGCCCCCTCCACATCCAGGTCGCATTAGATTTACATCTAACCGACCAAATAGACTCCTCCTTGATGTAACACTCATGCACCCACTTTACCCATAGAGACTCCTTATTAGTAGAGATGTCCCATAAATTCTTCAACAAGCCAGCTCTGGACCAGTCATGCACCCTTCTCACCCCCAAACCACCTTCCTTCCTAGGACGACAAATAGAATCCCAGGGGATCGTATGCAGATGCTTCACTTTGTCGGAATCATTCCAAATAAAGTCACGCATATGTTTCTCAATGTCATGAATCACCGCCTTCAGAATAGGAAAGGCTGCAGACCAGAAAATATGATAAGAGGAGAGAGTAGAAATCACCAACTCAACCCTCCCAGCAAAAGATAAGAGCTTCCCTTTCCAAAAATCCAGTTTCCTTCTAATTTTAACAACAATGGGGGAACACATGGATTTCATCAAACGACCAGTAAACAGAGGAAGTCCCAAGTATCTAACTGGAAAATCCGTCTTCACAATATTAAGACAACAAACAATATCCTCCTGATCAACACTACTGCGACTGAGAAAGAGTTGACTCTTCGTGTTGTTTAAGCTAAGACCAGAAACAACACAAAATTGGTCAAGAACCGACCTCAACTGCTGCGCATAGGCCACAGAGGCTTTCGAGAACAGTAGCAGGTCATCTGCAAAGATAATGTGAGAGATACCAAGCAGATTAGAAGCTCTAGGAGGAGATATAAGATCCTTCCGCACCGCCTCACCAATAATCGAGGAAAGCCCTTGCATAGCGATGACAAACAGATAAGGGCAAAGAGGATCGCCCTGTTGGACTCCATTAGATGCTTCAAAGGAACAAGATGGAGTACCATTAATAAGGATTTGAAAAGAAGCAGAATTGAAGCAGACCTCTATCCAATCAAGCCAGCACAGTGGAAAACCCATCTTCCACATGATGAACAGGATGTAATCTCTCCTCACCGTGTCATAGGCCTTGGCCAAATCAGCTTTAATACAGAGCATAGGACTCCCTTTAGGAGAGGAAAAGGAACTCAACAAGTCATTTGCTAATAAAATAGCATCACTAATAGATCGACCTTTAATAAAAGCAAATTGATTCTTCTCTATCACCACAGGGAGAATAACCTTCAGCCTATTAGCCATGATCTTCGTAATCACTTTGAACAACACATTGCATAAAGAAATAGGACAGAAGTCCTTCAGACAATTAGCACCCTGAATCTTCGGAATAAGAGTCACAAAGGACTTGTTACATTCTCTAAGCAACTTCCCCGTATCAAAAAAACTAAGGACAACTCTAGTGATATCCTGACCAACAATGTGCGAACAATATTTGAAGAAAGCACCGTTAAACCCATCAGGACCAGGGGCTCTATCATCATCCAAACCTTTAATCACCACTTCCACCTCCTCCTTAGTGACCCACTTCCTGAGCTGCTGGATCTGAGATAACTCCAGTCTAGGTAACTCCCAAGACTCCTTCCAATCCACAATAGAAGAAGGAGAGGAATTGAAGATGTTCTTATAGTGATTCGTAATACAAGCAGAGATAGCCTCAGGATCATTAATAGTGATATCACCATCTTGTAAAACATGAATACTATTGATAATCCTTCTAGACTTGAGAGTGGCATAGAAAAAAGACATATTCCTATCACCTTTTTTGAGCCACATAGCTCTAGACTTCTGTCTTAGAAAGCATTCCTCATCATGAACAGCTTTGCTAAGGTCCTTCCTTATATCAGTCAAAGACAACTAAAGAGCTACATTACTAGGATCAGCTTCAATGTCTTTTTGAATAGCAGCAACCTTGACTTCCAACTCCTGCACCTTCGAAGAAAAATTGCTCACACAGTCTTTATTCCACTTAATAAGCACATCTCTAACAGCAACAAGTCTCCTGTACACCCTATACATAGGTGCACCAACAAGAGAGCTCTCCTCCCACGCCTTCTTCACAACATCCAAATAACCAGGTTGAGTCATCCAAGCATTAATGAACCGGAAAGGACTGTTCCTCCTTCTAACAGAGAACAAATGCAATACAATAGGGCGATGATCACTGATCGAATTGGGCACCACCTCTCCCCACATATAAGGAAAAAGATCCATGAACTTAACATTGCAGAAAACTCTATCTAACTTCGAGAAGGTGCTAATACCTTTACAGCTATGACTATCCCAGGTGTCGAACTGTCCCTTCATAGAAACCTCCAGCAAACCAGTAACCTCCAAAGAACAATTAAAATCCTGCATAATTCTAGTAGAGGGTGGCTGCTTACCCAATTTCTCATTCGGGAAGCGCACAGCATTAAAGTCGCCCAAAATGCACCAAGGACCAGATAAACAAGTTGAGGAAATGTTATTCAAGGCATCCCACAGACTGGATCTGTCCTTATCATCATTCGAACCATAAATAGCAGAGAGAAAGAAGATCGGAGCATTGCTGCTAACCACCAAACTGCAATGGATAATTTGCTCGTTCTCAAAGATTTTTTCCACCACCCAAGAAGAATCCTTCCAAAGGATGAGAATTCGAGTATACGAATAGAAATTATCATTAGCATAATACTTAGCACCCGGCCAGACCTCCTCCACAATATCCTTCACATCTCCTTTATTGACTCTAGACTCCAGAATAATGTAAACATCAGCCTTCACCCTCCCAATTTCACTTCGAATGCGAGAAATCTTATTATGGATGCCTCTCACATTCCAAGCACAAACTGATAAAGGACTATCCATTCGGATCCATAGGAACTTCTCCTCCTGCTACCGCATCACCATCCAACCTGTCTTCTACATTGGATTCTTCAAGATTTGAAAGCAGAGAAAACTTGTTAGGAGACAAGAGAATGTTCCTCACCGAGGAAACCGGCTTAGAGGTCATCTTCGGAGGAGACTTCGACCTCCTTCTATGAACACTCCAGACCGGAGATGGTGACGGGGTAATCAGACTTTTAGCTCGCACCTCCTCTCCCATCACACTCGCCTGACCTTCGCCAACCAGAGAGATATCTTCTACCGCATCACTGAATACCTCTGATTCATCCTCAACAGCAGAATTGCGAGGCTTCTTTTTCGGCACCCAAACTTGTTTCCTCACCGGAGGCTTCATAGCAACCGCCGGAGGTTCCTCCTTCTCTGCATACAATCCTGGCTCATGTCCGAAATTGCCACAGGAACCACATATGATCGGCCTCCACTCGTATTCAAGTTTGATGTTGTCCACCTGCCCATCTTCACATTGTAGCTCAATCTTCTTAGGGAAAGTGAAGTCCACATCTATCAGAACCTGAAGCCTTGTGTACTCCAGTCGTGCCAGCTCTAAAGTCAGACCATCTGTGTGAAGAGGCTTCCCCAGAAACGATCCAATCCTCATAAACATTTCATTGTCCCATAGCTCTAAAGGGAGGTCGAAAATCTTCAGCCAAATTGGAATTTCAGTCATCTTAACTTTCTCTAGGGGTCCCCTCTTTCCCACTTTTTAATAAGCAAAGGATTCCCAGAGACAAACCACGGCCCCCCATCCAGTGTCGTCGTCAGATTCTCCTCATTTGAGAATAGCAGAACAAAAAATCCCTTCCCTCTTGATTTGATCTCTATCGACCCCTTCACCTTCCACAACTGAGCAAGGAAACGAACCAGGGATGGCCAGTGAGGGTTCATACCTACTATATACCCCGCCGCCACCAGACTCCACTTGTGAAGGTTTCTTTCCGCTATGTCTTTTGGGTAGAGAAGCTTACCGTTTTCAACCTGGACTTCCACTTTCTTCAACGGGCTCTTCAACGAATCCTTCTTCGCCACCAACTCGACCCAGGATCTGGCCGTCGAAGACACTCCAACCACACCAGATCTAATTTCTCCCCCCTTTCCGGGGTCCTTGATCTTCAGCACATTGGATAGATCTTTGACATTCCCCACCTGCGAGCCTTGAGGTTGATCGGAGCTTGAACGTAGGTCCGCTTCGATCACCACCAGACTTGCCTCTTCATCCGCCACCGGGATCGCCTTCGCGTTCGCCTCTACTCCGATCATCACGTTCGCCTCTACCTACTCTCCTAGTTGCTTGTCTCCAACACCACAATCCTAAGAATATCGCTGATGATCACCTAAAATGATGTGGTGACCCACAAGATGAGACCAACACCCCAGTGAGAGGTATAACTCTCAATCAATAGTTATTGATTACAACATATTATAATATTATACAAATTAAGTAGATTAAGCAGATTAAGTAAGTTGAATTGATAGGCATAGCAACAGGCATGATTAATAAATATACAAAGGAGAAAGTTAAATTTGACAGTTACTAAAAATCAGCTACTTCTACTGCATCATATAACAACTAGAAGTATAACAAACAAGGCAAGGGTAAACATCCAATGTGAATCATATTTTACCCTAAATAGATATACTACATGGCTAGATTATATATTTTATTAAGTACTGAGGAGTTTGAGGCATACCACCCATACTCTATCTAACCACTACTAAGTCAAAATATGTGTTATACAATATCTAAGAGAGCTGAACTCCTAGGATCTCAACCGCCCTCGGTCAGTACGAGTCAGACACAACAACATATATAGTCCAACTACAAAATATCCTAGTCCACCTTGTTATATAGGTCACAAAACTAGTAACTAGTGTGTTTCAAACCATATAATGTGAGGTACAATTACATCTATACTCAATCACATGTCATATTAGGAATCATAATCATCTGAGATACGTCCCCATCCTCTCTCTTTCCGAGATATGACCACAACCATCCTCAAAATCATGCATATACTCAATAGTATATGACTCCAAGCTTCTATTAGGGAAATACACATTTCACCATCTAGCCAGTTATGGCACTCAATTGGATCTATGGAACATGACACTACATGATTAGGGTTTCATCTGATTTGTTAATGCCAATTGGGTGAGTTAATACCACATCAATCAAGTTACATACAAATCCTAAAAGAGTTTGACAAAACCATGAGTAGATTGCAACTTCATAAGATATCAAATGTATGAGATATAAATCTTTTTATATCATCACATTATATCAATCCTTGTCACATCATGAAGAGGTTCACACCTCCAATACAAGCTCAACCATGCCTAAAGGTCATTAAGACCACCACATCATTCCCTGTAAGAACATCATTATATTTCTAGGCCTTACTAAAGTCTCATCATACTATAACCATACATATGATATACAAGTTTGGCATAACATTACCTATAATAGTTTATACTATTCATGCGGTAATGAATAAGGGTTAAAACAACATAGAGAGAGAGAGCATTCTTTCATCATATCAACATACAAGGGAACTAGGCACAATTATCCACCATAATGTAATTGAATTAGCTTTAGGTTCAACATGGCATATTAAGTTGATGTCACAAAACAACCCTCAACTAACTATTGGTGGATATACTTAATTAGATTCAAACACAAACCATCATATAGTCAGGAGAACATAGAGACCGTTAGGGTCAGGAACTTCATCGATCACTAGGGTCCAAAGCTTCAGCCACCACTAGGGTCACATATTTGGTGACCTCTAGAGTTAGCCATCTTTGGCGACTGTTAGGGTTAGCAATATTTGGAAACCCCTAGGGTTATCCATCTTTGGTGACCTATAGGGTTAGCCATATTTGGCGATCACTAGGGTTAGCCACTTCAGCGAGCACTAAGCTTGGAGACATCTTATCGACCCCTAGGGTCAGGTAATATTGACAATCAATGAAGACATAAAACTTGCCGACCGAGTGAAATGACAACTCTTGGTGACCACAAGAGTCCAAACCTTCATCACCCACTAAAGGTCCAAAACTGACCACATAAGAGCAAGAAATTGGCGACCACCACTCACATGTCAACATGCTTAGCGACCAATCAAGGAAATCCAAACATTGGCGACCACATAACATCAAGACCTCATCAACCACATTGGTGAAACCTTGGTGAGGACATAGATCAAATCTCATTGACCATCTAAAGTTCAAAACAGTTTGGTTATCACCAAGAATATAAAAGGTGATGAAGTTACATCACGAGGAAGAAGATTGTCTAAAAACCCTAATTTAACAACCATCATTTAAGAGAACAAAACCATCATTCTACATGCATGCAAACACCAAAAACTCCCATTATAAAGAAAGGTTCATGTACAAGGGTTTAGGATTCATCCAAGAAGAGTTATCTACTAAAAAACAACCATACAACACAAAACTAAGGTAAAGACATCATCTTTCCACTTAGAACAACATTTTAGGGCAAGATCATGTGCATGCAAGGTAAAAGTAAGCAATAATCATGGAAAAAGTTATATAACCTTCCTTAGAGAAGATGAATCAATTCCAAAAAGTAAGGTAGCTCAAAAGGAAGAGAGAAGAAATCCTGTCTTGATCACTCCTATCGACCAAGATAGCTCCTTCTCTAAAAAGAAAGCAAACCCTAGGTCAAGGAAGAAAGAAAGAGGTGTTGTTCAAGCCCTAACTCAAGAACCACCATGGAACACCATGGATTCAACCATTAAGTGAAAAAGAGAGGGTAGGAAAGAAAGGGAAATGAAGGAAAAGAGGGATATCTCACTTAGCAAGGTCAAGAAAACCAAGCAAGGAAGCACCAGACTACCTCAACTAGGCTAGAACCAAATCGTAGGTACACATGCATGCAAGTTCAGCCTCCTTCTACAACCTTGAGATCCTCCCTCACCACAAAGAATGAGGGGGATGAGATCGAAGAGAAAGAAGAGAGAGGGTTCAAATGGTTTGGTTGCATGAGAGAAGGGAGGTATGTATGGCTATGGGTGTGAGAGAAAAGATGGTAGAGGTGTCTAACCATGTTTGCCATGTGTCCAAGGTCAAATCATCTCATCCATTCAAGCATCTCATACATGGAACTAGGTTGACCATATAGATCAGAACCTGACGACTATAAGAACAAATCTCATTGACCATACTTGTTTAGAAAAAGCAAATGACCACTAAGAATTTTGTTGACCAACTGATCAGAAAATCCAAATGGTTGCTGATGTGGTCTATTATCGCACTAACAAATTCACTCGGGGTTGAAATCCCAGAGTTTTTAACCAAAACCTTGTGCAATAATACCACCCGCAAGTGGGTGGGTCTTATCGCAGTATAGTTGAGGATCAAATCCCAAGGGACAATGTTTTTAAGAATCGTTGCTAGTCGAGTCTAGCTCAAGTAAGACTAATATTTAGAACAAGGGTTGATTTGAGGTTAATTAAACTAAGTGCAAGAAAGTAAAGAGCAGAATAATAGTTGGATCTAGATTAATGATGGGGATCACTAGGGTGGTGTTGGATTTCACCCCAGCTACACATGAAAACACATCCAATCACAAACATCTAGGCTAGATCTAACTATCCAAATAGATTTGCTATGAACCCTCTTTTAGAATGTTTAGGTACGCGTAAACATCATCTTAGGCATCAAATTTCTCATCTCCATCTGGATCATGTACTTATGGCTCTGAAGATACATATATCCAACTGAAGTTGTGGCCCTCCCTTAGGATGTTTAGGCACACAGAAACATCACTGTGGGCTAGATGGCTCGTTCCCTCACAGATCATACACTTACGACCTTAGGGAATCCCATCCGATTTCTCATCAGGGAGTCAACCACGTTAATCGACATTCTATCCTACATATAGAAATTCTTGCAACATAGGAATGAACAAGATAAATGCAAGCATGTGATCAATCCACAAGCACATATTGACGATTAACAACGAATTGAAAAGTTACATACATGACATGGAATGTTAAATGAAGAGACATATAAGCATGGACAGCGGGGCAAGTCCTCGAACCTCAGCAAAATGAAACTACTCGCTCATGATGCGAGGAACAAAATGAACAAGAGAGAGGGAAGATTCCACCAGGAGCATGATGTAGAAGATGGTCACAGCTCGGTGAAGATACAGTCTTCTACACCATGTCAGAGCATATCTGGATGAGAAGCGAGGGACACTGTGATAGATGGGGCAAACTTTCTCTCTCCACCTTCCTTCTCTTCTCGTCGTCCTTGCTCACAATAGGAAGAGCAGCCTTTGGATGCGTATGTGGCGTGGATGCACGTAGATGGATCGGGATCCTTCTCTAGGGGTCGAGCATGTGTCCAGGCATCTTGGCAGCGTACCAGATATGATCCCTTTGTGAGGATCCTTTAGGTCCTAGTTATAGATTATGCTGGAGTCCTCAACGGTTTTGGAATATCTGTACTAAATAGTTTTGAAACTGTTTACAACCTTCTCAGTTTGGGAAACCGAGAGGCTTCTCTCGGTCTCACTGCTTTCATGATCTAGGGCATTCAGTTTTTCCCCTCTACCTTCACAGTCTTAGAAAATCCAGCAATTGTACGATCTCAAATCAATGTTCTCTTCTTCACGCGGTCTCTCCTTCTCGCGGTCTTGAGGTTCCATTTGGTCTTTGGCAAGTGCTCGTGGTCTCGACGCTCTCACAGTATTGCGCCCTAGTCGCCTCCAACCGGTCTACAGAGTCCTCTCAGTCTTCATCCTTCAGTTGTCCAACCAGTTTTGGCTCTTTGGCCTCTTCACGGTCTTCTGCCTCACACGGTTTCATGTTCTCAGTCTTGTGGGGTCTTGCAGTTTCATTTCTGCGGTCTCGGCGACAGTGGAGGCCAGTTGTGATGATGGAAGAGAAGGGACGACAACAAGTGTAGGTCGTCATGGAGGCGGTGAGAGGAAGAGGGGAAGGAAGAGGATGGAGGTGCGATGGGAGCAGGTGGAGATCGCTCATGGGAGCCTTGTAGGTGGCCGTCGTGGTGGCGTGAGATGAGGGAGGAGATGCATTCATGGGATGTTGCTACTGATCGTGGTTGGAGGATGCTTGCAGGTGGAAGGTCGGCGTTGTTCCTTGTGGTCTTGGGATCATGAGGGCTCTCACGGTCTTGAGACTGTGAGGACTCATGTTGTATTGAGACTGTGAGAAGGGCTGAGGGTGCAAAACTGTGGGGAGGAGAGCGTGTGAGGGAAATGAGAGGATCAAGGCCAAGGTTGACCATTGATCTACGATCGGACGGAGGGGAGATGGTGAAGCACACCAAGGTGGCGATGGTGGTTATGATGGAGGGTGAAGTAGATGAAGGGTGTTTGATGAAGGTGGATCTAGGGTTGAGTGAAGGTGGCCCCTTGTTGAAGATTCATCCTCAATGCGACCTGCATGATCTACATGAAATTCATATAAACCTAGTTAATAATCTTGATGATTAAATCAATTAAGCAAATTTGCATTTTGCAAGATTTAGGAGACAAAAGTGAAAGTATTGAGTCGAAAGGTCCAAAGATGGCAACTTGAAATCATGATGAATATGCATTCATCAAAACACCCCAAACTTAAACGTTGCTCATCCTCGAGTAACACAAAATCTAAAATAGTCACCAAATGAATACTTTAAAATCATGTGATTGCCTCATCTTCACATTACGATTGTTTCCTTTCTACTCAGTGTGACTAAGCATCTAAACTTCTTGAGATCACTGAACACATCTTACCATGTCTTCATTCTTGAGTTCATTTCCCAACATCACTTCCTCCTCACCTTTTCCAACAACAAGCATTTCTAAGAGTTTTGTAAGAGTCCAGAGATACCTGTAGAACAACAAGTGTGCATCTGATCTAACACTGGTGTATTTCAGGATAGTGGAGGCATTCATTGTGCCTTTGGGTGGAAAAGGGAGTGAAGAGTGGTATGGAAGGAAATTGTATATCTCTCCTCAATTCGACTCGAGATTTATTATATGATTGCAATTACATTGATTGCATTTTTTGTGCAAATCTCTCCTCTATTTGACTCGAGATTGTATTTTTTTGTGTGCACATTGGCATCTTTTTTTGGAGGTACACCCCTATTAAATAGCGAGGGGTATGGAAGAAGCAGATATAGAGAGAGGTGACGTGCCACATCGAACTTAGATTTTGGCACTATTTTGGCTATTTTTGTTATTCTTTTTGATGGACGGAGGGGTAAGAGGATGGTGGAAGATGTGTAGAAGAGAGTTTAGATTAGAATGCAACTTGATTTACAATTCAGTGTACCGGGTCATTCTTTTTACCGTACTCTTCTCAAATAATGACTTGATGAGGATCCGGTGGGGGTCCCATGCTATTGTTCCATTAGTCAGTTAGGAAGCACGACGTGTTTGATCCCTATCAGTTTGACAGACACTTGCCATTTTTTTGCAGAAGGATCATGATGATAGGATTCATAAGCTTCACAAGATGATTTCAATCAATAGGCTAGTTTTTAGAAAATGGCCCTTTTGAGGATCTTCTTCGAATAAGGAGGGTATAATGATTCAAAATGCATAGAGAGAGAAATGAGCCAGCTACGTAATGGCTTTTATTGAAATGAAAAGTGTCAAAACTTCATCAAGCTTCTATACAATATCTGTGAAAACTTAAAAATTTGAAATTTTGATAAAAAAATGCAACGATGAAATCTTAAGTTTGAAACAGATGGATGTGTGTGGAAAGTAAAGTACGTACCACCCACCCCACCCCGAACTTAGAAATTTTCTCATCCTGAGAAAACTCTAAATCTGATATGGAGGGGAAAATTCATGTCGGTTGGACCACTAGATGTGGTTGCGTTCCAATCAGTGCACGTCCTCGATTTGAAAATCTAAAAAGAAGATTAATCAGAACTTAAGATAGCATCTCACGATGCAACATTTTTCTAAAAAAAATAAAAAAAAATAAAAACAAAATTAAGGAAAATTTCTAATTCAAAATTAAAACTAAAAACAAAATTATCAATCGGTTGCCTCCCGACAAGCGCCTTTATTTTACATCGATGGCTCGACTAGATTCCTTCAATTTTCTAGTAGAAATGTTTGTTTGGAAAGATTTATCGATTTTTCAGTGCTAGTGTTCGCTGGGGTGAAGTATCGCTTCACGAGTTGGCCATTTGCCACAAAATTTCCCGACTTTTCACTCCATAAAACGAAAGCACCATGTGGGTAGATGCTCTTGACAATGTATGGTCCAGACCAGCAAGAACGAAGTTTCCCTGGGAATAACCTCAGTCTTTAGTTGAATAGTAGAATTTGGTCTCCCACTTGAATTCCCTTTCTTTTCAGATGACCATCGTGCCAAAGCTTGGTGCGTTCTTTGTCGATTCGTGCATTCTCATAAGCTATCATCTGGAGTTCATCCAGCTCCTGAAGTTGCAAAATCCTGGATTGGCCAACTTTCTTTATGTCAAAATTCAGCTATTTTCTTGCCCACCATGCTTTGTGTTCTAGTTCTACAGGCAGGTGGCATGACTTTCAATAGATCAATCAAAATGGTGTAGTTCCAAGAGGAGTCTTAAAAGTAGTTCGGTTGGCCCACAAGGCATCATTGATTTTCACTGACCAATCATTTTGGTTGTGGCCTACTGTCTTTTCCAAGATAGCCTCGAGTTGACGGTTAGAAACCTCCACCTATCCACTTGTTTGGGGATGGTAGGGGGAGGCTACCTTGTGTGTCACACCATATTTCCTCAGCAATTCTTCAAAGCTTCTTTGCAAAAAATGAAAACCTCCGTCGGATATCATGGTGTGTGGGACTCCAAAATGGGGAAAGATAATATCTTTGAACATTTTGATGACATGTTTTGAATTGCTAGTGATGGTCAGTATGGC
Organism: Alisma plantago-aquatica; assembly: GCA_963693085.1. Classification (NCBI taxonomy): domain Eukaryota; kingdom Viridiplantae; phylum Streptophyta; class Magnoliopsida; order Alismatales; family Alismataceae; genus Alisma; species Alisma plantago-aquatica. Next base: position 493,003,147 of record OY856411.1, on the reverse strand, counting down.
CTCTACCCATTTTGAGACATAATCCACCATGACTAGGATGTAGGAAAATCCATGTGAGGATGGGAATGGACCCATGTAGTCCACACCCCAAACATCAAAAATCTATACTTCTTCCATAGCTTAAGTGGCATCTCATCTCTTTTTGTTATGTTACCCGTTCTTTGGCATTTGTCACATGATAGAACAAAGTTGTAGGAATCTTTGGATATGGTTGGCCAAAAGAAACCACATTGCAAAACCTTCAAAGAAGTTTTCTTAGAACTCATATGGCCTCCAACTGGGCCTGAGTGACATTGCTCTAAAATAAATTGGGCTTCCTCTTCAATGATACAACGTCTGTAGAGACCATCAACACAAAGCCTGAAGAGGTACGGCTCATCCCAGTGATACTGCTTCACATCATGCATGAATTTCTTCAATGCATTCTCGGTGCATTCAGGGTGGATGACACCAGTGGTAAGATAGTTCACATAGTCCGAGTACCAAGGAGTAGCTTCTCAAACTTTCATGAGTTGGTCGTCTGGAAGAGAATCGTTAATCAGGATCTTCTCAGTTTCCAGAGTGTGGATGTGAATTAAGTGGTATGCCACAACATTCTCTGTACCTTTCTTATCTCTTATCTCCAGATCAAATTCTTGCAAGAGGAGAATCCATCTTATTAATCTGGGTTTAGCATCTTTCTTCAATAGGAGGTAATGGATGGCGGCATGATCTGTGTAGACAATGACTTTAGAACCAATGAGGTAGGATCTGAACTTATCAAAGGAATACACGACTGCAAGGAGTTCCATTTTAGTAGTTTCATAGTTCCTCTGAGCTTCGTCGAGGGTCTTCGATGCATAGTAGATCACACAATGTTTCTTCTCTATACATTGGCCTAAAACAACACCCACAATGTAATCACTGGCATCACACATAATTTCAAATGGGTGATCCCAATCGGGAGCTCTGATGATGGGTGTTGTTATAAGAGCATGCTTTAGGTTGTTGAAACTCTTGACACATTCTTCGTCAAAATGGAAATCAGTGTCCTTTAGCAACAAATTCATCATCGACTTGGTCATCTTGGAGAAATCCTTTATCAACCATCTGTAAAAACATGCATGACCAAGGAACGCACGAACCTCTCTTACATTTTTCGGGATAGTGAGTTTGGAAATCACTTAGATTTTTGCTCTGTCTACTTTGATTCCTCAGCTGCTGACTCTATGGCCAAGGACAATGCCTTCTTTTACCATAAAGTGACACTTCTCCCAATTTATCACAAGATGTGCTTCTTCACACCGTTTAAGGACAAGGGAGAGATTCTTTAGGTACGAGTCATAAGAATCTCCATATACAGAAAAATCATCCATAAAAACTTCCATGATAGTTTCAGTTAGACCAGAGAAAATAGCTGCCATGCAACGTTGGAAAGTTGGAGGCGCATTACAGAGGCCAAACGACATCCTTCTAAGGGTGTATGTTCCAAACGGGCAAGTAAACGTTGTTTTTCCTTGGTTATATGGATGTATAGGAATTTGATAGAATCTAGAGTAACCATCGAGATAGCAGAAATATTCTTGATGAGCCAACCGTTCTAAGACTTGATCAAGAAAATGCATTGGGAAGTGATCCTTATGTGTCACCTTGTTCAACTTTCTGTAATCAATACACATCCTCCACCCGGTGACTGTTCAAGTGGGGATGAGTTCATTGTCTTCATTTCGTATCACGGTAGTTCCACCCTTCTTCGGGACAACATGCATGATACTTTCCCATGGCGAATCAGATATCAGATAGATAATACCTGTTTTGAGAAACTTTATAACTTCAAGATGGACAACTTCTTTCATATTCAAATTCAGCTTCCTTTGGTGTTCAACAGTCAGCTTGTGGTCTTCCATCATGGGGATTTTGTGCATGCAAAGTGCTTAACTAACCTCAGTGAGATCACTCATCTTGTAGTCAATGGATTTTCTTCTTTCCTTTAATTCTGTCAGGAGTTTATCTTCTTGTTTTGTTGTTAGATCTGAATTTATGATGACTTGGCAGACCTTGAGGTCATCTAGAAACACATACTTCAATCCCTTGGGTAGGGGTTGCATTTTAGGAGCTTGTGATTTCTTTCACGGTTCTTCAGTAACATTCACAGCTTTGAGTTCCTCAAATTTGGCTTCAGGATCTTCTTCAATACTGTTGAGGTGGAGAACACAATTTTTCACTTGTTCGTCGACTGAACTATCTACATTTGGATTCGTTAGAGCCACTCCTAAAGGATCTTGTTGTTCATAATTCTCTTTCATAAGGAGTGACATATGCTCTATACAATCAATCAAGTAGACCTCTTCTTGCATGCTTGGTCTTCGCATACTTTCAAAAACTTTAAACTCAATAGTTTCTTTACCTAGTCTGAGCAGCAGGGTTCCTACTTCAACATCAATCAAAGATCTTGCAGTGGCAAGGAACGGTCAGCCAAAAATGAGAGGGTATCTTGCGTCTTCTTTTATGTCCATGATGACAAAGTCACATGGAACATATGAGTCTTTGCCTACCTTGACAGGTACATTCTCAATGATTCCCAAGGGGAGAGTCACAGAGTTATCTGCAAGTTGTATGGTCATGCCAATTGGGAGTAGTTCAGCAAACCCTAGCCTCTTACAAAGTCTAAGTGGCATGATAGAGATGCTGGCACCAAGATTGTCCAATCCCTTCTTACAGGAGGAATCACTGATATGGCACAAAATCCCAAAAGATCTTGGATCTTTCTGCTTCTTCGACATCTTGCTCTGAATAATGTCTGAAGTGGTTGTTGCTAACTTGACTGTCTCATATTCTTCAATTATATATTTCCTTGTCAGGAGTGACATCAAATATTTTGTCTAGGCTGGTATCTCAGCAAGTGCATCTAGAAAGGGTATGTCAACATGAAGCTTCTTCATAGCTTCCTTGAACTTGTTGAAACGAGTATCAAGCTTGGTCTATTTCAAACAAGCAGGGAAAGGGGGACGAGGCTTGTACACTAGCACATTTGGCTCTGGTGTTTCTAGTTCTGTATGAGTAGGTTTTTCAGAGCTTTCCTCATCTGTCTTATTAGTAGTCACTGCCCCTTTTGGGTGAGACTCAGGCGTGGTAGAGTCTTGGACAATCACAAAGTCATCTTCGTCTGTAATAACCACTGGTGTCTTGACAGGAGGATCAGAATAGTCTTTTCTAGACCTGGTGGTGACAACCTTCAGTTGTTCTGGGTGCTTAGGATTGTTCTCTGGTTGGCCGGAAAAGGCTCCAGTAGGTGGCTTCATTCTAGCTACAAGTTGAGCTAGTTGAGATTCAATAGCCTTTTGATGGGCTTGCTAGTTAGCTATAATTGTCTGCTATGGCTGCAACATCTTCTCAATGGCCGTTAGCTTGTCATCAGGAGAGATAGGACTAGCTTGTTGCCCTTGTTGTTGGTAAGGGACTTGGTTAGGATTCTGAAATTGAGAGTTATTCTGATACTGGTTGTAGTTCCTATTCTGGAAGTTACCCCTATAGTTCCCTTGATTCCCAAAATTTTGTTGTTGGTTATACTAGAATCCTGGCGGACCTCATTGTTGATTATTTGAACCAAGTTGTCGTGAGTTTTCTGCTCCTGAAGGATTTCCATATTGAAAACCATGATGGTTCCTATTCTGATTCGGATTGTAATATCCTTGACTAGGGATGGTGTTGATGGCATTAAGATTTTCCATTTGACCATTATCTCCTTGGCCACAAATGTTGCTTAGAACAACACCATAGAGAACATTGCAGGCTAGCGTAGAATGACCAGTGCCTTTGCATGCTTCATAAAATAGTGAAGTTGACTTGATCTGTTCTTGTTGTTGAGGGGGTGAGTGTCTTCTTTCATAAGCAGCAAGAGACGATTCAATATGGTCTTGTTTGGCAACTAAGAGTTTGAGAGATTCAGCGATAGACTTGTACTCAGGAATAACTTCAACCATAGCCACCTTCAAAACTCCTTTGTCTACAGATCTACCCTAATTAGCTTGATTTTCAGATCCAAGGGTGACAACCTTCCATGCGTTGTCATAACTCTGACGCATGAAGTTTCCTCCGGATGAGGAGTCCAATAACTTCTTGATATCGTCATCCACACCCCTATAAAAGGTCTCGATGAGATGATTCTTAGGAATTCCATGGTGTGGAACTTGCGTAGGAGCTCTTTGTATCTTTCCCATGCTTCAACAAGGGTTTCTCCAGGCACCTGAGTGAATTGAGCTATTCGGCCCCTAATTTCATAGGTGAGAGAAGGAGGGTAGAATTTTTCCAGAAAAGCATTTTTAAGTTGTTCCCAAGTGATGATGGGTTTGCTTTGCAAGGAGTTGTACCAAATCATAGCTCTATCGACAATAGAGTATTTGAAGAGACGGAGTCAGATGGCATCATTTGAGACTCCATTTTGCTTTGTCATAGCACATAGATCTATAAACCTCAGAAGGTGCTCCTGACTATCTTCTCCTTGCTTACCATAGAATGGGCTATTTTGAAGCAAGGTGATCCAATGTGCTCTTATCTCAAAATTTGGAGTGTTGATGGGAGGAGGTTGTACTGGGTGATGAACGTCAACAAATTTAGGGATTGAGAACTCCCTAAGGTCCTTCTGCAGTTCTACTGCTTGCGCTGCTACTTGTACTGCTTGGATTTCTTCTTGAATTGCAGCTCTGGCTTCTTGCATAAGACTTTCACTTTTCGCATTAAGGGCTTGAGATACCCTTCAGGACATTTCCTCCTCTTGTGCCATTCTTGCTTAGTTCTCTTTATTCTGACGACGAAAGGTTCTGTCTATCTCAGGATCAAAGCTAGTAGTGAGTCCGAGACTATTTGAGTGGTTCATACACTAGTCTTTGGGGGTACCTGAGATGGAAAGATCTTTTGGAAGTAATATGGATGGAGAGGAACCGAATTTAAGATAAAGATCGATCGTATCAAAAGAAAAATAAAAAAACCTAAATTAGCCTCAAAAGAACTAGATTTGACTAGCTGATTCTGTTGTCCCCGGTAATGGTGCTAGAATTTGACGTGGTCTATTATCACACTAACAAATTCACTCAGGGTTGAAATTCTAGAGTTTTTAACCAAAAACTTGTGCAATAATACCACCCACAAGCGGACATGTCTTATCACAGTATAGTTGAGGATCAAATCGTAAGTGACAATGCTTTTAAGAATCGTTGCTAGTCGAGTATAGCTTAAGTAAGACTAATATTTAGAACAAGGGTTGATTTGAGGTTAATTAAACCAAGTGCAAGAAATTAAAGAGAAACATCAAAGTTGGATCTAGATTAATGATGGGGATCATTGGGGTGGTCCCGGGTTTCACAACTGCTACACATGCAAACACATACAATCACAAACATCCTGACAAGATCTAACTATCCAAATAGAGCTACTGCAAACCCTCCGTTAGGATGTTTAGGTACGCGTAAACATCACCTTAGGCATTAGATTTCTCATCGCCATTCGAATCATGTGCTTACGTCTCCAAAGATACATATATCCAACTGAAGCTACGACCCTCTGTTAGGATGTTTAGGCACACAGAAGCATCACTGTGGGCTAGATGGCTTGTCCCCTCATGGATCATACACTTATGACTTCAGGGAATCCCATCCGATTTCTCATCAGGGAGTCAATCGCGTTAATCGACATTCTATCCTACATATAGACGTTCTTGCAACATAGGAACGAATAAGATAAATGCAAGCAGGTGATCAATCCACAAGCACACATTGACGATTAACAACGAAATGAAAAGTTACATACATGCCATGGAATGTTAAATGAAGAGACATATAAACATGCACAGCGGGGCTAGTCCCCGCACCCCAGTGAAATGAAACTCCTCACTGATGATGCGAGGAACAAAAACAACAAGAGAGAGGGAAGATTCTTCCATGAGCATGATGCAGAAGATGTTCGTAGCTCGGTGAAGATACAGTCTTCTATGCCACGTCAGAGTAGATCTCGACGAGGAGCGAGGGACACCGCGATAGATTGGGTAGACATTCTCTCTCCACCTTCCTTCTCTTCTCATCATTCTTGGTCGCAGTAGGAGGAGCAGTCTTTGGATGTGTATGTGGTGTGGATGCACATAGATGGATCAGGATCCTTCTCCATGGGTCGATCCTATGTCCAGGAAGCCTGGAAGTGTACCAGATCCGATCCTTTTATGAGGAATCACGCGGTCTTGAGACTGTGAGAAGGGTTGAGGGAGCAAAACTGTGGGGATCAGAGATCATGTGAGGAAAATGAGAGGATCAAGGCCAAGGTTGGCTATTGATCTACGATCGGATGGAGGGGAGATGGTGAAGCACACCAAGGTGGTGATGCTGGTTATGATGGAGGGTGAAGTAGATGAAGGGTGTTTGATGAAGGTGGATCTAGGGTTGAGTGATGGTGGCCCCTAGTTGAAGATTCATCCTCAATGTAACCTGCATCATCTGCATGAAATTCATATAAACCTAGTTAATAATCTTGATGATTAAATCAATTAAGCAATTTTGCATTTTGCAAGATTTAGGAGATGAAAGTGAAAGTATTGAGTCAAAAAGGGCCAAAGATGGTGACTTGAAATCATGATGGATATGCATTCATCAGTTGCTAACCCTAAGAAATCTTGGTGACCAAGATGAGATAGCAACCTCATTGACTTCCAACCTTAGGTATCACAAGAAACCTTAGCGACTATCAACATAACAGGGAACATAAAAACCTGGTTATTTCCTACACTAAAGATCCCATCCTTAGCAACCACCAACACTAGGTGGTCCAACACTCAACGTCACCCATCTGTTAGGGAATCCATGCAAACCCTCACCTCAACATTAGGTGTCACCACTAAAAATAAGGTGTAACCATAGGGAAATAGGGCTACAAAATAGTTTGGGAAAACAAAAATTTATCTACCATATTCCCCGTAACCAACAGATCATGTTAATAACTATATGGAAAAGATGGTTTCGAGGATATACCTGATCCTAGAGCAAGTCCATCAACATATCCTTGTCATTGTAGATGTGCAACTATCTTCTAGTTGCATAAGGACTCGTCTGACTGCTCCTCCACAGACAACAAACTTGAACATTGCTGTCAGCAACAACTCCTCTCATCACGGGTTACTGGCTGATTTCATCTTCCTTAGTGACGGGAAAAGGCCACCTCGCCTCAAGAGAAGTCCACATGGACTGCCTAAAACTCCTATCTTCCTAATAGAATGGATAGGAAGGATTTGTCCCTCCTGTTGATCATACTAGTCATCAACTTGCTCTCTCACAATAATGTTCCTCAGTTGTTCACTCCCTCACTATCCCTCCCTAGTCGAGTAGTATTTGCTTGGGCTTGCATAATTACCACAACCAGAGAGGACAATAATTGTCAGAGCAACTGATTCTCAATTTTCTACATTGTTCTCTAGGAAGCCCCTAGTATTGCTCTATATATAGTACAACTAGGGTCACGGTTCCCACTTAATGCGAGAGTGGAAGGGACTAGAAGATCTTGAATTTTTGCAATCTACGAGCACTAAAATGATCAAATGGAAGCCCATACAGTCGTCTGGCTAGTGAGATGGTCATTTTGCTCTATGAGATGGTTGTCTAGAAGTTTCCCAATCACACACAAAATTGGAAAATCATTGCAATTATTGCTAAACATTAATTCCTTACATCAATAGAATTTGCAATCGAAGCGATCAAAATTTCTCACTAATTTGAGAAAGTTGCTAGAACCTTCCACCAGCCCAATTGAGCAGATCAGTTCACTAGGTGAACTGTCCATCTCACTCTACCCAAGCTAATTGATTCACCTAGTGAGTCGATTGGTTGGTGCCTATTTTATGCAGAATTTTAGCCAATTCAATTCCAATCAATCTAACACTCCAAACACCCATCTCAACACTTGAGCTGATCATTTGGCACTCCAAACAACCTTCTCACTATGTGAGCTGATCGTTTAGTAGTCTAGTATGATGATTTGTTGTGTGAATTGAATACCTAAACACTTTTGTAATTAATTCAATCATCATTCAAGATCAACCTCCTCTTTTAGGTCAAGACCTATGTGTGTGACCCTATAGGTTCCATATTATGTTGGTAGTGAATTTCCATAACATCTTATGACATCACAAGTAATGAGTGGTGCCTAGTCACACATCATTACTGCCCAAGTAAATAGAAAGTTGGAGAACAACTTCAACCTATAATATGTATATGGTATTGTAGTGTTTATATAGTTCCTTTGCCTTTGATATCCATATTGAACTATAGGCTAAAGTAGTCACCCTAATTTTTATTCTATCTTGTTATTTGAATCAAATCTGACTATATGAGATATATGTAAGCTCAATATCACATATTGACTTACATTTACATGGACATGTATTTCTCAGTCTCACTAATCAAGAGGCCTAGGATATCATACTCCCTTAGGAGGGACACATCCTATCGATATCACTCACAATCAGTCCCCATGTGTCACAGTCACCCAATCTTCACCTTTATGACAAACCATGTTTTAGGATTACATTTGATGATATGAAAGTGTACAAAATGACATATGATGAGTGCAGTGATTTTAGGTCTAAGAATGACATACACCATCATCACTATGAGAGTTGACTATGTCTTGCATGTGTTAGTCTCATAGTGGGTCTATCTGATACACTATTCCCTAACATCTATCTATGTACTTGGTTTGATATCACCATATAATGACTAATGATACTTTGTCATCAACCAACTCACACTCAAATCTTTTATGTTATTGTTGTCTATCTACCTTCCACAATAACAACCGACTAGGGACATAACGAGAATGTATATACTCTTAACATATGTTTGATATCATTCTTCCAAGTTCCATACTTGAATACATACGTCATCGAGTAATATCATTCTCTAGATATTTATTATGTTACATCATTATTTCATAACTAAATTAAACAGAATAAATCAGAATCTTGCCTTTATCATTAATCAAATCATTTACATTTATGCCATTACAATCATCATATGATTCACTCTTTGGGTATACATACCCACAGACTCCCACTTACACTTAGATACAATCACTCACGAGTCTTATCCTGAGTGACCTAACATGACCATCATGCTTCTTCTGTGAAAGTGCTTTGTCAAGGGGTCAGTAATATTGTTCTCAGTTTGTAATATGCAAATCGTTACATCTCCTCATTGTATGATCTCTCATATGATATGGAACTAGCTTTGTATATGCTTTGAGTGTTGATGTGATCTAGGTTCCTTAGCATGTGAAATAGATCCATTGTTGTCACAATATAGCTACACAATCTTCTCTGACTAGATCTCCCACGAGATGAGAAGATGAGAGACAAGCTTCTAGATTCTCTCAACTTGGAGGGTGGATTCTCCATGATACCTCCGATATTCAATGACACAAACTTCCTGTATTGGAATAGGAGGATGCAATTCTACTTGCATGGGAAGAGCTATGCCATGTGGAAAGTAGTCATCCTTCCCTACAAGGATTTGGTCAGAGATGTAGCCACTTGGGATGAAGCCTCATTGAAGAAGGCAAATGCTCTAAGACTTCAATTTTCATTATGATGCTTTTCCTATGTATCATGATAATACTAGTGCAAACAATCTTTCTTACAATCCTATATTGCATAGTAGAGCTAAACATAAAGAGGTCTCATCATTTCCTCCGTGACCACATTGCCAAAAAGGATATTTACATCATGCATGTGGATATCGAAAATCAACTTACAAGCATTTTTACAAAAAATTTAACTAGAGATAAATTTACCTTTGTTAGATCAAAAATTCTTATCAATGCTCTTAATGATGTTGATATCACTTCTAGCTAAATGTTCTCAGACCTACATGCTTTTTTCTCATATATATCTCATCTCATACATGATACTGCTATTCTTGTCTAGTTTTTCTACCTTATTTTTTCTTGTTTTGGTGATTATTCGCAAACACATGTTTTACTGCAAAATAGTAGCCAATGATGAGTGGAATGTTCCTCAATATGTTCACAATACATGATATGCTATAAAAATAAAAATATATAGCACTCTAGCGACCTAGAATTAAATTTCTAATCATTTGGATAGACTAACCTGTCAGTTGAGTTTAGTCTAGGAGAAACTCAACTGACAAAAGACCAAGGATTTTATAAAACCACAATGTTGGCCAAGTATTCCAAACTGTAAACTCAACTGACAACACTCTTGGGCGGAAAATATATAGGCAGTCGACTAACTTTTTTCGCTCTCAACTAGAGAAAGTCGACAGATAGCCACTGTTTCTTATGTGTCCTTCTACCCTAGGGCTACCCAAACCTCTCCCTTACCCTCTCTACCCCTCATATCACCTACCCTAGCTCTCCAAACCTAGAAGTAGGTGCTTATGTGACATGAAGCTTTCTCCATCTTCTTCCTTTTGTGATTGTTTCATCTCCTTTGACCTCCATGGCCTCAAACCGAAGAAAATGAATAGGAAAAACTAGAGTTCCCTCATCCTCCACTATTCCTAGGCATGTTTCCTTTTTATGGTACCTCATTCATCTCCACTCAAGGTGTCAATAGGTATAAGTAACTTCTTCCTAGAACTTCTTTTCCCTTTCGTGCCTTACTTGAACAACCTAGTGGTTTGATGAAGGAGGTTGCTACTGTTTTCAAAGCTCATCACCTTAGTGCACTTTGTGTACAATGATTGTGCTATACCAAATATCTTTCTAGCATAAAAGTTGTCCACAAATTCTATGCTAATCTCAAGTGAAACTACACTACCCTTGTTCCACCCCCTAACCAACAAGTGATCCTAACCTCCATCATTGCTTGTACCAAGTTTTTTTATCTTTGAGGATTCTTTGAATTCTTACTTCAATGGTTCAAACATGGCATATACATGGTTGAGCTCCTATCACCAGTACCTTGACCTGCTTGACCCCGATAAGTTATACAAAAGCTTTGACCCTAAGCTTACTCTACCTAGAATCCACAAGTTATTGAAGAAACATGATGTCCCCTATAGGAAGAAATCCATATTTCTTTCTTCTTGCCTAGACATCAAGACTCATCTCATTGCATTAGTAGTAAACTGTAATATCCACCGAAAGAAAAGCCAAAAGGATATTGCAGAGAACACTGTTGTGAAAATGTACTATCTTCTGAATAATGTCAGAGTCAAATGGGCCTGTTACATTCTTCACCACATGACCTATTTTGACTCTGGGAAGAACACTAGTGGAACCCACCTACCCTATCCCAACTTGATTTGTGGTGTTCTTGCTCACCATACTAAGAAATCCCTTTTCCATGAGCTTGGTTACAAAGCAAGTAGAAAAGGTGTTTATATCAGTGAAACCACTATTAAGATGTCTTTCCATCCTACCCCCTCTACCACACTCGATTCTTCTGCCTCCACCCAGGATCCTCCACCTCCTCCTAGATCTGACCGTGCCTCATTCTCGGTGTCAAATGAAACCTTGATGGGCTACATTATAGACCAACAAACATACAACCTCTAGGTTTAGGACCACATCCACCAGGATCTTGTTCAGATAATGTCAAACATGAACTTATCCTGCACCGATCCCTACCCCGCCTACTAGCCCTACCTTGGTGCTGACTATTCTTCTTATGCATACAGTTAGTTCTACCCGGCCCCTCCAAATGCTACTTTTGATGTACCCCCTACCTCTCATGGTGGACCTGCTCCTGCTATCTCTCAACCACTCTCTCTTCCTATTAGCCCTACTGCTACCTTTCTTGATGATTCCAATTGGGCTTCTATACCCAATTATAAGAAAGTAAAGGCTCTTCTTGAGTGTGACATCTCATGGACAGAGTAGAACTACATATCACCCAAACCTCTTTCCTACGTGCTTGATGAGGACATAGAGATGGTTGAAGAAGATGATGAGGATGAAGTTGATGGTGATGATGAGGAGGATGAGGGTGAATATGGTCATGATGGCTCTTTAGATGAAGATGAAGGTGGTGCTACATCTACTACACCATATGCACCTTCAGATGGAGATGAAGACTACCAGCCAGATGGTGAGGATGATGATGACCTTGACTATATACCCTAGATGTTTATTTCCTATTATATGGGTTCTCATATTAATATCTTTTTGTATATCATGTAGTAAACATTTGGGCACTGTATCTGAGGCATGCTATTTTCATACCTTGTTGTTTTTTAGTTTTCATCTAGTGAGGACACATCTTTTGTTGTAATCTAATCTTATATACCTTAACTCTATGCTTGGCATTATCTTATGAGTTCTTGGTATGCGCTTCCGTATTTTGATTATGACTATAGTATGCTTGTTCTCTTGGAGTTTTTTGTTTGGAGATTTCTTGGTGGTTTGTTGTGTAGTTTGTGCCTGTATATAAGACCTATGTTTATAGCTCTTCTAATCCCCTTACGTTTTTATACAATAAAGGGGGAGAAATTATCTTAGTACATATTGAATTGTGATCATTTTCTAGTTTATTTTCTAAAATATCATATGACTTGTAAGAGGACTCAATAGTATATATGCACAATGGTTGCTTTTTAGAAAGACTATCCATATAGGCAAAGGTAAGTATGAATTGAGGGGGAACAATTGCTATTGTTCAATCATGTATCCCCTTACAATTCACAAGGAAAAAGATTAATTTTCAAATCCTTTTCAATGTGTTGAGGAATGATTTGTCATCGTCAAAAAGGGAAATAATGTTAACCTAATAGTTATATATTGTCCATATTTTGATCATAACTCAAACATTCCACTAATATGTATCTAATATGTCTATTTGAGATTGATTTTAGGTATTAGGTACACGAAAAGGATTAATTCTATCAATCCCTAGCTTGATCCAATACAAGCCAAAGTCAATGCAAATGCACTTTTGTGGAATATGCCCTAAATGACTTAGGACAATTTTTGTAATCATGTGTATTGATGTATGACTTGTAATTGAGATGAGAAAAAAACAAGGTGCACTTTATTCGAATGTTTAAGCACTTTAATGGCATTTTCCAAAATGCATCACATGCTATTTTGTTGGTCGAGTTTCCCTCTTCAAAACTCAATCGACGCCTAGGATAGGTCTTGGTAAATGTCCAGGTTTGATCGAGTTTGACCCAGGTCAAACTTGACTGACACCTTGCACAGACAAATTGATTTTAATCCATCGGTAGAGTTTCCCTTAGGTCAAACTCATATGACAACTCAAAATTAGAATGCCACATATTGCAATTGACCAAGTTACTTTTATGGAAACTCGACCGAGTGCACTATACATAATGTGCATAAAAATGTTTCTAACTATTGGAGTATGGTAAAAATCAAAATTATATTTGTTCCAACACCCCAAATGGCTAGAATTCATTTCTAAGTGTTTCTATTGGCTAGTGGGCACCCCCAAATATAAATAGGGGCCCTTGGACTTCATTCCAAGTTTTCCTACCTTACTCCAAGCTTATAGTTGACTGATTTTTTGTCCACATAGAGCCCCTTTTTCTCTCTTGCTTACAAATACAAACGTACCTATGAGTGAGATATGTATTTGTGAGAGAGCTACTTCATTGTCATCATTGTTAAGCACTACATCTTTTCTTTCCCCAACCCATTTCTTCAAGCAAAGTTGGTGAAAGCTTCTTCAAATTGAAGGAGAAGGTGAAGGCTGAAGATCCTTGAGAAGAGTAGGTAATTCCTTCAATCTAGAAGACTTGTTGCAAGAAGGGGCGCTTCTTGGTGAAGGTATCCAACTCCTTGCAAAAGTGGGTAAGCCCTTGTAGAGGTTGAAGACTCTTTCTCGAAGGATAGGTAAGACCTTGTAAGGTTTATTGGTTCCTTTTGGTCCTTAAAAAAGAAGACTATGTATCCTTGCCCTGCAAAAGGAAGGTCTTGTTGTATGTCTTATAATGAAATATAAGTATGCAATGGTTGCAAAATCCTAGAGCTTGACCTCTCTAGGTAGCAGACTAAATTTCTCCTAGTTTGGAGGTTGGAACCACTCTACATAGCTTGTTCTTGATCTCATTCAATTTCTCTCATCCTTTCTATATTTGTTTACATCGCACATCAAATTCCATATTTTCAATAGTATCTCTTGAAGTAACTTGAAGGTCTAATGAATCCTATTTAAGTGCATTTAGCTCTATTCACCCCCCTCTAGATCCCTTTGAACCAATAAGTGGTATAAGAGACACAGTCTTCTCTGACTAGATCTCCCATGAGATGAGAAGATGGACAGCAAGCTTCTAGATTCTCTCAACTTGGAGGGTGGATTCTCCATGATACCTCCAATATTTGATGACACAAACTTACTATATTGGAATAGGAAGATGCAATTATACTTGCATGGGAAGAGCTATGCCATGTGGAAAGTAGTCATCCTTCCCTACAAGGATCCTGTCAGAGATGTAGCCACTTGGGATGAAGCCTCATTGAAGAAGGCACAACATAATGCAATAGCCATAAGCACTTTAATGACATTTTCTAAAATTCATCACAGGTTGTTTTTTCATTTGAGTATCCCTCTCAAAACTTGAATGACGCCTAGGATGGGTCATGGTAAATGTCCAAGTTTGACCAAGTTTAGCCCAATTCAAATTCGGTTGACACCTTGCACATGAAAATTGATTTTAAGCCATTGGTGGAGTTTCCCCAGGTCAAACTCCACCAAAAACTCAAATTAACTTGTTGCATAGTGCAATCAACCGAGTTACCTTTATGGAAACTCGATTGAATGTATTGTACAGAATGTGCAGAAAAAGTGTTTCTAATTGTTGGAGTGTCAAAATTATATCTGTTGCAATACCCCAAACAACTAGAATTCATTCCTAAGTGTTTCTATTGGATAGTGGACACCCCTGACTATAAATAGGGGCCCTTAGACTTCATTCAAAGTTTGCCTACCTTTGTACTAAATTATAGTTGAGTGATTTTGTCCACATAGAGCCCCTTTCTCTCTCTTGTTTATAAATCCAAAGGTCCATATGAGTGAGATAGGTATTTGTGAGAGAACTACTTCATTGTAATCATTGTGAAGCTCTCAATATTCTCTTTACCCAACCCCTTTCTTTAAGCAAAGTTGGTGAAAGCTTATTCAAGTTGAAGGGGAAGGTGAAGACTGAAGATCCTTGAGAAGAGTAGGTAATTCCTTTGAGGTTGATGACTTGTTGTAAGAAGGGGATCTCCTTGGTGAAGGTGTACAAATCCTTGTAAAAGTGGGTAACCCCTTGTAGAGGTTGAAGACTCTCACTCAAAGGATAAGTAAGACCTTGTATGGTTTATTGGCTCCTTTTGGTACTTAAAAGAAAGGCTAGGTATCTTTGCCCTACAAAAGGAAGGTCTTGTTGTATGTCTTATAATGGAATATAAGTATGCAATGATTGCAAAATCCTAGAGCTTGACCTCTCTAGGTAGTGGACTAACTTTCTCCTAGTTTGGAGATTGGAATCACTCTACATAGCTTGTTCTTGATGTCATTGAATTTTACTCATACTTTCTAGTTTTTATATATTGCACATCAAATTCCATATTTTCAATAGTATCTATTGAAGTAACCTGAAGGTCTAATGAATCTTGTTTAAGTGCATTTATCTCTATTCACCCCCCTCCAGGGCCCTTTGATCCGACAATTTAATGCGTGAAAATGTATTGTGATCTCTAGAGAAAATACCAGGAGGCCATCTAAGATGGTTATATGCCTATATCAGATTCAACTAGAATCCCCCAAGAAAATTCCATTTCATAATATTTGAAATTTATAAAAGATCCATCATTGGATGTATTTTGTTTTAAAATTACAACTTACTGTACTATTCTAACATACAATGGATATATGTAGCTTGATTTTTACATATCAATTCCATCTAAAGTGCCTATAAAGATTACTTTTTATAAGTTTAGAAGTAGACACTTGCAAATAAAAAGTGAAGATGCATCTATTGAAGTTTCACCTACTCCCCTAGAAATGATATAATTCGTAACAATAACCTATACATGCTACTGTCCCTCCTAAAAGGTAGAGATGATATATTTGACATTTTACAAAGGTTATACAAGTATCCATAATATATGTAGTTGAGATACAACCTAAAAGACCATTAAAATATATATTACACTTGCTTACTTAAATTGAGTAATTAGGAATACTTTGTAGACAGTCAACTAGAAATGTTATCTTTTGTCTCTTAATAATATTATCCTATCTCTTATTATAAATTTTAATTAAAGATATTCCTTAACAAATAAAGGTACATGACAAACCTCCCTCAGTGAAGGTAGGTTAAATCTTGTTATTGGCTGTTAGTTCATTGCCTAGAGAAGGAAGCTAGTTACTTTTTATTGAAAAGAGACGTTACTTGGTGTACATCCTTTGTGAGGTAATACAAGGTGATCCAAAAGTGTTTGAAGTTGAAGGATAATTGATGTTGAAACTTTGGCATGTAATAGCATAACCACTATAGATACTTGTGTTCATATATGATTGTTCTAACTCTCTTTCCCTTGCTTGTTTCTCATATTGTATTATAGTTTGAAATAGAAGAAGTTCCATTTAACTTTCATGGAATAGTTTTTTAATATAATAGTTCACCCTTCTTGCCTGAATCCTATGAGAAGTATTGAATCCAGGTATTCTCCATAAAATATTCTCACACATAGGACAATATGTCAAACAACATTCTAGGAAATACAACCCAGAAGGAAGCTACTCCACCCACCCACCAATCTTGTATGACTCCACATATCAAAATTGAAAGAGGTAGATGCAATTATATATTCAAGGATTTATCTTCAACATGTATAAGTCAAAGACCCTTACATACACCATGCTCTATTGTCAATGTGCTTTGTGGTCACAAACACAATTATTCTTCAAATTTTGCATCTGTGTTCAATTTGACTTGATTTCTAGCAAACTGGGGTTTGCTAAATTCATCCTCTTCATTTACCTAATGCGGAAATTAATATCAAGTAGACACATTAAATAAATATGAATAGAATGATTACGTCATCATCAAAATATACACAATGTATAACTCTTAGGTCAACAAAGGTAGACTCACCCTTTTAATAGGGGTGGTTTACACAATAGATTTTGCAGTTGTAATATCACACCACAAATATCTTTAATCTTTGTATTGTTTAGAAATCTTAACAATATGTTTTAACATATAAGAACTCCCATCGAACTAGTTTGACTGATGAATTTACTATATTTCATGTATTTTTATATTAATTAAGAAATTATACTTTTAAATGTCATAAACAATCACAAAATTGAACATAATTTGGATCAAACATCACAAAAGATTTACGATAAATTTTATTTATTCATAGATACAAGGATTCATTGATACAAATGAGTATCATGTAGATACATAAACTACTGAGTAGACACTATAGAGTCAAAAAAAATCTAAGGAAGTTCCAGACATTCGTCATATTCTAAAGAACATACGTCGTCTGCTCATGTCAAAAAATTTGGCATGTGATAAAGAACACACATTGTTGGTTCATTTAGAACCCAATCAATCTCTTCTTGGTTGAAGCAATGACCACTATAATTCAGATAATACTACAATCATATGTCAAATATATCAATCTATTATAAGTAATGCAATATATTTTGAAGTTTGATCAAACTAGAAGAAATATAATAACTAGATTACATTTTTAGAAATATTTTTAATTATTGTTTCAAAAATGTATCTCACGTACTTCATCACATAATACACGCAGTTCATATTATTTGGCTACTTCAGACACTATATGAAGTAAACACAAGATAAACAAAATATAAGTTGGAGAATACTTTGATGCATGTAATGTTTATTATCACTACAATGTTTATAATGCACTCAAAGCTAGGAATTTTGGTGTAATACTATAAAATTGATTCTTGGACATGAAACGTTCTCTAATTTGTTGACAAGAAACACAAATGAAATAACTATAGGCTTCAAAGAAAAAATAGAGAGTAAAATAATGTGGGCATAACTTTTCCAACTAAAAAGATAAGAAGAAAGATATTTGTGCCAAAACATAGATCGTTAGATTCTATGATAACTAGAAAAATAGGACAATAATGAGTAGATTTATTGACTGAATCAAGTGACATGAATGAACATCAAACATCAGTAGAAAATAAATGCTAAAGCACATATAGAGGAGACAATTCTAATAGAAATGTAGAACATTATCTCATTGCAATCAAAAGCAAAGGAAGGAGAAAATGCATGAAGAAGAGGTGGAATGGGTAGTCATTACCTTAACAGGGCAGAGTGAAGTTGTAACAAGAGGAAAATGCTCAACAAGCCCATCTACAGAGAAACACTAAGAGCCACCTATGTATGGTGGAGCCCTCCATACATGTGGCTGAAGCCACATAGTTGGCCACACACACCAGTCAGAGGCCATACATGCAGTGTCGATGCTTACAACCATCTAGGGTTATAACAAAAACCACTATGTCATGTAAGAGGAAGGAGAATGAAGAGGGGGTGTCCTATCTATGTGTGACGTGGGAATTATTGCACTAACAAATTCACTCGGGGTTAAATCCCCGAGCTTTACCAAAACCTCATGCAATAATACCACCTGCAAGCGGACGAGTCTTATTGCAGTATAGTTAAGGATCGAATCCCAAGAGATAATGTTTTTAAGAATCTTTATTAATCAAATCTAGATCAAGTAAGACTAATATTTAAAATGATTGATTTGGTTGAGGGTAATTAAACTAAATGCAAGAAAGTAAAAGAGCATAATTAAAGTTTGTTCTAGATTAATGATATGGAGTCGATGGGATGGTCTCGGGTTTCACCACCACTGCACATGCAAACACATCCAAACATCAAACATCCAGGAAAGATATAACTATCCAAATGGAGCTGCTATGAACCCTCTATGAGGATAGGCTCATGTAAGCGTCACCTTCCAGATCACCCACTTACGGCTCCAAAGATACAACATCCAACTAAGGCTAAGGGTCCCCCACGAGGGTAGACCCACAGAAGCATCACCATGGGATAGATGGCTCGTCACCTCACGGATCATACACTTATGACCTCAAGGAACCCTATCACATGGACTCATCAAGGAGTCAACCACGCTAACCAACAAGCAAGTAGATGATCAATCTACAAGCAAACATCAATTATTAACAAAGAAGATATAACATCCAACTAAGGTTCCCCCCCATGAGGGTAGGCACACAGAAGCATCACCGTAGTCTAGATGGCTCATTACCTCACGGATCATACACTTACTACCTCAAGGAACCCCATCAGATCTCTCGTCAAAGAGTCTACCTTATTAAATGAAATTCTAAAATATGAAGAGAAGAACAAGATGAAAGCAAGCAGATCGACTACAAGCATATCAATTAGCAACAAAATGAAAAGTTATATACATTGCCATGGAATGTTAAATGTAAAGACAAGAATGCATGGGAAGTGGGGCTAGTCCCCACACCCCAGCGAAAAGGAACTACTCACTCATGATGCAAGAAACAAGAAGAATAAGAAAGAGAGAGGAATCTGCCATGAGCATGATGTAGAAGGTGGTCGCAGCTTGGTGAAGATGATGTGGTCTCCTACGTCATGTCAGAGCTGATCTGGACGAAGAATGAGGGACACCAAGGCAGACCGGGCAGTCTTTCTCACTCCTCCTTCCTTCTCTTCTCAGACTCCTTGAGTTGCAGCAGGAACAACAGGTGAAGTGACAATGGCTGAAGAAGATGGTGGAGGGCGGTGTGTAGAATGAAGCTTGATCGAACCTTGCACTTGGGCAGCCTATCGGCGTCCCTCGAATGATGCCAATTGAGGACCCTTGCAGTCCTATTTATAGGCTCAGATGGGGTCTTCATGTTTTCTGCATGAACCTACTCCAAATGGTTTGGAGAAAACAGTCTTGGAGACTGTTTGACATTCAAACGGTCTTACAGATCGGTTGAATGACCAAACAGTCTAGGGAATGACTGGCCTATCGGTCTTGAGGGCAAATGATCTTGGGACCGTATGGCTCCAAACGGTCTTGGGACCGAATGGCTCCAAACGGTCTTGGGACCGAATGGCTCCAAACGGTCTTGGGACAGAATGGTTCCAAACGGTCTTGGGACCGAATGGTTTGTGCTTCCGTGTCCCAAACGGTCTTCATCCAAATGGTCTTGGATCTTCATTGTCCAAATGGTCTTGAGGACCGATGGCCATCAAATGATTTTCGTTCTTCAAACGGTTTCGTTGTCCAACTAGTTTGGCGATGCAAACGGTCTCAAAGACCGATGGGTTTCAAACGGTCTCTGCGTCGAGGTTCAACCAGTCTTCACGTAGATCTCCAAACGGTCTTGGATTGGGCATCATCCAACCGGTCTGTGTGATCTCCTCCAATCGGTATGCGATCGGTCAATGCCTCATGGTCGCAAGACCGTGAGGGCTTCTCTACGGTGAGCGTGGAGTGGGAGAGGTGGCATTGTAGGTAGAGTTTAGGGTTGCTGGGGGTAGAAGGAGGCGGAGGTGTAGGTGTCCATGCTGCTGTTGGCAGAGGAAGGGAAAGCAAGAGGAGGGGAAGCATGCCCAATGCTACTGAGTTGCCCAAACAATTTCGAGCAGGTTGCTCAACTGATCTTGAAGACTGTATGGAGTTAGAAACCGATTGTATGAGACCGAATGGTGAGACCGATGGTGAGACTGAATGGTAATACCGAGGGTGAGTGAAAGGTGGGTCCCAACTGAATGTTCAACCTCATCAAGACCTACATCAAATCAACATAAATTCAGTTAAAATCATGATAATTGGACCAATTAAGTAATTTTGCACATTTTGATATTTAGAAACTGAAATTGGGTGTATTGAGTCAAAAAGGGTCCAAGATAGCGACTGAAAATCATGATGAATATGCATTCATCAAAACACCCTGAACTTAAATGTTGCTCGTCCTTGAGTAACACAAAATCTGAAACAGTCACCAAATGAATACTTTTTGGTCATGTGATTGCCTCATCATCACATCACGATTATTTCTTTTTGCTCAGTATGACTCAGTATCTCAACCTCCTAAGACTACTAAACACATCTTACCATATCTTAGTTCCTGAGTTCACTTTCCAATATCACTTCCTCTTCACTTTTTCCAACAACAAGCATGTCAAAAAGTTTTGTAAGAGTCCAGAGATACCCGTAGAATGACAAGTGTGCATCTGATCTGACACTGGTGTTTTTCAGGGCATTGAAGGCTTTTATTGTGCCATTAGGTAGAAGATGGAGTGAATGGTGGTATGGAAGGAAGAAATAAATCTCTCCTCTATTCGACTCGAGATTTTCTTCTTATTTGTTTTGCAATTTCATTTATTGCATTTTTTGTGCGAATCTCTCCTCTATTCGACTCGAGATTGCATTTCTTTTTGTGTGCGCTTTGGCATATTTTTGTGTGCAAATCTCTCCTCTATTCGACTCGAGATTGCATTTTTGGTGGTACACCCCTATTAATTTGTGAGGGGTATGGAAGAAGCAGATATAGAGGGAAGTGGTGTGCCACCCCAAACTTAGGGTTTGATACTTTTTTGGTTATTTTTGATTTTTTTTTATGGATGGAGGGGTACGAAGATGAGGGAAGAAGTGTAGAAGAGAGTTCAGATCAGAATGTGACTTGATTTACAATTCCGTGCACCAAGTTGTTCTCTTTATTGTACTCTGCTCAAATAGTGACTTTGTGAGGATCCGGTGGGGTTTCCATGCTATTGTTCCACTATTCAGTTAGGAAGCACGATGTGTTTGATCCCTATCAGTTTGAAAGACACTTGTCATTTTTGCATAAGGATCGTGATGTTAGGATTCATAAGCTTCACAAGATGATTTCAATCAAAAGGCTAATTTTTAGAAAGTGGTCCTTTTTGAAGATTCTCTTTGGATAAGTAGGGTATAGTGATTCAAAATGCATAAATATTGAAATGAAAAAGTGTCAAAACTTCATCCAGTATATGTTCAAATTTCTTTGAAAAAACTTTAAAATTTTGAAAATTTATTTGAAAATTTAGGTCAAAAATGCGACGATGAAATCTTAAGTCTGAATTAGATGGGTGAAGGTGGAAAGTAAGATACATACCACCCACCCTCAACCCCAAACTTAGAAATTTGCTCATCCCAAGCAAACTCTAAATCTGAGATGGAGGGGAAATTTCGTACCGGTTGGACCACTGGATGTGGTTGCATTCCAATCAGCGTGCATCCTCCATCTAAAAATCTCAAAAATGAAGATTGATCAGAATTCAAAATAGCATCTCACGATGCGATTCTTATTTGGTGCAAAATTATCTAAAAAGTAAAAACAAAATTGAGAAAAATTTCTAATTCAAAGTTAAAATGAATTTTATTTATCGGGTTTCCTCCCAACAAGTGCCTTTGTTTTATGTCGATGGCTCGACTTTGTTTATTCAACTTTTAAGGTGGATGTAATCTTGGGTTGGAGAGATCCAACGATGCATTGATGCCATTGTCGGCTGAGGTGAAATATCTTTTCAAACATTGGCTATTAGCCATAAAATCTCCTAACTTTTCACTCCATAAAATGAAAGCACCATGTGGGTAGATACTCTTAACAATGTATGGTCCAGTCCAAAGGGAACGGAGTTTCCCTGGGAATAACCTCAGTTTTGAGTTGATCAACAGGACTTGATCTCCCACTTGAATATCCTTCCTCTTGAGATGACCATCGTGCCACAGCTTTGTGCATTCTTTATAGATTCTAGCATTCTCGTAAGCTGTCATTCGGAGTTCTTCTTGCTCCTGGAGTTGCAGAATCCTAGCTTGGCCTGCTTCTTCCATATCAAGATTCAGTTGTTTTATTTCCCAACATGCCTTGTGTTCCAGTTCTACCAACAGGTGGCATGATTTTCCATAGATTAATCGAAATGGCGTAGTCCTAAGGGGAGTTTTAAAAGCAGTTCGGTAGGCCCACAAGGCGTCATTGATTTTAATGGACAAATCTTTCTGATTGCGGCCTACAGTCTTTTCCAGAATAGCCTTGAGTTGACGGTTAGAGACCTCTACCTGTCCACTTGTTTGTGGGTGGTAGGGTGAGGCTACCTTGTGTGTTACACCATACTTTCTTAGTAAAGCTTTAAAGCTTCTTTCAAGGAAATGAGACCCTCCATCAAATATCACAGTATGTGGTACTCCAAAATGGGGGAAAATAATATCTTTGAATAATTTGATGACAGGTTTGGAATTACTAGTAATGGTTGGTATAGCTTCAACCCATTTTGAGACGTAGTCCACCACCACTAGGATGTATGAAAATACATGAGAAGATGGGAATGGACCCATGTAGTCCACCCCCCAAACATCAAATATCTCTACTTCTTGCCACAGGCTCAATGGTAGCTCATCTCTTTTTGTTATGTTGCCTGATCTTTGAAATTTGTCACATGATAAGACAAAGTCATGGGAATCTTTGGATATGGTTGGCCAAAAGAAACAACATTGCAAGACCTTCAAGGCAGTCTTTTTAGAGCTCATATGTCCTCCAACTGGCCCTAAGTGACATTGCTCCAGGATAAGTTGAGCTTCTTCCTCAACAATACATTATCTGTATAGACCATCAACACATAGTTTAAAAATGTACAACTCATCCCAGTAGTACTATTTCACATCATGCATAAATTTCTTCAGTGCATTCCTAGTGCATTCAGGATGAATAATACCATCGGTGAGGTAGTTCACGTAGTCTGAGTACCAGGGGTGACTTCTGCAACTTTCATCAGTTGGTCATCTGCAAGGGAATCATTGATCGGAATCTTCTCAGTATTCAGAGTGTGGATGTGACTGAGGTGGTCTACTACAACATTCTCTGTACCCTTTTTATCTTTGATCTCTAGATCAAATTCTTGCAATAGGAGAATCCATCGAATTAGCTTGGGTTTCACATCTTTCTTAGCCTGAAGGTAACGGATGGCAGCGTGGTCTGTGTAGACAATGACCTTTGAACCAATTAGGTAGGATTTGAACTTGTCAAAGGCATACATGTCTGCCAGAAGTTCTTTCTCAGTAGTAGCATAATTCCTCTGAGCTTCATCGAGGGTCTTTGATGCATAATAGATCACATAATGTTTCTTTTCTATACATTGGCCCAAGACAGCACCCACAACATAATCGCTTGCATCACACATAATTTCAAAAGGATGGTCCCAATCGGGAGCTCTAATGATGGGTTTGGTTGTAAGGGCATGCTTCAGTTTGTTGAAACTTTTAACTCATTCTTCATTAAAATCAAATTCAACATCCTTTAGTAACAAATTTGTCATCAGCTTGGTTATCTTTGAGAAGTCCTTTATAAACCGCCTGTAGAAGCCTACATGACCAAGGAATGCTCGAACTTCCTTTACATTGATAGGGATCAAGAGCTTGGATATCACTTCAATCTTGGCTTTATCTACTTCAATTCCTCGATTACTGACCCTATGGCCGAGGACAATGCCTTCCCTTACCATAAAGTGACACTTCTCCCAATTTAGCACGAGATGTGCTTCTTCACAATGTTTGAGAACGAGGGAGAGGTGTTTTAGACATGAGTCGAAAGAATCTCCGTATACAGAAAAATCATCCATGAAAACTTCCATAATGGTTTCGGTGAGACCGATGAATATGGCAGCCATGCAACACTGGAAAGTTGCAGGTGCATTACAGAGGCCAAACAACATTCTTCTAAATGTGTATGTTCCGAATGGGAAGGTGAAAGTAGTTTTCTTCTTGTCATCTGGATGTATAGGTATTTGATAGAATCCAGATTAACCATCGAGATAACATAAATATTCTTGATGGGCCAACCACTCTCATACTTGATCAAGAAAAGGCATTGGAAAATGATCTTTTCGAGTTGCCTTGTTCAACTTCCTATAATCAATGCACATCCTCCACCCTGTGACTGTTTGGATGGGGATTAGTTCATCATTTTCATTTCGTATTACAATTGTTCCACCTTTCTTCAGGACTACATGCACTGGGCTCACCCATGGTGAGTCTGATATCGGATAGATAATTCCAGCGGTGAGCAGTTTAATGACCTCTTTACAGACTACCTCCTTCATATTTGGATTCAGTTTCCATTGATGTTCAATAGTTGTCTTGGGATCTTCCATCATAGGGATCTTGTGCATACATAACACTTGACTAACCCCGGTGAGGTCATTCATTTTGTAGCTAATCTCTTTATTTTTCTCCTTCAATTCTTTCAGGAATTTATCTTCTTTTTCAGTCGTAAGATCAGAATTTATTATTACTGGACGAACCTTGAGGTCATCCAAAAATGCATACTTCAGTCCCTCGGGCAGGGGCTTCATTTCGGGGGCCTCTGGGTTTTCGCATGTTTCTTCAGTAGCTTCCACAACCTTGAGTTCTTCAAAAGTAGCTTCAACATCTTCTTCTGCAAAGTCGAGAGATTCGATGCAACCTTTCACTTGTTCATCAATAGGTTCTTCAACTGATGGGTCCGTTAGAGAAACTTCTAAAGGGTCATCTGATTCATGATTCTCTTGAGTGAGAAGTGACATCTTCTCTATGCAATTGACAAGATATACTTCATCTTGCATGCTTGGTCTTCACATACTTTCAAAAACTTTGAATGCGAGAGTTTCTTTACCAAGTCTAAGAAGCAAGGTTCCTACTTCAACATCAATTAGGACTCTTGAAGTGGTGAGGAACGGACGTCCAAAAATGAGAGGGTATCTAGCGTCTTCTTTTATGTCCATGATGACAAAGTCACATGGAACATAGGAATATTTTCCTACCTTGACAGGTACATCCTCAATAATTCCTAACAGACATTTGATTGAATTGTCTGTGAGTTGTATAGTCATGCCATTTGGGAGATGTTTAGCAAACCCTAGCCTTTTGCAAAGGCTGAGTGGCATGATGGAGATGCTAGCACCAAGATCTGCCATCCCTTTCTTGCAAGATGAATCACCGATATGGTAGGAAATCCCAAAAGATCCTGGATCTTTCTATTTCTTAGGCATCTTACTCTGGATGATGTCTGAAGTGGTTGTCGCTAACTTTACTGTCTCATATTCCTTAGTTATATATTTCCTTGTGAGGAGAGACTTTAAGTACTTTGTCCATGCTGGTATTTCAGCCAGCGTATCTAGGAAGGGTATATCAACATGAAGATTTTTCATGGCTTCCTTGTACTTGTTGAATTGAGTGTCAAGCTTGGTCTGCCTCAAATGAGCTGGGAAAGGAATACGAGGCTTGTACACAGGAATATCAGGCTCTGGTGTTCCTAGTTCTGCATCAGTTGGTTTCTCAAAACTTTGCTCGACTGTCTTATCAGTAGTTGTTGTTTCTTTTGGTTGAGACTCAGGTGTTTTAGAGTCTTGAACAATCGTTGGTTCATCCTCATCCGTAATAACCACAAGTGTCTTGACAGGAGGATCATAATAGTCTTTTCCTAACCTGGTGGTGACTGCCTTCAATTATTTGGGATGCTTGGGGTTGTTTTCTGGTTGACCAGCAAAGGTTCTAGCAGGTGGTTTCATACTAGCTGCTAGTTGTGCTAGTTGAGATTCAATGGCTTTCTGATGGGCTTGTTGGTTAGCTATCATAGTTTGTTGGCTAGCTATCAATGTTTGTTGTGATTGTAACATCGTTTCAATGGCTGATATCTTGTCATCAGGAGAGTTGGGGCTAGCTTGTTGCCCTTGTTGTTGGTTCTGGTAAGGGACTTGATTGGGGTTCTGAAATTGAGAATTGTTCTGATAATTGTTGAAGTTCCTATTTTGAAAATTACCCCTAAAATTTCCTTGATTCCCAAAATTCTATTGTTGGTTATACTGAAATCCTGGTGGGCCTCTTTGTTGATTAGTTGAACCAAGTTGATGTGAGTTTTCCGCTCCTGAAGGATTTCCATATTAAAAACTAGGGTGGTTCCTGTTCTGACTCAGATTGTAATATCCTTGACCAGGGATGGTGTTGACAACATTAAGATTTTCCATTTGACTATTATCTCCTTGTCTACATGTGTTTCTTAGAACAACATCGTAGAGAACATTGCATGCCAAAGTGGAATGATCATTACTTTTGCATGCTTCACAGAACAGTGAGGCAGACTTAATCTGTTCTTGTTGTTGAGGGGGTGAACATCCTCTTACAAATGCAACAAGGGATGATTCAATATGGTCTTGCTTTGCAACTAAGAGTTTGAGGGTTTCAGAGATAGACTTGAACTCGAGAGTAGCTTCAGCCATAGCTACTTTCAACACTCCTTTACTTACAGATCTACCCCAGTTTGCTTGATTTTCAGCTCCAAGGGTGACTACTTTCCATGCACTGTCATAACTTTGACGCATGAAGTTTCCTCCAGATGAGGAATCTAAAAACCTTTTTATATCATCGTCCACACCCCTATAGAAAATTTTGATGAGTTGATTTTTAGGAATTCCATGGTGTGGACACTTGCGTAGAAGCTCTTTGTATCTATCCCATGCTTCTGCAAGGGTTTCTCTAGGGACTTGAGTGAAATTCATTATCCGTCCCCTAATTTCATAGGTGAGAGAGGGGGGGGGGTAAAATTTTTCCAGAAAAACATTTTGGAGTTATTCTCAAGTGGTGATGTGTTCACTTTGTAATGAATTGTACCGGCTTATTGCTCTATCAGCAAGTGAATACTTGAAGAGACGGAGATGAATGGCATCGTCAGATACTCCATTTTTCTTTGTCATAGCACATAGATCAATGAACCTCAATAGATTTTCCTGACTATCCTCTCCTTGTTTGCCATAGAATGGGCTGTTTTGAAGCAATGTGATCCAATGTGCCCTAATCTCAAAATTGGTAGCATTGATGGGAGGAGGTTGAACTGGATGACAAACATTAGCAGCTTTGGGGATTGAGAACTCTATAAGATCCTTTTGTAGTTCTGCTGCTTGTGTTGCTGCTTGTGCTGCTAGGATTTCTTCTTGAACTGCAGATCTGGCTTCTTGCATGAGCCTTTCTCTCTGTGCATTGATGGATTGAGCCGCCCTTTGGGCTATTTCCTCATCTTGAGCCATTCTTTCTTGGATTTCTCTATTTTGACGATGAAAGGTTCTATCAATCTCTAGATCAAAGCTGGCGGTGAGTCCAGGATTGTTCAAACGATGCATGCATTAGTCCTTCTTGAAGTACCTGAAATAAAAAGATTTGAAGTAAGATTGATGGAGCAGAGAGAAATTCAAGTAGATGATCAATGGTTTCAAAAAGAAAAAGTAAAATCCTAGATTAGCCTTAAAAGAACTAGATCTGACTAACTGATTCCGTTATCCCTGACAACGATGCCAGAATTTGACGTGGGAATTATCGCACTAACAAATTCACTTGGGGTTAAAATCCCCGAGCTTTACCAAAACCTCGTGTAATAATACCACCCACAAGCAGACGGGTCTTATTGCAGTATAGTTAAGGATCGAATCCCAAGAGACAATGTTTTTAAGAATCTTTATTAATCGAATCTAGATCAAGTAAGACTAATATTTAAAATGATTGGTTTGGTTGAGGGTAATTAAACTAAATGCAAGAAAGTAAAAGAGCAGAATTAAAGTTTGTTCTAGATTAATGATATGGAATCGCTGGGATGGTCTCGGGTTTCACCACCACTGCACATGAAAATACATCCAAACATCAAACATCCAGGCAAGATATAACTATCCAAATGGAGCTACTGTGAACCCTCCATGAGGATAGGCTCATGTAAGCATCACCTTCTGGATCACCCACTTACGGCTCCGAAGATACAACATCCAACTAAGGCTGAGGGTCCCCCGCGAGGGTAGACCCACAGAAGCATCACCGTGGGATAGATGGCTCGTCACCTCATGGATCATACACTTACGACCTCAAGGAACCCTATCTGATGGACTCATCAAGGAGTCAACCTCGCTTACCAACAAGCAAGTAGATGATCAATCTGCAAGCAAACATCGACTTTTAACAAAGAAGATACAACATCCAACTAAGGTTGTGGCCCCCCCATGAGGGTAGGCACACAGAAGCATCACTGTAGGCTAGATGGCTCGTCACCTCATGGATCATACACTTACTACCTCAAGGAACCCCATCAAATCTCTCGTCAAGGAGTCTACCTTATTAAATGACATTCTAAACTATGAAGAGAAGAACAAGATGAAAGCAAGCAGATAATCGACTACAATCATATCAATTAGCAACGAAATGAAAAGTTATATACATTGCCATGGAATGTTAAATGTAAAGACGGATGCATGGGAAGCGGGGCTAGTCCCCACACCTCAATGAAAAGGAACTACTCACTCATGATGTGAAAAACAAGAAGAATAAGAAAGAGAGAGGAATCTGCCATGAGCATGATGTAGAAGGTGGTCGCAGCTCGGTGAAGATGATGCAGTGTCCTATGTCATGTCAGAGTAGATCTGGATAAAGAACGAGGGACGCCAAGGCATACCGGGCAGTCTTTCTCACTCCTCCTTCCTTCTCTTCTCAGTCTCCTTGAGTTGCAGCAGGAACGATAGGTGAAGTGACAGTCGTTGAAGAAGATGGTGGAGGGCAGTGTGCAGAATGAAGCTTGATCGAACCTTGCACTTGGGCAGCCTATCGACGTCCCTCGAACGATGCCAATTGAGGACCCTTGTGGTCCTATTTATAGGCTCGGATGGGGTCTTCACATTTTCTGCATGAACCTGCTCCAAACGGTTTGGAGCAAACGGTCTTGGAGACCGTTTGACATTAAAATGGTCTTGGAAATCTGCCTTCAAACGGTCTTGCAGATTGGTCGAATGACCAAACGGTATAGGCAATGACTGGTCTATCGGTCTTGAGGGAAAACGGTCTTAGGACCATATGGCTCCAAATGGTCTTGGGTCTGAATGGATCCAAACGGTCTTGGGACCGAATGGCTCCAAACGGTCTTGGGACCGAATGGCTCCAAACGGTCTTGGGACCGAATGGCTCCAAACGGTCTTGAGACTGAATGGTCTGTGCTTGCATGTCCTAAATGGTCTTCATCGAAACGGTCTTGGATCTTCATTGTCCAAATGGTCTTGAGGACCGATGGCCATCAAACAATTTTCATTGTTCAAACAATTTCGTTGTCCAACCGGTTTGGCGATGCAAACGGTCTCGAAGACCGATGGGTTTCAAGCGGTCTCTACGTCGAGGTTCAACCGGTCTTCACGTCGATCTCCAAATGGTCTTGGATTGGGCATCGTCCAACCGGTCTGTGTGATCTCCTCTAATCGGTATGCAATCGATCAATGCCTCACGGTCTCAAGACCGTGAGGGCTTCTCTGCGGTGAGCGTGGAGTGGGAGCGGCGGCATTGCAAGTAGCATTTAGGGTTGCTAGAGGTAGAAGGAGGCAGAGGTGTAGGTGCCGACGCTGCTATTGGCAGAGGAAGGGAAAGCAAGAGGAGGGGAAGCATGCCCGATTCTACTGAGTTGCCCAAACGGTTTTGAGCAGGTTGCTCAACCGATCTTGAAGATCGTATGGAGTTAGAAATCGATTGGATGAGACCGAACGGTCAAGACCGAATGGTGAGTGAAAGGTGGGTCCCAACTGAATGTTCAACCTCATCAAGACCTGCATCAAATCAACATAAATTTAGTTAAAATCATGATAATTGGACCAATTAAGTAATTTTGCACATTTTGATATTTAGAAACTGAAATTGGGTGTATTGAGTCAAAAAGGGTCCAAGATAGCGACTGAAAATCATGATGAATATGCATTCATCAATGTGAATTGGCCCAGACCCAACAACGGCCAGTCTAGGACTTAAGTAGCTCATATTCCATGTGGCGCAACCAGAGCCACTAGATAAGGAATCAATTGGTGACACTCTGGAAAATGGTATATGTTGATCATTTAGTATCTTGTGATTTAGAACCCAGACTAATACATATAAGGTAGAGTTGGAATCTTATTGAGGATTAATTAATTATAAAGATGTTAAATATGATATATGGCAATGGTTAAATGGTGTTATTAGCTAAGGAAGAATATGTGTAATGCCCAGGCTCATTTCCCAAGGCTCTAGTAGAGTTTTAAGAATGATGGCTGGCCCCACAAACCACCACTAGACTTAACTACGTGCTTTGTCCTCACTCACACGTAAGCCAAGATCAACTTCCCAAATAGTCACCCATCCTAGTACTATTCTAAGATGAGCATGGTTATCTATGGAGTTCTTTAGTGATGGGCTCCCTAAAAAGGAGGTGCACCTTGGTGATATGGGTAGTGTAATCATTCCTTTTAAGATCATTTCATCTGAGGCCTCAAATCCTGGGATGTTACAATCTCCCCCACTTAGACCCTTGACATCCTCATCAAGGCTCAAATATGGTATCATAATCTATCCCTATTTCATTGTAGTCACAAATGGCCCATGTACACCCAACTCCCGACTACGGCTACCAGTGCAAGGGTGGCTCCATCTAGGATAGCCCTTTCTAATAGGCTTGGACCGCACAACTCAAATACTGGCATGCTACTAGAGGGGAATTGACTCTAATACATTTTGTTATGCCCAAGATCATTTCCCAGGGCTCTATAAGAGTTTCAGGAATGACGAATGTTTCTACAAACCACCACTAGCCTTAACTATGTGCTTTTTCCTCACTCATGTGTAAGACAAGATCAACTTCACCACTAGTCACCCATCCTAGTACTACTACAAGATGAGCACGCTTAAATATGGAGTTCTTTAGTGACGGGCTCCCTAAAAAGGAGGTGCACCTTGATGATATGGGTAGTCCAATCATTCCTTTTAAGATCATTTCATCCAAGACCTCAAATCCTAGGACGTTACAATATGCATGATTTAGATGACATCTAAGCATAACATATTCTAGTATTCGTGAAATTTGTCATATAATTCTTCCTAAACTTATAATGATCTTACTTCTTAATGGTAATGATCATATATGTCAATTTTATCATAAAGGAATATGTAATAAATTTTTGTAACCATGATTCTACTATGACCCTAGTAAAATAATAATGCAACATGTGAGACTAGAAACATACATGATGTGAAAATGAACCTTTTTAGTAATAATATGATCATCAACATGGAATGAAATAGGTTTGACATAATCATATTATAAATCTAACTAGGCTTAATTAAAATAATAACATTTTAGATATATGTTGTGATGACTTTGCCTTTTCTAAGAGTTGATCAAATTCTAGTTGACTTTAGGAGGTTATTATAGGGCTATGAATCAAGAACGTGCTTAATATCCTATTGATATTTTTGTAGTCTAATTAGATTATATGAATGCTATTCCTCTTAATTGGATGAAATATTTGATTAAAATAGATGCTTGGCATATATTCACTACTTTTTCTTTATATATGGGTTTTATATATTCATTCCTATATTATAGTACATCTTGTGTTTGATGCTTCCAAATCAGAAACATAAATATATAAGTTGAATGTATGCACTAGAGGCATAACCCCATTGGTATATATAACTCATACCACTCCAAGAAAAAGTCTATTAAACAATATCTTGACTTGGTAGCTCCAATCTGGCATGGACACATTTGATATGATTTTGGGTATGGTTACATCCTTGTAACATAGTTATGTGCTCTAGAGGGGCAATGAATAGATATAATATAAATCTTATGCAATTTTAAATACTAAGGATGTTAGATTGTAACTTGCTTAAAAAATAATGCAACATAAATGTAAAGCAAGTAATTGGACATTGAAAGAAAACCACAAGAGACATCTGATGTAGAGTGGTTCTATCAAAAGATGTCAGTCCACTACATGGTTGTTCCTAAATAGGATTAGTAACAATCAACTTTTATTAACCTTGCAAGGAATAATACAAAGTACAATTGTTACACTCTTCTTTAACGACAAGGAAGAGCACTGGACCTCTTTTTTAGTGGCCAAGGAAGAGCACCAAACATTCACCTCTTCTTTAGCAGAGTTCAAGAGCACCGAACCTCTTATTTAACAAATTTGAAGAGCATTGTACCTCTTATTTAATCAGAAGGAAGAGAACTAAACCTTCACCTCTTCTTTAACATCTTTGAAGAGCACCACACCTCTTCTTTAACCACAAGGAAGAGAACAAACAATATTGTGGAACAATATTAGAGAGTGAGAGAACACCAATGCTACAAATACCAATTCGTCAAAAGATTTACAATATGAATCTCTCTATGAAAAAAATGATGATAAACTTCCAAAATAATATGCAAGGCTATATTAGGTGGAGTCACTACTCTTGAGCTATAGCTTAGATTCAAAGATAGTAATGTATAATTCTAAGCTTGGAGAAATATATCATGTAATAGATTTTCTTAAATATGTCTCCTAAGTGTTCATAGAACTCCTATATATAGGAAACACATAGGAATGGTCAATATAGCTATTGTGAGTATTTTACTAAGATACATGTTAAAATTTCTATTAGAAGTCATAAGACAAGTTTACAATGGCTAGAAAAATAAATGTAGATTTTGATTGCAGATTGATCTCGGTCAAAGAAGAATTTGACCAAAATATTTCATGTAAAACGTATCAAATGATTTTTCTAATGATATGTATCTATCCTACAGACTTGATATAAGTGTGAAAAAGGGTTTATCACAGGATATGGATGATCATCACTTGTTTTTACATCATTCCTAATAAGTTGCACAAAGTGCACTTGTACAAAGTATATACATTGTCTAACTTGCCCTACAAGCATCTAAAACATATAATATTACATGCTCTTTATTATTGGATTTTGTCTAAGTTCCTTGATTTCCTAAACACTAATGGTACATTTTGGTAACGCAAAAGGGAAATATTTGCATCATCAAAATTAGAGTGTGGCATATCCAAAAAACCAACAATCTCCCTCTTTTTGATGATGGAAAATATTACCATAAGATAATACTAAAAGTATACAAGTTAGATCATCATACCTTTAAATTGTTTTAGATAGTCAAAATTATCTTCATGAATTCTTCTCCCCCTTTGTAGAAGTTAAAAATGAGTTTAACTTACTAGTTCTTCCCCTCAAGGAGACATTCCCCCTCAATAAGATAGTCATTTTGAAAAAGGAATATATATACCCAAGGAAAAATAAGGATTTACCAATTTGAAACAAAATACATCTCATAGACAAAAAGCCATATTGGATCAAGAAACAGTAAAAGGTTGTCCAAGTACCAATGAAAGCAATGTTACATCCATCATGATAAAAAGATCTCACTAATCACAAATTATCAAAAAGATACTCTAAGACAATGCTACAAAATGTTAAGTCCACCATGATATAGAGATGCCATGAATAACACCAATTTAATAAAGAATATCTCAACATCAATTCAAGGAATTTTTATTTCTCCATGATATAGAGATTTTCTACAAAAATCAAAGACCAATCAGAACTGATTTCTCAAACATTTTCAAGGCACGTTTATCACAAAAATGATACAGAGAATCCATTAAGCACAAAATGAGGTCAGAAAAGAATCTCTAGACCAAATATAAGGGATGTTAAGCCCATTTTGATATAGAGAAGCCATTAAAAAATGATATAGATATGCAAGTTTATAACAAATAACTTTGATCTCCCCCTTAATCTCATTCTCTTAAAATCCAAACTAACAATTGAACCATTTATGATAGTGTTATTTATTAAGAACCAAAAAGCTTTATATATAACATGTAAAACCAAGAATTTTAGATTTAAAAATACCAAAATTAAGAAACAAAAATAACCTAAAAACAAAATTTAAAGATAATCGGGTAAAATGTTGCAGTCAATTTATGAGCTCTATCAAGCATTTCTTTAAATGCATCAATAAACTAGTCAAAAACTCAATTTTTTGAGAGAGATAAAAAAGATATCCATTTAAGCTCAGGATTTTCAAACCTCATTAAAGGAAGGTTTTAGGGATCTAAGCCATGTTTTTGTCCATTTTCTTTCTAAACAGGCATGAAAAACCATAATGCCCAAATCTCCCACAGCCATAACAAGTAACATGATTACTAGGAATAGACGAGATAGATTTTGGTTTAACAAAAATATGACCTTCCTTTATATAAATACACATGCTTAATAAATTTAATTTTTTTCTTGCATGCACCGCAACACATTTATCTGTGTCCATAAAATTATATTCCATAAAGGCGGTCGTGGTGATTAAAAGAAATAAGTCAAAACTTTTACAATGTTTGCAAAGCATGGAAACTCATATATATATTTAACCGCAAGTGTAAGTGAAACATATTTAAATAGAATGTGAACGGACCACATGGAAAAAGATTAACATTATGGATTATGACAATGGAAATTATGTAAATATTGTTGATAAATTCCAACAATGCATTCAATGCCTATCAAAACTGCATTGACCAAAGAATACCAAAAGTTGAGTACCAAAAGTAAAATTCCAAATATGCATTGAATGCTTATCCAAATTTTATGATTTTTTGGATACTATCCAAAGTCTCTAGTATATGGTTGAATTCAACAATTTACCGCAAATGGAAAGTTGTAAACTTTAACAAAGCTCTTTTGACCAAATTTAAGAGTTGATATAGAAAAAATTAAAATTTCAATATGAAAATTTAGAAACTACAAACATGTTGCCAAAAAACTAAATGGAGCTTTTCAATCTTACCATATGTGCTCATTCATAAATAATCTCATCTCATTAAGGATCATCAAAGTCTGCTGGTAGAGTGAGCACATGAGAAATATCACATTTGCAATATGTAAATTAAATCATTTCAAACTTGAAATACCAAGTAAAGATGCATAAAAAATACTAACAACAATATAGCCAAATTAAGACTTGCAATCAGTATTTCAGTTGAATTGTATTTTGACCGATCTGTCCCTCAATCGAATTTTACTTTGATCGAGAGTTAGTTTTCCAACAATTTTATCTATTGTCAACCAATTTAAAGAAAATAAATAGGACAAGTAAAAATAGAAACCAATTTCTTTTTCTTATAATTTTCAACTTTATCTAATTTAAATTGAAAGAGTTCATTTTTAGAAAAAGTTGAAGATAGATTATTTCCATCACTTTGTTCATCACTTTTGGTGATTAGGAAATCATCTACATGATGAAAAATTTCATTCATCTCATATTCTTCAATATTCTTTCCAAAAGATTTTATAGTATTTATAGTAGATGCAAATCTAGAATTTATTTCAGAAACAAATTTATATTTTCCATGTGAAATAATTCTAGTTCAACAATTGTAGAATTATAAATTTTCTTGACTACTTCATAAATAATAGATATTTCCTCCAGATATGATAAGAAATTTCATAAAAGGAAATATGATTAAATTTATCTATTAAAAGAAAGTTGTAAAGCAAGTCTATGACTCTAGCATTAAGAGTAGCATCTTTTATCACAATTGCATCCCATTTGTCAAATATATTGTTGGAGACACATATGGATGTATGACCATTTTCTAAATATCAAGAGTAGCACTTTGAATGAAGAATCGCATATCTTTCTTACAAAGAGTGTAGTTGGATCCATCAAAGATAGTCGACCGGTTGATGTGTGGTCCTCCATTTGAGTTGGCCCAATAGATTTCCCCTGATATTCAGGACCTAATAATGTTCCTTGAAGCCCACTCTGATACCAATTGATCTGCTCTAGAGGGGGTGAATATGACTAATATAAATCTTATGCAATTTTAAACACTAAGGAGATTAGATTGCAACTTTCTTAAAAGATGATGCAGCAAAAATGTAAAATAAGTAATTGGACAATGAAAGCAAAGCATAAGAGACACCCAATATAGAGTGATTAGGTAAAAAGGAATCAATCTACTACTTGTTCGTTCCCAACCAATATTTGTAACAATCAACTTTCGTTAACCTTGTAAGGGATAATACAAAGTGTAATTGTTATCCTCTTCTTTTTATATCCAAGGATAAGCACCATGCCTCTTCTTTAATGGCAAGGAAGAGTATCAAACATTCACCTCTTTGTAAAGGATTTGAAGAGCACCAAACCACTTCTTTAATGGTCAAGAAAGAGCAGAGAACGTTCGTCTCCATTGTAACAACTTTAAAGAGAATCAAACCTCTCATTTAATAGGCAAGGAAGATTACCAAACAATGTTGTTGAACAAGATTAGAAGAGAGAACACTAATGCTACAAATATCAATTCTTCAAAAGATTTACAATATGGAGCTCTCTATGAACAAATGATGATCAAATTCTAGAAGGATAGATGAGTCTATATTTGGTGGAGTATGACACTATTATTGAGTTATGACTTAGATTTGATGATAGCAATGTAGAATTCTAATCTTAGAGAAAAATAAC
Source organism: Alisma plantago-aquatica (assembly GCA_963693085.1). Lineage (NCBI taxonomy): Eukaryota > Viridiplantae > Streptophyta > Magnoliopsida > Alismatales > Alismataceae > Alisma > Alisma plantago-aquatica. The sequence continues at coordinate 492,965,814 of OY856411.1, read as the reverse complement.
ATTCAATGGATTTGCTCAAATATGTCTCCTAATCATTCATAGGCACTCCTATATATACAAAATACATCAGAACGGTCAATATAGATGTTGGGAGTATTGACTAAGATAAATATTGAACTAGGCGTTAGAAGTCAAAATACAAGTTTTCAATGACAAAAAAAATGCAAATTTTGACTACAAACTAATCTCGGTCAAAGAAGCGTGCGTCCAAAATATTCCATGTAAAGACACTATTATTTAGAAACATATCAAATGATTTTTCTAATGACACCTATCTATCCTAAGGACTTGATATAAATGTAAAAAAGGATCTAGGAAAGGATAAGGGTGATCATCGCTTGATCTTACATCATTCCTAATAAGTTACACACAAAATACACTTGTACAAAGTATATGCATGGTATAACGCATCCTACAAGCATCTAAACATATATAATTTTACAGATTATTTATTGTTGGGTCTTGTCTAAGTTCCTTGATTACCCAAAACACTAATTGCATGTTTTAGTATCCCAAAAGGAAAATATTTGCATTGTTAAAATTAGAGTGTGGCATATCCAAAAGGCAACATATAGTACAATTAAATATGTAAAATAAAATAAAACACATAAAAATTACGAGTTGTATGAGTTGTAACTTGAAAAATATATACACTTTATTGCCCAACATTTATTGTACTGCATTGCTTCTTATGCCCATGTAATCAACACAAATTGTTTGACCTGTAGTTGTTTATGATTTTAGGTTCAGAGCATAATTGGGACATAAAGATGAAGATCTGAGTAGTATAATAAGTTGTACCATCAACAATCCTTATAGTTAGTAAATGTACACTTTTGTTGTAAATGTCAAATTGTAATATTAAAATGTTGTAAATACTACCTTAATAAATGTATTTGTGCGGATAATACTCGTGGTGTTTGTATCAATTATTTATGTGTGAAAAATATTGCTACTTCTACTCTCAAAAATGCATTTGATATACTAGGATAATAATCTAGGAGTTCATCCTCTTGTGGATGAAATTTGGGTTGTTACAGGTGGTATTTGAGCATGAACAATAGCTGAAACTTACAACTGCTCTTTGTACAACACATATACGAAAACCTTTAACATAGGCCCTAGAAATCTATTAAATTGTCTTTTTGAGACTAGAGTTAACATAGATTCTATGTCAGAATCTAGATGTCTAAGCACCAGGTGTAGGATAGTCTTGTAGTTTATCCTATTCCTTTCATTACTATAGTGTGTTGTGGGGCATAAAATTTCTAGGGGTCGGGTTATGGAATCTGATTTAGCCGATACCCAATGGTTACTATTTCTCTACATTTCATGAAACTAGTCAGCACAATGTGTTGTAACATACTAAATATCAACTACCAAATCTATTTTGAGCTATAATTCATAATTTTCCCCTCACTTGTGATTATGTAAGATGTTTTCCTTCATTCCAAATCCCCTTCATTATTTGATTATACAATCATGGTATTTGATACAAACTAGTCATAAATTGAATTCCCTTTGTCGATATAAATTATTCTCGACACTTGATAAATATGTACAAACTAGTCCCTTAGTTTATTCTTGTGAATCATTTTGACATTAGTTAGTGCAATTTTAATCATTGATGCCTCAATAATTGTTAGCCTTACATTCATAGAATACTCTTTCTTTTACAAAGAACATCTTAGAATCAAATGAAAATATTATTTATAATATTATATGTTAGATATTAAGTGATCTATGATAGGACATTTAATAGACTAGCTTAGAGCTATGAATGGAAGAATTAGCATTTTATTTAAGTAGTCACTTGACTAATCTACCTCTAGTCAAAATTTCAATGAGTTTAAACTTAATTTGACCCTCAATTAATTAAATAAAAATGTATCACATTATTTACATGTGCTCCTCATTTATTTACCTAAGACCTATTAATTTTCCTATTATGTGTGTTACCGAGTAGGACATGTTTGTGAGTCTTCATTGTCAAGAAACAACCATCATAAACAATGCCATTCGTTCTTTTCCTCACATCCTCCTCTGGATTCTATTCCTCTCCTCCTTTTCCTCCCTGTTTCTACCCTCCCTATGCTTCCTCAATTCATCAAATCCCTAGACACATTTACTCCCCGTTGGCTTAAATGCACACATTTTTAATATTTATAACTCAAGCACTACCCAAAAAGTGTATGGGTGTGTGTAGTATGTTTGAGATCGTCCAAGAGAGCAAGGTATAGTTAGGCGCAAGTGTGTTAGAGTTTAACAATCTAGATTGGTTTACAAGAATTGGTTTGGTTAGTGAGTTCACTAATTAGAAAATTAAAGGAAATTGTGAGAATTAAACACTAAGAAATATTTATATCATATTTTAAAAAGGTCTTGGTCATAAGATTTCATTTCCATAATATTACTCATATGCAACCACGAAATTAACAAATTAATTAACTTGCAAAGGAGGTTGCCTCATCATACAACTCTCAGTGACATGATATGGTTCTAATCTCTACATAGCACTCCCATGCTTATATTAAGACTCAAACATCAACCTTAGATCCTCAATGTATCCAGGCCACTCTCATAGTCAAGGATTCATTGCCAAGATAACTACTCCCTACTTCTATACATATCTTCCTAGATCACATAAAGAAACATAAAACATGTAGGCAAGATAGCCAAGCAAGTATATTGGTAAATAACATCGTAGAATCTCTTGGAGAAGAAAATTAACTAAATTTAGTTAAGGAATACAAGTTCACATGAGTAATGACATGGGAGATACTTTCTCATCTTCAAGAAGAAGGAAATTACTATCTATGATAAGGTAACACATGAACATACTACATATTTCAGAGTTTAACATGATTAGAGAAGGAAAGAACAAGGGAAACCTAACGAATGGAGAAGGGAAATCTAGAACTCTATCTTACAGATGAAAATCCACTCTTGTAGGTACTTCTACTCTGATAACCTTCTCTCCCAAGAGGTCTGGGTAGAGTAGAGAAGCTCTAACTGCACTCCTTGAATAAGAATGGAGAAAAATAGGGGTTCTCACCACTTCTTTATCCCCAAAATTTCCCTTTCTCTGCTCTAAACTATTCTCAATTCGAAATGTTCTCTAAAATGATGAGAGATAATTGCCCCATATGAGTGTTCTTGTCTTGAAATGAGGGGTGATTATTTTTGAAATCTACACAAATCAATGGGGATAGACTTTGTATTAAGGAAGACACACTGTGTCGACATGTATAACTGATGCTGGAACTGCTTTGATCGGGTTGAACATGATGCTTATAATGTTGAACACGCCATATCTAGAAATTGATTGATTTTTGGGCGGATCAGGGTGGACACACGTGCCATTGTAGAAACACATTGTGTCACTACTTTTCAAGGGGTATAGAAATTGTTTGTGCCAGCATGTTGTGTGTTAAATAGAACATGCCATGTTTACAACCAAATCTTCAAGAAGTTCTCAATGACATATGCAATCTCCTCGGGGATCCAACTAAGATCAGATTTTTGCTAGATTGACTCCTTTTTGTCGTCAAAATCATGTACATGTGATCACAAGCATGAGACGAGTAAAACATCTAAAAAGATAGAAAATCAAGTATGATTAGAGGCATAATAAGGTACAAAATGGATTGAAAGTGTGTATAAAAGTCGATAATATGTCTATATAAAATGTGCACATAAGATCTCCCTAAGCTTGAACTATTTCTTGTCCTCAAGCAAAAAGAACATGGAAACAAAAATGAAGAAATTGTCAAGCTCATGAACCAATTAAATGAAATGGAAAAATTGTATCAAGCCAATTCAACCTTAGACAAAATTTATTGCAAATAGACATAAGATCACCTTAAACACTCAAGTTGAAGTTTAGTTCAGCAAAGATGCAAAAATCTAAATGGAATAATAAAGAAAACAACATTAGGTAGAATTTAGATGACTAGACCAAATGAGTAGTGAATATGCAACCTAATTATATCAATTATTAAAGATGTAAAGGATGAAATCCATATTGACAAACAATTTAACAACAACCTTTTGTCCTTTAGATAAATTCTGAAGTATGAGTTCCAACACTCAACAACTAATGTAGACTTATGCACACGTGGAATGTCGGTTGGTGTTATTTGCCCTCTTTTAATATGTAACACCTAACCATTGTAACCAGATTGGATTTATACTAGGCTAGCATGTTATGTGGGTAGTTTAACCATATTTTATAGGGGTGAATAGACGAATTATCCCATAATGATCAAGACTGAGTCAGGTTCCACGTTAGAACCATGTGGCCTTAGACTAAAAATCTTTTCCCAAAGTATAGAAGAGTTGGCTGGATTGTGTAGTTAATAGGATTTCAGTCATTTCTTAAACAACGACGTCAAACACTTGTTGGATTAAATGTGCAAGTTTTAATATTTATAACTTTAGAACTACCCTGCAGGTATATGAATGTGTGTATTATGTTTGAGATCATCCAAGGGATCAAGGTACTGTTAGGGACAAGCATGTTAGAGATCAACGAATCTACACTGGATTACAAGAATCTGTTTGGTGTGAGAGTTCACTAATGAGAAAATTAAAGTAAATTGTGAGAATTAAACACGAAGAAAGATTTAGATCATATTTTTAAAAGATCTTGGTCATAAGATTTCACTTCCATACCATTGCTCGCATGAAATCATGAAATAAAAAAATGAATTAACTTGCAAAGGAGGTTGTCATTACCATACACCTCACGGTGATATGAGATAGTTCTAATATCTACATAGCACTCACATGCTTATGTTAAGACTCAAACAACAATCTTAGATCCTCAATGTATCCAAGCCACTCTTATGGTCAAGGATTAATTGCCAAGAGAACTACTACCTTGCTCTCTACATATCTTCCCAGATCACATAAAGAACCATAAAACATGTAGGCAAGATGGCCAGACAAGCATATAGGTAAATAACATCATAGAATCAATTAGAGAAGAAAATAAAATAACTTTAGTTAAGAAATATTAGTTCACATGAGTAATGACATGGGAGCTACTCTCCCATGCCCAAGAAGAAGGAAACTACTCATCCATGATCATGAAACACAGGAACATGCTACAAATTTCAAAGTTTAACATGATTAGAGAAGAAAAGAACAAGGGAAACCCAAGGAATGGAGCAGGGAAAGGTAGAACTCCAGCTTGGGGATGAAATTTCACTCTTACAAGTGCTTCTACTTAGAAAACCTTCTCTCCCAAGAGGTCTAGGAAGAGTAGAGAAGCTCTAGCTACACTCCTTGAAGAAGAATGGAGAAGAATAGAGGTTCTCTCTTGATAAAACACTTCTTCCTCCACAAAATCACCCTTCTCTGATCTGAACTCCAGTCAAAATGTGCTCAACAATGATGAGAGATAACCACTCCATATGAGTGTTCCTGTATTTAAAATTAGGGGCGATTATTTTTTAAATCTGTAGAAATAATTGCGGACACGCTATGTACTAAGGAAGACACACCATGCCCACATGTATAACTGATGTTGAAACTTCTCTAATTGGGATGGACACGACATGTATAGTACTGAACACGGCATTTTTCTGGAAATTTATTAATTTTTAGGTAGATCAAGTTGTGGTGGACACAATGCGTCATCTAGGGACACACCATGTTGCTGCTCTTTAGGGGGATAGAAATTATTTGTGCCAACACATCGTTTGTTAAATAGCATACACCATGTTTACATCAAAATCTTCAAGAAGTTCTCTATGACATATGCAATCTCCCTAGGGATCCAACTAAGGTCGAATTTTGACTAGATTGACCCCATTTCCTTGTTAAAATCATGTACCTATGATCACAAACATGAGGCAAGTAAAAAATATAAAAAGGTGGAAAATAAAGTATGATTAGAAGAAAAATGAGGTGCAAAATGGATTCTAAGTGTGTGAAAAGTGGTTCAAGGGTCTATGTAAAATGTGCACATCACTCCCCCTCTCACCATGCACCGATTCAACTTGGCCTCAGGGCAATGCTAGATGAGCTGCAGCCCTATTCTCACCATCCATTACATTATCACCTATTATATGCAACCCTAGTGTCACATAACCTTGTCAACACATCATAGAGATATTATACCAAGACGCCATCATAAGAGCTTCACAACCACCTGATCATATCTATAGTTGTCTCCTTCAATCACATTGAGGATAATCATCGATTCACCTCTACTCTATCATGAAATACCCATGACTGGTGAACTACAGTCAACCACCTATAACTCACATGATCTCCATTGATCACTGATCCATATCAATTTACCCACAATCCTATAGACATGGTCACCGACCAGTTACTCAAGTCGGATCAGAACTATTGACTTGCAGCATAAACCCCCAAGAAATCTGGTTTCCAGCCTATGAAAGACCACAAATATGACAACTCAAGCCTCCCATGGATGTTGCCCCACCTATCCATGCTGCATACCCAACAACTTCCTTCTCAGTGCACATAACAACTCATAAAATATCAGAAGTTCACCTTCTTCTACCTCAAGCTCATCAACAATATATCCATATCAACCCTAGTCAATATATTGAACCCTAGACACAAGAAGATGACATAATGCATACCTAAAAATGCATAAAACATACCCACTCGATGCTACTTGACAATCGGGCCTCAATACCTCAACCGCTTCACATTCTGAAAAAACTCCAACAAATTCAAGAGCTCCCTAACTCTCATGACGTAGACAACCCTACTGAGACTAGAGTGCGACCCCCTATCTAGTATGACCTCGCTACAAATACATCGTGGATGGTTTGATATCCGACCAAGTCTATAGATCTTGTTGTCATGCCCAGTCTGGAACGACACCATTGGGAGTCAATCAACAACACTAATTGTTGAAGATAAATAATAATCAATAAAAAGAAGGCCAGTAGATCCTTTTCTATTCTTAACAATGAAAGAATTTATCTAATTACATGATAACTAGTAGATACCCCATAGGGTGTAACTGAAGAGGTTTGTCATTTATCCCATGTTATCAATATACATAGTAGAACTAAAACTCTAAAATTCGTTGGTTCATTTCTTGAAATTCTTGTATCATAAAATTGGTAATAGAAATATATTAAATATGACTTGATCATAACCTAGATGTTTTGAACATGATACATATAAATCAGATTATTCAAACTACTATGACTAGTTGTATACATTAATGTATAAACAAATGCTACCATATAAACATCAACGGATTAAGAATTCTAAAAATTAGGTAATAATTATGCAAAATATCATATACATCAATATCAATCTTATTATTCATTAAAAGCCTAGAATGATGTATAGTGTAATTGATGATATCTATAAACATATTATTCTTCTAGGAAGTATATTTTCTACATTAAATTAATGGTAGAGTAAGGAATTGACATATAAAAGAAAATACTTTTATAAATACATATAACAATGAATTGAATGTAAGTAGCTAATATACTTTACTAGCATGCTACTATCATAGAGGATAACTTGAACAAATATATGGAAATAATGATGAGTCACTACATAATATTCTAGAAATAAATAAAAAAATCAGATTATTTCAATGGACATATCCTTATTAAAAGTAAAGTGTAGAAACAAAAGATCTTACTTGAATAATAAAATTGGGTTAACTTTATACTTCTATGTTCGAACATAGATGGCATTTCATATTGAATCACATGTAATATTTAATATGGTTTTGCACATCCTAGTGACTTGAATGATTATACAAGCATAACCATTTAGAAACTTATATTGAGACACATAATAGAAATATAATGTGGAACATCATATCAAAGTATAAAATATGAATGTTGACACTCGAATATGTAACCATGTGGATGGCCTACAAATATAATCTACTGATCTTATAACCCTTAACTAAATATTGATATATATGTGATCATGAATGACTAAGAAAGACCCTACATTGAAGTGAATATACACATGTTGTAACTACCATATGTATGTAATGAACATATGCATGATATCACTCATATACTCACCTAATGCTATTAAAAACCTAGAGAGAGGAAGACATTGGTTTACCTAATTATTAAGAAGACAATGATATACTAGAGTATGTAATTGACATGGAAATCTATAAGTGATAAAGATAGTAAAGTGATGAAATGGTAATCCTATATGGAAAGTCCTAAACCTAAATAAGTCAAATTGAACAACATTTTATTCCAAGCCAAATAGCAACAAGATTGGTATAACTTATAGCTATATCCATATCAGTCCTTGGACCCACCTGAGTTGTTGTTTATGCAACATTTGGAGCCTTTAGGTACCGATGTATTTCAAGTATTGTGCTATTTTATCCCTTTTGAACCATATTCACAGAACCTTCTCAATTGGTGAACCAAATTCATTTGTTTATCCTTATCTTTCCTCTTGAAGGACAACACAACTACAATCTTGAATGTTGTTGAATGTTGAATATCGAACACTAAAATGGCACTGGAATTAATCTATTGGAGTTTTGACTCCTTGTGGACTTTAGTCTCCCATATATTTTTGGTTCACTTGTGTTTTCCAAGTACCTACAACCATGCATAGTGGATAGGGATTAGTTATCTCCCAGTATACTCAAATAGATAATAAGACACTAGTTCCATTTTCTGCTAGAGTGTGAGAACACAAGGCACTTAGCCATTCAAAAGATATGATAGGAATGTGCCAAACTTGAAATATTTTGTATTTATAAATCTCTAGAAATCTTGTTAATATTATTATAAATCTTGAAATAGTTGATATCTTGTGAAAAAATATTGAACATTGAATACTTTTACCTATATTATATTTTGACCAACCTTATTAATTATATCTTCAAACTTAAGGGTTTGGTCATCTTGATTCTTTTCATTCTTAACTTGACAATTAAGTCCAACAAATAGTCTTTACCTACTTTGTAAATGCATTGAATCTTCTCTTGTTGTATATATTTGTAAATAGCCCAATAGTAAGGGATTAATACCGGTTGTGTTGACCCAAACCTTGCTTATGATCCATATGTGGATTTATTCCCTATGGGAATTAATTGATAGGTGGTACAAAAAATTACATAGATTAGACTTACATGATATGTATTCTATTGGTTGAAGAGTTGATAGGACTCATCAATATTTTAAATTCTAGTCATTATGTATAGGATTCCATAACCCATGATTCTAAATCATGAATGTCAGTATATTTGATCATACATTCTAATTGGAATCATGTTGGAAAAGGAAAAAAACTCGGTAGTAAATATTGCATCTTTACAATATGGTATCGAAGCTGTAAACAGTCGGCACACGTGCATGTCCCATGGAAAATTTGGGTTTAGTTAAGAATAAAAATGGAACAAATAGGACTTAGGCTAATAGTCAATGAGAAACTATTGTTTTGATAGACCAACTTATAGTATTTACCTATGTAGAGGTTGAGACATTGATGGTAATGGATGTACCATTGTGTGGTTATCATGGAACACATATACCTCAACTAGTGGGTTTTGGAGCCCTCATCTAAAATCTGGGTCATTGTTGTGAAGTAATGTTGGGGATATATGTTATTAGATTTATAATATAGCCCTTGGAACACCATAACTACCACAACAAGTACGTAAATAGATATATTACCCTATATCATCTCTTTAATTGGGACATTAGAGAATGATTGAAATTATAGAAAATAGAATGTATAAATGGCATCAACCCAAAAATTAGTTGGATTCATGTAAAATTGTCACACCTGGTTTATTCCAACTTGAATATAGAAGATAAATTGAAAACATGATGAAGCTTAGGCAAAAAAATGATGTATATTTATCACCTTAAAAATGATTATATGTCAATAAGTATAGTAAGAGCCCTAATGAATACAATTAGTTGCATAGAAAAAGAGACAAGAAAGTGCAACACCCCTTATAAATAAATATCTGATTCAAGAAGAATCCCTCACCATAACTAGGACAAGAAATAACCCCTATACATAATCAATTTAAATTTGATGATCTACGAGATAAATAATATGTTCACCTTATAAATATGTAATAACAACAATGGAATGACCTATTAGTAAATTAAATATTTTCTTAAAAAGGCTACCTATGGAATTTGAGGTTACAAAGTAGTTTTCTTTGGTGGATTGCAATTGGTTAAGATGTAATTAATGATATGTTGAATTAGGATACATGTTATGAACTTGAGATTTTTCAAGTTGCATCTTTCATGTACATATAAAACTTTAGAAAACTAATATGACATAGACATGATGTTGTAATAAAACACTCGCCAACTCAAATATGAAGATATATATACATACACACATACATATACATATATATGTACACACACATATATATATATACATATATATACACACAGATATATATATATATATATACATATATATATATATACATATGAAGTGTATCAAATTTCTTGGCCCAGTAAACATCACATAAAGAAAGTGACAACAGTTTGACTAAGTTCATAATCTTGACCTTGATAATTATAGCTTGAACACTAAGCTTGTAGTGTAACACAAGACTTTGATAATAATCATTTCAGAATCAAAATGTTAATGTGTCAAATCTCATTTCTGTACAAGATAAGCCTTATTTGGAATAGGTCATCATTAAGTACTAAGGAAAGACTTTAGGTTCCATGTAGATCTAAATAACCAAATGAGTCAAGTAGTTAGTATGACTAAGTAATGGTAATTAGAATGTAGATTTGAGTTGATAGTGACGTGATTCTCACATTGATTTTGGGAATTTAAAGTTGTAAATTGAAAAGATATTCCACTGAGAAAAAGAGTTTTCTAGAATTTTATTGAAGATTTCTCGATCTAAGTCACAATTAAGGAGGTATGTGGAAATAGTAGAGTAAATGGTAATTAGTACACTTTGATAAAACCTAGACTTTGAGGTAGATTGTTTCTTAAAAGAAAATGAAGAATATTGGACATTAGTTGACACACTATGCACACATATTTTTACATTATTATTTTAACCCTTTTAAGGGGTAGAGGCTAGTATATGTTAGATCATAGATATGATGATATCAAGGATGAATCCTCTTAAGGGGTGAAGTGTTGTAACATACTCAATTTCAACTATCAATCTATTTTGAGATGTAGTTCTTATTTTCCCCTCACTTGAGATTAATTATAGTGTTATCCTTCATTTTAAATCCCAATCAGTATTTGACTAAGTTAACATGGTCTTTAATACATATTAGTCATAAATTGAATTTATTTTTTCTAATATAAATATTCTCCACACTTGAGAAACATTTACAATCTAGTCCCTCAATTTAGTCTTATGAATAATTGTGACATCAGTTTGTACAATTTGAATCACTGATGCCTAGATATCTTGTAAGACCTCATATTCATTGAATACTCATTCTTTTTCAAATAATGGATTTCAAATCAAAACAAAATATTATTTAGATAATATATATTAATTGCTAAGTGATTTATGGTAGGAAATTTAATAGACTAGCTCAAATATATAAATGGTAGAATTAGCATTTTATTTATATAATCACTTGAGTGATCAACACATAGAAAATCTTCAATGTGTTTAGACTTTGTTTGACTCCCAATTAAATCAATGAAACTGATCACATTAGTTACATGGGGTCCTCACTTTTTTACCTAATTACTATTCATATACCTAGCATGTGCAATACCTAATAGGACACATTTGTACATCTTCCTTCTTAAGAAATGACCACCTTAAGAGGTATCTTTCATTTTGTAACTTGCCTCCTCTTCCCTTCTCTTTCTATCCTCCTCCCTATTTCTCCCCTCTCCATGCTTCCTCGATTAACCAAAATCCTAGCTGCCTAACTTCCACTCTCACCTTGCGCCCATTCAACTTTGACATAGGGAAACATCGACTAACCTACAACCCTATTGTCACCATCTACTACATCATCACTTCCGCTAGAGCCCTAATGTCACATAATCTTCTTGATACATCATAGAGGTCTGAAACCAAGTCGCCATGATAGGAGCTTCACAACCACCTAATTAGATTTGCAGCTGCCACCTTCATTCACGTTAAGAACCATCACCACTCCTATGATAATCTATTATGAAACATCTACAATGTGTAAACTACAGTTGATAACCTATAACTCATAGGATTGATCAGTCATATGAACTCACCAAAATCCTTCAAAGGTGGTCGCCGACTTGCAACTCAGGTTGGATCTATGTCATTGACTTGCGGCACCAAACCTAAAGCAATATGGTGACCTACCTTTAAAATACTAGGAAAATGACAAGTTGTGCCTTTGATGGATGTTTCCCCACCTACCCAATGTTGCAAACTCGACACCTTCCTCCTTAGTTTTACATCACAACTCTCAAAACCTTGATAAATCACATTCTTCTTTCTCAATCTCATCACCAAATAAGGTTTATCTTGTCTGTAGATCAACTCCCAAATAATATATAGAACCCTATACACATAAAGATGATTGAATGAAGGCATGAAACATCAGACAATTGACCTACATGACACTACCCAACAATCTAGTATCTCAAACCCAACCCCGTCACACTCTAAAAAAACACAAACAAAGTTGGGAGTTCCCCCACTGTCTTGACTCATACAACCTATAAAGACTGAAGTGCGACCCCATATCTGCAACGATCCCACTGCAACCACGTCGAGGATGGTAGAACCTCTGACAAAGTCCATAGATCTCACAATCCTACCCAGTCTGCAACCACACCATCAAGAGTCAATCGACAACACTAATTGCTGAAGATCAATAATACTTGTCTATAGGTAGGTTAGTAGATCCTTTGCTATTCTTGACATTGAAAGAGTGTAGATATGTACAAGATAGAAACACAGAGATGACACTCAGGGTGTATGAAGTAGTTTGTCATTTATACCATCTTATCAATATACATATCAGATGGGAACTCTGAAAATATTATGTTCATCTCTTGTTATTCTAATATCATAAAATTTGTAATAAAAATATATTAGACACAATTTTATGATAACCTATATGTTTTTAACATGATACACATAAATCATATCATTCAAACCACTATTTCTAGTAGTATTGTAGTAATGTATACACATATGTTAGCATATAAACACTAGTACATTAAGAATTCTAAAAATCTGGTAATGATCATGGAACATATCCTATATATCAATAATAATCTTTTCATTTGATTCCAAGCCAAATAATAATAAGACCGGTATACCTTGTAGCTATCTCTTCATCAATCCTTAGAGTCATTAGAGCTGTTGTTTGTAAAATATTTGTAGTCTTGAGGTACTAGATTCTCTATTTCAATTATTACGCTATTTTTACCCTTCTTGAATTACATTCATAGAACCTTGTCATGTGTTGAACCTATAACATCCTAGGATTTGAGGCCTTGGATACAATGATCTTAAAAGGAATGATTGGACTACCCATATCACCAAGGTGCACCTCCTTTTCAAGAAGCCCATCACTAAAGAACTCTATGATTAAGTGTGCTCAGTCCAGAGTAGTACAAGTATGGGTGACCTATCGGGACGTTTATCATGGCTTGCGCGTCAGTGAGGAAAAAACACTTAGTGAAGGCCAGTGGTGGTCTATGGGATCAGTCTTCATTCTTGAAACTCTACTAGAGCCTTAGGCAGTGGTCCCGAGTGTTACAAATGGTATCAGATCCATAACCCCTCTAGTAGGTGGGACCCACATGAGCATGTGACATGCTTGTGTTGAGGCGTGCGGTCCAAGCATGTTGGAAAGGGTTGATTGGTGATGTAAATACCCTTGCACTGGTATTTCATGATTAGGAACTGGGTGTCCATGGGCCATTATGGGTTTGCACTGAGATGAGGTAATATTATGAGGTCATATAATTGAGTCTTGTCGAGGATGTCAAGAGTCTAAGTGGGGCAAATTGTAACATCCTAGGATTTGAGGCCTCAGGTAAAATGATCTTAAAAGGATTGATTGGACTACCTATATCACCAAGGTGTTGTTGGTATGTATGCCCAGAGCCCAGTCATGTGAGGATTGTAATGACTTAACATGTAACTATTTAATTTTGTTATGAGATAATAATCTGATATTATAAATGTCTAGAGAAATATATTAATCAATGACGTATGTCTTCAAGTACATGACTTGGAAAAATGAGATCATAGAAATGTTAAGAGTACATATATATTCTCATTATGTCCCTGATCAGTTATTACTGTGAAAGATTGATAGACAACAATAACACATACGATCAGAGTGTGAGTTGGTTGATGATAGAATCTCATTAGTCATGATATGGAAATATCAAACCAAGAAGATAGATACATTTTAGAGAACAGTGTATCAGACAAACCCACCATGAGACTAGCACATGGAAACCATAACCATGGTAGTCATAGTCAGCTCTCAACGATGGTGGTGTTTGTAGTTCTTAGACATGAAATCACTACACTCATCACATGTCATTCAGTATGCTTTGACATCATCAAACACAATCCTAAAATATGAGTTGTCATAAAGGTGATGATTGGGTGACTGTGACACATGGGGACTGACTGTGAGTAATAGAAATGGGTTTTGTCCATCCTATGGGAGTATGATATCCTAGGCCTCTTGATTAGTGAGACTGCAAAATGAATGGCCATGCACATGTGAGTCAATGTGTGGTATTGAGCTTACATATATCTTGGACAATATGCTCTGGTTCAATAAATAAGATTGAATGTTAAAGAGTGTGACTACTCCATGCATCGATTTTGATCTAGATATCAGAGACAAAGGAATTATACAAACACTGTAACACCAAGCACAAATTGTAGGTTGAAGTTGTTCCCCAAATTTCCATTTGTTTAGGTAGCATTAATGTGCGACTAGGAACCGCTCACTGCTTGTGATGTCATAAGTTGTTATGAACATTCACTTCCAATGTAATATGGGACCTATAGGGTCACACACATAGGTCTTGACCTAGAAGAGGATTTTAATATTGAATGATGATTGAATTGATTACTAAAGTGTTAAGGTATTCAATTCATGCAAAGATCAGCTATCTATAATGCTAGATGATCATCTCACCCAATGAGATGGCCACTTGGAGTGCCAGACGGTTGGCTCAATAGTTGAGATGCATGTTTGGATTGTCAGGCTGATGAGAAATTGAATTTTCTAAGTTCTACCCAAACTGAGGTGTGAACCAACCAATTCATTTTGTTGAACCAACCAGCTCAGCTCGGGTCACCAGACGATCATCTGGGTGAGTGATATGACTGTATCACATGTGTGAGATTGCTCAATTTGTGGGAAATTTGATTGCAACAAGGAATTAGTGCTGACGTCATGTTGTGCATTAATTTGATTTGAAATTGCCAAATTCATATGTGATTGGAAAACTACAAAACGACTGTCTCATAGTGCAAGACAACTGTCTCATGAGCCAGCCGATCGTATGGGGTTCCAGACAACCGTTTTTGTGGTCACAGGTTGTGAAAATTCAAGATCTTCCAGTCCCTTCTACTTCCGCATAGACTGGGAACCCTGACCCAAACCCCTCCTATAAATACAGGGGTACATGGGGCTTCTTGGAATACAACACAAACAATTGAGAATTAATTGCTTTGACAATCATTTTCCTCTCTAGTTGTGGTAACTAAGAGAGCCCAAGCAATTCCGACCTGACTAGGGAGGGATAACAAGGGAGAGAACAATTGAGGATCATTGTTGTGGGAGAGCAAGTTGGTGACTAGTATGCCAACAAGAGGGACAACTCCTTCTTATCCCTTCTAGTAGGATGACATGAGTTGTAGGAAGTCTACATGGACTACTCTAGAGGCAGGAATCCTTTTGCTGCTAATACGAGAGCAATGTCAACTCATAGTCTGAGAAGAGACCGCATGCGTTTCTACAAAATCTATCCAATCTACTATTTGTGGTGAAGACCAGGAGATACAAAGACATCGTCCAAGGCAACTAGTCAACAGTTGCACATCTACAATGACAAGGAGATGTCACTGGACTTGCTCTAGGACCAGGTATATCCTCTATACCATCCTTCCCATCTTATAGTTATTGACACGATCCACTGGTCAATGGGGAATATGATAGTTAAAATTTTTGTTTCTGCTACCAATTCTGTAGCCATATTACCTAATAGTGGTGTCAGAGCCTGGTCAATATACTATATTATGGGATAATCGATATGATCAGATTTTGGGTTTATCGTTTAATTATTGCATATGGTGTGAATAATATTGTCCAATAAAATACAAGGATAATCCCAAACTAATATATATGATATATATATGAAATTTACACACATCGCCCTAAAAGTGGTTTTGATGGTGGATGTATAGCATGTTATGGCCAATAACCCCTATTAACTGTGCATGATTGTATGGTTGGCTAATCCTTTTATCCCAGTCTATGTACCGAGCCTCTATCTTATCTTCCCGATGTAAAGTTCATTCTTTCCTACCCTTATTCCCCTTGAATGTAACTCGAGGCTTCTCAATAATTATGTAAAAGTAGGATAGTTTAATTTCCTATTACGACAAAGAAGAAGGAAGTTCTAACAATGCTAACTATCTGACTGGAGGATCGAGGAGGACCAGATGGATGAGCAAAATTGATCAATTAGTGGAGCCAAATGATTGGCTAGAGGAGCCAACAAATGGTGGATAGAAGGACCAGATAAATGGTGAGATGACCAAGCAACCGGTGAGGAGGCGAGCTGACTGGTTCAAGGGTTGATCCGGTCAACCCAGATTGGAAAGCACATATATTCATCAACTACATGTTTTTGCATGGAATGTAGACCTAGGATGTGGTAATTCCTTGTGTCTCTAAGGAATTACATTAGGCTATCCATAACTATCACTTTCATTTATTGTATATTTTCGTTATGGAATATAGCATGTATATGGTACGTAGTATATATGTGGTGGTATATTTATAAATACAAACTTCCTTGAATTTTTTTATTATTAATCCTTATATTATTTACAAAGAGACACACATGAAAAGCTTGATCTACCAAGTGTAGGTTATGCCAAAATGTGGTGCACCATCAATCTCATAGAAGTGTGATGGTAATTATGTTTGTTCTGCCAAAGTGGGGTGCATTATTACTGTTACAACCCCAATTTTTGGGTTCATCGGATGAGAAATATAATTTCTCATATTAAAGATAATTGAACAAAGAATGGTATAATTTTTTTTGAATACATGGATTTTGTTTACAATAGCCTTGATGTCTGTGTTGTGGGATTTATTGTCTATTGGGCCCAAATAACAAAGAAAATTCAATTAGTAATTGAATAATTGAATATTTGAGAAAAGGAAGAGGTAGAAACCTCTAGAAGGCAAAGAGATGTAATCCAAGGATGGATTTCGTTCCTCTTGGGTTCCAAGGAGTCCAAAGTTGCATAAAGAGTGCAATAAGAAAACAAAAGATAAATTAAGTATTTCTTTATTAAGAAATAAATTGAAAATAATGATAAAATGTGGAAAATGAGTGGAAAGAGGCATAAATGAGATTTCTTGGTGAAATTTCGTATCCATGAGGTTTCTAATATTAAAAGGGAATTCCAATGAGGAAAATAAAATAGAAATAAAGAGAAATCCTCAAAAAGAGATATTTTAATAAGAAATAAACATGATAATGCAAAATAATGCATATAAGTGCATTTAGAAGGATAATGAGTATTCCTTAAAAAGTAATTTCGAAATAATAGAGTTTCTTTGGGTACAAGGAGCCCCAATGAAGGAAGAGGAAAGAGAAAATCTCGATAATGTCAAATAAGAAGATAATATGATTCTTAATTAAGGAATTTCATAGTATTATTAAAAAGGATGTAATTTCTATTAAAAGAAAATAGAAATTCATGCTAATGGATTAAAGAGAAAGAATAAAGAAGATAAAAGAAGAAATTTTTGAATTCTAATACCTAAAGAATATTATCAAAAGAATTAGGAAAGAGAGAGAGACATGCTTCCTAATGAAGGAATTGAATTCCTATTAGAAGAACGATTAGTTGCTTCGTGGGCAAGCACCCCAGGGCATTGCTGCACTCCCCCATATAAGGGGTAAGACCTAGGGGCAAGTCCAGGAAAATCCCGAGCACTCTTTTCCCTCCTTCTTCTCCTTTTTTCCAAAACCCTAATGATGGAGGTGTAACCTTTTCCCTGGAGCTGAGGGGCCGTGGAGAGGCTACTATAGGGTCGTGCTGCTCCCACGAACTCAGGGGAAAAGCTCAGTAATCTTTCCTCTTCGCTGGCTGTGTGCAGCAGTGGCCGCACTGCTGCAAGAGCAGCCGCAACTCAAAGACCTTGCGCGCAGGAGACCGGCCAGCTTGGCCACAGATCCAAGATGCCTTGTGTGCGCCGAAGCACGGCGGAGACTAGAGAAGGACCAGTTATGGCCTTCGGGTCCAGATCGGGGAGCCCAAGCCGCACCTAGGGTTGTAGGCGGCGGCCAGTTCGTGCGTCAAGAGGTTGAAGGCAACCTGCTGACCATTGGACGGTTATACCCTCCGGGGGTATGAAGGACGGGGAACTCAAGTGGGGGCAGTTTCTGTATTGGATTATGTTTTCAAATCATGTGATGCTTTGCATGGAGATAGAGGCGGCGTGGCACCCTCTCATTGGCTGTGGTAAGTGATTTATTGCAAAAATCACATCAAATGATTGGTAACTCCGATTAGGACAAGTAATATATGAATTTTGATCAGAAGAACACAAGGAATCCAATAAAAATAGTTGTATAGCCTGAATCTGATCATAGTTCGAAATGTAGTGTAAATTATCACCTTTAATGAATTAAAGATTAAGAAACTCTATTTTGAAAGGAATAAAGTGTTTAATAGGGTTTAATGGATCATTCGAGTTGATGTTAACCTGTTAAATGTAAAAAGGTACATTATGTTCAAAAAGGAAGAACTTTGCACGTGATTAGTCTAATTTAGAGTTTATGTGCATAAATATGCTTGAAATTTGAAAAGTACATAAAGCTATCATCTTTAATGATTTGATTAATGAAAAACCCTTAGTTTTGATTATAGATGGATTTAATGTTGTTCATTGGATAATTCAAGCCAATATTAACATGTGGTTAATAAAAGTGAAAATAGGATCTAAAAAGATGATCTTTTTATATAATTGGCTTAATTTAGGGTTTCATGCATGATTATGCATTAATGAGCTTAAAAACCCTAATTTAGGAGAATATCTCTTTTAATTGTATTAATTGTTCAAATCCATGAATAAATAGGGATATGATGATCCTAAGTCAATTTGGGTATAAAAGACTATTAAAATGGATAGTTGAGCAATTAAGGTTCATATAAATGGAAAAGAGTATTTTAGGGTTTGTTAACCTAAAAGGGATAAAGTTTGAGAAATTGATCTAAGAAACCCTAATGAATATTAATGAAACCTTAATGCGGGTTAGAAACCCTAGAAAGAGAATCCAAGTCAATAAAGTAGATTCTTGATAAAGTGTGTAATAAATAGAGTACATATTCTTTTCAGGAATTATGTGATGATTGAATTACTTGCTTGGATCTGTTGATTGGCTTGATTGTATATACATGAAGTATATGTTCAATAATCTGCATGACTCATCAAATCAGGTATGTGGTTACGCTTATGAATAATCGCTCTAGTTTCACGGCGATTCCCGAAGTTTTAATCGGTTGCTTGAAAATAACTGTTGGATGTCTATTTATTTCATTCAACTATAAAGTGACTATGATTATCACTATAAATGTGCATATATAACTGGCTAGATCCGGGTCCACCTCTGTTGCTTTGAAAAGGCTAAAAAAGGGGTAATCCTAGAGCAAGGTCTAGGTTACCGAGAGTTAGAAACTGGGCTACCTACGTGTAGTGACATGAGACTCATTAGCCTGCCATGAGTTAAGGAGTGGGCTACTTACGAGTAGTGCCATGTGACTCAACCCTAGAAACTGGTTCACTTATAGGTGGGACCATGAGGGGTTTAATGAGGATCTACCATAAGGAAGGTAGTATCCAGGTCCACTGCAGGGATAGCACAGAGGATAGGGTACTCATGGATCACGGAGTTATATTTAAAATGTAATCTTGATTGTTAAATGATTAATTGAATGATTACATTGTTATCATAGTTTCACGTTTATTGTTTCCCCTACATACTAGCTTCGGCTGACCGACGTTTTGTTTTTCGGCGTTTTAGGTACAAGCCAAATGGACAAACAGTAAATCGTCATATTGTGCAATACATGAAGTAAAATACAAGGAGGATTAGTTAGAGTAGAATCCTTAAGTGGATAGAAGTTTAGAGATCCAAGTTTTCAAAAAGGTATGCAAAAATTTATTTTCTTACAGCTTTTCAGTATAGTCTGTTAAAATTTGATAATTATTCTTGGTTAATTGCCGAACCTTTGATCCGGAAGTTATGGGTGCGGCTTCGACCTCTCGGCCTCCCTTAATTGGGGGTTATCGGGAGGTGGGGTCATAACAATTACTGTGTTATCTTTTAGGTCAGACATAAACTGGTGATTCTTAGAGCGTCTAAGCCCATAATCATGCATATGAGTATGACAAGGAGTTGCACATATCATCTATTTATAATTGCAAATGATGCAATTGGGAAAAGTTTCCTACCTTGATAATTGACTATGTATGTTGATGTTGATCGAGTCATAATTGAATTATCTTGGATCTGGTCTACTAGAATATTGTACACTACAATATTCTTAATTAATATGTGAGGGCTATCAATTGAAATAAAATAGTGGGAGCGGTAATAATTAAAGACCTAATTAATATCATCAAATTTTCAAAACAAATCAAACATTTTGACAAATAGAAAATATCTCTTGTAGAATCAAATGACGAACAAATCCATATTGTGGTTGGTCCTTAAGAAAGACAAACTTAATGGGACAAGTTTCTATGAATGGTTTTGGACATTGAGAAGGGTTCTCAATGAAGAGTGCAAGATCTACATCCTTGACAAACGAGTGCTAGAAATACCTGCACCTGATGGAGATAGGGCACAAGTGAATGCTTACTAGAAGCATGCCAATGATGCCTTGGAGATAAATTACCTTATGCTTAGCTACATGAACTATGCATTTCATGAGAAATTCAAAGACATGAGTGTTCTTGAGATGGTAAAACATCTTAATAAAGTAACACTTGTCCTTACAAAGCAAGAAAGGGATAATATCATAAAGGTACTACTTGAATCTAAGCTGACAGAGGGAACCTTAGTAGAAGAACATATGCTCAATATGATTGGACATGTGTATCATCTTAAAGAATAGGGATTCAACTTGAGCCAAGATTTTGCTACTTATATGATTCTAAAGACATTGCCAGAATCATATAGCCACTTTGTTATGTGTTATCAGATGAATAATATGGCCATACTGAGAACAGACTTGCTTGCTATGTTGATTCATGCTGAAGCAAGATTGAAGAAGGACAATCCCATGATGGTGATCAGTAGAGCTGAGTCCAAGGAAAAAATCAAGGCCAAGAAGAGTTTTGAGGTCAAGCATAAATCTGAATCTTTAACACTCAAGATAAGGAGAAAGAAAAGTATTAGAGGAACTCATCCTTTGTACTTGAATGCATCCTAGAAGAAGAAGATGGGGATAGTGATCTCCACTACATGTATATACATTATTGACACAAATCTATCTACTTCTTCATCATGGGTACTAGATACTAGATGTGGACCTCACATATATTCTCATATGCAAAATCTGAAAGGAAGTAGGCCTTTGGGAAAAGGCGAGGTGGAACTGTGATTTGCCAATGGTGTAAGAGTTGCGGCCAATGCAGTTGGAACCTATAGTTTATATCTGCCCACATGGTTTGTAATAGAGGTAAGGAAATACTATTATGTACCTACCATAAATGGAAATATCATTTTTGTATCTTGTATGGACAAGGAAGCATTTTAATTCCATATTAAAAATGGTCAATGCTCTATTTTTAAAGATGAAATCTTTTATGATAGTGCCCCAATGTCTAATGTTCTTTACTAATTAGATCTAAAGACAAATGTTTATGACATTAATATTGAAAGATAACACTCAACAACTCAAACAAAACATACCTTTGGCATTGTCATTTAGGGCACATACATGAGAACCACATATCTAGGCTCCATATATATGGTTATCTAGACTCTTTTGATCTAGAATAAATAGAGACATGTGAATGTTGTTTGTTGGGCAAGATGGATACAATCCCTTTCATTGGTAACAATGAGAGGGATAGTGATCTATTAGGACTTATACATTATGTGTGTGGACCTTTTTGAACAAACTCTAGAGGTGAGTGTTAGTACTTCATTACCTTTACTAATGACTTCCGTTGGTATGGCTAAGTTTATTTAATGAAACATAAGTCAGAAACTCTTGACATGTTCAAGGAGTTTATGAATGAAGTACATAACCAACATGGTACAAGTATTTAAGGAACTTTGTTCCAATCAAGGTCGAGAATACTTAAATCAAGAGTTTGAGAAGCTTCTTAAAGCCCATGGAATTGTTACCCAGTCGACTCCACCTAGAACACCACAACATAATGGTGTGTCAAAAAGAAGGAATCATGCATTACTAGACATGGTGCAATTGATAATGAGTTTAGCTAGCTTATGACTACCTTCTAGGGGTATACTCTAGAAACCACCGCATTTACACTAAACTGACTACCATCTAAATCAGTTCAAAAGACACCATATGAGATATGGGCTAAGAAACTGTAAAAGAGTGAAATCACCCCTAAACAAAAATTTGAAGAATAAAACATCCATTCCAAACATACTAAAAAAGGTATGTTGGAAAATGTGTAAAATTTTCAAATTTCAAATAATGGTATACAAAAGAACAAAATGTTACAGCAAAATATAAAATATGACTATAATAAATTTTACAAAAGATTACACAATTTCATCATATCTCCCATTAAGGTTTTACATGTAAGATACATCAAAAGGATCTAAGATAGAGGGAAATCTAGACCATATCAAGATTGTCTCCAAGCTTCAACTCCTTAATCTAAGTCCATGCTAACTGCCATTATCTCCTTGGTCTACATGTGGGGTTGGAAGCATACCCCAACAAAAGGAGAAAAAGTAGAAGACATCGGCAAAAAACTAGTATGTGCATACTAAAATAGAGTTGACCAATTTATGGAATAGAAGGACATCAAATAAATAATGGTTACCATAGAAGATAAAAGAACTACCCAAGTGGGTATCAAAATAAATGATTTTTAATAACAAAAGAGATACTTTCCATAAGATAATATTAAAAGTGGTGCCACAAAAGCTCACATAATCTTTGGGCAAAAAACCCATCACGAAATAACAACTTGCATGTATTTGAGATAAACATAGCACTAGAACAATATAAAGATAATTGTGTCCAAGCCTCATAAACTTGAAAACTAATAGAGAATGGCACATAACCAAACTCCTCAATGTGTGGGCCAAGCCTCATAAACATAAACCTGGGTATGGGGCACATAACCTCCATCCCAAAAATATAGTAAGGACACATAACCCAAAAACCAATGTAATTACACTACTCTATGGCTATTGAGTCACATAATATACTTAATGTTGAGGCAAGTAAAAGTATAGTCAAAATAAACATGATTTGACACCACATAAATGACAATGTAAGCAACCACCAAAAAAGTGGGCGAAAAGTTTATGTATTACTAAGTAAAGTTCCATCATGAAACAATATATAGGATAGAGTCTAAAAGAATGTTCGTCTCAATA
Organism: Alisma plantago-aquatica; assembly: GCA_963693085.1. NCBI lineage: Eukaryota > Viridiplantae > Streptophyta > Magnoliopsida > Alismatales > Alismataceae > Alisma > Alisma plantago-aquatica. The sequence goes on along the minus strand of OY856411.1, from coordinate 492,941,982 downwards.
AATTGATCATAAGATCAAAAACAAATAAGGTATCCCACAAGAAATATGTTCTCAAAAGAGAAAAAGGTATTGTGTAGGCTACTATCAATAGGACCAAGAGAAAGATGAAAATAGGTTATTTCTCAAAAGGAATAATAGGGGATGCAAACATACCTCTCTTCAGACTCTATATAAGTCTGAAGCGAGATCTAGGTCCAAACCTAGGTCTCCAAAGCACCTATGATACATATATGTAGAACTAGAGTTAAGTTTACATCAATTTTCTAAAACCCTAAAAATTGTCATTTTAGTGTTAGTTAATTAGATTATCAAAACCATGCCATATGTTAGATTATATTTGTCTAAGTTCACAAAATATTTTGTTTTATTTTTTTGACTTATAGATTCTTAGTTATGAATTTTACAAATTATACCTAATAAAGTGAATCCACTAAAACTCACATATTTAATAGATTGGATTTTGGAGATAAAACTGATACCAAGAGATAAAGAATCTTTTTCCAAATCCATCGACTATTTATTTGTAAGTTTTGGATGAACAAAGCAAAAGATATGAATTTTACAATTTAAACCGATCGAAAAATCTGAAAATGCCACACAAGCAATTAATATCCACGTTAGAGAGGACATGTCTCGCTAAGTTGGCCCAATCAGGAGTGGCCAACTCGAACCATCAATGGCAAGCAAGGATATCATTTAAGGAACAAAATAAGTGGTAAAAGGAAAAAATTTTCCTTAGTGAGAAAAAGAAAAGCAAAGTATTGTGAGGGGTAGAGTCGGGAAAATATAGGGGATCATCCTCTTCCCCTATTCTGGTTCCATGGCCATGAGGCCACGAAGAAGAACCTACGGCCATAATAGGGGGAACTCAGTGAAGATGAGAGATCTCAATTCTAAGGTGACGTAAATGAAGAAGAGGATCCAAGGAAGCTTATTCATAGGCCGATTGCGCTCCAACAAACCAGAGCGGAGGGAAAGGCCCCGCAAGCTAGAAGGAGAATAGGAGCTCAATAGAAACATGCAATAAACCCAATACTAGATTAAGTCCAAAGAACAAACCTATGTGATGAGATGAACTCGCATGTATTGTTAGATATTTATAGGATGCATCCATGCGGCCTATGGGTGTGTGGTTACAAAAGCTTCTTCTTCATCATCATCATCATCTAAGCCTCAATCCCAACTATGTTGGGGTCAGCTACATGGATCCTTCATTTCCATTCAGCTCTATCATGGGCCATATTCTAGTTGATATGTAGAGATTCAAAATATCTCTTTATAAGATCATCTCATGTAGTTTAGATCTTCCTCTTCTTCTATTTATTGTGCTTGACTCAATAGATTTCTTCATATAGGCGCAATAGTCTGTCAGTGTTGCTCATGTCCGTTCCATCTGATTTGTCCCTCACACAACTTGTCCTCAATGCTCGCCACCCCCACTTTATTTCTGATATAATCATTTCTCAAAAAAAAATTTCTTGTCTTCCTACACATCCATATCAACCTACACATTTCATCCACATTCATCTTGTTGAGACCTTGTTTCTTCACTGCCCAACATTTACTCCCTAGAGCATGGCTGGCCGTATAGATGTTCTATAATACTTACTTTTTAACATGAGAGGGATCTTCCGATCACATAATACTGCAGTTGCACTTCTCCATTTCAACCATCCTACAGTGATTCTGTGACAAACGTCATTTTGTACATCCCCATCTATTTGAATAATAGAACCCAAGTAACAAATTTATCACATTTTGGTATATCTACTCCATCCAACTTAGCTCGACCATTCACATTGTGGGATTGGCTGAAATTGTATTATATATACTCAGTTTTTCTCTTGCTAATGATCAATCCATTTGATTCTATTTCCTCTCTCCACCATTCAACTTTATCATTCAATCCATCTTTAGTTTCGTCAATTAGAGCAATATCATCAGAAATAACATACACCAAGGAATATCATCTTAAACATTATTTGTCAGCTCATCCATAACAAGAACGAATAGATATGGGCTGAGCGTGGATCCTTGGTGTACCCCAACTGTGATAGGAAAAGTTGGTGTCTCTCCTCCAGGAGTCTTCACATTTGTAGTAAAGCTATCATACATGTCTTTGATCAAGTCAATGTATTGGATTGGCACACCCTTTTTCTTCAAAACCATCCACAACACTTCTCTAGATACTTGATCAAAAGCCTTTTCCAAATGAATAAACACCATATGAAGATCTCTTTTGCTTTCTCTATACTTCTCCATAAGCCTCCTTATTAGAAAAATAGCATATGTTGTTGATCTTCCAGGCATGAAACCAAATTGGTTGTTTGATATCTGTGTTATAGATCTTAGCCTTTGTTCAATAATCCTCTCCCAAAGCTTCATTGTGTGACTCATCAACTTGATACCTCTGTAGTTTGTGCAGCTCTGAACATCACCTTTGTTATTTTATATGGGGACTATAGTACTATTTCTCCACTCATCCAACATCTTCTTGGTCTTCATGATCTTGTTAAAGATCTTTATTAACAAGATAGCTCCTTCATCCCCCCATACTCTTATATACATCAATGGGAATACCGTATGGACCGCATGAATTTCTAATTTTCATATTCTTCAAAGCATTATTGACCTCAAATGGTGAAACTCATCGTGTGTTAATAATATCTCTTGTATCCATGTCACATGAGTCTCTAATATTATTTGCAGTGCTCCATTGAAAAGCTTTTGGAAGTAATTTCTCCACTGGTTCTTGATATCACTATCCTTCACCAACACTCTGTCATCTTCATTCTTGATGCATTTCACTTGACTCAACTCTCTTCCTTTCCTTTCTCTTATACGAGCCATTTTATATATCTTTTTCCCTTCTCGTGTGTCCAACTTCTTATAAATATCATCAAAGTATCTAGACCTTACCTCATGAACATCCTTTTTAGATTTTTTATTTGAATCACCCCTTTACTAAAATTTGAAGAATAAAAAATCCATTCCAAACATACTCAAAAAGGTATGTTGGAACATGTGTAAAATTTTCAAATTTCAAATAATGGTATACAAAAGACCAAAGTGTTGCAGCGGAATATAAAATATGACTATAATCAATTTTATAAAAGATTACAAAATTCCATCATATCTCCCATTAAGGGTTTACACGTAAGATACATCAAAAGGATCTAATATAGAGGGAGATCTAAACCATATCAAAATTGTCTCCAAGCTTCAAATCCTTAACCTAAGTCCATGTTAACTGCCATGTTCTCCTTGACCTACACCTGGGGTTTGAAGCATACCCCAGTAAAAGGAGAAAAAGTAGAATACATTGACAAAAAGTTGGTATGTGCATACCAAAATAGAGTTGAGCAATTTATGGAATAAAAGGACATCAAATAAAGAATGCTTCCCATAGAAGAGAAAAGAACTATCCATGTGGGTATCAAGAGAAATGATTTGCAATAACAAAAGAGATACTTTCTGTAAAATAATTATAAAAGTGGTGCCACAAAAGAACACATAATCTTTGGGCACAAAACCCATAACTATAATAACAACTTGCATGTATGTGAGATAAAAATAGCACTAGAATAATATAAAGACAATGACGGATAAGCCTCATAAACTTGAAACCTGATAGAGAATGGCACATAACCGAACTCCCCAATATATAAAATGGGTGGGCCAAGCCTTATAAACTTGAATTTTGGGTTTAGGGAACATAACCTCCATCCCAAAAATATAATAAGGATGCATCACCCAAAAACCAATGCAATTACACTACTCTAGGGCTATTGAGCCACATAACATGCTTAATGTAGATGCAAGTAAAAGCATAGTCATAATAAACAAGATTTGCCACCATAAATGTCAATATAAGAAACCACCACAAAAGTGGGTAAAAGAGCACGTATTACCAAGTAAAGTTCCATCATGAAACAATATATAGGGTATAGTCCAAAAGAATGTCCATCACAATAAACTGATCATAAGATCATAAACAAATAAGGTATACCACAAGAAATATGTTCTCAAAAGAGAAAAAGATATTGTGTAGGCTATTTTCCACATGACCAAGAGAAAGATGAAAATAGGTTATTTCTCAAAAAGAATACTAGGGGATGCAAACATACCTCTATTTAGAGTATGTATAAGTTCAAATCCATATCTAGGTCCAAGCCTAGGTCTCCAAAGAACCTATGATGCATATATGTAGAATTAAGTTAGGTTTACATTAATTTTCCAAAACCCTAAAAGTCACCTTTTTACTATTAGTAAATTAGGTTATCAAAACTATAGCATATTTTAGATTATTGTTTTTGAGTTCATAAAATATTTATTCTATTTTTTGACTTATAGATTATTAGCTATGAACTTTACACATAATAACTAATTAACAAAATCCATTAAAATTCATATATTAATTAGTTTGGACTTAGGAGATAAAACTAATACCGACAGATAGAGAATCTTTTTCTGAATCCATTGACTATTTATTTGTAATTTTTGGTTAATCAGATAAAAAGATATGAATTGTACAATTTAAACCAATCGGAAAATCTGAAAAATGCCAAGCTAGCAATTAATATTCGCGTTAGAGAGGATATGTCTCACTGAGTTGGACCAATCATGGGCAGCCAACTTGCACCATCAATGTCTAGCAAGGCTCTCATTCAAGGAACCAAAAAAGTGGTGAAAGGACAAAATTGCCCTTAGCGAGAAAAAGAAAAGCAAAGTATGGCTAGGGGTAGAGTTGAGAAATATAGGGGATCATCCCCTTTACTTGTTTAGGTGCCATGGCCACGAGGCCATGAAGCAACACCTGTGGTCGGAATTGGAGGAACTCGACAAAGATAAGAGAGCTTGATTTTGAGGTGACGTAAATGAAGGAGAGGGTCCAATGAAGCTTACTCACAAGCCAATTGCGCTCCAAAGAACCTAAGTAGAGGGGAAAGGTGCCACAAGCTAGCATGAGAATAGGATCTTGGAGGAAACATACAATTAACCCAACACTAAATAGAGACGAGAGAACAGACCTATGTGATGAGACGAACTCACAGGTAGTGTTAGATATTTATAGTATGCGTCGATGATGCCTATGGGTGTGGGGTTACAAAAGCTTGAGAGATAATAATCAGACATTTTGCAAGTAATGGAAACCAGGGCTCGAGTAAATGCATGGTAGATGCAAAACTTTCTTATCAATCCATTGCACAAAAAATCTCAAAGAATCGTCAAGAAACGAGACAGAAAACACGATTTTAATCCACACTAAAACATTGGTCTATTTGCCTTGTTGGTCACTTGCTAGGAGATGATCTCTTGCTCATTAGATCAAGACTTAACAGATAGAAAAGCATGCACCCAATCTATGAAAAACACAAAAATTAAATGTAACAAGTTTTGATTAGGAAACCATAGTCTTTGTATATATTAATCATTTAATTCTTTCCTTGTCCAAATAAGGGTGCAAACAAGCTCCAAATTTAATGAAAATTGACACATAGGCTAATTTGAGTATGTATAATTCAAATATACAATTAGATTATTAATTAAGGAAATTTTATTTTCTCTTTCCTCATGCATTAATGACTTTAGGATACTCCAATATTCATGAAACTTCACTTATAAGTCCTATCAAGTGTGTTCGATACGAATTTGCCATTATTTCTACATATTGATTTTGTTTATTATTTTAAATAATGTATTGAATGTTCTACACACTTTCTCTCTCCTAAATTCACCCTTTTTATCAAATGTTTTCCAAATTGAGTGAAAATTCACCCAAAGGCCTATTTTAGCATGTAGAATACTAATTTGGCATTAGTTTTTTTGAAGACTTCTAATATTTTATTTAAAACATTTAAATTTTATAACTTATTTTATCATTTTAATTAATTGTAGGCATCTAGAAATTTTCTAAAAATATAAAACTTGGTCTACTAGAAAATTCAAACACAAGGAAAATGAGTTTGGGCTTAGAATTATCTTTTGAGTTTCCCTTTTTGAATTTTAGGCAATTTACTTCACATTATCATCACTTAATAAACTAAACATTTAATGCCACATTTTCATGTTTGTAACTTTTCTATTTTTTTTTCTCTTTCTTGTTCCAAAAGGCCATAGAAAGTTGTACGTCAAATTTATTTTATCATTATCCCACTTAAGTGGTTAAATTGCATTGTAGACCCTCATTGAAACATCCAAAAATTTATTTATGCATATAACCTTACATTAATATAATTATTGTTCAATTATATTCCAAACCGTTAATATTTCCATAAATTAAACATCAAGGCTAAAAAGGATATTAGAGTTATGAAAAACTTAGATTAAGGCTAAACTAAGAATATACCCAAGTTTCAATATGTTACAGAGACATCACAATATGTCTTTTATGAGGATTTGGGGATTTGAAGCTTATGTCAAAAGAATGTCTTCTGATAAGGTTGGCCCTAATTCCAATAAATGTTATTTTGTTGGATATCCTAAAGAGACAAAAGGACATTACTTTTATTCCCTATGTTACAACAAAGTGTTTGTTGCTAGGGATGATGTATTCCTTAAGATGGATTTCATTTCCAAGGGAATCAGTGGGAGGAATGTGGAACTCGAAGAGGTTCGAGACCAACAAGAGAGTATAGAACCAATAGATGAACAAGTAGAACAAAGAGAATAACAAGGTGTTGTGGAATCTCAAATTTCTCAAGTAACATATAAACCTCGTAGATCTAATAGAACACACCTAGATCCTAAAAGATTTTGGATATCTTGTAACTCAGAAAGTCAGCGAATTGGTCATAGATGATGATCCAATAGCCTATCAATATGCTATAGAGGTACCAGAGTCTAAAAAATGGCTTGAAGCCATGAGATCTGAGATGGAATCCATGTATACCAACAAAGTATGAACTTCAGTGGATCCACCTGAAAGGGTAAAACCCATAGGGATGCAAGTGGGTCTTCAAGAAGAAGATCAAAATGGATGGTAAATTACAAACCTATAAGGGAAGATTGGTTGCAAAGGGTTTCAGACAAGTTCAAGGTGTTGAATATGACGAAACCTTTTCTCTAGTAGCCATAGTTAAATCCATCATGATCATACTTGCTATTGTAGCTTATCATGACTATGTGATTTGACAGATGGATGTTAAAACTGCATTCGTTAATGAGAATCTTATTGAGGATGTGTATACGACACAACCTAAGGGTTTTATAAATATAAAGCTAGCAAATAAAGTCTGTAAGTAATAAAGGTCAATCAATAGATTAAAGGAAGCATATCAGAGATGGAATCTTCATTTTGATGGAACAGTCAAAGAGTTTGGATTTATTAAAAATGAAGATGAACATTGTATGTATAATAAGGTTAGTGGAAGCATAGTGACATTCCTCATATTATATATAGAAGACATATTATTGATGGGGAATGACATCCCTACTTTACAAAAGGAAGAGACATGGTTTGGAAATATGTTTTCTATGAAAGACCTTGGAGCAACATCCTACATCTTGGGGATAAATATCTACAGAGATAGATCAAAGAGGATTCTTGGATTAACTCAAAGCACATATATTGACAAAGTGTTGAAGCAGTTCATCATGGATAACTCAAAGAGAGGAAACCTACTCATGCTACCAGGAGTTCCCATCTCTAATGGTCAAAGTCCTAGTTCCTATGAAGAAAGGAAACACATGAGTTTGATTCCATATGCCTTATCAATAGGATCAATCATGTATGCCATGTAGTATACTCATCCAGATGTCTCATATGCCTTGAGCATGATGAGAAGATATCAATCAGATCCAAGTGATGCTCATAGGACTGCCACGAAGAACATCCTAAAGTACTTGAGAATAATTATTGGTTGTTTACACTAACGAGTTTCAATCATAAGAATGATCTTTTACTCAACTAGCTATATCCTACAAGTATACGAGAGTAGTTGTAGTTGAGGTCGAACATAAGGAGTGTTGGTTAGTTAGGCGCAAGAGTTATGATTTTCAATAATCTAGATCGTTGTACACAAGATGATTGGATTAGAACAACTAAATTATAGATTTAAAACAAAATAGTAAATTAACACTTAAGAAAGGTTAAGATTCAGATTTGGAAGGATCCTAGACTTGGGATTTCACTATCACATCATAGCTTATATTAAAATACGAATTTAAACATGTTAATTAACTTGCAAAGGAGGTTTGTAGTCATCACTCACCTCCCGGTGAAATGATGACGATTTTAACTCCATACACCACTCTCGTGTATGTATTTCATTTCAAATCACAAACCTTGATCCTCAACATAATCCCAGCCACTCTCGCGGTTAAGGACAAGTTGCCAAAAGAGTAATTCCATACTCTCAAACACATCTTCTCAAATTATGAAAGAAAGCATAAAACATGCAAGTATGATGGCCAATCACACAAACAAGCATTTCAGATCTGAAACAACTCTTGGAACATGCAAGAAACTAACATTTAGTATGGAATTCATATGTTCATACAAGCTATGACATGGGAGCTACTCTCCCATGCCTAAGAAAAAGGAACTACTCATCCATAAATGTGTACAGTAGGAAATGTGCAGAATTTTCAGAATTCAACATGATTTAGAGAAGGAAAAGCTAAGTAATCCCAAGGTGTAACTAAAGAAAGGTAGAATTCTAACTTGAGGACGAAATCTCACTTCTACAGCTGCTCCAAACTGGGCAAACCTCTCTCCCAAGAAGCTTGGTAGAGTGAAGAAGCTCTACTGCACCTTGGAGAAGAAGAGAAGAAGAATGGAGGTTCTTTGGCAAGGAACCACCTCTTTTCTCCTCTAAATTGCCCTGCTCTGCTCTAGGCTTGCTCTGGGACGAGGGAACTAATACAAATGACTGAGCCTAACCGCCCATTAAGTTCTCACTTCGTTTTAAACAAAAACTCGTATTTTTCAAAATGCTGAAACTGCCAGGTGCACGTCGTGCAACTTTCCAGAAACTTTCAATTTGCTCTAGAATGCACTGTGCACGGTGTGTGCTGAAGAAATACACGTCGTGCAACTTTCCAGAAACTTTTAGCTCCCAGGTGCATGGCGTGCGCTGAAAGAAATGCACGCCATGCAACTTTTCAGAAACTTTCAGCTCTCAGGTGCACGTCGTGCAACTTTCTAGAAACTTTCAGTCTGCTTGACGCTCCCAGGTGCACGACGTGCATTTTCAAGATACGGCGTGCACCTGGCTGTTCTGGGCTGTTGTGTATTCTGCTCATAACTTTCAGCGTGTAGGTCCGATTTACATGCCGTAAAAAGTGGTATTTGTGTAGTTTTGAACCCCAAAACATATATATACTTGAGGAGTGATCCAATAAGTGATAATATGATATATTCCTCATAATTTCATTTCAAAATATAGTACCTACAATCCAAACCATGAGACAAGTAAGAATAGCTAAAAATATAAAATCTAGCATGAATGAGAGTGATAATTGAGTCAAAATAACATGGATATGCAACCAAACATGATCCAAAAGATGATATGATTTATGCACATCAAATCCCCCTAAGCTTAAACCATTGCTTGTCCTCAAGCAAAAAGAGCATAGAAACACAAATGAAGAATTGTCAAGTTCATGCATAGATCAAATGAAAAGAAAGATGTGTATAAGACCAAGCCAACCATGATCAACATGTTTATACTCATAGCCATCAATTCAACTTAAACACCCAAGAAAGAGATTTTTAGTTCATCTAGGGTGGTCACAATTAAATGAATCAATCAATTATACAATACTAAGTAGAATTTGGATGATCAAGCCAAACAATTAGTGGATGTGCAACTCAAACTCTCAACTATTAAGGATACAAATGATGAAATCTTAGTTAAAATTGACAATTTTAGTTGTACTCTCCTTCTTTCCCAAAAATGATATGACAATGGATTATGGGTTCTAACACTCGGCTGCTAATGTAGGCTTATGCACACATGGAATGTCAGTTGGGGTATTTTACCCTCTTTTAAGACATACCACCTAACCATCGTGGCCAGATCGGACTTACACTAGGCTAGCATTATATGTGGGCAGTTTAGCCATCTTTTATGGGGTATAAAGATGAGATAAGCCAAAAGAAATTTTAAGTTTTTTTCAAAACATAGGAGAGTAAACTAAATTGCAACATTAGCTAGATTTCATTCATTTGTTTTGAAAATTTTTCATTGAAAGAGTGGTTGAAAATTCACTAAGAGCTTGGTAAGGGCATCCCGTATTCCAAATGATGTTGTAAAGTTGATTTACTCACAAAAATTGAAACCGTTACATGTTTTAAACAATTAAGGATGTGAAAGATGAATGTTCAGGCTAGAAGCATAAACTAGAGTTAAGCACATGTTGATGGCCAAAAGGTTTCATTTGATTCATTGAAAGAGTGGTTGAAAATGCACTAAGAGCTTGGCAAGGGCATCCCGTATTCCAAATGATGTTGTAAAGTTGATTTACTCACAAAAATTGAAACCATTACATGTTTTAAGCAATCAAGGATGTGAAAGATGAATGTTCAGGCTAGAAGCATAAACCAGAGTTAAGCACATGTTGATGGCCAAAAGGTTTCATTTGATTAATGCATGCCTTTTACAATTTCTCCAAATGATATTTCTCATAAAAAGAGGACAATCAGTTAAGCATAAGAGTTCTATCCACATATAAAAGATAAACCTCATATCATACTAGATTTTCCACCAGAAGAGGAGAACTGAAAACAACAACTGAAATGTGAACACAAAACAAAAGCAAATAACATGAAAGGGAAAAGGTAAAAGAACTAGGTTACCATCCGGTTTCTCCCCCCTAAGCTTGAAATCTACAGTGTCCTCACTGCATAAATCAAACTAAAAAGGTTGCAACCAGGTACCTCATTATGGTGGAAACATCAAAGTCCATGGAGGACCGGTGCTCTGATTTGCAGCTGGAAATTGTTGTGCTAAAGATTGATGCCTCCTTGCAAATATGTCCTTGATTTGGGGCAAGTGAAAGCACCTATTAGCTGCAGCAAGAATAGTCTTTTATATACCAATACGATTTATCTTTTCATTCCCTTTTGAAGCATCATCAAAATATGAGTTGGGAAGAGTGTTCGCATTATAAAGAAATGTCTCATCTAGAGTGTGAGGAGGAAGGACATGTGGCTTGCTTGAAGAATCAACATGTAGAGCATGTGTTGTAGCTTTCTCCCCTTTAGTTGCAACTTCATAATCATCATGGATATCAACATCATCATACTTTGAAGGATATACCTCTATAACAAATCCATTCTTCAATGTCACCGGCCTGAAATATGTAGGATTCATCTCCGGTGGACTAGGAAAGAAAGGTGGAAATGCTTCTTTGCTAAAGAGAGCTTGATGGGTAATTTATTTCTCCAAGATGTGTGCATGAGTGGAAATATCGTCCACCTTAGAAGAGAGTTGGCAAATGGCACCCTTCATTGATTGTCTTTGTTGATGGAACTCCTCATTTTTCTACATTTGAGTTGAAATAAATGTTGCAAGCATGGACTCTAATCTAGAAGTTACTTGTGGTTGTTGTGGCTGAATGAAATTTGGGTTTGCATTGCTGTAGAAGTCCGGTGGAGTGTAGCCCATTGGAGAATAAATAGAAGAAGCATAACATGTAGAATATGAGTGTCCAAGCAACCCATATGCATCACAAATAATATTGGCTGCTTGAAATGGCTGTGTGCTTAGCTTATCAAACCTTTGTGATAAAGTGTCTAGCTTTGCTGTAATTATGTCTATAGCACCAACCGTGTGATCTTCCCTTTGCTTTCCGGAAGTAGTATGTGAAAAGGATGGGTGGTAGCTTGTAGCCGGAATCCATTGGCAATGATTTGCTGCCATATCTTCAATAATAGCATAGGCTTCTCTATAAGATTTGTTCATTAGAGATCTATTTGTAGCTGCATCAATAGACATCCTTGTATTGTAGCACAAACCATTATAGAAAAATTGCAATAGAAGCCAATTGCTTAGACCATGATGTGGACAAAGATGTTGAAGATCTTTGAACCTCTCCCATGTATCATACAAGGTCTCTCCATCCCTTTGAGAATAATTGATGAGTTGACTCCGTAGCTGCAAAGTTTTTCTAGGTGGAAAATATCTTGCCAAAAAGACCTTTAGAAGCTCCTCCCAAGTGCCGATTGACTTCTTTGGCAAAGTATAGAGCCATCCATTGACTCTATCTCTAAGAGAGAATGGAAAAAGGATTAGGTGTATCCCATTAATAGGAATGCCATATATCTTTATGGTTCTTAGCAACTGTAGAAATTCAGCAATGTGGAGGTTTGGATCCTCCATTAGTGTCCCTCCAAATGCATTCAGTTGTAGCAATTGTATGATGGCTGGGCTAATAGAAAACTCCTTTGCCTCAAATTCTGAAATATTAATAGTCTCACTCATGTGCATTGCAGTTGTACCAAAGTAGTCCTTAAGAGGAAGGTCATCCTCCTCAACTAGTTCTTCATGTGGATCTGAAAGATTAGGTGGATATGGCGTAGATGGTGGTGGTGTATGTGGTATGGATGTTGGTGGTGTATATGAGGGTGGTGCATATGAAGGTGATGTGAATGAAGGTGGCATGGGTGAATGTCATTTGGATGATGGTTGTATGGGTTGTGATTCCTCCATACATGTTTTGGTTTCACTCCTTCTTGCTCCATGAGAGCTGCAAACAATGTGTTCACTTTCTGAATGTAGAGATATGCAGGGTTCAAGGATCTTTTTATGAACACCCCATATGATCCTGCAAATAAACAAGGTGAGTGAGATACAAAAACAAACATGGAAGATACAACAAATTATGATGATCATGATGAATTATGATTTATGGATATGATGGTGGATATGAAGGTTGTGATCTAGTCTCATTTACTTATCAACAATTCTTACTCTAATAGGAATATCGATGCTCCCCGGCAATGGCGCCAAAAACTTGTTGGTTGTTTACACTAACGAGTTTCAATTATAAGAATGATCTTTTACTCAACTAGCTATATTCCACAAGTATACGAGAGTAGTTGTAGTCAAGGTTGAACACAAGGAGCATTGGTTAGTTAGGCGCAAGAGTTATGATTTTCAATAATCTAGATCGTTGTACACAAGATGATTGGATTAGAACAACTAAATTATAGATTTAAAACAAAATAGTAAATTATCACTAAGAAAGGTTAAGATTCAGATTTGGAAGGATCCTAGACTTGGGATTTCACTATCACATCATATCTTATATTAAAATACGAATTTAAACATGTTAATTAACTTGCAAAGGAGGTTTGTAGTCATCACTCACCTCCTGATGAAATGATGACGATTTTAACTCCATACACCACTCTCGTGTATGTATTTCATTTCAAATCACAAACCTTACTCCTCAACATAATCCCAGCCACTCTCGCGGTCAAGGACAAGTTTCCAAAAGAGTAACTTCATACTCTCAAACACATCTTCTCATATTATGAAAGAAAGCATAAAACATGCAAGTATGATGGCCAATCACACAAACAAGCATTTCAGATCTGAAACAACTCTTAGAACATGCAAGAAACTAACATTTAGTATGAAATTCATATGTTCATACAAGCTATGACATGGGAGATACTCTCCCATGCCTAAGAAAAAGGAACTACTCGTCCATAAATGTGTACAACAGGAAATGTGTAGAATTTTCAGAATTCAACATGATTTAGAGAAGGAAAAGCTAAGTAATCCCAAGGTGTAACCAAAGAAATGTAGAATTCCGACTTGAGGATGAAATCCCACTTCTACAGCTGCTCCAAACCGGGAAAACCTCTCTCCCAAGAAGCTTGGTGGAGTGAAGAAGCTATGCTGCATCTTGGAGAAGAAGCTTGGAGAAGAAGAGAAGAAGAATGGAGGTTCTTTGGCAAGGAACCACCTCTTTTATCCTCCAAATCGCCCTACTCTGCTCTAGGATTTCTCTGGGATGAGGAAACTGACACAAATGACCGAGCCTAACCACCCATTAAGTTCCCACTTCATTTTAAATAAAAACTCGTATTTTTCAAAATGCTGAAACAGCCAGGTGCACACCGTGTAACTTTTTAGAAACTTTCAATTTGCTCCAGAATGCACTGTACACATCGTGCGCTGAAGAAATACACGTTGTGCAACTTTCTAGAAACTTTTAGCTCCTAGGTGCATGGCGTGCGCTAAAGAAATGCACGCCGTGCAACTTTCCAGAAACTTTCAGCTCCCAGGTGCACGCCGTGCAATTGAGTGCATGTCGTGCAACTTTCCAGAAACTTTTAGCTCCCAGGTGCACGCCGTGCAATTGCGTGTACAATGTGCAACTTTCCAGAAACTTTCAGTCTGTTTGACGCTCCCAGGTGCACGTCGTGTATTTTCAAGACACGGCGTGCACTTGGCTGTTTTGGGCTGTTGTGTATTCTGCTCATAACTTTCAGCATGTAGATCCGATTTATATGCCGTAAAAAGTGGTATGTGCGTAGTTTTAAACTCCAAAACATGTAGATACTTAAGGAGTGATCCAATAAGTGATAATATAATATATTCCTCATCATTTAATTGTAAAATTTACTACCTACAATCCAAACCATGAGACAAGTAAGAATAGCTAAAAATATAGAATCTAGCATGAATGAGAGTGATAATTGAGTCAAAACAACATGGATATGCAACCAAACATGATCCAAAAGATGATATGATTTGTGCACATCAATAACTAAGGATCAATGCTTGGTATATAGAGTAGAGGAAGAGTTGGTGGTAAGACGTTACACCGATGCAAGCTTCCAGAGTGACAAAGATGATTAAAAATGAAAATCAAGATTCATTTTTTGCCTCAATAATGGAGTTGTAAGATGGAAAAGTTCAAAGCAAGAGACAGTTGATGATTCTATAATAGAGGTCAAGTATATCACTACATCAAATGCAACATAGGAGGCTGTATGGATCAAGAAGTTCATTATGGAACTTTGGGTTGTTCCAAGCATCAACGAAGCAATTGAGCTATATTGTGACAACAATTGAGCTATTGCACAAGCTAAGGAACCCACATCACATCAATGCCCAAAGCACATATGAAGGCAATTCCATCTCATATGAGAGATCGTACTACAAGGTGATGTAAAGATTTGTAGAGTACCAACTGAAAATAATATTGTTGACCGCTTGACCAAGGCACTTTCACAACAGGAGCATGATGGATATGTTAGATCACTTGGAATACAATTTATGGGTGATTGAATCTAAGGGCAAGTGGGATTCAATTGGTATGTATTCCCAGAGAGCCAATCATTTGATGATTGTAATGGCATAACATGTCATTGATTTGATTAATAAATAAAGGCAAGCTTCCAATTTATTCAGTTTAATTCAGTTATGAGATAATGTTGTAACATTATAGATGTCTAGATAATTATATTACTCAATGATGAATGTCTTCAAGTATGTGACTTGGATAAATGAGATCATAAAGATGTTAAGAGTCCATATATATTCTCATTATGTCCCTGATCATTTGTTATTGTAGAAGGTTGATAGACAACAATAACACATAAGATCAGAGTGTGAGTTGGTTGATGATAGAACCTCATTAGTCATGATATGGCAATATCAAACCAAACACACATATATGTGTTAGAGAACAGTGTATCAGACAGACCCACCATGAGACTGACACATAGAAACCATAACCATGGTAGTCATAGTTAGCTCTCATAGTGATGGTAGTGTTTGCGATAATTAGACCTAAAGTCACTACATTCATCACATGTCATTCAGTATGTGTTGACATCGTTAAACGCAATCCTAAAACATGGGTTGTTACAAATGTGATGATTGGGTGATACATGGGGGCTGATTGTGAGTGACATAAATGGAATTTGTCCCTCCTATGGAAGTATGATATCCTAGTCCTCTTGATTAGCGAGACTGGGAAATGTATGGCCATGCACCTATGAGTCAATATGTGATATTGAGCTTACATATATCTCAAACGGTCTGGTCTAGTTCAAGAAACAAGATTGAATGTTGAAGAGGGTGACTACTCCATGCCTGGAGTTAAATTTGGATATCAGAGACAAAGAAATTATACAAGCATTATAACACCAAGCACAGATTGTAGATTGAAGTTGTTCCCCAACTTTCCATTTACTTGGGTAGCATTGATGTGGGACTAGGCACCGCTCACTACTTGTGATGTCATAAGTTGTTATGAACATTCACTGCCAATGTAATATGGGACCTATAGGGTCACACACATATGACTTGACCTAGAAGAGGAGTTTAATCTTAAATGATGATTGAATTGATTGCTAAAGTGTTTAGATATTCAATTCACACAACATATCATCTGGATACATTGCCAAATGACCGTCTCATGCACTAAGATGGCCGTTAGGAGTGCCAAACAGTCGACTCAAATGTTGAGATGCTCATTTGGATCGTCAGACTGATCAGAAATTGAATTGGCTAAGTTCTTCCCAAATTGAGGTGTGAACTGACCAATACATTCTATTGAACCAATCATCTCAGCTTGGGTCACCAAATGATCATCTAGGAGAGTGAGACAAGATTCTTGCATGTGTGAGATGACTCAATTTGTGGGAAATTTGATTCCAACAAGGAATTAGTGCCAACGTCATGTCGTGCATTAATTAGATTCAAAATTGCCAAATCCATATGCAATTCGAAAACTACAAAATGACCATATCATAGTATGAGACGTCATCTTACATGCCAAATGACCATTTTTGTGGATGCAAGTTGCATAAAATCAATATCTTTCGGTCCCTTCCACTCCTGCATAGACTAGGAACCTTGATCCAAACCCCTCCTATAAATAAAGGGGTACTGGAGGCTTCTCAAAGTACAACACAAACAATTGAGAATCAATTTCTATGACAATTATTGTCCTCTCTGGTTGTGGTAACCATGAGAGCCCAAGCAAGTCCTACCCGACTACAGACGGATAGCAAGGGAGAGAACAACTGAGGATCATTTTTGTGGGAGAGCAAGTTGGTGACTAGTATGCCAACGGGAGGGTAACTCCTTCCTGTCTGTTCTAGCAGGTCAAAGGAGTTCTAGGCAATCCATGTAGACTACTCTATAGGTAGGAGTCATTTGGCTGCTACTAGAAAAGCAACATCAACTCTCAATCTGAGAAGAGATTATAGGAGTTGCTATAAAAGCTATCCATTCTACTATCTGTGGTGAAGACCATGAGATGCACAAACACCATTAAAGAAAACTAGTTAACAGTTGTGCATCAACAATAATGAGGAGATGTCACTGGACTTGCTCTAGGACCAAGTATATCCTCAAAACTATCCTTCCCATCTTATAGTTATTGACATGATCTACTGGTTTATGGGGAATATGGTAGTTAAATTTTTTATTCCTATTGCCTATTCTGTAGCCATATTACCCAATAGGTGCACCTCCTTTTCAGGAAGCCCATCACTATATGAGATCTGTGATTAAGCATGATCCGTCCAGAGTAGTACTAGAATGGGTTATCAGTCAGAAGTTTATCTTGGCTTGCATGTGAGTGAGAACATAGTGCACAATTAAGGCTAGTGGTGGTCTGTGGGGTCATTCGTCATTCTTGAAACTCTACTAGAGACTTGGTAGTGGGCCTGGTGTTACCGAACCTGATTTTTTTTGTTTATCTTTATCTTTCCTCCTGAAGGTTTTATCCACGTGAACTTTTAAATTTATAACTCAAACACTAGCCGATAAGTATATGGGTGTGTATAGTATAATCTAGATCATCTAAGGATTAAAGTATCATAAAATGCAAGAGCTATGAATTTCTACAATCTCGATCAGTTTACAAAAGGTGATTTGATTTTATAATAGTAAACTAGACTAATTAGAAAGAAAGAAATTAGAGCAAGGATCACTTGATTCCAAGATCACAATTTATGAGAAGATCTCAAGAACTTGGTTTCACATTCACATCATAACATGAAAAATAACAAATATCAAACATACTAGCAATATCACTAAGGGAGGTATGTATCCTACACCCACCTCTCGATGTGTAGAATAATCTAAAATTTGAATACCCCTCCCTTGGATATATTCATATTCAGACTACAAACCTTGATCTCTAACACTTTCCAGCCACTCTAGTGGTCAAGGTAGTACAAAAAAGGTGCATCTACTTACTCATATGCATATCTTACTAGATTATATAAAAAACATAAATCATCCATACAAAGTGACCGATTAAGCATGTAAGAGTAATTCAAAACCGACGAACCTTAGAACAGTTGAATAACTAGTATTATATGTGAAATCCATGTTCAACAAAGTTATGACATGGGAGTTACTCCCTCATGACGAAGACCATTTTTATACTCATCCATGGCTAAGGAATACAGATATAAGCAAAAGCAGATGGCGTAGGACATAATGAGAGAGAGAAGCAAATGAAAATATCCCAAGAAGTAGTAGAACGAAGAAGAACTCTGACTAGAAGTAAGAATTTTATCCTTACTACTACACTTTGTCCAGCAACCTTCTCTCCTGAGTGAATGGAAAGGAGAATGAAGATCTCCGTTGTAGTTTTTGAAGTAGAGAAGGGGAAGAAGATGGTTCTGTATCAAGTAATAGATCTCTCTTCTCCAAAATCACCTCCAACTCTTATCTTGTTGTCTTTTGCATCAAATGATCCACGATAACCATCCCTAGTGGGCTCCAATTCATGTTTAAAAGTGAATGGTTTTCTTCTAATTTGAAAAGATACTCCAGGTAACATAGTATGTTGGCAAGTCAACTTGACCTATTACTTACAGTTTTTGAAGTGGATCTTTCTCGATCAAAGATGAAACAACTGTGTTGGTTGGCCAACATAGGGTGTTATTAAAAGTTAGGGAGTTCTAGAAAATTTAGAATGAGTGGACACAACATGTTGTTATATCAATATGGTGTTTCCCTGAGATTCAATAATTCTGACTTCTCTTGATCTGAACTCTGCATTGTGACACGACGACTTGAAAATGCAACATGGTAGTTTCTAAAAACACGGGGTGTCAATATCTCAACACAACATGTTGCAGGGTATTTCTGTAACATTGCTATTCGGATAATGTGGATTCTTGGGGATGAGTCAATGGATGATATGATGGCCTTTCTCTCTTCATTTTGATGCCAAAACATTGTACCTACAATACAAACCATGGATCAAGTAAAGATAATAATAAAGTGGAATATCTAGCATGATAAGATGCACATTCAAGAAGAAATGGATTGAAAAGTGCATTAAAAACTAGGCAAAATGTCGATATAGGTCATGCATATCATAAGGTCACTACAACTACTTTGAATCTTGAATGGTGTTGAGTATTGAATATTAAACTTGGCACTAGAATTGATGTGATGGAGTTTTGACACCCTATGAACTTTGGTCCCTTATAGAGGTTCAGTTCACTAGTGTGGGTCAACTACCCGCAACCCTACACACTGGATAGAGATTAGTTTTCCCTTAATATAGTAGAATAACTAACAATAAACTAGTGCTTTTTTCTCCTAAAGTGTGAGAGCACAAGGCACTCATTATAGAAAATATATGATAGGAAGCTTCTAGAAATGTTTGATATTTAGAAATATCTTTAAAATTTAATATACTTGAATAGTTTTGAAATTCTTGAAATAGTTAATATCTTGTGACTAGATCTTGAATATTAAACAACCTTGCCTAGTTTATATTTTGATTGACCTTGTGAATTGTATCTTGAAAATGGATCTTTGGTCATCTTGATTCTTTTCATTATTAACTTGACTACCTAAGTCCACTACATAGTCCTTACATACTTGTAATCGCATTGAACCTTCCCTTGGTGCATATATTTTTAACCAGATCAATAACAAAGGGTTTAGTACCATTTTTTCTTACCCAGACCTTTACTTTAGTCCATGTCTACTTTATTCCCTATGGAAATTCATGGACATGTCATACAAATAATACATATAAGAGACATCTAGAAGATGTATTCAATTGCATGAAGTGTAGATATGACTCATGTATATTTTAAATTGTAGTCCTTATGTATAGGCTTATGTGAACTCTGATTGTAAAGCATGAATGTATACAATTTCATTTATATATTCAGGTTTAAATCATGTTGGAGAAGGGAAAATGTGATCATAAAGATCGAGTCCTTATAGCGTGTTGATAACTCAACTTTGGTTTTGGTTTGTCAACCAAGAGCATGACAGTTTTTAATGCCCATTTCATTGATGAATAAAAATTATATATATATATATATATATATATATTAGTATATGAAATTGATATCATGTTTTGTGGTGGCCAATAGTACCATATGTAATGTCTTTTAAGTTTGGAGCAGATGTAATTTTCTCTTACTCAGGTATTTTTTTTCAAAAAAATGACTGGTGACACAATTTATCGTGTGTCTACCATTAAATATAACTTTTTAATTTGGCCTTAGACGTACCAAAGTAAAAATTCAATATAAATAATAATTATATATAATGAATTTATAGATTCATATCAATCATACATTTTTAATAGTAGCATGTGACTTTCTATTACTAAAATTGTCATTTTTTAAAGTAATCACAAGTCAGCTCATTCTCAAATACTTAGACGAAGTTTCTTTTAACAATAATAGCATCAGAAAGATATTATGTGCTCATTTTGTTTTGAGTTTTGTCTTAATGAATATTTTTCTAACATTCAGGCATATGAGTGGCAATAGAAATGTGACAATTTAAAATAATGACAAATAAGTCCTTGCTATAAATATATACAAGATTATACATTTTTAAAAGAAGAAATATGATGAAATAAATAAATATGTAGGAAACTATCTATTCTTCAATCTTGATCTTTATGCATGTATGACTCAATTTCTCCAAGTTAGGATGCAAAAGTTTAGGCATTTGGAGTGTGTCTATCCAATCTGAAATCACTCAAGTAGAATTATTAGACACAAATGAGTGGAATGGTTAGTCATCATGAAAATAATACTTTAGTCAATTTAGTCCATGAGTCCACAGAAGGGAATAGAAATGAATGAGTGCAAAAATCATGATTTATTTCTACCACATCTTCCCCAGTTGAATAAGTGTAAAGACAAGTAAAAGACCAATCTACGGTTGGATGTAGTGAACTGAAGGAAAAAATTAGTGGAAAGGATATAGGAAAATTTGAGAATGGAATTTCAAAATACAAAGAATGATTTTGAACAAAAAGTTGAGAAAATATTGGTGGAACCTTTAAATCTATGATATAACCACATAGGAAATTTGAAGAATATTTGAATTTAAAATATGGAGGAAAGTATAGATACTATGTCATAAATATGTAGTTTAGAGGGAGAAATTGAAATAAAAAGAATAGATATATTTAGAAAAAAATTAGTGAGAAATATATGGTGATAAATAGGAAAATATATGTGATTGACTATAAGTTTAAAAATATACATATGGTGCACTAGTTATGGAAAAAAATCTTATATACATTTACTATATCCATCTTACTCCTCATACAAAAAACAAAATATCTCTCACAATCATATTCTCCATCCCCAATCCCTTTTTATTTAATCATGTATTATATACTAAACTTCTATAGTAACAATGTCACTATAAAAACTAATTTTATTAGATTATAAACCAACCATTGTTTTACCAACTCCATATTAAGTGTTTTGTTTATATTTTTATTTAATCAATAACGTTTATTTTTTCATATTTGTTCATTACAATTTGCTACTATTTACTTGTACTTTAACATTACATAATTAATTTATAAGCTTTTTTCATAGACATCTTATCACTTTTGAAAACTTATATATAGAAATAGTATTTGTTTTTTTATTTATTTTATCTGAGTGAGTTATAATTACATTATAGTATTTTACTTAGATCTGAATAACTACTCTTCGTGATTACATGTATATAATTTGTATAATCTTCAAATATTTGGGGTTGCCATGATAAAGAAAAATACATATTTTTAAAAAGTGAAGAATGTATCATATTAATAATTGTTTTTCAAAATTGGGGGAGGGACGTGTTCCTATAGAGATCCACTTTCAACTATTGATACAGCTAGGACATGATGACTGCGGGGCCACACATCATGAATATGAAAAAAATTAGTGTGATACCACGTAAATAGCAAAACTATTCTGTTCATTTTAAAGTGTGTTATACTAGTGTAATGCAAAGAAACGAGAGTGTAGTGTGTTTCATATACATGCATATGGGTCTATTGATTTTATTAGCATGACGTGAGCGAACTAGCCAATAGGAATAACTAAATTAGATAGGTCATGCATGTGCTCCATTCAAGCCATTTTTAGGTCAGTGAATGAACCCTCCTATCTTCACTTTGTCCATTTTGATGCAAATTTGGGCCGCATGAAGTCTCACAGAGCTATTGAATTGTCATGTAATTAACTATGTGGTGAAACTCATGCTTTATTACCAAGAAGTCTTGTGTTCAAGCCACAACAATAACATGAATAACATCATTAATTAAAAAAAAACTCTTTTGTTAGATTCCAACTATGTTCTACAACTTCTCATGCTTTTATTTTCTACATTGGGAATAACTACCTATCCCCCCACCTTTCGCCCAATTTTCCTTTCAACCTCTCACTTTTCCAATATTTACACTATCTACCAATTAATTCCAAGTACCTATCCAGCCATCACTAACCAATGCTTCAAACTTGAAGCAGATTTTGCTTAACCTTAATTACTTCATCTACCAACTACCTTCCTATCTTGGGCATTTGTCAAATCTGGAAGTGCTAAACTTTTGTAGAAATAAACTAATTGAGAGAGAAGACTTTGAATGGAAGTTCTTTTCTTCATTATCTAAGTGCAAAGTGTTCATCACTAAATGAGTTTGAGGGCATAGATTACATTATTTGATTGTTAACTTCTCTAAAACCTTACGACGTGTTAGACAAAAAATTAATAGAATATCTGAAAATATTCCTTGGGAAATAAAAAAACTTCAGTCATTGACATATCTCAATCGGGGTGAGGAGGCACACCTCACCCAACTTTTTTTGAAAATATTTGTTACAATGATATCATGTTTTATTTCCCCCCAAAAAAGTATGCTATATTGCATGAAGATCGTCCCAAATTTATTGAAGATTATAAATTATGTATACAAAATGTTGTGATGAGTACTAATTTACATTATAATAAAATGCCACAATATATATAATACTCTGAAATAAATTAAAATATAAATACAATAGTAAAAGTTATATGAGACGATGAAAATATTACATGATTACAAACTTCAACTAATTTTTTTAAAAAAATGTGAAATGCATCTAAGGAACAAAATGACGAACTTCATCATTTAATTGTAGGTTTGAGGTTCCACATGTGTAGAATTTGAGAAAGAGAAAACGTAATAATTCATATACTAGCACCTAAATTAGCAAGGCTTGTGTTTACAATTGTCTCATTTATCAAACATGGTAAAGTGATACCATGGAGGGTCTAGTATTATCTAGAAAATGGTCCTAAATGAAGGCATTAGTTTCTTCACACAATACCAACTTGATTTAAATAACAATTTTTTAAAGAATTTAGAATAAGAAGACATCTCATCAATTGTATCAACAAAATGAATGTTCATATAAAGCTTCTTTAAGATATCAAGGAATTTCCAAAATTTCATGTTAGATTTTTTTCTTCACAAAGACATGGAGAAAAGGGAATATATGTCCTAGATCTTTGCTTTTCATGGTTTCTTCATTGGGTATTATGACCTCATTATCATTTGTATCAACCCCTTTTTCTTTGACTTTAACATGTTTCTTTTGTTGATATCAACTATGGTGGCCCAACTCTTCAAAGTAACTACCTTGCAATTTTCTCTACCATGTGTCACTAGGCCACTTTATACATAATTTAAAGACTCCTAAAAATTATAAGATATTTTTGTAGAGAAATATGATTCTCAATGTTTTTCACTTGCATAAATCTCCCATCTTCCTTGCTATAGAGTTGAGTTGAGGCATATCTAAGCACGTCCCTATGTGCTATGAAATCTTTATTCTTTTTCATTTGACCGGAGAAGAAAGACTCAAGGAGAGACTTGATTTTGACTTATGAGCCTATTGTTGTTAGGAATTATCACAGTTCTACAAAATATTATAAACATTCTAACCATTATTGCCATGATACAAGCAATTTTGATTGTTCTTCCCTCCTATATTGTATTCCCTTAAAAAAGAATGTTGGAGTTGTTAGTCTCTACAACTCCCTATTGTCTTGCATTTTCATAGGGGAATCATGAAGAGTATGTTAGGAGTCTAAAATAGCATGTTTAAGGTCTTCCCCAGATTCATGCACACCTTGTGTAATGTGAATCAATTGAGAAGTGAGTTTGTCCAATATTTGTGTAAATGAAGTCCATTTTAACAACTAGGATGCAATGTGATTTATGACATGCTTTTGTTCTTTATTATCTTGAAAGGTGGGTCAAGAAGTAAGGTATCTCTTAATCCCATAGGTTATGGATGAGTTCCATGTTATCGGTAATATCATGTGCTTGTTTGGGCAACTTATACATTATGGATTCATTAGATTCTTAGTTTATAATCTTATATGTATTGTAAAATATCCCATTGTAGAAATAAATGAGCAGCCATTTATTTAATTCTTGGTGAGGGAATCCGTGTTGTACTTTTTGCACCGCTCCCAAACATCATAGAGACATTCTCCCATTTCTTATGTAAAAAATGTGATCATATTTCTTAACATGGATATTTATGTAGCCAGATAGAACCTAGATAGAAAATCCTTCAGTGTGTCATCTCAAGTGGAAGTTGAAGCTTGTCGAAAAGAAAGTAGACACTTATTCTTTAAGTCCCTCAAAGTAAAAGGGAACATGTTCAGTATACCTTCAGTTAGGGACCCTTAAATGTTGAATTTGCATTACATATATAGAAATTTTTTCACATGGAAGTTTTGATCCTCCATGGCACTTCCTCCACAATGGTTCTACTTCATATTCTGAAGTATCTGTGGGTTGGTGTAAAAGTTACTCGCCTCAAAAGATGGGTATTTGATTGCCCCAGTCAAATTATTTATTGCTAGAATTGTAAATTCCTTCATTAAATTTGTATTTTTGTCTCTTTTTCTTGGGATACATTACGCTAATTTATGCAAAAGTAAATAAAATATGTTATAAAAGATGAATATGGGGTGTAATGTGAGAAAGTAAATTGCATAATGGTAAATATGAAATGAATAAAATGATGAACTCTAGTGAAATGGATAAATAGATATAGGGGTGTGAGTTAACCTAGTCTCACTTACTAATTAAAATTTCTACTCTAGTAAGATTGTTGGGTTCCCAACAACGCACTAAAAGCAGGTTTGCACTAATTTTTGAGTTTTTATTTTGTAACATGACTCAACACGTTCACCTCAAAAGTATATAGGATCAAAGTAGCAGAGGTTGTTCCAAAAATGACCTAATATCTTTTGTCACAAAGCTTTGGGTGTTTTGACAAGCTAAGTCATTGCAAAGTTTGATTGGCAGTTTTCATGAATTAAAAGCTAACTAATGAAAACCAAATTTAAGCAAGGTTCAACCAATATTAGGTATCAAGTGAAATATATTGGAAAATGTGTTTCACCTAACCACTCATTTAATGTTGAAAAATTGAATAGTAAATATAAAAATTGGTTCTTGTAGGAAAGTAAGATTTCTATACACTACCCTTGTCAATGCATGGGTTAGCCTAGTATACTCCTAAAACTATCATCATTAGGTAAGTTCTAAACCTCTTGGTATCCCCACTTAACCAAAATACTTTAATTATTTAGACTAATGAGTCATAAAAATATCCTTACCAATTCACATGCCTTCTCGACATTCATAAAAAGTCATAAAGAAAGTGTTGCTGGTTAATAGTAAAAAACACATAATTCATATCCCAATTGCTAATGAATAAAAATTGTAAAAGACACATAGTTCATTAATGAAGATCAGCCAACATGAAATAATGTGGGGGCTACCCCCCACCCACACCCAAGAAAAGTGAATATTTGTTCATGGCGTGATCATGGAGACGTAAATAGGTTTTTTCATGAAACCATCACATATTGTATGTATATAATTTTAGATGCAAGGGAATAATGAGAGATGATAAAAAAAAACAAATGGCACCTCAAATCATTGATAAAAGAACAAAAAATAGATATCTTCCTTCCTTCTCTTGAGATCTGGATTCTATGGAGATGTCCAGTCCACAAAGGGAGGCATGTTGTAACGTCCCAAATTTTTGCCTCCACAATTAACTCCTAATCATGGAGATTAAAACCTGAGGGCGTTATGGAAGAATCATCAAGCAATAGATAGCAACCACAAAACTTTATTGCATATTCAAATATTTGTATTACATGACATGAGTTACAATAATTTTTCAAATATTACATTCACTTGATTAGCATTTAAACATTTGAACATCAATTAAGCATTTGATCATTTAGCCTGATGCTGCTCCCACCAGGATCTAGTCAGAAAAGCCACACGATGAAACTTGAGATCTTCTTTAGCCTACGGTGGGAAGGGAACAAGAACCGTAGCAAGAGGAGTTAGACAAATGTCTAAGTATGGAGAGGCATAAAAATTTAAGTAGATCATATGAATACTGAAACAATTGAGAATATTAGACAAAAGTTTATACATAGAAAAGACATAGTTGAGAATATGGTATAAAGTTGGAGCATGTAATATTGAAGTAAAACACATAATAAGAGAGCAAATAGCATATAAATCATTTTATTGTATCATTCCCCACTCAGTCCAGAGGGATTGTTAACCAACCCTAGATCTAGCTCGTGGCCAGCAACCACAGCTAAGGTCACATAGAGCATGAGTAACATCAATATATATATATATATATATTCACTTCGCACACCATCATTAAACATATCACATAGATACCGACATTAAACATGTGATAATTCTACCCTTACAGCTTCCTATATCCCACAGCTGCACACCGCTGGTATGGTTTGTAGGCCCCTGATTCGATGCCTACTCAAAGGGTAGTCCTGCAGCCCGTGCTCTGCCCTCGAGGTGGGGTCGGTTTCTAACCATATCTCTCCATGATCTGGCGGCCTAGTGCAGGTGTCGTCACCTCAGCGGTCGTTATACACAACCTTTGATGATTTATCTCACAGACAAACAGTACTTTGACTTCCCTCAAGTTGGGGTAGGTGTAAGGGATAGGCTATTCCTCCTCCCTTATCCATCCCAAGGATACGATCCGGATCAAACATAACATAACATATCAATCTCAATCTTCTGGTCCTTACCGGCTTTGGGACTGTGAAAGCAACTCTTCAGTGGTGGAATCTCAACAATAGTTATCATAATTTTATTAAACAAAGAGGAAATTCATTCAAAATCAATTTTCATGATTTCAATCTCATCATTTTAACCATTTCATCATTTCATCAAATATGATTAATCATGTTGAAGCATTGTATAAATAGGGTAAGACTCAATGAAGATAAAAGGAAGAAGTGGAACATGTCTTCAGTCTCACTTTTCACAAGTCATCATTTTAATTGAAACAATAGTAACATTGATTCTCATGATATCATATTCATCGAGAGTCCATTTAGACACAACCAATTGTTATATTAGATAATTTCTTCTTAAGGTTGACTTAGTAAGATAGTGAATTCCAATCGAGTATTTAAATTTAAAGACATGTAATCAAATTCTATAAGAGGACATTGAAGACCTTAATGTTGCATTATAAATATATGATACTTAATTGCATATAATTTTTATAAAAGAAATATCCAATACAATGAAAATGAGTGAATAAATATAAAATCTCTGACATGTGGACTAATCAACTCTTTGATTATATTGTAATCTTATGTTAATGATATTAATAGATTGTACATGGTAATCATCTTAGGGAGGCCCATAAATGGGAGGTGATGATTCATCAAAAGGATTGTGATTCCTTTCAAAAATGTATGCATGATGTATAGATATCCAATATAACAATCTGTGTATCATGATGACTCAGAAGAGGATACTCCACACAATGACATATGTATCAAAAAGACTCAAAAGAAGATACTCCATACAAAATTTATGAAGAAAGATGATGACTCAGCAAATGGTACTCCATACCTCTCATTTGTTTTAAGATATTTCCTTCTAGAGGTATTAGTCTTGCACATTGGCATCTTGTTCCACTACTTGCTCCAATTTATTATGTCTGAAAAGTATGAGTTCCCATACAAGCTCATATCCTTTTTGAGTACTTTACTTATGGTCGACCTTCCTCATTAGCATAGTGTTCTCATGAAGGAAGGAATCTGATTTCTCAGACTTGTCCACCCTTGGGTGTGATTAGGAGCTCATAAGGATCCTTGCACCATGTTTTGTACTAGTTGAAGTAGGATATGGAGAAAAGGGATATGATGGAGGAACCCATAGGATTTCGTCTAGAGGATGAAGGAGTAGAAGTGAACAAGAAGCAGAAGAGGAGAAGATGGATGGTGTATCTGTATGGCATTAGTCCACAGCATGATAGGGAGGCCTCTGGTCGTCATCTATGTGACTAGAGGTGAAAGGGGAGATGCATGGGAGGAGGTGAAGAATGAAGTGGATGAAGTAGCTTTGTTGGGAGTTATTGAAGTGAAAGGAGGAGAGTATGCCTCGTCTAAAACCCAGATGGGTGTTTATATAGGAATGAGTGGCTAATTGGATAAGGTTCCAGGCAGTATGACAGGATGAATAACGGTGGCTTGGAGTTTTCTAATCAACACACAAAACGAAGAAGGGATGGGTTTGGGTAGTGATAAACTCTTGTCTAGCTCGCCATTGGCCAGGAAAAGTGGTTGCCCGTGTAGTCCTTCGTGTGGTGTAGCAGGCCACCTAAATTTCATTGAAATCCATGGTTTGTGGAAGTGGGATTTTCTCGCCGGAGTTGATGTCTCGTTCATGGTGTACAACTCTGCCATTGATGTGAACTGAGGTGGAAAACGACGTGGTGTGTCCTCATGGGTTGTCTGGGGGCGGTGTACGTAGAAGGTGAGTGGATGCATTTTGGATAATATTAAGTCGGTTCATCTTGATGGGATGTGAGAGGGTGCTGGTAAAGCTTATTGTCGTAGTTGATAGTATCTCCGGCAAGGTAGACTGATGGAGGTGGCCTCTGGTTATTTGTGGACGAGGACGGTTCTGGGCGGCTAGTCTAGCTCCGTTCAGACGAGTAGGAGGCTATATGACAGAAATAGGGGGATGAAGCTTCCTCCATGGGCATCGTTGAGGCTGCTATTGGCGGTGGCTCAGGCGTCGGGGAGAAGAAGAAACAGGCGTCGGGATACTGGGGGAGGGAGTCGTGTGGAGGGAAAAGGAAAAGGAAGAAAAAGAGAGGAGTGGGGTCGAGGATTAGCGTGGCACGATGTCATTGGGTAGCAGGTGGTTGCTGCTGCCGGTATGTGATGGCCATGCATGCTTTTCGAGGCAAAGGGAGAGAGAGGGAGTGTGATGAGGGGAGAGAATGCAAGTTAACGTGTGGATGAGAAGAGAGTCATGGTGTGTTAGTTTATTAAAAAAAGACGAGGAGACCGAGAATCATGATAAAGAACGAGCGGAGGGTGAGGGAAATTGTTGCGTTGGATTAGTTGGGCTTTTGCCCATGTTTAATCATATTTTAAGCTATTTATAATTCGGCCCTTGTAATTTACAATTTGAGAAAGGAAAACCATTTTTACTCTAAGACTCCAACTCTAGAAATTCTGATTTTTCTCATCTAATTCTTCATCAAAATAATATCGTAAACCATTGTTTCTACTACTTGGAAATGTGATAACTTTTAAGTTAGTTAACTTTTCTTTTTATCTTTATTCTTTTTTTTAACTATTATTTTTGTTCTTTTTATAATAATAATTATTTCAATTACATTTGTCACATATATTTCATATAAAAACTATTATTTGGTTTTTTTTCTTCCAAACTGATATTGAAATTTTCATCATTAGTTGTAATTACAGGTCAGTTTGGATTTTGTTCTAAATTAAGTCTTACTAAAAAAATTACGAGTTGTTACATCATTAACCCCTAACAAAAATTTTCATCCTCGAAAATTAGTTCATACTAACCATACAGTGTATGTCTCTAAATAAACATGTATGAGCCATTATCTATAGGTAACATTGTGAGTATTATGAACGACATAAACAAATCTTCAAAGTAAAGAAACATGCTAAATTTAGCTTGAAACTTTTTTTTTCCTATCATGCATTGTCTTTAATAAATTACTTTCTACTTCATACATTAAATAGTTTACTTTTAGGTAGAATATTTTGGATCAAAGTTAGTTATTGCTACTCTCTTCTTTCTTTTAAAATGTATTCGATCCACTTTAATGTCCATTCTAACTCCTTTTATGTTTATAAAATAATTGTTGTATATACTTATCTTACACATTTCATATAAAATGTATCACTTGTGAACTATTTTTCAAACTAATATTGAAAATTACTGAAATATTTGAAATTTTTGATAAATTTAAACATTACTTCCAAAAATTACATGTTATTACATCATTAACCCCTAACAAAAAAATTTCATCCTAGAAAACTAAACAACACATTACCTATAGCCTAAGTACAAATATATTGATGGGCTTGTTTATTAGCATGTAATTGTATGAATAATATTTTATTAAACTCTTTTTTTGTGTGTAAAATCTACGTCTACAATGAATTTTTTTTCTTCTTCTTCTTTAGTAATAGATTTAACAAAAAAAAATTGGTTAGAAGAGAAAACTATTTCCTTAATATAAATTTTCTTGGACTTTAATTTAGAGTTCATTATTTGCATGCATACTATTGGTAAACATGTTAAGTTCATCAATAAGTGCAGATCGAATTCAAAATTTGTTAATTTAGTGAACGATTAGGATCTTATGAAATACTTTATTCTTGAGACATATGAATAATTAATTTTTCTTTCTGTTCTATAGTTTCCACCACTCACATGTATTATTTCCATCATACTACCTATTTGATTTGTTTCTCATAATTATCTTTATATAATAGTGGCACATGATTCATCTTTTTTTTTAAATTAATTCTCATTTCTTATCTTTTCTCTTGGAAAGTATGAAGTTTCACAACTTTCTTCTTGTAGCTACTTCCTTAAGTTATTTTCCATGTAGTATAATCTGTATTGAACTTGCAAATGGAGAACTTATTTTATGTATGAGTACCATCGATAAGTGAATATGTAAGGAAAAATCATTTTTAGCACAAACTGGTAGGATTTTGTATTTTTCTATATTCTTGTTATAGTAGTCCACCACTCATAATATTTATATCCTTACATCTTTTTTTTATATACTTTTATGATAGTGAGAATATGATCCATCTATTATTTTTCCTTTTTCTCTTATAGAACTTATTTGTTTACTTAAAAAAAAAGGAAAAAATTCCTCTTTTACTTTAATATAGATACTTCCTTGAGCTATTTAACACAAAATGTTTGACGATATTTTATTGTTAATGTGTAAAAGAAGCAAACCATCCATCTAAAAAAATCCTCTATTTTTTTTACAATATTCGGATTCAAAATATTCTTGTATGTCACTTTACTATTCACATGGTAACTTTAATTTATTATTTACTCATTCCAATCCAACTCTTGAATACTTGGCCAGAGTATCCAAAATCAGAGTAGATGAGAACTCTAGCTTGATGTCAACTTATCTAGGTGCTCAAACACCTGGTCGGGGTATTTGAGAACCAAAATAAGTTACATCAAGTGTCTCTTCTTAAAAATTACTTTATATACTTTCTAAATGAAGCTTTCTATTTTCATTTTCTCTTATTTCTCAAATAACATTCTAACATAACATGTCTTTGCCCTACTTAAAGGTATATAGGCTCATAAGACTAGATCAACTTCTTTATGTGAGATAATTACCTATGACATTATCCCCCTATATAGTGTTTCTAAGGAAAAAAATAAGTTATCTACTTGAGAATTCACCTTATGTGTGTTTTAAGTGTTGTGTAGTTTTCTAACCTTTCTCTGATACCACTTGTAACGTCCTGGATTTTTGCCTCCACAATTAACTCCTAATCATGGAGATTAAAACCCGAGGGCGTTATGGAAGAAGCATCAAGCAATAGAAAGTAACCACAAAACTTTATTGCATATTCAAATATTTGTATTACATGACATGAGTTACAATAATGTTTCAAATATTACATTCACTTGATTAGCATTTAAACATTTGAACATCGATTAAGCATTTGATCATTTAGCCTGATGCTGCTCTTGCCAGGATCTAGTCAGAAAAGCCACACGATGAAACTTGAGATCTTCTTTAGCCTACGGTGGGAAGGGAACAAGAACCGTAACAAGAGGAGTTAGACAAATATCTAAGTATGGAGAGGTATAAAAATTTAAGTAGATCATATGAATACTAAAACAATTGAGAATATTAGACAAAGGTTTATACATAGAAAAGACATAGTTGAGAATATGGTATAAAGTTGGAGCATGTAATATTGAAGTAAAACACATAATAAGAGAGAAAATAGCATATAAATCATTTTATTGTATCATTCCCCACTCAGTCCAGAGGGATTGTTAACCAACCCTAGATCCAGCATGTGGCCTGCAACCACAGCTAAGGTCACATACACCATGAGTAATAGTAATATATATATATCCACTTTGCACACCGTCATTAAACATATCACATAGATATCGACGTTAAACATGTGCTAATTCTACCCTTACAGCTTCCTCTGTCCGACTGCTGGTGTGGTTTGTAGGCCCCTGATTCGATGCCTACTCAAAGGGTAGTCCTACAGCCTGTGCCCTGCCCTCGAGGTGGGGTCAATTTCTAACCATATCTCTCCATGGTCTGGTGGCCTAGTGCAGGTGTTGTCACCTCAACGGTCGTTATACACAACCTTTGATGATTTATCTCACAGACCAACAATACTTTGACTGCCCTCAAGGTGGGGTAGGTGTAAGGGATAGGCTATTCCTCCTCCCTTATCCATCCAAAGGATACGATCCGGATCAAACATAACATAACATATCAATCTCGATCTTCTGGTCCTTACCGGCTCTGGGACTGTGAAAGAAACTCTTTAGTGGTGGAATCTCAACAATAGTTATCATAATTTTATTAAACAAATAGGAAATTCATTCAAAATCAATTTTCATGATTTCAATCTCATCATTTTAACCATTTCATCATTTCATCAAATATGATTAATCATGTTGAAGCATTGTATAAATAGGGTAAGACTCAATGAAGATAAAAGGAAGAAGTAGAACATGTCTTCAGTCTCACTTTTCACAAGTCATCATTTTAATTGAAACAATAGTAACATTGATTCTCATGATATCATATTCATCGAGAGTCCATTTAGACACAACCAATTGTTATATTAGATAATTTCTTATTGAGGTTGACTTAGTGAGATAGTGAATTCCAATCGAGTATTTAAATTTAAAGACATGTAATCAAATTCTATAAGAGGACATTGAAGACCTTAATGTTGCATTATAAATATATGATACTTAATTGCATATAATTTTTATAAAAGAAATATCCAGTACAAAGGAAATGAGTGAATAAATATAAAACCGCTGACATGTGGACTAATCAACTCTTTGATTATATTGTAATCTTATTTTAATGATATTAATAGAGTGTACATGGTAATCATCTTAGGGAGGCCCATAAATGGGAGGTGATGACTCATCAAAAGGATTGTGATTCCTTTAAAAAATGCATGCATGATGTATAGATATCCAATATAACAATCTATGTATCAAGATGACTCAGAAGAGAATACTCCATACAATGACGTATGTATTAAAAAGACTCAAAAGAAGATACTCCATACAAAATTTATGAAGAAAGATGATGACTCAACAAATGGTACTCCATACCTCTCATTTGTTTTAAGATATTTCCTTCTAGAGGTATTAGTCTTGCACATTGGCATCTTGTTCCACTACTTGCTCCAATTTATTATGTCTGAAAAGTATGAGTTCCCATACAAGCTCATATCCTTTTTGAGTACTTTGCTTATGGTCGACCTTCCTCATTAGCATAGTGTTCTCTTGAAGGAAGTAATTTGATTTCTCATACTTGTCCACCCTTGGGTGTGATTAGGAGCTCATAAGGATCCTTGCACCATGTTTTGTACTAGTTGAAGTAGGATATGGAGAAAAGAGATATGATGGAGGAACCCATAGGATTTTGTCTAGAGAATGAAGGAGTAGACGTGAACAAGGAGTAGAAGAGGAGAAGGTGTATGGTGTATTTGTATGGCATTAGTCCAGAGCATGCTAGGGAGGCCTCTGGTCATCATCTATGTGACTAGAGGTGAAAGGGGAGATGCATGGGAGGAGGTGAAGAATGAAGTTGATGAAGTAGCTTTGTTGGGAGTTATTGAAGTGAAAGGAGGAGAGTATGCCTCATCCAAAACCCAGATGGGTGTTTATATAGGAATGAGTGGCTAATTGGATAAGGTTCCAGACAGTATGACATGATGAATAACGGTCGCTTGGAGTTTTCTAATAAGTATACGAAATGAAGAAGGGATGGGTTTGGCTAGTGATAAACTCTTGTCTAGCTCGCCATTGTCCAGGAAAAGTGGCTGCCCGTGTAGTCCTTCGTGTGGTGTAGTAGGCCACCTAAATTTCATTGAAATCCATGGTCTGTGGAAGTGGTATTTTCTCGCCGGAGTTGATGTCTCGTTCATGGTGTGCAACTCTGCCATTGGTGTGAACCGAGGTGGAAGATGACATGTTGTGTCCTCATGGGTTGTATGGGGGCGGTGTAGCAGGTGAGTGGATGCATTTTGGATAATATTAAGTTGGTTCATCTTGATGGGATGTGAGAGGGAATGGGTAAAGCTTGTTGTCGTAGTTGATAGTATCTCCGGCAAGGTAGACTGATGGAGGTGGCCTCTGGTTATTTGTGGACGAGGATGGTTTTGGGCAGCTAGTCTAGCTCTGTTCAGACGAGTAGGAGGCTATATGATAGAAATAGGGGGTTGAAGCTTCCTCCATGGGCGTCGTTGAGGCTTCTATTGGCGGTGGCTCAGGCGTCGGGGAGAAGAAGAAACTGGAGTCGAGATACTGAGGGAGGGAGTCGTGAGGAGGGAAAAGGAAAAGGAAGAAAGAGAGAGGAGTGGGGTCAAGGATTAGTGTGGCACGATGCCATTGGGTAGCAGGTGGTTGCTGCTGCCAGTATGTCATGGCCATGCATGCTTTTCAAGGCAAAGGGAGAGAGAGGGAGTGTGATGAGGGGAGAGAATGCAAGTTAACATGTGGATGAGAAGAGAGTCATGGTGTGTCAGTTTATTAAAAAAAGATGAGGAGACCGAAAATCATGATAAAGAATGAGCGGAGGGTGAGGGAAATTGTTGCGTTGGATTAGTTGGGCTTTTGCCCATGTTTAATCATATTTTAAGCTATTTATAATTAGGCCCTTGTAATTTACAATTTGAGAAAGGAAAACCATTTTTACTCTAAGACTCCAACTCTAGAAATTCTAATTTTTCTCATCTAATTCCTCTCAAAATAATACCGTAAACCATTGTTTCTACTACTTGGAAATGTGATCACTTTTAAGTTATTTAACTTTTATTTTTATCTTTACTCTTTTTTTTAAACTATCATTTTTGTTCTTAAGAATAATTATTTCAATTACATTTGTCACATATATTTCATATAAAAACTATTATTTGATTTTTTTCTTCCAAACTGATATTGAAATTTTCATCATTAATTGTAATTACAAGTCAGTTTGGATTTTGTTCTTAATTAAGCCTTACTAAAAAATTACGAGTTGTTACACATGTAGAATGGGCTGTCAGTGGAGAAGATTTTCTCATGCTCCTCTTTGCATGATCCTATAGGGTGAAACCCATTCTTATATCTCCTTATTCACAATCACCATCTCCTTGACCTATGAGTTTCATGCCTATTTGAAAAGGAAGTTAAATGTATTTGAAAAGGAAGAAGTAGAACATGTCTTCAGTCTCACTTTTCACAAGTCATCATTTTAATTGAAACAATAGTAACATTGATTCTCATGATATCATATTCATCGAGAGTCCATTTAGACACAACCAATTGTTATAATAGATAATTTCTTCTTGAGGTTGACTTAGTAAGATAGTGAATTCCAATCGAGTATTTAACTTTAAAGACATGTAATCAAATTCTATAAGAGGACATTGAAGACCTTAATGTTGCATTATAAATATATGATACTTAATTGCATATAATTTTTATAAAAGAAATATCCAATACAAAGGAAACGAGTGAATAAATATAAAATCGCTGACATGTGGACTAATCAACTCTTTGATTATATTGTAATCTTATGTTAATGATATTAATAGATTGTACATGGTAATCATATAAGGGAGGCCCATAAATGGGAGGTGATGACTCATCAAAAGGATTGTGATTCCTTTCAAAAATGTATGCATGATGTATAGATATCCAATATAACAATCTATGTATCAAGATGACTCAGAAGAGAATACTCCATACAATGACGTGTGTATCAAAAAGACTCAAAAGAAGATACTCCATAAAAAATTTATGAAGAAAGATGATGACTCAGCAAATGGTACTCCATACCTCTCATTTGTTTTAAGATATTTCCTTCTAGAGGTATTCGTCTTGCACATTGGCATCTTATTCCACTACTTGCTCCAATTTATTATGTCTGAAAAGTATGAGTTCCCATACAAGCTCATATCCTTTTTGAGTACTTTGCTTATGGTCGACCTTCCTCATTAGCATAGTGTTCTCGTGAAGGAAGGAATCTGATTTCTCAGACTTGTCCACCCTTGGGTGTGATTAGGAGCTCATAAGGATCCTTGCACCATGTTTTGTACTAGTTGAAGTAGGATATGGAGAAAAGAGATACGATGGAGGAACCCGTTGGATTTCTTCTAGAGGATGAAGGAGTAGAAGTGAACAAGGAGTAGAAGAGGAGAAGGTGGATGGCGTATTTGTATGGCATTAGTCCAGAGCATGCTAGGGAGGCCTCTAGTCGTCATCTATGTGACTAGAGGTGAAAGGGGAGATGCATGGGAGGAAGTGAAGAATGAAGTGGATGAAGTAGCTTTGTTGGGAGTTATTGAAGTGAAAGGAGGAGAGTAAGCCTTGTCCAAAACCCAGATGGGTGTTTATATAGGAATGAGTGGCTAATTGGATAAGGTTCCAGGTAGTATGACAGGATGAATAACAGTGGCTTGGAGTTTTCTAATCAGCACACAAAACGAAGAAGGGATGGGTTTGGGTAGTGATAAACTCTTGTCTAGCTCGCCATTGGCCAGGAAAAGTGGCTGCCCGTGTAGTCCTTCGTGTGGTGTAGCAGGCCACCTAAATTTCATTGAAATCCATGGTCTGTGGAAGTGGGATTTTCTCACCGGAGTTGATGTCTCGTTCATGGTGTACAACTCTGCAATTGGTGTGAACCGAGGTGGAAAATGACGTGTTGTGTCCTCATGGGTTCTCTGGGGGCGGTGTAGTAGGTGAGTGGATGCATTTTGGATAATATTAAGTCGGTTCATCTTGATGGGATGTGAGAGGGCGCTGGTAAATCTTGTTGCCGTAGTTGATAGTATCTCCGGCAAGGTAGACTGATGGAGGTGGCCTCTGATTATTTGTGGATGAGGACGGTTCTGGGCGGCTTGTCTAGCTCCGTTCAGACGAGTAGGAGGCTATATGACAGAAATAGGGGGCTGAAGCTTCCTCCATGGGCGTCGTTGAGGCTGCTATTGGCGTGGCTCAGGCATCGGGGAGAAGAAGAAACATGCGTCGGGATATTGGGGGAGGGAGTCGTGAGGAGGGAAAAGGAAAAGGAAGAAAGAGAGAGGAGTGGGGTCGAGGATTAGCGTGGCACGATGCCATTGGGTAGCAGGGGTTGCTGCTGCCAGTATGTGATGGCCATGCATGCTTTTCAAGGCAAAGGGAGAGAGAGGGAGTGTGATGAGGGGAGAGAATGCAAGTTAACGTGTGAATGAGAAGAGAGTCATGGTGTGTCAGTTTATTAAAAAAAGACGAGGAGACTGAAAATCATGATAAAGAACGAGCGGAGGGTAAGGGAAATTATTGCGTTGGATTAGTTGGGCTTTTGCCCATGTTTAATCATATTTTAAGCTATTTATAATTAGGGCCTTGTGATTTACAATTTGAGAAAGGAAAACCATTTTTACTCTAAGACTCCAACTCTAGAAATTCTGATTTTTCTCATCTAATTCCTCTCAAAATAATATCGTAAACCATTGTTTCTACTACTTGGAAATGTGATCACTTTTAAGTTAGTTAACTTTTCTTTTTATCTTTACTCTTTTTTTTAAACTATCATTTTTGCTCTCTTATAAGAATAATTATTTCAATTACATTTGTCACATATATTTCATATAAAAACTATTATTTGATTTTTTTCTTCCAAAATGATATTAAAATTTTCATCATTAGTTGTAATTACAGGTCAGTTTGGATTTTGTTCTTAATTAAGTCTTACTAAAAAATTACGAGTTGTTACACATGTAGAATGGGCTGTCAGTGGAGAAGATTTGCTCATGCTCCTCTTCGCATGATCCTATAGGGTGAAACCCATTCTTATATCTCCTTATTCACAATCACCATCTCCTTGACCTATGAGTTTCATGCCTATTTGAAAAGGAAGTTAAATGTATTTATATGGTCAGAATTCCTTGGCTTTTCTATTTTTCATTAGAAGATACTTATGCAACATGTACTTGATAGTTGACATCATGTAGTGCTTTACAAAGTACTCTTCCAATGATTTTTTTGGGAGTTACACAAAGTGTAACTAAGAATTATGCCATGCACTCCATAGGTCAGTAAGTGGTAGAAGTGAGGTTTGTGTCATGAAAGTTTAAAAACTTTTTTTTTTGCAGAGTAGTAAAGAACACATTGTGTAATATGGAAATAAAACACGGTGTGTAAGTCTCTATTTGAGCAAAACCATTCTCGCATTTCTATTTAATTTGAAAAATCTTTCTCCCAATTGTATCTCAAGTCTCCTCAAGCAGGGGATATAATCAAATAATGGTATCTACAATCAAAATAATAAGGATAATGAAGAATTCACAAAACAACACAATTAGAATTAATTTGGTGTCTAAGGACAAAGAAATCATGCACTAAGTACTCAATCAGGCTAGTAAAATAAGATAAAATAGTTCTTACCACCCCTCCAATGACTGGAGATGATGGAGGCTTGCACTAGAGTCAAACTAGATTCCAACTCTCCCTCACACTCAATCTCAATCTTGGTGTTTTCCTGGGGACACTAAAGAGTTGAAAATCCAGGACTCAAGCCCTATAGATGTAGGAGGATATAGTAAGAGATCTTACTACAAAGAAGGAGGAAGAAGAAAACTAAGAAAGAGGAAAAGAGGTGATGGACATTCCACTACAATGGGAAGAGACATGTAAAGATTTAGTGAGGCTATTAGCACAAGAACAACATCAGAACAAAAACTAGATGTGCCAACTACAATGAAGACTCACAAACATAGAAGGGTAAATAAGCAGCCAAAAATGGTGAAAGAAACTCGCATAAGAGCAGACGATGTGCGATATATCTTTGCCTTGGTCCCGTAAGATTATATGAATAATTATGGGGTCTAGAAACCAAGAAGAATACTCACCTGATCCTAGCATTTGGGAGCACAAATAGGAACAATCCATGATGAAATAATGACATAAAAACAAGGGTAAGGTTTGGGGATGCACATAGCATAGGTAATTGTGTCTTGGTGGTGTCAATCAACATAATGAGCCTCAAGTTTCTAGAGAAGAATACTGGGTTTCGTTGGGCACCATAGGGAGTCATGGGAACAAGTGAGGGTCCTAGGAAACATAACAGTGTAGGGAATTCTTTTTGCATAATTACAAAGTCATGAGATTTCACATACATTTGAAATAAAACTCCAGTGCATGAAGATAATAGAGGAGGTTAACAAATGGTTGGGACTTTTCAAACAAATGGAAGTACCACACAAAATTATGGTTCATCTAGTTCAAGATGTAAAGTCAAAGAGATTGGGGAAGGAACTGGTGGAAACGGTGCTCTAGGGAGGGAGAACAAAGGGGCATACAAGACACACCCAAATAATGCTATAATAGTTTGGGCTATAATAGTATGGGGATAGGGGAGGCTAGTGATGCTGAACCGTTAGATCAAGTGCATGTGGTAGATGAACTATCCTATTGTTTAGATGTATGCAGACATACAACGATGTCTGCATGATAGATAAAATGAAATAGAACATTATAACTTCAAAGCGATTAATTGATTTGATTGAATAAATCCTAAGTAAATTGATTTTTTCTCTCTTAATAAAGTTTGGGATGCATATGAATTCTAAATTACTAGATATGTAGTAGGTAGGCTAATTAAAATATGAAGAACTTTATTTTATTATCAATGTCACATGTTGAAGAAATTAGGCATTTATGTCCTACATGAATGTTAAGTTCTCACTAAATGCATGTATTCCTTATTTAATCAATTTTGATACAAGTATTTGGTATTCATTCACTTTCTCTCATCTAGCAAAAGAAAAAAGATTCTAGAGTTCCAAATTATGGCAAAAACTTATGAATTGGTGATTTTTTATTATTAACCTCAGACAACCTATTGGTTCATCCTAAAATACCATGAAAAGGGATATATAGTACAACATTATATAGGATCCAATAACTCATAATATACTATAAAGTAGGGGAAGAGTTTTTTTCTCTAATATAATTAAAAGGGCATAAATAGAGAGGGTTAAACTACGTACCTAACATTGGATTTGTTATATATATATATATATATATATATATATATATATATATATATTTATATAGACACACACACACACATATATATATATATATATATATATATATATATATAGAGAGAGAGAGAGTCAGGCTAGAATACACTCGAGTGTACGGATCACACGAATACACTCAAGTGTGTTTGCATATAAAGACTATTTTTTGCAAAATGTAAATCATTGATCTTCACCGTCATACTATAAATAGGCTACATACAAATTTTGAGCCCATTTGGATGAGTGTAAGTCACTCATCCAAGGGCGACAAAATTGACGTGCAAAACTAATTTGAAATGTATAATTTTTGCGGTCTTCATAACATGAGCTATACATATCCAAATGTGCTCAAATTTTGCATATGAGTTGTTCATGAGATTTTTAAGAAGATCAATGGATTAGGTTTTCAAAAAAAATATTGCATCATGAAAAACTACTTGAGTGTATTCCGCTCCGGATACACTCGAGTGTATTCTAGCCTGACTCTCTCTCTCTCTCTCTCTCTCTCTCTCTCTCTCTCTCTCTATATATATATATATATATATATATATATATATATATATATATATATATATATATATAATAAGACACTAGTGCTTTTTTCTCCGAAAGTGTGAGAGGACAAGGCACTCATTATAGAAAATATATGATAGGAAGCTTCTAGAAATGTTTGATATTTAGAAATATCTTTAAAATTTAATGTACTTGAATAGTTTTGAAATTCTTGAAATAGTTAATATATAGTGACTAGATCGTGAATATTGAACAACCTTGCCTAGTTTATATTTTGTTTGACCTTGTGAATTGTATCTTAAAATTGGATCTTTGGTCATCTTGATTCTTTTCATTATTAAGTTGACTACCTAAGTCCACTAGATAGTCCTTACATACTTGTAAATGCATTGAACCTTACCTTGGTGCATACATTTTTAACTAGATCAAATTTAGAGGGTTTAGTACCATTTTTGCTTACCCAAACATGTACTTTAGTCCATGTCTAATTTATTCCCTATGGAAATTCATGGACATGTCATACAAAGAATACATATAAGAGACATCTAGAAGATGTCTTCAATTGCATGAAGTGTAGATAGGACTCATGTATATTTTAAATTGTAGTCCTTATGTATAGGCTTATGTGAACCCTAATTGTAAAGCATGAATGTATACAGTTTCATTTATATATTCAGGTTTAAATCATGTTGGAGAAGGGAAAATGTGATCATAAAGATTGAGTCCTTATAGCGTGTTGATAACTCAACTTTGGTTTTGGTTTGTCGACCAAGAGCATGGCGGTTTTTAATGCCCATTTCATTGATGAATAAAAATTATATATATATATATATATATATATATATATATATATATATATATATATATTAGTATCTGAAATTGATATCATGTTTTGTGGTGGCCAATTGTACCATATGTATGATTAAAGTCTTTTAAATTTTGAGCAGATGTAATTTTCTCTTACTCAAGTATTGTTTAAAAAAAATGAGTGGCGACACAATTTATCGTGTGTCTACCATCCATATAAATATAACATTTTAATATGGCCTTAGACGTACCAAATTAAAAACTCAATATAAATAATAAATTTATATAATGAATTTATATATTCATATAAATCATACATGTTCAAAAGTAGCACGTGACTTTCTATTACTAAAATTGTCATTTTTTAAAGTAATCAAAAGTCAGGTCATTCTCAAATACTTAGATAAAGTTTCTTTTAGTGTGAACAATAATAGTATCAAAAAGATATTTTCTGCTCATTTTGTTGTGAGTTTTGTCTTAATGAATATTTTTCTAACATTCAGGCATATGAGTGGCAATAGAAATGTGACAATTTAAAATAACGACAAATAAGTCTTTGCTATAAATATATACAAGATGCTACATTTTTAAAAGAAGAAATATGATGACATAAATAAATATTGATTAACATATCATCCCCAACTACTTGTAAAGTGACAAAGTTGATACATAAGTGGAAAAGATAAGAAAGAGAGGAAACAAAAACTATCAATTAATTAGTTAGATAAAGTGATAGGGAATAGAAGGTGTTGGATCTATAATGGGATCTTTGGGGGGGTGAATAGAGCTAAAACCACTTAAACAAAAATCATTAGACCTTTAAGACATTTTGAAGATAATATGGCAAATATAAACTTTGAGTGCAACTAAGCATGCATAGCAAGGGAGAGAGAGATTGAACAAGCACAAGATAAAACAAGTTGGTTATAGTGGTTCCAACCTCCAATCTAGGAGATGTACATCCACTACTTAGAGAGGTCAACCTTTAGGGGTTTTCAACCATATCTTGCTCCTTATATTCCAATATAAGAGTTATAGCATAAGATCTCCCTTTGATAGGTCAAGGCCTCAAGGGTACCTAACATTCCTTTTTGGATCAAGGAGCCAATAACCATTATAAAGGACTTATCTATCCATGACCAAGAGTCTTTTACCTTGCCAAGGACTTACCTACTCTTACAATGAGTCTTCGGCCTTATCCAAGGACTTACTCACTCTTGCAACAAGTTTTCTTCCTTCAAAGATTTACCCACTCTTTGATGGGATCTTCTTCCTTTTACTTCACCTTCACCAAGGAGAATCTTTCACCAAAGGACTCCTTCCCTTCTTCTTCATATTCTTCACTTATCTTATCTGAGAGAGAGAATCTTCATCTTGATGGTAGAAATAGAGATTGGGAGGTGTAGGAAGTGAGAACCTCACAAGATATACATGTAGGAATAGCTCTCTTGCAAATCTCCTACTCACTCCAATGGATGTAGCAAGTGATAAAGCTTATGAGAGTGGATGGAGGCTCGTGGAGGTATATCTCTCTCAACTATAATATAGGACCTTCATAGTATTTGTCTAACCATAGGATGAAGCCCAATGGGTCCTATTTATAGTTGATATTTCCTAATAGACAATAGAGACACCTAGGATCATATTCTATCCATTTTAGGGGTTCCAAATGATATATTTTGAGTTTTGCAACATTCCAACGGTTAAAAACACTTTTCTGCACATTTGCATATAGTGTTTTTGGCCAAGTTTTCTTT
Organism: Alisma plantago-aquatica; assembly: GCA_963693085.1. Lineage (NCBI taxonomy): Eukaryota > Viridiplantae > Streptophyta > Magnoliopsida > Alismatales > Alismataceae > Alisma > Alisma plantago-aquatica. Next base: position 492,897,977 of record OY856411.1, on the reverse strand, counting down.
TGGGAAACTCGACCAACACCACTATAAGACAAGTCAAAGTGCATATGTCATTTGAGTTACCACCAACACACACTTGCCTGACCCTTGGCATTTGCCAAAAGCTAGACAAGTTGTCGGTTGAGTTGTCACCAAGACAAACTCAGTCAACACTGTTGACAAATGTCCAAAAAGTGGTAAAACATACGAATTAAATTCTCTTGATTTTTCTAAAATGAATTACAAGTAATACAGTCATTGCAAGTGGTTTACATCAAAGATCTATGGAGGAAACTATCTATTCTTCAATCTTGATCTTTATGTATGTATGGCTCAATTTCTCCAATTTAGGATGTAATAAGTTTAGGCATTTGGAGTGTGTCTATCCAATCTGAAATCACTCAAGTAGAATTATTAGACACAAATGAGTGGAACGGTTAGTCGTCATCAAAATAAGACTTTAGTCGATTTAGTCCTTGAGTCCACAGAAGGGAATAGAAATGAATGAGTGCAAAAATCATGATTTATTTCTACCACATCTTCCCCAGTTGAATAAGTGTAAAGACAAGTAAAAGACCAATCTATGGTTGGATGTAGCGAACGAAAGGAAAAAATTGGTGGAAAGGATAGAGGAAAATTTGAGAATGGAATTTCAAAATACAAAGAATGATTTTGAACAAAAAGTTGAGAAAATATTGGCTAAACCTTTAAATATATGATATAACCACATAGGAAATTTGAAGAAAATTTGAATTTAAAATATAGAGGAAAGTATAGATACCATGTCATAAATTTGTAGTTTAGAGGGAGAAATTGAAATACAGAGAATATAGATATTTAGAAAAAAAATAGTGAGAAATATATGGTGATATATAGGAAAATATATATGTAACTGACTATAAGTTTACAATTATACATATGGTGCACTAGTTATGGAAAAAAAAATCTTATATACTTTTACTATATCCATCTTACTCCTCATACAAAAAGACAAAATATCTCTCAAAATCATATTCTCCTTCCCCGCTCCCTTTTTATTTAATCATGTATTATATACTAAACTTCTATAGTGACAGTGTCACTATAAAGCTTTAGTTTTATTAGATTATATACCAACCATTGTTTTACCAACTCCATATTAAGTGTTTTGTTTATATTTTTATTTACTCAATAACGTTTATTTTTTCATATTTGTTCATTACAATTTTTTACTATGTACTTGTACTTTAACATTACATAATTAATTTATAACCTTTTTATAGACATCTTGTCACTTTTGAAAACTTATATAAAGAAATAGTATTTGAACATTTTTATATTTTCATTATCTCGTCTAGTATTATTTTTTATATTTATTTTATCTGAGTGAGTTATAATTACATTATAGTATTTTACTCAGATTTGAATAACTACTCATCGTGATTACATGTATATAATTTGTATAATCTTCAAATATTTGGGGTTTCCATGACAAAGAAAAATACATATTTTTTAAAAGTGAAGATTGTATCATATTAATAAATGTTTTTCAAAATTTGGGGAGGGACTTGTTCCTATAGAGATCCGCTTTCAACTGTTGATACAGCTAGGACATGACGACTGCGAGGCCACACATCATGAATATGACAAAAATTAGTGTGATACCACGTAAATAGCAAAACTACTCTCTTCATTTTTAAGTGTGTTATACTAGTGTAATGCAAAGAAACGAGAGTGTCGTGTGTTTCATAAACATGCATATGGGTCTATTGATTTTATTAGCGCGATGTGAGCGAACTAGCCAACACGACTAACTAAATTAGATAGGTCATGCATGTGTTCCATTCAAGCCATTTTTTAAGTCAGTAATCGAAAGACAAGACTTTGAATGGATGTTCTTTCCTTTGTTATCTAAGTGCAAAGTGTTCATCACTAAATGAGTTCGAAAGTCAGTATGCTATATTGCGTGATGATCCACCCAAATTTGTTGAAGAGTATAAATTTTGTATACAAAATGTCCTGATGAGTACTAATTTACATTATAATAAAATGCCACAATATATAATACTCTAAAATTAATTAAAATATAAATATAATAGTAAAAGTTATATGAGACGGTGAAAATATTACATGATTACAAACTTCAATTAACTTTTTTTATAATGTGAAATGCATCTAAGGAACAAAACGATGAACTTCATCATTTAACTGTAGGTTTGAGGTTCCACATGTGTAGAATTTGTGAAAGAGAAAACGTAATAATTCATATACGAGCACCTAAATTAGCTAGACTTGTGTTTACAATTGTCTCATTTATCGAACATGGTAAAGTGATACCATGGAGGGTCTAGTATTCTCTAGAAAATGGTCCTAAATGAAGGAACTAGTTTCTTCACACAATACCAACTTGATTTAAATAACAATTCTTAGATAACAATTTTATTAAGAATTTAGAATAAGAAGATATATTATCAATTGTATCAACAAAATGAATGTTCATATAAAGCTTCTTTAAGATATCAAGGAATTTACAAAATTTCATGTCAGATTTTTTTCTTCGCAAAGACATGGAGAAAAGGGAATAGATGCCCTAGATCTTTGCTTTTCATGGTTTCTTCATTGGTTATTATGACCTCATTATCATCTTTAGCAACCCCTTTTTCTTTGACTTTAACATGTTTCTTTTGTGGGGGTTCATATCAACTATGGTGGCCCAACTCTTAAAATAACTACCTTACAGGTTCCTCTAACATGTACCGCTAGGCTACTTTCTACATGGATTAAAGAATCCTAAAATTATAAGATGTTCTTGTAGAGAAATATGATTCTCAATGTTTTTCACTTGCATAACTCTCCCATCTACCTTGATATAGAGTTGAGCTGAGGAATATCTAAGCACGTCCCCATGTGCTATGAAATCTTTATTCTTTTTCATTTGACTAGAGAAGAAAGACTCAAGGAGAGACTTGATTTTGACTTATGAGCCTATTGTTGTTAGGAATTATCATAGTTCTACAAAATATTATAAACTCTCTACCCATTGTTGCCATGATACAAGCGATTTTGATTGTTCTTCCCTCCTACATTGTATTCCCTTGAAAAAGAATGTTGTAGTTGTTAGTCTCTATAGCTCCTTATTGTCTTGCATTTTTCAAAGGGGAATCATGAAGAGTATGTTAGGAGTATAAAATAGCATGTTTAAGGTATTCCCTAGATTCATGCACACCTTGTGTAACATGAATCAATTGAGAAGTGAGTTTGTCCAATATTTGTGCAAATGAAGTCTATTTTCACAACTAGGATGCAATGTGATTTATGACATGCTTTTGTTCTTTATTATCCTGAAAGGTGGGTCAAGAAGTAAGGTCTCTTTGCATCCCATAGGTTATGGATGAGTTCCATGTTATCGATAATATCATGTGCTTGTTTGGGCAAATTATACATTATGGATTCATTAGATACTTAGTTGATAATATTATATGTATTGTAAAATATCCCATTATAGAAATGAATGAGCAGCCGTTTATTCAATTCTTGGTGAGGGAATCTGTGTTGTACTTTTTGCACCGCTCCCAAACATCATAGAGACATTCTCCAATTTCTTGTGTAAAAAATGTTATCATATTTCTTAACATGGATATCTATGTAGCCAGATAGAACCTACATAGAAAATCCTTCAGCGTGTCATCTCAGGTGGAAGTTGAAGCTTGTCAAAAAGAAAGCAGACACTTCTTCTTCAAGTCCCTCAAAGTAAAAGGGAACATGTTCAGTATACCTTCAATTACGGACCCTCAAATGTTGAATTTGCATTACATATGTAGAAATTTTTCCACATGGAAGTTTTGATCCTCCATGGCACTTCTTCCTCCACAATGGTTCTACTTCATATTCTGAAGTATCTGTGGGTTGGTGTAAAACTTACTCACCTCAAAAGATGGGTATTTGATTGCCCCATTCAAATTATTGATTGCTAGAACCATAAATTCCTTCATTAAATTTGTATTTTTGTGTCTTTTTCTTGGGATACAGAAGGCCAATTTATGCAAAAGTAAATAAAATATGTTATAAAAGAAGAATATGGGGTGGAATGTGAGAAAGTAAATTGCATAATGGTAAATATGGAATTAGTGAAATGATGAACTCTAGTGAAATGGATAAATATATATATGGGTGTGAGTTAATCTAGTCTCACTTATTAATTAAAATTTCTACTCTAGTAAGATTGTTGGGTTCCCAAAAACGCACTTATTAATTAAATTTCTACTATAGTAAAATTGAATAGTAAATATAAAAATTAGTTCTTGTAGGAAAGTAAGCTATCTATACACCACCCTTGTCAATGCATGGGTTAGCCTACTATACTCCTAAAACTATCATCATTAGGTAAGTTCTAAACCTCTTGGTATCCCCCACTTAACCAAAATACTTTAATTATTTAGACTAATGAGTCATAAAAAATATCCTTACCAATTCACATGCCTTCTCAACATTCATAAAAAGTCATAAAGCAACTGTTGCTGATTATTAGTAAAAAAAACAAAGAATTCATATCCCAATTGCTAATAAATAAAAATTGTAAAAGACACATAGTTCATTAGAGAAGATCAGCCAACATGAAATAATGTGGGGGCTAACCCCCCCCCCACACACACCCAAGAAAAGTGAATATTTGTTCATGGCGTGATCATGGAGACGTAAATGGGTTTTTTCATGAAACCATCACATATTTGATGTATATAATTTTAGATGCAACGGAATAATGAGATATGATTGAAAAACAAATGGAAACTCAAATCATCGGTAAAAGAACAAAAACTAGATATCTTCCTTCCTTCTCTTGAGATCTAGATTCTATGGAGATGTTCAGTCCATAAAGGGAGGCATGTAGAATGGGTCGTCAGTGGAGAAGATTTGCTTATGCTCCTCTTCGCATGATCCTATAGGGTGAAACCCATTCTTATATATCCTAATTCACAATCACCATCTCGTTGACCTATGAGTTTGATGCCTATCTGAAAAGGAAGTGAAATGTATTTATATGGTATGAATTCCTTAGCTTTTCTATTTTTCATTAGAAGACACTTATGCGACATGTACTTGATAGTTGACATCATGTAGTGCTTTACAAAGTACCCTTCCAATGATTTTTTTTGGGAGTTACACATAGTGTAACTAAGAATTATGCCATGTAATCCATAGGTCAGTAAGTGGTAGAAGTGAATTTTATGACATGAAAGTTCAAAAACTTTTTTCTTGGCGAAGTAGTGAAGAACACATTGTGTAATATGGAAATAAAACATGGTGTGTAAGTCTCTATTTGAGCACAACCATTCTCCGGTTTCTATTTAATTTGAAAAATCTTTCACCCAATCGCATCTCAAGTCTCCTCATGCGGGGGATATAATCAAATAACGGTATCTACAATCAAAACAACAAGGATAATGAAGACTTCACAAAACAACACAATTGGGATTAATTTGGTGTCTAAGGACAATGAAATCATGCAATAAGTACTCAATAAGGCTAGTAAAATAAGATAAAATAGTTCTTACCACCCCTCTAATGACTGGAGATGATGGAGGTTTGCACTAGAGTCGAACTAGATTCCAACTCTCCCTCCCACTCAATCTCAATATTGGTGTGTTCCTAGGGATACTAAAGAGTTGACAAGCCACGACTCAAGCCCTATAGATGTAGGAGGATATAGTAAGATATATTATTATAAAGAAGGAGGAAGAAGAAAACTAAGAAAGAGGAAAAGAGGCAATGGACATTCCACTACAATGGGAAGAGACATGTAAAGCTTTAGTGAGGCTATTAGCACAAGAACAACATCAGAATAGAAACCAGACGTGCCAACTACAATGAATACTCACAAACATAGAAGGGTAAATAAGAAGCAAAAAATGGTGAAAGAAATTCGCATAAGAGCAGACGATGTACGATAGATCTTTGCATTGGTCCCCTAAGCTTATATGAAAAATTATGGGGTCTAGAAACCAATAAGAATACTCATCTAATGATAGCATTTAGGAGCACAAATAGGAACAAACCATGATTAAATAATGACGTATAAAACAAGGGTAAGTTTTGGGGATGCTCGTAGCATAGGTAATTGTGTCTTGGGGGTGTCAATCAACATAGTGAGCCTCAAGTTTCTAGAGAAGAAGGCTGAGTTTTGTTGGGCACCATAGGGAGTCATGGGAACAAGTGAGGGTCCTAGGAAATATAGGAGTGTAAGGAATTCTTTTTGAGTAATTACGAAGTCATGGGTTTTCACATACATTTGAAATAAAACTCCAGTGCATGAAGATAATAGAGGAGGTTAACAAATGGTTGGGACTTTTCAAACAACTGGAAGAACCATGAAAAATTATGGTTCATCTAGTTAAAGATGTAAAGTCAAAGAGATTGGGGAAGGAACTGGTGGAAACAGTGCTCTATGAAGGGAGAACAAAGGGGCATATGGGACATGCCCAGATAATGCTATAATAGTTTGGGCTATAATAGTATGGGGATAGGGGAGGCTAGTGATGGTGAACCGTTAGATCAAGTGCATGTGGTAGATGAACTATCCTATTGCATAGATGCATGCAGACATACAACGATGTCTGCATGATAGATAAAATGAAACAAAACATTATAACTTCAAAGTGATTAATTGATTTGATTGAATAAATCCTAAGTGAATTGATTTCTTTCTCTCTTAATAAAATTGGGGATGCATATGAATTCTAAATGACTAGATATGTAGTAGCTAGGCTAATTATAATATGAAGAATCTTATTTTATCATCAATGTCACAAGTTGAAGAAATTAGGCATTTATGTCCTACATGAATGTTAAGTACTCACTAAATTCATGTGTTCCATTTTTAATCAATTTTGATACAAGTATTTGGTATTCATTCACTTTCTCTCATCTAGCAAAAGAAAAAAGATTCTAGAGTTCCAAATTATGGCAAAAACTTATGAATTGGTGATTTTTTTATTATAAACCTTAGACAACCTATTGGTTTATCCTAAAATACCATGAAAAGGGATATATAGTACAACATTATATAGGATCCAATAACTCATAATATACTATATTTTGTCCATGGCATGATCATGGAGACGTAAATAGGTATTTTCATGAAACCATCACATATTTGATGTATATAATTTTAGATGCAAGGGAATAATGAGAAATGATCGGAAAACCAATGGAAACTCAAATCATTGGTAAAAGAACATAAACTAGATATCTTCCTTCCTTCTCTTGAGATTTGGATTCTATGGAGATGTCCAGTCCATAAAGGAAGGCATGTAGAATGGGCCGTTAGTGGAGAAGATTTTCTCATGCTTCTCTTCACATGATCTAATAGGGTGCAACCCATTCTTATATCTCCTAATTCACAATCACCTTCTCCTTGATCTATGAGTTTGGTGCCTGTCTGAAAAGAAAGTGAAATGTATTTATATGGTCAAAAATCCTTGGCTTTTTTATTTTTCATTAGAAGACACTTATGTTAAATGTGCTTGATAGTTGACATCATGTAGTGCTTCACAAAGTACCCTTCCAATGATTTTTTTGGGAGTTACACAGAGTGTAATTGATAATTATGCCATGTACTCCATAGGCCAGTAAGTGGTAGAAGTGAATTTTTTGTCATGAAAGTTTGGTAACTTTTTTTCTTAGCAAAGTAGTGAAGAACACATTGTGTAATATGGAAATAAAACATGGCGTGTAAGTCTCTATTTGAGCACAACCATTCTCCCATTTCTATTTAATTTGAAAAATCTTTCACCTAATCATATCTCAAGTCTCCTCAAGTGGGGGATATAATCAAATAATGGTATCTATAATCAAAACAATAAGGATAATGAAGAATTCACAAAACAACACATTTGGGATTAATTTTGTGTCTAAGGGCAATGAAATCATGCAATAAGTACTCAATCAGGCTAGTAAAATAAGATAAAAAAGTTCTTACCACCCCTCTGATGACTGGAGATGATGGAGGTTTGCACTAGGGTCAAACTAGATTCCAATTCTCCCTCACACTCAATCTCAATCTTTGTGTGTTCATGGGGATACTAAAGAGTTGACAAGCCATGACAAAGACCCTATAGATGTAGGAGGAAATAGTAAGAGATCTTACTTTAAAGAAGGAGGAAGAAGAAAACTAAGAAAGTGGAAAAGAGGTGATGGACATTCCACTACAATGGGAAGAGACATGTAAAGCTTTAGTGAGACTATTAGCAAAAGAACAACACCAGAATAGAAACTAGATGTGCCAACTACAATGAAGACTCACAAACATAGAAGGTTAAATAAGAAGCCAAAAATTGTGAAAGAAACTCGCATAAGAGCAGACGATGTGCGATAGATCTTTGCCTTGGTCCCCTAAGCTTATGTGAACAATTATGGGGTCTAGAAACCAATAAGAATACTCACCTAATAGGAGCACAAATAGGAATAAACCATGATGAAATAATAGTGTAAAAAACAAGGGTAAGGTTTGGGGATGCTCATAGCATAGGTAATTGTGTCTTGGTGGTGTCAATCAACATAATGAGCCTCAAGTTTCTAGAGAAGAAGATCGAGTTTGGTTGGGCTCCATAGGGAGTCATTGGAACAAGTGAGGGTCCTAGGCAATGTAGGAGTGTAGGGAATTCTTTTTGAGTAATTACAAAGTCATGGGGTCTGACATACATTTGAAATAAAACTCCAGTGCATGAAGATAATAGAGGAGGTTATCAAATGGTTGGGACTTTTCAAACAACTGGAAGAACCGCAAAAAATTATGGTTCATCTAGTTCAAGATGTAAATTCAAAGAGATTGGGGAAGGAACTGGTGGAAACAGTGCTTTAGGGAGGGAGAACAATGGGGAATATGGGACACACCTAGACAATGCTATAATAGTATTGGCTATAATAGTATGAGGATAGGGGAGTCTAGTGATGGTGAACTGTTAGATCAAGTGCATGTGGTAGATGAACTATCCTATTGTGTAGATGCATGCAGACATACAACAATGTCTACATGATAGATAAAATGAAATAGAACATTATAACTTCAAAGCGATTAATTGATTTGATTGAATAAATCCTAAGTAAATTGATTTCTTTCTCTCTTAATAAAATTGGGGATGCATATGAATTCTAAATGACTAGATATGTAGTAGGTAGGCTAATTATAATACAAAGAATCTTATTTTATCACTAATGTCACATGTTGAATAAATTAGGCATTTATGTCCTACTTGAATGCTAAGTACTCACTAAATGCATGTGTGTTCCCTTTTTAATCAATTTTGATACAAGTATTTGGTATTCATTCACTTTCTCTCATCCAGCAAAAAAAAGATTCTAGAGTTCCAAATTATGGTTAAAACTTATGAATTGGTGATTTTTTTTTATTATTAACCTTAGACAACCTATTGGTTCATCTTAAAATACCATAAAAATGGATATATAATACAACATTATATAGGATCCAATAACTCATAATATACTATAAAGCAGGGGAAGATGATTTTTTTTCTCTAATATAATTGAAAGGGCATAAATAGAGAGGGTTAAACTACGTACCTAAGATTGGATTTGTTACTATATATATATATATATATATATATATATATATATATATATATATATATATATATATATATATATATATATATATATAAAGACACTAGTGCTTTTTTCTCCTAAACTGTGAGAGCACAAGGCACTCATTATAGAAAATATATGGTAGGAAGCTTCTAGAAATGTTTGATATTTAGAAATATCTTTAAAATTTAATATACTTGAAAAGTTTTGAAATTCTTGAAATTGTTAATATCTAGTGATTAGATCTTTAATATTGAACAACCTTGCCTAGTTTATATTTTGATTGACCTTGTGAATTGTATCTTGAAATTGGATCTTTGGTCATCTTGATTCTTTTCATTATTAACTTGACTACCTAAGTCCTCTATATAGTCCTTACATACTTGTAAATGCATTGAACCTTCCCTTGGTGCATATATTTTTAACTAGATCAATAACAAAGGGCTTAGTACCATTTTTGCTTACCCAAACCTTTACTTTAGTCCATGTCTACTTTATTCCCTATGTAAATTCATGGACATGTCATACAAAGAATACATATAAGAGACATCTAGAAGATGTCTTCAATTACATGAAGTTTAGATTGGACTCATGTATACTTTAAATTGTAGTCCTTATGTATAGGCTTATGTGAACTCCAATTGTAAAGCATGAATGTATACATTTTTATTTATATATTCAGGTTTAAATCATGTTGGAGAAGGGAAAATGTGATCATAAAAATCGAGTCCTTATAGCATGTTGATAACTCAACTTTGGTTTTGGTTTTTCGACCAAGAGCATGGCAGTTTTTAATGCCCATTTCATTAATGAATTTTATATATATATATACATATATATATATATATATATATATATATATATGAAAATGATATCATGTTTTGTGGTGGCCAATAGTACCATATGTATGATTAAAGTCTTTTAAGTTTGGAGCAGATTTAATTTTCTCTTACTCAAGTATTGTTTTTCAAAAAAATGAATGGTGACACAATATATCGTGTGTCTACCATCCATCTAAATATAACTTTTTAATATGGCCTTAGACGTACCAAATTAAAAACCAATATAAATAATAAATTTATATAATGAATTTATATATTCATACCAATCATACATTTTCAAAAGTAGTACGTGACTTTCTGTTATTAAAATTGTCATTTTTTTAAGTAATCACAAGTCAGGTCATTCTCAAATACTTAGACAAAGTTTCTTTTAGTGTGAATAATAATTGTATCGAAAATATATTCTCTGCTCATTTTATTGTGAGGTTTGTCTTAATGAATATTTTTCTAACATTCAGGCATATGAGTGGCAATGGAAATGTGACATCTTAAAATAACGACAAATAAGTCCTTGCTATAAATATTTATAAGATGCTACATTTTTAGAAAAAAAAATGATGATATAAATAAATATTAACTAACACATCATCCCCAACTACTTGTAAAGTGACAAAGTTGATACATAAGTGGAAAAGATAAGAAAAAGAGGAAACAAAAACTATTATTTAATTGGTTAGATAAAGTGATAGGGAATAGAAGGTATTGGATCTATAATGGGATTTGGGGGTGTGAATAGAGCTAAAACCACTTTAAAAAATTCATTAGACCTTTAAGACATTTCTAAGATAATACGGCAAGTATAAAATTTGAGTGCAACTAAGCATGCATAGCAAGGGAGAGAGAGATTGAACAAACACAAGATAACACAAGTTCGTTATAGTGGTTCCAACCTCCAATCTAGGAGATGTACATCCATTACTTAGAGAGGTCAACCTTTTAGGGTTTTCAACAATATCTTGCTCCTTATATTCCAATTTAAGAGTTATAACATAAGATCTCGCTTTGATAGGGCAAGGCCTCAAGGGTACCTAACATTCGTTTTTGGATCAAGGAGCCAATAACCATTATAAACGACTTACCTATCCATGAGCAAGAGTCTTTTACCTTTCCAAGAACTTACCTACTCTTACAATGCGTCTTCAGCCATATCCAAGGACTTACTCACTCTTGCAACAAGTTTTCTTCTTTCAAGGATTTACCCACTCTTGGCTTGGATCTTCTTCCTTTTACTTCACCTTCACCAAGGAGAATCTATCACTAAGGGAATCCTTCTCTTGTTCTTCATCTTCTTCACTTCTCTAATATGAGAGAGAGAATCTTCATTTTGATAGTAGAAATAGAGATTGTGAGGTGTAGAAAGTGAGAGCCTCACAAGATATACATGTAGGAATAGCTCTCATGCAAATCTCCTACTCACTCCAATGGATGTATCAAGTGATAAAGCTTATGAGAGTGGATGGAGGCTCGTGGATGCATATCTCTCTCAACTATAATATAGGGACCTTCATAGTATTTTGATAACCATAGGATGAAGCCCAATGGGTCCTATTTATAGTTGAGGTGGCCTACTAGACAATAGAGACACCTAGGATCATATTCTATCCATTTTAGGTGTCCCAAAGGATATATTTTGAGTTTTGCAACACTCTAATGGTTAGAAACACTTTTCTGCAGTTTTGTGTATAGTGTTTTTGGCTAAGTTGTCTTTTGGGAAACTCTCCAATGCCACTATTAGATAAGTCAAAGTGCATATGTCATTTGAGTAGCCACCAAAACACATTTGCCTGACCCTTGGCATTTGCCAAAAGCTAGACAAGTTTTCGACTGAGTTGTCACCAGGACAAACTCGACCAAAGGGCCAACCTATAATCACTGTTGACAAATGTCAAAAAAGTGGTTAAACATTCGAATTAAATGCTCTTGATTTTTCTAAAATGAATTACAAATAATACAATCATTTTAAGTGATTTACATCAAAGATTTATGGAGGAAACTATCTATTCTTCAATCTGGATCTTTATGCATGTATGACTCAATTTTTCCAATTTAGGATGCACAAGTTTAGGCATTTGGATTGTGTCTATCCAATCTGAAATCACTCAAGTAGAATTATTAGACACAAATGAGTGGAATGGTTAGTCATCATCAAAATAAGACTTCAGTCAATTTAGTCCCTGAGTCGATAGAAGGGAATGGAAATGAATGAGTGCAAAAATCATGATTTATTTCTACCACATCTTCCCCAGTTGAATAAGTGTAAAGACAAGTAAAAGACCAATCTACTGTTAGATGTAGTGAACTGAAGGAAAAAGTTGGTGGAAAGCATAGAGGAAAATTTGAGAATGGAATTTCAAAATACAAAGAATGATTTTGAACAAAAAGTTGAGAAAATATTGGTGGAACCTTTAAATCTATGATATAATCACATAGGAAATTTGAATTTAAAATTTGGAGGAAAGTATAGATACCATGTCATAAATTTGTAGCTTAGAGGGAGAAATTGAAATACAGAGAATATAGATATTTAGAAGAAAAAAAATTGGTGAGAAATATATGGTGATATATAGGAAAATATATGTGTAACTGACTATAAGTTTACAAATATACATATGGTGCACTAGTTATGGAAAAAAAATCTTATATACTTTTACTATATCCATCTTACTCCTCATAACAAAAAACAAAATATCTCTCTAAATCATATTCTCCTTCCCCACTCTCTTTTTATTTAATCATGTATTATATACTAAACTTCTATAGTAACAATGCCACTATAAAACTTCAGCCAATGGCATATCTTTATAGGGGCGGGGAGGCACACCTCACCCAACTTCTTTTGAAAATACTTGTTACAATGATATCATGTTTTATTTCCCCCAAAAAAGTATGCTATATTGCGTGACGACCCTCCCAAATTTGTTGAAGATTATAAATTTTGTATACAAAATGTCATGATGAGTACTAATTTACATTATAATAAAATGCCAAAATATATATAATACTCTAAAATCAATTATAATATAAATACAATAGTAAACGTTATATGAGATGATGAAAATATTACATGATTACAAACTTCTATTAATATTTTTTAATGTGAAATGCATCTAAGGAACAAAATGACGATGTTCATCATTTAATTATAGGTTTCAGGTTCCACATGTGTAGAATTTTTGAAAGAGAAAACGTAATAATTCATATACTAGCACCTAAATTAGCAAGGCTTGTGTTTATAATTGTCTCATTTATTGAACATGGTAAAGTGATACCATGGAGGGTCTAGTATTCTCTAGAAAATGGACCTAAATGAAGGCACTAGTTTCTTCACACAATACCAACTTGATTTAAATAACAAATCTTAGATAACAATTTTATTAAGAATTTAGAATAAGAAGCCATCTCATCAATTGTATCAACAAAATGAATGTTCATATAAAGCTTCTTTAAGATATCAAGGAATTTCCAAATTTTCATGTCAGATTTTTTTCTTCGCAAAGACATGGAGAAAGGGGAATAAATGTCCTAGATCTTTGCTTTTAATGGCTTCATAATTGGTTCTTATGACCTCATTATCATTTGTAGCAACCCCTTTTTCTTTGACTTCACCATGTCTCTTTTGTGGGGGGTTCATATCAACTATGGTGGCCCAACTCTTCAAAGTAACTACCTTGCAGGTTTCTCTAGCATGTGTCGCTAGGCCACTTTATACATGGATTAAAGACTCCTAAAAATGATAAAATGTTTTTGTAGAGAAATATGATTCTCAATGTTTTTCACTTGCATAACTCTCCCATCTTCCTTGCTATAGAGTTGAGTTGAGGCATATCTAAGCACGTCCCCATGTGCTATGAAATCTTTATTCTTTTTCTTTTGACTGGAGAAAAAAGACTCAAGGAGACACTTGATTTTGACTTATGAGCCTATTGTTGTTAGGAATTATCATAATTCTACAAAATATTATAAACTCTCTACCCATTATTGCCATGATACAAGCAATTTTGATTGTTCTTCCCTCCTATATTGTATTCCCTTGAAAAAGAATGTTGGAGTTGTTAGTCTCTATAGCTCCCTATTTTCTTGCATTTTTCATAGGGGAATCATGAAGAGTATGTTAGGAGTCTAAAATAGCATGTTTAAGGTCTTCCCTAGATTCATGCACACCTTGTGTAACATGAATCAATTGAGAAGTGAGTTTGTCCAATATTTGTGTAAATGAAGTTCATTTTCACAACCAGGATGCAATGTGATTTATGACAGGCTTCTGTTCTTTATTATCCTTAATGGTGGGTCAAGAAGTAAGGTCTCTCTTCATCCCATAGGTCATGGATGAGTTCCATATTATCGATAATATCATGCGCTTGTTAGGGAACTTATACATTATGGATTTGTAAGATACTTAGTTGATAATCTTATATGTATTGTAAAATAGCCCATTATAGAAATGAATGAGCATCCATTTATTCAATTCCTGGTGAGGGAATCCATGTTGTACTTTTGGCACCGCTCCCAAATATCATAGAGACATTCTCCCATTTCATGTGTAAAAAATGTGATCATATTTCTTAACATGGATATTTATGTAGCCAGATAGGACCTAGATAGAAAATCCTTCAGTGTGTCATCTCAGGTGGAAATTGAAGCTTATCGAAAAGAAAGCAGACACTTCTTCTTCAAGTCGCTCAAAGTAAAAGGGAACATGTTCAGTATACCTTCAGTTGGGGACCCTTAAATGTTGAATTTGCATTACATATGTAGAAATTTTTCCACATGGAAGTTTTGATCCTCCATGGCACTTCATCTACAATGGTTCTACTTCATATTCTGAAGTATCTATGGGTTGGTGTAAAAGTTACCTGCCTCAAAAGATGGGTATTTGATTGCCCCATTCAAATTATTGATTGCTAGAACTGTAAATTCCTTTAGTAATTTTGTATTTTTGTCTCTTTTTATGGGGATACAGAAGTTTAATTTATGCAAAAGTAAATAAAATATGTTATAAAAGAAGAATATGGGGTGGAATGTGAGAAAGTAAATTGCATAATGGTAAATATGGAATGAGTGAAATGATGAACTCTAGTGAAATGAATAAATAGATATAGGAGTGAGAGTTAACCTAGTCTCACTTACTAATTAAAATTTCTACTCTAGCAAGATTGTTGGGTCCCCAACAACGCACTAAAAACATGTTGCTCCAATTTTTTAGTTTTTATTTTGTAAGATGACTCAAAACGTTCACCTCAAAAGTATATAGGATCAAAGCAGTAGAGGTTGTTCCAAAAATGACCTAATATTTTTGGTCACAAAATTTTGGTTGTTTTGACAAGCTAAGTCATTGTAAAGTTTGATTGGTAGTTTTCATGAATTAAAAGCTAACTAATGAAAACCAAATTTAAGAAAGGTTCAACCAATATTAGATATCAAGTGAAATATATTGGAAAATGGATTTCACCTAACCACTCATTTCATGTTGAAAAATTGAATAGTAAATATAAAAATTAGTTCTTGTAGGAAAGAAAGCTATTTATACACCACCCTTGTCAATGCATGGGTTAGCCTAGTATACTCCGAAAACTATCATCATTAGGTAAGTTCTAAACCTCTTGGTATCCCCCACTTAACCAAAATACTTTAATTATTTAGACTAATGAGTCATAGAAAATATCCTTACCAATTCACATGCCTTCTCAACATTCATAAAAAGTCATAAAGCAAGTGTTGTTGATTATTAGTAAAAGCACAAAATTCATATCCCAATTGCTAATGAATAAAATTTTTAAAAGACACATAGTTCATTAATGAAGATCATCCAACATGAAATAATGTGGGGGCTACCCCCCCCCCCACACACACACCCCAAGAAAAGTGAATATTTGTTCATGGCGTAATCATGGAGACGTAAATAGGTTTTTTCATGAAACCATCACATGTTTGATGTATATAATTTTGGATGCAAGGGAATAATGAGATATGACCAGAAAACCAATGGAAACTCAAATCATAGGTAAAATAACAAAAACTAGATATCTTCCTTCCTTCTCTTAAGATCTGGATTCTATAAAGATGTCCAGTCCATAAAGGGAGGCATGTAGAATGGGTCATCAGTGGAGAATATTTTCTCAAGCTTATCTTCGCATGATCCTATAGGGTGCAACCCATTCTTATATCTCCTAATTCACAATCACCATCTCCTTGACCTATGAGTTTGATACCTATATGAAAAGGAAGTGAAATGTATTTATATGGTCAGAATTCCTTGGCTTTTCTATTTTTCATTAGAAGACACTTATGCGATATGTACTTGATAGTTGATATCATGTATTGCTTTTCAAAGTACCCTTCCAATGATTTTTTTGGGAGTTACACAGAGTGTAACTAAGAATTATGCCATGTACTCCATAGGTCAGTAAGTGGCAGAAGTAAATTTTATGTCATGAAAGTTCAACAACTTTTTTTAGTGAAGTAGTGAAGAACACATTGTGTTCTATGGAAATAAAACATGGCATGTAAGTCTCTATTTGAGAACAACCATTCTGCCATTTCTATTTAATTTGAAAAATCTTTCACCCAATCGTATCTCAAGTCTCCTCAAGCGGGGGATATAATCAAATAATGGTATATACAATCAAAACAATAAGGATAATTAAGAATTCACAAAAAAACACAATTGGGATTAATTTGGTGTCTAAGGATAGTGAAATCATGCAATAAGTACTCAATCAGGATAGTAAAATAAGATAAAAAAGTTCTTACCACCCCTCTAATGACTGGAGATGATGGAGTTTTGCACTAGGGTCAAACTAGATTCCAACTCTCCCTCATACTCAATCTCAATCTTGGTGTGTTCCTTGGGATACTAAAGATTTGACAATCCATGACTCAAGCCCTATAGATGTAGGAGGAGATAGTAAGAGATCTTACTACAAAGAAGGAGGAAGAAGAAAACTAAGAAAGAGGAAAAGAGGCGATGGACATTCCACTACAATCGGAAGAGACATGTAAAGCTTCAGTGAGGCTATTAGCACAAGAACAACACTAGAATAGAAACCAGACGTGCCAACTACAATGAAGACTCACAAACATAGAAGGGTAAATAAGCAGCCAAAAATGGTGAAAGAAACTCGCATAAGAGCATACGATGTGAGATAGATCTTTGCCTTGGGGTCTAGAAACCAATAAGAATAATCACCTAATTCTAGCATTTAGGAGCACAAATAAAAACAACCCATGATGAAATAACGGCATAAAAAACATGGGTAAGGTTTGGGGATGCTCATAGCATAGGTAATTGTGTCTTGGTGGTGTCAATCAACATAATGAGCCTCAAGTTTCTAGAGAAGAAGAGTGAGTTTGGTTGGGCACCATAGGGAGTCATGGGAACAAGTGAGGGTCCTAGGCAACATAGGAGTGTAGGGAATTATTTTTGAGTAATTAAAAAGTCATGGGGTTTCACATACATTTGAAATAAAACTCCAGTGCATGAAGATAATAGAGGAGGTTAACAAATGGTTGGGATTTTTCAAACAACTTGAAGAACCACAAAAAATTATGGTTCATCTAGTTCAAGATGTAAAGTTGAAGATTTTGGGGAATGAACTGGTGGAAATGGTGCTCTAGGGAGGGAGAACAAAGGGGCATATGGGACACACCCAGACAATGCTATAATAGTATGGGCTATAATATTATGGGGATAGGGGAGGCTAGTGATGGTGAACCGTTAGATCAAGTGCATGTGGTAGATGAACTATCCTATTGTGTAGACACATGAAGACTTGCATCAATGTCTGTGTGATAGATAAAGTGAAATAGAATATTATAACTTCAAAGCGATTAGTTGATTTGATTGAATAAATCATATGTAAATTGATTTATTTCTCTCTTAATAAAATTGGGGATGCATATGAATTCTAAATGACTAGATATGTAGTAGGTAGGCTAATTATAATATGAAGAATCTTCTTTTATCATTAATGTCACATGTTGAAGAAATTAGGCATTTATGTCCTACATGAATGTTAAGTACTCACTAAATGCATGTGTTCCCTTTGTAATCAATTTTTATACAAGTATTTGGTATTCATTCACTTCCTCTCATCTAGCAAAGGAAAAAAGATTCTAGAGTTCCACATTATGGTAAAAACTTATGAATTGGTGATTTTTTTATTATTAACCTCAGACAACCTATTGGTTCATCCTAATTTACCATGAAAAGGGATATATAGTACAACATTATATAGGATCCAATAACTCATAATATACTATAAAGTAGGGGAAGAGGATTTTTTTCTCTAATATAATTTAAAGGGCATAAATAGAGAGGGTTAAACTATGTACCTAAGATTGTATTTGTTACCATATATATATATATATATAGAGAGAGAGAGACATACATACATACATACATACATACATACATACATTGTAACATATGCCCCAATGAAGGGACCCAGGTTCGAAACCACACGGAGAAGCATCTCTTGATTTATCACCCTCCCGGGTGTCCGACCTCTGCCACGGGTTATGAGAGGGGGGGAATCTTTCTCTCTTAATACCATACATTGTAACATGTGTAAACATTTATATTTCAGTTGCCTTTACACCATATACCCAAATAACATATACTTGAATACTATTTCTAAGATCATTGTAGACAATGAAATCTCAAAGCATATTTTTACTAATAAGGAGTTGTTGCACAACATGAGGAAATAAGGAGATACAATAACTTTGAAAATCAAGATTGACTTCAGCAACACTTATGATGATATTTGTTTTTTTGTCAAATACAACATGCAAAAGGCTAATTTGCCTCTAAATATATTTTCATATGTCATGCAATCCATCTACAAAGGTTATACTAGAATTACATGCAATGATAGTCCCTTGCAACTCTTCAATCCCTCAAGAGGGCTACATCAAGTACATACATCCTTTTTGTATTTAATAATAATAGGTATCCAAAGTCACAATGAAATTATTGATCAAGGAACAAGTAAGGGGTTTGGAAGCATGTGAAATTATCCAGTAAGGTCCTTGAATATCCCTTGTCTTCATTGCAAACAACATCATTCTATTTACTAAAGTTGATGTGAAATATATCAATACTATATTGGATTGTTTCCAAGTTTGACAAAGTTGTAGGGGAAACCATTTGGATCGATAAATCAAAACTATATTTCTCCAAAATTTTCCCAAGCACAGTCAACGTTGATTTTTATAGGAAGATTAGTATTGAACAAATTGAGGACCTAGGCAAGTTCCTTGGGGTTCCTTTCATACTCCCAAAATTTAAAAGAAGTCACTTATGCCACCACCCTACAAAAAGTTGATAGTTAAAATTAAGGTACATACAACAAGAGACATATCACAAGTTGTAAGAGTGGGCCCATCAAATGAGCAAGGGAATGGAGTCTACTCCAGTCTCACTCCCTGGCGATGGGGTGGCGGTACTGAGAATGCAAATAGATCTTCCATACCAAGATCTCAAGCTAAGCGCACGATGCCAATAAACTAATGGCAATAGAAGGTTCAAGTTGCGAGTGAATCAAGGAGATGGTCTGAAGTTTGGAAGGGATCTAGGGATTCAAATAGTTCATCCTTGAAACATTTTTCTACTGGGTTGAAGGATGGAGCCATCCAATACCCTAGATCTATCATTGAGAGAAATTTGAAGAGATGTGAGAATTCTGTGGCTATTTACCTTATCAGTCTAAAACTGCACTGGTTCACACTTCATCGTCATCTTTCAATGCTATGGAAGGTAAAGGTAGATTTCAAGATTTTATCTCATGGAGTGATTTCTTCATTATTCAGTTCTATGATCCAATTGGTATGTGTACTACTTTGGAGCAAGGCCCCTGGCTAGTCATTGGAAATCCATTACTTCATAAGAAGTGGCAATGAGGGGAACCCCTAGAGAAACTGAAAGTCACAAAGGTGTCGATCTGGGTGTGAGTTCATTATCTGACTCTAGAGCTATAGGATGAGGACATGTTCAACATAATTGGAAGCTACATTGGTATGCCTCTGAGAGCCGATAAGCCTATAGAGGAACTAGAGAGGTTAGAGTTCTCTAGAATCTAGATATTGATTCCAGCATCCCGAACATTGCCACATGAAGTGAACCTTACCGGCGATGATAGAATCACATATGTTGTTAAGCTTGTCTATGAATGGCTCCATCTGTGTTGCAAAGTGTGTGGTACCTTTGGACATGGGCATGGGGAATGTGCAAAGGATACTTATCCTACCCCAACTCCACATTAGAATGGTAAGGAGAAGGTTGTCACTATAGATGATACCTGCTATGATTGCCCACCAACTGAAGCTATGGTGTCTTCTTAAATGCCTCAACCATAATCTATTAATGGTGGGGTGATTTCTTCTAGAATCTGACTACCTCGGTCGTTGGCGATGTGGTGATAAATCTGGCTAGTAGCTCGGTGTCTGTGAATCCTTTTGAAGGAAGATGGATGACTTCTCATAAATCGAGATATCCTCCTAGACAATTATCTAAAAGTGTTGGTACTAGTAAGAATATACAAAGTACTTTGTACAAGTTCTCTCTACTCGATACTGGTATGGATGAAGTCAGTAAGACTAACCTCAAATCCACTACAAATCATGTCTTTAACAATGGTTAGACCTTTCTCCATTGTGTCTTGGAATGTTATAGGTGCACATAATAAGTCTCTACGCATTCTGGAACAAGTTAGGAGGTCTAAAGTGGATATAGTTATTATTCTTGAATCAAGATTTTTTAAGATTATCTTATTACTAGATACTAATAGTCTTTGGAGGGATGCTCAACTCCTTAATAACTCTGATTATTACAATTATACCAGGATCATTAATTATGTGGGAAGATCTGATTATTTCTATTAATAAAATGCTTGATAGTGAGCAATTTATCCATTGTAAAGTTTACTATGGCGATGATAACTTTCACTTAACTACAATTTATGGATCCAATGATGATCAGGAAAGAATATCTTTATGGAATGGTCTCTGCAATCTCTCAAATTCTTTGTTTGGTGACTGGTGTGTCCTTGGAGATTTCAATGAAGTTAGGCACTTTTTAAAAAATGGGGAAGCATGCTCCTTCTATTATGAGTATTGATGGTTATAATAATTCTATTCATGATTTTAATTTGTATGAGACTCCAGGGAATGGACCTTTTTCACTTGGGATAGAAAAAGCAAGAATGGGGTGAGAATTTTTTTCTAAAATTGATCATATGTTTAGGAATCTGAGCTTTTTTAACTCCTTCCCTACAATTTGGAGTGAAGTTCCTTCCAACACTGTGAGTATTCATAAGATCCTTATTCTTCATCTTTATAGTAGGAAAAGATTCAGTGGACCCTTCGATTTAATAAATTCATGGTCTATTAATGTGTATTTTTTGGATATTGTTAAGGATGCTTGGACATTGAATGTTTCTGGAGCACTTGTGTATAGAGTATACAGGAAATTGAATGTTGTTAAAATGTCTCTTATTAAGTGGACCAAGGAGAAGGTTGAGAACTTTTCCTCTAGAGCTGGGAGGTTAGAAGTTGAGGTTCACTTCCTTCAAATTCAAGCAAATAGAGATCCTGGAAATGTTTCACTACATGCTGATGTTAATGCCATTAGGCTGGAACCTATTGATTCCATTAAGGTAGAGGAGGCTTACTTCAGACAAAAGTCATAATACTAAATTCTTTTAATCCTCTCTCAAAGTTAGGAGGATGAGAAATACTATCTATTATCTTGAGTTTGATGGTTCTTTCTGTTATAATGAGGATGTTATTTCTGATCATATTACTGGATATTATGAAAATATCTTCAATTCTTCAGGTCTGTGATGGTCAATGAAATAATGCATGGTATGTTCCCCAAATCTCTAATACTCAATTCAATTTATTGAGAAAGTTGGTCACTACTGAGGAGATAGAAGTCGCATCAAAGGTTTGGGAGTTGACATAGCCCCAGGACCTGATGGTTTCAACTCCCATGCTTTTCAAGGTGACTTGGGATATAGTGGGGGTAGATATTGTTAAAGCTATTAAAAGTTTCTTCTATGATTCCAAACTCTTTGGGGGAATGAGATCACTCTTTCATTGTTTAGTTCCTAAAGTCAGAGATGCCTATAATATCAAGGATTTCAAGCCAATTTCCTTATGTAATATTTTATAAAGGTCATTACCAAGATCATGGAGAACATGCTGCAAGATATCATGTCTGACTTCATAAGTATTAACCAAATGGCTTTTGTGAAAGGAAGAAGCATTGGGGATGCCATTCAGTTGGCTAATGAGATCTTAAGCTCTTTTAATAATGTTGAGGGTTCTTATAAGCTATATGTCAAAACTGACTTGTCTAAGTATTTTGACTTGGTTCATAGAAATTTCATCATTATGATGCTTTGTAGAATAGGTTTTCCCCAATGTTGGATTGGCTAGGTAGATGCTAGCTTCAATTCTTCTTCATCTCAAGTCCTTATTAATGGGACTACTTCTAGAACTTTTTCATCTTCTAATGGTGTGAGACAAGGCGATCCATTATCACCTTATCTTTTTTTATTGATATGCAAGGACTTTCCATGTTGATTGACTACCGGGTCAAAGAAGGTGTTCTTATCCCTATCCAAGCTTCCAAGCATTTCCAGGTCTCTCATATGGTGTTTGTTGATGATATGATGATCTTCTTAAAGGCGGATGAGAATAATTATATTAATTTTCTTGGCATTCTTCATACTTTTGAAAGACTATCTAGGCTTAAGTTGAATTGTGATAAAAGTCAAGTTTTTCTCAGTAAGAATGCTATTGCTCCTAATTTGGTTTCTTAGAGTATTTATTTATTAGGTTTTCCAGTGAAGTATCTGGGTCTACCATTATTCACTGGTAGACTTACTAAAAAGCTTTTTTCTCCTATCATTGATAAGTTGAAGATGAAACTAGATGATTGGAAGGGTCATCTGCTTTCTATGGCTGGAAGGGTTGAACTTACAATTTCAACCTTGGCATCTTATCACATATTCTGTATGGGACCCTTCCCTCTTCCTGTTGTTGTCACTGATGAATTGGAGAAGATAATGAGACATTTCATTTAGGGTGAATATGTTGAAGACAAAAGAAAGCTACATTCTATTTCTTGGAATGATATTTGTAGACCAAGGAAGGAAGGGGGCTTGGTATTCATCATATTAAGGATTGGATTCAAGCTGGATTAGTGAAAAACCTTTAGGATGTTGCTACCAAAAAGAATACTCTCTAGGTGAAATGGATTCATGAAAGGTATATTCTGGACTCCTCAGTATGGACAGTTAATGTTGAAGCTTCTTGCTCTTGGATGTGAAGAAGGCTTCTTAACAAAAGAGTTTTTCTTGTGTCTCTTATTGATCTGAAAGTTGGTCATGGGGATTCCTTTCTTTTGTGGCTCGACCCATGGTGTCCCAATAAGTCTTTATTTTATAAACATGTTGATCATTAGTTGAAGTTTAGAGTGAAAGATGGTATTTTGGCTAAAGTTAGTTCTTGTATAAATAAGGATTCCTGGAAATTCCCAGTTGTTAGCGGTTCTAAATTAGCTCAGGCTTTTTTGGAAAGCTTTCCTCCTCCTGATCTGAATAAAGATGACCTTATCTTATCCAATGGTAAATTCTCTATCTCTAGAAGGGAACTTTGGAATGTCTGCAGGTTGAAGGGCCTGGAGGTTCCTTGAGGGACTTGAATACGGTCCAAGTGCTTGCCCAGGAAGTTTTCTATATTTTTATGGAAGTTCTTTCTAAACAATTTAGTTATTGTGGGTATGTTGAAGAGGTTTGTCTATCACTTGTCTCGAAATGTTGTCTTTGTGGTGAAGCTGAAGCGTCTAAAACCCATCTTTTTTATGAATGTGCTTTTACTGGAGACTTATGAGGAAGATTCAATCTAAAATATGGAGATTCTTCTGATGAAGATGATGACCTCATCAATTTTGGAGGTCTGAGAATTTTTTTGGCCTATTCTAATCTGTTCCACATGTGGGAAGACTGTAATCATAGGATTTTTGATGGTTTTACTAATAGTACAGATAGGGTTCGGTTCTCTATACTCCATATAGTTGAGATATGTAAAGAGTGGTTTCCTTCTTCCTTTTATGATTTTAAATAGTTTTGAAAAATCAAAACAAAAAGAGAAACACGTTGTGTACAAAAAAAGAGAGCCATATCACTAGCTGGTAGGGGTGCCTTAACAAATCAGTGCCTAGTGAAGTTCCTACTTATTTTATGCTAACAAAGGTTCTTCCCTTAAAACTCTATGATATAATAGACACCTCTGTCTACAAATTCATATGTATAGGAGGTCATAAGAAAAGAACTATGTCCCTTGTATCATAGATAGTGGTGACTATTGGAATAAAGCATGCAAGTCTAGGCATATAATCAATGTGAGTTAGAACAAAGCCTTGATGAGTTAGAGTGTGTTGGAAGAAAGAATTTGGGCAGCAACCTTATAGAGTGAATGATTAGAGTATAAATATGTTGCTTTTAAGAGCCAGAAAGGAAGAACAACTTCTTTGTATCAGATGGTCACTCAAAAGAGATTTCCTTAATCAAATTTTACATAAAATTATAACTCATGAAAAACTATTTTCGTATGCAATGATAGTTGAGTGAGTGAATAACAACATATTCACCGATTGTTTCATGAATATGGTACTAAGTGAAATTCAAAAACACACTACTACCAACGTTATAAACCTCAAAGATGAATTGCATGCAACCTTACTAAAGGAATATCTTCTACCCTAGGTCAATAATAAGGTCCACCGCATGAATATATATATATATATATATATATATATACACACACACATATATATATGTATATGTATAGATATGTATATGTGTATATATATATATGTATATGTATGGTTTTGGCAATGATGAATGAGAATGGAGCAAAGGAACGTCTTTACAAAATCTGCATATGATATTATAAGAGAAGGGAAGTAAGATTGCAAAACCAATGCCTTGAGACATGTAGAGAGGAAAAGCTTCCAAGAACGTGTATAATATTTATTTCTCTTGCATATAGTAAAGCCATAATTGCAAATAAATGGAAGAAAAGTACCCAACTCACCAATGAGAAGAACGTGATTATGGTATCGATCTAAAGAGGGAGTGATCCTCATGAGATCTATGACTGCAACAAAGCCAAGCAAAGCCTTATTAACAAGTTGTAACAACTTGTTTTTAAGAGTCTTGTTGTTGGATACCTTCCCACAAACTCTATTGCCATCTATTTAGTGGTTTATTATACCTTTGTTCACAATAACTTGTAGGTCTATATTTTATCCAATTTCATGAAGGTGATCTTAGATGTTGTATTATCTATGAATACATAAATGATTTCTCTATTACCTATGAATGTGTGATTTCATCAAAAAGAGAAAGAGTTATATGTGGAAAACTGAATCCTAAGGACTTCACATGTACTTTTGATGAATTCATTTGTAACACTCCATATTATCTCATCAGACTCTGATCTTCTAGTGGATGGCCTAGATATAGTTCATACCAAAAACAAACATGTCAATTACCAAGTATGTGAGGTCAGCATAGTTTATCTATTATGTTAACGATTCTAAAATATTTTGTGATGGTATAAGCACTACCAACCTTAATTCTTCACTAGCTTTCAGTATTTTTAATCTTGTTTCTTGCCTCTATGAGTAGGATGAGATGAATAAACAACCTCTTGACTTTAATACAAATTTAAAACATAAAAATTAGGAACATAGCTATGTATTCATATATCTTATATAAAAGTACATATAAATATAAATAATGCATATACATGTGTATCTACCATTATATATAACATATTTATCTACCGTTATATATAACATATGTATATCTAGTTATATAAGTAATATATATATATATATATATATATATATATATATATATAGATTGATCTATAGATATATAGATAGATATATGAATTAGTATGTAATTGACAAGATATGTTCAATTGCAACTTTATTTTGAAAAGGATACAAGGGCACAACTATTATTTTGTTTGTAACATTATGTGCTCAAACTATGATTTTCATTTAAAACCTATAAGGACTTGGGTTTGACACATATCAAGTCAATGAGATTACTAGGTATGGTTGTGAGAGACATGTTCTATGTCATTTGTTGATTAGACAAGCATCATGTTGATGTGAAAAATTCCAATGAGGCATGGATTTACCCCAGGATTTTTGGTAAAATGGTAAGCAAGAAGTGTACCATGATTTGTGATATATAACTCACAACTAAGCTCATAGTTTATATATTTCTATTCAGATCCAACATAATAATTCTTTAAATATTAGATTAATGCATAAATTGTTATGTTTTTATTATATAATATATAATACTGATATTTGTGTTTTTGGAAGTTTTGAATTTGTGTTACCATATTAGTAATTAATAGTGACTCAAGATGAATACCAATTAATACCCCATGAAACATAGATCATCCAACTCTTTTTAATAAAGAACCAACCTGGATTGAATTTAGAGTTTAGTTTCAAAGCCTGCAATGATTGAATTTGAAGTAAGTACTTTCTGGACAAATTCATGGATTCAAAACAACATTGACATCTTCAAATTTGTGAGTGAAGGTATATATTTTTATTATTAATCCATACCATGTAGGGTAAAGTTTATGATAAAGATTATTGTTACCCCCCCCCCCCCGAAAAAAAAAGATTATTGTTACCCATTTACGCATTCGATTAATTCTATAGGGTAAGGTATACTCACTTTTTATAACTTTCCAATATGAGGAGGAGAGGTCCAACCTTATTACAGATATGCAAAAATAGTATTTAGTTGTTTCTATAAAACTTCCCTCGAGATTCTTTAGTTGAATGTGGAACCCACCACTTGCAACTAACAAATAGTTATTTCTATTAAAATTCCTTCTAGATGCTCAAGTTGGGTATTAAACCCACAACCTACAACTAAGAAACTAATTGTAATTTCCATTTGGATCAACTTACAAGGTAGGATAAGATACATACAATATCCATAACCATTTATCCTTTACCCATTTATGGCATGTTTGGTTCACGAACATGATACATATGGGATTCAATGAAGCATTGGGTAGTATGGTATATGAAAAGGATTGGTTTTATGTATACCATCTCACATTTGGGAGAAACACAAAAAAGGACTCCAGATCTAGTTGGAAGTAGAACCACTAGATCTAGAAGGGTTGGAGTACGTAGAAGGAGAAAATTTAAGTTGGGCTAGAGGTGGGTGGAGGATGGGAAGTTTTATGTAGTAGCATAATATGGGGAATGATTTTTTCTTGTAGTTTGAGAAGAATACTGGAAGGATCTAATATGTTAACAATGGGGATGGGTAGGTTGAGGCCTGATCAAACACAAAGAAGGTGAAGGCTTACCAGAACAATAGTTTGATAAAAGCTGAGAGGTACTACAAGTTGTAGAGGTGGCGGCGAGAAGGCGAGCGTTCATCAACACAATGAAGGTGAAAGTTGGAGGGTGTATCAGGCCTCAGGGGGTGAGATGGAGGTTTTAAGCAAAAATGGTTAAAGGATGAAGGCTACATAAGACTAAATTTAATCTATATTGGGAGAATGGGGAGACAATCAGTCAAAGGGGTTTCATGTAGAGTCATACCCATAGTTTGTACCTCTGTAGTACCATGGGGTGTGCGGAGTCAAACCCATAGTCTGTACCTCTGTAGTACCATGAGGTGTGTGGGTTGGAGGAGTCCCAAGGCATCAGGATTCTATTTCCATGGTTGTTCCATCCCAAACTATAATTAACAAAAACAAACGTAGGTTGGGACTTTTTAACAAGATCCCAGTTCAATAATATACAAACAACCACATACCAAACATGTCGTTATGGTCATGAAAAGTTAATAGATATATCATATGGGATAATCTACATAAATATCCCAATCCTAATATATATATATCCAAGCGTCAAAACATTCGGTGGCATCTAAAGATATTTTTTGGGTGGGTATGACTAGTCCATATCCATACCCACTATATACATTTGAATTTTGATCCAAGACATACCCCTACCATTTCAAGAAAATATATAATAACACATATTCATTCTTTTCCCAATGAGTCATGGGTACCAAACATGTACCCACCCTATTTATATAAAATACGTAATGATATATATCCATACCTACCCAATGATTTGTCAGTTGAGTTGTGTATTGCTTTTTTGTTTTTACAAACAGAATCCATTGGAGTTTGACTTGAGAAAATTTTGGTTGTAACAAAAAATTGAACATTTAATTCCACTATGGCTTAATTTGGTTTGTATATTTTGGTTAATTTGATCAATATGGTTAATCAATTTCAGTCAATTGGTTAAGTAATTAATTTGTCAATTAAGAATATTTTCTATTTGGTCAATTAAATTAATCAAATATCCACAATTCATAGATTCAAAATTATTTTAAACAAATACAAAATATTGTACATTTGATTAATAAATGAACCAAATGACCAAAACTTATATATTCAAAATTATTCTAAACATATACATACCTATGTTTTTATACTTATATTTCAAGAAACCTCTAAATTTATATGTTATTCAAATTTTATGAACTTATAGAGCTTGTATTTGTATTCAATGCTACTATAATACAAGAGTTGATTAATTTTATTAATACTTTCAATAGATATTATTGTAGAAGTATTATTTGATTAACCAAAATAATTGATTGAGCCAACTAGTTAAACATAATAAATTGGCCAAGCATAATTCAATTGAATTATTGATTAAACTCTAACACCATGAATTAACTTACTAGACGGACCAAATTAATAATTAGTTGTAAAACTAACTGGATAATCATTCCTACTGCAAATGTAATACACATATTAGGGATCACTTATATTGCTTGGCCCTCAGCTCTCCACTACTTCTCAATATTCATGAGTTTTGCCTTCTCTCTATAGAGTTGTTAGGGCTCCCACATGCCTTTCCTAGTGGTGGTGTGCCATCAGGGTTAGGTGATAAGACCCCATTCCTTTATCTAGTGCATTTCTTCGGCTTGGCTACTCCCCATAGGTGGTCTCCTACCCTAATTTTATACTCACGCACCTTGTAGGTGGGTTTCTTCCATTGCATAACCACCATTTCTTTATGGATGGCTCCTTCTTTAAGGATCACCAACATCAAAGTAGATTGAGGTGCTATCTTGAGTCACCAACTATTGGAACCTACATAAGAAGTGGGAACAAATGAAGAACCTATTCCATCTTCCTTGTGAACAAATGACTAGACACATCTAATCATAGGCTACCGATAGAGCCATCATGGCCTGTGAATCTAGTATTTGAGCTCAAGAGGAATCCTAGGATCTATTCATCTTGGCTCTGACACCCTCTCTCACCTGACCAATTCACAATACCTTAGATCCTTCCCCACCTAAAGATAAATATCTTACCACCTAAATATAAAACTTTTACTATAACATCCCAGGATTTGAGGCCTTGGATAAAATGATCTGAAAACAAATGATTGGACTACCCATATCACCAAGGTGCACCTCCTTTTAGGGAGCCTATCACTAAGAACTCTATAGTTAAGCGTGCTCAGCTTAGAGTAGTACTAGGATGGGTGACCAATCACAAAGTTGATCCTGACTTGCACATGAGTGGGGAAAAAGCCCACATTTAAGGCTAGTGGAGGTCTGTGGGGCCATTCACCATTCTTGTAACCTTGTAAGAGCCTTGGGGAGTGGGCTCGGGCCTCAAAAATGGTATCAGAGCTAATTCCCCGCCAGTAGGTGGGGCCCACATGGACATATGGCATGCTGGTCTTAAGCCTTACAGTCAAGGTAAGTTGGAAAGGGCTATCCATTGAGACGAGATGGATCTACCCTTGCGTTGGTAGCTGTGGATGGGAGTTGGGTGTCCATGGGCCATTTTGAGCCTGCACTGAAATGGGGAGCAAATTATGAGACCATATAGTTGAGCCTTGATGAGGACATCAACATCCTAAGTGGGGAAGATTGTAACGTCCCAAGATTTGAAGCCTTGGATAAAATGATAATAAAAGGAATGATTGGATACCCATATCACCAACGTGCACCTCCTTTTCAGGGAGCTCATCACTAGTAAGGGGGATAATGGAGGCCTGTGGGTCCAGTCATCATTCTTGTAACCTTGCTAGAGCCTTGGGAAGTGGCTCGAGCCTCACAAATGGTATTAGAGCCAATTCTCCTCCAATAGGTGGGGCCCACATGGACATGTGGCATGCCAGTCTTAAGCTGTGCGGTCCATGCAAGTTGGAAAGGCCTATCTGCTGAGATGAGATGAAGCCGCCCTTGCACTGGTAGCTTTGGATGGGAGCTGAGTGTCCCAAGAATTGAGGCCTCAGATAAAATGATATTAAAAGGAATGGTTGGATACCCATATCACCAATGTGCACCTCCTTATTAGGGATCCTATCACTATTAAGCGTGCTCAGCTTGGAGTGGTACTAGGATGGGTGACTAGTCATGAAGTTGATCTTGACTTGCACGTGAGTGAGGACAAAGTACGTAGTTGAAACCAGTGGTGGTATGTGAGGTCATTCATCATTCCTGAAATCTTGCTAGAGATTTAGAAAGTGGGCCCGAACCTCACATTTACCACCACACACATTCAATGATACCATACTTTAACACCACCTTGACATTATCATAACTCCAACATTTAACACCAACTCTTTCCCTGTGCATACTTTGGTAATAGCTCTATACTCTCCGACCACGTCATCTCAGTTACTTCTTGTATGAGTCTCATGCTTCAAATCATATGAAGCAGTATGTGTGTCCATGGGAAAGTCACCTTATGAGGCATGGGTGGTGGATGCTTGCCATTTGTTGTGACATAAGGAGGTGCATTTGGCCACTCTAGAGAAGTCCAACATCCTGGGGGGACAGTTTTGGAGGCCATTCTTGAACTTGATAGGCGTGGGGTTGACCAACCAGATGACTATCCATTGAAAGAACTTTCCCCTACCATTACCAAGGTTGGTGAGGATGAGCCATTATGATGGCCTCAAGAAGACACCATGTGATGGCATCCATGGACCTATTTGGAGGAACGAACAAATCATCTCAATGACTACAACGACTGACCAAGCCTGGTCCTTGAACCGCTAGTGATTACTTCCATCAGGGGCATAGCTAGGGGGAGCTTGCAGGGCTGTAGTGCCCCCCAGACCCTAAGGAAAAAACTAAAAATGCAATGTATATATAAATATAACAAGATAGAAGTATAATAATAATGTTTTGTGTTGTTATTGATCATCGTAGAAGCCTTAGCTCCGCTGGTAAATGTTCCTTGCCATGTATTTGTTGTCCCGGGTTCAAATCCTAGAGACATTGCTTTTGTGTCGCTCACTCAGGTCACACAACAATCATATAGCTAATGCACGAATAGTTCTCAGAACTCAACTTATATATCAGTTGGTGGATTCCTTAATATCTCTGTAGATGTACTGGGTTCGAGTCTCAACTTGTAGTTTTACTTATTTTTGGGTCAACATTTAAAAAATACATATGTAGCAAAGCAATTCATTTATCTTAAAACACTATCATATGCAAATTTTATAGAATTTAATACTTTTATTGTAGCTAATGATATGTTTTTTTTTAAATTACTAGATGTTGTTTTGGATGTGAACAATGAAGTGTACATACATAGATTGATTTACAAACAAAATTTTAGTAGGTATCAACTCAATATATTCTAAAATCAAAAGCCATACTTGTAGGGGTGAGCAGAATATGGTTAATAACCGTTTAACCGAATGGTTAATTTATTTTAGAAATTTTGATTAATTTTGTTATTTATTTTGGTTAATTGGTTAGAATGTTAATTTGACGATTAAAAATATTTTCTATTTGGCTAACAGAATTAACCAAATAGTAAAAAAAGTACTACACATATATACCTACATACTTGTACTAGTATTTGAGAAGACCTCTACATTTACATACTTATCACGTTTTTCATGAAATGTGCACCTCTAAATCTATATGCAATACTACTATAGTATAATAATTGATCAAAGTCTTATGAGTATTTTTATATAATATTATTACAAGAGTGTTATTTAGTTAACCAAATTAACTGACCGAATCAACCGTTAATCGGTTAACCATACTGAATTAACTGACACTAATATGGTTATATTAATGATTAAATTTTCACAACACAAATTAACCATTTAACCAAATCAAATTAACCATAACCGACTGAATTAATCGAATGCTCATGTCTAAATATCGGTAGTGAGTCATATAACTTAGCCTCTCATGTGATGATTTTCTAGATCTGCCACTGACTACCATCTAATTCAAGTGCAGACACTGGATGAGTGCAGGGGCGGAGCCAGGAATCTGACATTGGAGGGCCAGTTTGTGTGAGCGAGAAACAAAAATCTATGATCTACAAATTATCAAATTATACTTATATGGTTATAAGAATTTAATTAAGTTACATATTACAATTGTTTATTGGATAGTATCCATGCATTATGTTATCATATGTGATTGTTGTATATATTTCTTCCTTAATATACAAATTAGTGGTCAAATAAACCATTCTCTAAGACAAAATATTCTTGTTACAAACACGAAGATATATATGTTTTTGAAGAACGATTTAAGGAACTAATAGAAATGAAGAAAAGTATTACACAACTTAAAAATAATTTTTCATTAACTCATAAACTGACTTTGAATTACTGAAGAAGAAATATATCATAGTATTCAAACTGCCTGAGTATGAGGTAAGAAAAAAATCTGATGCTGTTGATATAGGTGGACT
This sequence comes from Alisma plantago-aquatica, assembly GCA_963693085.1. Taxonomy (NCBI): domain Eukaryota; kingdom Viridiplantae; phylum Streptophyta; class Magnoliopsida; order Alismatales; family Alismataceae; genus Alisma; species Alisma plantago-aquatica. The sequence goes on along the minus strand of OY856411.1, from coordinate 492,864,738 downwards.
TTCATTTACTTCCTGATCAGTCAATATTACATGATTGGTTGTAAGAGGGGACATTGATACAGTTAACTCAGGTATCGAGATGAAGAGCATTAGATGGTAAGAAAACAACTTATCTTGTAGTCGTTAAATAAAAGAAAGACAATGTTAATAGGACATTAAAGTTTTAAAAAATTCGCCTAGACGACAATTGTGCATGATAGACGGTTACGGGATAGTAAAATATACATTTATTAGGAACATCATACTATTTTAGACATACGTAATGATTTTTCTTGGATATTAACAGTTAGAAGAAAATTTGCTTTTTATAGAAGACAAGATGTTCAAAGAAGAACTAGAATCGACCAAGTGAAACTATAACGAATTTGTACTCCTTTTCAAGCCATTCAAAACATGTGCTGACGTTCCGATGACTGAAGTGTAGAATAAATAAAATGTGTGAAGTCTGAAAAAAATCTATCAGTCAAAGCTGTCTATTGATTATGAGATGCCTGAGTTGATTTTTTTGTCCCAAATAGTTAACTGTAATCCCTTAGAATAAGCTATTAACACATAGTAGTTACAAGGGTTGACAGAAATGATGAAAGGCGAGGGTGGTGCAGCGGAACCCTCTGTGGCCCCTGCTGGTGGAAGACCAACCCCAGATGATACCTAGGGAAGACGTGCAAGTACTCTTCCCCTACTAGGAGGTCGCAGCCTACCTATTCGGCCCTGTAATGGTGAGTTCTTGATTGCATGTACTGCCTTGGCACTGCGTTCAGACTTATGGTCTTCCCACCCTTTTGCCATCATGATTCTTCATACCTCATCATCCATAGTATTTATTGTGAAACATCCAAGAGATGGCATCAAAATAGCAACTTCTAAGAAAAAGGGCTCACATTCAAGCTACCTTCACCAGATAGTATTGAGATTCCACATTTTTTGATGGATTCTCAGATTAGAACACAACCTCGCTAACCTATTTGTTGTCTTGATGGTGGTTCCGAGCTGTAAGCCACATCCCCCTGATGGTGATGGGCCATTAAGTGAGTATTGAGGAGCACTTCATTAATATCCAATCAGTAGCGTGCATACCGTGAGATGAGAGCCTAGCTCACACCCTTCGCGACCAAGGAGGCCATCTCCCCTTGAACAATGGATGAGAAGGCTTATTTGGCATTCTAGACCTTGAACCACTCTCATGAAGAGCCCTCTAGCCCATATTTACACCTTCCTGCCCCATGGTACGACACCGATGATAACAACTCACACATTCTTCTTTGGGGATTGGATCTATGTGGTCTTAGGCTGTAAATGGGTAGGATATGGTGCATGTATGGTCATATCTATAACCGTAACTATTTAGTTAAACGAGTATGGGTACGGTTATATACCTGCTTGTGAAAAGCTATACCCGCACCATGCCCATATCCGCATAACCGTCGGATATATGAATGAATAATTGGGTATATAGTTATTTTAACCTGCTATATTAATACACCATAAATTTCAGGATACAAAAAAACTATCACACTTAAATGGGTAGGAGGTATATCATTAAAGGCGGAGAGGAGAGAGAAGTGGAACGAGAGAATGACTTTATGATCTTCTTAATTTAGAAAAATGTGCTTGTGTGGCTATGAAGGTGCGTAAATGGATTGTTTATTATACTTCTGTAAGGTACTTATATTTACTAGATGTAAGCACTATGATGTTGAGCATTACATTTAATATAAATATTTACTATTATAATGTACTTATATTTGCTAGATGTGAGTCCTATAATAAACACCATTACATTCAATGTAAATTATTTATATAAAAATAATTAAATATGTGTATGGATATACATGGTATAGATATATACATAACCATAACCCGTGAGAGGTGAGTACACGGATATTAGGGTAAGTAGTTATATGATTATAAAAATGTATACTCATGACGGGTTTAGAGAATATGGGTTTGAGGATATGCGGATATACCCATATCCATTTACAAGCCTATCTGGTCCCTTGGGAACAGTCGGTAGCCCAATAGTCAGTGCAGCCACAACCTTCAAGAACCACTCTTTCCTACCTGAGTGGATGTGTGACCTCCTTCAACTAGATGTTCCTAGATGAAGGGATGGCCAACCCTAGTGGACCGACACATTTAATAAAGAGAAATTGTAGACATAGACTCTTATAGACCCTGCCTAGTTTTTGGGATTGAGAGTTGATACTTTGTCTTGTATACTCAACGACAACAAAGCAATAAAAGATGAGAGAATTAGAAGAGAGAGAAAAATAATTTTGTCTACAACTTTCAATATGGAATGTATTTTTTGATGAAACAAAAAGTATCATAATATTAGATTTAATAAATACAGAATTTTACAGAGAAATAGAAGATAAGCGGGCAACAAGTTGTTCCGCTAGTCCTTTTTACATGACAAAACCAATAGATTTCTTGTAAAAATACTTTTGTCTTTTGGCGTACCATACACATATTCTAGATAGAGTACTCGTATACTTGAATACAGTCATTAACAAGTGAACATTCATATTGTGTCTCAAAACGGGAGTAATGCACCCCAAATCTCACGTCTTGTACCTCTTATATCTACGCAAGTATATCATCAACATTTTGGGGTATATATACATATTTTAGGGTATGTTATTCTCACTTTTGGAGGTATAATATTTATACTTTATTTATTGACGTATTGTACCCCTAAACACGAGTCTTATACCCAGTATAATATAAAATATTTACTATACCTAATTTAATTTTAATATTTAACTTTATGATTAAGCGTACCAATAGGGGTAAAATATTTATATTTTGAGGTATATTACTGTCATTTTAGAGGTATAATGCTAATGTTACTTCTATTTTGGATACAACACCCAAAATTTTATAATTATTATAATTTTATGATCCTCTTTTATCTTATTATACTTCTCATATTATTTTTTAATCTTCAAAATATATCAACATTAGTCTTGTTAAAAAATATTTTTTTGTGAAACTTAATGTTTAATTTTCTTTCTGACAAAAAAATCTAACATTTGTGAACAATATATTTTTTTACTACCATTTCTCTCTTTCATGATGAGTCTTTTTTTCTGCAACATCAACGGTAATTACGCCTTCCAACTAGATGAGCAGTAGAAGGGTGTAGTTGGCTATATGAAACCCCACCGTGAATCGATCAGTTGTGGCCCGTGGTGGATGGGTTCTGATTTCTGAGGGTGTCGCAGTCGGTCTATGAGGATCATGATTCCCCATGCATAGTGATGGGTTCGTCGGGAGCGTGGGCCTCCAATGGTCCTTTAGCCTGTGTTTGGCACGGGACTGAAACCCAGTTTAGGTCTGTCTTTATGTGCCAACCCCACCAAACAAGAGACAGATTGGGATTAGTTTTTGTTTGGTTCACAACCTAAATAAAACCCCATTTCGGGATAACAGAACCCACAAACCACGGCTAGCCCAGTCCCACGAGGGGTGGGATTCCGATTCATACCCCGGTTTCTACGATCTGACTCCATTTTCGGCTCACCCTTCCCCCGACAGTGCCATCACCCTCCGACACCTCCCTGCCCCTTTGCCTTTCCCCTCTCCCTCTTATGATCTCTCTTCTGCTCTCCCTCTCCCGAGACCCCGACGCCCTCCCACCAGTTACTATTTCTTTGTGAGTTAATGACGCCCTCTCCAGAGACCTCGACGCCCTCTTCCGGTTCATAAAGTTGCAGCCCATCATTTCTAATGGCAGGCCAGTGGCGTAGGGATAACCCCGAACAGTGGCGTAGGTGTAAGAGATGGTCAATCAAGCCGACGGAGGGGTATGGTGGATCGTCTGCAATCGCCGAGCTACACCGCCAGTCTAGACGGCGAGAATTAGGCATCCCAACTTATCATCTCCCATCAAAGCCCCCCTTTTCACTTTGTGCAAGCCCAGTAAACCCTAGCAAGGGCAAGCGTTGTCACGACTGCTATATAGTGTTGTGATTCATCTCTGATATCCTCCCTGTTCACCTTCGCATCCTCCACAAAATCTTCTCTGAAGCTGCCGATGTTGAGCCCATGTACTAACAAGTCACCCAGCTGCTTGAGAGGTATGTCTTCGTCGACCCTTTTCTTTGTTTTAGTAGGCTAGCGGCTTCACTCCTGTACTGAGAGATTATTTCATCAGTAAGCTAATGTGTATTCCCTCTATATTTCTTTTATGTATCGTCCCTGACACTGTCACTGACCGTGCTTCTATCTTCAACCTTGATTTTGGCTGACCAGGTATTTCTCCTGATCAATACGAACACATTTTCTGTGTAATGAACCAGATGTATGATTTTAATTTTCATATAAGAGCAAAAAAGTATGTGGTCTTTTGGGACATTCCAAGATAAAAGGGATGCATTGAAATCAAATAGGTCGACCATATGGGATAGGAACAAAATAATAGTTATATATTTATATTGACAATTTAATTAATGAGTTCTCCCTGCTAGTAACCTCATGTACGAGGATAGGTTTATATTTAGACATGATTGTTTTAGCATATTATTTGGTCATAGAAGGTACTTGAGAAGTAGATTTATATAATATCTGTCAGTGTGTTTTCAGATTAATATCTATCATGTATTATGTTAGATAGGTCATTATTTGTTCAGGTACAAATCTATTATGTAATATATTTGTTTAAGTTGGAACAAGTATGCGCTATAAGCCCTACACTGAGGTCTGAATCATTCATGTAGGTTTTTTTTATGTATCAACTTTTCAAAACTAGAACTGGCACATCATAACTTTGATTATTCAACTTCTTCTTATTTGTGTTATGACTGTGCGCCTTGACTTCTTATGCTTTGTATACGTACAAATTGTACACCCATTAGTATAGGTAGATCTTTTTCATAGTCATTTTAGTTATTTTGTAAACTTTAGTACCAACTTTGTTTTGTGTTGAATATATTTTGGCACCTTGTACACAGCCCTTGACTAAGGTCTGTACCCCCCCCAAACTAGGTCTACTATGATGGTACAAAATTGGAATCCACCTATTACATATTATTTTTATTTAATTTGGAACATACTAGTGTGTAGTGTACATTGTATATTCTCATAAACATACTAGTTTGTAGTTGGAACAATTATGTGCTATAAGCCCTAATTTGATAAGTCACTATTTGTTCAGTTTAAAATAATATGATGTAATATTTTTATTTAAGTTGAAACATATATCTGAATGCCGACTATTATGTTATAGATCACCTAAATTATGTTGTTGTTAATAATCTTATAAACATCAATACACCACCATTCTATGTAGAGAACAATATTTTGCTGCTCCTGTCACTATTTTGGGATGCCAACTTAGTCTACTTTGGTTCCAGAATATTATTTGACCATCTAATAAGTTGTTCATTATTTATTTCAAATAATCCAACCATTTTGACTAATCTGTATTCCCTCTGCATTTCTTGTATGTACCATCCCTGACACGGTCACTGGCCGTGCTCATCTCTTCAACCTTGATTTCGGTAGACCAGGTATTTATCCTGATCAATACGAACACATTTTCTGTGTAATGAACCAGAAATATGATTTTAATTTTTATATAAGAGCAAAAAAGTATGTGGTCTTTTGGGACATTCCCAGATAAAAGGGATGCATTGAAATGAAATAGCTCGACCATATGGGATAGGAACAAAATAGCTCGGCCTACATGGTGAAGAACAATTGACAAAGCAGCTCGAACGAATTAATTTACAAAATTGACCTTTAATAGAATGTATCACAAGAATATATTTAATAGTCACTTACTACATTTATTTATGCATTGTCATCTAAGCATAAACTTAAATCCATCACAATGTCAATTACAGGTGTAAAATTAATAGTTATATATTTATATTGACAATTTAATTAATGATTTCTCCCTACTAGTAACCTCATATACGAGGACATGTTTATATTTAGACATGATTATTTTTGCATATTGTTTGGTCATGGAAGAAACCCTAGAAGTAGATTTATGTAATATCTATCAATGTGTTTTCAGGTTAATATCTATAATGTCTTAAGTTTGATTGGTCATTATTTGTTCAGGTACAAATCTATTATGTAATATATTTGTTTAAGTTGGAACAAGTATGTGCTATAAGCCCTACATTGAGATTTGAATCATTCATGTAAGTTTTTTTATGTATCAACTTTTCAAAACTAGAACTGGCACACCCTAATTTTGATTATCCAACTTCTTCTTATTTGTGTTATGAATGTGCGCCTTGACTGCTTATGCTTTGTATACGTGCAAATTGTACACCCATTAGTAAAGGTAGATCTTTTTCATAGTCATTTGAGTCATTTTGTAAAATTTAGTACCAACTTTGCTTTGTGTTGAATATATTTTGGCACCTTGTACACAACCCTTGACTGAGGTCTGCCCCCCATCCCCTGAACTAGTGTGTAGTGTACATTGTATATGCTCACAAAAATATTAGTTTGTAGTTGGAACATATATCTGAATTTGATAGGTCACTATTTTTTCCATTTCAAATAATATGATGTATTATTTTTATCTAAGTTGAAACATATATCTGAATGTCGACTATTGTGTTGTAGATCACCTAAATTATGTTGTTGTTAATCATCTTATAAACATCAATACACCACCATTCAATGTAGAGCACAATATTCTGCTGCTCCTGTCACCATTTTGGGATGCCGACTTAGTCTACTTTGGTTCCAAAATATTATTTGACCATCTAACAAGTTTTTCATTATTTATTTCAAATGATCCAACTATTTTGGCTAATTTGTATTCCCTCTGCATTTCTTGTATGTACCATCCCTGACACTATCACTGGCCATGCTCCTCTCTTCAACCTTGATTTTAGCTGACCAGGTATATCTCCTGAGCAATACGAACACATTTTCTGTGAATGCCATGGTGAATGCTTGGTATTGATGTACTTTTCCTGTAATGAACATATTGGATGATGCATTTGCTAAAAACATATTGGATGATCTATTACAAGTACCTATATATTGATATGTAACCTCATTTACGAGGACATGTTTATATTTAGACATGATTGTTTTTGCATATTTTTTGGTCATGTAGCTACTGTGTTGTACATCACCTAAATTATGCTGCTGTTAATCATCTTATAAACTTCAATACACCACCATTCGATGTAGAGCACAATATTTTGTTGTTGATGTCACCAGTCGATCAGTAATTTAAACATCGACCTTATATTATACTACTTTAACACAAGTTATCGCTTTTAAATACACAGACTCATACTAGGTTCGTATAAAGGTTTCGTTTAAATACCCTGACTAAAGTGATATATCGCAGTGTCATTACTACTATGGATGCACCAGACCCGAGGTTCCGTATTGTATGGACGAAAGAGTTGGATGAGGCTCTAGTTGCGGCATTGAGGAGACAATATGACCTGGGTAGGTGTGTCAATGGAATATTTACTAGGGACCCATGGAGGGAGATGCTATGCGATTGGCATATCAGGATGGGGAAGAATGAGGGTACATTGAATCAGTTAAAATCTCAATGGAAGAACCTCGGGAGAGACTATGCAAAGATAAAATTGGTGACCAACAAAGTGGTGTTGGATGGGATGACAACAGGCACAAGCCAATATTACCTGACACCCCAGAGTGGCGAGAGACACTTGTGGTATGTCTAATAATATACAATCCCCTGAGTATTAAATATTAACTTAAACTTATTAATATTGAACTAATCAATAGTTCTCCCCATTTTAGATAAATAGGGAACTAACGAGATTGGTCAACAGACCATTCTACCACTACCACAACGTTGAGATGATGGGGGGGAGGAACATATCTAGGGGCCATCATGTAATGTCCTCAACAGATAGACAACCTCCTTCTGATGTTGCATCTGAAGATGATGTTGTTGTCGACCTAGATGCATCTGATTCATTTATCAGCCCAGAACCAACCGGTCCAACTAGTCTCACTGAAGATATGGGTTATTATGGGATGCAAAGTGAGGGCACCAACGGCGGATCAAACAACCAAGGTGTTGGTGTAAGGACTCCCACCACGCACAGACGCCGGAAGCGAGCATCAAGTACACAGGATAGTTTTATCCTGTCTAATGAAGTCGTTTCCAAATTCATAAAGGTGTTTTATAAGGTACATGAGATGGGCAGCAAAATTGCTGCTAGATCTAATGACAAAGACGAATATCAAACCATTTTGTACCACTTTCATGCAACCTACCCTGACGCCCCTATCCCTGTTTTTACCACTCTTGTGCACACCATAAAAGATTCATCAAACCGTAACATTTACCTAAGCCTTATGGACACCCCACACAAAATTACCATTTGGTTGCAAGACCTGTGGGAAATAGAGAACACAACTTCTGGACCTTCTGGATCACAAACACCCTTCACGCCACCACCATATCCACAATCTCCACCGTCGTCGTTTGCTTGCACAAGTGGTTACAATAGATGTCCTAGCCCGTCGTTGTTCTTCTGAGGTTGTCTAATTTAAGAACTATATTAGTATCCTGGCTTTTATTTATGAACTATTTCAAAATTTGTTGGTGTATTATTTGATTCCTTTGGGAACAATCTCTAAACTATGGTACTCTGTAATGGTCTATCTTGTTATTTTCTATTTGATCGGTATTTGCTATTTGGTCGCTATCATGTTCATTTCATTTCTGCAATATCTATATATATTTCTTATACGGGTAATCACTTTTAACTGTAGACGTCATGGCATGTATTCATCCACCAGAAACAACTGATGACATTCTACAACTTTTGGATCTTATGTCTGGTCTGGCTAATGACATTGCTAACGTAATATTCTACCAAATAGCTGACCAAATATCCCACAATATCATGGACAATTCAGACGACGCAACCACACAACAACCAATACCGAGATCGGTTAATATTAGGAGCGACCATCAAAAGGTTTTAGAAATAATAACCGGCCATGAAAGGAGGGTGTCTGTTCTATACTATATGCTACCCAACACAGTTTTAGCCTTTGTGGACAAACTTGAGGACTGAGGTTTGTTGAAAAGTACCAGAGGTGTGTCATCAGTGGAGGTAGTTTGCTACTTCCTTCAAATGGTTGGACATGGCCATACCAACCGTGTTCTGGCTGAGGACTACATTCACAGTGGTGAGACCATAAGTAGAAAGTTTAATGAGGTCTTAAATGCAGTGTGTGCTTTTTACAATGAATATATTGTGATGCCAATTGCATCCACAACTCCGCACCAGCGCATATTAGAGAGTTCAAGATTGTACCCTTACTTCAAGGTATGACCATCACTTAGTTGACCATGTGAATTCCGATGTTAATATAACCACTTCCGTCATCGATGAATTTCGTATATACTTGTCTTAGGATGCCATTGGGGTAATTGACGGGACACACATCCCCATTTTGGTGAAGCGCGATAAGTAGAACCATTATAGAAATAGAAAAGGGAATGTTTCCATGAATATCATGGCTGTAGTAGACTTCTCAATGGAGTTTACATATATCATGACTAGTTGGGAGGGCTCTACTGATGACCAGATGGTACTACATACAGCCACAACCATAGGCGGGTTTAAAGTACCCGCTGGAAAGTACTATCTTGTTGATGTAGGGTACGCCAACACCAGACAATTTCTTGCACCATACCGAAACGTAGCTTACCATATAGCAGAGTATCGGGGTAATAGAAGCTCATACACCAGCAAAAAGTATATGTTCAACCACCGACATGCTCAACTACATAACATTTTTAAATGAGCCTTTGGTGTGTTGAAGAAGAGGTTTTCCTACTTTAGTAAAGGAGTGACTTTTCCTGTGCATTCACAGTCTCGCATTGTAATGGCTTGTTGTATCGTCCACAATTTTATCTGGCACCAAAATGATGGTGATCCTTTGATGGACAAAAACTTGGATGACCCTCATAATACCACTGACATCTTGAACGAATTGAGTTCTCTCCAACAAAGAAGCCAGGCCTATGCTAGGGAGGGAGATGTTTTGCGTGAAAGACTTGCCAATTCTATGTGGGAAAATTAGTGATTTACATATGTTGTGTAACTTACAGACACTGAAACATATTCTACAACATGTTTCACTTATTCCCTTTTCAAATTTAATTTTGTAACTTAATGGCCAACATTTGTTCTCAAACTCTATTGTTGACTATAATTTTGCCTACTTCTAAAATATGTCACATTATGTCTCATTAGGTTATTTGTCTAGAAATAGACAATGGCATGTCGTCGTGTCCATGTGATCTGCAGTGCACTGTACGAGTGTACATGGATGCCATAGATGTGGCAAATGAACGGTTTGAAGACAACACACCCCACAAGCCATATTTTACATGTGGTAGGGGTCTTGTTCTGACCAGATGCCATACGAGGTTGTACGCGCATTGAGTACAACCTACAGTGGACACGCTGACTACAATTAGGGATGCAATGCTATCACAACTCGCATATGCACATAGCAAACACAAATACTGGTCAGAACACTATGACTTTGTTTGTTCAACAAGAGCAGACACCGATAGGCTACAAGAAAAAATTTCAAGTATGCGGGAGAGGTGTCGATATCTTTGCCATCGACTTTACATAACGAGCGATAAGGACTCTTTGACAGAGGAAGATGGATACAATACGTCATAGATATAATATATTATGATCTATCCAAATGAACTTTACTTGTATGTTTGAACAATGATCTAGTCCTATTGAAATGTTCTGCAGATTATCTTTGAAAACTATGTCATGAATCTGACATTATTTTACTATTCGTCAACCATGTTTTATTAGATGTCAATGAATCCATCTGAAGGTTTGAGGTGTGATTGTGGACTAGATGCAGTCTTACGGGTTAACATAGAGGATGTAGGGTTATATGACTTTGGCATTCTGAGTCAAAGGTCGGGTGAAATGTATTACATATGCCCTTCTCGTGAGGTGTGATAGTACATCAATAAATAATAGATTGCCCTTATGGAGGCTGCACATTCGTTGGCATTAACTTGAACTTGGTAATACATTTTAGGGAAAAGACCGATGCAGATACTTCCATTGGGCATCCGATCTCCCCCCAACAACGGATTCATTGAAAGCAGAGATTATGTTACTAATTGTTGAGTGCAAGTTAGTGTGGGGCCAGGCGATGAACATGAAGGACTTCGTTGAAATTCATCACAACTACGATGATATATACACCAACAAAAAGTATAAGCATGAGGTTCTAGAACGCAACGTTGCCAGTCTGGAGGAAGATTGTCGTCTTCTTGTAGACATTCCTTCACCTCAAATGACTCCATAACGTTGAATGGAAGATACATTTACATTGTCTTATCTATTTACATTGTCTATCTTTGGATGTTATGAACATCATACACTTGTTTAATTTAGGCGCTAATATAATACGTCATAGATATAATATATTATGATCTATCCAAATGAACTTTACTTGTATGTTTGAACAATGATCTAGTCCTATTGAAATGTTCTGCAGATTATCTTTGAAACTATGTCATGAATCTGACATTATTTTACTATTCGTCAACCATGTTTTATTAGATGTCAATGAATCCATCTGAAGTTTTGAGGTGTGATTGTGGGCTAGATGCAGTCTTACGACTTAACACCGAGGATGTAGGGTTATATGACTTTGGCATTCTAAGTCAAAGGTCGGGTGAAATGTATTACATATGCCCTTCTCGTGAGGTGTGATAGTACATCAATAAATAATAGATTGCCCTTATGGAGGCTGCACATTTGTTGGCATTAACTTGAACTTGGTAATACATTTTAGGGAAAAGACCGATGCAGATACTTCCATTGGGCAGCCGATCTCCCCCCAACAACGGATTCATTGAAAGCAGAGATTATGTTACTAATTGTTGAGTGCAAGTTAGTGTGGGGCCAGGCGATGAACATGAAGGACTTCGTTGAAATTCATCACAACTACGATGATATATACATCAACAAAAAGTATAAGCATGAGGTTCTAGAACGCAACGTTGCCAGTCTGGAGGAAGATTGTCGTCTTCTTGTAGACATTCCTTAACCTCAAATGACTCCATAACGTTGAATGGCAGATACATTTACATTGTCTTATCTATTTACATTGTCTATCTTTGGATGTTATGAACATCATACACTTATTTAATTTAGGCACTAATATAAACGTCGTATTACATTATAAGTGTTCTGATTTTTAATCGTAATGTTGGTGCATGTTTTATGGAGGATGTATGTTATTTATCTTAATGTTGCTTAACATTATTTAAAACCAAATAAAATTATTATATCCCCTTAATTGTGATATACACCCTTACTTCTGAAATTTATACTTACAGAATCTGTAATATGCCTGGCCAACCGTCGACACCATATTTTATCTGGTCTACAGAGCTTGATATGGTTCTCAGGGGTCTGATGAGAACCCAATATGATGTGGGTAGATGTGTGAATGGAGTATATACTACACAGGCTTGGATGGAGGCATGGCGCCAGTTCCAAAACATAATAGGAGGTCCTTACATATCTTTGCATGTGTTGTAAATGTGATGGCAATACATCAAGAGAGAGTTTGTAAGAGAAAATCCTTTCATATTGGGAGATTTATTGCCTCCCCCCCATTGGCCGCACAACAAGTCATTGAACGCAACTTTGTGACGACACGTCACACTTACCCACCTGGAATTTCTACATACTTTAAAACTGATAATTGAAACAAAAAAATGAACTTATAATATATTTGGCTAATATTGTAGTTGTTTGTGTTTGTGTCGCAACAGTTTACGTGCTCAACTTATGTGTTATATTAGTTTGTTGCTACCACAATATGATCAAATTTTCTCTTCATTCTTATGTTTAGAAGACTTACATCACCTTCAACCTTATTATCAGCTAAGTTAGCTTGCAACATTTATTTGTATAAATTATTGTCACAGTTAGTTTACCATTATCATTATTTGGTCATACCATTATTTTTATTAATTTTAGATGTTGACATCACGTTCAAAGGCAAGGGCAAGGACAAACTTCAAAAAACTATTCATGTCTCCGTCAAAAATACAAAAATATGTTGAAGAAAATCTTATATGTAAAAAATCATGTTGCGATCATACACATGAGGAGGGAAAATTGGGAGTAAGGAACAAGACAAGGTTCGGGTCAGTCATCATGTTTCTCATTTGTCATTGTTGTTTGATTGGCCAAAAGACGACATCAAACAACAACCCAAGCAGTCGTTGCAGGAAGCATGCCCCGTGTCATGGGACAAGTATGATGAGACCCTAAAGTGGGCCGACTGGGACGAGCCTACCTGGGAGAAATATAAATCAACATCCACATCGAAGAATGTCCATCAAAGTGGCTGGTCAAAATCTTAGCACGTGTTTGGCTGGCTATGTCTAGGTCCAGGGCATGCGTCTCCTTTTTTGTTCGTCTCCCCTATATGCTCGCGACGTAGTTGTCCGGGAAACAAATGTTTTATTATCAGTGGCAGTTTTTGTTTAAGTTATGACGACAATGTTATTATCATTTGGTGTTAGTGACGAAAATGTTATTTGTTTATGTTATGAACAAAATATATTAGGACAATTTAATATTTGTTGTTAGTTGACAATTACTGCGTCAAATATGTTCAACATTACAAATATACCACATGAAAATGCCATTCAAGACAACAATAACGTTTAATTAATTTTGAATCAATATGTAAAAATGAGCATACTCATCTCTTATTTTCACTTTTCTAAATATAAATAATAACACCCATAAAATATGAATAAATATTTTATTTATTTATTTTGAACTTATGTTCAAGTGGCATCACAAATACACATTCTGTGTACTTGTTCAAACAGTTCTGCAAGAACAGGACAGAATAAGCAAATCCTGACTAGTTTGCCAAACAGAATCAGACTGGTAGCCAAACAGAATCAAACTGAATGCAGACTCAAATCATACCAGCTGACCAACATCAGATTGCGTTGTCAAACAACATCAGACTGCATCCTGACTACTCCAGCCCCGGAATCCAGACTAACCCCGACTAACTCAGTCCAGATTCTAGAATCTCATGTGCCAAACGTAGGTTTAGTGGAGCCTTGCCTCCCTCATAGGACAACGTGGGGGCGCGGCCGACTAGTTAGTGGGGCTCGTCAAGTTTCTATTTCAAGCTAACCCCTAACAATGCACCAAAGTTGGACCCTAGACTACTATGTGTCATGCGCAGCATGACATAGAGGACATGACACTAGAAACATTGGGACGAATATCGAGCAGACGACATAGCATATCTAACCCATCGCTGAAGTGTCCCCCCGTTGCACCGTGGGTTGGGGTGGAGGTGTTGCCTTCTAGTGATGGTAGCGATAGCATTAGGATGGGAAACCCACTGAGATCCGTGATGATTACTTCCCTGCGCAAGTGCCCGACCCATTCGCCACAAATAAGCTAATATCAGCTTTAAAAAGTTTAAACCATAACTAGGTTAAGCATACTTCGTCAGTTTGTGCCCTACCCCGTTGACGCTGTCACATGGTAAGATACATCAATGCCTTCTACTGCTCTGCATAGCCGTAGATTGCAGGCCGCAATCTAGTGTCGAGATCATCGGACATCAGAGGAGCGCTTGCCATTGGCAGTATTACTAGTATGTTCTTACCGTCTAAAGAACAATACTTACTTGACCCAAGGGGGGTATGCGTTTCATGCGGCTGTAAAACCGTCCCGTGCTAGCAGCGTGGTCCACCTCCTTTTCTCTCCCCCACTCATTCTATCTCCTTCTTAAACAATTGTTTTTATTTTTTTTACATTTATTTTTTGTTTTCTTACAACTTGTGACCCGTAATGAGTTTTTTCACGGAATAAAAACCATTAGAATCCTTACAAAAAGTATTTTTCAACAAGATCAGTATTAATATATTTTGAGAAAATAATATACATAGATATAAAAGGATAGAGGAGAGAAGTTTAAATGGGATAAAATTAGTGAGGAGGGAAGATAATGGAGGAGGAGGGAAGCGTATGTATTTCATCCGATAAAACATGTATTGTGCCCACAATCAATCTAATACGCTCAATCTAGACTTTAATACGCCTAGTTCATATGTGATTGTGTCTAGTTAGTTCTAATGCGCCTACTTGTCACTACACCACCACCACCACCACCATCATCGTCGTCATCGTCATCATCACCATCACCATCACCATCACCATCACCATCACCATCATCATCATCACCACCACCATCATCATCATCATCACCACCACCATCACCATCACCATCACCATCACCATCACCATCACCATCACCATCACCATCACCACCACCACCACCACCATCATCATCACCACCATCACATCATCATCATCGTCACCACCACCACCACCACCATCATCATCTTGATTGCACCCATGTGATAAGTTTGGACTTGAATGCACCCAATTTGGACTTGATTGAGCTCGGTCTGGACTTGATTGCATCCAATTTGGACGTGATTGCCCTCTATTTGGACTTGAACGCCCAATTCCGATTTAATTGTACCCAGTTTGGACTTGAATGCGTCCAGTTTCGACTTGAATGCACCAAGTTTGGACATGATTGCATCCAGTTAATGCTGCGTCAATGCACCTAGTATATATTTAGACTTGATTGCGCCCAGTTTGGACTTGAATGCGTCGAGTTTCAACTTGATTGCACCCAGTTTTGATGTGATTGTGCCCAATTACTATTGTATCAATGCACCTATTATTTGAACTTGATTGCGCTTTGTTAGTGTTGTATCAATGTACCTATTATTTGAATTTGATTGCGCTTTGTTAGTGTTGTATCAATGTACCTATTATTTGAACTTGATTGCACCCAGTTAGGACTTGAATGCGCCCGGTTCGGATTGGATAGTGTCTAGTTTGGACTTGAAAGCGCCCAATTTCACCTTGATAGTGTGTCTACTTCATAGTGTAATGACCCTCTTCTTAATCATCATCATCATCATCGTCGTCGTCGTCGTCATCGTCATCATCGTCATATCGTTGACATCGTCATAACGCACACATTAATTTTATGTGTCATATTATTTCTCTCAAAAATATATCGACATTAGTCTTGTCGGATTGTATTTTTTATAACGAGTCTTGCATTTTATATTGTGTCAAAAAAATATACTACGATTGAAAATTATGCACGATATAATGACCCTCTTTTTCTGTTTTACTTCCCTTCCCTGCCACACATTCATTGTCAACCACCCCATCCCAGCTGCCGCGTCAACACCACCCTGCGGCCAGGCCCCACCCGGAGAAACCACTCCACGCTGCGCGTCAAACGCACGTGAGAGCCCATGGTACGTGAAGCAC
The DNA here is from genome assembly GCA_963693085.1 of Alisma plantago-aquatica. Lineage (NCBI taxonomy): Eukaryota > Viridiplantae > Streptophyta > Magnoliopsida > Alismatales > Alismataceae > Alisma > Alisma plantago-aquatica. The sequence goes on along the minus strand of OY856411.1, from coordinate 492,848,353 downwards.
TCATTTCTGTAATCTAAATTGTCGATTAGATGGGATGCGTACGCTAGACGGTATAGCAGAAAAAAAGATACTTTGAACATTGTCCTTTTTAATTTATTAGTGCGTAAGATCTGTTCTACACGATGCGATACAATATTCATGCAATCCCACGTCAATCTATGTAAATTCTAGACACCACTATAGATAGGTTACTGGAGTACAAATGTCTCCTACTATTGATGTGACGTGTCCAATCTTTAAAATTTTGCACATACATGTCTTAGGAACAACTTGAATATATATACGTACGGCAATACATGATTCATGGGAAATTTTCAATGAAAGCAAAGAAGACTCCTAATTTACTGAAACAAAATCTGCATTGATAGAAAAACTGTACATTTGATGATGTTATTGATATGTTCATTTCACTCATATTTCATACTTGGCACTATAAGTACTAATCTATATATTTTATCGTGTAAACTCTAGATTAGAAGTTATTTCAGTTTGTGTTTTCCAAAGTAATATTCACCGGTCATGAAAATATTATATAAGAGAGCTTTATCATCACAAGGACATGAACAAATGAGTTATTTGATAAAGCGTTAAAATTTGTGTTACATGATAAATAGATTTTGGTTATGTGTTGAGGTTAGCCATTATCATTTACAATGTAATGCTCAAAATCTTGTTCGTAGAGCTTATCAGCAAAAGGTTCAATTTCTTTCTAATATTGGATCATAAAGCTTAATTCATAAGGCGCCCCATCCAACTAAATATCCTGACTTCGTAGCTGCCTGGATCTCGTGTGTAACATGTTCGACCGTGTAAACAATCATTGTAAGTATTGACCTAATAGTTATACATTGTCTATATTTTGATGATGACTTAATTGTTCCATTCATATGTATCCAATATGTCTATTTGAAATTGATATTAGGTATTAGGTACATAAAAAGGATCAATTCAATCAAGTCCTAGCTTGATCAAGTACAAGTCAAAGTCAATGCAAATGCACTTTTATGAAAAACACCCTAAACCCCTTAGGACAATTTTTGTAATTATTTATATTGATGTTATGACTTGTAATCAGCCTGAGAAAAAATTAGGAGCCTCAACCACACAATCTCTACCTCATCGTACACGACCCCTTAAAAGATGTGGAAACCCATGGGGTGATACCAACCTCCTAGTGAGAGATATAACTCTCTGTCGTGACTATTATAAGCACATATAACTTAAAAACCAAGATAACACATATCATTAGGTTGAACAGATTCAGCTAGATGATATGAATAAAGCAGATAACACTATTTAAGCAGTTTAGGAATCTCCAACTAAGCACTAGAACATCTATTAAGAAGGAATATGAAGAACATGTATAACAATTGATTTCTCTTACCATATTATAATTCAAGAAATGATTACAAAAGATAAGGCAAGGGGTCATCCAATGCGAAACTCCCTTAACAAATATCCTACATGGTTGTGTTATGTCTTTTATTATGCCCTGAGGATTGAGTCGTACCACCCAAATCTAATCGACCACTGCAAAGTCAAAACCAATTCCATAAAAGATCCATGGAAGAGTTGAACTCCATGATCTTCTCCTACACTACTCGGTCAATTTGAGTCTGCACCGCAATGACATATAATCAAACTGCAAAAACAACAACTTATAGTCACAACTATAGTCCTGTAGAGACATCACCTCATATTCAAGGCTATGGTCCTATAAAACACCTAGCCTACTTTGGTACAGGTAATGGCGCTAGAAAACATGGTATATAACCCAATCACTAAGGCAACAACAACTGTCCTCTATGACATTATATCACATGCTCATCACTGAGACCCGACCATAGTCGTTCTCAAAACACTTGGGATCAAGATGTCAAGGATATGTAGTCACTTGCACCTCACATACTCAATAGTATACGCTCCATGTTTCCCTTGAGAATACCCATTTTACCATCCAACAAAATACTGATGTTGGAGATGGATCTATGGCACAAGACACCTACATGGTTAGGGTTTCACATGATTAGTTAAGCCAATTGAGTATCTTTTAGCATCAATCAAGTTACAACATACAAACCCTAAACAAATTCTACAAAGATAAGGGTAAGTTACAACTCCAGAAGATATAAAATGAATAATGTATAAATTTGCCACCTCATCACATGATACCACTACCTTACAAGGCCATCAACATTATCACATCACTAGGGGATATCAATCCCTCATCACAACACAGGAGGATATCACCTCACACTAGGTATAAAGCCTCTTCTAGGTGATATAATCCAAATCACATGATTCTTATATAAAATCATTATCTCAACATATCTCATCATGCCTCATAAAGGCTCATAATCATTACCTTGTGTTATATTAAACACATCATAACATTCGAATAGCTATGATATTCATTCACCTGCATGGTTAGGATCATACAAGTAGGATAAACAAAACATCATCACAGTGCTAGTTACTTCAAGCAAGTTAAATGAGTACATCATACACTTGGGATCAGGGTTAGGGTTTCATATGTAGCGGATTAAGGTTTTACATCAAAACACTATCAACAAACCCTAGGAATCTCACCTTCCCACATTCTTGGAACATGTGGGTTAACAATCACCATCACTCCTCCACAACACCAAGGATCAACATGACCAAGCAAAACTATCAACTCAAGAGGGTAAGAGATAAAGAGGTTAGGTGGTTGAAGAACATACATCATCATGGAAAAGGTCATGGCAAAGACCAGTGACCAAGCATCACCAAAACATACCAACGATCAAAGAAGACTCACCCTAGGTCAAAGAGAAATTCAACAACCAAAAACCTTACTCAACTTCATGATTGAAGGAGCACAATCACCAGAAGTTAAAGGGAATCATGGTTGTAGACACACCCTGATCGAAGGATTCTTCATAAACCCAAGAACAAACTAGGTCAACGACCCAAGCACCAACTAGGTCAGTGACCCAAGAAAAACTAGCAACCAAAAGCACCTCAAAACCATCGACTAAAACAACCTCAATGACCAAACAAGAACATCAACAAAGAGCATCATCAACAATTAGAAAAATCATAGTCATAACAGGTAATTAACACCAAGATGACATGTTCACCAAAACAGCCATATACACCTAGAAACTCAAGCGTCACTAGAGGTGAAACATCAACAAAAATGATGACCGTTTGAACCCTAAACAAGCATCACATGAGATCAACATAGGGGCCATACTATGATGGATAAAACTCAAGATGAAGCTCATGAAAATGGTTTGAAACTTCACCACATGCAAGGTAACCGAACCAAAAACCTAGACATCAAAACCAAGGTTGAGTTTCATGCAAAACCATCAACATCTCCATCACTTAGATTTCGGCCATGAGAATTAGGGTTAGATAAAGAAGCAACTACATGTAAGATCATAATAGGAACATTAACCTAATCAAAACATCATTATCAACATCATGAAATCACATTTTATAATGAGTTACATGTAGGATTAAAGTTCAATAATAGTATGGAAATAGTTGTATAACCTACCTTAGATGATGGTGCAACCACCTCCAAGAAAAGCTCCAAAATCGAGAGATAAACCTAGCCTTGATCTCCTCCATGACCAAGCTAGTCACCGCCTCAAGAGAGAGGAAAACCCTAGGTCAAAAGGGGAAAGAAGGAGAACTAAAATCCCAAGGCTAAAAAAGAACAAGAAGGGAGAAGAGTTCCTCCCCTCAACTTGAGCACTACTTTAGAGAACCAAGGATTCAACCCAAGAGAGAGGAGTACCTCCATCCTAACAAAAGTGCCACCATGGAAAGTCCATGGATTCGACCAAGAGAAGAAGAAAGAGGTAGGGTTTACAAAGAAAACAAAACCAAGAGGTGGATCACTTACCAAGGATCCAAGAATCACCAATGATCACCATGGAAGAGTAGCTCCAAGCTTGGATCACCACAAGCAAAGGATCCCAGCCACCAAGCACCAAGGATGAGATTCTCCTCCACCAAGCACACAAGGGCCGAACTTAAGGAAGGAGAGAGGACAGAGAAGGTTCAAAAGGATAATATGCATGAAAGAAGAGGGTTACATATACCCAAGGGTGGAGAGAAACCAAAGAGGTTAGGTGCCATGCACATTAGTGCCACATGTCCATCACACATCAACCATGCATCCACTAATACCATGCAAGCACTAAGGCCATGAAAAAAAAGGAAAAAATGACCTGATTTTGTTCTAAAGGACCACCGATCTATGGGAATCATGGCCACAAAGGTTCATGGTCAAAGGGAAACCAAGCGACCACATGAAACCCTAGGTCAGTGACCAAAAGAGAGGATGAAAGTCTTTGCGACCGTTGAGACTCCATCACACACTCAAAAATCTCTACGACTATAGGGAAAACATCAAGTAGATCCAAGGATGGTCACTAAAAGCCAAGAACATCAAACGTTCAACATAATGTCAACATCAACGTAGGGTATCCAAACAAACCCCAGAAACAACACTACACATGTCACCACTTCTCTCCTCATCAAACCAAGGAAAAAGAAGGCAACCCAAAGCATCAGATTCTCTCTCATGATGCCAAGGAAAATAGTGCACATCCTACATGTGACAAATTCCAACATAACCCCTTGACATGGGTAAATTGAAAATTGGTCCAAAATTAGCAAACATAGAGCAAACAACATCCAAACATGACCAAATTGAAAACGTAAGCTTGTCACATATCATTAAGGCATCTCAAGAGATTAGATTAAGATTAAGCATCTTATTTAAGCAAATAAAGCACAACCAAGCACCAAGCTAGGTTAGGGGTCTTACAACCATAAACCCCTAACAAGGATTTTGTCCCCAAAATCCTACACGAAAAGAGACAGGTACTTCTGTAGATCTCTTCCTCAAGCTCCCACATGACCTCCTCTTCACCACAGTGATGCCACAAAACCTTAACCAGAATGATGTCCTTCTTCTTGAACTTATTTATCCTTCTATACAAGACCAACACAAGACATTCCACATAAGACACAACCTCATCCAACTCAACCTCCACTAGCTGTAAAACTAACTCAGTGTCAGGGTGACACTGCAACAACATCAAAACATATAACACTGGATGCAACCTATGAAAATCAAGTGGTAACTCCAACTTATAGGCCACCTTTCCAACATGTGCCACCACCGGGTAAGGTTCCATATATCTAGGAGCCAACTTACCCTTCTTCCCAAACCACAAAACACCTTTCCAAGGAGATACCTTGATGTGGCAGCACATCCCACTATCACACAGACAGTGATGTGCTACGCGAAAACGTGCGGAAAACACCATAAACCACAATTTACCAAAAATACGGGTAAATTAAAACCGATTGCGGAAAGCAGACAGACCAAGGAACTGTTACATTTAGGTCCTCATCCTGCGAGAAAATAGGTTATATAAACATTTACAAGTCTTGATGCGTGTCCGCAGCTTAGGAGATCAGTTGTCTAGTCATCACATGAGTTCATCACATGTTTATACATACATAACGGCCCACATCCGGCCAGCAGCAGGATATAACAAGCATCAGCAGCTACACATCGTGAAACAATGTCAAAACACCTCCAAGGACCTAAGATTACAGGGATGACTCTAAGACTCTACTACAAAATGACCAAAACAGTAGCATGTCCATCTCTTGCCTTCTACTGCTCGGCCGCAACTCCGCAACCACCACCACGTCTAGCTCGAATGCCTAAAAAGGTTGTAAACCAGCGGGGTGAGACACACAGTCCCAGCGAGAAATATAACTCCCCGCCAAAACCATAAAACCATAGAAGGATTAATGTAATAGCAGTAGATAACTGATAGCAGGTAAAACAAGAGCAGTCTATATAGAGAAGTTATTCATACCATGAGGCTTACCAGATGTACGGAAGGCATATAACCCAATATCTCTTTATGGAACATGATTAACAAGATAAGATTTATAAGATCTTACCACATAACATAAGGAACGTATAAGTAACTGCAAGTATAACAAGATTAACTACACAAGCAAGGCTTCAATCAATGTTCCGTATTTTTCCTTAAGCAATAAATTCTATTCGGCTGAATTGCGTATTATTATGCCCTGAGGAAGTGAGCCGTACTGCTCAAATCCAACCTTCAGTTGCAAAACCCAAAGCCGGTGCCATACAAGGTCAATGGGAGAACCGGACTCCACGACCTCCCACCTCGTGGTCAGTACATGAGTACAACACAAGCAGGACTGGAGTCTCATACTTAAGTGGCCTCAGCCACAGGGTCAGCTCCCGTAGGCTACCCTCTGCCTAGCCTGCCTCGGTACAGGTCTCGGCGCTAGTGAAACTGAGCCACGGGCCTGTTCACCGTGCTCTGAGCCATGAACGCATTCATGCTCCCATATCACATATCTTGAGCCATGGGCCTATTCACCATACTCTATACATAGCCTGGGTCTGCAACCGCAGCTGCACTCGAATCCTCACTATTTTAAGCTAGGAGGAACCTCGCATATTCAACAATATGCGCTCCAGGTTAAGCCGCAGGAGAACCCATTTCACCATCACCAGCTCCTGACGATGATGGATCTATGGCCAGGGCAACTACATGAAGGTTCATCTGTAATTTAGTTACCATATTTTAAGTGGATTGCAAGATTCAACCAAGTTGTATAACATGCAAACCTATAACAAGAATAAACAACATGAAACTCAATATCATGCTTTTATTGTATTCAACATCATCCTGATCCATAACAAGGATCCAACATTACATGTTATCACTTGGCCTCTTGCCAATCATCTAGATCCATCTCAAGGATCATCATATTGCCATGGGATCTCAATCCCTCATCACATAGTGTCACTGCCTCTCAAGGCACTCTCTTAGACACTTTAACCAAACTCAGGTCCTCAGACCAAAACACATCATGTATGTTATCTCATCATTAAGAGTAACCATCAAAGCAATGTTACTCAACATATATACCTCATAGCCCTTTACCTGGATATGCATCACCTGTATGGTTAGTACAGAAAGATCATATTATCAATCATAGGGCAATATTGATTATTATATACTTTGTCATCCATGCCTCAACCTGTGACCCTAGACATAGGTCATATCATTAAGTAAAGCATCTTATATGCTTACCATTTCCTCAGCATTAAACAGATAATTCCAGATGATCATAAATACATAAGATGTCATGTCAAGTTACATAGATGTGCACTTACTATAGCAATTACCATCAAGCATATCAAGGGTTACTATTGTCAACCAAACGTGACATCATAGAACAAGATCCAGCATATAGGTTATCCATATAAGGAACAAGACCCTCACTAGAAACACCCACTACCCTCACCAAAGGTGGTATCGGGAAGGGTACTCTCCCCTATCGCCCAATACTCCAACCTCAAAACGGCCAATCCAACCAGCCACATATCGACCAAGCATTAAGCAAAGGTACCAAGCTACCATCTCAGGATGTATCGTGCATCTAGGTGTATCGTGTAGCATGTGTCATGCAACCACATGCATCGGGCACCCAAGGCACCAAGCCATCTCGTGCTCACATGTGTATCGTGCAACGCGTGTCGTGCACCTCAAGTCGGGCAACGCTACGTCGGGTATCAAGGGTACGATGGCCACGAAGCCTATCAGGCAACTGAGCCTATGGGCGTGTCGCTCATCAGGTGCAACGAGCATTAAAAGCAACAACTTAGGGATACTAGGTGACACTCTGTAGGGCATCGCCACACAACAAGGAACAACGCCCAAAGGATGCAGCTCAACCGGGCAACAAGGAGTATGTCGCTCAGCTAGCCAAGCCTGGACCTATCGGCCGAAACACAGGGCAAAGACTAGTGTGACGCCCGACACAACATCACAGAACTAACTAACAGACTCCACACCTCAAAGCACAACAACACCAAACCATCTCATAGATTAAGTGTATCGGGCAGGGTACTCATCAAGGGGTGATGCCCGACACACACAAGGCAGGAACCAGGTGTAATGCCCGACACAACCACAACAACATAATGTCTAAGTCTCTAGGTCAAGAGGGGTATCGGGCAACGTCAACCCCAAGGCATATCGGCCAAGATGCAACCCGACAGGGTCACCACCAACCTAAAGCACAAGGGCACCAAAACCCTAATGGATCAAGAAGATGGCTCACCTCTCAACTATCAAGAGATATGGGTCTTGCCAAGCTTCTTAGCACCAATCGGGCGACACAAGGTTCAACCACAACCAAGGTCCACAACCACCACATAGCTCACCTTTCAAGTCCCTGGTGAGAGGAGGGTGTTGCTCAAGCAACTAGAACACAAGCTCACCTCTCAACTCAAATGAGAGAGGAGTGTTTCCCATATTACTAGAACTCAAGCTCACTCCTCTAGACCTAGGACAGAAAGGGGTGTTGCTCACCAAGAAACCCTAGAACATGGTTCGGCCAACAAGAAGCATCTAAGCAAGAAACCAAACTAGCAACATACATAGCCGATATGATCATAAGAATCATATAAACAAGAACATAGGAGAGGTAGTATAGTTAGGGTTAGGAGTTATGTAACCCACCTTAAGCAAGCTCCAAGCTCCAAGCACCACCACAAGAAGGAGAGAAAGGCACTCTAGGGTTCGGCCACCACAAGAGGAAGAAGGAGACTCCAAGGCAAGGATCGGCCACCAAGCTTTCAAAGGAAGGGGATGTCGTGCACTAAGGAGAGGGAGACTAAGGAACTAAAGGGATCCTTAGCAAGAGAAAGGAAACACATATATAGGAGAGGATGGAGGAGAAACCAAGGAAATACAAGGAAAGGTGTCGCCCACCTAGGGACACTTGTCCATGAGCAAAGCCACCACTCTAGCATGCTCTAAACACATGTCCAAGGCCATTGCCACATGCAAGCATCAAGCACCAAGTGTCCACTAGTGGTGACACAAACAAGGTCAAAGAGAGTCAAAGGATCCATGGGCGACACACCTCCACACCATGGCCGACACACCCACACCATGGCCGACACACACCCTGGGCGACACACCACTGGCCGATACAAGCACAGGCCGACACACCTAGGCCGACACAGGGCGCTCTTGCCTGACACAAGGTCCAAAGAAACAAGGACAAGGCACCACAAGGCCCAACAAGCTCAACCAAGCCCAAAGGAACTCAAGCAACGAGCCCAACCCTTCCTCTCAACACTAGAGGAAGCAAAGAGAGGGAGGAACACCTCACAAGGTGGCAAACTTACCCACAAACCCTAGACTTGGGTTAATTGCAAGTACCACCTCCATCTCTCAACAAAACACAAACAAACCCTAATCACCACTAAAGGTGATTAGCAAGCAACTAAGCACCAGGGTTAAGCAATGCAAACAGCATAAGCCCTAAACGGAGGTCAGGGTCCTTACAAGCTAACCCCCTATAAAGGGATTTCATCCCCGAAATCCGAATGAAAAAGTGAGGGATACTTCCTCCTCATCTCTTCCTCAAGCTCCCATGTGGCTTCCTCAACGCCACGATGATGCCAAAGAACCTTCACAAGAACCAGGTCCTTCCTCTTCAGCTTCTTAACCCTTCTGTCAAGGATCATCACAGGACCTTCCGCGTAGGTCACATCTTCATCAAGCTCAACTTCGACTGGCTGTATCACTGTTCCTGTATCCGGATGACTTTTCTTCATCATACTGACATGGAACACTGGATGCAACATGTGCAACTCTGGCGACAGCTCTAACTCGTGTTATGACTGGGTATGGCCCCATATATCTGGGTGCTAACTTACCCTTCCGGCCAAATCTTAGCACACCTTTCCACGGCGAGACTTTAAGATACACTTTGTCTCCTATGTGGAACTCCAAAGGTCGTCGGCGATTGTCTGTGTAAGACTTCTGTCTGTCCTGCGCCGCTTTCAACTGTTGTTGTATCACCTTGATCTTTTCTATCGTCTACTGTACTAACTCAGGACCCAAAAGATGATATTCACCAGACTCATGCCAACACAAAGGAGATATGCACTTCCTTTCATATAAGGCCTCATAAGGAGCCATGTCAATGCTCCGCTGATAACTATTGTTATAGGCAAACTCTATCCGACTGAGATGTACATCCCAACTGCCTAGGAACTGCAAAACACAAGCTCGAAGGAGATCCTCCAAAGTCTGAATAGTCCTCTCAGACTATCCATCTGTCTGTGGATGGAAAGCGGTACTGAATCTCAACTGCATTCCCAATGCTTTTTGCAACTATTCCCAGAAATGACTTGTGAACTGAGGACCTCTGTCAGAAACTATCGTCGCTGGCACACCGTGCAAATGTACGATCTCATCCACATATACTCGAGTGAGCTTCTCGGCTGTATATGTTGTCTTTATAGGTAGGAATTGGGCAGACTTCATCAATCTATCTACTATCACCCAAATGGACTTGGCAGACCAACTACGAAATCCATGGTTATATGATCCCATTTCCACTGCAGTATCAGCAGGGGTTGTAGCGTACCTGCCAGCTTCTGATGCTCAACCTTAACTTGCTGACATACCGCACATCTAGCCACAAACTCCACTACATCTTTCTTCAAACCGGGCCACCAATACAAGTCCTTCAGACTATGATACATCTTAGTGACTCCTGGATGCATAGCATACATCAACGTGTGTGCTTCTTCGAGCACTATCTTCCTCAGATCATCTGCATTGGGAACCACCATCCTATCTTGGTAGCAAACTAGTCCATCCTTGGACTCATGGAACCCATCATGCTTTTCGCTGTCGAACTCTGACCTAATCAACTGTGTATTGTATCATCTGTTTGTTATGCATCTTTGATCTGTTGTCTCATCATAGGCTTGACTTGCATCTGTGCTAAATTCCAGCTAACAAGGAAACTTCTATCTGCACATTCATCTGCCGCAAGGAAATAAACATATCTCGTCTATGGCATACCAGAGAACTCAACTGTGCCTTCTTTGAAGGAAAAGAAGAAGACTTTCGGCTAAGCGCATCAGCTACCACATTCTCCTTATCAGGATGGTACTCGATGGTGCAGTCATAATCATTGATTAACTCCATCCATCGACGTTGTCGCATGTTTAACTCATGTTGTGAAAAGATGTACTTTAGATTCTTATGATCCGTAAAGATCTGACACACTTCCCCGTAAAGATAGTGTCTCCAAATCTTTAACGCATGAACCACCGCTGCCAACTCCAAATCATGAGTCGGGTAGTTCTCCTCATGTTTCTTAAGTTGTCGTGAAGCAAAAGAAACTGCATGTTCTTCCTGCATCAGTACACAACCTAAACCTTTCTTGGAAGCATCACAGAAAACAACATAGCCCTTCCCAGGCTCTGGCAGCACTAGTACTGGTGCACTAGTCAACTTTTCCTTCAAACTTTGGAAAGCTCACTGGCAACAATCATCCCAGACAAAAGGTATATCCTTTCTAGTCAACTTCGTCATCAGCAATGCAATCACACTGAAGTCCTTGATAAACCTCTGGTAGTATCCTGCTAATCCCAGGAAACTATGAACTTCTGTCGGCGTCTTCGGCTATTCCCATTCTGCAACGGACTCCACCTTCTTCGGGTCCACTTTGACCCCTTCCACAGATATCACATGACCCAAGAAAGTCACCTCTTCCACCCAGAACTCACACTTACTGAACTTGGCATACAACTGATGTTGGCGAATAAGAGTCAACGCTAGTCGAAGATGTCGCTCATGATCTTTCCTGCCCTGACTATAGATCAAGATGTCGTCTATAAAGACTACAACAAACTAATCTAGAAACGGACGGAACACTCAGTTCATCAAATCCATGAAAGCAGCAGGCACATTGGTTAGCCCAAACGGCATAACCACAAACTCGAAGTGACCATACCTCATCCTAAAAGCTGACTTTGGTATGTCATCCACCTTAATCCTCAACTGATGATATCTATACCGTAGGTCGATCTTTGAAAATATGGTAGCCCCACGCAACTGATCGAACATATCATCTATCCTCAGTAACAGGTACTTGTTCTTGATTGTGACCTTGTTCAATTGTCGGTAATCTATACATAACCGCATCGACCCGTCCTTCTTCTTAACGAACAACACTGGAGCACCCCAAGGCGACATACTTGGTCGGATGAAACCTTTCTCCAACAACTCTCGTAGCTGCTTCTTAAGCTCTGTCATCTCTACTGGGGCCATCCTATATAGTGTATGTGCAACTGGTTGTGTTCCTGGGACCAGATTGATCTCAAAATCAATCTCTCGGGGTGGAGGAACACCAGCGAACTCATCAGGAAACACATCCGCAAACTCTCGGACAACCGACACCTCCTCAAGCCTAGGACCCTTTGCTTTGGTATCCACAACGTGAGCTAATAATGCCTCACATCCTTGACGTAACAACCTCTCTGCCACCATAGTTGACACTAGACACGTCGGAAGAACCTTCCTATCTCCTTGGAAAATCCACTTCTCTCCATCATCATCAAACACAGCTTGTTTGGAACCACATTCCAAAACAACCTTATACTTCTCTAAGGTATCCATCCCAAGGATCACATCCAAACCATACATATCAAGTGGTATAAGATCCACTTGTATACTGTGTCCTGAAAAAGATAAGACACAAGATGGACACTCTTCTCGAAGCATCAAGGAACCATCAAGAGGGGTTTCTAACAACAAGCTATCCTTCTTACAACTAACAGGTAAACGACAGGTTTCAAGCATACTATAGGCGATAAAAGAGTGTGTAGCACCCGGGTCAACTAGAACAGATATAAAGTAAGGAGAAGACATATCAGAATGAAATAAATCCATCTGACATGTCACCACTCGCGGGTTTACTATCGCCTCTGGCTGACTCATGGCATAGAATCGAGTCGTTGCTTGCTGTCCACGTCCTCTGCTTCCTTGAGTAGATGACCCTGCTTGCGACGCTTGACCGTGACCTCGCCCTCTGCTACTACTGGGTTGTTGTCTTTCTGACCCCTATTGATTCTGCCTCGAATGCTGTGTTACTTCAACATCTCTACTTGGGCAATTTGACCTCTGATGCCCGATCTGACCACAACGATAGCATGACCTATCTTCAAACCGTGGCCTAGATGGCCCTGTCACTGCCACTGAAGTTGTACCATGTGCCTTTGACGGTGAAGAAACATATCATCTTCCCTTACTCAGAGACCACTGTGACGGTACAATGGAACCTCTCATCACGGAAGGTGCTGAAAACCTTGGCTTCTTGAAGCCACCAAACCTCTGTCCCTGGAACTGAGCAGGCCTTCTCTTAGACATGGATTCTCTTTTCTCCCTTACTGATCGTTCAATCCTCCAGACTGATTCCACAAACATAGCAAACCGCTCACGGTTCTCCAACACAGAAACAAGTGTTGTCAGCTCAACACTCAGACCCTTCTCAAAATGTCTGATCCGCTCATCATCTGTTGCCGCCATGTGAGGACAAAACCTCAACAGATCCATGAACTTGGCCTCATACTCAGTGATGTTCATCGTTCCTTGTCGCAGGCGCTCAAATTGAATGGTCTTCTCATCCAGATATGTCTTCAGAAAGTATCTGTTGACGAACTCGCGCCGGAAAACCTCCCAACCGATCGCCTCACCAGGTCGCTTCTCCTCCTCGATGGTCCACTAGTGACCAGCACTACCCTTCAGAAGGTAGACAGCGTGCTTGACTTTGTCTGCTTTGGGGATGTCAAGGATCCGAAAAGCCTTCTCAAGACTTGTCATCCATAGATTTGCATCCGCTGGATTATCCGTTCCAACATAGTCCGAAGCTCCGACTCGGCGAAGCCGCTCAAAGGTCTTCCCAATACCCCATGTTTCTCCATGGGGAGCCTGTGCTCTAGGCAGAGGCACTGGCAGTCTTTCTACCATGAGATTCATCGTAGACATCATCTGCCCCATAAGCTGTTGATAGGGAGGGTTTTTGAGATTGGCTGGGTCAAGTTGGGGGACCTCGGGCACCCAATCTTCATGTGCCCGACCAAAAGCTCCATCAACTGATGCAGCATCGCTGTTCTTGGCAGTGTGTTCTTCATGGTTTCCAGACATCTTGACTTTTCCTCCGCTGAGGGCAGAATATGAATGTAAGAAAATCTGGAAAACTCACAAGAACAGACACAACCTAGTCCTAAATCCCTATAGACTCAGTGAAGATAGAGCTCTGATACCAAACTTGTGGCAGCACATCCCACTATAACACAGACAGTGAGGTGCTACGCGAAGACATGTGGAAAACACCATAAACCACAATTTACCAAAAATATGGGTTAATTAAAACCGATTGCGGAAAGTAGACAGACCAAGGAACTATTACATTTAGGTCCTCATCCTGCAAGAAAATAGGTTATATAAACATTTACAAGTCTTGATGCGTGTCCGCAGCTTAGGAGATCAGTTGTCTAGTCATCACATGAGTTCATCACATGTTTATACATACATAACGGCCCACATCTGGCCAGCAGCAGGATATAACAAGCATCAGCAGCTATACATCGTGAAACAACGTCAAAACACCTCCAAGGACCTGAGAGTACAGGGATGACTCTAAGACTCTACTACAAAATGACCAAAATAGCAACATGTCCATCTCTTGCCTTCTACTGCTCGTCTTGCTGCTCGGCTGCAACTCCACGACCACCACCACGTCTAGCTCGAACACCTAAAAAGGTTGTAAACCAGCGGGGTGAGACACACAGTCCCAGCGAGAAACATAACTCCCCGCCAAAACCATAAAACCATAGAAGGATTAATGTAATAGCAGTAGATAACTGATAGCAGGTAAAATAAGAGTAGTCTATATAGTGAAGCTATTCATACCATGAGGCTTACCAGATGTACGGAAGGCATATAACCCAATATCTCTTTATGGAACATGATTAACAAGATAAGATTTATAAGATCTTACCACATAACATAAGGAACGTATAAGTAACTGTAAGTATAACAAGATTAACTACACAAGCAAGGCTTCAATCAATGTTCTATATTTTTCCTTAAGCAATAAATTCTATTCGGCTGGATTACGTATTATTATGCCCTGAGGAAGTGAGTCGTACCACTCAAATCCAACCTTCAGTTGCGAAACCCAAAGCCGGTGTCATACAAGGTCAATGGGAGAACCGGACTCCACGACCTCCCACCTCGTGGTCAGTGCACGAGTACAACACAAGCAGGACCGCTGTCTCATGCTTAAGTGGCCTCAGCCACAGGGTCAGCTCCCGTAGGCTACCCTCTGCCTAGCCCGCCTCGGTATAGGTTTCGATGCTAGTGAAACTGAGCCATAGGCCTGTTCACCGTGCTCTGAGCCATGAACGCATTCATGCAACCATATCACATATCTTGAGCCATGGGCCTGTTCACCATACTCTATACATAGCCCAGGTCTGCAACCGCAGCTGCACTCCAATCCTCACTATTTTAGTCTAGGAGAAACCTCGCATATTCAACAATATGTGCTCCGGGTTAATCCGCAGGAGAACCTATTTCACCATCACCAGCTCCTGACGATGATGGATCTATGGCTAGGGCAACTACATGAAGGTTCATGTGTAATTTAGTTACCATATTTTAAGTGGATTGCAAGATTCAACCAAGTTGTATAACATGCAAACCTATAACAAGAATAAACAATATGAAACTCAATATCATGCTTTTATTGTATTCAGCATCATCCTGATCCATCACAAGGATCCAACATTACATGTTATTACTTGGCCTCTTTCCAATCATCTAGATCCATCTCAAGGATCATCATATTTCCATGGGATCTCAATCCCTCATCACATAGTGTCACTGCCTCTCAAGGCACTCTCTTAGACACTTTAACCAAACTCAGGTCCTCAGACCAAAACACATCATGTATGTTATCTCATCATCAAGAGTAACCATCAAAGCAATTTTACTTAACTTATATACCTCATAGCCCTTTACCTGGTTATGCATCACCTGCATGGTTAGTACAGAAAGATCGTATTATCAATCATAGGGAAATATTGATGATTATATACTTTGTCATCCATGCCTCAACCTGTGACCCTAGACATAGGTCATATCATTAAGCAAAGCATCTTATATGCTTACCATTTCCTCAGCATTAAATAGATAATTCCAGATGATCATAAATACATAAGATGTCATGTCAAGTTACATAGATGTGCACTTACTATAGCAATTACCATCAAGCATATCAAGGGTTACTATTGTCAACCAAATGTGACATCATAGAACAAGATCTAGCATATAGGTTATCCATATAAGGAACAAGACCCTCACTAGAAACACCCACTACCCTCACCAAAGGTGGTATCAGGCAGGGTACTCTCCCCTATCACCCAACACTCCAACCTCAAAACGGCTAAGCCAACCAGCCACATATCGACCAAGCATTAAGAAAAGGTACCAATCTACCATCTCATGATGTATCATGCATCTAGGTGTATCGTGCAGCATGTGTTGTGCAACCACATGCATAGGGCATCCAAGGCACCAAGCCATCTCATGTGCACATGTGTATCGTGCAACGCATGTCGTGCACCTCAAGTCGGGCAACGCTACGTCAGGTATCAAGGGTACGACGGCCACAAAGCCTATCGGGAAACTGAGCCTATGGGTGTGTCGCTCATCAGGTGCAATGAGCATCAAAAGCAACGGCTTAGGGATACAAGGTGACACTCTGTCGGGCATCACCACACAACAAGGAACAACGCCCAAAGGATGCAACTCAACCGGGCAACAAGGAGTCTGTCGCTCAGCTAGCCAAGCCTAGACCTATCGGCCGAAACACAGGGCAAAGACTAGTGTGACACCCGACACAACATCACATTACTAACTAACAGACTCCACACCTCAAAGTACAACAACACCAAACCATCTCATAGATTAAGTGTATCGGGCAGGGTACTCATCAAGGGGTGATGCCCCACACACACAAGGTAGGAACCAGGTGCAACGCCCGACACAGCCACAACAACATAACGTCCAAGGCTCTAGGTCAAGAGGGGTATCGGGCAACGCCAACCCCAAGCCATATCGGCCAAGATGCAACCCGACAGGGTCACCACCAACCTCAAGCACAAGGGCACCAAAACCCTAATGGATCAAGAAGATGAGTCACCTCTCAACTATCAAGAGAGGGGTCTTGCCAAGCTTCTTAGCACCAATCGGGAGACACAAGGTTCAACCACAACCAAGGTCCACAACCACCACATAGCTCACCTTTCAAGTCCCTGGTGAGAGGAGGGTGTTTCTCAAGCAACTAGAACACAAGCTCACCTCTCAACTCAAATGAGAGAGGAGTGTTGCCCATATTACTAGAACTCAAGCTCACTCCTCTAGACCTAGGAGAGAAAGGGGTGTTGCTCACCAAGAAACCCTAGAACATGGTTCGGCCAACAAGAAGCATATAAGCAAGAAACCAAACTAGCAACATACATAGCCGATATGATCATAAGAAGCATATAAACAAGAACATAGGAGAGGTAGTATAGTTAGGGTTAGGAGTTATGTAACCCACCTTAAGCAAGCTCCAAGCACCACCACAAGAAGGAGAGTAAGGCACTCTAGGGTTCGGCCACCACTAGCGGAAGAAGGAGACTCTAAGGCAAGGATCGGACACCAAGCTTGCAAAGGAAGGGGATGTCGTGCACCAAGGAGAGGGAGACTAAGGAACTAAAGGAATCCTTAGCAAGAGAAAGGAAACACATATATAGGAGAGGATGGAGGAGAAACCAAGGAAAGACAAGGACAGGTGTCGCCCACCTAGGGACACTTGTCCATGAGCAAAGCCACCACTCTAGCATGCTTTAAACACATGTCCAAGGCCATTGCCACATGCAAGCATCAAGCACCAAGTGTCCACTAGTGGTCACACAAATGAGGTCAAAGAGAGTCAAAGGGTCCATGGGCGACAAACCTCCACACCATGGCTGACACACCCACACCATGGCCGACACACACCCTGGGCGACACACCACTGGCCGATACAAGCACAGGCCAACACACCTAAGCCGACACAGGGCACTCTTGCCTGACACAAGGTCCAAAGAAACAAGGACAAGGCACCACAAGGCCCAACAAGCTCAACCAAGCCCAAAGGAACTCAAGAAATGAGACCAACCCTTCCTCTCAACACTAGAGGAAGCAAAGAGAGGGAGGAACACCTCACAAGGTTGCAAACTTACCCACAAACCCTAGACTTGGGTTAATTGCAAGTAACACCTCCAGCTCTCAACAAAACACAAACAAACCCTAATTACCACTAAAGGTGATTAGCAAGCAACTAAGCACCAGGGTTAAGCAAAGCAAACAGGATAAACCCTAAACGGAGGTCAGGGTCCTTACACTTGAGGTACACTTTGTCTCCCACTTGGAACTCCAATGGCCTACGCCAGTTATCAACGTATGACTTCTTCCTATCTTGGGCTACCTACAACTGTTGTTTTATCATCTTTATATTCTTTGTGGTCTCCTATAAAAGCTCAAGATCCAAAACATGATACTCTTTAGTCTCATACCAACATAAAGGATATATGAAATGTCTCCCATACAAAGCCTCGTCAGGTGCCATATCAATACTACTCTGATAACTTTTATTGTATGCAAACTCTATCAAACAGAGGTGGACATCCCAACTTCCCAAAAACTATAAAATAGAAACTCTCAACAGATTTTCCTAGACCAGGATTGTCCTCTCTAGCTGTCCATAATTCTATGTATGAAATGTCATACTAAACTTCCACTGCATACCCATAGTTGTGTGTTGATGTTCCCAAAAATGATTGGTGAACCTAGGACCTCTATTTGACATGATGGTAGCTATGATACTATGCAAACACACTATCTCATCGACATATATCTGTGTAAGCTTCTTCATTGTATACGTCGTCTTTATAGGAAGAAAGTGTGATGTCTTTGTCAACCTGTCAATGATCTCCCAAATGGAATCATGGCCCTCGGGTATCCTAGGAAGTCCAACCACAAAGTCCACCATGATATGATCCCACTTCCAATGGGGTATGGGCAATGGTTGCAAAGTCCTACAAGTTTCTAATGCTATTCTTTAACATGCGGATACACTGCACACTTCTTTGCAAACCCAACCACTTCAAACTTCAAATTGGGCCACCAATACATGTCCTTTAGATTGTAATACATCTTTGTGTTTCTCGAATGCATAATGTATATTGAGGAGTGAGACTCCTCCAAGACCATCTTCCTTAGATCAACCCCATCTGGAACCACTACACTACCACGGTAACACACTATCCCATACTCTGACTCAAGGAAGCCATTACACTTTTCACTGCCAAACTTTGATCGAATTTGTTGTATCATAATATCATCACATTGTGCATCTCTAATATTTTTCCTTAATGTAGGCTTCACTTGTAACTGCACTAAAAGTCCTGCTAACAAGGATACCTTGAACATCACATTCATGTGATACAAGGAGACCAACATGTCTCTCTTATGGCATACCAAAGAGCATAGTTGTGACTTATCCACTAATGATGACAAAGAAGACTTCTTGTTCAAAGTATCTGCCACCATTTCTGCCTTCCCGGGATTGTAGTCTATGGTGAAATCATAATCTTTGATCAACTCCATCCAACCTCTCTACCTCATGTTCAACTCCTTCTTTGAAAAGATGTACTTTAGATTCCTGCGATTAGTGACGATCTGACATTTCTCACCATAAAGGTAGTGTCTTCATATCGTCAAGGCAAGGACCACCACTCCAAGTTCCAGATAATGCGTTGGGTAGTGTTGACTTGAGAGTTATACATTGCCCATATTTTGATGATGACTTAACCATTCCATTCGTATGTATGTAATATGTTTGTACAAGATTGATTTCAGGCTTTAGGTACATGAAAAGGATCAAATTACACAAGCCCTAGCTTGTCCAAGTTCAATTCAAAACCAATGCAAGTGCGTGTTTTAGGAAATCACTCCAAATGACCTTAGATTAATTTTGTAATCACTTGTATTGATGATATGACTTGTAACTAAGATGAGTAAAAATCATGGACACTTAATTTCAACATTTGGTTACTCAAAAATCAAATTAGAAAATTTGTCACATGTTGTTTATCGATCGAGTTGGAAACTCGACCGATCTAGTGATTAATTTTTTTTAAAGATGACCAATCTGTCGAGTTACACACTCATAGAACTTGAATGATTGATCAACTAAGAAAAACTAATTTTGACTCATCGGTCGAGTTTCCTAGAACAAACTTGACCGCTGGTTTGAAAATTGTCTTTGCCACTTAGTGGATTAGTCGAGTTACCTTTATTAAAACTTGACCGGATGTACTACACTAAAAACACAGAAAAAGTGATTATAACTATTGGAGAGTTTTTGTGGGCGAAAAAGTATCCATTGTAACTTGGAAAATGATTATATTTTGTCCTTAAGTGATCCCACACTCAAAGGAACACCCCCAACTATAAATAAGACCCCTTGGAGTTCATTTCAAGTTTGCTCATTATTCTAAGTCCTTGCTATAGTTAAGTGTGTTTCAACCCTTTGATCCCCTTTCTCTCTCTCTCATTTACAAAGCATTTTGTGATTATGAGTGAGTAAGGTAAGTTGTAATAGATCTACCTCCATTTCTTATAAAACTCTCATTCCATTCCATCTTCCCTACCCCCTGTCTCAAAGAGTAAAGGTTGAAGCAAGCTACTCTAAGCGAAGGTGAAGTTGTTTCTAGTATTCTTCAAGGTTGAAGAAGAGGTTGGATCTTCTTCAAGTGAAGGAGAAGGGAAATGCCGAGATTCAATAAGAGTGGGTAAATCCTTCAAGGCCAAAGACTTGATTCAAGTGTGGGTAAGTCCTGGTTGAAGGCTGAAGACATCTTGATCAAGTGGCTAAGTCCTTATGTAGGTGGAAGACTCTTGTCTTGAGTAGGTAAGTCCTTGGATGTATGGTTGTCTCCTTATATCTCTTATGAATGAATATAAATATACACGGATTGCAAAGTCCTAGAGGTTGACCTCTCTAGGTAGTGGATTGACCATCTCCTAGTTTGGAGATTGGAACCACTCTAAACCACCCTGTCTAAGTGCATGTTTCAATTTCTCTCATCCTTACTATGTTTTCTTAGATTGGAATTCAAATTTGTTCTTAATATATTGTTTTTTATTGATATAAATTGAAGGTCTAACTTAATTTGTGAGAATTTTAAAGCTCTATTCACCCCCTTCTAGAGACCTAGATCCAACAAGTGGTATCAGAGCTTGTAGGATCTTCTCCAACAATCTCCCATGAGATGAGAAGATGGACGACAACCTACTTGGTTCACTCAAGCTAGAGGGAGGCTTCTCCATGCATCCTTCGATATTCGATGACACAAAGTTCCTATATTGGAAGAGGTGTATGTAGTTCTACATATAAGGGACGAACTTTTATATGTGGAAGGTGATGGTCACACCATACAAGGAACCAAGTGGAGTTGTTTCCACATGGAATAAAGTTGCACTAAAAGAAGCCCAACTCAATGCCAAAGCCATAAGAATCCTCTATGCAGCCCTTACCCCAACGAAGTTCAACTGCATCTCCTCATGGGATACAACCTATGATATTTGTGATAAGTTGTGCATTACCAATGAGGGCACAAAGCAAGTCAAGATGGCTAAGATCTACATGTTGAACAACCTTCTAGAGAACTTCAAGATGGGCAAGAAAGAATGGATTACTCAGATGTACTCTAGGCTCAATGTCATCATCATTGGCCTAGCTTCTTTGCGCAACATTTTGGATAGAGGTGTAATCAACTTCAAGATCTTGAGGACTCTACCAAAGAGATGGGAGTCAAAGGTGACCTCCATTGAATAAGTGAGAATCCTTGGTGACATCCCAACCAAAGAGCTCATTGGAAACCTACAAGATCATGAGCCCAGGCTTGACAAGCAA
Source organism: Alisma plantago-aquatica (assembly GCA_963693085.1). Taxonomy (NCBI): domain Eukaryota; kingdom Viridiplantae; phylum Streptophyta; class Magnoliopsida; order Alismatales; family Alismataceae; genus Alisma; species Alisma plantago-aquatica. Next base: position 492,826,396 of record OY856411.1, on the reverse strand, counting down.
GAAGAAAAAGCCAGTAATAAGAGAAGAAAGCTAAGAAGATCAAAGATAGTTCCTTCAAATCTCAAGTGGAGGTTGTCATCCTTTAACAACAACTTGGTTTTTGGACCTCTCCTTCCTCCACTAGTGAAGATGATGGCCCTAGTGAGCATGAAGCCAACTACACCAAGGGCAAGCACTTCAAGGGAAAGCAATCCTCCTCCTCTACTCCTCCATGCTACAAGTGTGGCTAAAAAGGACACTACAATAGTGAATTTTCTAAATCAAGAAAATCACACCACAAGGGCAGCTCCAAGAAGGAATAAGAGTACAAGAAGGAGAGAACGTATAAGAGGAAGGAAAAGAAGGGGAAAAGACATAAGAATACAACTCATGCAGCTTGGGAAGAATCATCCTCAAGGGGATCTAGCTCCAAAGAAGATGGAGAGTGACACCTTGCACTCATGGCCTCTACAAGTGAAGAAAATGGTGAGGTAAGTGAAGTAAGATTGCATGAGTTAACTAAAGAAACTCTAATTTATATGCTTGTTTCTACCCGTTCTTCTTTTGCTAAAGGTAAATCTAAAAGAAAAAGGTTAGGAAAAATTATTGATGATTTGTATGCTAAACTTGAGATTATTGAACAAAATGAGAAAACTCATCTTGAGAGCATTGATAACTTGCAAGACCAATTTCTTGATCTTAAGCTCCAATACAATGGAGTTGAGGTAGAGAATAGTATTTACCTTAAGAACATTGAAACTCTTAAGGAAGATAACCAAAAGTGCTTAAATAAGCTTGAAATCCTTAAAATTAAAAATGCTGAATTTGAGCTCATTATTGATGCTCATAAGGATGAGAGGGATGTTTATCTTAAGGAAATTCAAGTACTTAAATCTGAAAATGCTAGGTTTCTTGGTCAAGTTAATGATTTATCTTCTATACCTATCTTGCCTAGTAGTGATGTTGCTTCTGTTTTTGTTGAGAAAGATTATTATTTGAATAAAACCTATGTTTAGAGGCTGACCTTTTTCATGCTAAAGATGATCTTGCTAATTTGTCTTCGACTTTTATATCTCTTAATGATGACAATCATAGACTTAGAGCCTCTCTGTAGAAATTCCTCAAAGGGAAAAACTCCCTAAATGAAATTATTGTCATTCTACCAAACAAAGTGGTACTAGTGGTTTGGGATTTATAGGAGGAGAACCTAAGGGCAAGAACAAAGTCAAAGCTAAGAAAAAGATTAAGGAAACCTCCTTTTTCATTGGAGAGTCTTCTAGCACTAAGAACCCTATGACTTTATCTCATTGCAAATGTGATGATCATTACTCTACTTATTGTCCTTACAAGCCTAAGGGGGCTAACCCAAATATGAAATGGGTCCCTAAGTTGACTCTGGATCCCAAAGTTTGAGTTGGGAACTAACACTCTATTTTCTTGTAGGAAAAAGGTAGATGGATTGTTGATAGTGGTTTCACTAAGCACATGACTAATGAAGAAAGGAGGTTCAGTTACCTTTGGGGACAAAAATAAAGGTAAGGTTAAAGGTGAGGGTGATGTAGGTGAATCCTTGTGTATCAATAATGTTCTCTTTGTGGATGGCCTACATCAAAATTTAATAAGTGTAATCCAATTATGTGATAATGGTTACCTTGTACTATTTACTTCTTTTGAATTCTTGATTCTACATTCCCTCACCTATCAAGTCATATATAAGGGAATAAGAAGTGGTAATATTTATGTACTTGTGCTTGACTCTATTAAACTTATTTTTGGTAGATGCCTAGAAGTCAATTCAAATGATATTTCTCTTTGGCATCGTCGACTTGGTCATGTAAATATGCATCAGTTGAAGAAGTTGAGCAAAAAGGACTTGGTCAAGGGACTTCCCAAATTGAATTTTGAAAAGGATGAGGAATGCCAGCCTTGTACCCAAGAAAAGCAAACCAAGTCCTCCATCAAATCCAAAGGAGTCCTTAGTACCAAGAGATCTCTTGAACTTCTTCACATTTATCTATTTGGACCAATGAAAACTCAATTGCTTTGTGGTTCCAAGTATTGCCTTGTTATTGTCAATGATTTCTCTAGATATACTTGGACCTTCTTTCTCATTTCCAAAAGTGATACGCTGGATGTTTTCTATAGTTTTTGTAAACAAGTTGAGAATGAATTTTCTTGCCGAATTGTTTCCATCCATAGTGAACATGCAGGAGAAAATGGTCTTTTTGAACATTTTTGTGAAGCATCTGAATATGCACACAACTTCACTTCACCTCGAACACCTCAACAAAATGGGTTTGTGGAGTGGAAGAATGGGTCACTACAGGTGATGGCTAGGACCATGCTTTTAGAGTATGACACTCCAAAGAAGTTTTGGGTCAAAGCCGTTATTACCTCATGTTTTGTTCAAAACTGGATTTTTACACATCTTTCTTTGAAGAAAACCCCTTATGAGCTATGGTGTGGTAGGAAGTCGTCTATCGAGTATTTCCATATTTTTGGGTGTCCTTGTTTTGTTTTGAATACAAAAGATTCTCTCGACAAGTTTGATCCAAAATCTTACAAGACTTTCTTTCTTGGCTATAGCACTACTATCAAGGCTTACAAAGTATTTAATGTTGATCTTGCTAAAGTAGAAGAATCCATTAATGTTAAGTTTATTGAGACTAACCCCTCTATTCTCAAAGATATTGTTCCAAATGATGATGTTGCAGGTGAGGTAAATTCCTTATCTAAAAGAACTCAACATCACTTAAAAGGGGAAATAGGCGGTCACTCAAGAAGAAGATAAATATGAAGAGAAGAAGGATCCAATTGCACAAAATAATCCAAAAGAGCTGATCTTAGGTGACCCATTTGAAAGAGTGAATACGTAGGCTGCATTCAACAAAGAACAAGCCAACAACACCTTCATCTCACAACTCGAGCAAAAGAACATCAAAGAAGCTCTTGGGGTTGATGAATGAATCCTAGCCATGCAAGAAGTGTTGGAGCAATTTGAAAAGAACAAGTATGGACCCTAGTACCAAGACCAAGTGATAGAAAGATCATTAGCATCAAGTGGGTTTATTGCAACAAGCTTGATGAAAGTGGCAAAGTAGTAATGAACAAAGCAAGGTTAGTGGCTCAAGGCTAAAATCAACAGGTGGGTATAGATTTTGATGAAACATATGCACCTATAGCTAGACTTGAGTCCATTCATATGTTGCTTGCTTTTTCTAATTATAAAAACTTTGTTCTTTATCAAATGGATGTTAAAAGTACATTTTTGAATGATACAACTGAGGAGGAAGTGTATGTTGCATAACCCCTGGGCTTTGAACATGATAGTTTACCTAACCATGTTTATTAGTTGCAAAAAGCTCTCTATGGACTCAAATAAGCACCTTGATATTGGTATGAGAAATTAAAGAACTTTTTGTTAGATCATGGGTATATCATGGGAAAAGTATATTCTACCTTGTTTCTAAAACACACTTCTAACAATTTTCTTATCATTCAAATATATGTTGATGATATCATTTTTGGCAAAATTGATCTTGATCTTTGCAAGGAGTTTAGTGATCTTATGTAGAGTGAGTTTGAGATGAGCATGATGGGTGAGCTTACATTCTTCCTCGGCTTTCAAATCAAGAAAATTAAAGATGGGAACTTTATCAACCAAGGCAGGTACACAAGTGAGCTACTTAAGCACTTTGGGATGGAGAAAACCAAGCCGATGGACACACCCATGTAAAACATCGCCAAACTTGATAAACATGAAGTAGGTGAAAAGGTAGATAAGAAGCTCTATAGAGTATGATTGGAAGTTTACTTTATTTAACTGGCTCTAGACCTGATATAATGTTTAATGTTGGCTTGTGTACTCTCTTTTAGTCAAATCCCAAGAAATCACATCTTATAACTGTTAAGAGGATTTTAAGGTACTTAGCCAAAACTCCAAATTTTGGACTATGGTATCCCAAGTCAAGGACTTTACTCATACAACTTATAGTGATGCAGATTATGTAGGATGCTTGATTGATAGAAAGTGCACAAGTGGCACTTGCTTTCTCCTAGGACCATGTTTGGTGTCTTGGTTCTCCATTAAACAAAGCACAGTGGCATTATCAGCTACCTAGGCTGAACACATTGTAGTCGAAAGTTGTTTTGCCCAGGTCCTATGGATGAAGCAAATGCTCTAAGACTTTAACATTCATCTTGATGCTTCTCCTATCTATTGTGATAAAACTAGTGCAATTAATATTTCTTACAATCCTATAATGTATAGTAGAGCCAATCATAAAGAGGTTCATCATTATTTTCTTCATGATCACATTGCCAAAAAGGATATCTATATCACACATGTGGACACATAAAATCAGTTGGCGGACATTTTTCACTAAACCTCTAGCTAGAGAGAAATTTAATTATATTAGACCTAAACTTCTCATAACTTCTTTGAATGAACTTGATACGTCTACTAGCTAGTTGTCATCTATCCTATATTCTTTGCTTACATTTTTATCACCCTTGCTTGCTAATATGCTAAAATTAGTTTATCATGTTCTTTTTACCTTGTTTTTTGCTTGTTTTTGGGTATTTTACGCAAACACTTGATTTATCACAAAATATTACCCAATGATGAGTGATATGTGCCTAAGTATGTTTAAAATGAAAAACAGACTTTAAAAATAAATTTAATTAGTACATCAATGGCTAGAAATTAAAATTTCTAAAGTTGGTTTAGGTTGACCATCGATCGAGTTGCCAACTCGATCGATCAGTGGTTGAGGGCTTTTGTAAAGATCCATTCAGTCAAGTTTCCCAGTCACATAACTCGACCGATGGCTGGTCTAGAGCAAACATAAGTTAGGTTTGGCTGACTTTTCTCCCTCTCAACTAGAGAAAAATCAACTAATCCAACCTCCATCTCCCTATAGCTCTCAACCCTAGCCTTGACCTTCCTCTCCCTAGCCCTAATTTGACCTAGATCAACCTTCATTGATCTCTTTCCCATCAACCCTAGGTGTGTGTAGGGTTTGTGTTTCCATCATTTTTGTTCTCTCAATCCTTCTCATTTCGTCTCCATGGTGTCAAATAGGAGAAAGAGAGCCACCCCAGATAGAGCACCATCCTCTTCCTCCAACCCGCATCTTATACCCTTTGATGATACCTTCTTTGTCTCCAATGATGCTCTAAATAGGTACAAGGAACTCCTTCCTAGGAACCCCTTTGCTTTTCATGCCCTTTTTGAGCCAACCCCATGTTGATAAAAGGTTATCGATCAAGTAGCTGAGTTTCTATACGACCACCACCTCTCCATCTCGGGTATTGAATGCATGTGCTACCACAATTCCATTACAAGCACCAAAGCCATTCACGAGTTCTATGCAAATTTGTAATGGAATTATGACACTCTCGTACCCCCACCTAATGATCAAGTAGTCCTTACTTCCATGATATATGGGAAGAAATTCCAAGTCTCCAAGGATATCCTGAATATCTTGTTCTCGGGTACTGAGGTGACTGACACTTGGAGGAAGGATTACCCAGAGTATTTTGACCTTGTTGACCCTGAGGCCTTATATAAGCAATATGATCCCACTCTTCTAGATATTCATAAATTCTTTAAGAAGTCTCTGTTTCCCTATAGAAAGAAGTGTACCCTTCCCTCCTCAGCCTTAGACCTCAAGAACCACATACTCGCCCTAGTTGTCAGCTGCAATATTCATCCAAAGAAAAATCAAACTGAAATTGCAAAAAAACATTGCGGTAATTATGTTTTGTATCTTGAAGAACATTGGAGTCAAAAGGGCCAGACATGTTCTTCACTAAATGACCTATTTTGACTCTGGTAAGAACACCCGTGGCACCCACCCACCCTACCCAGCCCTGATTTGTGGTCTTTTTCAGATTGCCAATGGAAAATCTCTTTTCCATGACATTCATTACAAACTTGCCCGAAAAGGAGTTTGCATTAGTGAGACCACACTTTAGAAGTATGTGCTTATCCCTTCCTCTACCACACCTGGAGCCTCTACCTCCACCCATGCACCTCCACCACCTCAGCCATCCCGACCTTCCCGCGCCTCTTTCCATGTATCAAATGAAACCCTCATGGGTTACATGATGCATCAGCATGCGTATAACCTTCAGGTTTAGGGGCATATGCATCATTATCTCTGTTCCATCATGTCTAGCATGAATCTTTCATGTGAACATCCCTATCCTGCCTACCAGCCCTACCGAGTAGGTGACTATGCATCCTATGCATATGATCACTTTTACCTTACCCATCCACATGCTGCTTCCACTGCTACACCCTCTACCGGTGATGGGTCTACCCCTAATGTGTTACCTCTCTCTACTGGTCCTATAGCTACACTGCTTGTAGAACTTGGCACCTTTGCTCCTATCTTTCCACAAGCTCAATAACTACATGACCTTGGTATGTCTTGGGCTGAGCAGAACACCAGGTGTCCCAGTCATGGCTTCGGTTCCTCTGTCGATGAGGAGGATGCCAAATTAAGCTGATGAGTATGCTGCTGCTACTGATGAGGAGGCATCTGAGGATGATGGTGATTATGGTTTTGATGGCTCTGTTGGTGGTTCTGGTGATGAAGGTGATGTTGCTATCTCTACTGCACCTTCAGATGGAGATGATGACTATGAGCCAGAAGCCTCTTCTGATGATGCTGATGATGATGATGTTGTGGACATAGATGACCTAGACGTTTAGATATTTTATTTTTGAGTCTGTAGATGTTGATCATATATATCTCTCTATACTATTTTGTAATAAAAACATCTAGGCACATTATTTGAGTTGTACTATTTATCATCTTGTTAGTTTCATCATTTTGGCTTGTAGTTGCTTTTGAGGACATGCTCTTTGTGTTGTAATCCTAATCATATGTACACTTACTCTTTGATTGCTATATCTCATGAGTTGGTGCCATGTTTATCATATTTTGATTGTGACTAGGATTGCTTGTTTCTCTCTCATATCTGTTTGGTGTATGCTTTGAGATTGTACATTTTATATTGTGGATTTTTTGTGCTCTTCTACCCCCTTCCTTTCTGATAATGTCAAAAGGTGGAGAAAAGTTCAATGTTTTGAAGCAAAACCATATTGCTTTTATTGTCTTTGTGATCATTTTCTTGTTCATTATATGCTTTACCACGTGACTTGCTAAAGGCCCATATAGTATATATGTTATATTGTTTTGTATAGATAAACTAAATATGCAGGTAAGCGTAATCATAGATTGAGGGGGAGCAATTCACATTGTTAAAATCTTGAATCCCCCTGCAATTCACATGGCAAAGGTATAACTTTACGTATCCTTTTCAATATGACTGAGGAATGGTTTGTCATTGTCAATAAGGGGGAGATTGTTGATTTGAGAGTTATACATTGCCCAAATTTTGATAATGACTAAATCATTCCATTCCTATGTATCTAATATGTTTGTTCAAGATTGATTTCAGGCTTTAGGTACATGAAAAAGATCAAATTACACAAGCCCTAGATTGTCCAGGTCAAATCAAAAGCAATGCAAATGCACATTGTAGGAAATCTCTCTAGATGACCTTAGATTAATTTTGTAATCACTTTTATTGATGATATGACTTGTAACTAAGTTGAGAAAAAATCAGGTACACTTAATTCCAACGTTTGGTCACTCAAAAGTCAAATTAGAAAATTTGTCACAAGTTGTTTATCGGTCAAGTTGGAAACTCGAATGATCCAGTGATGGATTTTCTGAAGATGACCAATCGGTCGAGTTTCTATTTCATAGAACTTGATCGATCGGTCAACTAAGAAAAACTGATTTTAACTCATCAGTCGAGTTTCCCAAAACAAACTCGATCGATAGTTTGAAAATTATCTTTGTCACTTAGTGGATCGGTCAAGTTACCTTTATTAAAACTCGACTGAATGTACTATATGGAAGACTCAAAATAAGTGATTATAACCGTTGGAGAGTTGTTGTTAGTGAAAATAGATCCATTGTAACTTGGAAAATGGCTAAGTGATCCCGTACTCAAAGGAACACCCCCAGCTATAAATAGGACCCCTTGGAGTTCATTCCAAGTTTTCTCATTCATTCTATTCTAAGTCCTTGCTATAGTTGAGTGTGTTGCAACCCTTTGAGCCCCTTTATCTCTCTCATTTACTAAGCATTTCATGATTATGAGTGATTTGGCCAAGTTGTAAGAGAGCTACCTCCATGTGCTTGTAAAGATCTCATTCCATTCCATATTCCCTAACCCCTTTCTCAAAGAGAAAAGGTTGAAGCATGCTACTCCCAGTGAAGGCGAAGCTATTTCTGGTCTTATTTAAGGTTGAAGAAGAAGGTGAAGATCTTCTCTAGGTGAAGGAGAAGGGCAAGGCCAAGATTCAAGTAGAGTGGGTAAATCCTTCAAGGCCAAAGACTTGATGCAAGTGTGGGTAAGTCCTTGTTGAAAGCTAAATACATCTTGATCAAGTAGTTAAGTCCTTGTGTAGGTGGAAGACTATTGTCTTGAGTAGGTAAGTCCTAGGATGTATGGTGGCCTCCTTGTATCTTTTATGAATGAATATAAATATACACAGATTGCAAAGTACTAGAGTTTGACCTCTCTAGGTAGTGGATTGACTATCTCCTAGTTTAGAGATTGGAACCACTCTAAACCACCTTGTCCAAGTGCAACTTTCACTTTCTCTCATCCTTGCTATAATTGCTTAGATAGGACTTCAAATTGTTCTTAAGATATTGATTTTGATTGATATAATTTGAAGGTTTAACTTATCTTGTGAGAATTTTAAAGCTCTATTCACCCCCATCTAGATCCCTAGATCCTACAGGTAGCTCTCCTCGTGTTTCTTAACATGTCACGATGTGAAAGAAATCATGTTCTTATCTTGCATCAACACACAACCCAGGCCATTCTTCGAGGAATCACAAAAGACGATGTACTCTTTCCCTTGATCAGGCAACACTAGCAGTGGAGCATTGGTCAGCTTCTCCTTGAACAACTGGAATGCACCTTGACACTTGTCATCCTAGACAAAGGACATATATTTCCTTGTCAGCTTTGTTAGGGCCAACGCCACTACGCTGAAGTTCTTGATGAACCTCATGTAGTAGCCTACCAAACCTAGAAAACTACAAACTTCTATAGGTGTCTTCAGATGTTCCCACTCTAACATAGACTGGACCTTCTTGGGATTCACACACACACCTTCAGTAGACAAGACATGTCCTAGAAAAGACACCTCCTTCAGCCAGAACTCACACTTGTTGAACTTGGCATATAGTCGATGTTGTCTCAACAAGGTCAATGCATGTTGTAGATGCTTCTCATGTTGTTGACTATCGTGAGAGTAGATCAGGATGTCATTGATGAATACCAAGTGGTTAAGATAAGGCCAAAACACCCTATTCATCAAGTCTAAGATCACTGCTGGTGCATTTATTAGCCTAAACGACATAACCACAAACTCATAGTGACCATACCTCGTCCTAGACGCTGAGTTTGGAATGTTGTCCAGATTGATCTACAAATGGTGATATCCAGGCATCAGATATGTCTTTGAGAACACCGTGGCACCTCACAACTAGTCAAATAGATCATCAATTGGCAGATAAGAATACTTATTCTTGATCATCACCTTGTTCAACTGTTTGTAATCTATGCACAACTACATGGATCCATTCTTCTTTACAAACAAATGGGAGCACCCCAAGGAGAAGTGCTCAGTTTGATAAAGCCTTTCCAACAAATCCTTCAACTATTTCTTCAGCTCTTGCATCTCAACTGGCTCCATCCTATAAGATATTTGTGTTATAGGATGCATACCAGGAACTAGATTGATCTCAAAATTAATCTCTCTAACTAAAGGAACACTAGGAAACTCATCAAAAAACACATCTTCAGACTCACAGACAATTGGAACCTCCAGTATACTTAGACTCCTTGTCTTGGTGTCCACTACATGTGCCAATAACACATTACAACCTTGTCTCATCAACTGTTTTATCATCATCACTGACACCAAACATGTAGGGATAATCTTCCTATCTCCTTGGAAGATGCATGACACATCAACATCAACAAATGTCGCTACCTTAGAACTACAATCCAAGATCACCCAATACTTTTCCAAAGTATCCATTCCAAGGATCACATTGAATTCATGCATGTCAAGTGGTATAAGATCCACTTGAATGATTTGTCCTAAAAAAGAAAGAACACATGAAGGAGACACCTCCCGCAACTCGACAGAAACAACCAAAGAGGTTTCTAAACAAAGACGATCACGTCTACGAATAATAGGAAAAGAACAGCTAGCAATCACATCTCTAGTGATAAAAGAGTGTGTCGCACCTGGGTCAACCAAAATAGACATGAAGCAAGAAGAAGACATATCAGAATGAAATAACTCCATCTGACATGTTATGACTCATGGGTTGACCACTCCTTCTAATGGGCTCATAGCATAGAATTGAGCCATTGCCTATTATCATCCCCTTCCTCTGCTACCTTGTCCAGAAGAACCATCTTGCGACGCCTAACCACATACTTTGCCACTGCTGAACTGCTACCATTGTTACGACCCTTGTTGGCTCTATCTCAACTGTTGGGTAACCTCTTCATCCTTCATTGGGAAAAACCACTTTGTATGCCCAACCTCTCCACACTTGAAACATGTCTTGATCACATACCATGGCTTGGACAACCCTATCACTGAGACCAATGCAACACTATGGGATCAAGTTGGTGGGAAGATAAAACCTCTACCTCATCTCGGTTACCACTATGACTGACTCGTCGATCTTTACTATGATGAAAGTGTTGAAAACCTAGGCTTCCTAAAGCCTCCATACATCTATCCTTGATACTGTGTAGGCCTCTTCATGGCCTTACTCTTCTCCACCATTAGTTGTTTCGCTCTTCTGACCAAATACACAAATGTGGCAATCTTTTCTCTATTATCTAAAGAAGACACTGACATTGTCAACTTCGTGTTCAAAGCATTCTCGAATGGTCTGATTCTCTCATTGTATACAACTTCCATATGCGGAAAAAACCTCAAAAGTTCCTTGAACTTAGCTTCATAATCATTGACTGTCATAGATCCCTACCAAATCTTCTCTAATTGCATGGTCTTCTCATCCAGATAGGTCTCTGGGAAGTAATGGCTGACAAATTGCCTCCTAAAATCTTCCCAACTGATCATCACACCCGGCCTTTTCTCTTCCTCTATGGCCCACCGGTGGCCAACACTCCCCTTCAACAGGTATACTACATGTTTCACCTTATCCTCTTTAGGGTGTTGAGGATCTTGAAGGCCTTCTCCATCTCTGTCAACCATATATCTACATCCATTGGGTCTACCATACCCACATACTCAACTGCCCCTACATGCCTCAACCTTTCAAAGGTCTTCCCAAAACCTGAAGATTCTACATTGGGGACTACTTCTCTCACTTGGTGTAGATGCATTCTATCTTCCATATGCATCATCATGGCCATGTACTGTCCAAACATGGACTGAAAAGTAGGATTGGCCACCACATCTAGGTCAAACTGGGGCATTTCAGGTACAACATCAACCCTCTCCTGCCTCTTGGAACCACCACCTGGTGCAACAACAATACTCTCAGCAACATGTTCTTTGTGTTCTCTAGCCATATTCTCTTCTCTTATTTTTCTTCTACATAAGAAGAAGTTACCATAAAACAGACTGAAGGACACTAGAACAGACACAACCCTAGTCCTATGTCCTAGTAGACTCAGCAAACCTAAGCCTCTAATACCAATCTTAATTGTGATGCTTGTGCCACACAAGAGTGAGATTACATAAAATAGAACGCAGAACTAATACTAATCAATCAGGTTATCAGATAAGACAGAAAATTAGAACTGATTTCACATAAGCACAAAATCTAAAACTTATTACATCTGAGTCCACATGAAGCCACTTGTATCATCTATATTACATATGATGTCAAAACATGATACCTATCACTGTTCATTGGCTGACTTGCCACAACCTATTACACATGATAACCTATCCTTGTATATACAAACCATCTCTATACAACCATGGAATACTTCCAAAACTAATGTCGATATATAAAACCACCAAAAACCTCCCCAAGGACCTGAGAGTACATGGACGATACATAAGACTCTACTACAAAACACTAGCAGCATATCCAACCTTTGACGGCCATAGCTCCTCTTGCTGCTCGGCGTCAACTGCACGATCTCTACCTCATTGTGCATGACCACCTAAAAGATGTGGAAACCCACGGGGTGAGACCAACATACCAGTGAGAAATATAACTCTCTGCTGTGACTATTATAAGCACATATAACTTAAAAAGCAAGATAACACATATCATTAGGTTGAGCAGATTCAGTAGACGATATGAAGAAAGTAGATAACACTATTTAGGCATCTGCAACCAAGCAGTAGAACATCTTATATTTTAAGAAGGAATATGAAGAACATGTATAATATTTGATTTCTCTTACCTCATTATAATTCAAGAAATAAGTACAAAAGATAACACAAAGGGTAATCTAATGTGAAATGTATTTGACCCTAAACAAATATACTACACGGATGTATTTTGTCTTTTATTATACCCTGAGGATTTGAGTCATACCATCCAAATCCAACCGACCACTGCAAAGTCAAAATTGGTGCCATACAAGATCAATGGAAGAGTCAGACTCCATGATCTTTTCCTACACTACTCGGTCAGTTCGAGTCTACACCACAATGACATATAGTCAAACTACAAAAATAACAAATTATAGTCACAACTATAGTCATGTAGAGACAGAAACTAATAGTCAATGCTATGGTCTTGTGAAAAACCTAGCCAACCTTGGTACATGTCACGATGATAGAAAATAGGGTTTATAACCCAATCACTGAGGTACTACCGTAGTTTTACTCTATCACATCATATCACATGATCATCACTGAGACCTAACCGTAGTCGTTCTCAAAACACTTGGGATCAAGATGTCAAGGACACTTAGTCACTTGCACCTCGAATACTCAACAGTATGTGCTCCATGTTTCCCTTGGGAATACATGTTTCACCATCTAGCAAAGTATTGATGTTGAATATGGATCTATGGCACATGGCATCTACATGATTAGGTTTCACTTGATTGGTTAAGTAAATTGGGTATCTTTTAGCACCAATCAAGTTACAACATACAAACCCTAAACAAATTCTACAAAGAGAAGGGCATATTACAACTCCAAAATATATAAACTGAATAAGGTATAAATTTGTCACCTCATCACATGATACCATTGCCTTACAAGGCCGTCAACATTATCACATCACTAGGGGATATCAATCCCTCATCACAGAACTGGAGGATATCACCTCACACTAGGAATAAAACCTCTGCCATGTCATAAGACCCAAATCACATGATTCATGTATCACATCATTATCTCAACATATCTCAGCATGCTTCATAAAGGCTCATAATCATTACCCTATGTCATATTAAATGCATCATAACATTCAAATGTCTATGGCATTCATTCACCTTCATGGTTAGGATCATACAAGTAGGATAAATAAAATAGCATCACAATGTTATTTACTTGAAGCAAGTTCAATGAGTACATCATACACTTGGGATCAGGGTTAGGGTTTCATATGTAATCGATTAGGGTTTTACATCACAATACTATAAATGAACCCTAGGAATCTCACCTTCCCAAATTCTTGGAACATGTGGGTCAACCATCACCATCACTTCTCCAAAACACCAAGGATCAACATGCCCAAGCAAAACCATCAACTCAAGAGGGTAAGAGATAAAGAGGTTAGGTGGTTGAAGAACATATATCATGATGGTCGAAGGTCATGTCTAAGACCACTGACCAAGCATCACCACAACACACCAGCGGTCGAAGAAGATTCACCCTGGGTTGAAGAAAATTTCAGCAACCAACAACCTTACTCAACTTCATTGATCGAAGAATCACAATGAGCAGCGGCCGAAGGGAATCATGATCAAAGACACACCCTAATCAAAGCCTTCTTTAGCGACCTAAGCACAAACTAGGTCAGCAACCCAAGCACCAACTAGGTCAGTGACCCAAGCAAAACAAATGACCAAAAGCACCTCAAAACCATCAACGAAAACACCCTCAATGGCCAAACAAGAACATCAACAAATAGCATCATCGACACTTAGAAAAATCATTGTCAAAACACACGATTAACACCAAGTTAACATTTTCATCAAAACATCTATATACACCATGAAACTCAAACGTCACTAGAGGTGAAACATCAAGAAAAATGATGACCATTCAAACCTAAATAAGCATCACATGAGATCAACATGGGGCGCATACTACAACGGATAAAACTCAAGAAAATTCATCTCATGCAAGGTAACCACATTAAGAACCAAGAGATCAAAACTGAGGTTGAGTTGCATGCAAAACCATCAACATCTCCATCACTTAGATTTTGGCCATGAGAAATTAAGTTTAGATAAAGAAGTAAATACATGCAAGATCATAATGGGAACATTACCCTAATGAAAATATCATTATCAACATCATCTAATCACATTTTAGAAATATTTTCATGTAGGATTAAAGTGCAATAATAGTAGGGAAAGAGTTATATAACCCGCCTTAGATGATGGTGCAACCACCTCCAAGCAAAGCTCTAAAAGCTAGAGAGAAGCCTAGTCGTGATCTCCTCTATGACCAAGATGGTCACCACCTAAAGAGAGAAGAAAACCCTAGGTCAAAAAGGGCAAGAAGGAGAACCAATATACCAAGGAAAAAAATAACAAGAAGGGAGAGAAAGGGAGAAGAGTTCCTCCACTCAACTTGAGCACTACCTTGGCAAACCAAGGATTTGGCCCCAGAGAGAGGAGTACCTCCATCCCAACACAAGCAACACCATGGAAACTCCATGGATTTGGCTAAAAGAAGAAGAAAGAGGTAGGGGTTACATACAAAATGAAACTAAGAGGTGGATAACTTACCACAAATAAAAGAATCATCAAAGATCACTAAGGAAGAGTAGCTCCTAGCTTGGATCACCACATGCAAAGGATCTCAGCTACCAAGCACCAAGGATGAGCTTCTCCTCCACCAAGAACACAAAGGTCAAACTCAAGGAAGGATAGAGTGTAGAAAAGGTGGGAAAGGATCATATGCATGAAAGAAGAGGGGTACATATACCCAAGGGTGAAGAGACACCAAAGAAGTTAGATGTCATGTACTTGAGTGCCACATGTCCACCACACATCAACCATGCACCCAATAAAACCATGCAAGCACTAAGGTCATGAAAAAAATGGAAAACTAGTGACCTCATTTGGTCCTAAAGGACCATCAGTCAAAGGGAATCATGGCCACAAAGGCTCATGGTCAAAGGGAAACCAAGTGACCACATGAAACCCTAGGTCAACAGCCAAAAGAGAGGATGAGAGTCTCTATGACTGTTGAGGCTCCATCAGGCACTCAAAAACATCTACGAATGCAAAGAAAACATCAAGAATATCCAAGGATGGTTGCTGAAAGCCAAGAACATCAAATAGTCAAAATAAGGTCAACATCAACATAGGGCATCCAAACAAATCCTAGAAACAACACTCAGCATGTCACCACTTCTCTCCTCATCAAATCAAGGAATAAAAAGCCCCCCCCCAAAGCACCATATTCTCTCTCATGATGTCAAGGCACAAAGGAAACATCCTACATGTGACAAATTGAAGGATAACCCCTCAACATGGGTAAATTGCAACTTGGTCCAAAATAAGCAAACATAGCTCAAACAACATCCAAACAGGACCAAACTGAAAACATAAGCTTGTCGCATGTCATTAATGCATCTCAAGAGATTAGATTAAGGTTTAAGAATTTTATTTAAGATAAGTAAGAACAACCAAGAACTAAGCTAGGTCAGGGGTCTTACACTTTTGTCAGTCGAGTTTCGTCCCTGATAAACTTGTCTGAAACCCTTGATGGATTTTAGAAAGTGCCAGGGTCGGCCAAGTTCCCTATCATAAACTTAACTGACACCCTACACTGACCAAATCAAATTAAGTCATCGACCAAGTTACATCTAGGATAAACTCGATTGACACTTCAAAATTACTTTATCGTATAATACTATATTCCGAGTTTACTTTTATTGAAACTCGACCAACTATACTGTATAAAATGTGCAGAGAAAGTGATTCTAGTCGTTGGAGTGTTGAAAACATCAAAAATAGATATATTGTAACACCTCAAATGACTAGAATTTGTTCCCAAGTGCTTCTAGTGTCTAGTATACATCCCCAAATATAAATAGGGACCCTTGGGCTTCATCCCAAGTTTACCTCTCATGCTCCTTGCTATCGTTGAGTGATATTGTCCACATAGAGTGCCTTTCTCTCTCTTGCTTACTAATCAAAATGTCCATATGAGTGAGATAGGATATTAGTGAGAGATCTACTTCAATTTAATCCTTGTGCAACTCTCATACTTCTCTTACCCCAACCCCTTTTTTCAAGCAAAGTTGGTGAAAACTTCTCCTTGGTGAAGGTGAAGGCTAAAAATCCTTGAGAAGAGTACATAATTCCTTCAAGGAAGAACATTTGTTCCAAGAAGGGGAGATCCTTGGTGAAAGTGTCCAGCTCCTTATAAAAGTGGGTAAGCCCTTGTAGAGGTTGAAGACTCTTGCTCGAAGGATAGGTAAGTCCTTGTAAGGTTTATTGAATCCTTTTAGTCCTAAAAAAGGAAGGCACGATATCCTTGCCCTGTAAAAGGAAGGTCTATTGTATCGCTTATAATGGAATATAAGTATGCAATGGTTGCAAATCCTAGGGCTTGGACTCTCTAGGTAGTAAATTGATTATCTCCTAGTTTTGATATTGGAACCACTCTAAATAGCTTGTTATTGATCTTATTTAATCTCTCTCATCCTAGCTATGTATAATGGAATATTAGTATTCAATGGTTGCAAAATCCTAGGGATTTACTATTGGGAAATACGGGCAGAAAGTATAGCAGTGGAAATAATTTTTTATCTATTAATATTCCCATAACAACAAGATCACGTCAACTACTATGGAATAAGAAGGATGGTTTTAGATAGTAATACCTAGTCTTGGAGTACGTCCAACAACAAAACTCACTTCTTTGCAACTGCTGACTAGTTGCTCTTAGATAGTGGATGTGCAGAACCTGGTCTTTCACCATGAACATGTGTCTACACAACCTCTACAATGACTCCAGTGGTCTCGTCATAGACTGCAGGTTGACTTTGCTCTCTGAACAATAGCCAAATTACTCTTGCATCTAGATTAGTCCACATAGACCAACTAGAACTCATGCAGTTTACCAAGAATGGATAGGAAGAAGTTGTCCCTCCTATTGGTGTACTAGTCACCAACATGTTCTCCCACAACGAAAACTTCTCAGTTGTTCTCTACCATTGGCTACCCCTCCTGGTAGGGTAGGAATTTCTTGGGCTCTCTTGGTTACCACAACCAGAGAGAAACAAATTTTAGAGGAATTGATTCTCATTTGTTTGTGTTGTTCTTTGGAAGCCCCCAACACCCCTCCTTTTATAGGCAAGGTTAGGGTTAGGGTTCCCATTCAGTACGGGATTGTGCGGGAGTGGAAAGGACCTGAAGAACTTGAACTTTTGCAAGTTGAGAGATGCCAAATGATTGTCTGGAACACCTAGATGGTCATCTGGTGTGTGAGACAGTCATCTTACACTTCCAAATGACAGTTTGTCAGTTTCCCAATCACATACAAATTTGGAAATTTTGGTTCCAATTAATATCACATATTAGTTTACTTGCACTCCAAGTATGTGAAATAAAATCAATTAGAGAAACATCCTGAACCTTTGTTCGGCCTAATTGAGCCATCTCACCCAGGCTAGATGCCCGTCTCGCTCACCTAGATGCTTTTATGGTGAGTTGAGATGAGACGGTCAGTTCAATCACATTGAACTGGTCAGTTTAAGGGAAGAACTTAGCCAATTCGAACTCTGATTAGCATGACCATCCAAACGGCTGTATCAAAACTTTGAAATGCCCATCTAGATGCTCAAACATTTTTCTCACTCAGTGAGATGGTCCTTTGGTAGCTCAATCAACCAATCCATCAATCTGTTGTGTGGATTGAATACCTAAACACTTTAGTAATCAATCTAAATATCATTCAAGATCAAACTCCTCTTTTAGATGAGTTCCTATGTGTGTAACCCTATAGGTCCCATATCACATGGGCAGTGAATATCCATAAATAACTTCTGACATCACAAGAAAAGAGTGGTTCCTAGTCACACATCAGTGCTACCCAAGTGAATGGAAAGTTGGAGAACAACTTCAACCTACAATTTGTGTAAGGTGTTGCAGTGATTGTATAATTCATTTGTCACTGATGTATAGGATGAACTCGAGGCATGGAAGGTCATCCTCTGAACATTCACTCCATGTTTCTTGAAATAAGAGCAGACTGTCTGCGATAATGTAATCTCAATATCATATATTATTTAACATGTGCACACACATGCGTTTCTCAGTCTCACTGATCAAGTGGCCATGATATCAGACTCTAGTAGGAGGGACAAATCCCATATATATCACTCACAATCTATCCCCATGTGTTAAAGTCACCTAATAATCACCATTATAACAACCCATGTTTTAGGACTGCGTTTGATGATGTCAAAGCGTACCCAATGACATGTGACAAGTGTAGTGATTTCAGGTCAAAGAATCACAATCACCACCTTCACTATGATAGATGACTGTGACCACCACACTCATGTGTCTCTCTCAAGGTGGGTCTATCCAAAACACTATTCCCTAACATGTATCTATGTGCTTAGTTTGATATTGCCATATCATGACTTAGTGAGACTCAATCATCAACCAACTCACACTCCAGTCTTATGTGTTACTTGTAAGACCACTGACCTGAGTTTTGGGGTAACCCTATTTTCTTTGGATTAATCATGTTCTTAGAACCTTTCTCTAATATTTTAGATGTAATTAGGGCTTGTAGATAGCTTAAGCTTCAAGTTTGGGCTTGTTTGGATGATGTATGTGCTTTATGTGCTAGTTTTGGTACAAATTGCAATTTACCTAAAGTAGGGGTTTGATGTGAAATTTGTCACCTCTAGAGTGGTTCCTCTCTTTCTTGACATCATCTATAGGAGAGAGAAAGAGGTGGGCACCTTGTTTGAGCCTTGGATGATGAGTATCACCCTAGGTGGTGCTTAGGGTTTCTATGGGTGTTGAGTGTCTCGACCCAAGTGTGTTTGGTGTTGTCTCAACCTAGGGTAGTGACCTAGGTTGGCTTTGGTGGGTGTCATGGTTGAGACACCCTAACTATATGGTGGGGTCATGAATAAGGAGGTTTGGGGCAATCTTGGGTCGAGATGGTTGTCCTTACATTGGTTATCTCAACCTAGGGTTTGTGGAGGACCCTTGTGTCGACCATGTGTGATGATGGTTGGTGGTGTCACAACCATGGATGGTACACCAAGGGAGGGTCATACTGCAACCATGTGGGTGACCAATATGGTTGAAACACAACCTAGAATGCATCACCATGTCTTGCATTCATGGTTAAGATGGTTGCATGTGGGTGCATGTTGGTCTTTTGGGTGGACAAGTGTCCCTTTTATACCTTGGAGTGTTGACACATCATCCCTTGACTTCTCTCTCATCTTCAACCTATATAACCCCTTATCTCTTCATGCTTGTAACCCTTTTGGACCTCCATCTTCTTCCTCCTCCTTTTCTTATTCTTAGAGTTTGGTGGAGCAAGGAGATCAGACCTTGGAGCTTTGGTGATTGATCTCCTCTTACATGTGGTGTTTGTGGTGATCCAAGCTCAACTTCAACCCTTGATAAGTGTTTACCTTCCTAGATGATGTTTCTTTTGATATCTTACCTCCATCATCTTCCTTTTTCTCAGCTATATACCATGTATTAACATGGTGGTCATTTTTAAGAGTAAGATCCTCATCACAAGGGTAATAGGCCATGTTCAACACCCAAATGAGAGAGAGTTTCTTCTCTCTTTTCCCCCTTCTTTCTTTTGACTCGGCCTAGAGATTTTTGTTTCTCTTTTCTTGGATGATCTTTGACCTTGGTACCTTCTTCTTCTTAAGTTGCTCTTGTAGCTGAGAGTGGAGATTTTGGTGGAGCTTCTTCAACCCTTGGAACGTGTGCTTGGAGCTCTTGACGTTGGAGCATGGAGTCTTTGGTGGTGATCTTTTTAAGGCGGGTTACATAACTCTTAACCTCCTCTATTATTGCACTCTTTATGTTTTCATGCTACTATTTTATCTTCCTAAATTCTCCCTTATCATACAAATAGATAATGATAATCTCTAGAACTTGGTTGGTGATGATGTCTTTTTTAGTTTCTACATAGTTTTGATTCTATTTTGAAACTAAGATGTCATCCCATAGGTGTCACTATCAAGACACCATAGATGTTGAGGTCATGACATAGCGTCCTTTGGGCCCCAACATGTTTCTAGGTTGAGGTTGAGACATCCCGAGGTCACGACATTTGGGAGTGGTTGGAGCTCTAGTCCTAGGTGTCACGGTCTCAACATAGACTAGGTGGTGTGGTGGTAACTTAGCGGTTGGATGGTGGTCGAGACAGCATTGTGGTAGAGACACTTCTAGGTCGAGACATCGGAAGAAGGTTAAAACCCTAACCCTTAATGTCGTGGGTGCAATATAGTCTAGATGGAGGGGGGTTGTGACCTATTGGTATGAGGGGTTGCACCACCATAGGTTTCATGGTCGTGACTTGGATCAGGTTGGGTGATTGTGACCAATTTGCTATGTGTTCAATACATGATGATGATGGTGGTTGAGGGGGGTATGCTTGGATGCTTAATGAGACTCTTGTATGAGTGATACATAAGCCATGTATAGTTCTATTTGGAATAATGTATAATCAAGTCTAATGATGTTCCTTAATCCTAATATACTCCAAGATGTTGGGAGGTGGTGAATCTAGGGTTGGTGGTTGAATTTGACTTTGTGAACTCTAATTGGCTAAGAAGAAACCCTAACCCTAATAATTTGTAATGAGACTTGCTTGTTTCTCCCTCATGGAATGATTATGGTGTTATGTGGTTATCTCTCTTGTTTATGAACTTCTAACCATGTAGGTATTATGAGCATGATAATCATAGCTAGTGTATGCTATGGTGATTAAACATGATACATGTTGAAGGAACCTTCAAGAGTCATGCTGAAACACTTGTGATACATGAATGATGAATTGAGGGATTTATGTCCCACATCATGTGACTTTGATATTTTTGATGTGGTGAAAGGTAGTGATGTAGGCATCATGTGGTGATTGTGTGACAAGTTCACACCTTGTACGCTTTATATCTTTGGGAGTTGTGTCATGCCATTATCTTTGTAGATTTTATTATGACTTTATATGTTGTAGCTTGATTAATGCTAAAAGACACTTAATTGACTTAACTAATCAAGTGGAACTTAATCATGCAGTTTTTCCTCATGTCATAGATCCATCTCAGTGTCAACACTTGCTGGATAGTGAAACAGGCTTTCCCTAATGCAAGATTGGAGTCATATACTGTCCAGTATATGCATTCACAAGATTAGCTATGGGCCATACCCTGGCAGGAGTGGGTCTGCATGTTGTAGCTCACTGATATGTTGCTTATGAGGTTTATAGGATTGGCTGCAAGTCATACCCTGGCGAGAGTGTGGCTGCGAGCCGTAGCTCAATTTCACTAGCATAGTGACATGTACCAAGGTGGGCTAGGACTTTCACAATTGACTATATGTCACAGGTTGCAGTCGACTGGTATGTCTTTGTTGTGTACTCGTGTACTGACCATGAGGTTTGGTGAGGTCATGGATTCCATCTCTTTCATAGACCTTGTATGGAACCGATTTTGACTTAGTAGTGGTCGGTTGGATTTGGGTGGAGGACTTAATTCCTCAGGGCATATTAAAATATGTATCATCAGTGTAGTATCTTTTCTTAGGATCAAATACAAAAACATTAGATGAGGCCTTGTTTGATTTTGCACAAATATAGTTGGAAATAAATGTACATATATGTTCTTCATATTCCTTTTATGATGATAAGATGTTCCACTATCTATTTCTAATTTCTTAAAGTATTTAGTAATGATTATCTACTTTAGACATATCATTTAGACAAATTTGCTTATCATAGTTGTAGCTTTATTATTGTTCTTTAATTACCTTATTGATACTAATAACAGTGTTGGTGGAGAGTTATATCTCCCGTTGTGATTTGGATTTTATCCCATGGGTTCTTCACATATTTTAGGTGGACATGCACGAGGAGGTAGAGATCGTGCAACTGAGGCAGAGCAACAACAAGAAGGATAGTAGCTGATAAAGTTGGAAGTACTGCTAGTCTTTTGGTGTAGAGTCCTAGAGTCGTCCTTGTACACTCACGTGTTTGAGATGGTTTTGGGGTGTGTTTGTAGTTATGTTAATATCATGAGGTTTTTGGCATGTGTTCCTTTTGTTGTACAATTTAGTAGTTCTACATGTATATGCATATGAAATTAATCTCATGTAGTAGGTTGATGATAGGATCTATAATGTAAGCACCTTATAATACATGTTATGTGATTTAGGTGTCATGTGAGGACACATATGTAAAGGTTTTTTCATCTTGGGTGCTTAATGATATAGTTTTAATTTTTTGTACTTTTCAGTAATCTACGTGCTTAATGTTGTTTCCATGTTTAGTTTTGAATAATCTCACTTTTTGTGGCACAGGGCATCACATTACTGGTGTCTATCTACCTTCCATAGTAACAATCGACTTGGGACATTATGAGAATATGTATATGTATTCTTAACATCCGTCTGATCTCATTTCCACAAGGCTAATACTTGAAGACATACGTCATTGAGTAATATCATTCTCTAGACATTCACTCTGTATCCTCATTATCTCATAACTAAGTGAAACTGATGAATTGGAATCTTGACTTTATATATGCTATTATTAATCAAATCCTTTTAGGTAATTATGTCATGTCAATCATCATATGATTGGCTTTAAAGGCATACCTTCAACAAACTCCTACTTGCACTTAGAGCCAATCACCCATGGATCACATCCTTAGTGGTATAAACATATCCAACATGCTTCTGCTTCTCTAGTGCCTATCTAGAGGGTTAGCAACACTTTTCTAATAGTTAGTATATTGTATGTTTCTTATATCTTTTGTCTGAGATGAAACCGCTATAATATGATATCTGATATTCCTTGCCTAAAAGGTAGCTCCATTATTGTTACAATATCTCTACTGAGTCATCAATGGTCAAAACATCTATAAATTAATCATATGAACCTTTTATATCCATATAGTATCACTATGTGTTTACAACACAAGTATACTCAGCCTCTACTATAGAATATAATTAATGACTATTAGTTCAGAACCCTTTTAACTAATGGCATTCTTTTCTCTTTTAAAATCAAATATATTTTATTATGATTACCTGGTCATTTGGAATATTACATCGATGCAACCCTTTACATCTAAATCTTCCTTTTATTGCTATCCTTATTGATTAGCAATGTATCATTAGTCACTTCTCAAGTACTAACAGACATCTTCAATGTCTTTCCAACAACCCTTATTGGATTTTATATCATCTTGTCATGTCCAATACATACAAGATCATATGGTATAGGTGTGTTAATAGCTTACATGATATATTCACTATTGAGTTGGCCCATGGAATCTTATTCATGATAAATCAAAACATAGGGTTTGTGAGAGACTAATCCGAACTCTCTCTCATTGAATCATGTTGAACTCTTTCAACACATTGCTATTGTACGTGTTCAAACTTCCATTGTGAAACATTCAAGAACTATCTCATAGGTCTTGGTCCTTATCTCATAATATGTTTCACCTTATCCTTCATTCCTGAAGGTGTTTTTTCATGCCAGTTCTCAATATTAACAATATTGAGGTATTATTACTCATCACATGTTGAATATATGTATATGCTCCCACTAAATATTTTTCAATAAAAAAATTCATCTTTTATCTTGATTCAAGTCAAACTCATTGACTATCTTATCAAATCAAAAGATCCCATTTCTGAATTGCTTGTTTCAATCTTATATTGAACTTTGTAGTTTATAGACTTCATTTGCATTCTTGAAGTTATAAAGCCCTTTAGGTTGTATCATGTACACATCCTATGATTTATTCCCTTAAGGAATCCATTTTTAATCTTCATATGCCATATCTGTTTCTCTATTTTAACTACATCAACAAGCATGACAATTGGTAAATAACTTGTATCATGTTCAACATCTTAAACTTGATTTATTCTACCAATCTGTCCTTTTATGTTATGCATGTAGGTCTTTGCCATAAGACCCTATTTCACCCTTTAGGTATTACCCCTTAGGTGGCACTAATGAAGGTCCTACCTTGTTAGCTTACATGGATCCCATATTACTCAGAAATAGATTCTAGTTGACTAGTTGGCTCATCCTTTATGACCAACTCATCTGAATCGTTGGATTCAAAATCCTCCTATCTCAGATGTGTTCTACTAGAACTATCTTATTCTATGTTACATGATGAACTTGTGACTCGACAACAACTTGTCATTCTGATTATACCTTTTTGTTGACCTCTAACATCTCTAGTTATAATTTTACTCACACTAATTCTTTAGGAACTTTGTTGTCCTATCAACAAAACACTTTTCTTATTTGATTGGGTTTATAGTAATATTCAACAATCATGGTTGACGGATAAACTTTCTTCAAGAAACAACTTTCTCAATGTAGGTTTTAATCCTTTAGACATATTGGGACATTCCCAAATCATATCATATATGATGTCTTTAATAAACCATTCATTTGGTACATGATTTAGTCTTAGGTATATAATTATGAGGATATAAGAAGATTGGAACAATTGATAATCATATCATGACACATCATGGTATAATTCCTTTAACATCATGTTCAATTGGATTCGATTTGGGATACATTATCACAGTTCTTTCCTGAAAGTTCTAAAGGTATTGATGTAAAGTATTTCAACATTTGATCTCATCAAGGTTTCTTAATAATTTCATCAACATCGTACTTCAATTATAATCTCCTTGAACACTTCAAGATATTTATGTTTCTTCTTTACTCTGTACATTTCATTATAATACCAAATGAAACGAAGTATAAGTAATCATCCATAGCAGTCATTCCATAAGATCTACATGCATCATATGGATGAGGTCAGATGGAATATGTATCCTCCACTATGTTTAGTGAAGGACATCATGTCATATTGTGTGTGAATAAGACATGCATGTTTCCTTAGGTTCAATAACCAAGAGAATCTAGATCAACATCAATACGTACTCTAGGCATGCAATTCTCATATTCACACAAGATGACTAATGCTAATGATAGTTTTGAGTTATAAATAATAATACTTTGGTATAAACATTATAAACATTCATCTTTGGATCATTTCACATAACTATCACAAGTTTTTTTTGGGACAATGCCATACAAGATCATATCTTTTGAAATAGAAGCACTAACAAATCTTTATTTATAATCATCCTTGTCCATACAAAATGAACAAAGAAAATGTTTCTATTCTAATGGAATAATAAAATAGCAATTCTAGTAACTCTATTACATGTCCATTGGGCTAAGATAAATTTAAATGTAGATTATGGCTTCTGCAACACTTGCTCTGCCTTATCCAACTTTGTCCTTCTAAAGGATTTTTACTTCTTATCAGATCCAACACATTAGTATGTCAGATTCTTGTTTGGTATCATATACCAAAACTTAAGAAGTAGTCAAATTTATGTTATATTGTTTATTCCTGAAGTGGAGGCCTCAGTGCCATCCTTCTTCTTCTTTATTTCTTCTAATAGAGTGGGCAATTTCTCTTCCAATGTCCAGGCTGGTGACAATGGACTCTTTGTTTCTTTACTCCACATTTTTCCTTGAGATCTAAAGACTTGGGCTTATGTCTAGATTTAGAACTCTTCTTAGCTTTGCCTTTGCCTTTGCCTTTACACTTCCCCTTTGTCTTACTGATCACCATCAAAAACATGGGCTTGTCTTTCTTTATTTGTGTCTGAGCTGTCCTCGACATGTTGAACAACTCTGTCAATGGCTTGCCATAGTCGTTCATGTTGTAGCTCATGACAAACTGACTATTTGACACTTCTAGGGACTGTAGAATCACGTCACTGCCCAACTCTTGGCCCAAGGGGAATCCCAATCTAGCTAGGTTCTCCACATACCCAATGATCTTGAGTACATGAGGACCTACTGGATCTCCTTCTATCATGCTACACTTGAACAATGCCTTGGAGACATCATATCTCTCATCTCTTTCTTGATCTTGGTACATGTTCTTGATATGTGTGTTCATCTCAATCACCCCCATGTTCTCATGCTCCTTTGCAACTCATGGTTCATGGAACATAGAATCAAACACTTGACATCAATGATGTCTTCAGTATGCTTCTTATAAGCATCATTGTCAGCCCTTGGAGCATTTTGAGCTGGTTCCTCTGGTTCTAGAATTTCCAAGACATAGAACTTTTGCTCTTGTGTGAGAACAATTCTTAGCATCCTGAGCCAGTCATGGAAGTTGTTCCTAGTAAGTTTGTCCTTTTTAAGGACTGGTTGCAGAGAATAGTGCTTGTTGCTTGTTGCCATTTGATTCTACAAAAGAATTGGCAATTGTTTCAAAAACTAAATTTTTATTTGATTTGATTAAGTTTAAGAGATAATAATTAGGTCTTTGATTCATTATCATTCTCATTATTTTTTTTCAAAATGATAGCCCTCAAGTATCAATTCAAAAAAATGCAGCGAACACTTTTCTAATGAGCCAGACCCAATATAATTCAACTGTGACCCTATGAACACAGCAAGCACATTCAATCTTCAAGGTAGGAAACTTTTGCCAATTGCATCATATGCAATTATGGATATATGATATATGCAACTCCTTGCCATAATCATCTACATGATTTTGGGCCCACACACTCTGAGAATCATTAGTTAAGCCTAACCCAATAGTTAATACGATAATAATGCACCCCGTAGAGGTGGAACCTACATTATTACCATCACACTTCCACTATGTAGACGGTGCGCCACACAGAGGCGTAGCCTACACTTATTCGAACAAGTTTATCTTGTCTCTTGCTATTAGAAAGCATCTAAGACTTAATATGTCAGATTGAGGGATTTTATATCATATACATATATATATTTATTTATATCATATCATATATATATGTATATATTTACATATATTGTATCCAATCACCACATATATAGTATGTATCATATACATGATATATCCCACAACATAAACATGCAATATAAAACAAAAGGCAATGGTTATGGCCATGTCTATTTGTAATTCCTTGGAGCCACAAAGAATTACTACCACCTAGGTCAATCATCACATCACATGTATGAGCCCGCTATTGGTGTAGACCTGTGCTTTCCAATCTAGGTAGATTGGTTCAACCCTTGAACTGGTTGTCTCACCTCCTGGACAGTTGGTTGGTCCTCCTATCCAACTGATCTTTTGACTCCTTCCAAAGGTTCATTTGTGCCCATCATGCGGTCATATGGTTCTGTCGTCCTATCCTCCATGGCCCTCCAGACGATCGACTCATCTCACGATATGGTCGTCTTAACTAGAGATGAACATATATTACATTGAATAAGAGAAACCTTGAGTTACACTTGAGGGGAGCAAAGGTAGGAAAGCATTACCTTTACATTGGGAAGAAGAGGTAGAGGCTCAGTACATAGACCAAGCTAAATAGGAACAAAAACCAAACCATCCAACCACACATAGATTTAGGATTTAGGCCATAACCATGCTACACATCCACCATCAAAATCACTTTTAGGGTGAAGCGTGTAAATTACATATATATATATATATATATATATATATTAGTTTGAGATTATGTGGTCTTTGATCAGATATAGATATGAGAGCAATTTAAATATTTGCATCGTATGTAATAAATAAATGATAAAACAAAAAATCTGATCAAATCCATTATCCTAAAACATAGTAAATTGATGTGGCTTTGATAACACTATTGGGAAATACAGGCACAGAGCATAGTAGTGGAAACAAAAATTTTATCTATCAATATTCCTGTAACAACAAGATTGTGTCAACTACTATTAAATAGGAAGGATGGTTTTAGCGATTTATACCTGGTCCTGGAGAAAATCCAGGAACAAAACTCACTTCTTTGCAAGTATGGACTAGTTGCTCTTAGATGGTGGTTGTGCAGCTTCAGGTCTTTCACCACAAATAGTTGTCTGTGTAACCTATGCAGTGACTCCGCTATACTTTACCAACATATTCTCCCACAATGACAACTTCTCAATTGTTCTATCATGTTGGCTATCCCTCCCTATCAGGTAGGACTTGACTGGGCTCTATTGGTTACTACAACCAGAGAGGACAACTAATGTTAGAGGAACTGATTCTTAGTTGTCTATGTTGTATCTTAGGAAGCCCCCAATACCCCTCCTTTTATATGTGAGGTCAGGGTCAGTGTTCCCAGTATGTACATGATTGTGTGGGAGTGGAAAGGACCGGAAGAACTTGAGCTTTCACAACATGTGAGATGTAAATTGATTGTCTAGAACACCCAGACGATCATCTGGTGTGCGAGACAGTCATCTTGCACTGCCAAACAACCATTTGGTAGTTTGCCAATGACATACAAATTTGGCAATTTCGATTCCAAATAATATCACATATTAATTTACTTGCACTCCAAGTATGTGCAATCAAACCTATTCTCAAAACATCCCAAACCTTCGTTCGGACCAATCAAGCCATCTTACCCAGGAGAGACGCCCATCTCACTCACCCAGACACCCATATGGTGAGTCAAGACGATCTGCTCGGTTTAATCATATTGAATCGGACGGTTCAAGGACAAAACTTAGCCAGTTTAAACTTTGATTAGCATGACCATTCATCTCAACACTTTGAGACACCCATATGGCAGCCCAAATGGACGTATCACTCAATTAGATGGTCGTTTGGTAGCTCACTCATCCAATCCATAAATCTTTTGCATGAATTGAATACCTAAACACTTTAATAATTAGTCTGATTGTCATTCAAGATCAAACTCCTCTTCTGGATGAGTTCCTATGTGTGTGACCCTATATGTACCATATCACGTCGACAGTGAATGTACATAACTAACATATCACATCACAAGAAGAGAGTGGTGCCAAGTCACACATCAGTGCTACCCAAGTGAATGGAAAGTTTGAGAACAACTTCAACCTACAATCTGTGTAAGGTGTTTCAGTGATTGTATAATTCCTTTGTCTCTGATATCAAACATGAACTAGAGGCATGAAAGGTCATCCTCTCAACATTCAATCCAGATTTTTTTGAAACAAGAGCAGACTGTCTGAGATGACCTCAATATCATATATTGATTCACATGTGCATGCATATGTGTTTCTCAGTCTCGCTAATCAAGTGGCCAGGATATCAGACTCCAGTATGAGGGAAAAATCCCATATCTATCTCTCACAATCTATCTTCATGGGTTAAAGTCACCCAATCATCACCATTATAACAACCCATGTTTCAGGACTGTGTTTGATGATGTCAAAGTGTACCCAACGATATGTGACAAGTGTAGTGATTTCTGGTCTAAGAATCATAACCACAACCTTTACTATGAGAGATGACTGTGACCACCACAACCATGTGTCTCTCTCAAGGTGGGTCTGTGTGATACACTGTTCCCTAGCATGTATTTGTGTGATTGGCTTGATATTTCCATATCATGACTTTGTGAGACTCAGTCATCAACCAACTCTGACTCCAGCCTTATGTCTTACTGGTGTCTATCTACCTTCTATAGTAACAACGGACTAGGGACATAATGAGAATATGTATATGTACTTTTAACATTCATATGATATCATTTCCACAAGGCTAATACTTGAAGACATACGTCATTGAGTAATATCATTCTCTAGACATTCACTCTGTATCCTCATTAATCATAACTGAGTGAAACAAATGAATTCGAAGCTTGCCTTTATATATGTTATTATTAATCAAATCCTTTTAGGTAATTGTGCCATATCAATGATCATATGATTGGCTCTACGGGAATACCTTACCAACATTGACCTCTATAGGTAGTGGATTGACTATCTCCTAGTTTGGAGATTGGAACCACTCTACATAGCTTGTTCTTGATCTCATTCAATATCTCTCATCCTTGCTATGTATGCTTAGTTGCACATCAAATTCCATATTTTCAATAGTTTCTCTTGATGTAACTTGAAGGTCTAATGAATTTTGTTTAAGTGCTTTTAGCTCTATTCAGCCCTCTAGATACTTTTGATCCAACAAGTGGCATCAGAACCATAGTCTTCTCCAAAATGATCTCCCACGAGACAATAAGATGGGCGAAAACCTTCTTGGTTCTCTCAACTTAGAGGGAGGATTCTTCATGAGGCCTTCAATCTTTGACTGGACAAACTTTTTCTATTGGAAGAGGAGGATGTAGTTCTACTTGCAAAGGATGATCTATGACATGTGAAAAGTAGTCATCATTCCCTATAAGGATCCGACTAGAGAGGTAGCCACTTGGGATGAAGCTACACTAAAGAAGGCACAACTGAATGCAAAGGCCATATGCATCATTTATGAAACCCTCACTGCTTCTGTGTTCAACCAGATCTCTTCTTGAGATGCAACACATGAGATATGGAACAAACTTTGCATCACCTATGAAGGGACCAAGAAAGTCAAGGAGTCCAATATGTACATGCTCAAAGGTTTCCTTGAGAATTTAAGATGGGCAAGAAGGAGAAAGTAGTTGATATGTACACAAGACTCAACACCATCATCAATGCACTTTCTTCTTTGGGCCATCCTATAGATAAAGGTACCATCAACTCCAAGATCTATAGGTCTCTTCCCAAAAGGTGAGAACCCAAGGTAACTTCTATTGAGTAAATAAGAAGCATTGGTGATATTTCCACTGAGGATCTCATTGGAAATCCTCAAGCCTATGAGCTTATACTTGACAAGCAAGAGGAAGATGAGAAGCAAGAAGAGAAAGAGTTGAAGAGTATAAGGGACAACGCATTCAAAGATCAAGTGGAGGCAATTGTTCTTCAACAACAACTTGATTTCTGGCCTACTCCTCCTTCCTCAAGTGAATATGAATCCCCTAGTGACCATGAAGCTAACTACTTCAAGGGGAAGCACTTTAAAGAAAAACCCTCCTCCTCCTCCACTCCAACATGCTATGAATGTGGGCAAAAGGGACACTACAAGAATTATTACCCCCAAGACAAAGAAGTCCTACCGCAAGATCAGATCCAAGAAGAAGGAGGTCTACAAGAAGGATGAGAAGTACAAGAGGAAGGATAAGAAAGAAAGAAGAAGCAAAGATGCACCCCATGTTGCATGGGAGGAGTCATCTTCTAGTGATTCTAGATCCAATGAGGGAGAATGCCACCTTGCTCTCGTGGCCTCTACTAGTGATGACATATGTGAGGTAAGTGAGGTAAGTTTAAATGATTTATCTAAATAAACCCTCATTGATATGATTAATGCTTCCCGTTCTTCTTATTCTGAATGCAAATCTATAAAGAAAAGATTAAGAAGAATAATTGATGACTTGAATGCTATTGATTTTTTTGGAAAAAATGAAAAATCTCATCTATGTAGCATAGATTCTTTGCAAGGTCAATTTCTAGAACGTGAATTGCAATACAATGATGTTGAGGTAAGGAATGGTGTTTATCTCAAGAACATGAATGGTCTTCAAGAAGAAACTCAAACTCTCCTTAATGATCTTGTTTTGATTAGGACTAGAAATAACAAGCTTATTTCTAAATGTAATGATCTTAGACATGCTTTTGATGTTATTAAATATGAAAATAGAATCTATCTTGATAGTTTTATCATGATTAGAACTGAAAATTTTAGATTTCTTGCTCAAGTAAATGATCTTTCTTCTAGACCTTTATTGCCAAGTAATGCAGTAGCTATTTTACTCTTGAAAAAGATTCTTATCATACTAAATCCCTCTGTTTAGAGGCCGACTTGTTTCATGCTCAAGATAATTTATCTAGTCTTTATTCTACTGTCATTACTCTATGTGATGATAATCACAAGTTTAGAGCTTCCTTGTAAAAGTTCCCCAAAGGGAAAAAGTCCCTCAATGAAGTTCTAGATCACTCTACCAAACAAATTTGTACAAGTGGTTTGGGATGTGTAGCGGGACCTCCAAAGAGAAAGAGCAAGGGAAAGGGTAAGAAAAAGAGCAATGGACCTCCTATCTTCCATGGAGAGTCATTTGGTTCTAAGAACCCTATGGATTTTGCACATTGTAAAAGTGATGACCACTACTCTACTTATTGCCTTTACAAGGAAAAGGAGACCAACCCAAAGATGAAATGGGTCTGAAAGATGACTCCAGATCCCAAGGTTTGAGTTGGGCACCACCATCTTCCTTTCTTGTAGGTAAAAGGAAAGTGGATTGTTGATAGTGATTGATCCAAGCATATGACCAGTGAGCTAAGCCACTTCAACAACTTCACAATGAAGAAAGGAGGATCAATGACTTTTGGTAACAATAACAAAGGTAAAGTGATAGGTGAAGGTGATGTGGGTGATTCACTAAGCATCAAGAATGTAATTCTTGTGGATGGCCTACATCACAATTTAATTATCCTTATCTAAGATGTGATAATGATTATCTTGTTTTATTTACATCGCTTGAATGTTTGCTTCTAGATTCCATCTCCTAGAATTTCATATATAAGGGAACTAGAAATGGAAACCTTGATGTTATTATTCTGGATTCTCTTAAGCCTATTCTTGGTAGATGCATTATTGTTGATAAAAAATATATATCTTTGTGGCACCAAAGGGTTGGTCATGTAAATGTGCATCAAATGAAGAAGTTAAGCAAAATGGAATTGGTCAAAGGACTCCCAAAATTGGACTTTGAGAAGGATGAGGAATGCCAACCTTGCACACAAGGAAAGCAAACCAGTTCCTCCTTTAAATCCAAAGGACTCCTTAGTACCAAGATATCTCTTGAAATTCTTGACATTGATCTATTTGGACCAATGAGAACTCAATCACTTCGTGGTAGCAAGTATTGCCTTGTGATTGTCGATTATTTCTCTAGCTATACTTGGACCTTCTTATTAGTTTCAAAAAGTGATACTGTCGATGCTCTCTACTTTTTACAAAAGAGTTGAAAAAGAATCTTCGTCCCAAATCGTCTCTATCCATAGTGACCATGGGGGAGAATCTGAAAATGACATGTTTGAAAGTTTTTATGAGGATTTCGATTATTCACATAACTTTTCTTCTCCTAGTACACCTCAACAAAATGGGGTTGTAGAGAGAAAGAATAGGTCACTACAAGAAATGGCTAGGACCATGCTTCTAGAGTATGATACTCCCGAGAAGTTTTGGTTTGAATCCGTTAGCACCTATGTTTTGTGTAAACCTGAGTTTTCACTAATCTGTCTTTAAAGAAAACCTCCAATGAGTTATGGCATTGTAGAAAGCTCTCTGTTGATTTCTTTCATGTTTTTGGTTGTTGTTTTTTTTGTTTTAAACACCAAGGATTCTCTCGACAAGTTTTATGTAAAATCTTACAAGGCTTTCTTTCTTGGCTATAGAACTACTAGAAAAGATTTTAGAGTGTTTAACATTGAACTATCTAAAGTTGAATAAATGTTAAATTTGTTGAAACTAACCCATCTATTTCCAATAATATTGTAAATGATGATGTTGTATATGAGGTGATTCCTATGTTAAAAGATCTCAACATCTTTGACAAAGAAAAAGAGGTGGTAGTAGATGAAGAAAAGATAGAAGAAGAAAAGAAGGATCCAACTTATCGATTTGCCAAAAATCATCCAAGGAGCTCACAATAGGAAATCCTTTTGAAGGGTGAGGACATGGGTTGCATTCAACAAAGAACAAGCCAACAACCCCTTCATCTCACAAATTGAGCCAAAGAACATTAAACCAGCTCTCAAGGATGATGAATGGGTCCTAGCTATGCAAGAGAAGTTATAGCAATTCGACAAGAACAACGTGTGGACCTTAGTGGCAAGGCCAAATGATAGGAAGATCATTGGCACCAAGTGGGTCTACCACAACAATCTAGATGAATGTGGCAAAGTGGTAAGGAACAAAGCAAAGTTATTTTATCAAGGCTACAATCAATAGGAAGGTATTGACTTTGATGAAATGTATGCTCATGTTCTTAGACTTGAATCTATTAGAATGTTACTTGCCTTTGCTAGATATAAGAATTTGTTGCTTTACCAAATGCATGTTAAAGTGTGTTTTTAAATGATACAATAGAGTAGGAAGTCTATGGGGCTCAACCTCATGACTTTGAACATGACAAGCTTCCTAACCATGTTTATTTGTTGCAAAAAGCTCTCTATGAACTCAAACAAGCTCCTAGAGCTTGGTATGAAAAATTAAAGAACTTTTTGTTAGAAAATGGCTATGTCACATATAAGGTTGATTCTATCCTCTTTCCCAAACACACTTTTAGCAACTTTTTGATCATTCAAATATATGTTTATGATGCCATATTTGGAGGAGCTGATCTTGATCTTTGCAAGGAGGTTAGTTCTATCATGTAGATTGAGTTTGAGATGAGTATGATGGGGGAGATTAGTTTCTTCCTTGGATTTCAAATCAAAAAAACTAAGGAAGGAAACTTCATCTACAAGGAATGTATACAAGTGAACTTCTTAAGTGCTTTAGGATGTAGAACACCAAGTCGATGGACACCCCCACATCAAACACCCCAAACTTGATAGAGATGAGGAAAGTGAGAAGGTAGATGAGAAGCTCTGTAGAGGTATGATTAGTATCTTGTTATATATAATTGCCTCTAGACCTGATATTATGTGTAGTGTTGGCTTGTGTGCTAGATTTCAATCAAGCCCCAGAAATACCATCTTATAGAGGTTAAGAGGATTCTTAGGTACCTAGAAAAAAACCACAATTTTGAACTATTGTATTCCAAGTCAAGGGACTTTACTCTTACTGCTTATAGTGATAAGGATTATGTACGGTGCTTAGTTAAAAGAAAGTGCACAAAGTGGCACTTGCTTCCTCCTAGGACCATGCTTAGTTTCTTATTTCTCTAAGAAGTAAGGCACTATGGCTCTTTTGACTGTGGTGGCTTAATACATTACATTTGGGAGTTGTTGTGCCCGAGTCCTACGGATGAAGAAA
Source organism: Alisma plantago-aquatica (assembly GCA_963693085.1). NCBI lineage: Eukaryota > Viridiplantae > Streptophyta > Magnoliopsida > Alismatales > Alismataceae > Alisma > Alisma plantago-aquatica. The sequence goes on along the minus strand of OY856411.1, from coordinate 492,791,039 downwards.
ATTCTCCAAGAATTTCATATTCTTTATGATGTCTGTCCTATCTAATGTGATAACGGTAGTGTAATAAATATTTCTTACAATCCTATATTTCATAGTAGAGATAAACATACAAAGGTCTACCATCACTTCCTTCATGATTACATTGCCAAAAAGGATATTTATTTCACATATCTGGACACAAAAAATCAACTTGTGGATATTTTCACAAAACCTCTAGCTAGAGAATAATTTACCTTTATGAAGTCAAAATTGCTTATTACTGTCTTGATGATATTGATGTGCCTTCCATCTAGATATTCTCATACCTATATGTTCTTTCTCATATATTTATTATCTCTTACTTATTAGTGCTATATTTTCCTAGTCTATATGACTTGTTTTTGCTATTTTCCACAAACACATGTTTTACCATAAAATAGTATCCCATGATGTTATATGTGACTCAATATGTTCAAAATATATGACAAGCTAGAAAAATAAATCTTTATAGCACTCTAGTGGCTTAGAATTAAATTTCTTATCTTTTGGATAGACTTTTTTGTTGGCTGAGTTTTCTATGGGGAAACTGAACCGACAACATACCCAATGACTGAACACAAAAAATTGTCAGCTGAGTTTCCCAAATCTAAAACTCAACTGAAAAACTATTGTGCAAATATATATATATATATATATATATATAGTGTCACCAATTTTCTCCTTCTCAACTAGAGAAAACTCAACTATTTTCTCTCCTCTTTCCTTTTTCCTTGAACCCTAGGTTCCAAAATCCCCTTTCCTATCCCAATCTAGCCCCGACCGACCTTCCCTAACCTCAATCATAGGTGTGGGAAGATTGTTTCTTGCGTTCTCTTTGGTGTTTGGTGCCATTTTTAGTTCTTCTTCTCTTCATGGCGTCATATTGGCTGAAGAGGACAGGTCCTCAAGGTGTACTGTCATCTTCCACTAGAATTAGGCATATTTCTTGTGATGGTACTTCCGTTCTCACTAATCAAGCACTCAATCACTATAGGTTGTTGTTACCTATGAATCCTTACCCCTTTCGGCCAAACTTTGTTCCTAGTAATGAGGTTATCAAAGTGGTTAAGAAAATCTTTTCTAATCTAAATCTTGACGCTCTTTGCTATGAATGTTGGACCTGTAACAATTCCCTTTCGAGCAAGAAGGCAGTGCACAAGTTCTATACAAATCTAACCTGGAACTACACCAACTTAGTGCCTCCTTCTAACACCCAAGTAGTGTTGTCATCCATGATAGAGGGATTCAAGTTCTCTATCTTTGAGTAATCTTTGAACAACTTTCTATCTTGCTCTTTGCCTAGTTTGATGATTCCCTATCCAACCTATAGAGACCTCCTTGACCCTAAAGCCTTCTATAAGAGTTTTAACCCTGTTTTATCTCTTGTTGATATCCACACAATTCTTAAGAAGATTGAGGTTCCATATAGGAAGAAAGACATTCTTCCATCTTCTTATCTGGATATCAAGACACACTTGGTTTCTCTTCTTGTTAAATGCAACATCCATTCAAAAAAGAATCAAACACATTTTTCAGAAAACTTGATTGTGACCATGTACTATCTTATCAAGAATATCCATGCCAAATGGGTAAGATACATTCTTCACCACATGACTTTCTTTGATGCTGAGAAGAACACTAGAGACTCCCACCTGCCCTACCCCAACTTGATATGTGGTGTGTTTCAATATCACACTAGTCTTTGGTTACAAAGTCAGTCAAAAAGGAGTTTATATAATAGTGACACCATGGTGAAGAAATCCTTTCACACCTTCACCTCTACTCCAGTGCTTCTACGTCCAACCAGGATCCTCCACCTCCTCCTTGACCTGACATGCCTCTTTCTCAGTGTAGGTTCGGGTTAGGAATAAGGGTTTCAAAACCTATTGCCATTTTATTATGAGTCCTTAAGAGTCCTTAAGGGTTGGAAACACAAATTACATATTATATGTACCCTAACTCATCAAATTAAGCCTTTTTGTTCATTATTAGTGATTATATTAGATTAGGCATATTTCTATCACAATAACAAAGCATATTAACTTGTAAACCCTAATGTACATGTTATGGCTTAGCACCCTATAGATCATCATTATTAATCTAATCCATCTTAAGACATTGATATATCATGATTATTCAATAGTATTAGACTATATCTCTAATTATGAATCTTGAACGTGTTTAACATTATAATTATCAAAACTAATTTTTGAAAGAACATGAATCATATTCAATCTTTAATTCTATTTTATTTGTATTCTACTCATTTTTTATGAATTTCATATATGATTTCACTAAGATCTGAGATATGTTAATTTTTTACATTATTTGCAAGAAAAGTTAGTATTGTCCAGTTAAAGAGTGCCAGGTCCACAAACAACCCCTTTTATATGAATTACCCCACTGATTTGGGGATCATAGGGAATGACACCCTTGCCCCACATACACCCTGGTGCTTTTAGGTCATTTGACCAAGAGTCATATCTTCCTCGTGTAGGGGATCAACCCTTTCCCTAGGAATGACAACCAATAAGATGTACCCTAGTCTCTAGACTCTGATGGCCAAGTGATAACTTTATCTACGCTTCACCACTTGATTGGACTTGGATGCTGATCTACTATGGTCTATGGTGGCCTGATGCAAGGGAAATTCATGACCCGATTACAAAGTGAAGAAGTAGAAGAAACACACCAACATGGAGGAAGATAGAGTTACCTAGATATTTGGGCAGCATAGCTTAAAGGAGACATATCTCATGGAAGCCTATGAGCTTCCATTCCTTCTCCAAGATCCAATGTAGAGCTCTATCGGATCCTTCCATGTCATGAAGGTGAAAGAATTGGAGAGCTAGCTTCATGGATAACTCTAAGGTGACAAGATCTTATTCTAGGGGCTACAGTGCCTCAGTTCAATGTTCCATGTTGGTCAAAGACCCTTAGAACTTTATTTAGGCTTTGAGTCTAAGAGGGAGGTTTGAGGATAAGAACTCAAACAATTGAATAACTGTGACTAGTTCTTTTAAAAAAGCTAAGAAGGTAATACCAAAAGAATCTAATTCGACATGTCCTGATGGGATAGATGATACACCAATAGGCATACAACCTCTAGTTTCAGGAGCACCTCCATCATGATCTAGTTGAAATCATGTCAAACATGAACTTATCCTGCACTCGTCCTTACCCCACCTACCAGCCCTACAAAAGTGTTGAATATGCTTCGTATACATATAATCAGTTCTACCCTAACCACCACCCTACTAGTTCCACTATACCCCCTACCTCTGATGGTGGACCTTTTGTTGCTGCCTCTCAGCCTCTTGATCTTCCTATTAGCACGACTATTACCTTTCTTATTTATTTCAATTGGGCTTCTATACCCATTTATGAGCAAGTAAAGGCTCCTCTTGAGTTTAGCATCTCATGGCCAGAGTAAAACCATAGATGGCCCGTTCCTTGCTCCTTTGTATTTGATGAGGACACAGAGATGGGTGAAGAGGATGTTGAGGATGATGTTGGTGGTGATGGTGATGAGGATGAAGTTCATAAAGGTATAGTGGATCCAATGAGGATGGAGATGATGGTGAGGCTACACCTCTTGCTCCAGATGCGCCTTAAAATGGAGATGAAGACTACCAGCCCGATGGAGAAGATGATGAGGAAGTTGACTTAGATTCCTTAAATTTTAGTTCTTAGTCTATGGGTTCTCATATCTATGTACTGGACATTTGGGCACTATATCTGAAGTGTACTATTTTCATATTTCATTGCTTTTCTTCCCTGGTTTTTAGTTTTCATCTAGAGAGGACATCTACCTCTGTTGTAATTTAATCCTATGTACCTTAACTCTTTGTTTGGTTACATCATATGAGTTCTTGGTATGTGCTTCCATATTTTATTTATGACTTTAGTATGCTTGTCCTCTCTAAATTTTTCTATTTGGTGCTTGCTATGATGATTTCTTGTATAGTTTGTGCATGTGGATAAGACTTGTGTTTATAGCTCTTCTACCCCCTGACTTTTTATACAACAAAGGGGGAGAGACGAGCTCAGTGCATATCGATTGTGATCATTTTCTAGTTAAATTATCTAAACTATCATGTGACTTGCAAGAGGAATCAAGAGTATATATGTGCTATGGTTGCTCTTTAGAGAGACTAACCATACATGTAAAGGTAAGCATGAATTGAGGGGGGTCAATTACTATTGTTCAATCATGTATCCCCTTACAATTCACAAGGTAAATTTTTAAATTCCAAATCCTTTTCAATGTGTTAAGGAATGGTTAGTCATTGTCAAAAAGGGGGAGAATGTTCACCTAATAGATATACATTGTCCATATTTTGATGATGACTTAACCATTCCATTCATATGTATCTAAAATGTCTAGTTGGGATTGATTTCAAGCCCTAGCTTGATCAAATACAAGTCTAAGTCAATGCAAATGCATTTTTGTGGAAAACACCCTAAAATCCTTAGGAATTTTTTTGTAATCATTGTTATTGGTGTTATGACTTGTAATCAAGCTGAGAAAAAAATAGGAGCACTTCAAGCAAATATATAATAACTCAAATGAAAATTTCCAAAATTCATTACAAGGACTTTTGTCGGTTGAGCTTCATCCCTGATAAACTCGACCGACTCCCTTGATGGATTTTGGGAAGTGCCAGGGTCGGCCAAATTTCCCTAGGATAAACTCAACCGACACCCTACACTGACAAAATCAAATTCAAGTCATCGGCCGAGTTTCATCCAGGATAAACTTGACTAACACTTCAAATTTGCTTTGTCGCATAGTGTTGTCGACCGAGTTTGCTTTATCAAAACTTGACAGACTGTATTGTACAAAATAGTGTAGAAAAAGTGACTCTATCTATTCGAGTGTTGTAAACATAAAAAATAGATCTGTTGCAATGCCCAAATGACTAGAATTTGTTTCCAAATGCTTCTAGTGCTTAGTGGACATCACCAACTATAAATAGGGACCATTGGGCTTCATCCCAAGTCTACCTCTCATGCTCCTAGCTATAGTTGAGTGATTTTATCCACATAGAACCCCTTTCTCTCTCTTGCTTACTAATCAAAATGTTCATATGAGTGAGATAGGATATTTGTAAGAGAGCTACTTCATTGTAATCATTGTGAAGATCCCAATCTTCTCTTTCTCCAACCCCTTTCTTCAAGCAAATTTGGTGAAAGATTCTCCTTGGTGAAGGACAAGGTGAAGGCTAGAGATCCTTGATAAGAGTAGGTAATTCCTTCAAGATAGAAGACTTGTTTCAAGAAGGAGAGCTCCTTAATGAAGGTTTCTAGCTCCTTGTCAAAGTGGTTAAGCCCTTTGTAGAGGTTGAAGACTCTTGCTAAATAGATATGTAAGTCCTTGTAAGGTTTATGGCTCCTTTTGGTCCTTACAAAGGAAGACTAGGCATCGTTGCCCTGTAAAAGGATGGTCTTGTTGTATGTCTTATAATGGAATATAAGTATTGAATCACTACTACTGAATGGGGATTTAGCATTGGTTATTTTAGGCATTCTGTGTTGTTTTCAAACTGATGACCAAGTGGTCTATGGTAAAACTCAACCAATTCTTCATCGGTTATATAAACTGACAACAATAACTTTTATCACCAATTCTTTCTTAGGGAAGAACCGACAGCCTAACGCGTAGTGGGAAATGCAATTGTGGTTTGATTTGACCTTTGCTCGTCAGTTGTAAGATATATAACTGACATTGTTACTATTTTCTCATCGGTAGGTAATGACAAATAACCAATGCTTGATTTCATGATGGTTTTATCAGTGATTGAATAGTAAAAATTTTAGGAATATACCATTGGTTTTTGTATATAACTGACGACAAAAAATGTGTAGTCAATTATGTGCAAATAACCTACAATAAATGTGTATATAGCAGACCTGCACACCTTTTGTCCAACCTGCTAGCCTGTCTAGAGCCTTGTTCTTTATAACTAAAAGTTCTGAAGAACAACAAGCTACATCACGACTTACAATAGGCTAACACACCTGTAAGAAAAAGATAAATTATACAAAGTAACATGCCACATTCTATCATTTTTATCAATCATGAACTCATGCAAAATTATTTCATTTCTCAACCGTGCTTCAATTTCATACATATATGCACGAATAAACATCATTCTTTTACTCATGCCTTTACATTCAATTTTACACACATATGCACTTAACATTCAATTCACACTCACAAAATACATATCAACATCAGCTACCATCTCAGATTTTACGTCATAATGTATAATAATACAAATCAAGATTCAACTCACACTCACAAATACATATAAAAAATCTATCGTCAAAGTTTAAACTTCCAAAAAATATCAATCAACCATCAAATTTTTTGTTTATGTCCACATTTTTGATGAAGTAGTCAACCCACTATTCACGTAGGTCATTCAGCTGATCCAACGTATAGGATTCAATCTTGGAAAAAACTATAAAGAAAATGAGACTTCTAATTAGATTTGATTGTTTGTATTATCAAATGAGACTGCTTCATTAATATATGATCCATGACTAATAACTTACATTATCTATACATTTGATTTGTTCCACGTGATTGACAATCACTTGCATATACAACATCACGTAATATGTGCATACCCAATAATTGTCTTATATAGGGGCATGCAGATTTACAATTACAATAATAAATGTAATTAATTAGAATTGCTCATATATTATGCATTTGGAATGAGAAGACTATACATCAACACTCGTCTAAGTTAGGTAAAGAATGCTTTCACACCTAGAGAAGTTAAATTAACACATATATTGCATAACAAGCTGTCATATAATACAAATATTAACAAATATCTTGGATACTAAAAAGCTATACTTACACATGAATCGTTAATTTCTTTGGGTGTCCCTCATTTGGTGACAATTTTGCACCCGAAGGATTAAAGAAATACACACTCCGAATCTCAAAAACAATCACTAACAACTACAGTGCCTATTTCTGAATGAATAGAAGGCATATAAAATAAAATAAAATCTCACAAAAAAAATTATACATAGGTTAGACAAATAAACAACAAGCCAAAAACATACCTAACGTTGAAGGGAGCTAAGATCACATTCTTGGGAGCACTTAAAAACTCATAGTAGTATATATCTTTGATGCCACTCGGATCTCTAAATACATTGCTAATCAATGATGGCATTATAAATCCTAAATTTGGTATTCCAAAGTCACAAGCTGTGTAATACAAATTAGTGATATATATATATAAGCAATACTCAAATTATATGTAGGAAACAATTAAACAACTTTTCACATATGACAGGGCATTCACACTCACTGTATCTAAAGTTCTATCATAGATGTGTTCAGCCGATCATACTTAAATACCTCATAAACATTTGTCAACACTATAACATTGTCTCGTTGTATACCTACAGTCTCCTCCCCAAGGCTGATAACAATGGTATCTATTTGATCTTTAAAGTCTAACCATCTTGTCATAGTCTTGTATTTAGGGCCTAAGGAGTCAAACAATTCATGTGGAATAAAATGAGGAGGCAGAGGTATTGAAACCTTAGGGGGCTATGCCCTACAGGTCTGAATGACTACTCCCAATGCACTATGTGGGCGAGTCTTGAACAAGTTCTGTGACTGCTAGAGAAGCTTGTGCTGCCTAAGAAGCTATATATTTCTCCATGTTTGCATCTAGAATTCTCTACACATACTATTTCTCCACTTCCCCTCTCTTGGGTTGTTTTCTCTTTTGATGGATGTGCCAAAAAAAAGATTTTAGCCAATACCCAAATCCTATGCCCCTAACACATCTAGGATGCTCTTCTGTCCTAGAGAAACTGTCAACTCATCATGTGTGCCCTGAGGGGTGAACTTGTCCTCCTTTGTATGGGCATCCAACTCCAACTGATTATCATAAAAAACTAACTATTCAGTAAAACTTAACAATCCAGTGAAAAAAGAACAAGGACATTATTGTGAGACTAAGAAATTTACCATTTTTAAATCCACCCCTATGTTGCTTGGATGAAGATTTATCATACTTTGTTTTTCCTTGCATATATCCACACAATATACTGAGGCAACCATCCAGAAGCACTAGAAGACTTGGAAGTAGAAGGAGTTTCTCTTTCTCTTACCCTTTCCCTTACCCTTGCCCTTACCTATACTCTTGCCCTTGCCCTTGCTCTTTCTCTTGATGTAGCTCTCACATCTTACAGCTTTTCCAATAACCACTTGAACCCAACCAATGGTTGTGCACATTCTTATCATGCCTATCTTTTTGAGCATCATAAAGGGTTTGATTAATTCATAGAAGTGATATTGTTAAGTAACCATATGAAATCATAAAAATGTAATTAATTCAATACCTGGAACACAACTGTTTGTCTTCATTGAACAAACTCCTTCCAATCATCTTTATCAATATAGTTCCACTTAAGCCAGAGTTTCTTCTTGTCTCCAAAGACATAGTCTCTTGTGAGGATTTTCTACCAATCTCTATGTCTTCTCACGATGAGCTGCATAACATACTAGTGATGCAACTTTTCATCAAATTCATACTGGCCCTAAAAAGGTTCAACATTCAATACTATTTAGAAATGTTAAAAGAAGGAAAAAGAAAAAGACTATAAAAATGTAACTTCATTTATCTCACCTCTAACTCCCTCCAGATGATGTCTTTATGGACCATACTCACTTGTCTCCAATCCTCAACAAGGAGAGGTACTTAGCTTCGACCAGGGACCCCACAATAGCTGACAAACTCTTTAGTAAGAAGCATTCATGCTTCGTTGAATCCAGTGACACCCTTCCTCCCTTGCCTATTTGCAACATATTTCATCTCATTTATCCCTTTAACTCCCTTACATTTTGGTTTATCAACATCTTTAGCACCCTAGTCAGGATGCTCAACATCCTCATGCTCATGATCATTGTGGTCCTGGTCAGATTCCATTTATAAAATCAAAAGTAAACACATGAAAAAAGTCAGATCACATATAAAAATTCAACATTATCAAAAGTTAGATCATCACATATAAAAATTCAGATGACAAATGAACAAATAAAAATGTTACATGATGAAAAAAAACTAGATCACATCTAAGAAGTATACCTTAAACTAATATCCATTTTGTGTGATCTTCTTATGTATAGTCATCAATGTTAGATTCAAGATTTACACTTGGTAAGCCAACAAAAGATGGACTAGAGTCATCATACTTGTCATAGACTCTTCTTCATCAATAGGATCTGAAATGAACTGTCTTTTCCCATGAAGAATGGTAGACCAATTTTCTTTTATAGGATCATTGATATAGAATACCTATTTTGACTGTGATGGCATAATGAAGGGATCATCCTTCTCACTTGTTCACTCAAGATTCACTATTGTGGAGCTAAGTTCTTTAACTACAACTCCTTTATTGTTCTCAACCCATTTACATCTAATTAATGGAACTCTAAACTCTGTGCAGTCAGTTTCCCATATGTCTTCAATGACACTGTAATAAAACATCTTTCCTTCAAGTGGAATCTTATCCTTTGAACTAGAAAAATACAATGAAGACGTATGAAGGGTGACCCCATTGTTTTGGATGACACTTTTATCATCTTGACATTTTGTGTAGTATGAAAATCCATTTATGTCAAACCCTTCGTAAGATGTAACCTGAGTCTTTGGCTTATACGCTAGACATTTGATTATTTTTGTAATATATTTGGTATATGAGATAGTTGATTAAATTCTTCCTTTTCAAACCACCTAATCAATGTCTGATTATGCACTTTGGCAAGCCACATTGAACTGACTTGGGGATCACTTCTCTTGATCTCATTGGTGTGTTCAGTGATATAAATACCCACATCATCAATGTTGTGTGAAATATACAAGTTTGCTTGTTCCCACTACTCACGACTGATATTTATCTTTTGTTCTCCCAAAATACCTTTTTTAGAATAAACATCAGGATTCATGACATTAGCAATAGTTTTGTTGCAACTCAAAAAGTCATTGAAAAAGTCCATAACTTCCCTATCAATATAGCCCTCAATGATACTCTCTTCGGGGTGACAACGGTTCCAAACGTCACCTTTAAAAACACTGATGTACCGTTCAAAAGGATACATCCACTTCAAGAGAACTAGACCCAACATTTTCACTTTCCAAGTCAAATGGACAACTACATGTACCATGATATCAATGAATGAAGGGGGAAAATATTAATCAAGTTGACACAGGGTCACAACCTTTTCTCTTTACAACTTATCAAGAATCTCAGGATCAATTACCTTTCTACATAGAGTGTTGGGGAAGAAGCAAAGCCTAGTGATTGTAAACCTTACATGCTTAGGAAGGATAGATCAAATAGCCACGGACAATATATGTTGCATTAGAGTGTGATAATCATGATATTTAAGAACTATCATCTTCAGATCCTTCATCGATACCAATCTACAGATATTGGCTGAGTATCCCTGTAGTACCTTAATATTACACAAGAACTCACAAAAAGTTCTCTTCTCCTTTGTAGACAAGGTGTAGCTAGAAGGAGGTAGATGTGTGCGGAAACCTTTGGTAACTTCTTTTATCAATTCTAAATAAGGGAGGTGGATATGTAACATTTAACCCACAAATATCTAGCATCACATCAACCATGTGCTGGAATTGGTTCGTTCTCATCAACATCGTCAGCCATTTCTTCTCAGACACAACTACCACTACAAACATGTGCTGATCTCATACTTGTAATCACTCCATGCTAGTACCATTATGTGTAACCTCGTACAATCCAACAACACATGACCTTTGGTTGTGTTAATAGTGTCAACTTTCAAGTTGTTTCTACAATTCCTACAGGGGAAATAGAACCTATCTCCAAGTTGTTTTGTATGTTCCTCTAGAAATCTTACAAACTCATAGAGACCATTAATAAACTCTACATTGCAGAGATTTGATTTAGACATCCATGATCGATCCATTCCTATATTATTAGATGGGAGAAGAGTATCTCATTAGGTTCAAACTTGTAAGTTAATTTTAGGAAAAAAATATGTTTGAATAATTGAACCCTAATCATCTAGTAGCAACATACATGAATGTGTACCACCTATCCATTCTTGAGCATTTAATCTCACTAGTAAATTTATTATGTGTGTTCGATTTCAATAAGCTTTAGCATCATTTGCCCGCAGTTCTCCAAGTACACTGAGGTAGATGGGCATATACCCACCTACATATGTACCTAGAGAACAAAGGGGAAATGTTGTCAAAATTTATTGAAATATAACACACATTATACACTTACATCCTAAGTGAGATTAAGTGCTCAAGAACAGTCCCAAATTGGGTACTATCCAAGGTTTACTCCTGATGAGTAAACCTTGAATGGGTTTCTAGGCCAACATACTATTTGGGTTAGGGTTTATAAAATTGGGTTTACTGTTTAGAAGATTAGGGTTCAGGTTTAATTAGGTAAATCTATATGAATTTTTATGTAAATCAAGTTAATCTAGAGAAAGTCATATCAGCTTCAGTGTATTAGTTCTAAGGTTTAGTTATTTATCCATACTGACATTCAAATTGCTAACTATAATACATGAACTTAACATAAATAATAAAGGAAGCATCATCAAAATTTTCATACCAAACAATGCACTATTTTATCATAGTAACATTTAAATTGCTAACATAATAAAATAATTTAACATAGATAATAAAGAAAGACTCACCACAATTTTATACCAAATGTTGTACTTATTTATAAAATCTAACATTCATCACAATTTTTACTATAATTGAGAAAAATCAAGTAGGAGAAGGATATATGTAAGGCCCCAAAACTTGCTTAATGAGTTGAATAAGCTTAATTATAATAATTGAATTCTTATAACACTAATATAACCTTTTTATATGATTTGAAATTATAAGATATGCTTAAGTTTCAAATTTGGTCCAATTTGGACATTGTTTGAGTAAGTTATACAATTTTATGCACATTTTGGACTTTTCTACAATTTACCCAATTGAGAGGTTTTCTTTACAATTTATCACCTGAATTATGTTCCTTGGATATTCTCTCATCATTATTGATCTTTTTGAGCCATGGGGCTCCTGGTTAAACCTTGGTTTGAAGGTGTTTTCTCCAAGGGTATTTTAGGGTTTACCCCTTCATGGATGAGCTACCTTTAGTAGCTATCAACTAATGAATTATTTGTTTTTCTTGGAAATTAAATAAAAAGGGGATAATCGTGTCTCTATGGAAGGTGGGGGAGCTGATTGTGTGTGTTCTTGTATATTATTACTAGTTTAAGGCCATGGACACTTGGAAAGATACTAGAACTTCAACTTTTTCTTTTTCTTTATCTTAAAGTTTCATATACTTATCCCGAAGAACCAAAGCGAGCCATTTTCTCTCCACAACTTCCCTCCTTCTATGAACCTCGTCCTCCCTCTATGCTTCTATGAATTTCCTATCCAAGGAAGAAGAAATAGGGGATCTTCTTGGAAAAAGAATCTAGGGTTGTAATTGACTTCCTATTAGGGTTTAAAAAGCTTCCATCTAGTGATCTTGACCTAAAAGAGTAGGAATCCCCTTCTTTCCTCCATTTATTTCTTTTTTTCCTTCCTCCTACCTTTCTCCAGGTTGTAACCTTGCTGTTCCATGGTGGAAATTGCTCTAAAGCTCTAAAACCCTACATTTCTTGCTCCTAATGCTTAGGGTTTGCTCATTTGATGAAGAAAGGTGCTAGATGGACGAGTTCACAACTTATGTTTGGATTTTCTACCCTATTTGCTCGAGTTTTCTTCTGGTTGGGGTTTCATATTCTAATTAGAGACAAGTTTTATAACTTGCCCCACGTTTATTTCTTACCATAAACTCGCTAGCTCATGTTCTTACTTGAAAATGATGATCCATGCACTAAAAAGCTATGCTTGACTTGGATTTCAATTTGTATAATGTTCCCTATTCTGATTTTAGTTCTAGATGAACATGTGATCATGTGTACATTATTCCTAAGGTATAATATGACTTGTATCAGGTTTGTTTGACACCCTATGGTGCCAAGTACCTATCAACCAATGGTCAATTTTAGGGTTTATAGTTGATTTCTTCTATAAACACATGACTCGATGGTGGTACCATTGCAACAACCAATGGTGTTGTCTTCATGACAACTGATGGTGGTGACCAAGGGTGTCAACTTGCGTTCACCCCTTAGGTCTAGTGTTGGCCTAATTAGAAGCCTAGTGATTAACAACTAAGTACCCTAATGATGCTATCAATCGATGGTGATATTAGTTAGATATTTGATGTTGATTAATGAATATAGTGCTGATCTAACTACCTATGGTGATTTAATGGTCATACTGATGGTGGATCAGGTCTCTAAAGCCTATGGTGAGTTGATCATATAGTTGTAGCATCAATTAAGCCTTAGAACAATGGTTTCTTAGTTCACTTGATGCAATGGTCGGACTTATACTGTAATTTATGGTTTTAACATATGAACTTGACCCAATGATCAAGATCTAATGTTTATTCCTCCAATAAAGTGGAATGATGGTTAATGTAATATGTTGGTCCTAATAATGTGATTTAGATGGTTTCCTTTATATGATCAACTTAAGGATCAAGAATCTAGTGGCTCAAAGAAGGTGATAGAAACTCTGCATTCTTTTATGCCTCCCTGAAGACAAGAAGAATCTGTAACAACATCAATTATCTTGAAGTTAATGGTCAGATGACCTATAATAAAATAGTGATCCACGATGAAATTGTGGGCTATTACAGGGGCCTTTTCGACTCAACCAGCTCCTGCTACGTGAAGTGGGAGGATGATTGGCGACTCCCCTGCATCTCAAAAGAAGTTCAACTCAACCTCAGTAGATGGGTCACTAAAGAGGAAGTTGATAATGTAATCAAAGGACTTAAAGATGATAAAGCCCCATGACTCGATGGCTTCAACCCACGCTTCTTCAAAAAATGTTGGGATACTATTGGTAGGGATGTTACCAAGGATGTCCTCATTTTCTTTGAGAATGGAAAGATGCTCAGAAAATGCAACAAAACTTGCATCACGCTCATACCAAAAATCCAAAATGCAGCTAACACCAAAGATTTCCGGCCAATTTCCCTATGCAACACGAGTTATAAAATCATCAGCAAAATTATGGCTAACATGCTCCAACCTCTTATGAGTGATATCATTGACATGAATCAAGTGGCCTTTGTCAAAGGTAGATCCATTGGCGTTGCAATCCTTCTAGCAAATAAGTCCTCAACAACTTCTCTAACACTCAAGGTCCCAAGCTATGTGTGTAAAAGTTGACTTGTCAAAGGCCTATGACACTGTAAGAAGAGATTACATCATTTTCACCATGAAGAAAATGGGCTTCCCCACTGATGGCTTATATGGGTTAATGAAATCTTCTACTCTGCCACCTTCCAAGTTCTCATTAATGGATCACCCTCCACTCCCTTTGAAGCTAGTAATGGTGTCAGACAGGGTGACCCCCTTGCACCATACTTGTTCGTCTTCACTATGCAGGGATTCTCTATTGTCATCCAAGACATGGTAGCAAAAAAACAAATTGACCCGATCAAGAATGACGAGGCAAATCAGCTATCCCACATTATCTTCACAGATGATCAATTGCTTTTCTCCAAAGCTGATGAGAAAAATGCAAAAGGAAACAAAAAGGCACTGGAAAAGTTCCAATACATCTCAGGCCTAAAGCTCAATAATGAAAAAAGCCAGTTATTCCTTAGAAAAGCCTGCCAAGATGACAACATCAGTTCCACTCTACAGATAGGCGTCACCCAGCTGCCAGTACGCTATTTGGGACTCCCCCTCTTCACCGGCAGACTAACTAAAAACATGTGCTTACCAATCATTGATAAAGTAAAAAAAAAGCTAGACTCATGGAAAGGGAGACTACTGTCATGCATGGGCAGAGTCGAGCTTGTCATATCCACACTATCTTCCTACCATATTTTCTGGTCAACTGCGTTTCCTCTACCTATGTCTGTCATAGACGACCTTCAGAAGCTAATGCACAATTTCATCTGGAATGATGACAAAGAAAAGAAACATATTCACACTGTCTCATGGACCACAATCTATAGGCCGAAAAATGAGGGCAGATTTGGCATAAGATGCATAGAAGACTGGACGAACGTAGGCATACTTAAAAACCTATGGGACTGGAGAGTGACAAGTACACCCTATGGGTCAAATGGATGCACGGTAAATATCTAAAAAATGACTCCATATGGGCTGTTGGCAAATGATCAAACGTATCTTGGATATGGAAAAAACTTCTAAAAAAAGAGGCATGCTGCTGAACAAAATCAAGCTTAACGTGGGCAATGGCAATAATCTTAGACTGTGGTGGGATCCTTGGTTACCAGGAGGAGAAAGGCTTGTAGATCTTGTTGACAATCAGCTCATACATCGCATTGGTGGAGGTGCTAACTGCCCGCTCAACGCTGTGATTGACAACGGTGCATGGAGCTGTCCCGGAGTTCGTGGCTGCCAAGAATTAGACCGCATTCTGTCACAGCTGCCCCAACCCATGGGTGGCAGTGACTACCTCTCCTATGAAGGTGCCCGAAAGTTCAAGTTAAAAGATGGATGGAACGCAGCAAGACAAACCTACCCCGTGGTTCCCTGGGGAAAGTGGATATGGAACAACTGCATTCCCAGGAGAGTTTCTCTAATTCTCTGGAAAGCTTTCCTAAACAGGCTACCAACCATTGATACGATGAGAAAGTTTGGATTTTGCTAGGTTTCGAGATGTTCTCTATGCGAAGCAGAGGAGGACAATATGCATCACATCTTCTTCTCATGTAAATTCACCGCTGAAATTTGGAGGGAATTCAGCTGCAAATTTAGGCCTATAAAAGCCCCATCCCACATAGAAGATCTAAACCAACTAAAGGAAAAAGAAAGAATCGCTGCTGCGATAATAATTTACCATACATGGACAGAAAGAAATAGAAGAATATTCCTGGGCATAAAGAAAACTCCTATAGATATATGGAATAGCAGCACTATAGATCTTACGGCTGTATAGTCTTGTACAGTTCTTTTTCCTTTTCTTTTCTTCTTAGTTTCTTATTCTTTTATCCTATTACACCCTGTAATAGGACGACACTCATTTTTTAAAAAGATAGCAATAAAGAGAGAGGCACGATGGGTTCAACAAAAAAGATCAACTTAAGGAGCTTACTTGTTGACAATGGATGACTTGTTTTAAATGAATAGTCAATTGTGGGTTTTACCGTACTCTCAATAGAACCCTTATTGTTGTTAATCAAAGGATGTCTAGGGTTAAACGGTGACTTTTATAGATCACAACTCAATAACATTATAGATGATTCATTCAAGGTGTTTACTTATGTAAACAACCAATGGTATTACCTTTTAAACATCTAATGGTTCTGGGTGACATTGTGGTATGGTGATATGGGTTGAATGATGATGGAACAAATGGAGGGTTACCCTTAATAAGGTAGTCTTACCTATTCACTCATATGAATATAAGGTATGATAACCATATTGTGTTGATATGTAACTCTAATGAGGTATAGCTTGTTATACCTAGCTTTATTATAACTAAATGTTGGTAATTGGGTATGCATAGTCCTTGAATGACGAATACAATCATGGAGTACTCTGTTACTGTTGTTGAAACACTAGTATGCTATAACCCGATGGTTAAACCTTGATTTATGAGTTGTTTCATCCTTGAGAATAGTATGGAATGTGATGGTGATGCTTCACCTTATGCATCCATGATCTAATGGGGATGATGTGAGTTAGGGTTTGTGTATGAGTGTTGATTAGTAACATTAATATAATTTATCTTGTTGAACCTAACTCTAATGTAAATAGATAAAGATGGTTATTCATGTTTAACCTTCTTATATGATGTCATGATGGTGAAATAACCTCCTTAATATGATCATTACCTTAATGTGATAATTGTCGGATAACATAGCCACATGGTTGATACTTTCATATGCTAAACATGTGCATTATGAATATGATGAGTGTTAATAATTTCTAGATTCCTTGCATGTTAATGTGATAAAGGAATGTTCTTAATGTTAATATAACCCTGCTATGATTGTTTATGAATATCTCTTAGCTCATTAATGTAATATTGTGTTGATCCGGTGTATTATATGTAAGTGATGTTGTTGAGCCTTGTTATAAGGCATGCAAAGATAATGATGATCTTACAGTGAATAGTATGATGGTATTAATGACTTTTGTACATGGTTGATCTCTGAATGAGGTGTAATCCTCTTGTGTTGATAAGGGTTGATACCCTATGATATTGTGAAAAGAATTTATATCTTGTGATAGTATGATGACTAGTGTAGCCTCATGAATGGCAAGTGAATAGTACCATGTGATGATGAGATGAGAAATTTTGTTACACATGTTTTATATCTTTTGAAGTTGTGATATTTATATGCTTGCTAGAAGTGAATTAGCATTTGTATGTCCACTTGTTTGATGCAACCTTAATTCACCCAATTGGCATAACTAATCAAGAGAAACTATAATCATGTAGTGCCCTATGCCATAGATTCATCTGAGTGTCATATCTTGCTAGATGGTGAAATGAGTATTCCTAAGGGAAATTCAGAGTGCATACTATTGAGTATGTGGGGGTGGCAAGTTCAGGATATATCCTTGTCATCTACAATGTAGGTTGTGGAGGATGGCTATGGGCATGCCTCATACATCTGATGTGATTTAGAATGGCCGCGGTCATGTCTCGGTGATTATATATGTGATGAGATTGGAGTACAACTGTGGTTGTACCTTGGATGGTAGGGTATGCATACCCACCTCCTTTCACTAGTGTCGTGACTTATACCAAGGATGAACTAGGTTGTTAGTAGCTTGATCTTATGTGTCGCTATGACAGACTCATACTGATTGGGGGTAGAGAAGATCTTAGGAATCTGGCTCTTCCTAGATCTTGTATGGCACTGATTTCATCTTAGAAGTGGTCAGCTAGATTTTGAGTGGTATCCTCAAATTCCTTAGGGCATAATAAAAGATGTAAGACAGTCGTGTAGCATATCGATTTAGGGCTATACCCAACGCTTCATATTGGATGATAACCCTTGTTTGCTTTCTTTTCACTGAGATCATGTATAGTACAATAAGAGATAATAGATATGCTTATGATGTAGTTATGATCATGTTGTAAATATGCTTATGTTGTCAAATATACTGACATTGATGGTTAAGATGTTGTTGCTAGCTATGTTTAATATTGCTAGCCATGCCTATGTAATTAGAAATGCTTAAACTGCTAATCATGCTTATGTATTTCATTATGTTAGATGTTAGTTCTACTTATGATATAGATCTATTCCCTTTATTTGAGATGCCAATATTGATAGCCATATTATGTTACTAGATATATTCATGATGTTAGGGATGCTTATGCTACTGGATTGCTTGTGCTGTTAGTAAGGAATATGATGATAGTCAGATTAATGATAATGATTGTTATTAGATGCAATTTGATGATATTTGAGTAGATATCTATCCAAAGAAATGGATTTATTTGTTATGTATATATGCATTGATGATCATACTTGTTGCTAAGATTAATTGCTTAATCTATTTAGCATACTTGAACTATTCAATTGATTATTAAATACTCCAACTACTTAGTTATCTACTATTTAAAATGTTGTAATCAATAAGAATTGTTGGAGGTTATATCTATTATTGGGACATGGGTCTCACCCTTGTGGTTCGCCACATTTTTTAGGTAATCGTAAGTGACAAAAACAAGCATGTGGTAGAAAAGAGGAGCTATAGTAATGAATCTTTGAGAAAGTTGATTAGATGTCTAGTGTGTAATGGAGTCATGCGAGTACTCTCAGGTCTGGGCAGGAAAAGTTTGTATATGGTGTTTCAAACAAATCAAACTTTTGTTAGCGTGTTAATGCTTGTTTGTGTGGAATATATGAATATTGTTCTCCTGTGTATATATGTTGTGGCTAAGGAGATATAACAATTTGTATCAAATTCTTGGCATAGTATGGATACAAGAAAGATGTTGGGATCTTATTCAAACATTTCTAAGCGGGTGTTGATGCTGAAATTGGTTTAATTTACCCATATTGTTGGGTATGTGGTTAATAGGTGATTGATTGTGTTTTATGTTTTGAGTAATCTTGTTTAGAGTAACAGGTTCTCACAATATATGATAGGGTGGAGGATAGGAGGGGAAGGAGTAGGGTGGGAGAAGGGGGTACCTCTTCTTCTAGCAACTGAGGAAGCAACGACTGAGGAGGTTCTGGCCCGGGAGGACCAGGAGGATTTGGAGGAGCATCAACATCGGATTAGGCAAGGATATAGAGAAGTAGAAGGAGTAGTAGAAGGGTGGTTGACAGAGGAGAAGGTTAGGTCAGTCGGCAGAGGAGAAGGGATGTGGCTTCTGGTAGAGAATAAGGGATTAGAAGAAGCAATGGCAGCTAGCATAGGAGCTAGAGGCATCAGTAGGGGAGAAGGGAATAGAACGGAGGTGCAGAGGTAGAAAAGAAGATGAGAATCAGAAGTCGTGCAAAAATATCTAGAGCTCCTAATTCTAAAGAACGCAGGCAGGGGAAAGATGGGAGAAAGGGTTCCTTGTAGGGTTAAATAATAACTATACCATCAATTATACAAAAAATGAATGGTCAGGGTTTAGGTCGTTGGTTGCCCATAAACAACTACCTGCTAAACCAAAACTTTATCATCAGTTGTCCTTGTTAAACTAATGCCTAAATCCATGACCAAGCGATTTGTATGTTGTTAGTTGTATTCAACAAAATTAATGCTAAACATCAAGTGGGGGTGAAAAATTTTCATGGGACACATGGCACAAACATATTTCTCATCAGACTCTTTAGAAAGAACCAACAAGAAATGCCACCTATTTATCCCATCAATTTTACAGACAAAAGCTGATGATGTTGATTCTTTGGAGGCAAATGAAATGAACCCAAAAATTTTGTGAAAAATTCTATTTCCATAGGATATATATAGCACAGTTGCTTTGAGAAGAGACTGAAGGAAAAATTAAAGTACAACCTACATTTTCCCAATTGGTTAATCTACGAAGGTTGTCTACATAGGACTGACACTGTAAGGACCCTGACCTCCATTTAGGGCTTATCCTGTTTGCTTTGCTTAACCCTGATGCTTAGTTTCTTACTAATCACCTTTAGTGGTGATTAGGGTTTGTTGGTGCTTTGTTGAGAGCTGGAGGTGCTACTTGCAATTAACCCAAGTCTAGGGTTTGTGGGTAAGTTTTCCACCTTGTGAGGTGTTCCTCCCTCTCTTTGCTTCCTCTAGTGTTGAGAGGAAGGGTTGGGCTCGTTGCTTGAGTTCCTTGGGCTTGGTTGAGCCTTGTTGGGCCTTGTTGTGCTTTGCCTTTGCTTCTTTGGACCTTGTGTCGGGAAAGAGTGCCCTGTGTTGGCCTAGGTGTGTCGGCCTGTGCTTGTATCGGCCAGTGGTGTGTCGCCCAGGGTGTGTGTCGGCCATGGTGTGGGTGTGTCGGCCATGGTGTGGAGGTGTGTCGCCCATGGACCCTTTGACTCTCTTTGACCTCGTTTGTGTCACCACAAGTGGATACTTGGTGCTTGATGCTTGCATGTGGCAATGGCCTTGGACATGTGTTTAGAGCATGCTAGAGTGGTGGCTTTGCTCTTGGACAAGTGTCCTTAGGTGGGTGACACCTTGCCTTGTATTTCCTTGGTTTCTCCTCCATCCTCTCCTATTTATGTGTTTCCTTTCTCTTGCCAAGGATCCCTTTAGTTCCTTAGTCTCCCTCTCCTTGGTGCACGACACCCTCTTCCTTTGCAAGCTTGGTGGTCGATCCTTGCCTTGAAGTCTCCTTCTTCCTCTAGTGGTGGCCGAACCCTAGAGTGCCTTGCTCTCCTTCTTGTGGTGGTTCTTGGAGCTTGCTTAAGGCGGGTTACATAACTCCTAACCCTAACTATACTACCTCTCCTATGTTCTTGTTTATATGCTTCTTATGATCATATCGGCTATTTATGTTGCTAGTTTGGTTTCTTGCTTAGATGCTTCTTGTTGGCCGAACCATGTTCTAGGGTTTCTTGGTAAGCAACACCCCTTTCTCTCCTAAGTCTAGAGGAGTGAGCTTGAGTTCTAGTAATATGGGCAACACTCCTCTCTTGTTTGAGTTGAGAGGTGAGCTTGTGTTCTAGTTGCTTGAGCAACACCCTCCTCTCACCAGGGACTTGAAAGGTGAGCTATGTGGTGGTTGTGGACCTTGGTTGTGGTTGAACCTTGTGTCGCCTGATTGGTGCTAAGAAGCTTGGCAAGACCCCTCTCTCTTGATAGTTGAGTGGTGAGTCATCTTCTTGATCCATTAGGGTTTTGGTGCCCTTGATATTGAGGTTGGTGGTGACCCTGTCGGGTTGCATCTTGGCCGATATGGGTTGGGGTTGGCGTTGCCCAATACCCCTCTTGACCTAGAGCCTTAGACGTTATGTTGTTGTGGCTGTGTCGGGCGTTGCACCTAATTCCTGCCTTGTGTGTGTCGGGCATAACCCATTGATGATTACCCTGCCCGATACACTTAATCTATGAGATGGTTTGGTGTTGTTGTGCTTTGACATGTGGAGTCTGTTAGTTAGTTATGTGATGTTGTGTCGGGCGTCACACTAGTCTTTGCCCTGTGTATTGGCCGATAGGTCCAGGCTTGGCTAGCTGAGCGACAAACTCCTTGTTTCCCGGTTGAGCTACATCCTTTGGGCGTTGTTCCTTGTTGTGTGGTGATACCCGACAGAGTGTCACCTAGTATCCCTAAGCCATTGTTTTTTTATGCTCGTTGCACCTGATGAGCGACACACCCATAGGCTCAGTTGCCCGATAGGCTTCGTGGTCATCGTACCCTTGATACCCGATGTAGCGTTGCCCGACTTGAGGTGCACGAAACGTGTTGCACGATACACATGTGCGCACGAGATGGCTTGGTTCCTTGGGTGCCCGATGCATGTGGTTGCACGACACACGTTGCACGATACACCTAGATGCACGATACATCCTGAGATGGTAGCTTGGTACCTTTGCTTAATGCTTGGTCGATATGTGGCTGGTTGGCTTGGCCGTTTTGAGGTTGGAGTGTTGGGCGATAGGGGAGAGTACCCTGCTCGATACCACCTTTGGTGAGGGTAGTGGGTGTTTCTAGTGAGGGTCTTGTTCCTTATATGGATAACCTATATGCTAGATCTTGTTCTATGATGTCACATTTGGTTGACAATAGTAACCCTTAATATGCTTGATGGTAATTGCTATAGTAAGTGCACATCTATGTAACTTGACATGACATCTTATGTATTTATGATCATCTGGAATTATCTATTTAATGCTGAAGAAATGGTAAGCATATAAGATGATTTTCTTAATGATATGACCTATGTCTAGGGTCACAGGTTGAGGCATGGATGACAAAGTATATAATCATCAATATTGCCCTATGATTGATAATACGATCTTTCTGTACTAACCATGCAGGTGATGCATAGCCAGGTAAAGGGCTATGAGGTATATATGTTGAGTAACATTGCTTTGATGGTTACTCTTGATGTTGAGATAACATACATGATGTGTTTTGGCCTAAGGACCTGAGTTTGGTTAAAGTGTCTAAGAGAGTGCCTTGAGAGGAACTGACACTATGTGATGAGGGATTGAGATCCCATGGCAATATGATGATCCTTGAGATGGATCTAGATGATTGGAAAGAGGCCAAGTGATAACATGTAATGTTGGATCCTTGTGATGGATCAGGATGATGCTGAATACAATAAAAGCATGATATTGAGTTTCATGTTGTTTATTCTTGTTATAGGTTTGCATGTTATACAACTTAGTTGAATCTTGCAATCCACTTAAAATATGTTAACTAAATTACAGATGAACCTTCATGTAGTTGCCCTGGCCATAGATCCAACATCCTCAGGAGCTGGTGATGGTGAAACGGGTTCTCCTACGGGTTAACCCAGAGCGCATATTGTTGAATATGTGAGGTTTCTCCTAGCCTAAAATAGTGAGGATTCGAGTGCAGCTGTGGTTGCAGACTCGGGATATGTATAGAGCATGCTGAACAGGCCCATGGCTCAAGATATGTGATATGGGAGCATGAATGCATTCATGGCTCAGAGCACGGTGAACAGGCCCGTGGCTCAGTTTCACTAGTGCTGAAACCTGTACCGAGGCGGTCTAGGTAGAGGGTAGCCTGCAGGAGCTGACCCTGTGGCTGAGGCCACTTGAGCATGAGATTGCGGTCCTACTTGTGCTGTACTCATACACTGACCATGAGGTGGGAGGTCGTGGAGTCCGGTTCTCCCATTGACCTTGTATGGCACCAGCTTTGGGTTTCACAACCGAAGCTTGGATTTGAGCGGTACGGCTCACTTCCTCAGGGCATAATAATACGTAATCCATCCGAATAGAATTTATTGCTTAAGGCAAAATACGGAACATTGATTGAAGCCTTGCTTGTGTAGTTAATCTTGTTATACTTGCAGTTACTTATACGTTTCTTATGTTATGTGGCAAGATCTTATAAATCTTATCTTTTTAATCATGTTCCATAAAGAGATATTGGGTTATATGCCTTCTATACATCTGGTAAGCCTCATGGTATGAATAGCTTCACTATATAGACTGCTCTTGTTTTACCTGCTATCAGTTATCTACTAGTATTACATTAATCCTTCTATGGTTTTATGGTTTCGGAGGGGAGTTATGTTTCTCACTGGGACTGTGTGTCTCACCTCGCTGGTTTGTAACCTTTTTAGGTGGTCGAGCTAGATGTGGTGGTGGTCGCGGAGTTGCGGCCGAGCAGCAAGACGAGCAGTAGAAGGCAAGAGATGGACATGCTGCTGTTTTGGTCATTTTGTAGTAGAGTCTTAGAGTCATCCCTGTACTCTCAGGTCCTTGGAGGTGTTTTGACGTTGTTTCACGATGTATAGCTGTTGATGCTTGTTATATCCTACTACTGGCTAGATGTGGGCCGTTATGTATGTATAAACAGGTGATAAACTCATGTGATGACTAGACAGTTGATCTCCTAAGCTGCGGACACGCATCAAGACTTGTAAATGTTTATATAACCTATTTTCTTGCAGGATGAGGACCTAAATGTAATAGTTCCTTGGTCTATCTGCTTTCCGCAATCGGTTTTAATTAACCCGTATTTTTGGTAAATTGTGGTTTATGGTGTTTTCCGCATGTTTTCGCGTAGCACCTTGTTGTCTGTGTGATAGTGGGATGTGCTGCCACACGTTTGGTATCAGAGCTCTAGGTTCACTGAGTCTACAGGGATTTAGGACTAGGGTCTATTCTTGTGAGTTTTCCAGATTTTCTTACATTCATCTTTTTCCCTCAGCGGAAGAAAAGTCAAGATGTCTGGAAACCATGAAAAACATGCTGTCGAGAATAGCGATGTTGCATCAGTTGATGGAGCTTTTGGTCGGGCACATGAAGATCGGGAGCCTGAGGTCCCCCAACCTGACCCAGCCATTCTTGAACACCCTGCCTATCAACAGCTTATGGGGCAGATGATGGATATGATGAATCTCATGGTATAAAGATTGCCAGTGCCTCCGCCGAGAGCACAGGCTATCCATGGTGAAACATCGGGTATTGGGAAGACCTTTGAGCGGCTTCACCGAGTCAGAGCTTCGGACTATGCTGGAACGGTTGATCCAGCAGATTCAGATCTATGGCTGACAAGTCTTGAGAAGGCTTTTTGGATCCTCGACATCCCTGAAGTAGACAAAGTCAAGCACGTCGTCTACCTTCTGAAGGGTAGTACTGGTCACTGGTGGACCATCGAGGAGGAGAAGCAACCTAGTGAGGTAATCGGTTGGGAGGTTTTCCGGCACGAGTTCATCAGCAGATACTTTTCGAAGACGTGTCTGGATGAGAAGATTAGTCAGTTCGAGCGCCTGCGACAAGGAACGATGAATATCACCGAGTATGAGGCTAAGTTCATGGATCTGTTGAGGTTTTGTCCTCACATGGCGGCAACAGATGACGAGCGGGTCAGACGTTTTGAGAAGGGTCTGAGTGCTGAGCTGACAACACATGTTTCTGCGTTGGAGAACCGTGAGTGGTTTGCTATGTTTGTGGAATCAGTCTGGAGGATTGAACGATCGATAAGGGAGAAAAGAGAATCCATGTCTAAGAGAAGGCATGCTCAGTTCCAGGGACAGAGGTTTGGTGGCTTCAAGAAGCTAAGGTTTTCAGCACCTTCCGTGATGAGAGGTTCCAGTGTACCATCATAGTGGTCTCTGAGTAAGGGAAGAGGATATGTTTCTTCACCGTCAAAGGCACATGGTACAGCTTCAGTGGAAGTGACAGGGCCATCTAGGCCACGGTTTGAAGATAGGTCATGCTATCGTTGTGGTCAGATTGGGCATCAGAGGTCAAATTGCCCAAGTAGAGATGTTGAAGTAACACAGCAGCCGAGGCAGAATCAACAGGGGTCAGAAAGACAACAGCCCAGTAGTAGTAGAGGGTGAGGACGCGGTCAAGCGTTGCAAGCAGGGTCGTATGCTCAAGGAAGTAGAGGACGTGGACAGCAAGCAACGGCTCGATTCTATGCTATGAGTCAGTCGGAGGCGATAGTCAACCCGCGAGTGGTGACAGGTCAGATGGAGTTATTTCATTCTGATATGTCTTCTCCTTGCTTTATCTCTGTTCTGGTTGACCTGGGTGCTACACACTCTTTTATCGCCTATAGTATGCTTGAAAACTATCGTTTACCTGTTAGTTGTAAGAAGGATAGCTTGTTGTTAGAAACCCCTCTTGATGGTTCCTCGATGCTTCGAGAAGAGTGTCCATCTTGTGTCTTATCTTTTTCGGGACACAGTATACAAGTGGATCTTACCACTTGATATGCATGGTTTCGATGTGATCCTTGGGATGGATACCTTAGAAAAGTATAAGGTTGTTTTGGACTGTGGTTCCAAGCAAGCTGTGTTTGATGATGATGGAGAGAAGTGGATTTTCCAAGGAGATAGGAAGATTCTTCCGACGTGTCTAGTGTCAGCTATGGTGGCAGAGAGGTTGTTATGGCAAGGATGTGAGGCGTTCTTAGTTCACATTGTGGATACCATTGTGGATACCAAGGCAAAGGGTCCTAGCCTTGAGGAGGTGTCGGTTGTCTGAGAGTTTGCGGATGTGTTTCCTGATGAGTTCCCTGGCGTTCCTCCACCCCGAGAGATTGATTTTGAGATCAATCTAGTCCCAGGAACACAACCAGTTGCACAGACACCGTATAGGATGGTTCCAGTAGAGATGGAAGAGCTTAAGAAGCAGCTACGAGAGTTGTTGGAGAAAGGTTTCATCCGACCGAGTACGTCGCCTTGGGGTGCTCCAGTGTTGTTCGTTAAGAAGAAGGATGGGTCGATGTGGTTATGTATAGATTACCGACAGTTGAACAAGGTCACAGTCAAGAACAAGTACCCGTTACCGAGGATAGATGATTTGTTCAATCATTTGCGTTTTGTTACCGTGTTTTCAAAGATTGACCTACGGTCCGGATATCATCAGTTGAGGATTAAGGCGGATGACATACCAAAGTCAGCTTTTAGGATGAGGTATGGTCACTTTGAGTTTGTGGTTATGTCGTTTGGGCTAACCAATGCGCCTGCTTCTTTCATGGATTTGATGAACAGAGTGTTTCATCCGTTTCTAGATCAGTTTGTTGTAGTATTTATAGACGACATCTTGATCTATAGTCAGGGCAAGCAAGAGCATGAGCGACATCTTCGACTAGCGTTGACTCTTCTTCACCAACATCAGTTGTATGCCAAGTTCAGTAAGTGTGAGTTCTGGGTGGAAGAGGTGACTTTCTTAGGTCATGTGATATCCGTGGAAGGGGTCAAAGTGGACCCAAAAAAGGTGGAGTCCGTTGCAGAATGGGAACAGCCGAAGACCCCGACAGAAGTTTGTAGTTTCCTGGGATTAGCAGGATACTACCGAAGGTTTATCAAGGACTTCAGTGTGATTGTGTTGCCGATGACAAAGTTGACTAGAAAGGATATACCTTTTGTCTGGGATGATCGTTGCCAGTGATCTTTCTAAAGTTTGAAGGAAAAGCTGACTAGTGCACCAGTACTAGTGCTGCCAGAGCCTGGGAAGGGCTATGTTGTTTTCTGCGATGCTTCCAAGAAAGGTTTATGTTGTGTGTTGATGCAGGAAGAACATGTGGTTTCTTTTGCTTCACGACAACTTAAGAAACACGAGGAGAACTACCCGACTCATGATTTGGAGTTGGCAGTGGTGGTTCATGCGTTAAAGATTTGGAGACACTATATTTACGGGGAAGTGTGTCAGATCTTTACGGATCATAAAAATTTGAAGTACATCTTTTCGCATCATGAGTTAAACATGCGACAACATTGATCGATGGAGTTAATCAATGATTATGACTGCACCATCGAGTACCATCCTAGTAAGGCGAATGTGTAGCTGATGTGCTTAGCCGAAAGTCTTCTTCTTTTCCTTCAAAGAAGGCACAGTTGAGTTCCCTGGTATGCCATAGATGGGATATGTTTGTTTCCTTACGGCAGATGAATGTGCAGATGGAAGTTTCCTTGTTAGCTGGACTTTTAGCACAGATGCAAGTCAAGCCTATTCTGAGACAACAGATCAAAGATGCACAACAAACAGATGATACAGTACAGTTGATCAGGTCAGAGTTCGGTAGCGAAAAGTGTGATGGGTTCCATGAGTCCAAGGATGGACTAGTTTGCTACCAAGATAGGATGGTGGTTGCCAATGCAGATGATCTGAGGAAGCTAGTGCTCGAAGAAGCAAAAATTTCGATGTATGCTATGCATCCCGGAGTCACCAAGATGTATCCTAGTCTGAAGGACTTGTATTAGTGGCCCGGTTTGAAGAAAGATGTAGCGGAGTTTGTGGCTAGATGTGCGGTATGTCAGCAAGTTAAGGCTGAGAATCAGAAGCTGGCAGGTACGCTACAACCCCTGCCGATACTGCAGTGAAAATGGGATCATATAACCATGGATTTCGTAGTTGGTCTGCCCAGGACAACTAGGAATCATGATTCCATTTGGGTGATAGTAGACAGATTGACGAAGTCTGCCCATTTCCTACCTATAAAGATAACATATACAGCTGAGAAGCTCGCTCGAGTATATGTAGATGAGATCGTACGTTTTCACAGTGTGCCAGTGACGATAGTTTCTGACAGAGGTCCTCAGTTCACAAGTTGTTTCTGGGAACAGTTGCACAAAGCGTTGGGAACGCAATTGAGATTCAGTACCGCTTTCCATCAACAGATAGATGGACAGTCTAAGAGGACTATTCAGACTTTGGAGGATCTCCTTCGAGCTTGTGTTTTGCAGTTCCTAGGTAGTTGGGATGTACATCTCAGTCTGATAGAGTTTGCCTATAACAATAGTTATCAGCGGAGCATTGACATGGCTCCTTATGAGGCCTTATATGGAAGGAAGTGCAGATCTCCTTTGTGTTGGTATGAGTCTGGTGAATATCAGCTTTTGGGTCTGGAGTTAGTACAGTAGACGATAGAAAAGATCAAGGTGATACAACAACAGTTGAAATCGGCGCAGGAAAGACAGAAGTCTTACGCAGACAATCGTCGACGACTTTTGGAGTTCCAGGTAGGAGACAAAGTGTATCTTAAAGTCTCGTCATGGAAAGGTGTGCAAAGATTTGGCCAGAAGGGTAAGTTAGCACCCAGATATATGGGGCCATACCCGATCATAACACGAGTTGGCAAGGTAGCTTACGAGTTAGAGCTACCGCCAGAGTTGCACAGGTTGCATCCAGTGTTCCATGTCAGTATGCTGAAGAAAAGTCATCTGGATACAGGAATAGTGATACAACCAGTCGAAGTTGAGCTTGATGAAGATGTGACCTACGAGGAAGGTCCTGTGATGATCCTTGACAGAAGGGTTAAGAAGCTGAAGAGGAAGGACCTGGTTCTTGTGAAGGTTCTTTGGCATCATCGTGGCATTGAGGAAGCCACGTGGGAGCTTGAGGAAGAGATGAGGAGGAAGTATCCCTCACTTTTTCCTTCGGATTTCGGGGATGAAATCCCTTTGTAGGGGGTTAGCTTGTAAGGACCCTGACCTCCATTTAGGGCTTATCCTGTTTGCTTTGCTTAACCCTGATGCTTAGTTGCTTGCTAATCACCTTTAGTGGTGATTAGGGTTTGTTGGTGCTTTGTTGAGAGATGGAGGTGCTACTTGCAATTAGCCCAAGTCTAGGGTTTGTGGGTAAGTTTGCCACCTTGTGAGGTGTTCCTCCCTCTCTTTGCTTCCTCTAGTGTTGAGAGGAAGGGTTGGGCTCGTTGCTTGAGTTCCTTGGGCTTGGTTGATCCTTGTTGGGCCTTGTTGTGCTTTGCATTTGCTTCTTTAGACCTTGTGTCGGGCAAGAGTGCCCTATCTCTGCCTAGGTGTGTCGGCCTGTGCTTGTATCGGCCAGTGGTGTGTCGCCCAAGGTGTGTTTCGACCAGGGTGTGGGTGTGTCGGCCATGGTGTGGAGGTGTGTCGCCCATGGACCCTTTGACTCTCTTTGACCTCGTTTGTGTCACCACTAGTGGACACTTGGTGCTTGATGCTTGCATGTGGCAATTGCCTTGGACATGTGTTTAGAGCATGCTAGAGTGGTGGCTTTGCTCTTGGACAAGTGTCCCTAGGTGGGTGACACCTTGCCTTGTCTTTCCTTAGTTTCTCCTCCATCCTCTCCTATATATGTGTTTCCTTTCTCTTGCCAAGGATCCCTTTAGTTCCTTAGTCTCCCTCTCCTTGGTGCACGACACCCTCTTCCTTTGCAAGCTTGGTGGCCGATCCTTGCCTTGGAGTCTCCTTCTTCCTCTAGTGGTGGTTGAACCCTAGAGTGCCTTGCTCTCCTTCTTGTGGTGGTGCTTAGAGCTTGGATCTTGCTTAAGGCAGGTTACATAACTCCTAACCCTAACTATACTACCTCTCCTATGTTCTTATTTATATGCTTCTTATGATCATATCGGCTATGTATGTTGCTAGTTTGGTTTCTTGCTTAGATGCTTCTTGTTGGCCGAACCATGTTCTAGGGTTTCTTGGTGAGCAACACCCCTTTCTCTCCTAGGTCTAGAGGAGTGAGCTTGAGTTCTAGTAATATGGGAAACACTCCCCTCTCGTTTGAGTTGAGAGGTGAGCTTGTGTTCTAGTTGCTTGAGCAACACCCTCCTCTCACCAGGGACATGAAAGGTGAGCTATGTGGTGGTTGTAGACCTTGGTTGTGGTTGAACCTTGTGTCGCCCGATTGGTGCTAATAAGCTTGGAAAGACCCCTCTCTCTTGATAGTTGAGAGGTGAGTCATCTTCTTGATCCATTAGGGTTTTTGTGCCCTTGTGCTTGAGGTTTGTGGTGACCCTGTCGGGTTGCATCTTGGCCGATATGGCTTGGGGTTGGCGTTGCCCGATACCCCTCTTGACCAAGAGCCTTGGACATTATGTTGTTGTGGCTGTGTCGGGCGTTGCACCTGGTTCCTGCCTTGTGTGTGTCGGGCATCACCCCTTGATGAGTACCCTTCCTAATACACTTAATCTATGAGATGGTTTGGTGTTGTTTTTCTTTGAGGTGTGGAGTTTGTTAGTTAGTTCTGTGATGTTGTGTCGGGCGTCACACTAGTCTTTGCCCTGTGTGTCGACCGATAGGTCCAGGCTTGGCTAGCTGAGTGACAGACTCCTTGTTGCCCGATTGAGCTGCATCCTTTGGGCGTTGTTCCTTGTTGTTTGGTGATGCCCGACAGAGTGTCACCTAGTATCCCTAAGTCGTTGCTTTTTTATGCTCGTTGCACCTGATGAGAGACACGCCCATAGGCTCAGTTTCCTGATAGGCTTTTTGGCCGTCGTACCCTTGATATCTGACGTAGCATTGCCCAACTTGAGGTGCACGACACGCGTTGCACGATACACATGTGCGCACGAGATGGCTTGGTGCCTTGGGTGCCTGATGCATGTGGTTGCATGACACATGTTGCACGATACACCTAGATGCACGATACATCCTGAGATGGTAACTTGGTACCTTTGCTTAATGCTTGGTCGATATGTGGCTGGTTGGCTTGGCCGTTTTGAGGTTGGAGTGTTGGGCGATAGGGGAGAGTACCCTGCCCGATACCACCTTTGGTGAGGGTAGTGGGTGTTTCTTGTGAGGGTCTTGTTCCTTATATGGATAACCTATATGCTAGATCTTGTTCTATGATGTCACGTTTGGTTGACAATAGTAACCCTTGATATGCTTGATGGTAATTGCTATAGTAAGTGCACATCTATGTAACTTGACATGGCATCTTATGTATTTATGATCATCTGAAATTATCTGTTTAATGTTGAGGAAATGGTAAGCATATAAGATGCTTTGCTTAATGATATGACCTATGTCTAGGGTCACAGGTTGAGGCATGGATGACAAAGTATATAATCATCAATATTGCCCTATGATTGATAATACGATCTTTCTGTACTAACCATGCAGGTGATGCATAGCTAGGTAAAGGGCTATGAGGTATATATGTTGAGTAACATTGCTTTGATGGTTACTCTTGATGATGAGATAACATACATGATGTGTTTTGGCCTGAGGACCTGAGTTTGGTTAAAGTGTCTAAGAGAGTGCCTTGACAGGCAGTGACACTATGTGATGAGGGATTGAGATCCCATGGCAATATGATGATCCTTGAGATGGATCTAGATGATTGGCAAGAGGCCAAGTGATAACATGTAATGTTGGATCCTTGTGATGGATCGGGATGATGTTGAATACAATAAAAGAATGATATTGAGTTTCATGATGTTTATTCTTGTTATAGGTTTGCATGTTATACAACTTGGTTGAATCTTGAAATATAATTAAAATATGTTAACTAAATTACAGATGAACCTTCATGTAGTTGCCATGGCCATAGATCCATCATCGTCAGGAGCTGGTGATGGTGAAACGGGTTCTCCTGCAGGTTAACCCGGAGCACATATTGTTGAATATGTGAGGTTTCTCCTAGCCTAAAATAGTGAGGATTCGAGTGCAGCTGCGGTTGCAGACTCGGGATATGTATAGAGCATGGTGAACAGGCCCATGGCTCAAGATATGTGATATGGGAGCATGAATGTGTTCATGGCTCAGAGCATGGTGAACAGGCCTGTGGCTTAGTTTCACTAGCGTCGAGACCTGTACCGAGGCGGGCTAGGCAGAGGGTAGCCTGCGGGAGCTGACCCTATGGCTGAGGCCACTTGGGCATGAGACTACGGTCCTGCTTGTATTGTACTCATGCACTGACCACAAGGTGGGAGTTCATGGAGTCCGGTTCTCCCATTGACCTTGTATGGCACCGGCTTTGGGTTTCACAGCCGAAGGTTGGATTTGAGCGGTACGACTCACTTCCTCAGGGCATAATAATATGTAATCCAGCCGAATAGAATTTATTGCTTAAGGGAAAATATGGAACATTGATTGAAGCCTTTCTTGTGTAGTTAATCTTGTTATACTTGTAGTTACTTATATGTTCCTTATGTTATGTGGTAAGATCTTATAAATATTATCTTGTTAATCATGTTCCATAAAGAGATATTGGGTTATATGCCTTCCGTACATCTGGTAAGCCTCATGGTATGAATAGCTTCTCTATATAGACTGCTCTTATTTTACCTGTTATCAGTTATCTACTGCTATTACATTAATCCTTCTATGGTTTTATGGTTTCGGCGGGGATTTATGTTTCTCGCTGGGACTGTGTGTCTCACCCCACTGGTTTGTAACCTTTTTAGGTGGTCGAGCTAGACGTGGTGGTGGTCATAGAGTTGCGGTCGAGCAGCAAGACGAGCAGTAGAAGGCAAGAGATGGACATGCTGCTATTTTGGTCATTTTGTAGTAGTGTCTTAGAGTCATCCCTGTACTCTCAGGTCCTTGGAGGTGTTTTGACGTTGTTTCACGATGTATAGCTGCTGATGCTTGTTATATCCTAGTACTGGCCGTATGTGGGTCGTTATGTATGTATAAACAGGTGATGAACTCATGTGATGACTAGACAGCTGATCTCCTAACCTGCGGACACGCATCAAGACTTGTAAATGTTTATATAACCTGTTTTCTTGCAGGATGAGATCCTAAATGTAATAGTTCATTGGTCTGTCTGCTTTCCGCAATCAGTTTTAATTAACCCGTATTTTTGGTAAATTGTAGTTTATGGTGTTTTCTGCACGTTTTCGTGTAGCACCTCGCTATCTGTGTGATAGTGGGATGTGCTGCCACAGACACTATAGATAATACCGTCGGGTTTCCTTAAAAAATGACCCAATGCAATATGTTATATCTGTAGTAGTGAATGGTTGCAAAATCCTAGGATTTTATCTCTCTAGGAGTGAATTTACTATCTCCTAGATTGGATACTGGAACTACTCTACATAGCATGTTCTTGATCTCATTCAATCTCTCCCATCATTACTATGTATACTTAGTTGCACATCAAATTCCATATTTGCGATAGTTTCACTTGAAGTAACTTGAAGGTCTAATAATTTTTTAAGTGCTTTTTACTCTATTCACACCCTCTAGATCCCTTTGATCCAATTGTAATATTCTTAAATTTCGCAAATTTAGAACTTTATATTTTATTCAGATGCAAACTAGTAAATCAGAGTTACTTTGTAACAATGAACTCAATGGTATGACTTTGAAAGAATTTGGTTAATGATTAGGATATGAAGACTTTGATTGAGTCTATAATATACTTAATTAAGTCATTTTTGGCTTATCTTGCATTTTATTGAGATCAAGCTTGAATTTGATATAATCAGACAGATTGGACCTTAAATGTAAAACTAAGAATATCGTGGATCCTTTGAAAGAATTAAATGATGTAGGTTGTAATCATGGTAATTAGAATGCAAGTAACCAAGGAATTGGGCCTATTTAGCAAATACATGAAACCAGACCTTGATCAAGATATTTATGGTAACCCAAGTCTTAAACGTGAAAGTAGAATTATTTTGAGGCTTTTTGAATCATTAGATGGTCCTAGGTGGACCCATGGCCTATAATGTCCAATTAATCTTCTTTTGGCCCTTGTGGGTTCACAAATAGGTCCCTGGGGAGTAACTTAAGAATTCATGTAATATGCAATCATAATAAATGCTCAAGATCCCTTTTTAATAGATAATTGGAATATTAGATATTGGAAGAAATTCCAGAATATTTTAGGTTATATTGTGACCTAGGTAATTTATTAAGTAACTATCTACATTATAAATCGAAGCAAAGATTTGGTTAATTAACAAAGGATTTTATGCTTTATCTTCATATTCATGAAAGATAATACTAATTGGAATGTAGTCTCAAAAATTAGGAATAAAGGGGGCAAAGACATAATCTATATAATTAATTCAGGAAAAATGAGTTTTATCTAATAAAAGTATTATCTGATAAAGGATCCTTAGGTCATCTCCTTCAACTGGAGCTTAGACCTTCTTTGAAAATAGGAGACCATGCCTCCTCGATCTCCCTCACTCCTCCTCTATAGGTAGAATCAACATACTAGACTCTTACCTTCACCTTCAGTAGGTTAGATATTTTGAACACAGGGTTACATGCATCAAGGGGTAATATACATCAAGTCCAAGGATGAACAATGATTACATCTGAGATAGCTTGCCAAGAATGGGTAAGAATATATAACAAAAATACAAGTTCATATGTGCCATTAAATGTTTATTGAATATATATGTGCATGTGATGTTTTGGATGAACCCACGTACATGTATTGAAATATGATGACCACATTTTGTTTGTCGGTGTTTTAGGTAGTGGATACACATGATACAAGGACATGAAGATAAAGATGATAGTTATTGAAGGTATTAAAGCCATACCAAGGAGGACTAGTTAGATAGTAATCTCTTCTTCTCATCTATGTATAAGTTAGTTGTTTTGAGAAATTCATGTAACTCATTCAAGGAGTATAATTTAAATATATGTATTCAATCAAGTTTAATTAATGGAAAATATTTACTATTTTTTATTATTTGTTAATATGATCTTGGAAATTTTGAGTAATGGCTCTCAACTTTAAGGTCCACCTTGATTGAGGGACACTTAAAAGTGGATGTCATTACATTTGGTATCAGAGACCAAATATGTTAAATAACATTTAATAGTTGAAAAGTCATAGAAATAAAAAGAAAATTTTTAGGGCATAACCTTTGGGTAATGGTGTCTAGAAAGGATCATGGATTCGAGGGCTGGAAATAGTTTTCTATATACCACTAAGTTGGTATACGGGGACTCCCTTAGCTAGTGTGATACCTAGGACCACAACTTAGGGTTTGCCTGAAATAATGTTTCTTATAAGTTTTTCTTCCCTAATTTCATCATCTCCTCATCTCTTTGATTAATAAATCCTTAAAGTCCACTTCCCTACTTATCTCAAGTTAGGGTTTTGAAAAGAAGTCGGAACAACATATCCACTGACAATTAAAAAGGTGAAAGATGTGACATATAGTTCAGGTCACTCTGGCGAGGGTAAGCCTTAGAATGGACTAAGTATGGGTGGGAAAACCCCATTCTAGCTCCCATAAATCACTTGAGTAGGGTAACCCAATAGGGTATTAAAACTTAGTGAGTTAAGGGAATCATAAAACCCTAGGATGTAGGGTGTAGTCCCTAACCCTAACCCTAAAACCTAATACTAGATAATGGGAGTAGTGTGGGTGAAACAATAACCCTACCCTCACAAACCATAAGTATGGGTAAAGGAAAGAGAAAAATATGAGATGGGTAAACCATTTTGGGTACCACAAATGAGATACCCTACTTTCCATGCATGCAAGTACAAGGAGTACAACAGGAACGCATGCATGGTATGCATGATGGGTTTATCATATGTATGTGAAACAAACCAAATAAGTAATTTCATATGACCCTGAACTCACTCCTAGTGGTGGTGTCCCAACATGGGGTGGGTCAAATAAAGATTGGGAAAGGACCTATGGGGGAGGCATAACTTTAAACCCTTGGGGTCAGGCTATGGATAGAAAGCCTAAACCTCCTCCTGGAAACTAAGAAGGCACACTAGGATAGGACATCTCCATGAAGGATGAACGGAACCACCTTGTGTTATATTTTTGAAAATATTAGGTAACCTTGAATGACTTAAGAGGAATTCAACTAATAAAATGGAATATGATGGGTATAAGGCATGGGGAAAATTTACCCTTACTTAGTCCTAACAAGTTACCATTAATATTTGGACATGTATTTACAACATATATTGAATGAGAAATCCAAAATTAGAAATAAACCTAAGGAACATATGTGATGGAAAGTAATATACATTGAAAGAAATGTATCATAATCATGCATCTATGGTATGTAAGACCTACCTCTACCCAGTCTGAATAAGAAAGATGTGCATTTGGCATAATACTTGAGTTGAAAACAATATAGGAATGGAAAAGTTTGGCTAGATGATTCTCAAGAAAATAATTCAATGAATGTAACATATTGAAAGAAATTATACGAAAGACATCTAAGTTACTGACTCTCCTTAAGTAGGTTGAGTGTTGGGATACATAATTATAATGATAAATAGAGACCCTTGTCATGGAATAAGGTGTAATTAATAAGAGAAATGAAAATTGAGTTATGACATCTCTATATAACCTAGGGAGGGTAGAATCCTACGTCAACCATAGGGTCAAGTAAGGATGTTTAAGGTACATTATACCTAAGAGGTCATGATGTGATCATGCCCTAAGTACATAAGGCATGTGGGCTCTGGAGAAAGCCATCCCGGTGTACATAAGGCCCTTGGGGTAAGGATATTGTCCACCTCTATGAGTACATAAGGCACGAGGGGTCAAGGTGAAAGGCACTTCAAAGGTACATAAGGCCCTCAGGGTTAAGAGGAGATCATTTTAAAGGTACCTATATCACTGGAAACCTTAATGGATTGACTAACACTAATTATACATGAGATGTAGATGTAAGAATACAAGAAGTTATGTAATAGTGTTTTAAATAGAATTTTATGGGAAGTTGGGAATTAGCTCAAGAATTGATAAAACCACTATCCTTGAGTTCATGAAATTTTAAAAAAAATGTGGATTAAAATGAATGTATGGTTTGTAGTCATTGTTGAGAATGACTCAACCTAGAAGTTGAATTAAAAGATAATGTGTGGGTATACCATGTTTGCACGTGGAATAGGATGAACTTTTATTTGGACAGCATACAAATGCTTATTTCAACTTATTGTGCATGTCGAGATGGGTAGTCACATGTGATACATAATTGATATATCAGAATGAATACCCCAAGTTGAATGTAATGACATAATTTAGAATTTTTGAGGTGTTACCTAACCCTTAACGAATATAGTTGAATAACAAATAGTAGGTCTAAAACCTAGGTGAAAAATGAAATCACCTAGAGATTCAATCATGAAATATATGAGGATGTGGGAAAAGTCTTGGATTGAATTTGGGTCCCCACCTCAATCAATGAGAAATTTTTGTATCAATAAAATTTATTTAAGGATAGGTGTTATAACCTCATTTTTCCTAGTTCAGGATTTAAATGTAATTTCTCCTTTTTAAGATGTATGAACATGTAATTGTTTGAATTCATTTAAATGAGTGGATTTCCATACTAAATAGCCTTGCTATTTGATTTTGTGGGCTTTATTGGCTATTGGGCCCCACAACACGAAAAAGGAAATAAAAGGAAAAAGAAATTTAGTTAATATAAGAATAATTAAGAAAAGGAGAAAAGTAAGAGGTAGAAGCCTCTATAAAGCTAGTAAGTATCCTCCAAAGGTGGATTTCATATCTTTGGGATTTCTTGGGTTCCAATGAGTCCAAGTTGCAAAGATAATAGGATAAGAAAGAGAAAATACCAATTAAATAAGCTTTATTAAAGGATAACTTGCACATGAAGATAATTCCCTTTTCCCTTTGAATTTGGGGCTCAAATTTGGTATATGAATAGATAATATCGATCCAGAGTTTCCTTTAAATTTTGGATGAAAACGGATAAACGAGGAGAGAGTTATGGATTTTGCAAATTTTCAATGCATTGGATTAAATATTACAGTATTTTCTCGATTTAAAGGAAAAGGATATATCAATAG
The DNA here is from genome assembly GCA_963693085.1 of Alisma plantago-aquatica. Classification (NCBI taxonomy): domain Eukaryota; kingdom Viridiplantae; phylum Streptophyta; class Magnoliopsida; order Alismatales; family Alismataceae; genus Alisma; species Alisma plantago-aquatica. The sequence continues at coordinate 492,752,794 of OY856411.1, read as the reverse complement.
TGGTGACAGTTGTTAGATCCCCATGTGGTCTAGAGGACCACAGATCTGACAGTGGTCGTACATCATCAACCCTGAATCACAGAAGGAAAGGGAGAGGGAAAAATCAGGATTTTGAATCCAATTTTCTCGCACATCTTAACACCAAACAAGAATCCAAGACCACGAGGGTCTTTGGGAGGGGATTATGTATGCATCAAGCCTAGGTTTTGGGTGGTTTTTAAGGCTTTATCAGAAACACCCAATTCACCCAAAGGTTTGGGTGGCGACAGGTTTGGGGAAACCCTAGATAGACCCCCAATCCTATAAATAGGACCCCCTCTTGACTCCTCACAACCTCATGAACCTAACCGGCTATCTCATGACCCCTAACTCCCAGCCTCTCTCTCAATTGATTGCACTCTAGATAGGACACTGCCATGGCACTACTACGGGCTGAGCCCTAAGGAAGAAGGAGGAAGAGCAGTAGTAGCCATCCGATCAAGGACTAGGATGGACTCACGAGGAGATCCAACCGTTCGACGATTTGTTAGCGTGCGCAAGCAGATCTAGTGGAGGCATACACCGCAAGACATTCGATCCTATGTGGTCTAGTGGACCATTGATCAAGCGGTCGAGAATCCATGGCAATTTTCCTAATTTTTGGTAAATTACTCCTCTCTGCCAAAAAATTCAAAAAAATACCTTTCTTTGCAAAAATCATAACTAATGCACGGATGATCGGATTAAAGTGAACTTTATAAGGAAATTGATCAAGAAATTATGTAGAAGACATTAAAAATAGATTCAAGTCCTAAATATTCTTGCCATTCGAAAAGTATGTAAAGTCATCATCTTTAATGATTTCATCAATACAAAACCCTAAAGCTTAATGATAAACAAATTAAATGATGATTTCTAAATAGTTAGAGTTGGAAATGAACTTCCTATTAATAAAAGAGCAGTTAGGACAAAAAGTGTGATCTTTATGTTTAATTGGCCTGGTTCAGGGTCCCATATGTATGAAAGTACTTTAATGGATCTAAAAGCCCCAATATTGGTAAAAATCATAGAATGTTATAAGAAGTTTGTATGAGGAAACTTTATATATGAAAGTTGATAAGAAATTGTGAGGAATCTATTAAAAATGTTAGTAAGGCCTGATTTTATTTCTAAATTCAAAAGTGCTTAAAGATTGATCATATGATGCATTAAACTTAGATTAGAAACCCTAATTTAAGGTAGAAAGGGTGATTAATATGATTAATTTGAGATTCCATGGAATAGTGTAATTATGAGTTGATCCTAAGCCTGTTAGGAAGAATATAACAGCTAGTTAGGGTTTGTAATTAGATTTGTTGTTTTAGGGTTTATAATGTCAATGATGAGGATGAACCCTGATGAAACCTTAAAAAGAAGTAGGAAACCCTAGGAAGCAAGTTCATATGAGTGTAATTTGAGAAAGTGAATAGTAATTAAATTATATGATTGTTTCAGGATCCTTGCTTGTGTGAACTGCTTGATTTCCTGGATATTTCCTTGCTTGGATTATTGTTAGCTTGTTGATTCGACTGAACAGGTATGTGGTTTCTTATGAACAATCACTTTTACTTTTATGGTGTTTCTTGAATGTTTCTCATTTGATTGTAACCTAAACTATTGGATGTTCAATTCTGCAATCCTATAAAGTCATGTGTGTATCACAATTAATTATGCATGGGCTTCTCGAACCTACATGCCACCCTGATGTATGTTGCAAGACCAAGCCCCGAAGGGAAGGTCTGATTTGGTCAATCCCCAGAGGGAAGACCATTGGGCACCTCGAGAGGTGATCCCATGCACCAAGCTCAGGATGGAGAAGGTGGCCTTATGTCCCTTGCGAGGGAAAAACCCTAAGAGAGGGTAATCCATGGTTTTGGGCAAAAGTGGTTGAGAAGTCACATTGAAAGCATAAATTGGATTGTTAATAAATTATTTGTGATAATTAGGTTGTTAGAAACTATTTGTGAAATTGTGATTGTTCCCCACATACTGGTATAGAAATATACTGATCGACGTTATGTTTGTCGACATTTTAGGTACAATTCTGAAAATGGATAAATAATAAATCAAAATATTGTGAAGATATAATTAATCTGTTCAAGGAGGTTAGTTAGTTAGACTATTTCTGTGGATAGAAGTCTAGATCCGAATTTTACAAGGTATGCAAAAAGACTTATTTTATTCTAGCTTCTCAGTTTAGTAATAGTAGAATTTGATAATTATTTCTAATTAAATGTCAAATCATGGATCCTAAAATATTGGGATCATGTCTCTGACCTCTTGGTCTCCCTTGATTAGGGGTTATCGGGAGGCGGGGTCATTACATTTGGTATCAGAGCCATCGTTTCTCATTTAGCCCTTAGTATTTTTTAAATTTTACAAACTCTATAGAACCAAGAGAGATATTAGAGGATTTTCCGATGACGGAGGTGTCTATAAAAGGATCACAGTCTGGGGGTTGGCAATATTTTCCTCTGCACCGTTAGTCGGTCACGAGGACTCCCAGATGCAGTGTGACTTCCTGGCCAGTGTTTGAGGTTCTTACTCAAAGTAAGATACCTTTAGGACTCTCTCATCTATTTGTGTCCCTTCTCAACCCTAATTCAGTTAAGGATTCTAGGATTTAGGGGTTTTTCTCTCTCTTCCCTACCCTCTTGAGGTCAGGGTAAGTATGATAAGGATTAAGAGATCCCCCACCAAATGAATAAAAGGCACATAAACAAGATATCATCGGCATAAGTATAATTAGTTTAAATCTAAACTAAAGTTTGATTGTATGCTTATGTAGATGGCTCGTGTGAAGACCGTAGCTACTCCCATTGAGGCCACCGAGAACCCAACTAGGGGTTGGCCTCCCCACAAGAGGAGGGGATCTTCTGAGAAGAGAAAGAGGGACTGTGGTGATGCGTCCTCAAAGAAGAGAAAGAGACCCGAGGGAGCCTCGAAAGAATGCCCCGATCCTAAGCCGGTCCCCTTCGACAACCCTGAGGTGGACCAGGAAGAGGAACACATGACCGAGGATAAGGTCAAGTTTGAGGAGAACCAGACTGGTGGTCCAAGACTGGCAATGGTAGTTCACACCCCTGATGCCCTATGGATGGAATAGCATAAGAGACTAACTAAGGTCATTAGTGCCCTGGCCCTCAAGGATATAGACAGAGATGAAAATGGTGAGTCACTCCCCATTCATCCCTGACTTGGAGTCACCATTTTGGACTTTGTCAAGCTAAATATTGAGACACTCTGGGGAGAGGATAAGATTGAAGTGGTCAACAAAGTGGATGCTTGGCTGCTGGCAGTTGAGAATAGTTTCTGCATGCTAGAGGTATAGCCGAACAAGAAGGTTCCTTTTGTTACTCGCCTTTTGGAAGGAGCAGCCAAGATCTGGTGGGAGAACCACATCATGGGTCGAGATCTGAGTGAGGAGCCGATGGCATGGACCGACTTCAGGACTGTCTTTATAGCCAGATTCATCCCCACCTCAGCTAAGAAGGAGAAGGAAAGAGAGTTCACCAACATGATCTAGGGTAGCATATATGTTGCGGATTTTGGCCGCAAGTTTCACATCTTAGAGCATTTTGAGCACATGATGACCGAGGAAAGGCGGGTGGACCATTTTGTGGAACGTCTTCACCCCACAATCAAGCCTCATGTGATGGCTAGTAAACCAACAACCTTTGCTGAAGCCTACAACACCACCTTAGACATGGAGAGGACAGTGATGCTTGCTTAGAACCCACCCAAAGGATATTTCAGTTTCACTGAAGGTACTCAAGGATAGAAGAATGACCACAAAAAGGGACAAGGATGTAACCACACCAAGGGAAAGCATGGAAACAAAGGAAAGCCACATGGTGAGAGTCACTTTTAGAAGTGCCATACTTGTAGACAGACACATCCTGGGAAGTGTTGCTTTGAGAAGAGGGTATGCTACTGTTGCTAGTAGGAGGGACACTTCATCGCCAACTATCCTCTGCCTGATTTGAGAGGTCTAGTGGCAGTAGCACCCCCAGAAGGAGGAGGAGTACCAGCTGGAGGCCCACCTGTTGGAGAGAGAAGGCAAGCCAGAGTGTTCTCCATCAACAATGAAGAATCCCAGGCAAATGGTAATAGGTTAATCGAGGGTAATAACCCGTAGAGTTTTTCTTTCAGTTTAGTTTGATCATGTAATAGCAGTCTGATACAATATGAAACTATGTAGGCATGCTTGAAGTCATGGGAAAAAATGTAAAATCTCTTTTCGATGTAGTGGATACTAGAGCTGAGAAGAGCACAGTTAGCCTATGAGATGTGTCAGTGGTCTGCGAGTTCCCAGATGTTTTTCCAGATGAGTTTCCAGGTCTACCTCCTAAAAGAGAGATAGACTTTGAGATCCAGGTGTTGCCAGCTAGTCAACCTATAGTGCTACCAGCCTACAGAATGGCACCTACAGAGTTGAAGGAACTCAAGATTTAGTTATAGGAATTACTGGATAAGGGTTTCATTTGACCTAGTTCTTCACCATGGGGAGCTCCAGTCTTGTTTGTGAAAAAGAAAGATGGTACTATGAGGCTATGTATAGACTACATACAGTTGAATAAGATCACCATCAAGAACAAGTACCCGCTGCCACGGATAGATGATTTGTTTGATCAGTTGCATGGAGAAACAATCTTTTCTAAGATAGACTTGAGATCTAGATATCATCAGTTGAGGATAAAGGCTTCAGATGTTCCTAAGTTGTCTTTCAGAAAAAGATATGGGCATTATGAGTTTTTGGTCATGTCGTTTGGACTCACTAATGCCCCAACAACTTTCATGGATATGATGAACTGGATTTTCAAGCCATTCTTGGATCAGTTCATAGTAGTTTTCATAGATGACATTTTGCTCTATTCCAGAGATGAGGAGCAACATGAGCAGCATCTGAGGATAGTGTCACAGTTGTTGAGACAACACCAGCTATATGCTAAGTTTAGTAAGTGTGAGTTCTGGTTAGCTGAGGTGTCTTTTCTTAGACATGTCATCTCAGGTGATGGAGTAAGTGTTGACCCTAAGAAAGTTGAATCTGTCCTATAGTGGGAGCAGCCTAAGACTCCTACTGAGATCAGAAGCTTCTTAGGATTGGCAGGTTACTATAGGAGGTTCATCCATAACTTTAGTGTTGTAGCGTCACCTCTGACACACTTAATGAGAAAGAATGCACCGTTTGTCTGGTCAGACAACTGTGAGAAGAGTTTTAAGATCTTGAAGAAAAGCTTGACTACAGCACCAGTGTTGATCATGCCTGAGGCAGATAGAGGCTACACGGTGTTTTGTGATGCTTCCAGGAGAGGCTTAGGTTGTGTGTTGATGCAGGAAGGAAAAGTAGTAGCTTATGCATCAAGACAGCTTAAAAAGAATGAGGAGAATTACCTGACACATGATTTGGAGTTAGCTATTGTAGTTCATGCTCTTAAGACATGGCGTTACTATCTTTATGGTGAGGCATGCCAAGTGCTTACGGGTCATAAGAGCTTGAAATATATTTTTACCCAAAAAGATTTGAATCTTAGACAGCGGAGATGGTTAGAATTGATCAAGGATTATGAAGTGATGATAGATTATCATCCTGGTAAGGCAAATGTAGTAGTAGATGTCCTTAGCAGGAAGTCAAGTTCAACAGTCGATGCATTCACTATGGCATGTTTCAAGAGAGACATGCTAGTAGAAATGTGGAAGTTGAACCTAGACTTAGGGGTGACAGAGCAGAGTGGTTTGATTGCACAGATGCAAGTCAAGCCTACTTTTTATGATCAGTTCAAGGAATTTTCATTTAATTTAGACAACCTTGAAATAATATGGTAAGATAGGAGAGAGAAATTGCCTAAAAGGTGTAATTAATAAATAAATATAATTCATGACACCAAAAGTTGGAAATAATGCTAAATTCGTATTCAACACACTTAAGTTAACTTGTGGATGAAGTTTTACCTAATTTGGATAATCCCAATGTCATTAATGCATGAAGAAAGAGAAAATAATATTTGATTTATTTAACCATTAAAAGTTCTCAAAAGGTAAATCTAATTTTATATTCATATTCTACATATCAAAATTAGCCTCTGTACAAAATTTTATCCAATTTGGGTTTTGTTTGTGCCCTCAAAAGAGGAAAGAGAAAAAGGAATATAATGTATACATGCCACATTACTATTTTGTCGATTTGATATAGTTTCCTTTTATTTTCCTGTCACGCTTGATTTCCCAGATTTCAGCTTTCTTTGTGACCGTTGGATTTTGATCTGTCAGCTCGGAGATCGTCTCCTACCTTGGGTAGGAGACTGAATTCTTTTTGAACAGTGGGTGCAATCTTCCTCGCCACGGTTCTCCCTCGATTATAAATGGATTTTCTCGATTTTTGGTTCATGAGTTTCCTTTTTCGATTGCCCATATGATGACCCAAAATTTGTGTGGCTTCCTTGAGAATCTGGGATTTTCCCTAACTTCGTACAACCTGCCTCCGCGGCCCTATTCCTTCTCGCTTTATCCCTCAACCTCCACTATAAATAAGGGTACCTTGGAATGTCTTAGCACCTGTGCGACGTTTTCCACCGATCAATTTCTCAAGGACATGCATGTTTGCTCACCGACGTTAGCTTCTTCGGGCTGTCCTTGCAGAGCTTGCTGCTCTTTCTCCTTGTAACGACATAGTCTCTACTAAAAATCATGATAAACAAAAACACCAATTGTGTAGCAGCGGAAGTAAAAACTTGATTTTATTCAATAGTATAAAGAGTAATCTACAAAATTTCCCCAAAAAAGGGGTACAACTTTATACATACAAGGATCTAGGTAGAGGAAGACTAAACTAAATCAACATTGTCTCCAAACACAAAATCAACTTATCATAAGTAGCTAGGTCCAAGCTAGGTGATTGAACTCCATATCCTTAGCATTAGACTGGTTCACCAAGCTTCAACTGTGCACTCTGATCCTATACCTAGGTGGTTGGGGACACCCAACAAAAGAGAGATAAAATGTATGTGTCAATAGAAGTAAAGGACAAGTATAAACTAAAACATTACATTATGAAATATTTCTCTATGCTAAGAGTGTCAAAAGAATGAGACAAGAATAATAAATAAGGAATAGGAATTTCTGCCATAATTTCAACAACAATAATATAAACAAGCATGCATGATTAAATGTGGTTAGATTAAACTAATATAGGGCTGAGGCACCTACCGGACCTCAACCAAGAGGAGAGGGAAAATCACATCCCAAACCTATATATATATATATATATATATATATGGCAGGGGGAATAAAACCCCAGTGCTTGGCAGGAGGAATAAAACCTCAGTGCCCTATGGGTGGTTTGTATTCATGTACACTACATTAGTTAACTCGTCATTTTCATCATCATGCTAAGTAATTAAATGGCAGTTACGATAAATTTTCAACAATGGCAAGTGGGGTCCATGACCCTAGAATAAGCAATAATAAGAATAATTCCATAATAGGAATTTCAACTCAAATAAATAGCCAAGGAAAGGCAATAGAAGAATTTCATGAATAAAAATAGGCTAAAGCCTCATTGAGAAACATGGGTTGGATAAAAAGCCCAACTGAAGGAGTAGGGTGTAATTTGCACATTTATAGATATTCACCAAATAGGTGTCACTTACAAAATAGGCTTCACATACCTTATTGTAGATTCACATCCATCACTTTCATTGAATAGATTGTATCTCAATCACTTTTATCCTATATTCAAGTATATATATTAGGGTTTAATGTAATATATAAGGGTTGAAACCCAAATTTTCTGCCTTCAAAACCAAATCTCGATTTGTGACTCAAAGCCTAGACCAAAAGCTTATTTGAGTTTCATTGATTAATAAAACATATCTTATTTGTTAATTTGGAGTTAAAATGAATTAATTATCATTTTTGGATCATTTAATGTAATTAAAATGGTATCTAAGGCAAACTTCAAAAAAGGAAAGAGAATCAAGACTCAAAAACCAGAAATTCGGATTCTACTCGAAAAATCCTTTCCAAAACGAATTGAATTATAATCAAATTGCTTTGGGTCTATTGCCAATGTCAGTAATTGGAGATTACACAATTCAAGCAATTACGAATTCGACTCAAATCAAAATAGACAAAGATAAATCTTTCAATTCAAAAACAATTACCAATTATTGAATTTACTATAATCTAAAACATAATATAAAACTTTTTTCATTGGAATTTGACTATTTAATTGCATTTTTCTGACCAATGGTCGATTTACTATAAATTAAATAAATGAGGCCAATCAAAAATTAGGAAGATGCCACATCGGCATCAAAGCTTACAAAGCAGCGAGCCACATAGGCCGGACCCACGTTGATCAGTCGGTCGCTCGCATGGACTCGGTCAAAGGGCTATTGAACGAAGGGTCAAGTTACTACAATACCCGTGCGGGTTAAATTGATCTATTGAAGTCCCAAGGATATTCTAGACATTTGCAAATATCCATAAGTTGTTGCGAGAAATAAAATAGGACAGCAAATTGACGGAATAGCCCATGCTAAGTCAATCTATTAATCAAGGGCATAGGGACTCCATGGTTATTGTTTGACCAAGAATATTCCCCTGGCCATTGCGACGGAGTCACAACCTGGAGCTCGGGCTCCATGGCTCCAGTTCGCCACACTGAGCACAAGATTGAACTAAAACTGGGAGAAAACTCCCCAGATTCTCACGAACACAGAGATCACCTACTCACGCCCTCGCGTGCTCAGGAGCAGAAGAAGATGCTCCAGACTTGGCCGGAACAGGGGAGAGGAAACGAAAACAAAACCATCTAAAACGAGGAGGAAATCTACTGGTAAAGCCACAAGTACAATTGGGGAGTCGAGCGCAAGCATCGGCGAGTGTGGAGTTGCTCCGAAACCCTAAAACGGCTAGCGCCGGCAGAGGTTAGAGTCGTGGTCTATAGGACCCAGCACACGGGAGCGTCGCGAGGCAAAGAGAGATCATTAAATGATAGAATGGAGATTTAAGGTGGTTATCTTGCAGAGAATTTGCACTTTGGTAGCCAGCAGCACCACTGCTAGGCTGAGGTTGCCGGAACAGAAGACGGAGCAGGTCGGGCCGTCTCGGGCAAGGAGGGGTGGAATTGGAGGAGGAGGAGTGGTGTTGGTGAGGATAGGGTTCCCGACGGCCCCTTAAATAGGTGGGAGGAGGATCGGAGTTAGCTCTGCAACTCGGATGTGAAGAGCGTTGTAACTGCCCTATTGGGCGTTTTGTGCACGTTGTGGGAGAGGAGATGAGCAATGGCTCGATCGATTCGGGAGGAAGAGAAGAAGCTAACAAAGAATTTTCCCGTGAATTGATGGATGAGGGAGAGAGAAAGAGGTCGGGGAAGCAACTGCCTGTGAAACGGCCCTTGTCTCGCGACTAACTGGAGGAAGAGGACGAGTCGCAGGCCGTCTGATCGAGGCGGAATATCATATGATCAAATCGCAACCGTCGGATGGCGTGCAGGTGAGGGGGGGCGCGTGACAGTGAAAAATAAACGTAACCTTACGCTTGATTGCTCCATTTAATGTATTCGATTAATCTCTTTGATTAAACTTTAATGTAATCTTTAAAAGTAATTTGAGGGGTCAAACAGTGGTCAAATGACCCCAAATTTGAACCATTGGTCCAAAATTAAATCTAGAATATTCCTATGGCCTTAAATCTCGTATTTAACCATCTTTTAGCCATTAATCACCATTTTTGGCCTTTAATATATATATTAATGCATTTTAAAACACAAACCATTTTCTAAGTAATTTCTTTAATAAAATTCGAGGCAATTTCCATAAAATCATTTAAGTGTCCTGTCCCACCACTAATTCTCCATTTGATTGCCTTAATAGTAATTTGGAGGAGAGAGAGGAATGAGGGTGATTATTACATTAGTAATTTCAAGTGCACATAAATTCTCATTTCTTATTCCAAAAGGATATAAATCTCCAAATTTATATTATCCACTAGTTGTGACTCATTAATGTCCAATTTGCATCATTAGTCCCCAATTATCACATTAATTGGATTATTTGTGCAAACACCCTTTCATTAAAATAAATGAGGGTAAATATTGATTTCATCATCAAAGTGTGCTCAAATTGCACAAGGAGGCCAAAAAGGATATAAAAGATGGAAAATTTATGAGAAAGGTCCAAAAGGACATGAAAGAAAAGGAAAAGGTGAAATTGGGTAAATTACAGGGGAGAACCCTGGATTTCAGTCTGTTATAGCACTCCACCCCTTAAATAGGATTTCGTCCCCAAAATCACAACAAGAGGAAAGAGAGGTTGACTGTGTAACATCCCAACCTTAAGCAAATAGTTTATAACCCTTAATCTAGGGTACTGCATAAGCTCTACATGTATGTCAGGTTTGCTAACATTCATCATCCTAATTACTTGTGTCACATTGTATTCACATTCTTTATAAAAATAATTATACATCAACATTATGTACCATTCATGTGTATTTCACATTTACTCATTGACAATTTTAAGCACAGTTAGGGTTTTCTAAATCATCTCATCATTAGGTACAATTCAAGTGTATTATTCTTATTTATCCCATTAAGGGTTTTAAGTACAATTAGGGTTTACTAAGAAATATCAATATACATGAATTCATTCTCCATTATTCTCATGTTACTACCATGTGAAATTATCACATATTATTTTGTGAGAAATAGATAATATGATCCAACAAATTATTAAGTCTAAATAATGTCACATTAATTTCTTACACATTATCACATCACTTTTTATACTCACATTAATATCATCATTAACCATTTTCGCTTACTGCATTTCCTAATCAGGATTATACACATTTAACATCATTTTAGGCATATGGTATCATTGTAGACTTAATCATGCTTATATAATTCCAATTACTCATTATCACATTTGAATCATTATATGTGATTGAATTGAATAAGGTGAAACACATTATATTAATATATTGATGCATATACCAATTTATGTTAATGTGATTAATGAGGTGTGTATCAAGATGATATGCATATTAGGGTTTAGTTCAACATGACCATTACATGTTATGCCTTTATCTTTTCATTAGGGTGACATAGTCAACATTATGTGTATTCATAATTAATGATGAGTAACTCATTATCATGTGTATTATGTATTTTTTTAGGGTTCAATCATATGAACTTTCCTTTAGATGACTCATATATATTCATTTGTATATTAACAAACAAGTTTAAATTAAAATTATAATTTGTTTGGTAAATTCTAATCATATGAGTTCACTAATATGTTTGTCCACATAGCTAGGGCTTCTAATTCCAAAGTGACTAGATTTTGCTTTGTGTAGGATTCCATCCCCCTAAAAAGAGATTTCATCCTCAAAATCAGATGTGCAAAATCAATCAAGGTATTATTATTGCTTATAGGGTTGACTAAGTCAAACTAATATTAAAGGTAAAAGGGTGAGTCAAATATGTATAAGAATCAAGACTTTATTGTTTTACTATTCACTATTTCCAACTTCAAAGTCTAGTATAGGGTACACTAACCCTAAACATGGAAATCTAAGACTCATATAAGGTACTTAAGGATTACATGATGATTTTGTTTTGGGAAATCAAATCATCATATAAGGTTTTCTAAGGGTATTCAACAATAAGGTAATATGTCAAAAAGCTAGGCTATTTCGAGTTGTCCATATCATATCAGGCCAGGCTAGTGTCATATGAACTCGGGAGTCCCCATAAACCAAGCTAGTGGCATAGAGGAAAATTTTTCCAGCCCCCAAGTTCTGACCCTTTCTAGACACCATCATTGTCAACTTCTTGCTCTAGTAGCTACTCAATAGACTAATCACCAAAAAAGTTGATCAAGTTATATATCTAATATGAAATTATTATGATCCTAAATCATTCTTTCATAACTGGTCAACTCTAAGGTGAAAACTTACTAAAGGGAAACTATTTGAGGTAAGAGTTTCTATCTAGGAGACAAATTGAATTAGTCAAGACTCCGACTACCTTGATGCTCTGATACCATGCTGTAAAGACATAGTCTCTACTAAAAATCATGATAAACAAAAACACAATTGTGTGGGAGCGGAAGTAAAAATTTGACTTTATTCAATAGTATAAAGAGTACTTTACAAAATTTCCCAAAAAAAGGGATACAACTTTATACATACAAGGATCTAGGTAGAGGAAGACTAAACTAAATCAACATTGTCTCCAAACACAAAATCAACTTATCATAAGTACCTAGGTCCAAGATAGGTGATTGAACTCCATATCCTTAGCATTAGACTGGTTCACCAAGGTTCAACTGCGCACTCTGATCCTATACCTGGGTGGTTGGGGACACCCAGCAAGAGAGAGATAAAATGTATGTGTCAATAGAAGTAAAGGACAAGTATAAACTAAAACATTGCATTATGAAAGATTTCTCTATGCTAAGAATGTCAAAAGAATGAGGCGAGTATAATAAATAAGGAATAGGAATTTCTACCATAATTTCAACAACAATAATATAAACAAGCATGCATGATTAAATGTATCTAGATTAAACTAATACAGGGTTGAGGCACCTACCGGACCTCAACCAAGAGGAGAGGGGAAATCACATCCCAAACCTCAATATATATATATATATATATATATATATATATATATATATATATATATATATAATGTGGCAGGGGGAATAAAACCTTAGTGCCCTATGGGTGGTTTGTACTCATGTATACTACATTAGTTAACTAGTCATTTTCATCATCATTCTAAGTAATTAAATGGCAGTTAGGATAAATATTTATTAATGTCAAGTGGGGTCCATGTCCCTAGAATAAGCAATAATAAGAATAATTCCATAATAGGAATTTCATCTCAAATAAATAGCCAAGGAAAGGCAATAGAAGAATTTCATGAATAAAAATAGGCTAAAGCCTCATTGGGAAACATGGGTTGGATAAAAATCCCAACTAAAGGAGTAGGGTGTAATTTGCACATTTATAGATATTCACCAAATAGGTGTCACATACAAAATAGGATTCACATACCTTATTGTATATTCACATCCATCACTTTCATTGAATAGATTGTATCCCAATCACTTTTATCCTAGATTCAAGTATATATACATGGATTAGGGTTCAATGTAATATATAAGGGTCGAAACCCTAATTTTCTACCTTCAAAACCAAACCTCGATTTGTGACTCAAAACCTAGACCAAAAGCTTATTTGAGTTTCACTGATTAATAAAACATATCTTATTTGTTAATTTGGAGTTAAAATGAATTAACTATCATTTTTGGATCATTTAATGTGATTAAAATGGTATCTAAGGAAAATTTCAAAAAAGGAAAGAGAATCAAGAGTCAAAAACCAAAAATTCGGATTCTACTCAAAAAATCCTTTCCAACGACTACTTATTTGCATTTTTATGACCAATGGTCGATTTACTATGAATTAAATAAATCAAGTCAATCAGAAATTAGGAAGATGCCACATCGACATCAAAGCTTGCAAAGCAGCGAGCCATAGAGGTCGGACCCATGTTGTCATGGGCCAATCAGGTTTGGCCCAGTCAGTCGGCCTCTCGCGTGGACTCAGTCAAAGGGCGATTGAACGAAGGGTCAAGTTACTAAAATACCCTTGCGGGTTAAATTGATCTATTGAAGTCCTAGGGACATTCTAGACATTTGTAAATATCAATAAGTTGCTGCAAGAAATAAAATAGGATGGTGAATTTACAAAATAGCCCATGCAAAGTCAATCAATTAATCAAGGGCACAGGGGCTCCATGGTCATTGTTTGACCAGGAATATTCCCCTGGCCATTGCGACAGAGTCACTTTTGGGTTTTAGGGGAGACAGAGAAGGCAGCGGAAACAAAAATTTTCTTCTCCCAAACCCAGAATAAAGGAATCATGTCAACGTCTATACAATAGGAAGGATGGTTTGTAGAGGCATACCTTATCCTGAGGCTTGCTCGACGACGTTACCTCACGGATTGTGCGGTCTTCACCTCCGGTCTTGGACGGTGTCTGTGTAGCTCCTGGTCTTACCGAGACTGTCGGGATTGACATCTTTCCTCGGAATGGCAGAAGTCTCCTGCCTCTAAAGTAGTCCACATGGACCACCTAGAACTCCGATCTCCTTGTCCCACAAGGAATCGGAAGGAGTCGCACCCTCCTGTCGGTGTACTAGTCACCAACACACTCTCCTGCAACCAGTCGCTTTTCTACAGTTGTCTTTCTCTTGTTGTGCCTCCCTTATTGGGTAGCACTTGCTTGGGCTCTCTCTCGGTTACCACAACTAGAGAGAACGACAACTTTGCAGAGAAACTAGTGTTCTGAGTTGTTGTCTTTGAGAAACCTCAAATACCCCTATATATAGGAGGGTCATGGGATAAGGTTATCTCTCCCGGGCAATGCAGGATTAATGCAGGAGTAGAAGGGTTTGAGATTTTCCACAAAATAACCAACTGTGCCACCTGAACCGATCGTTTCATACATGAAATGGTCGGTTGGGGAGTTGAGACGATCGGTTCACATCTCAACTGATCGGTTGGGGCACCTGAGTCGATCAGTTCACTTCTGAGCCGATCGGTTCGTGGTCCTGATCCAACTCAAATTGATTCTCATAATTGTTTTTGATTAATCAAATATTAATCCTTGTTCAAATCAAATGTGTACAAGTGAAACAAATTGTATTTGCAAAATATTCTTCTATCTTTCCAAACGATCTCAGTTGGTTAGTTGAGCCAATCGGTTCAACTGTTAAACCGGTCAGTTCAGCTTTTCTTGAGCCGATCAGTTCATCACATGAGTCGATCGGTTCACCAACCTGAGCCGATCAGTTCATCCCATGAGCCGATCGGATGGGGCAGCAGACTATGCAAAATCAGTCAATTGTTGTTTCAATCAATCTGATACTCTAATCAATCGATCCAACACCTTGAACATTATGATACTGAGCCATCAATTGATTGAGTGTTTAATTGAACTACTAAACTCCTTTAGTAATCAATCTTAACATCGTTTGTGGATAAACTCCTCTTCCAGGTTAAATCCTATGTGTGTGACCCTACAGGTCAATTTCACATTGGCAGTGAAAGTTCATAACACATGACTTCACAAGCAAAGAGTGGTGCCTAGTCGCAAATCAGTGCTACCCAAGTGAAATAGAAAGTTAGAGAACAACTTTCAATCCTACAATCTATGAATGGTGTTACAGTGAATGTATAATTCCTTTGTCACTGATACCCCGAATGAACTCAAGGCATGGAACAGTCATCCTGTCAACGTTCATTCACTTTCTTGATCTCAGAGTAGATTGGAGGAGATATGTATGACATCAATATCACATACTGATTCACACATGCATGTGCACGCCTATCTCAATCCTACTCATCAAGTGGCCATGGATATCAAACTCCCTCAGGAGGGACAAATCCCATATCTATCACTCACCCCTCAAAAGCCCCATGTGTCAAAGCCACCCAATCATCACCTTTATAACAACCCATGTTTCAGGACTGCATTTGATGATGTCAAAGTGTGCCCAATGACATGTGTTGAGTGTAGTGATTTCAGGTCAAAGAATCACACTCACAACCATCACTGTGAGAACTGATTGTGACTACCATGTCATGGTTGCATGTGTCAAACTCACGGTGGGTCTGTTCGGTACACTTGTTCTCTAACAAGTACCTATGTGTTTGGTTTGATATCTCCATATCATGACTAACAAGATTCTATCATCAAACAACACCATAATCTCATCTTATGTGTCATTGTTGTCTATCTACCTTCCACAATGACATTCGACTAGGGACATAATAAGAATGTACAAACTCTTAGCATATGTATGATCTCATCGTTCAAGTCATGAACCTGAAAGCATATGTCATTGAAAACTGTCATTCTCTAGACATTCAATATGTTCTATCAATATCTCATATGACTGAACCATAAAGAATTGGAAACTTGCCTTTGATCTTTATCAAATCAATCTTAATGCATCCCACCAATCATTCCATGATTGGCTCTCAGGGCATACATACCAACAGACTCCCACTTGCACTGTGAGCCAATCACCCATGAATCATATTCTTAGTGATCTTCAAACATGTCCCACATGTTACCGTGCTCTAGTGCTAACAAAGTGAGTTATGGAAACACCTTACCAAAGTCGGTATTAACTGCATGTCTCTCATCTCTTCGTTGCACGTCATACGTATGAGATGGAGTTACCGTAATATGTGATCTAGTATTCCTTTGCTAACCTTTAGCCACATTGCATGACCAAGCACTCCTTACTTGTCATCAAAGACTAGAATAACTATAAGTTCATCTCATGAACTTCCATATCCATATAGTATCCATTGCTTTTCTCTAACACATGAATACTCGACATTTCCTTTTAAACGTCTTTCTTGGAATGTTTCCATTTATCAACAAACATTCACTTTTATATATCCCATATATATTTTGCGATTAATTTTTTGTCCTTTTTCGGAAGTTCGCATCAGTGTAACTCTTTACAGTGAACCCTTCCTTATTTCCATAGAACTAGTACTTCTCAAGTACTTATCAAGTTCTCATGGTATTCCAGTAACCCTTACTAGAACTAGACAGACATCCACTCGTCATGTCCCACATATGAGTTATCAGGATGAGCACATCATATTGACACGTCCTACATACAAGATGATGAATGCATTATTCTTGCCATGTCCATACATGCAAGATGATGGGATGTTTGCATACATGATAGATCCATATCTATTCTTAGTGTTCCCATTCTTCATAAGAATTGGACACTTGGCCTTGGGATATCAACTCCATGTAACATGGTTAAGTTTTCTCCCACTGAATCTATGCACACTGAACCCTTTAGTATAGATTGCCAATGTATGCTATCTCTTTTCAGGTCAAGAGGTTTTCAAGAACTATCTCTATAGATCTCTATTCCTATCATATAGGAAGTGTCTCCATTTTCCCTAAAGATAATTTCCACTTTGGATTTCCATTCTTAGAACATCTCATTTCACATCGACATGTGGAATGCAAATACGCTCCCACTAAATCACAGATCTCTTCTTTATCTTTGACATATCATTCAAACCCTTTGACTATATTATCAAAGTAAAGATCCAGCTCTGAGTTTCTTGTACTTAATCAATCACATTGATTAGTCCATTATAACTTATAGACTTCATTTGCATTAATGGATTCATAAACCTTATAGGTTGTGTCACGTACACATCCTTGTTTTATTCCTCTTAGGAATGTGGTTTTAGTATCTGTATGCCAAATCTCTTAGTCATTAAGTTGCAATTAACAAGCATCATCCTTCTCAAAATGTTATCCATGTGTCTTAATGCTTAAGACTCATTCGCACTTATGGATTTCATCCCAATGGGTGCTACCATCAAGGACATACCTTATATTTCACATGGAAGTCATTTAGGATGTAATGGTTATAAACCATAAGTCAAAATCTAGTTCCTCATTTTCATCTAGATAGTTGATTCATCACATGACCAACTCATCACATAGATAATTGAGGTGTATCTTTCAAGGATATAAGAACTCACAACTCCTTGTGATTCTTAACGTCCTTTATTAGTGTGGGGTATTCTTTATTTAAGAAGAACTTAGTTATTTGATAATCATCCTCTAACTCCTTAGAGTATGACTCCTTGTTGATTTAGACATCACCATGCCTTAATCATGAGCTCACTATGATACGCTATCATAATCACTCATAAGGATCTCAAACATTTGGTCCAAGTATTTCATTCATTGATCTCGTCAAGAATTAACACTTAACCAAATTTGTACTTCATCTATGATATTCTTGAACACTTCAAGATATTCATATTGGTATTTCTCTAAACACCGCTTGAAGTATTAGCATTTGCTCCAATAGGTATGTGAATACATCACATGTATTATACCGAATAGGAAAATCATTCTCCCACTACTACTAGTGAAGATTGATTAATCATGTCTAAGAGATTCATGTCTCTTATTGGTTCTCTAACCAAAAGAGTCTAGATTTATCCATCATATGGAAACTAGAAATGAATTTCTCATGATTTATGTTAATTTGATTGTTTGGGTTATCAATAACTTTTAGGTATCATTTTATCTTATGCATACCAAGTACCACAAGATAAACAAGGCATTGCCATAAAGATCATATCTTTAGAAACATCAACTTTATTAATTGCTATCATTGTCATACAATATGCAAAAAATAATGTGTTTCTATCCAATGGAAAATATGAAATAGCAGTTCATAACTCTATTACATGCCTTCAAGGCTGAAAATAAAGTAAAGTACTCCTATCTATGGCGGCAACACTTGCCCCATTTATTGAGTGCTTTAAATTTTATATCTTGGTATCATATACCTAAAAAATGTTACAAGTTTATTTCATGACACCTTCAGGTGGATACGTCTGTTGCCTCCTTCTTTAGTTCTTCTAGATAGAGAGGACAATTCCTTTTCCAGTGTCCTGGCTTTTGACAATGGTGGCAATTGCCTCTTTTGGTCACACCTCCCTTGGCCTTGAGAGTTGAAGACGACTTGGGCTGCTGGCTAGCATCAGAACCTTTCTTAGCTTTGCCCTTTCCCTTACGCTTGGACTTGCCTTTCTTGTCACTGATCATCATCACAGACTTGGGTTTGTCCTTCTTCATCTGTGTCTCGACTGTCCTCAACATGCCCAACAACTCTGTCAACGTCTTGTCAAAGTTGTTCATGTTGTAGTTCATCACAAACTGACTGTAGGATTCTGGCAATGATTGCAGTATCACGTCAGTAGCCAACTCTTGGCTCAGGGGAAATCCCAGTCTCGTCAGGTTCTCCACATACCCAATCATCTTGAGTGTGTGAGGACCAACTGGATCTCCTTCTATCATGACACACTTGAACAGTTCCCTAGAGACATCATCTCTCTCTTGTCGTGCTTGATCTTCATACATGTTCTTGAGATGTTGAATCATCTCAATGAAACCCATGTTCTCATGTTGTCTCTGCAACTCGTGGTTCATGGAGCACAACATCAAGCACTTTGCATCAATGGCATCATCAGAATGCTTCTTATAAGCATCCCTTTCTGCCTTTGGTGCGGTAGGAGCAGGTTCCTATGGAACTGGAGTATCCAGGACATAGAGCTTTCTCTCTTGAGTGAGAACAATTCTCAATGTCCTAAACCAGTCGTGGAAGTTAGTCCCATTCAGCTTGTCCTTTTCAAGGACCGATCGCAACAAAAAGTGATTGTTGTTTGTTGTCATTTGTACTACAAAAGGAAACATATGCAGTTTAGTCCAAAACTCAATTTTGACTTATTTGATTGATTTGAAAGGTTCACGATATAATTAGGACTTTAATTAATTATCGATCCCACTATTTTTGTCCAAATTGATAGCCCTCACCATCAATTTGGAAGATTGCAGTGTACAATCTTCTAGTGGGTCAAGATCCTGAAATCCTCTTAGTCATGGACCAGCTAGGGTTGTCACCCACAACTTAGATCTTCCAAGTAGGCAACTTTTGCCAATTGCATCATATGCAACTCTTGAAAGATGTCATATGCAACTCCTTGTCATGATCACCTCCATGCCTCAAGGTGCTAGATCCTATCTAGGTCACCTTGTTAAGTTCGACCCAAAGCCAACACGATGAATATGCACCCTGCTAGGGCAGACCCACATATCCATCCTTCACGCTTCCACGAGATAGACGGTGCACCACACTAGGGCGTGCCCATACTTGGTCGATCAAGCTTTTCACGTGTATCACATTTGGAAGGCATCTAAAACTTTAATATTTAATGAGGGATTTGATTTTTATAGGTACAAATACATATCCAATCACCACAATACATAGTACGTATCATATACATGCTATATCCCACATAAAACATGTGAAATGATAAAAGCGATGATTATGGCCATCCTAATGTGATTCCTCGAGCCAAGAGAAATCACGGTCATCTAGGTCTACATGACATGCAACATGTACAAGATGAACTTTATGCTTTGCCTTTACTGGGTTTGATCAACTCATCTCCATTATTGATCGGCTCGCCATCAGGTCGGTCGGTTGGGTGCCACTAGTCGATCAGTTGGCTCCTCCAACCGATCGGTTTGCCTGGTCGTTGTGCATCTCCTCAGGTCGCCACCCGATCATCTCGCTCCTTGAACCGGTCGTCTGGATCACCAACCGATCGGTTCACTCCTTGAACTGATTGTCTTAGTTGTCGTCAGATTATCCGCCGTTCTTTGACATAACAGGAAATAAAAGATCTATCCTATTTACATTTGTATTGGGAAACCCCAAGTTACATTCGGGGGGAGAAAAGGTAGGAAAGAAATCTCGAGTTATCTCGAGTTACATCAGGAATAGGAGATATGGAATCCGTGCGTAGACCGAGATGCAAGCAACCACATTCAACCAAGCATACATATATAGGGTTTATTGGCCATAACCACACTATACATCCACCACAAAACTTGTTTAAGGGAGACTTGTATCGAGTGCATTCATATTACATATCATATATATATATTGGGATTTGTGGATCTACGATTGGACATGCATAAAGCCAATTTTATTCGCATCGTATGCAATAAATAAAGGCGACAAACCAAAATCGATCATATCGATAATCCTAAAGTATAGAGCAGTTGACGTGGCTCTGATACCACTGTTGGCTTTTAGGGGAAACAGAGAAGGCAGCGGAAACAAAAAATTTCTTCTCCCAAACCCACAATAAAGGAATCATGTCAACGTCTATACAATAGGAAGGATGGTTTGTAGAGGCATATCTTGTCCTGAGGCTTGCTCGGCGACGTTACCTCGCGGCTAGCATGGTCTATACCTCCGATGTATGTGCAGCTCCTGGTCTTACCGGGACTGTCGGGATTGACAGCTGTCCTCCGAGCGACAAAAGTCTCCCGCCTCTTAAGTAGTCTACACAGACCACCTGGAACTCCGATCTCCTTGTCCCATAAGGAATCGGAAGGAGTCACACCCTCATGTCCGCATACTAGTCACCAACACACTCTCCTGCAACCAGTCACTTCTCTGCATTTGTCTTTCCCTTGATGTACCTCCCTTATCAGGTAGCACTTGCTTGGGCTCTCTCTGGTTACCACAACTAGAGAGAATGACAACTTTGCAGAGCAACTGGTATTATAAGTTGTTGTCTTTGAGAAGCCCCCAATACCCCTATATATATAGGAGGGTCATGGGATAGGGTTCTCTCTCCCGGGCAATGCGGGATTAATGCAGGAGTAGAAGGGTTCAAGATTTTCCACAAAACAACCAACTGCGCCACCTAAACTGATCGTTTCATACATGAAATGGTCGGTTGGGGAGTTGATCCGATCGGTTCACACCTCAACCGATCAGTTGGGGCACCTGAGCCGATCGGTTCACTTCTGATCCGATCAGTTCGTGGTTCTGGTCCAACTCAAATTGACTCTCATATTTGTTTCCGATTAATCAAATATTAATCATTGTTCAAATTGAATTTGTACAAGTGAAACAAATTGTATTTGTAAAATATTCTTATGTCTTTCCAAACGATCTCGGTTGGTTAGTTGAGTCGATCGGTTCAACTCTTGAACCGGTCGGTTCAGCTTTTCTTGAGCCGATCGGTTCATCACATGAGCTGATCGGCTCACCAACCTGAGCCGATCGGTTCATCCCATGAGCTGATCGGATGGGGCAGCAGACTATGCAAAATCAGTCAATTGTAGTTTCAATCAATCTGATACTCTAATCAATCGGTCCAGCACCTTGAACACTATGATACTGAGACATCAATTGATTGAGTGTTTAATTGAACCACTAAACTCCTTTAGTAATCAATATTAACATCGTTTGTGGATAAACTCCTCTTCCAGGTTAAATCCTATGTGTCTGACCCTACAGGTCCATTTCACGTTGGCGGTGAAAGTCCATAACACTTATGACTTCACAAGCAAAGAGTGGTGCCTAGTCGCACATCAGTGCTACCCAAGTGAAATAGAAAGTTGGAGAACAACTTTAAATCCTACAATCCGTGAATGGTGTTACAGTGAATGTATAATTCCTTTATCACTGATATCCTGAATGAACTCAAGGAATGGAACAGTCATCCTATCAACGTTCATTCACTTTCTTGATCTCAGAGTAGATTGGAGGAGATATGTATGACATCAATATCACATATTGATTCACACATGTGTGCGCACACCTATCTCAATCCTACTCATCAAGTGGCCATGGATATCAAACTCACTCAGGAGGGATAAATCCCATATCTATCACTCACCCCTCAAAATCCCCATGTGTCAAAGCCACCCAATCATCACCTTTATAACAATCCATGTTTCAGGACTGCGTTTGATGATGTCAAAGTGTGCCCAACGACATGTGTTGAGTGTATTGATTTCAGGTCAAAGAATCACACTCACCACCACCACTGTGAGAACTAACTGTGACTACCATGTCATGGTTCCATGTATCAAACTCATGGTGGGTATGTCTGGTACACTTGTTCTCTAACAAGTACCTATGTGTTTGGTTTGATATCTCCATATCATGACTAACGAGATTCTGTCATCAACCAACACCACAATCTAGTCTTGTGTGTCATTTTTGTCTATCTACCTTCCATAATGACATCTGACTAGGGACATAATAAGAATGTACAAACTCTTAGCATCTGTATGATCTCATCGTTCAGGTCCTAAACCTGAAAGCATACGTCATTGAGTACTGTCATTCTCTAGACATTCAATATGTTCTATCATTATCTCATATGACTGAACCAGAAAGAATTGGAAGCTTGCCTTTGATCTTTATCAAATCAATATTAATGCATCCCACCAATCATTCCATGATTGGCTCTCATGGCATACATACCAACAGTCACAACCTAGAGCTTGGGTTCCATGGCTTCAGTTCGCCACACTGAGCACAAGATTGAACTAAAACTGGGAGAAAACTCCCCAGATTCTCACAAACATAGAGATCACCTACTCACGCCCTTGCGTGCTCAGGAGTAGAAGAAGTTGCTCCAGACTTGGCCAAAATAGGGGAAGAGGAAACGAAAACAAAATCATCAAAAATGAGGAGGAAATCTATTGGTAAAGCCACAAGTACAATCGGGGAGTCGAGGTGAGTCGAGCACAAGCGTTGGTGAGTGTGGAGTTGCTCTAAAACCCTATAACGACTAGTGTCGGTGAAGGTCAGAGTCGTGGTCTATAGGACCCAGCATACGGGAGCATCACGAGACAAAGAGAGATCATTAGATGAGAGAATGGAGATTGAAGGTTGTTACCTCACAGAGAATTTGCACTTTGGTGGCCAGGAGCACCACTTCTAGGCTGAGGTCGCCAGAACAGAAGACGGAGCAGGTCGGGCCGTCTCGGGTAAGGAGGGGTGGAATTGGAGGAGGAGGAGTGGTGTTGATGAGGAGAGGGTGCCCGACGGCCCCTTATGTTGGATATATAGATTTTGTAGTTATTATTTAGCATGGGTTAAGCCCAATGTAGTGCAGCCAGTACATAATGAAAAGGAACGAAAGTTACTCTTTTTGTATAAAAGGATAATTACGTTATTAATTATTGATTTAATTAATTGTATCTTTTTGAAACGGTTCAGAAACTTTTCGTTATGTGAATAAGAGATGAAGTTAATTATTTATATAATTAATGATCTCCTTTCCTTAACAGCACAGACATGTACGTTTTGTGTACAAGAGTGATCAGGTGATCGTGTCCATCTAAGATTAGGACGTGGGGCGTGAAAGGGTTATAAAAAGGATAATATTTCATTAGGGTTGGACATACAATAAATTCAGCCTCTCTTTGCATAACACACAGCTATCAGCCAACGTTTGTAAGAGACGAGAGATGTGTCCCTTTGATGGAGTGTTTCTCTTCTTTCCCTTCACCCATTTGAATTGTTGCTTCGTGGAGACTTGTCTTCGGAATGAATCAAGCATTCAAAAAAGTTGTCTCATGGAGATCCTTCTCTTGAACGAGATGAACAATGTCGTCCTTCTATTCCTTTGACACGATCTGTCTAGGTAGTGGTACCTATGATCGTTGGGCTGTACTGATGGTGCAAATGTTTCGATGTCAAATTGACGTGCCAGAAGAGCAAAGTTAAATGCAAGCATACATGCGGAGCAACTCGGTGTCTAGCATTGACTAGACGAGCCGAACGACGTGAAGCCATCTATTACATGATAGCCAAACGATATGGTGTTAGGCGTCAATGTAACAAGCAAGGCTATCGACGTCTAACAACAGTTGGATTAGACAAACGACTTGGCGTAAAGAATTAGAGAGATGAGCCAAGGATATAGACTTTGCTACATTCTTAATGACTGGATAGACTGGAATAACATCGCTTATCCGAAGGATTGCAAGGAAATGATTCCTTTAAGTATATACATATATTAATATACATGTCTTATTTCTCAACGGGACGATCTGATCAGTAGTTTCTTACTCATTTATTTATGTTCTCCTATAATGTTTTCTTCTTCTATATCTTATCTTGATCTACCTGTAATTGTTAATTATTTGCAATTGTTTGTTGTTGCATGTAATGACATTTACACCTAAACAATCTAACAATCTTAAAGTAATCCTTCTTTGTCGTTAATTAACAATGGAGATCATGGTACGTGCGCTAGAATTAACAACAAACATATGCCTGAAAATTTATTATTTCGAACGTTGTATATTAGCAATGTTAAATATATAATTGGCATAATATATGGGTATGAAGAATAGGAACAACTAGAACTAAATAAAATTGATCCCAACAATGTGAATATTATTTCTAGTTGGAAAAAGGCTGATACGAGATGCAAAGAGTTAATTTTATTTATGTTAAAAAATACAAATTGTATAAATTATACTCTAAGTATTTCTTATTTCCATAACATTGTATAGGGATGGTAGAAATAAAATATATAATTGAGAATAAGGGTACTAAACATGTTGGTATGTATGCCCTGAGAGCCAATCATGGGATGATTGGTGGGATACATTAAGATTGATTTGATAAACATCAAAAGGCAAGCTTCCAATTTTTTCTGGTTCACTCATATGAGATAGTGATAGAACAGATTGAATGTCTAGATAATGACAGTACTCAATGACGTATGCTTTCAGTTTGAGGACCTGAACGATGAGATCATACGGATGCTAAGAGTTTGTACATTCTTGTTATGTCCATAGTCAGATGTCATTGTGGAAGGTAGATAGACAGCAATGACAGGTGTTGGTTGATGACAAAATCTCATTAGTCATGATATAGAGATATCAAACCAAACACATAGGTACTTGTTAGAGAACAAGTATACCGGAAA
Organism: Alisma plantago-aquatica; assembly: GCA_963693085.1. Lineage (NCBI taxonomy): Eukaryota > Viridiplantae > Streptophyta > Magnoliopsida > Alismatales > Alismataceae > Alisma > Alisma plantago-aquatica. The sequence continues at coordinate 492,727,369 of OY856411.1, read as the reverse complement.
GACCCACCGTGAGTTTGACACATGGAACCATGACATGGTAGTCACAGTTAGTACTCACAGTGATGGTGGTGAGTGTGATTCTTTGACCTGAAATCACTACACTCAACACATGTCGTTGGGCACACTTTGACATCATCAAACGCAGTCCTGAAACATGGGTTGTTATAAAGGTGATGATTGGGTGGCTTTGACACATGGGGCTTTTGAGGGGTGAGTGATAGATATGGGATTTGTCCCTCCTGAGGGAGTTTGATATCCAAGGCCACTTGATGAGTAGGATTGAAATAGGTGTGCGCACGCATGAGTGAATCAGTATGTGATATTGATGTCATACATATCTCTTCCAATCTACTCTGAGATCAAGAAAGTGAATGAACGTTGACAGGATGACTGTTCCATGCCTCGAGTTCATTCGGGATATCAGTGACAAAGGAATTATACATTCACTATAACACCATTCATGGATTGTAGGATTGAAAGTTGTTCTCCAACTTTCTACTTTCACTTGGGTAGCACTGATGTGTGACTAGGCACCGCTCTTTGCTTGTGAAGTCATAAGTGTTATGGACTTTCACTGCCAACGTGAAATGGACCTGCAGGGTCACACACATAGGATTTAACCTGGAAGAGGAGTTTTGTCCACAAGCAATGTTTAGATTGATTACTAAAGGAGTTTAGTAGTTCAATTAAACACTCAATTGATTGATAGCTCAAAATCATAGTGTTCAAGGTGTTGGACAGATTGATTAGAGTATTGGATTGATTGAAACCATAATTGACTGATTCTACACAATCTGCACTCCCAACCGATCGGCTCATGAGATGAACCGATCGGCTCAGCTTGGTGAACCGATCGGCTCAAGTTGTGAGTCGATCGGCTCATGGACAGAGTGAACGATTGCTTCAAGTGTTGAAATGATCAGTTCAACTGCTGCAACTGAGCAAGTTGGGAAAGTAGGATTGGTGAGAATTTCCCTTTCGTTTCACTTGCCCAATTTGATTGGGAAAAAGATTGATATTTGATACCAATTAGAAACAAAAGAGGGAAAGTCGATCGGGAACTGATCAGGACCACAAACAGATCGGTTCAGAAAGTGAACTGACCGGCTCATGGGTCCCAACCGATCGGTTGAGGTGTCAATCGACCGGTTTAGGTCCCCAACTGATCGTTTTAGTTGTGAAATGATTGGTTCAGGTTGCGAGTTGGTTGTTTTTGTGGAAAATCTTGAACCCTTCTACTCCTGCTTTTAGTCTCGCATTGCCCGGGATGGAGAACCCTGTCCCATGACCCTCCTATATATATAGGGGTATTGGGGGCTTCTCAAAGTACAACTCAGTGCAACCAATTGCTCTGTGAAGTTGTTGATCCCTTTGATTTTGGTAACCGAGAGAGAGCCCGAGCAAGTGCTACCCGATAAGGGAGGCACATCAAGGGAAAGACAACTACAGTTGCAATTGGTGGCAGGAGAATGTGTTGGCGACTAGTACGCTGAGAGGAGGGTGTGACTCCTTCCAATTCCTTGTGGGACAAGGAGATTGGAGTTCCAGGTGGTCCGTGTGGACTACTTCAGAGGTGGGAGGTTTCTACCGCTAGGAGGACAGCCTTCAATCCTGTCAGTCACGGTGCGACCAGGAGCTGCACAGACACCGTCCAAGACAGGAGGTGAAGACCGTGCAAGGCACGAGGTATTGTCGCCGAGCAAGCCTCGGGACAAGGTATGATTCCACAAACCATCCCTTTCCTATTGTATAGACGTTGACGCGTTTCCTTGTTCTGGGTTTGGGGGAGAAAATTTTTGTTTCCGCTGCCTTCTCTACCTCCCCTGAAACCAAATAGTGGTATCAGAGCCACATCAACTGCTCTATACATTAGGATTATCGATATGATCAATTTTGGTTTGTCGCCTTTATTATTGCATACGATGCGAATAAAATTGGCTTTATGCATGTCCAATCCTAAATCCACAAATCCCAATTACATATATGATATGTATTATTAATGCACTCGATACGCGTCACCCTTAAATGAGTTTTGTGGTGGATGTATAGCGTGGTTATGGCCAATAAACCCTATCTGTGTATGGTTGTATGTGGTTGCTTGCATCTCGGTCTGTGCACCAATCTTCCTTCTCCTATTCCTGATGTAACTCGAAATAATTCAAGATTTCTTTCCTACCTTTGCTCCCCTCGAATGTAACTCAAGGTTTCTCTTTTTATAATGTAAAATAGAATAGATTTTATTTCCTGTTATGTCAAAGAACGGCGGACATCCTGACGACATCTGAGACGATCGGTTCAAGGCTTGAACCGATCGGTTGACGTTCGAGATAATTGGTTCAAGGAGTGAGTCGATCGGTTGATGACCGGTTCGAGGAGCGAGACGAGTGGGTGGCGGCCATGACGAGAAGCACGATGACCAGGCGAACTGATCGGTTGGAGGAACCAACCGATCGGCTGGTGGCACCCAGACGACCGGGCCAGAACGAGCAAGTCAATCATGTGATGAGTTGATCTACTCCAAAGGCAAAGCACAGAGTTCATCTTGTACAGGTTGCATGTGATGTAGACCTAGATGACTGTGATTCCTCTTGGCTCGAGGAATCACATTAGGATGGCCATAATCATCGCTTTTATCATTTTGCATGTTTTCTGTGGGATATAGCATGTATATGATACATACTATGTATTGTGGTGATTGGATATGTATATGTATATAAAAACCAAATCCCTCATTAAATATTAAGTTTTAGATGCCTTCCAAATGCGACACACGTGAAAAGCTTGATCGACCAAGTGTGGGCACGCCCTAGCGTGGTGCACCATCTATCTCGTGGAAGCGTGAAGGATGAATGTGTGGGTCTGCCCAAGCAGGGTGCATATTCATCGTGTTGGCTTTGGGTCGGACTTAACAAGGTGACCTAGATAGGATCTAGCACCTTGAGGCATGGAGATGATCATGGCAAGGAGTTGCATATGACATCTTATTAAGAGTTTCATATGATGCAATTGGCAAGAGTTGCCTACCTGAGAGATCTAAGTTGTGGGTGACAGTCCAAGCTGGTCCATGACTTAGAGGATTTCAGGATCTTGCCCACTAGAAGGTTGAACGCTGCAATCTTCCAAATTGATGGTGAGGGCTATCGATTTGAAGTAAAATAGTGGGAGCGATAATTAATTAAAGGCCTAATTATATCGTTAATTTTTCAAATCAATCAAATAAGTCAAAAATGAGTTTTTGGACTAAAATTGCATATTTTTCCTTTTGTAGTACAAATGGCAACAAACAACAATCACTTTTCTTTGTGATCGGTCCTTGAAAAGGACAAACTAAATGGGACAAACTTCCATGACTGGTATAGGACATTGAGAATTGTTCTTACTCAAGAGCGAAAGCTCTATGTCCTGGATACTCCAATTCCAGAGGAACCCGCTCCTAATGCACCAAAGACAGAAAGGGATGCTTACAAGAAGCATTTTGATGATGCCATTGATGCAAAGTGCTTGATGTTGTGCTCTATGAACCATGAGTTGCAGAGACAACATGAGAACATGGGTATCATTGAGATGATTCAGCATCTCAGGAACATGTATGAAGATCAGGCACGGTAAGAGAGATACAATGTCTCAAGGGCATTGTTCAAGTGTGTCATGACAGAAGGAGATCCAGTTGGTCCTCATACACTCAAGATGATTGGGTATGTGGAGAACCTGCAAAGACTGGGATTTCCACTGAGCCAAGAGTTGGCTACTGACGTGATACTGCAATCGTTGCCAGAATCCTACAGTCAGTTTGTGATGAACTACAACATGAACAACTTTGATAGGCCACTGTCAGAGTTGTTGGGCATGTTGAGGACAGTCGAGATACAGATGAAGAAGGACAAGCCTAAGTCTGTGACGGTGATCACGGGCAAGAAAAGCAAGTCCAAGCGCAAGGCCAAAGGCAAAGCTAAGAAAGGTTCTGATGCTAGCCAGGAGCCCAAGACATCTTCAGCTTTCAAGGCCAAAGGAGGCGTGACCAAGAAAGGAAATTGTCACCATTGTCAAAAGCCAGGACATTGGAAAAGGAATTGTCCTCTCTATCTGGAAGAACAAAAAAAGAAGGAGGCGACTGACGTCTCTACTTAAAGGTGTCATGAAAGTAAACTTGTAACACTTTTTGAGGTATATGATACCAAGATGTAAAGTGTAAAGCACTCATAATTGGGGCAAGTGTTGCCGCCATAGATAGGAGTACTTTAGTTTATTTTCAGCCTATAAGGCATGTAATACAGTTATGAACTGCTATTTCATATTTGCCAATAGATAGAAATACTTTATTTTTGCATATTGTGCGACAATGATGGCAATTAATAAAGTTGAGTCTTCAATCTCAAAGATATGATCTTTGTGGCAATGCCTTATTTATCTTATGGTATTTGATATGCATAAGATAAAATGATACCTAAAAGTTATAGATAACTCAAACAATCAAATTAGCATCAATCATGAGAAATTCATTTCTAGTTTCCATGTGATGGATAAATCTAGACTCTTTTGGTTAGAGAACCAGTAAGAGACATGAATATCTTGGACATGATTAATCAATCTTCACTAAAAGTAGTGGGAGAATGATTACCCTATTAGGTATAATACATGTGATGTATTTACATACCTATTGGAACAAATGCTAATACTTCAAATGGTGTTTAGAGAAATACCAATATGAATATCTTGAAGTGTTCAAGATTATCATAGATGAAGTGCAAATTTGGTAAAGTGCTAATTCTTGATGAGATCAATGAATGAAATACTTGGACCAAGTGTTTGAGATCCTTATGAGTGATTATGGTAGTGTATCATAGTGAACTCATGATTAAGGCATGGTGATGTCTAAATCAAGAAGGAATCATACTCTAAGGAGTTAGAGAATGATTATCAAATAATTGAATTCTTCTTAATAAAAGAATACCCCACACTAATAAAGGACATTAAGAATCACAAGGAGTTGTGAGTTCTTATATCCTTGACAGACACACCTCAATTATCTATGTGATGAGTTGTTCATATGATGAGTCAACTATCTAGATAAATATGAGGAACTGAATTTTGAGTTATGGTTTATGACCATTACATCCTAAATGACATCCATGTGAACCATAAGGTATGACATTGATGGTAGCACCCATTGGATGAAATCCATAAGTGCAAAATGAGTCTTAAGTGTTAAGACACATGGATAGCATTTTGAGAAGGATGATGCTTGTTGCAACTTAATGACTGAGACGTTTGGCATATGGATACTAAAACTGCATTCCCATGAGGAATAAAACAAGGATGTGTACATGACACAACCTATAAGGTTTATGAATCCACTAATGCAAATGAAGTCTATAAGTTACAATGGACTAATCAATGTGATTGATTGAGTACAAGAAACTCAGAATTGGAACTTTACTTTGATGATATAGTCAAAGGGTTTGACTGATATGTCAAAGATAAAGAAAGGGATCTGTGATTTAGTGGGAGCGTATTCACATTCTACATGTTGATGTGAAATGGAAATGTTCTAGAATGGAAATCCAAGTGGAATTATCTTTAAGGAAGATAGAGATGTTTCCTATGTGATAGGAATAGAGATCTATAGAGATAGTTCTCAAAAACCTCTTGACTTGAAAAGGAGAAAGCATACATTGGCAATCTGTACTGAAGAGTTCAGTATGCACAAATTCAGTGGGAGAAAACTTGTCCATGTTACATGGAGTTAGTATCCCAAGGCCAAGTGTCCAATTCTTATGAAGAATGGGAAGACTAAGAATAGATATGGATCTATCATGTATGTATCCCATTATCTTGCATGGAAAGAACAAAATGCATTCATCATCTTGTATGTGGGACATGACAATATGATGTGCTCATCCTGATAACTCGTATGTGGGACATGACGAGTGGATGTATGTCTGCTTCCAGTAAGGGTTACTGGAACACCATGAGAACTTGATAAGTACTTGTGAAGTACTAGTTCTATGGAGATAAGGAAGAGTTCAATGTAAAGAGTTACATTGATGTGAACTTCTGAAAGGACAAAAAAAAATTAATCGCAAAATATAGGATATATAAAAGTGAAAGTTTGTTGATAATTGGAAATGTTCCAATAAAATCATTTAAAATAAAATGCCGAGTATCTACGTGTTAGAGAACAGCAGTGGATACTATATGGATCTGGAAGTTCATGAGATGAACTTATAGATATTCTGATCATTGATGACAAGTATGGAATCATTGATCATGCAATGTGGCTAAAGGTTAGCAAAGGAATATTGGATCGCATATTACGGCAACTCCATCTCATACGTGTGACGTACAGCGAAGAGATGTGATACATGCAATTAATACTGACTTTGGCAAGGTGTTGCCATAACTCACTATGTTGGCACAAGAGCACAGTAACATGTGGGACATGTTTGAAGATCACTATGAATATGATTCAAGGGAGATTGGCTCGCATGCAAGTGGGAGTCTGTTGGTATGTATGCCCTGAGAGCCAATCATGGGATGATTGGTGGGATACATTAAGATTGATTTGATAAACATCAAAAGGCAAGCTTCCAATTTTTTCGGGTTCAGTCATATGAGATAGTGATAGAACAGATTGAATGTCTAGAGAATGACAGTACTCAATGACGTATGCTTTCAGGTTGAGGACCTGAACGATGAGATCATACGGATGCTAAGAGTTTGTACATTCTTGTTATGTCCATAGTCAGATGTCATTGTGGAAGGTAGATAGACAGCAATGACACACAAGACTAGATTGTGGTGTTGGTTGATGACAGAATCTCATTAGTCATGATATAGAGATATCAAACCAAACACATAGGTACTTGTTAGAGAACGAGTGTACCGGATAGACCCACCGTGAGTTTGACACATGGAACCATGACATGGTAGTCACAGTCAGTACTCATAGTGATGGTGGTGAGTGTGATTCTTTAACCTGAAATCACTACACTCAACACATGTCGTTGGGCACACTTTGACATCATCAAACGTAGTCCTGAAACATGGGTTGTTATAAAGGTGATGATTGGGTGGCTTTGACACGTGGGGCTTTTGAGGGGTGAGTGATAGATATGGGATTTGTCCCTCCTGAGGGAGTTTGATATCCAAGGCCACTTGATGAGTAGGATTGAAATAGGCGTGCGCACGCATGTGTGAATCAGTATGTGATATTGATGTCATACATATCTCTTCCAATCTACTCTGAGATCAAGAAAGTGAATGAACGTTGACAGGATGACTGTTCCATGCCTCGAGTTCATTCGGGATATCAGTGACAAAGGAATTATACATTCACTGTAACACCATTCACGGATTGTAGGATTGAAAGTTGTTCTCCAAATTTCTACTTTCACTTGGGTAGCACTGATGTGTGACTAGGCACCGCTCTTTGCTTATGAAGTCATAAGTGTTATGGACTTTCACTGCCAATGTGAAATGGACCTGCAGGGTCACACACATAGGATTTAACCTGGAAGAGGAGTTTTGTCCACAAGCAATGTTTAGATTGATTACTAAAGGAGTTTAGTAGTTCAATTAAACACTCAATTGATTGATATCTCAAAATCATAGTGTTCAAGGTGTTGGACAGATTGATTAGAGTATCGGATTGATTGAAACCGCAATTGACTGATTCTGTACAATCTGCACTCCCAATCGATCGTCTCATGAGATGAACCGATCGGCTCAGCTTGGTGAACTGATCGGCTCAAGTTGTGAGTCGATCGGCTCATGGATAGAGTGAACGATTGCTTCAAGTGTTGAAACGATCGGTTCAACTGTTGCAACCCGGCAAGTTGGGAAAGTAGGATTGGTGAGAATTTTCCTTTCTTTCACTTGCCCAATTTGATTGGGAAAAGGATTGATATTTGATACCAATTAGAAACAAAAGAGGGAAAGTCAATCGGGAACTGATCAGGACCATGAACAGATCGGTTCAGAAAGTGAACCGACCGGCTCATGGGTCCCAACCGATCAGTTGAGGTGTCAACCGACCGGTTTGGGTCCCAACCGATCGGTTGGGCAAGTTGTGAGTCGATCGGCTCATGGACAGAGTGAACGATTGCTTCAAGTGTTGAAACGATCGGTTCAACTGTTGCAACCGAGCAAGTTGGGAAAGTAGGATCGGTGAGAATTTTCCTTTCTTTCACTTGCCCAATTTGATTGGGAAAAGGATTGATATTTGATACCAATTAGAAACAAAAGAGGGAAAGTCGATCGGGAACTGATCAGGACCACGAACAGATCGGTTCAGAAAGTGAACCGACCGGCTCATGGGTCCCAACCGATCGGTTGAGGTGTCAACCGACTGGTTTAGGTCACCAACCGACCGTTTCAGTTGTGAAACGATCGGTTCAGGTTGCGAGTTGGTTGTTTTTGTGGAAAATCTTGAACCCTTCTACTCCTGCTTTTAGTCCCGCATTTCCCGGGATGGAGATCCCTGTCCCATGACCCTCCTATATATATAGGGGTATTGGGGGCTTCTCAAAGTACAACTCAGTGCAACCAATTGCTCTGTGAATTTGTCGTTCTCTCTGGTTTTGGTAACCGAGAGAGAGCCCGAGCAAGTACTACCTGATAAGGGAGGCACATCAAGGAAAAGACAACTGCAGTTGCAATTGGTGGCAGGAGAGTGTGTTGGCGAATAGTACACTGACAGGAGGGTGTGACTCCTTCCAATTCCTTGTGGGACAAGGAGATTGGAGTTCCAGGTGGTCCGTGTGGACTACTTCAGAGGCGGGAGGTTTCTACCGCTAGGAGGACAGCCTTTAATCCCATCAGTCCTGGTGCGACCAGGAGCTGCACAGACACCGTCCAAGACAGGAGGTGAAGACCGCGCAAGGCGCGAGGTATTTTCGCCGAGCAAGCCTCGGGACAAGGTATGATTCCACAAACCATCCCTTTCCTATTGTATAGACGTTGACGCATTTCCTTATTCTGGGTTTGGGGGAGAAAAAAAAAATTTCTGCTGCCTTCTCTGCCTCCCCTGAAACAAAACAAAATAGTGTTGCGTTTCAAAGTTTATAATATTTCTAAACATTTTATTTAGTATAGGTAAATCTATTCTTGAACAAGTAATTGATGTTTTAATTCTTGGTGTACAAAATTCCGGATGCATGCATTAATTGCTTGAAAATTTTGTTGTTATGTCTATAGTTGAGATATTCCTAATATTTTAGGAAGTTGTTTGACATATATCTCAAATATAAAGGAGAATGTCAATGAGTGGTCTAATGTTAGACATTAATAAACAAGACGTACACCTGAAAATTGTGTTGTTATGTCTATAGTTGAGATATTCCTAATATTTTAGGAAGTCGTTTGACATATATCTCAAATTTAAAGGAGAATTTCAATGAGCGGTCTCATGTTAGACATTAATAAATAAGGCGTACACCTGAAAGATACAAATGTCAACTGACATGTCAGTTCTTACCCGACAGTTAATTTTGGTACTAAGACCAAAGATAAGAAATTAAAGATAGTACATATATCTATGGCTAAGAACAAAGTATGTCCTTTATATAAAAAGGATAGAAGGTTGCCACATCTGAAATTAAGGAGATTATAATTAGATAATTATTTCCTTGAACCTTAGTGATGGGTATGTGTCTTTAAAACTTGAAATCTCATTTACTAAATGAGATGGTTTTGTTATAGACTGTAAAATATAATAAGTTATTTTTACATACCTTCATGATACTATATTCCTTACCAAGTGATATTTGTGTAACATAGAGAACTAGTTTAAGATTCTTGTTGAACATATTTCAAATTACAAATTAATATTTGAATGAATATAGTTATGTATGCATGAATCTTGTTTCATCTAATGTATAACATTATTTTTTGAGACATATTTTGTTGTCTCAATGAAACAAATGATGAATCATGAATTGGTTCCAAAATCTGACATTAATTCTAAAAGATGTAAAATAAATATGTAAACTAAATTGCTTAGAAGAAATTTATTTTTATAATAGAAATTCTGAAATTCTAGATTTAGTTCACCAAAACATCTTTGAATTTAATGAAGTTACTAATAGGAACTGGAAATTGTTATTCTATAACATATGTGGATGATTTGTGTAGATATTATTATGTCATTTTACTTAAAAGTAAAATTGAGACATTAGAAAATTCAAAATATTTTAGATGGAAGCTAAAACTCAAACTAGTAAGGCACTTAAATGATTAAGGTCGGACGGGGAGAAGAACATACCTTGAACTTGTTTGTTGGAATTTTAACAACTTCACTATGTAGTTCATGAAGGTTGTTGCTCCATATACACCATGGTTTATTGGGATTGTAGAACGTAAAATCTAATTCCTTATTTAAATGGCTAAAACTTTCTCCAGACCTCCAGTTCACTCATACATATGTGAAAGAAACTTTGACTATGGCTTGCCACATTTTGTATAAAGTTTTCTATAGACATAATAAGAGTAACCTGATTGAGTTATTGATTGAGAAAGAATTGTTCCTCTAATATCTTCAAATGTGGGGGAAATTTTACTAAGGTATATGTCTCTGAACACAAAAGAAAAGAAATTAGAAAAATTGTTGATGCCATTTTACTGGGTCATGTAAAGACAAGTTACGCCTTTAGATATATGATTGTAAAATCTGAAATCTTAGGCTATAAGGTTTATACAATTGTGATATTGTGTATGACATTCTGTGATAATGTGTTTTCCATGAAAAAGGGTGCATCTAAAGAAATATCTCATAAAATATTAATTATACATATGGTCTTTTCTCGAGTACGTAGAAAGGATGAGAAATGTGAGGGGCAACTTAGAATTTACTATTTCTGAATTTGTTGATTCTGATGAAATGGCTAAACAAAGGAGAAGTTAACGTACTAAGATTTTCAAAGATGATGTAAGTGAGTTTCTCACTTATAATATCGAAGATGATCTTGTTCCTTTCAAAACATGCTATGGATTCTCCATAAGCTTAGTTTTGGAAAGAATTTGTTAACAAAGAAATCTTATGAATTCTCTCAAATCAATTGTGGGAATTTATAGATTTATCTTCTAGTTGTTATAAAGTTGTTAGTGAATGGATCCTTAAGATGAAAATAAATTCATACTGGATAATCAATGACGTACTTTACTAGGCTAGTTGCTAAGGGTTTTACACTTTGAAGGAATAAAGTATTTTGATACATATTCTGTGTTTCCTACATGAACACAATCTAAATGCTTAAGGCTTTGGTTGTCACATATAATCTCATATTCATTAAACAAATGAGAATTTTGTATTCTTACACGGTAATATTCATGAGAAGATATATATATGTGGAACAACCTGATGGATTTGTTCATTGTAGGAATGAGCATAAAAGTGTGTAATTTATTAAAGCTATTGCATGGCTTGAAACAAGCTCCTAAGCAATGATATGAGATGTTTGATAGAGTACTATCAATGAAATGTTTCATTTCTAATTATTTTGATAAATGTATCTACTATAAAAATCGTCAATGGTTGATTCATATTGTTATACATAAATGATATTTTGTTTCCAATATAAAAGTAATCAATTAGACTATCATTCTTATGTAACAAGTTTTAGATGAAATATATATAAGAGTCATTTATGTGATTTTAAGGCCTAAAATCATGAGGTTTACTGATGGTATAACTCTCTAAAAGTCTCATTATGTTGAGAGGATACTAGAGAAGTTTGAGTACACATCATGCAACCATGTTAAGACTCTATATGAACTCATCAAAATGTCTTGTATATGAATGTAACTGAAGTTTTAATGAATTAATTATGATACTTTTTGGATATTGGAAGTTTGATTTATCTTAAAAACCACACATGTACATACATTATGTTTGTTATGTGCAAGTTGAGTAGATACACCAATGATCCTACTAAGACCCATTTAGAAATCTCTTGATAGAGTATTGAGATCTGTAAAGGGAACGCGTTGCCTTGACTTCATTATGACAAATATCCTTTGGTAGTAGAAGGATATAATAATGCATGCCGGTTTGTCATGAACTCTATGAGTAATGGTGTCTTGTGATATATTTTCCTAATAATAAAATGTGTTGTTTTATGGATTGTCTTGGTCTTCTTCTGAAGCTTAGTTGGGTGTTTTATATATATAATTGAATTGAAAGTTGAATGGCTGCATAGATTTTAATCTAAGTTAGATATTGAAAATAAATATGATTCCTGCAATTTCATTTCATATTAATAACAATACAGCTATAAAAAAATATAAAGATTGACAAGTATAATTAAAACAACATTGACACATCCAAGTCAGACTTATGTCTCTAAGGGAGTTAGTGTCTTGTGGGGTCAAGGCTTGACTACGTAGGTATCTTTTTTTCTTATAAAGTCAATCATTTGACTATATGTCTTAATATGGCATTAGTTGAGAAATTCAGATTGGGGATGGGACTGAAACCCCTTCTTATTCATAGGCAGTAGCAACTCAACCCAAAAGAGTGGAGATCTCACAAATTGGGTTCAATGTGGTAATAACAAGTTGTCAGGTGAATTGATGACACTATGTAAATTTATTTTTGATGCTTCATGCATCTGTGTGTCTCTCCCCTGAAAACCTATTTAGTGTCATAAGTTGTAAGTTAGTAAGATATTAGTCTCTTAATGGAGTCAATTCCTAGGACAGGATGCTAACAGTACATCCTTATAGACTTCAACTAAATGATTGATGTTGTGTGGGCCGCAACAAGGAATAGGGTTATTTCCTTCAAGTTTAAGACTTTAGTTCACTTAGTTCCTATGGGAGTCTACGTTGGATAACTCAGGTAGATTCAAACTGAAAGGTATCTACTGAAAGCATAGTATGCATGATTGTTTGGCAGGGCACTCCACATTGGACTTTGTGGGTGATTGTTGGATATATAGATTTTGCAGTTATTATTTAGCATGGGTTAAGCCCAATGTAGTGCAGCCAGTACATAATGGAAAGGAACGTAAGTTACTCTTTTTGTATAAAAGGATAATTACATTATTAATTATTTATTTAATTGATTGTATCTTTTCGAAACGGTTCAGTAACTTTTCGTTATGTGAATAAGAGATGAAGTTGATTATTTATATAATTAATGGTCTTCTTTCCTTAATGGTGTAGACATGTACGTTTTGTGTATAAGAGTGATCGGGTGATCGTGTCCGTCTAGGATTAGGACGTGGGGCGTGAAAGGGTTATAAAAAGAAAAACATGTCATTAGGGTTGGACATACAATGAATTCAGCCTCTCTCCACATGATGTACAGTCGTCAGCCACCATTTGTAAGAGACGAGAGATGTGTCCCTTTGACGGAGTATTTCTCTTCTTTCCCTTCGCCCATCTGAGTTGCTGCTTCATGGAGACTTGTCTTCGGAATGAATCAAGCATTTATAAAAGTTGTCTCATGGAGATCCTTCTCTTGAATGATACGAACAACGTTGTCCTTCTATTCCTTTGACACGATCTATCTGGGTGGTAGTACCTACGATCGTTGGGCTGCACTGGTGGTGCAAATGTTTCAGCATCAAATTGACGTGCCAGAAGAGAGACATTAAGCGCAAGCAGACATGCGGAGCAACTCAGCGTCTAGCACTGACCAGATGGGTCGAACGACGTGAAGCCATCTATTACACGACAACCAAATGACGTGGCATTAGGTGTCAACATAACAAGCAAGGCTATCGACGTCTAACAATAGTGGGATTAGATAAATGACTTGGCATCAAACATTAGTGAGATGAGCCAACGATATAAACTTTGTTGTATTCTTAATGACTGGATAGACGGGAAGAACATCGTTTATCCGAAGTATTGCAAGGCAATGATTTCTTTAAGTATATACATATATAAATATACATGTCCTATTTCTCAACGGGACGATCCGGTCAGTAGTTTCTTACTCATTTATTTGTGTTCTCCTATAATGTTTTATTCTTGTATATCTTATCTTGATATACTAGCAATTATTAATTATTTGCAACTGTTTGTTGTTGCATGCAATGACGTTTACACCTAAACATTCTAGCACATTAAATAGGTGGGAGGAGGATCGGAGTTAGCCTTGCAACTCGGATGTGGAGAGTGTGGTAATTGCCCTATTGGGAATTTTGCGCACATTGTGGGAGAGGAGACTAGCAATGGCTCGATCGATTCGGGAGGAAGAGACGAAGCTAACAGAGAATTATCCCGTGAATTGATGGATGAGGGAGAGAGAAAGAGGTCGGGGAAGCAACTTCATGTGAAACGGCCCTTGTCTCGTGACTAACCGGAGGAAGAGGATGAGTCGCAGGCCGTCCGATCGAGGCGGAAGATCAGATGATCAAATCACAACCATCGAATGGCACGCAGGTGAAGGGGGACACGTGACAGTGAACAATAAATGTAACCTTAGGCTTGATTGCTCCATTTAATGTATTCGATTAATCTCTTTGATTAAACTTTAATGTAATCTTTTAAAAGTGATTTGAGGGGTCAAATAGTGATCAAATGACCCCAAATTTGAACCATTGGTCCAAAATTAAATCTAGAATATTCCTATGGCCTTAAATCTCGTATTTAACCATTTTTTGGCCATTAATCACCATTTTTGGACTTTAATATATATATTAATGCATTTTAAAATACAAACCATTTTCTAAGTAATTTCTTTAATAAATTTTGAGGCAATTGCCATAAAATCATTTAAGTGTCATGTCCCACCACTAATTCTCCATTTTATTGCCTTAATAGAAATTTGGAGGAGAGAGAAGAATGAGGGTGATTATTACATTAATAATTTCAAGTGCACATAAATTCTCATTTCTTATTCCAAAAGGATATAAAATCTCCAAATTAATATTATCCACTAGTTGTGACTCATTAATGTCCAATTTGCATCATTAGTCCCAAATTATCACATTAATTGGATTATTTGTGCAAACACCCTTTCATTAACATAAATGAGGGTAAATGTTGATTTCATCATCAAAGTGTGCTCAAATTGCACAAGGAGGCCAAAAAGGATGAAAAAGGTGGGAAATTTATGATAAAGGTCCAAAAGGACATAAAAGAAAAGGAAAAGGTGAAATTGGGTAAATTGCAGGGGAGAACCTTAGATCTCAGTCTGTTACACTCCTCACCATATTGGCCCCGATTGGTTTGCTCTTCAGGTTCGTGGTAAGTTCCTCTTGCCTTTTGTGCTCTTAAGTTTGAGTTATTCATTTGAATTCACCCAAAGCACATGCCGAGTTGCTGCTACCATGGCGCAACAAGCCCACGAGGAAGTTGGCCTCTTTTTTATTCCCAAAACTACCCTCTTCTCACCTTTTTCTTTGGTTTTTCATGTGAGGGCAAACTTGTCTTTTTCTGTTCTGATTTCTTTGCTTTGGGCAACGCATAGCGAGCCGCTGTCTGCACTTCAGGCTAACATCGCAAATATCATGGATTGGTCCACATTGTGTGGGCTGGCCCACTCTCTCTCTCTCTCCCTCTCTCTCTCGCAATCTCGTTCTGACATGGCTTTTTGAGTTTTTGCGATTGGTCAAAATTCTAAAATCCATAACTAATTATCTACTCATCAGAAAAATATAAATAAATACTCGTTGGACTCAAAAAAATAAGACCTATCTAATGGTACATGTTTTGATAACTAAATCCAAAGATTAATAGTAGGTGTTTTCAATAGATGTAATTAATGATGAATTAACTTGTAAAAATCATAACTAATTATATATAAGTTAGAAAAAATATAATAAAATATTGTTTGGACTGCTAATGACATATACTATAATGTGGTATGGTTTTGGAAACCTAATTCGCATATAATTAAAAAGGTGGTTTTTAGGGTTTATAAAATCAATATAAATCTAACCCTGATTTCACATATATGCTTAATAGGTTCTTTGGATGCCTAGGCTTGAACCTAGAAGTGACTTGGAATTTGGACTATAAATTTGAGGTATGTCTGCATCCCCTATTATACCTTTTGAGAAATTAACCTACTTTTCTTCTTTCTCTTGGTCCTATGGACAATAACCTACACATATGTCTTTTCAATTTGGAAATATCGGTTCATGTGAACTACTTTGTTGTGTTATTGATCTTGTGATCATGGATATTCTCTTGACCCTATTTCTTATGCCTTGGTGCAAGTTGGACTTTTAATGATATATATGCCCACTGTGATGTGGATTTTTACTTGTTGATATATGCCCACTATGGTATGGATGTTTATATGTTTGTGTTGTCCATTGTGTGATGGCAACCTTTGTATTATCGTTTGACTATGCTTTTATACTTGCCTCTACATTAAACATGCTATGTGATTTAGTAGCACTAGAGTAGTGTAACTACATTGGTTTTGGGGAAGTAATCCCCTATTGCTTATTTGGAGGGTGGCAGTATACCATTCCTCTATAATTGAGTGTGGCAGTAATCCATACTCAACTTTATATATTGGGAGATTGGCAGTATTCCTTTCTCTATCAGGTTTCAACTTTATGAGGGTTGGCCACCAATTGTGTTTATATTGTTCTAGAGATATGCTTATCTCACATGCATGCAAGTTGTTGATGATCTGTGCATTGTTTCCCACCATGGTAGTGGATGTTTATATTGATAGCACATTCTTTTTATTTGTTGGTTATGGCAAGTATCCCTTTTGTTGTGATCTTTTCTCTTGATACCCATTTGGGTGGTACTTATCTTTTCTATGGGAAGCTTCATTATATTTGACGTCCTTTATTTCATAATGTTGCTCAATTTCCTATTTAGTATGCACATACCAGCCTTTGTTGATGCCTTCTATTTTTCTCTTCTTGTTGGGGTATGCTTCCAACCCTAGGTGGAGGTTTGGATGACAAGGCATGATGACCTGGACATAGATTGAGAAGTTAAAGCTTGGAGACAATCTTGAGGTGGTTTAGATTCCCTTTGCCTGGATCCTTATGATGTAAGTGTGTACCCTTGTTGTATTGAATATAATCATGTTTTTATTCCGCTGCTATACTTTGGTCTTTTGATTACCATTATATAAAATTTTGAAAATTTTACACCCACTCCATCATACCTTCTGAGTGTGTTTGGACTGAAGGTTCTATTGTTCAAATTTTTAGTAGAGAAGTGGTTTCACTTCTTTACAGCATGGTATCAGAGCCAGGTTAGTCAGAATCTGACTATTTCAATTTTGTCTCCCTTAGCACCCTTGACTTTGCAAGTTAGCTCTAAGTGAGATGTTGACCCTAGATTTGATCTATGATGATCTTTTATGCAATAAGGTTTGGTTTGAGGACAAGATTAGGTTATGAGGAAGTATTCATATGGAAATATTGTGACTTGGTTTCCACATTGATTTTAGATCTCACCATTGTTTCATATCGTATGATTCTTCCAAGGAAAATATATTTTCAATTATATTACTATACGTACAAAACTTTTCTCAGATTTATCGATGTTTACTTGAACTAAGTCACAATGAAGAGAAACTATAGTTGAGTAGAATCTAACCCTAGTTTGTGACTAGGATTGATATAAAGGTGTAGTTGACCTACCCAATGACTTTTGAAGTTCATGTAGGGTTGACAGGTTAGAGACACAAGGACCTAATACTCAACCCTAGTTGGTATGACTTCTAGTTGGATACATGAAAAATATAAATCTCAAAAACTTTCACAACTAAGAGATGTGGGTAGCTCTAAAAAGTTGTTTAGTTTGACTTGTTAGGTTGAACCTTTTTTTAAGGGGTGGAGAATAGTTGATAGTTGATGTTTGGATCTATAGATTTTGAGGATGAAATCCTTTTTAAGGGGTGGAGTGATGTAACATACCGCATCTTGGACCCTACCCTAGAAGTTTGATCTTTTGGGTTTAGCCAAACAAGGTTGACGTTAGAGCGATCTTAATAATCTAAAGCATGAATAATGTAATCTAATATGTCATATAATTCATTTGGTGATAATAAGATGATGAATAACTTAATTGGATGCATAATGATCTAATGAGCCTCTAATGGGCCAGATGACAAAACCCATGTAAGAAAGCCTCAAAATAAAGAATAGACTTCAAATTCGTAATCTACTCATTAAAATAAGCCTACATGTCAATTTTCATTTAATTTGGACCACCTTGAAATAATATGGTAAGATAGGAAAGAAATTGCCTAAAAGGTGTAATTAATAAATAAATATAATTCATGACACCAAAAGTTGGAAATAATGCTAAATTCGTATTCAACACACTTAAGTTAACTTGTGGATGAAGTTTTACCTAATTTGGATAATCCTAATGTCATTAATGCATGAAGAAAGAGAAAATAAGATTTGATTTAACTAACCATTGAAATTTCTCAAAAGGCAAATCTAATTTTATATTCGGATTCTACATATTGAAGTTTGCCTCTATGCAAAATTTTATCCAATTTGGGTTTTGTTTGTGCCCTCAAAAGAGGAAAAAGAAAAAGGAATATAATGTATACATGCAACATTACTATTTTGTCGATTTGATATAGTTTCCTTTTATTTTCCTGTCACGCTTGCTTTCCCAAATTTTAGTTTTCTTTGTGACCGTTGGATTTTGATCTGTCAGATCGGAGATCGTCTCCTACCTTGGATAGGAGACTGAATTCTTTTTGAACAGTGGGCGTAATCTTCCTCGCCACGGTTCTCCCTCGATTCTAAATGGATTTTCTCAATTTTTGGTTCATGAGTTTCCTTTTTCGATTGTGCATATGATGACCCAAAATTTGTGTAGTTTCCTTGAGAATCTATGATTTTCCCTAACTTTAGACAACCTGCCTTCGCGGCCCTATTCCTTCGCACTTTATCCCTCACCCTCCACTGTAAATAAGGGTACCTTGGGATGTCTTAGCACCTGTGTGACATTTTCCACCGATCAATTTCTCAAGGACATGCCTATTTACTCGCCGACATTAGCTTCTTCGGGTTGTCCTTATGGATCTTGCTACTCTCTCTCCTCACCATATCGGCCCCGATTGATTTGCTCTTCAGGTTTGTGGTAAGTTCCTCTTGCCTTTTGTGCTCTTAAGTTTGAGTTTGAGTTATTTGTTTGGATTCGCCCAAAGCACCCGCCGAGTTGCTGCTGCCATAGCGCAGCAAGCCCATGAGGAAGATGACCTCTTTTTTATTCCTGAAACTACCCTCTTCTCGCCTTTTTCTTTGGTTTTTTGCGTGAGGGAGAACTCGTCTTTGGCCGTTGGGATTTCTTTGCTTTGGGCAACGCATAGCGAGCCGCTGTCTGCACTTAGGGCTGACATCGCAGCTATCGTAGATTGGTCCACATTGTGTGGGCTGGCCCACTCACTCTCTCTCCCTCTCTCTCTCTCTCTCTCTCTCTCTCGCAATCTCATTCTGACGTGGCTTTTTTAGTTTTTCCGATTGGTCAAAAATCTAAAATCCATAACTAATTATCTACTCATCAAAAAATATGAATAAATACTCATTGGACTCGGAAAAATAAGACATATCTAATAGTACATGTTTTGATAACTAAATCTAAAGATTAATAGCAGGTGTTTTCAATAGATGTAATTAATGATGAATTAACTTGTAAAAATCATAACTAATTATATGTAAGTTAGAAAAATATAATAAAATATTTTTTGGACTCATAATGACATATACTATAATGTGGTATGGTTTTGGAAACCTAATTCACATATAATTAAAAAGATGGTTTTTAGGGTTTATAAAATCAATATAAATCTAACCCTAATTTCATATATATGCTTAATAGGTTCTTTGGATGCCTAGGCTTGAACCTAGAAGTGACTTTGGACTTTGGACTCTAAAGTTGAGGTATGTTTGCATCCCCTATTTTTCCCTTTGAGCAATTAACCTACTTTTCTTCTTTCTCTTAGTCCTATGGATAATAGCCTACACATATGTCTTTTCTTTTGGAAATATCGGTTCATGTGAACTACTTTGCTTTGTTATTGATCTTGTGATCATGGATGTTCTCTTGACCCTATTTCTTCTGCCTTGGTGGAAGTTAGACTTTTGATGATATATACCCACTATGATGTGGATTTTCACTTGTTGATATATGCCCACTATGATGTGGATGTTTATATGTTTGTGTTGTCCATTGTGTGATGGAAACCTTTGTATCATCTTCTCACTATACTTTTCTACTTGCTTCTACATTAAACATGCTATGTGATTTAGTAGCACTAGAGTAGTGTAATTACATTGGTTTTGGGGCAGTATTCCCCTATTGTCTATTTGGAGGATGGCAGTATACCATTCCTCTATAATCGAGTGTGGCAGTAATCCATACTCAACTTTATATATTGGGAGATTGGAATTATTCCTTTCTCTATTAGGTTTCAACTTTATGAGGGTTGGCTGCCAATTGTGTTTATATTTTTCTAGGACTATGCTTATCTCACATGCATGCATGTTGTTGATGATTTGTGCATTGTTTCCCACCATGGTAGTGGATGTTTATAT
This sequence comes from Alisma plantago-aquatica, assembly GCA_963693085.1. Classification (NCBI taxonomy): domain Eukaryota; kingdom Viridiplantae; phylum Streptophyta; class Magnoliopsida; order Alismatales; family Alismataceae; genus Alisma; species Alisma plantago-aquatica. The sequence goes on along the minus strand of OY856411.1, from coordinate 492,706,886 downwards.
TGATAGCACATTCTTTTTATTTGTTGGTTATGGCAAGTATCCCTTTTGTTGTGATCTTTTCTCTTGATACCCGCTTGGGTGGTACTTATCTTTTCTATGGGAAGCTTCATTATATTTGACGTCCTTTATTTCATAATGTTGCTCAATTTCCTATTTAGTATGCACATACCAGCCTTTGTTGATGCCTTCTATTTTTCTCTTCTTGTTGGGGTATGCATCCAACCCTAGGTGGAGGTCTGGATGACAAGGCATGATAACTTGGACATAGATTGAGAAGTTAAAGCTTGGAGACAATCTTGAGGTGGTTTAGATTCCCTCTGCTTGGATTCTTATGATGTAAGTTTGTACCCTTGTTGTATTGAATATATTCATGTTTTTATTCTGCTTCTATACTTTGGTCTTTTGATTACCATTATATAAAAAATTGAAAATTTTACACCCACTCCATCATACCTTTTGAGTGTGTTTGGACTGGAGGTTCTATTGTTCAAATTTTTAGTAGAGAAGTGGTTTCACTTCTTTATAGTAACAATGAGGTATCTCTCTTACAACATACCTAACTCACTCATAATCATGAAATGCTTTATAAATGAGAGAGAAAGGGGCTCAAAGGGGTTTTGCACACTCAACTATAGCAAGGACCAAGGATAGCATGAATGAGCAACCTGGGAATAAACTCCAAGGGGTCTTATTTATAGCTGGGGGTGTTCCTTTGAGTGTGGGTTTACTTGAGAATGAAAAATGGATGAAAAGGATCTATTTTTGTTTCTAACAACTCTCCAATGGTTGGAACCACTTTTTCTACATTTTTTGTACAGTGTATTTAGTTGAGTTTCAATAAAGGTAACTCGGCCGATCTACTATCTGACAAAGCCAATTTCTACATGATTGATCAAGTTTGTCCTGGGGTAACTCAACTAATTCACCAAAATCAACTTTGGTCAGAAAGGTGGTTGCTCAAGTTCTGTGAGTGTACAACTCGATTGATCCAATCATTCCCAAAAATTCATCATTGATCAGTCGAGATTCAAACTCGATCGGTTGAGTTATTGTGATGAATTTTCCAAAATAATTTTAAAGTGATAAAGCGATGAAATTAAGTGTCCCTACTTTTTTATCATCTTATTTACAAGCCGTATCATCAATACAAATGATTACAAAAATATTCTCAGGTGATTTGGAGTGTTTTTCACAAAAGTGCACTTGCATTGCTTTTGAATTGAACTTGGACAATCTATGGCTTGAGCAATTTGATCCTTTTCATGCACCTAACACCTAAAATAAATCTTAAATAAACATATTAGATACATATGAATGGAACGGTTGAGTCGTTATCAAATTATGGACAATGTATAAGTCTCAAATCAACAGTTATTCCCATTGTTACAAATTGAAGGAACTACTTGATTGGTTCATTTTTCATGATCCAAATGGATCACTTGCGTGAGTTTATCTTGATAAAATATTTACACTCCCATCAAATGATATTTGTGTGATTTACATTCTGGATTTTGAACCGTGAGTTGATATAAATTTAATGCTAAAAGTTGGGTGACATGACCCCTTTCATGTAGGAATGCTCCTCAATTAATAATGTTCACCTTGTTCCTATAGAATAGATAACAATGATTTTATGAAGCATGAGACTTGATTAAATTTCAATAATATCACATGAACTTCATCAATATAGAACTCCACTATGTCAAGTGCCATATCAAGTAAAAGTTGTATTCTATTAAGACATACTCTGACCCAAACTTGAAGCTTATTCTAGGAATCCTACATGACAATCATTGTTCCCCTTTTATTAAGCATGCATGGTGTGATAAGAACCACAAAATGATCCATGACTACAACTAGTATATATTTTGGAGTCTGGTCTACACTTTCATCAAGGAACAAAATTTTTCCAAAGAAACAACATGAATGTTCTAATTCTGAATGAGCTTATCTAACCGTTATTTCTGCTAGATTGAGCCTCAAAGGACCTACCATTGGTTTTCATTGGGGTCTCATTTTTATGAATGGCACCTCCATAGTCTTATCCCATTGTGGATTGCTTATCCAAATTAGTATATTTTTTATCATTAAACACTCCAATATTCTAGAAACACTAGCTAGTCTATTCCTCAATAATGTGGTAGAGCTCCATGGATTGATCAAATCCATCATTTATGACATGATCCCACATTCCAATCAATGTTATTTAAGGATCCCTTCCGTGTGTGGGAGTTGTCTCAATGTTTTTAGTCATATTATCCCCAATTTGAATCAAAAATGAGATCGTGAAAGAGGGCCTAAAAACCTATCTTTGATGTACTTCTTCACATCTTTGATGGGTTGGATATTACTCCTATCATGGGCATAGTTGTTGTACAAACCCCACTCACATAATTCAATGAAGTTTATTTCCTTTGAAATTATGTGCCAAGCAAACTTGTTTTATGGCTTCTTACATTTGGGCAATCTCTTATGCAAATGGCAGATGGCTTTCTTTGACCATAGATTGCTCTAATGATGAGGTTCCATGCTAACCTATACACCACATGAAATAATAGGCTGGTTATTGTTGTGCTTCTTTATAGGATGTTGTGTCCTCCTTTGTCAATGTCTTCATCACTGGAGATACATGCTCCCTTCAGACTCCACGTCTGCTTGCTCAAATCTATCTTTCATGCCATAATCTCATACTCCATCAACATTACTCAAGGATCTTTTCCACGTGTTGGAGTTGTATCAATTTCTCAACAATAATAACATCCCTAATTCGAGAGCCAAAATAATATCACAAAGTAGGGCCTAAAACCCTATCTCTAATGTATTTCTTCACATATTTGATAGATTGGGTACTATTCCTACCATGGGAAGAGTTGTGTTACAAAACTCACTTGCATACTTCAATGAAGTTTACTCCCTATTGAAATTGTTTGCCAAGCAAACCCCTTCTAGTGCTTCTTACATATGAGAAATCTCTTGAGAAAATGGTGGATGACTTCTTTTGAGAAGAGACTGCTCTAGTGACGAGGCTCCATGTTAATATATAGCAGGTTAACACCATATAAACAATAGGTCATGAAATTGGCTATACACGCTTGATGCATCATTTGGTGCGGGGGCAGTAGCAGAACCAAAGGGGGCCGGTATGGGCCATGCCTCCCCCTGAAAAAATATTAAAAATAATAGCTACTTCTAGTTTAAGTGATAGTACTAGTAAAAAATGGATTTAAACTGGGAAAAATTGATGAGGTGCTTTAGAGGCAGAGTTCTATTTCATATTTACACTCTGCCTGTGTTCGAATCTCGTTGAATGCTTTTTCTCAGTCTTGAGCATTAGAAGTAGTAAATATATTATTAGTAAAGAACAAAGCAAATAACAATGAAGGGCTTATGTAGTGGTTGGTTTCATTTGATTATTTTCTCTCTACTTGCGTTTGATTCTCATCAAATGTAGTTTTTTATTAGCTTTGGCTGTTGAGCATTAGAACTAGTAGAAATAGAAGTAGCAAAGAATAGTGGGTTTAAATGTATACAACTTTCTATTATATTTAAATATAAGTATTAGTTTAGATACTACTAATATTAAATAGAACTAACACAACTTTAAACTGTCTTTTCAATATTACAATTAACAGAGATATAATTAATAAAGAAGGGTGTAGAAGCATAGCTGGAGTGATTGTGTTTTCTTGTTAGGTCAGGTTGTGCTTGGTTTCAACTAATACGAATTATTTGTATTTGTTTTGTTAATGCCCAACTCATTTAGTGAATGTTCTCAATTTTTACTGATTCAACGAACATTCTTAAAGTTTCAATGTTGTTTAGGTTTGTATATAAACAAATGTAAAAGTACATATCTACTTTGCTAATAATTACAAGTCAATATTTGATATTGAAAAAGGAAATAAAATTTTCCTTTCATAATAGATAAATTATAATGTAAAGACCCTCTTATTATGTTATATTGGTACAATCATTCTTAGTCAATCTTTAAAAATATTTCTTTAGAATAACTTGTCAAAAGTGTCACTTTTCTATTTTTTCATTATGAAAGTGTGGTTCCCTATTTCACCGCTTTCAAAAATCTTTTTAAATGAAAAAGTAGAGTAAAATGTTACATTTGTAACTCAACATAATCACAAGGACCAAATCTCATGTCGCTTTAGGTTTATATTATTAGCTTTAAATTATGTAGTGCCAACACCTAACCTATTAGAGAAAACTAAGACCAAAATATAATTTTTACCATTAGACTTGCTAAAATGCTCAAGCCAATAAGATGTCATACTTATTTAGTAGAATGATCCTACACCTTACTTACTATCTCGACTCAATAAGTCAAGGAACAAGATCGTAGATGATCACAAGCTTTGCACAATAATGCATCATGAACCAATAAGACGTATTTTCATACTCTCAATCAATAGGAAACAACATGAAATAATGTCATTGTTAAAAAAAAAATACTTCATGCACATGACTATTGTCGTAACATCTCCCATGCTTGATGCATTTTCATGGGCTAAACAATTTCAAAATCTATATCATTTAACTAATCTTACGAAACTTCTTTTTAAAGCATTTCAATATAGCTAGAAATTGACATTATTTGTGACTATTGAGTGACAACCTATATTATTGTAAAGATTGATCAAGACCATGCGGACCTCTACCATGAAAGCATTACCAGTCACATCTTCTATACCCATATCTAGGGGTTATAAAAAGTCTTTATTGTAATAGAGAACAATCTGACTCTAACAATCGACCAACCTATAGTGTTCACACATACATAGATCCACCCATACTTCAAAAGAAGAGCTAACCCCAATTTTGAACTAGAATAATTTAAGATAATATCTATGTGTTTGAGTGTTTGCTGTCAATTTGATATGTCATGTTATTTTGGATATAATTGAGCACATAAAGACTTAAAATTCACAAAAAAATCCAACAATGATTATATGTATAGGCACCAATTAAGGTAAATTTGGCCCCTTAGTGATCAATGTTGTAAGAACCCATTCCTAAATTACATTAAATCCTAGTTCAAGCTTCCTAAGCATCAATAGTTATTGATTTAATTTTATCCTAATTAGGTTGAATATTAATTGAAATTTTAAATAATATTTGTTAGATTAATGTTGTGAATGATTAGGTTAGTAGGGTTATAAAATAAAAACCCTTGTTGTATGAAATCATCAATAGAAAATGTGATGATGAATTTAGTGTTAAGTATTATAGTGTAGTAAATGACTTCTATAATTTTGTATGTAACTCATATTACCTTAACTTTTGGATATGCATTTGAGAACTCAAGTAGAAGTGTTAGAGATAAATTTCAAAATTTATAGAGTTTCTTAGACTTGTTGGTCAGTCAAGGTGACGTTTGATTTGTAGTATTTAGCTACATTTAAGAGAATGTAGGATTCAAACGATCCCAGTAAAACTAATTTCTGCATTTAGAAAATTATGTATCTAGAAACTTTTAGTTTTGTTGGGCTGGACTGTTCATGCACGTGCTGAATGGGAATCACTTTTTTGACAGTCTGCTACAATACAAATGAAACAATAGCCTGTAGGATCTTGGCATGTCGTGGTTTTGACCAAGATGGTCTCATCCAACAATTACGTACAGCTCAAAAATGTTGGATGACGCCTTTTCTCCATTTCGACAGATCAAACGTAAAATTTGTCTAACTGGATCCTTAAATCCAATCCAATCCTGCTGAATACACCTAATCAAACATGCCCCAAATTTTCCTAGGACAAACTCATCCAACTATGCTATATATAATGAAGTATAGCAGTGTAATATTTGATTTTTAATAATTTATTAGCTTATCCAATTGAGCTGAGATTTTCATTGTAGATTGTATACCAGATTTAGATAACGTATAAAATTTAGTAATTTTTGGAGCATGTTTATGTCATAAAAGAACCTTGTGTTGATCGAGTTTCTACCAAGAATGACTCAACCGACCAAATTTTATGGAAAAAAAGGACTGAAATGTGTATAATTAATTATTCTAAGCACCTAACTGAGTATATAGGACACTATTACAATCCAAGAACCTTGCATCTATCCTACAGTTCAGAGATTTAGAATTATTAAGAGAGGAAGGGATTCTAGGTTTGGAGAATCTGAAGTTGAAATTTTAGATTTTAGGGTTTTCTCTTTCCAGGGTTGGTAAATTCTCTATAGGTCATTAATCTTTGATCGATTTCATCGCTTTTACTATCTATTGTGTATAGAACTCGTCACTCCACTAATTTGGATCAAAACATCCCAAATAAATCTCTTCTCTCATTCTTTTTCTTTATTTCTTCTTCTTCTAGGTTCTTGAGCATATAGGTACAGGAAAATTCTGATTTCCTTGAAGCTAGAATTTGATTCAAGAGTTAGTAGTGGCTGGGATATGAAATTCAAGTGCTTCACACCTAAGGAGAGTGGTGTAGGTTCATATAAAAACTCTTGTTGAACCATAACATAAAATCTACTCATTAAAGTACAATTGGTGGAATTTGAACAACTCCAACATTGATAGGACTGTTTTGCTTTCTAGATCTTGAATTTGAATCTTGTCTTGATCCTTTTAAATGAAGCAAATGGATGTTAAATTTTTTTGATCATGAGTAATACGCATTTCTTAAATGTAGTTTGCACATTCTTATTATCTATACATTCCAAATGTTGCATATTGATTAAATATGGAGTAGTGTGTATAATATGTGAGTACTTGAGTTGTGATTGGTCATTTGAATTTACATGATGGAAAATGATATATAGGGTATTTGTAATCTGAATTAAAACACAATGTATCTCTGAAACCCTATTCCACATATTCTGAGGTTAGAACGTGAAATCACATATATGTCATATAATTGCCTCATATTTTCCTTAAAGTGAATAAATGCACTTAATATCCATTATAACCCAAGTCATCTAGATATGAACCATGAACACTGTGATTTTCCCCCGAGGTCTGCATTAGGGAAATGAAATGGGTATCCTTTTAATAGTCATTGGATTAAGAAAAGGAATGTCGTAGTGTGATTTTGGACCTTGAAGGCTAGATCACCAGAATTTAGGAAAGATTTCAAGATGAGATACTAACCTAAATTATATGTTGCTAAGTAAATGAAATGAATTGTATTTGGAACACTGCTAAAACTATGATCTTGATGTGAAAAGTATTCGTAGGGATATATTTGTTAAGTAATCCATATGTGATCCCTATATTTGATATTTATGTCATTAAACATATCTCATGTACCTGAGATGAGGTCTGTAAGGTAGAGAGGCTTTATGCTCTTACCTAGCCAGTGTTTGGCAACTCTGAGGTAGACCAGAGTCTATTGTTTATATTAGGATTTCCAATTAATCATGAGATGTCAATAGTGAGCCGTTGACACGAGAACCTGGTGTGATGACTTTTACTTGATTAGGTACAGATCAAGTAATTTCAAGCCAAACCTAATAATGAACCTTGACAAGTTGAGAATAAGATCTGATTATCTATCTCCAATTACATGTTAGTTTATTTGTTATTTCATGTTCATTCTATGTAGTTTATATATGCCATTACCTGCATGATATTTGTAATTGTTTGATTTAATCTAAAATTCACTTATTTTTTATCACTTTAAAGAGGATTAGTTCAATGCTAGTTTTGTCTTGAACATGTTCCACTCACTCGGTGTATTGATAAGTGGTAGTTTAAAATTTTATAAGCATTGATTCAACTATAGTTCACCCACGAGTTCCTCATCCACAGTGATCTTTTCTTCACCAGGTGCAAAATTCTCTTCTTGTTGTAAGCTATATGTATAGGTTGTCCTTGTACTAAGGAGTTCTGGGAGGGTGTGTGTGCTTGTAGTGATGTACTTTATCTTGATCTAGGTTTCTTATGTGAATGTAATAGTATAACTTTCTACTTCATGTTGTATTAGAGTTTTATCTTGAACAATGTTTACATCTAGGGTTTGATTATATATGATCTGATGAAAATAAATACTACTTTAATTGCTTGTGCCAGACTTGGAATTAATTGGAAAAATTTATTTGTGTTCTTTATATAATCGAATGTTTTGATTACAAGATTTAGGAGCTAATTTGAGGATTAGTGTGGGTAGTTTGGATAACATTGTGGGGTCTCAGAGGTGGGGTCCCACAAATTATGGTATCAAACCTAGGTTTTTGTTAATGCCTATGTACATGGACATTAGATGAGTCTATCAGTAGATTCTCCACATGTTGTGACAGGTCAAATTTGTTTTCTTTCATCCATTCTTGTACTTGTTATAGTGTTGATTGACCTTGGTGCTACACATTCTTTCGTGACTCGGGATGTCATAGATAGAGGTTGGCTTTCTGTTGAGGAGCTACCTTATGATTTTTTATTAGAGATACCTAGTGTACATCCTAAAATTATGATAGAGGTTTGTCCAGGATGTATTCTAAGATTTAATGAACAACGCATACAAGTGGACTTATTACAACTTGAAATATATAGCTTTGGTATTATTCTAGGCATGAATTTCTTAGAGCAATATTGGGTGAGTCTAGATTGCTTTACTAAGGAAGCAATCTTCTCTGATGGAGATTTTTCTTGGATCTTTCAATGGGATAGGAAAGTACTACCTACATGTTTGATATCTTCTATATCTTTTGAGAAAATAATGAGGAAGGAATGTACATGCTATCTTGCACATGTAATGGATACTAGGGTTGACAAACCTACCTTATTTGACATACCCATAGTGAAAGAGTACAGTGATGTTTTTCTTGATGAATTGTCAGGATTACCTCTAGTTAGAGAGGTTTATTTTGAGATCAATACAACTCCAGGTACTCAACCTATTGCACAAGCACCATATCGCATGGCTCCAACTGAATTGAGAGAGAAAAAGAAGCAACTGCAAGAATTGCTAGATAAGGGTTTTTATTTGACCTATCACATCACCATGGGGAGCACCAGTGCTATTTGGGAAGAATAAGGATGTAATAATGTGTTTGTGTATTGATTATAGGAAAATCAAAAAATTCACTATCAAGAATAAGTATCCTTTGCCTAGGATCGATGATCTTTTTTATCAATTGAGAGGGGCAACAATGTTTTTTAAGATTGATTTGCAGTCATAATAATCACGGGCTCAGGATCAAGGTTGAAGATGTCCCTAAGATGCTTTCAAGACCATATGTGGCCACAATGAGTTTTGTTATGTTGTTTGGTCTAACCAATGTGCCAACAACTTTCATGGACCTGATGAATAGAGTATTTCGTCAATACCTTGATTAGTTCATTGTTGTTTTTAAAGATGATATCTTGATATATTCTATGAGTAGAGCATTTATGATTAAATTTACACTTATCGAGACAAAATAATGTATATGCCAAGTTTAGTAAATGTGAGTTCTGGTTATCTGAGGTGGCATCTCTAGGCCATGTGATTTCCGCTGAAGGGCTTTGTGTATATCCTAGGAAGGTGGAATTTGTACTCCAGTGGGAGAATCCTAATACACCCATTGAAGTGAGGAGTTTTCTTGGCTTAGCAGGATATTAAAGAAGGTTTATACATGAATTCAACATTATTCCTATGCCTTTGACTCATTTGACGAGGAAAGAAGTCCAATTCATATGGACACATCAGTGTGAGCATAGCTTTCAACAACTAAAGTGTTATGTTGTCTATTGTGATGATTCTAAGAAGGGTTTAGGTTTTGTTCTTATGTAGTTAGATAAGTTAGTGGTATATTCTTCTAGACAGTTGAAGAAGCATGAAGAAAACTACCCTACTTATGACCTAGAACTTGTTGCAGTAGTCTTAGTACTGAAGACCTGTCGACATTATTTATATGGAGAGTCTTGTCAGGTATACACTGATCATAAGAGCATGAAATATATCTTCACACATAAAGATCTAAACTTGAGACAATGTAGATGGCTTGAATTGATTAAAGACTATGATGGCAGAATTGATTACCATCCTGGAAAGGAAAATGTGGTGGCAGATGCATTGAGTAGAAATTCATCATCTTCTATGCCTTCGATAGAGATGAATTCCATGGCATGCATTAGAAGGGACATGCTTTTGTCTCTAAGGGAGAGGAATGTGTATATGGATTTGACATCTTCTGATGGTCTTTTGGCACAATTCCAAATAAAACATATGTTGGGGCAACATATTAAACAAATTCAAGGCATCGATCCTAATATTCAAAATTTAATGAAAGAGAAGCAAGAAGGGAAGAGAGAAGGGTTCCACTTCACAAATGAGGATATTTTATGTTTTCAAGGAAGGTGATGCATTCTAGATCAGGCAGAGCTGAGAAATATTATGCTCGAGGAATCAGATTCTTTTATGTATGTGATGCATCCAAGTATTTTCAAAATATATAAAGATATCAAGGAATTATATTGGTGGCCTAGAATGAAGAAATATGTAGCTGATTTTGTTGCAAGATGTGATGTATGTTAGCAAGTAAAGGAAGAACGTCAAAGACCCACTAGGTATTTACAGCCTTTGCCTATACCAGAGTGGAAATGGGATCATGTTAATTACCGTGGATTTTGTAGTCGGCTTACCCCATTCTTCTAAGGCACATGATTTCATATGAGTTGTCATAGATAGATTGACAAAGACAACTCATTTTCTTCATGTCCATATGTCTTTTTCTGTTGAACGACTAGCTCAGATATATGTTAATAGGATAATCATACTACATGAGTTCCACTTTCTATTGTATTAGATAGAGGTCCACAGTCAGAATAGATTACATGAAGCAATGGGAACTCAGTTAAAGTTAAGTAGTGCTTTTCATCCCCAGGTTGATGGACAACTAGAAAGGACAGTACAAACCCTATAAGACATTCTTAGGGCATGTGTTCTACTGTTCCCTGGAAGTTGGGACTCACATGTTAGCCTGATCGAATTTGCGTATAATAATGGTTGACAATCTAGTCTTGCATATAATAATGGTTAACAATCTAATCTTGGAATGACACATTATGAAGCTCTATATGGCAGGAAGTGTAGATCTCTAATATGTTGGTATGAGGTTGGTGAGAGATAGATAAACCTGTCAAATAGGTGGGTGGGTTGGGTTTATCTTGGGTCATTGCAGGTCTAGCGGGTGCGGGTCAAAAATATACAATTCTAAATGGGTGGAAGATAAGCAAACCCAAACCCGACCCAGTGGGTTGTTGGTTGACCCGCATGTGCCCATTTAAAATGTGTCAAATCAGTAATAAGTTGATTGTTGCTTCCCTTAACACTAAAAATAATTATTAAAATAGCTTGTAACTATGTTTTTGATGTCAAATATAGTACAAAAGACCAACCAACTACTATATTTGACGTCAAACCAATAGATTACTTATTGTCTTATATTTATACAAAATTAAAAGAAGAAAAACAACAACTAGTTGTTGTATTTAGAAGTAAAATAGGAAAAGTACATGTTGTTTTGAACATAAAATATTAAAATAGGTAACACATACTGTATTTATTTAAAATTATACATCCTTGTTATTAAAAGTACTTTTTATCCATTTCAAGCACAAAATAAAGAGAATACAATTGTTGTAGTTGAAGTTAAAGATTTAATATGTGTGAAATGAAGAACATCTGCTAAGTATGTGTATATTATGTATATAAATATATTTACTTCAGTTAACTGGGTCACCCACGGGTGCCTATGGGTCATCTGTGAAATCCGCTATGTAAACGGGTGGATATGGGTTTGAGTGATTTGTGATGGGTGAAAAATTTCAACACCCAAACCCAAATCAAATGGGTCGACTCATGGGTGCTCACAGATTTGATCCAATTTGATAGGTCTAGAGACAGATGTTGGGACCTGAGATAGTACAGCAAACTCCTGAGAAGATCTTTGTGATATGCCAAAAATTAAAAGTTGCACAGGATAGACAGAAGAGCTATGTAGACCATAGGCATAGACCTCTTTAGTTTCAATAGGGATTCTAGTATATCTAAAGGTTTCTCCTCGGAAAGGTGCTCTCAGATTCGGGAAGCAGGACACGTTAGCTCCTAGATATATGGGACCATATCCTATTCTGCAACATGTTAAAAAAGTAGCTTACCGACCTGAGTTACCACCTGAATTAGAGAAGATACATGGTTTTTTCCATGTCTCTATGCTAAGAAAGTGTCATCCTGATACTGATAAGATCTTCTATCCATCTGATTTACAATTGGCAGATGACGTGACCTATGAGGAAGGCCCAATTCAGATTATGGATAGGAAGACAAAAGTTTGTGTAGATGTGAGATACATATGGTGAAGGTTGTGAAAACATCATGGATTTGAAGAAGCAATATGAAAACTTGAATATGAGATTCAGAGATTCCATCCCGGCCTTTTCAATAGTTCCGGGATGAAACTCTAAAAGGAGGGGAGATTTGTAAGGACCCATTCGTAAATTACATTAAATTCTATTTCAATCTTCCTAAGCATCAATAGTTATTGATTTAATTTTATCCTAATTAGGTTGAATATTAATTAAAATCTTAAACCTTATTTGTTAGATTAATGTTGTGAACGACTAGGTTAGTAGGGTTATAAATTGAAAATCCTAGTTGTATCATCAATAGAAAATGTGATGATGAATTTAGTGTTAAGTATTACAGTCTAGTAAATGATTTTTATTATTTTCTATGTAACTCATATTACCTTAAATTTTGTATATGTATTGTATAACTCAAGTGGGATTGTTAGTGAAATATTTCAGAATTTTTAGAGTATCTTGAACTTGTTGGTCGGTCGAGTTTTCCCAAGACAAACTCAGCCGACCATGCTATACATGCTGAAGTATAGTAGTGTAATATTTGATTTTAATAATTTATTGGCTTATCCAATTGATTTTAAATTTTCATTATAGCTTATATACTTGGTTTTAGATAACTTATTAAATATTAGTAATTTTTTGAGCATTTTATATCACAAAAGAACCTTGTTTTGGTCGAGTTTCTATCAGGAACAACTCGGTCGACCATATTTTCTGGAAAAGAAAGGACTGAAAGTATTTATAATTAATTATTCCAAGTACCTTAATGAGTAAATAGGACATTATTATGACCCAAGAACCTCCCATTTCCTTCCTACACTTTAGAGCTTCGAAATTCTTGAGAGAAGAGGGGATTCTAAGGTTTGGAGAATCTGAAGTTGAAATTTCAAATTTTCAGAGTTCTCTCTTTCCAAAGTCAGTAAATTCTATATAGATCATCAATCTTTGCTAGATTTAATTTCCTTTACTCTTTCCTATATATAGAACTCATCAATCTACTTATTTGGATCAGAAGATCCAAATCAATCTCTTCTCTCATTCTTTTTCTTCATTTCTTCTTCTTCTAAGTTCTTGAGCATATAGGTGCAGGAAAATTTTGATTTCCTTAAAGCTAGAATTTGATTCAAGAATTAGTAGTAGATGGGCTATTAAATCCAGGTACTTCACACATGAGGTGAGTGATGTAGATTCATTTGAAAACTCTTGTTGAATTATAACATAAAATCTACTCATTAAAGTACAATTGGTGGAAATTGAGCAACTCCAACATTATATAGTAGTGTTTTCAAAACTAAAATCCTAATCCACATATTCCAACATTATATAGTAGTGTTTTCAAAATTGAACTGAACTGCCTGTCTGACATTATATAGTAGTGTTTTCAAAACTAAAATCCTAATCCACATATTCCAACATTATATAGTATTGTTTTCAAAATTGAACCAAACCGTCGATTGAACATTATATAGTAGTGATAGTGTTTTCAAAACTGAAATCATAATCCACATATTCCAACATTATATAGTAGTGTTTTCAAAACTAAACTGAACAGCTGGTTTGACATTATATAGTAGTGTTTTCAAAACTGAAATCCTAATCCACATATTCCAACATTGTATAGTAGTGTTTTCAAAACTGAACCGAACCGCCGGTCCGACATTATATAGTAGTGTTTTCAAAACTGAAATCCTAATCCACATATTCCAACATTATATAGTAGTGTTTTCAAAATTGAAATCCTAATCCACATATTCCAACATTATATAGTAGTGTTTTCATAACTGAACTGAATCGTCGATTTAATTGGATTGACTGGTTCCACTGGTGGGCCTTTTACTATGGTGACCGATTCATTTTTTCTAGTTCAAATTTTTTTGGTGTCGTTTCCGGTCCAACCGCTTCAACCACTCTGATTGAACCTGACTCAATCCAATCTGAGTCAACACCGTTCCAACCACTGGTATGGTTCTTAAAATATTATTCTATAGGACTATTTTGCTTTCTTAATCTTGAATATGATTCTTGTCTTGATCCTTGTAAATTAAGCAAATGGATGTTAAATTTTCTTGATCATGAGTAATAGCATTTCTTATATTCAGTTTGCACATTCTTATTATCTATACATTGCAAATGTTGTGTATAGATTAAATATGGAGTATTGTGTGTAACATGTGTATTCTTGAGTTGTGATTGGTCATTTGAATTTATATGATGGAAAATGATATATAGGGTATCGGTAATCTGAATTGAAACACCGTGTATCTCTGAAATCTTAATCCACATATCTAAGGTTAGAACGTGAAATAACATATATGTCATATAATTGCCTCATATTTTCCTTATAGTGAGTAAATGCACTTAACATGCATTATAACCTTAGTCATCTAGATAGGAGACTTAGACACTGTGATTTTCTCCCGAGGTCTGCATTGGGGAAATGAAATGGGATTCCTTATAATAGTCCTTGGATTATGAAAAGGAATGTTGGATTGTGATTCTTGACCTTGAAGGCCAGGTCACTAGAATTTAGGAAAGATTTCAAGATGAGATACTAACCTAAATTATCTATTGCTAAGTAAATGAAATGAATTGTATTTGGAACATTTCTATAGAAACTATGACCATGATGTGAAAGGGATCAGTAGGGATAGCTTTGTATAGTATCTCATACATGATGCCCTATCTTTGATATTTATGTCATTAAACCTATCTCATGTACCTGAGATGAGGTTTGTAAGGTAGAGAGGCTTTATGCTCTTACCTAGACAGTGTTTGGCAACTGTAAGGGAGATTAGAGTTTGTTGTTTATATAAGGAATTCCAATTAATCCTAAGATGTGGATAGTGAGTTGTTGACACGAGAACCTGGTGTGACGACTTTTACTTGATCAAGTACAAATCAAGTAATTTCAGGGCAAACCTAACAATGAACCATGACAAGCCAAGAATAAGATTTGATTATGTATCTCTAATTACATGGTAGGTTATTTGTTATTTCATGTTCGTTCTATGTAGTTTACATCTGTTGTTACCTGCATGATATTTGTCATTGTTTGATTTAATCTAAAATTCACTTATTTCTGATCAGTTTAAAAATAATTAGTTCAATGTAGGTTTTTTATTGAACCTGTTCCACTCACTCAGTATGCTAATAAGTGGTGGTTTAAATTTTTACATGTAATGATTCAGCTTTAGTTCACCCAGGAGTTCCTCATCCACGGTGATCTTTTCTTTACCATCTAGGTGGAGAAATCTCTTCTTGTTATAGGTTATATGTATAGGTTGTCCTTGTATTAGGGAATTTTGGGAGGTTGTGTGCTTGTAGTGGTGTACTTTATCTTGATCTAGGTTGCTTATGTGAATGTAATATTGTAACTTTCTACTTCACGTTGTATTAGAGTTTTATTTTGAAAAATGCTTACATCTAGGGTTGCTTATATATGATCCGATGAAAATGAATATTATTTTAATTGCTTGTGCCAGATCTGAAAATAAATGGAAAAATAATTATTTGTGTTTTTTATATAATCGAATGTTTTGATTCCAGAATTTAAGTGCTAATATTGAGAATTAGTGTGGGTAGTTTGGATAACACTGTGGGTCTCAAAGGTGGGGTCCCACAAAAGTCAGATTGGCGTCCCCCTGATGACCTGATCGTTGGGACACATTGTATACATCACCTGCCCGTGCCCATACACGCTTGATGCATCATTTGGTGTCACCCTGATGACGTGGCCGTTGAGACACTTTGTATACATTACCTATTGGCAATAATAAAACTATGGTTGATTGTCATAGTTTACTGGATGATCGTCTTGTCTCCCTTTAATTCCATTAGAAACCTAGATGGACAATTCTCATTACATGGGCCACCTACTTCAATCGCTCGCCCTCCACCTTCTATATCAGAAAGTCTGGCAGGAAGCAACCATTCAAGTAACATGTGGAACAGACTTTCTTTTAAGAGTTGGGAAACATCTTATTCAACTGCGCGGCGTGGTCAATATACTATTTTCGTAAGGCGTGCATAAAGTTCACATATGCTCATCACTCGTCACGGCAAAAAAAGCTTCGGCCAATCAAATCAGGTCTCTTGCATGGTGAGATGTCAACTGAGCCGCTAAAACGTGCTCTTGCAGAGTTACGCAATGTTTTACCGTATACACATCTTCGTTAAATTTACAGTCAAGCGGGTATCAATTCCAGTAAATATTAAATTCTGTCAGACATTAAATTAATAGATTGAGAAGTGTAACATTTTACAGCTTGTATCCGTATAACCTATAGCCCTAGTGTAACCAAGCTAAGAAGGTCAACTCCGGCAATCATTAGGTAAACAAAAATGCCAACCTTTGCTGCATCTGTTAGCCTGATACGGTCGTGTGACTCGTTGTCATGATCCGTCTTTTGGTGTAACAGTGGCGTACCCAATCTCCACAACAGCCCTTATCCAAGTATATCTTTGAGTAGATGCGACGACAGCAATCTCAGGAAACAGTAACTCCAAATCAGCTAAGACGTCATGCATGCAGCATTCAACATATCCTTTTAGAAAGAATTTAAAGAAATGGTTTCTCATAATAAAGCATTCCAAGCAGCACCGTCGCCTTCACCACACTTTTCGTGTACATCTGGCATCCTCGCAACGGAATTGCATATTCCACTACAACTCCAATCAAAGGAAGCCACACAGACATTCCCTGCTTGAGCTTTCCACTCGCAATCTGCAAGGTAAACCGACGTTATGAATAACCATTAAGTAGTTTACAAAGACTTAAGTGAGTGCAAGCCTTGCAGCGAATTACCAATTTCTCCTATTCTTTTCAATATTAAGGCTCAAACTGTACTGAGTGCCCTTCGTCTATCCTCATAAGTATATCCCCAGATTACCCCTCCCCTTCTACCTTTCTCGTGCGGACCTCCCCACTCGGCCCCCACGCACCAAGTCCACTTGCCACTGTTGGTTGTCTTTCCATTGCCCCTATTGTGCTCACACTGCCAACCCCTCTCGGTTGCCCAACTCCACTGTCACCCCCCAAACAAGCCCTTGGTAGACCCTTGCACACCCAGCTGTGACCACTGCAGTTAAAGCAGTCCCTCCCCACGAAGCCAGCAATGACAGCCTACCCTCACTGTGCCAGCCCCCTCCCACATCAACCCACACACAAGTTGGGAGGTGGGAAGACAAAGGAGGGGTATATTGGGTATGGTAGATTATGTTGCCATAGACGTGACAACCAGTGTTGAACCATCCTATGTTATTTCCAAATAAGGAATACACCTGATGACTGGGGCCAGAAGTTGGACTCATTTTGACACTTTGCCATCCAATAATCAATATCAAAAGAAAGTATATTAGAAAAGTCTACCTGGTGGAGTTCCACAACACATCGACCGTTCATCTATGTGTTCAACTTCGAGTCCAATAAACCAAGAACCAAGTGACACATCTTCATTAGCATATTTGTGCAGAATAGGTCTGAAAAAATAATTTGAAAACTATAAGTTATAACTTGGTCACATAATTAATCACACAAAATAGATTCAGTACAGGTTACTCACTGGTTGGTTGATATGTATGTGGCTAGTTCTTGCGATATCGCATATATCTGCCCAGTTGCATGACGGAAGTATTTATTCCCAGCCTCCCCAAACTTCCAGTACTCAGCTTCGTGGTATTTGACGTTCCTATAACAGATTTGAGGTTAGCAAAGAGACTATAAAGAGCCAGTTTGAGGTATTTATGAATTCAGTTATTGGAAAATTGTTACTTTTGGAAGAGTACTGGACCAGATTTCATGCATCCAATGTACACTCTAGGCTTTGATCTATAACGAGCAAGTGTAGCTGCAAGAGTTCCTGTATGGGAACAAAAATAAAAATAAAAAAAGAATTGTAAACAGAAGCAATCAAGTTGTAATGAAGAAGGTCAATAAGCCCGTAAAGATCATATGTGTACCTAAATTGACATGCACATCATCATCAACTTTAACATAAAAGTCAGCATCCCACATTGAAACCGCGGTGGAAAAGAAAATCTTTGTTTTGGCTGACAACTCATGGTACCCTTCAACGTGATCCTGGTGAACCATAACCACAGATGTCATGGAAATATAATAGCTGCTTTAGAAAGAAGGAATTCTCAAGAGAATCATATTAGTGATAGTACCATCCTAAGGAAATCATGATGTTGGGCTTCTTCGGAATCAATAGCTCGATCAAGAATACTGTTGGAGGTTGCACTGCAGCAGACACTTGTTCAGTTTAACCAGACATCATCCATAACATTTGCAACAAGCTAATAGGGGATTAAAGTACATAAAGTTTGAACGTTAAAGAGAGGGTTAACTCCTTCAGGACACAAAAACAGGTTTAAAGCCTTACCCACCTATATCATGGTGACATGTGTCTGTTAACATATATATTCCTGTTTTATGTATTCTGTTATTTATTTTGTTATTTTCATATTATATGTGGACCTCTCTGTAAATGTTTCAGTTTTATATATATGAGGGTGCACACATTGTGCAACCCTACGCTTCCCAGAATCACCGTCTCTGTCACATGGTATCAGAGCAGGGATCCAAAACCTAGCCGTCATCTACCCACCTCTCCCTCCCTTCTCTCTCTCTCCCCGGCGCCGCCGTCCCCCCCCCCCCCGGCCCCGCCAACCGCCGGCCTCCCGCCGCTGGCTCTCCTCCTCCCTGCTGCCCGCGGCGCTGCGAGCCGGCAGGTAGCACCGCCACCAGGCCGACAGCTTGCCGCCGGGCCGCTAGGGAGGGGTTTGCGGCCCCCTTCTCCATATCCGTCGGACGGTCTGGCTTCGTGAGGGAAATCTTCGCCTGATCCTGTCCGGTGGTTTGATTCAGACGTGACGTAAACCGATTCCTTTTTCGATTTTTGCCTGTCTGCCCATGTAAGCATTTGCGCCGCCGGGTTTCCTGTTACGCCTCGACGTAGTCTGTATGTGAGGGGTCATTTGTGCTAGTTTTGTGCCTGTTTCTGTCTGCCTGGCCGCGTAGTCCGTCTCCTACCTGTTCGTGCCTGCCTGCGCCTGCTTGTTCGTGCTTGCCTACTACTGTGTCTACTGCTCTCATGGCGTCCTCGGGCGATGACTTCCGCCGTCAAGTTACAACTGTGAAGCTTGACGGGCGCAACTACCAACATTGGGTATGCTCCATGGTGATTTATGCAAAATCCCAGGAAAAGTACTCGCATCTGACCCGTGCCAGTCCGACACAACCTGCAGAGGACGCTGACTCTAAAGATGTGCAGGCGTATGACGACTGGGTTCGTAACGACTCGACCATGATGACATGGATTCTCAACAGCAGCGTTGAGAAGATTAGCGTCACACTCTTTCACTTGCCTACGGCGAAGCAGATGTGGGATCAGCTCGTCGACACATACTCGCATAGCCAGAACCCCAAGAAGGTGTTTGACATCACCAAGCAGCTGGGACGTCTACAATTCACGGGGGCGGACATTGCGGATTACTTCTCTGACTTTACTGGATTGTGGGGGGAACTGGAGTCCTATCACCCCCTATCCACGGACCTGGCTACTATGCAGCGTCAGTGCTAAGAACTGCAGTTAGTCCAGTTCCTTTGTGGACTGCCTGAGTCATATGCTGGTGTTGTGGACCAGATCTTAGCCAGTGACCCTCTACTGTCACTGCAGAGTGCCTACAAGCGTCTTCAGCGTCTGCCTTCGTCTTCACCGTCACTGGTTACTGATGTTGGGGAATCTACTGCACTTGCAGCCACGTCCGGTCGTGGTCGTGGTCGTGGTCGTGGTCGTGGTCGCTCTACTGACAGCCGCCCTCCCCTGGGTGCAGGACGAGGTCGTGCTGCTTCTGGTTGTGGGGCCCCTGCTGCTGCCCCTACTGCTACTGCGTGTCCCCAGCCAGGACAGCGTGTATGTACCTTCTGTGGCCGGTCCAACCATATTGAAGACAAATGCTGGGAGAAATATGGTATGACGGCGTGGGCCAATGCAGCTGCTGACTCTACTCCTGCATCGGAAGGAACGACTCAGCCTACTAACTTTGTCTCCTCGGGTGCGACTGCGGACTACATCCGTGCTGAGGTGGAGCGCCTGCTACTTGAGCGTGTTGGCTCGTCGTCTACTTCTTCGACTAGTGGAGCTCATGCTGCCACTTATTTTGGTTATGACACTGCCTTCCTGAGTACCTCTTCTTCTACTCCTGGTAATACTAAATGGATCATAGACTCCGGTGCTTCTTCGCATATTTCTGGAAATCGATCTTTCTTTAAAACATTATCTAAACCTGCTCGTCCTTCTTCTGTTATGCTTGTTGATGGTTCCAAGTCTGCGGTATCTAGAGTAGGGGATATTATTTCTGAGTTTCTGCTGAAATCTGTCTTATATGTACCTCGATTTTCTCTTAATCTATTATCTGTCAGCAAGATATTGAGAAGTCTACAGCGTAGCCTGACATTTATTCCTGGTTCATGTGTTTTTCAGGACCTTCGCACGAGGATGAAGATTGGTGGGGGGTATGAAGGTGTTGATGGACTATACTACCTTGATCATTTGTCGAAAGCAGAGAAAGCGGTTGTAGCTTCTGCACTATCTACATCTGTTTCTGCATTACAGTGGCACTACCGGCTGGGACATCCATCATCTGAAAAGCTACGTCATTTAGTTTCTGATATTGGCACTTGTAGCTTTCAGTGCGAGTCATGTCAGCTAGGAAAGCAGACTAGAGTTGTTTATCCTAGACGCAGTCATATTAGCAGTAAAAACATTTTTGATTTAGTGCATTCTGATGTATGGGGCCCTTGTCATGTGCCAAGTTTATCTGGTCACAAGTACTTTATTTTGTTTATTGATGATTTTTCTAGGACTACTTGGTTGTTTATGATGAAAAGTAGGTCCGAAGTTATGTCTACTATCAAATTCTTTTTTGCTGAGGTGAAAACACAATATGGTGTGCCTGTAAAAAAATTTCGTACTGACAATCCGCTTGAGTTTGTTAAAAAAGATGTGGATGTTTTTTGCAAATCTGTTGGTACGTTACATCAGACTTCATGTGCTTATACACCTCAACAAAATGGTGTGGCTGAGCGTAAAAATAGACATGTGTTAGAAGTTGCCAGGACTATTATGATGCATACTCATGTTCCTCGCTCGTTTTGGCCTGAGGCTATCTTGACTGCTTGTTTTCTGATAAATAAAATGCCATCATCTGTGATTGGAAACAAAATACCTATTCAAGTTCTTCAACCAGATATTCAGTTATTTACTGCGTCTCCTCGGATTTTTGGATGTATTTGCTTTGTAAGGTTGCTTGGACCAGCTTCTGATAAACTTTCTCCTCGTACTGAGAAGTGCACTTTTTTGGGGTATTCTCACACCCAAAAGGGATACAGACGTTACAGCCCCACTGCGAGAAAATGGTTTACTAGCAGTGATGTTGTATTTTTTGAGGATACACCTTACTATTCTACTCGAGGAGAAAGTTTACAGCCTGACCTTATTGCCTCTCCTTTGCCAGTTACTACTGATTGTGTGCCTGATATTACTGATACTGTGACTACTGAGCATACTACTCCTCCTATTATTGTTTATCAACGCAGGAATAGAGCACCTCCTACACAAGAACCCCCCCAGGAAAACCAATCTTCACCTCTAGAAGGTTCTGCTACACCTGAGGTAACTTCTGACCTTGACATACCCATCGCTCTTAGAAAGGGTACTCGTTCCTGCACATCTCATAGTATTGCTCAGTTTGTTTCCACTGATCATCTGAATGTCCATTCTAGCAATTTTGTATATGCCTTATCTGTTGTGGTTGTTCCAAAGAATGTTCAGGATGCCTTAAAGAGTACTGCTTGGACGTCTGCTATGAAAGAGGAAATGTTGGCTCTAGCTGAAAGAGATACTTGGGAGTTGGTGGATCCACCCCCTCAGTGTAAGCCTGTAGGCTGCAGATGGGTATATGTTGTGAAATACCAACCTGATGGCACTGTTGAAAGGCTGAAGGCACGGTTAGTTGCTAAAGGCTACACACAAACCTATGGTATTGACTACTTCGAGACCTTCTCTCTTGTTGCTCGTCTTAACTCTGTCAGAATTCTTCTTTCTGTTGTTGTTAATCTTGATTGGCCACTGCTGCAGCTAGATGTGAAAAATGCCTTCTTGTATGGTGATTTACAAGAAGAGGTCTATATGGAGCAACCTCCTGGGTTTGTTGCTCAGGGGGAGTCTCACAAAGTTTGCAGGTTAAAAAAGTCTATCTATGGACTCAAGCAGAGTCCCCGTGCCTGGTTTGACAAATTGAGCAAAATTATGATTGAATTTGGGTTTCTGAGATCTCAGGTGGATCATTCTGTTTTCACCAAGAAGACTTCAGCTGGTATTATTATTCTGATTGTCTATGTTGATGACATTATTATATCTGGCAGTGATTCTCTTGGTATTCAGGCTACTAAAGCTCATCTAGGAAAGCACTTTGCTACCAAAGATTTGGGCAAGCTTTGGTATTTTCTGGGAATAGAGGTCTCTAGAAACTCTAATGCTCTTGTGTTGTCTCAGAGAAAATATGTCTTAGATATATTGCAGGAGACTGGTATGCTTGGAGCGAGACCTGCTGATACTCCTCTAGATCCCAATGTGAATTGGGATGATGATTCTTCTCCATTTTTTGCTGATAATAAAAAGTACAGGATGCTGATTGGTAAGCTCATTTACTTGACTGTTACTAGAGCTGATATTTCTACTGCAGTGGGCCTTCTTAGCAGGTACCTTGATAAACCCAGACAGTGTCACTGGGATGCGCTATGTCATATTCTAAGATATTTGAAGAAGTCTCCTGGCAAGGGACTTCACTACAGAAAGAATGGACATTGTTCTCTTGAAGGGTACTCTGATTCTGATTATGCAGGAAGCAAAGTTGACAGAAAATCTACTTCTGGGTATTGTACTTATATTGGAGGCAATCTTGTTACCTGGAGGAGTAAAAAACAAAATGTTGTGGCCAGGTCTAGTGCTGAAGCTGAATACAGAGCCATGGCCCATAGTGCCTGTGAATTATTGTGGGTGCGCTCTCTGTTAAAAGAGTTTGGGATTGACTCTTCTTCTGCTATACCCATGCATTGTGACAATAAAGCTGCTATCTTCATTGCTAATAATCATGTCTATCATGAGCGCACCAAACACATTGAAGTCGACTGTCATTTTATTCGGGAATCCATTCTTACTGGCAAGATCTGCACTCCTTTCACGCAATCTGAAGACCAAGTTGTTGATATCTTCACCAAGCTGCTGGCGAAGAAGCAATTCTGCACACTGATGGACAAGTTGGGCATGATTGATATCTATGCTCCAACTTGAGGGGGAGTGTTAACATATATTCTTGTTTTATGTATTCTGTTTTTTATTTTGTTATTTCCATATTATATGTGGACCTCTCTGTAAATGTTTCAGTTTTATATATATGAGGGTGCACACATTGTGCAACCCTACGCTTCCCAGAATCACTGTCTCTGTCACAGTGTCCAATATGATTTATTTTTTCATTGAAGAATAACAGAAAAACACTCTTGATATGTTAAGCCAGTAGATTGGTAACTGCTACTGCACTAAGATTATATTTCAAAGTTTAGCATTATACGTTTATTCCAGGATAACATGGGATATTTAGAACCCAGTTAATACTTTTCCAGCTTGAAGTCTTATTTTTCTAGGAATAAAAAGAATTAACTGATAACGGATCGTAACTGGACAATCACATCACAGGGAAACTAAAAATCTGAACTGTCAAAAAGTCTGTTATAGTTGCAGCTCTTGATTATTTTGTTTGTGTGAACAAACATGTGTTAGTTCTATTTGAAAAGGGCTCGACAAAACAAAACTACTATACAAATACAAGAGCATTAAACTCGCTTTTGATGATCTCTCGAAGCACTTTTCCCATCATGTGTCTCCCTCAGGATGTCCTTCCGATTCTTTCTTTCCAAACGTTGGGGAGGAGCAGCAAGGTCAGAAACCTTCCTTTTCCCTGCACTTGCATAATGCATTCAAAATGTACCACTTTCATATCCTGGTATGAGTGGTGCTGAATCTAGTTAGCATGGTCGCAGCCAAACAAGATGTATGCCTTAGTCTCTGTGTCCAGCTGGCAGAGCAAACAGCAAGATGCCAAAGTGGCTCCTCCCCTTCCTAAAAGTCATGAAAAGTCAGCTTTTTCCAGAAGCTCGTTCACGCTTGAATAGGAAAATGGTCATCAGTCTTGGTACTTTACCAATCCGTAGCCATTTTTTGAGGTCAATTTTTCGTGGCAGTGCCGATGAAGGTTCCATGCCTCTTTAGGTTTAATCTTCCACCCACCACCAAGGAAAACTGTCCACAAAAGGCAAAATGTTATGACTAGATGAGATCGTTAAAACACTACACATCAAGAAGGCTTGTCCAGGGGTTTGAACCCCAGGTCCCTCCATTGGGGTACCTCGGTCGTGCGTGCGTGTGTGTGTGTGTGTGTGTGTGGGGGGGGGGATATATATATAGAGAGAGAGAGAGAGTCAGGCTAGAATACACTCGAGTGTACAGATCACACCGTACACCTCAATGGTGTTTGCCTATCTAGACCATGTTTTTCCAAAATCTAATCCATTGATCTTCATGGTTACAATAATAATAGGTCACATACAAAATTTGAACTCATTTGGATGAGTGTAAGTCACTCATCCAAGGACAACAAAACCGACGCACAAAACTAATTTGAAATACATGATTTTTGCCTCCTTTAGATGCACGACCTATAAGTGTCCAAATGAGCTAAAATTTATTATATAGTATGTTCTTATGATAATTAAGAAGATCAACGGTTTAGATTTTTCAAAAATTTACTATATATATGTAATAGAAAGACACCTAAAGACTGCAGTAAGTATATATATATATATATATATATATATATATATATATTGTGTATAGTGTATATATATGTATGCATGTGTATATATATATTGTGTATAGTGTATAAATATGTATGCATGTGTGTATATATATATATTGTGTATATATATTATGTGTATATATATATGTATATATATAGTGTATAACATATATATATTGTGTATAGTGTGTATATATATGTATGCATGTGTGTATATATATTGTGCATAGTATATATATATATATATATATATATATGTGTGTGTGTGTGTGTGTGTGCGTGCGTGCATGGCGTGCACGTGCGGGCGGGCGCACGTGTGTGTGTGTGCGGGCGGGCGTGTGTGTGTCCATGTGTGTCTGTATGTATGTTGTGTGTGTATGTATGTATTAGGTTTTTAAAAGTAACTATGATACCTAAGAAGTAACTATTTGACCTGAAAAGTAATGCTAAATATACAGTAAAGAGTTTTCTTGTACATGTCCTATATTTAGCTTTGTTACTTGTCAGGACAAATAGTTACTTCTTGTACTAAATAGTTGCTTTTCAGTAATAATAGTTAATTTTCATACCTAGTAGTTACTTTTCTGGACACAGGTAGCCTAAACTACAATACTCGGGCGGGTAATGGTGGAACTCCCAATATGTGTGTAAATATATATATGACTATTATCCGGTGTACTGCAAGTACACTGAAGCCCACTAATTTTCCAAGATGTTTTAATTAGTTTGTCCAATTTATTACGTGTATAGTGAAGAGAGGAATCTTTGGTATAGCCTAGCCTATCAGCCCTCACCTCCCTAGCGATTGTGTATTCGATCTAGAGTTTTGGTGGGGGCCCACACCCCAAGCCCGAGAGGAGGGGTGGCGTCGTCAGAGCGTGCTTGCTCTCTCCCTCTCAGCCTCCTCCATCGTTCTTCCTTTCCAATACATGATTGAATTGAATGATATTGATGCTTCTGGTTCAGAGCTTTCTGTTGTGGTCATTGTGGTCATTGACGGTTCCGCACATGTGTGAGATCTTGTGGTAGACATTGAAGTAGTTCGTAAGGAAGTTTGAGGCAATGGAGGATTGATTGGGAGGTCGACTCCTCCCCCATGTTTTCTTCTTTTTTTGTTTGGTTATTTAATTTGGTACTTTTGACTATTGTTTGTCCCATGATTGTCATGGTCACGATGGTTTTCTTCCTTGTAAAAAAAAAATTCTTCCCTCACTTCTTAGGGGTTATCACTCCTTCCTTCATGGAATTGGCAACAACTAGGTTTCCCCAGATTTCTGACAAGTGTCAGGGTTTTCTCTTGACTCCTTTTTTGGAACCAAATGAGAGTTTCATCTATTCATGCCGAATTGAATCACCAAGAAGTTCATGGGAAATCATCGGGTTAGTTGTCTCCAGGTCATGTACGGGTAAGCGGGGTTTCGTTAAGGTAGATGATGTGCACGCCTGAGGAAGGATTATGTTCGAGAGTTGATGTATGTGTGAATATCAAGGATCCATGCACAAATGTTTTACCTATTTCAAATTGCATTGTGAAACAACCTGCATCCCCGTCGATACCATCGACAGGAGGTCGATGGTATCGAGCTTATCACAGCGATAGAACAGCACTCTGTCGATACCATCGACAGTGGAACAGCGGTGAAAATCGGCGATCGGCCTCCTGGTTCTATCTTTATTATATTATTTGTTTTATTGTTTCTCTATTATTTCCTCCTTTGTACCACTATGTATCTTACCCTAATATATAAAAAGAAGAGAGACGGCTATTGCCCTCTCAAGAAAGTTGCTCCTTGCAGCCAACAAATCTCTCGGTGTTCGTCTCCTCTCCTCCTCATCTCTTCTCATATGGTATCAGAGCGGCTTTGATCCGCCGCCCCGCTTCCTCAACAAGCCGCCGCCACAGCCTCCCTTTCTCCTTTCTCCTTTCTCCTTCTCAGCCGCCGCCCAACTTCTCCAGGCGTCGCGGCCACCCTAGCCGTCGGGCCGGCAGGAACAGCAGCCTGCCGCCGGCGCGGGTGTTGCTGGGCTAGCATCTGCTAGCCGTCTTCATTGCTGGATCGATAGCAGCTTTCCCTCGCTGTTGTAGATCTAGCCACCAAGGACCGGAGCCGCTAGCAAGCTTCCTGTTGATTTACAGCAGTTTTCGGCTAGTTCTCGGGAGCCGAAACTACTGTTTGGGAGTCTCTGGTTGATCCAACGGCTATCTAAAGCCCAATCTGAGGGACTCGTCTCTTCCTGAGTGCTCTCCTAATCACATATCCTCCATGTGTGATTAGGAAAATCGATTGGAGGTTGTGAATGCGTCAGTAACGCATTTATCCATTTTTTTGTGTTATGACGTGTATCTCTCTGTCACCTCATCTATCTCCGTGACATGTATCTCTCTGTCACCTCAATTTTCTCTGTGACGTATCAATCTGTCACTAAGTTCCCGTCTATAATGGAGGACACCAAGACTCCCTACAGTGAGGCATCTCCTATCCCCTCCATCAAGCTCAACGGGAAAAACTATCTTCTATGGATGAACGTTGTTCACACTGTCTTGGAATCTCGTGACAAGACGAGACATGTTGACTCGGGTCCCCTGGACTCTACTGATAAAGGATACGCTGAATGGAAGCGTCATGAAAGTCTTGTGAAGACTTGGTTATGGAATAGTATGGAACCTGCCATTGCGGCTAGGTTTATGTTCTATACTACAGCCAAAGAGATATGGGACGCAGTGAAGCAGCACTATTCTCAGGAGAAGAATGCTCTTCGGCAATTCATGATATATGATCGTCTGTTTGCTGAGAGGCAAGGTGATAGATCTCTTGAGGAATATTTTGGAGCTATTCAGGCACTTGCTCAAGAGTTGAGCTACTATCATCTTGTGACAGTTGTTGCACAGATCAAAGACAGAGACGACCTGGTTACTGCTAAATTTCTATCCGGGCTTAATCCCAATTGCGGTTCTGCCAAGAGTGTCATTTTGGCTTCTGATAAATTGCCAAGTTTTGCGGAAGCCTATTCGAGAATTCAATAGTCTATTTTTGAGTCTGTTAATCCTATCTCTACTATATCTTATGGGGAGTCTCATGCATCCGTAGCTGCTGCGGTGAGAAGAGGACGACCTGGTATGGGCAGAGGACGTGGGACATGTCCTAAGTGTACTTTCTGTGACAAACCGGGACATACAGTGGAGAGGTGTTGGAAGAAACATGGGAGACCTGCTGCACCTCCTGTGGGGGCAGCACACTGTGCC
The DNA here is from genome assembly GCA_963693085.1 of Alisma plantago-aquatica. NCBI lineage: Eukaryota > Viridiplantae > Streptophyta > Magnoliopsida > Alismatales > Alismataceae > Alisma > Alisma plantago-aquatica. Next base: position 492,678,413 of record OY856411.1, on the reverse strand, counting down.
ACCTCTACAGATTCCTCTCCGTCTTCAGCTGTGGACACCAATTCTGGGACCGGCATCACTCTCACTCAGGAGGAGTATGATCGGTTCATTCAGGCTACACAACACATGAGTGTGGGATCTTCATCTTCGTCATCAGCAAACCTGGCATCTACTGCGGGTAATCAGGCTACATCTCTCATAACTTCTGGCTCTACTTCATCTTGGGTAGTTGACTCTGGCGCGTCATAGCACATGACTGGTATGAAGAGATTGCTCCAATCTATTGACTCGTATATCCCTCACCAATCTGTCACACTGGCAAATGGTTCAGTGAGGAGAGTGCTAGTTAGTAGATCTGTCCCTCTAACACCCAAGATTGATCTTAAATCTGTACACTTTGTGCCTGAGTTTCCTTTTAATCTTCTTTCTGTTGCAAAATTGATTGACACTGTGCAAACAGGGGTTCTAGGTCCTGGCCGAGGTCCTCTCCTTGAGGTGGTCTCTCTTCAGTTAGGAAGTGACTGGGTGAGCTCTGTTCTCATCCAGTCCGATTCTTTGTTTCACCTCTATCATGCTCTGTTTGATGAGTTCATCTAGGCTCTGGTCTGTGCTGGCTGGTGGTGTGCACCATTTCCCTTATCCTCCTGATTGCTACTCTGAAGGTGAACATAATGCTATGCGAGAAGGAGTGTATTGGGGCTGATTCACCTACTTGGTCGTCACGATTTGGTGGTTGGATCTTCTCATCGAACTGGGTGGGTGACAGAGTTTATGTGCCAGTGGCAACTGTGCTCCTTTTGTTTCTTTCTTGTTGTATGAGTTTCCATGGCTCTGTGTTGACGTTTGATGGTGTGGAGGTTTGAATCTGGTTTCCTTCTTCTTCTACTTTCAGTAAGTGAGTTAATGCCAAGGAGAAGGGGAGTCAGATCCCTAGTTCTAGCTATCGATGCTGATGTACAGCTGCTGAAGTCACTTGTATGATCCAGTTTGATACAATAGGATGGTGCTGAAGATAAATTTCTTCTTTAGCATTAGCAGTTTGAGTGATATTGGATTGATGCCAACAAGGGAGTTCAAATACTGAAGTTAGCTGATGCTCTCCTTCCAATCGTAAAGTCTTTACAATTTGTGGGTGTGCATATCGAGAGTGGAGCTCCTTTACTGGTTGGGTGGAGTATCATTGGTTTTTTCTGTTTTTTGTCTCTTTTGTTGTCTTTCTCTCTGCATCCCTCTTTCCTTTGGGTCTTCTATACATGACCTTTGTTTATTTTGTTTGTCTTGGTAACCCTCCTTGAGGGTTAGGGGGTGCGCTTATGTTTGTACCTAAAGTTTTGGAATCAATAGCAACAGAGTTTTTAGCCGACCAAAAATAAATTGATTGACATTGTAAAATGTACGGTAACATTTGGGCTTTCTTGTTTTGTCTTACAGGATTTCAAGAGTATGAGGACGATTGGTGGGGGGCCTAGGAAAGGTGATCTCTACCTTTTCCACGGTGACAGTCTGCCTCGCCCAGTATCTGCTCCAGCTCCATCCATTTTGTTGAGTGGTTTCCCCTTACTATGGCATTGCAGATATGGACATCCGTCGTTAGAGAGCCTACGGAAGTTGGAACCTGAGTTGTCCCAAGTGTCATCTTTAGAGTGTTAGTCATGTCAGCTGGGAAAACATCATAGGTTGTCTTATCCTAGTCGTGTCAATAAGCGGGCATCTTGTCCTTTTGAGTTAGTCCACAGTGATGTATGGGGTCCTGTTAAAGACCAGAGTTATAATGGTTTTCGTTATTTTATTTCCTTTGTGGATGCTTTTTCCCGCATGACATGGATTTACCTTTTCAAAAGTCGAGAGTCCAGCTATCTATTGTGAAACATTTTCATAAAGAAATAAAGGTTCAGTTTGACTGCAATATAAAAACTCTCCAATCTGATAATGCTTTAGAGTATGTTCAAAAGGCTATGTCTGATTTTTGCAGTTCTGTGGGCATGATCCATTGCACGTCTTGTCCTCACACCCCTCAGCAAAATGGGGTGGCTGAGAGGAAAAATCGCCATCTTCTTTATATTGCTCGCTCGATCATGTTTCAATCCAATGTGCCTAAGAAATTATGGTCTGAAGCTCTTTTAACTGCTTGTTTCTTAATTAATAGACAACCATCCTCTGTTCTTAAAGGACAAACTCCTTTCTCTGTGTTACGACCCACGGATCAGCCCTTCTCTGTTCCCCTTAGAGTTTTTGGTTGCACTTCTTTTGTCCATAATTTTGACCTTAAGGCTGACAAACTTTCTCCTATGTCTATTAAAACCTTGTTCCTTGGTTATTCTAGTACTTGCAAAGGATACAAGTGTTACTGCCCTAGTCTTCGTCGCATGTTTGTGTCTAGGGATGTTACCTTCAATGAGACAACTCCATATTTCTCCGATGCTATGAGTAAGGGGGAGCAGTTGAGAGAGGGAGTGCCACCAGATTTTCAGAGTGAGAGAGTGGCACCATTTGTGCAGAGTGAGGGAGCGCCACCCATCATTCCTGATTATACTTTTATTCAAGACGAGCAGGCAGCTGACAGGCCTGTTATTCAGCAGTACCCATATGTTTATAGTAGGCGAGGCAGACAAGATCTAGAAGAGGTAGCGACACCAGTCCCTGAGCCTTCCTCGTCGTCTTCTACTCACGAGATTCCTGCAGAAGCATCAGATCTTGATCTTCCTATTGTTGTTCGGAAAGGTACTCGTACTTGTACTATTAGACATCCTATTACAAATGTATGTTATCTGTCCCACTTATCTAAGCAGGCCCGCGCTTTTGCTATTGGGATTGATTTTGTTGATATACCAAGGAATCACTATGATGCTATGAAGGACAGTGGCTGGAAACAGGCAATGCAGCTTGAGATGTCAGCTCTTTTGCATAATAGCACATGGGATCTTGTTGACTTACCTGCAGGAAAGAAAGCAGTGGGTTGCAGATGGGTTTTCACCATCAAACATAATCCGGATGGATCCATTGAGAGGTTGAAGGCCAGATTGGTAGCAAAAGGCTACACACAGACCTATGGAGCTGATTTCTTTGAGACCTTTTCTCCCGTAGCTCGTCTAAATTCTGTGCGGATTATTATTTCTCTGGCTACTACCTTTGATTGGCCCCTATTTCAGCTTGATGTGAAGAATGCCTTTCTACATGGTGACCTACAGGAAGAGGTATATATGGAGCAACCTCCTGGGTTTGTTGCTCAGGGGGAGTGTCAGAAGGTGTGTAAATTGAAGAAAGCCATATATGGGCTGAAACAGTCTCCTCGAGCTTGGTTTGACAAGTTCAGTGACGTTGTACTCCAGATGGGTTTTTCTCGCTCCATGACTGATCACTCTTTATTCTACTCTATCTCTTCTTGTGGCTCTATCATTATTGTTGTATATGTTGATGACATAGTGATTACTGGCAGTGATTCTACAGGCATATCTCGTGTGAAGGTTTGCAGAGACACTTCCAAACGAAGGATCTGGGTAAACTGAGATATTTTCTGGGCATTGAGGTGCTTAGATCTCATGCAGGTGATCTCAGAGGAAATATGTGCTTGACTTACTACAGGAGATAGGCATGGCTAAATCTAAACTGGTATCTACTCCTATGGATTATCACATCAAGGAGACGGTTGATGATGTTGAGTACTCAGATCCAGGATATTATAGGAGAATAGTTGGCAAACTAATATATCTGACTGTTACACGACCTGACATTTCTTTTGTTGTAGGCGTTGTGAGTCAGCATGTGCACTCATCACGACAGTCACACTGGACAGCAGTTTGTCGGATTCTGAGATATCTGAAGAGTGCTCCTGGTAAGGGGATCACTTATTCTAAACCCAAGGTGACTCCATCTACTTTGACTCTCACAGGGTATTCAAATGCAGATTGGGCTGGTGATCATACTGATAGAAGGTCTACATCCGGCTACTGTACCTTCCTAGGTGATCATTTGATTACTTGGAAAAGCAAAAAGCAGCATGTGGTAGCTAGATCCAGCACTGAGGCTGAATACCGTGCTATGGCCCATGCATGTTGTGAACTACAATGGGTCAAATCTGTTCTTTCTGAGTTAAAAATCACTATTATGTCTTCTATGGAGCTCAAGTGTGACAACCAGTCTGCTATACACATTGCCAGGAATCCTATCTTTCATGAGCGTACAAAGCATATAGAAGTTGATTGCCATTATATTCGTGATCAAATCAAAGATGGCACCATTGTGACGCCATACGTCAAGTCTGAAGATCAACTGGCGGATATCTTGACAAAGCCTTTGGGTCCGGCAGCTTTTCAGAGATTATGTGGCAAGCTGGGCATACACGATGTGTACTCTCCAGCTTGAGGGGGAGTGTGAAACAACCTGCATCCATGTTGATACCATCGACAGGAGGTCGATGGTATCGAGCTTATCACAGTGACAGAACAGCACTCCGTCGATACCATCGACGGTGGAACAGCGGCGGAAATCGGCGATCTGCCTCCTGGTTCTATCTTTATTATATTATTTGTTTTATTGTTTCTCTATTATGTTCTCCTTTGTACCACTATGTATCTTACCCTAATATATAAAAAGAAGAGAGACGGCTATTGCCCTCTCAAGAAAGCCGCTCCTTGCAGCCAACAAATCTCTCGGTGTTCGTCTCCTCTCCTCCTCATCTCTTCTCACACGCATCTTTGTTAATTTGTTATGCCCTCGTTCCCAATTTAGTTTTAGATCCAAATTACTATTGTAGATAATGTATGGCTTTCGTCATTCTAATATCATCTATTTTACCATCAAGAAGTGTGTATATTGAGAGATGTAATACTAATTTCCTAGAAAGTAAACATGTTTAAATTTTTGCCAAAATTGAACTGTTAATTATAATGCAAAAGGTTTTCGACGTTTTACATCTCATGTACCCACGTCCTCTCTTTTCTCTTTGAGGGTAGCTACAGATCTATTTCATGTTTTCTACATCTCTATTCCGGCTATCAAAAAAATTATTTGCATAACACATTCATTTCATGTTCTGACTTTATATAACTACCACATTTTTCTTGGTAATATTTAATCCTATGTAATGTGACGATATGGCTAACCAGTTAAAGCTGCATAGATAAGAGATCAAGTGTTGCTCATATTCAAAATGAAACAATATATGTAGTAAAATGTACGACTTTATCCAGAATGTGGGTACCAAAAATTTAAGCATGTGGTTAGAAGACTGTCAGAAGAAGGTAAATATGCCAATTGCACTGAAGGGAGATCGAATTCAAGTATAACAAAAACCAGATATATGTTGGTATCAGTATAACGGTAGAATTTCCATAAAAGATAGACCAACTAAAAGGCTTAACAAGAAGGCATCAAATAGAAAATAGACAACAAACCATCCAAAAACATGATTAGCAAACTAGATAATATTGCTTATTATCTTTCTTCATCATTGCTCATCCCAGGGTTTGGGTGGTTTCACGTGTGTGTGTGTGTGTGGGGGGGGGGGGGGGGGGGGATCTGTTGATCCCTTTCTTCATCATTGCATTAGCTTGATCCTTAATGTGGTTCCTCACTATTTAAATTCAAAACTATTACTTCAGGTGGAATTTATCCAGGAACTAATTTCCAGCGCCATGAGATAATGACATAATGAAGATGTTGAAAGAAATTGAATGGTAAAAGCACCAGCACCATCTTTGTCAATCATTGAGGGAACCCCTCAAGTTGGAGAGTACACAACATGTAGTCCCAACTTGTTATGTGTATGTCAATGGAGAGCTGGAGGCAAAGGCTTTGTAAATATATCTACGATTTGTTCTCCAAATCTCACAAGAGGTGCAATAATGTTTTTGGACATCACAAGATCTCAAACAAAATGGCAGTCCACTGCAATTTCATTCATGTGATCATTGAAAGACTGGATCGTTTGCAATATGTATGGCGGCTTGATTATCACACCATAAGATAACTTGGGGGTTAGATGGAAGTTCAAACTCATTTAGGACAAACTGAACCCATTGTACATCACAACAACCATGGGTCATAGTATGATACTCAGCTTTAGTACTAGATCGAGCCACAAATGTTTGTTTCTAACTTCTCCAAGTAATTGGATGTCTACCCAAAAGAACACAAATGTTATTAGCAAAGCATCGGGCACTAGGATCGCCAGCCCAAACTGCGTATATATATTCTTGGTTTTCCAGTCTCTAAGGTCTTTTACAAAAAAGCCTTTCCCTTGAACACCTTTCAGATATCTCAGAATACATAGTACACCAACCCGTTGAGATAGTAATGGATTGCTCATAGATTGACTAACCACTCCAAGTTCATAAAAAATATCATGTGGGGTGATGGTGAGATACATCAATTGTTTTACTATTTTTCTGTACTATCTTGGATCATTAAACTTCTTCATTTATGGCTTCATTCTGAAGCATCAAGTGGTAATCCATGGAAGTTGAGATTGATTTAGCATTAATCACCCTGATCTCTTTTAGAAGATCAAGAACTTTGGGAGAGATTTGTGCCCCTACTAGACCCATAGAACTTCTATGACCAAGAAATATTGAAGGTATTAAAGATCTTTGGTATGAAAGTGAGAATGAAGTGCAACCTTCGTATGATAAATGCCTTGGTTGTCAATTCCGGTGATTAATGTACCATCAACATGATCAACAAGTAATATGAATACATTTGAAGTTTTAGTATTAGTAGACAAGAGTGGGTGATCACTTGAGGATAATTATAAACCAAGTTGCTCTAGTATAAAGTTGAGCTTATTAAATTGCACAAGGCGAGCGCTTAAAACCAAAATTCGAGCATCAAAGATGGCATATTGATGTGGACTCTACCTCTTTAACATAATGACTAATGAGGAAGTTGTTGCATATATACTATTCCTAACAAACGTCATGGAGAAAGACAAGACTGATGTCTAACCGGAACAAAGGCCAACCAAAATGCACTACCAAGGAGATAAGGATTTAGATAGGTCCAATTCTCGTGGCACAAGTAGTCTATGTCCGAAATCTGAGTACTTTGTTAACTGAGTGAGCTTAAGTCTTTTGACGCAACCATCTGCGTGGTGTTTGATAGAAAACCACATGCACCCCATGATATTTTTATCTTGAGAAACATCAACAAGATCCCATTCGTGACTGCTCACATGCTCTACCATTTCATCATCCATAGTCATTTCCAACAAGCATGTTGAAGAACCATCTCATTGATGTTTGGAATGTCAGTATTATGTAGTGTAGTTACAAGCACATGAGCAGATCTGAACGGTTTAGAGGGACAACAAACATTGGTGATGGGATGGTGAACAGTACATATTCGTTGACCTTCTCCAAGGCCATGCGTAATGAAGATTCAGTCGAAGTAGAAGACATGG